>OX376078.1:21785240-23105700 GCA_947361185.1 Charanyca ferruginea | reverse complement strand
CCTAACCTAACCTAACCTAACCTAACCTAACCTAACCTAACCTAACCTAACCTAACCTAACCTAACCTAACCTAACCTAACCTAACCTAACCTAACCTAACCTAACCTAACCTAACCTAACCTAACCTAACCTAACCTAACCTAACCTAACCTAACCTAACCTAACCTAACCTAACCTAACCTAACCTAACCTAACCTAACCTAACCTAACCTAACCTAACCTAACCTAACCTAACCTAACCTAACCTAACCTAACCTAACCTAACCTAACCTAACCTAACCTAACCTAACCTAACCTAACCTAACCTAACCTAACCTAACCTAACCTAACCTAACCTAACCTAACCTAACCTAACCTAACCTAACCTAACCTAACCTAACCTAACCTAACCTAACCTAACCTAACCTAACCTAACCTAACCTAACCTAACCTAACCTAACCTAACCTAACCTAACCTAACCTAACCTAACCTAACCTAACCTAACCTAACCTAACCTAACCTAACCTAACCTAACCTAACCTAACCTAACCTAACCTAACCTAACCTAACCTAACCTAACCTAACCTAACCTAACCTAACCTAACCTAACCTAACCTAACCTAACCTAACCTAACCTAACCTAACCTAACCTAACCTAACCTAACCTAACCTAACCTAACCTAACCTAACCTAACCTAACCTAACCTAACCTAACCTAACCTAACCTAACCTAACCTAACCTAACCTAACCTAACCTAACCTAACCTAACCTAACCTAACCTAACCTAACCTAACCTAACCTAACCTAACCTAACCTAACCTAACCTAACCTAACCTAACCTAACCTAACCTAACCTAACCTAACCTAACCTAACCTAACCTAACCTAACCTAACCTAACCTAACCTAACCTAACCTAACCTAACCTAACCTAACCTAACCTAACCTAACCTAACCTAACCTAACCTAACCTAACCTAACCTAACCTAACCTAACCTAACCTAACCTAACCTAACCTAACCTAACCTAACCTAACCTAACCTAACCTAACCTAACCTAACCTAACCTAACCTAACCTAACCTAACCTA
This sequence comes from Charanyca ferruginea, assembly GCA_947361185.1. Taxonomy (NCBI): domain Eukaryota; kingdom Metazoa; phylum Arthropoda; class Insecta; order Lepidoptera; family Noctuidae; genus Charanyca; species Charanyca ferruginea. The sequence continues at coordinate 23,104,631 of OX376078.1, read as the reverse complement.
ACCTAACCTAACCTAACCTAACCTAACCTAACCTAACCTAACCTAACCTAACCTAACCTAACCTAACCTAACCTAACCTAACCTAACCTAACCTAACCTAACCTAACCTAACCTAACCTAACCTAACCTAACCTAACCTAACCTAACCTAACCTAACCTAACCTAACCTAACCTAACCTAACCTAACCTAACCTAACCTAACCTAACCTAACCTAACCTAACCTAACCTAACCTAACCTAACCTAACCTAACCTAACCTAACCTAACCTAACCTAACCTAACCTAACCTAACCTAACCTAACCTAACCTAACCTAACCTAACCTAACCTAACCTAACCTAACCTAACCTAACCTAACCTAACCTAACCTAACCTAACCTAACCTAACCTAACCTAACCTAACCTAACCTAACCTAACCTAACCTAACCTAACCTAACCTAACCTAACCTAACCTAACCTAACCTAACCTAACCTAACCTAACCTAACCTAACCTAACCTAACCTAACCTAACCTAACCTAACCTAACCTAACCTAACCTAACCTAACCTAACCTAACCTAACCTAACCTAACCTAACCTAACCTAACCTAACCTAACCTAACCTAACCTAACCTAACCTAACCTAACCTAACCTAACCTAACCTAACCTAACCTAACCTAACCTAACCTAACCTAACCTAACCTAACCTAACCTAACCTAACCTAACCTAACCTAACCTAACCTAACCTAACCTAACCTAACCTAACCTAACCTAACCTAACCTAACCTAACCTAACCTAACCTAACCTAACCTAACCTAACCTAACCTAACCTAACCTAACCTAACCTAACCTAACCTAACCTAACCTAACCTAACCTAACCTAACCTAACCTAACCTAACCTAACCTAACCTAACCTAACCTAACCTAACCTAACCTAACCTAACCTAACCTAACCTAACCTAACCTAACCTAACCTAACCTAACCTAACCTAACCTAACCTAACCTAACCTAACCTAACCTAACCTAACCTAACCTAACCTAACCTAACCTAACCTAACCTAACCTAACCTAACCTAACCTAACCTAACCTAACCTAACCTAACCTAACCTAACCTAACCTAACCTAACCTAACCTAACCTAACCTAACCTAACCTAACCTAACCTAACCTAACCTAACCTAACCTAACCTAACCTAACCTAACCTAACCTAACCTAACCTAACCTAACCTAACCTAACCTAACCTAACCTAACCTAACCTAACCTAACCTAACCTAACCTAACCTAACCTAACCTAACCTAACCTAACCTAACCTAACCTAACCTAACCTAACCTAACCTAACCTAACCTAACCTAACCTAACCTAACCTAACCTAACCTAACCTAACCTAACCTAACCTAACCTAACCTAACCTAACCTAACCTAACCTAACCTAACCTAACCTAACCTAACCTAACCTAACCTAACCTAACCTAACCTAACCTAACCTAACCTAACCTAACCTAACCTAACCTAACCTAACCTAACCTAACCTAACCTAACCTAACCTAACCTAACCTAACCTAACCTAACCTAACCTAACCTAACCTAACCTAACCTAACCTAACCTAACCTAACCTAACCTAACCTAACCTAACCTAACCTAACCTAACCTAACCTAACCTAACCTAACCTAACCTAACCTAACCTAACCTAACCTAACCTAACCTAACCTAACCTAACCTAACCTAACCTAACCTAACCTAACCTAACCTAACCTAACCTAACCTAACCTAACCTAACCTAACCTAACCTAACCTAACCTAACCTAACCTAACCTAACCTAACCTAACCTAACCTAACCTAACCTAACCTAACCTAACCTAACCTAACCTAACCTAACCTAACCTAACCTAACCTAACCTAACCTAACCTAACCTAACCTAACCTAACCTAACCTAACCTAACCTAACCTAACCTAACCTAACCTAACCTAACCTAACCTAACCTAACCTAACCTAACCTAACCTAACCTAACCTAACCTAACCTAACCTAACCTAACCTAACCTAACCTAACCTAACCTAACCTAACCTAACCTAACCTAACCTAACCTAACCTAACCTAACCTAACCTAACCTAACCTAACCTAACCTAACCTAACCTAACCTAACCTAACCTAACCTAACCTAACCTAACCTAACCTAACCTAACCTAACCTAACCTAACCTAACCTAACCTAACCTAACCTAACCTAACCTAACCTAACCTAACCTAACCTAACCTAACCTAACCTAACCTAACCTAACCTAACCTAACCTAACCTAACCTAACCTAACCTAACCTAACCTAACCTAACCTAACCTAACCTAACCTAACCTAACCTAACCTAACCTAACCTAACCTAACCTAACCTAACCTAACCTAACCTAACCTAACCTAACCTAACCTAACCTAACCTAACCTAACCTAACCTAACCTAACCTAACCTAACCTAACCTAACCTAACCTAACCTAACCTAACCTAACCTAACCTAACCTAACCTAACCTAACCTAACCTAACCTAACCTAACCTAACCTAACCTAACCTAACCTAACCTAACCTAACCTAACCTAACCTAACCTAACCTAACCTAACCTAACCTAACCTAACCTAACCTAACCTAACCTAACCTAACCTAACCTAACCTAACCTAACCTAACCTAACCTAACCTAACCTAACCTAACCTAACCTAACCTAACCTAACCTAACCTAACCTAACCTAACCTAACCTAACCTAACCTAACCTAACCTAACCTAACCTAACCTAACCTAACCTAACCTAACCTAACCTAACCTAACCTAACCTAACCTAACCTAACCTAACCTAACCTAACCTAACCTAACCTAACCTAACCTAACCTAACCTAACCTAACCTAACCTAACCTAACCTAACCTAACCTAACCTAACCTAACCTAACCTAACCTAACCTAACCTAACCTAACCTAACCTAACCTAACCTAACCTAACCTAACCTAACCTAACCTAACCTAACCTAACCTAACCTAACCTAACCTAACCTAACCTAACCTAACCTAACCTAACCTAACCTAACCTAACCTAACCTAACCTAACCTAACCTAACCTAACCTAACCTAACCTAACCTAACCTAACCTAACCTAACCTAACCTAACCTAACCTAACCTAACCTAACCTAACCTAACCTAACCTAACCTAACCTAACCTAACCTAACCTAACCTAACCTAACCTAACCTAACCTAACCTAACCTAACCTAACCTAACCTAACCTAACCTAACCTAACCTAACCTAACCTAACCTAACCTAACCTAACCTAACCTAACCTAACCTAACCTAACCTAACCTAACCTAACCTAACCTAACCTAACCTAACCTAACCTAACCTAACCTAACCTAACCTAACCTAACCTAACCTAACCTAACCTAACCTAACCTAACCTAACCTAACCTAACCTAACCTAACCTAACCTAACCTAACCTAACCTAACCTAACCTAACCTAACCTAACCTAACCTAACCTAACCTAACCTAACCTAACCTAACCTAACCTAACCTAACCTAACCTAACCTAACCTAACCTAACCTAACCTAACCTAACCTAACCTAACCTAACCTAACCTAACCTAACCTAACCTAACCTAACCTAACCTAACCTAACCTAACCTAACCTAACCTAACCTAACCTAACCTAACCTAACCTAACCTAACCTAACCTAACCTAACCTAACCTAACCTAACCTAACCTAACCTAACCTAACCTAACCTAACCTAACCTAACCTAACCTAACCTAACCTAACCTAACCTAACCTAACCTAACCTAACCTAACCTAACCTAACCTAACCTAACCTAACCTAACCTAACCTAACCTAACCTAACCTAACCTAACCTAACCTAACCTAACCTAACCTAACCTAACCTAACCTAACCTAACCTAACCTAACCTAACCTAACCTAACCTAACCTAACCTAACCTAACCTAACCTAACCTAACCTAACCTAACCTAACCTAACCTAACCTAACCTAACCTAACCTAACCTAACCTAACCTAACCTAACCTAACCTAACCTAACCTAACCTAACCTAACCTAACCTAACCTAACCTAACCTAACCTAACCTAACCTAACCTAACCTAACCTAACCTAACCTAACCTAACCTAACCTAACCTAACCTAACCTAACCTAACCTAACCTAACCTAACCTAACCTAACCTAACCTAACCTAACCTAACCTAACCTAACCTAACCTAACCTAACCTAACCTAACCTAACCTAACCTAACCTAACCTAACCTAACCTAACCTAACCTAACCTAACCTAACCTAACCTAACCTAACCTAACCTAACCTAACCTAACCTAACCTAACCTAACCTAACCTAACCTAACCTAACCTAACCTAACCTAACCTAACCTAACCTAACCTAACCTAACCTAACCTAACCTAACCTAACCTAACCTAACCTAACCTAACCTAACCTAACCTAACCTAACCTAACCTAACCTAACCTAACCTAACCTAACCTAACCTAACCTAACCTAACCTAACCTAACCTAACCTAACCTAACCTAACCTAACCTAACCTAACCTAACCTAACCTAACCTAACCTAACCTAACCTAACCTAACCTAACCTAACCTAACCTAACCTAACCTAACCTAACCTAACCTAACCTAACCTAACCTAACCTAACCTAACCTAACCTAACCTAACCTAACCTAACCTAACCTAACCTAACCTAACCTAACCTAACCTAACCTAACCTAACCTAACCTAACCTAACCTAACCTAACCTAACCTAACCTAACCTAACCTAACCTAACCTAACCTAACCTAACCTAACCTAACCTAACCTAACCTAACCTAACCTAACCTAACCTAACCTAACCTAACCTAACCTAACCTAACCTAACCTAACCTAACCTAACCTAACCTAACCTAACCTAACCTAACCTAACCTAACCTAACCTAACCTAACCTAACCTAACCTAACCTAACCTAACCTAACCTAACCTAACCTAACCTAACCTAACCTAACCTAACCTAACCTAACCTAACCTAACCTAACCTAACCTAACCTAACCTAACCTAACCTAACCTAACCTAACCTAACCTAACCTAACCTAACCTAACCTAACCTAACCTAACCTAACCTAACCTAACCTAACCTAACCTAACCTAACCTAACCTAACCTAACCTAACCTAACCTAACCTAACCTAACCTAACCTAACCTAACCTAACCTAACCTAACCTAACCTAACCTAACCTAACCTAACCTAACCTAACCTAACCTAACCTAACCTAACCTAACCTAACCTAACCTAACCTAACCTAACCTAACCTAACCTAACCTAACCTAACCTAACCTAACCTAACCTAACCTAACCTAACCTAACCTAACCTAACCTAACCTAACCTAACCTAACCTAACCTAACCTAACCTAACCTAACCTAACCTAACCTAACCTAACCTAACCTAACCTAACCTAACCTAACCTAACCTAACCTAACCTAACCTAACCTAACCTAACCTAACCTAACCTAACCTAACCTAACCTAACCTAACCTAACCTAACCTAACCTAACCTAACCTAACCTAACCTAACCTAACCTAACCTAACCTAACCTAACCTAACCTAACCTAACCTAACCTAACCTAACCTAACCTAACCTAACCTAACCTAACCTAACCTAACCTAACCTAACCTAACCTAACCTAACCTAACCTAACCTAACCTAACCTAACCTAACCTAACCTAACCTAACCTAACCTAACCTAACCTAACCTAACCTAACCTAACCTAACCTAACCTAACCTAACCTAACCTAACCTAACCTAACCTAACCTAACCTAACCTAACCTAACCTAACCTAACCTAACCTAACCTAACCTAACCTAACCTAACCTAACCTAACCTAACCTAACCTAACCTAACCTAACCTAACCTAACCTAACCTAACCTAACCTAACCTAACCTAACCTAACCTAACCTAACCTAACCTAACCTAACCTAACCTAACCTAACCTAACCTAACCTAACCTAACCTAACCTAACCTAACCTAACCTAACCTAACCTAATGCAGCATAACAAAATTAACAAAGAAGAAATAGATGAATTAAATACAGTCGACCAACTAAATTCAATCACAAATACTTACACTAATTTAATAAAAGACGCATGCACTTCATCAATGCCTATGAAGAAGAGTAGCGAAGTACTTACCTTGCCGTGGTGGTCCGAGAAACTCGAGAAGCTGAAGAAACAGGTCGCTACCAGGAAACGCAGAGTCAGGTGTGCTGCACCGTCCCGTAGATCGAAAGTCGTAGAAGAGTACCTGAAACTGAAAGTTGAGTATGAGACAGAAGCAGCCAAAGCCCAAATCGAAAGTTGGAAGAACTTTTGCGCAAAACAGGACAGAGAAGGGGTTTGGGAAGGAATTTATCGGGTGATAGGAAGGACCAAGGGAAGGGGAGAAGACCAGCCACTAGTGAAGGACGGTGGGGTGCTGGACACAAAAGGTTCAGTAGAACTATTGGCGAACACATTCTACCCAGAAGACCACTCGGGCAGTGACAGCACCTACCACCGTCTTATTCGAGAAAAAGCCGATGCCGTGAATGCTGGAGGGCAAGATGACTCTTGTGATCCACCATTCACCATGGCTGAACTAATGGCAGCGTGTGGTTCCTTCAACCCTAAAAAAGCGCCAGGAGCAGACGGCTTCACTGCCGATATTTGTAGCCAAGCCATTAACAGCGCTCCTGAGGTGGCCCTGGCACTCATGAATGGCTGCCGGAGGTGCTACCTCTTCCCTGAAGTCTGGAAGGAGGCAACTGTTGTCGTGCTAAAGAAGCCTGGAAAAACGGACTACAGCACCCCAAAGGCATACAGACCAATCGGCCTTTTGCCAATACTAGGCAAAATATACGAGAAGATGTTGGTGGCCCGCCTCAAGTTTCATCTGATCCCGAGGATGAGTACTCGCCAGTATGGATTCATGCCCCAAAGGAGCACCGAGGACTCCCTCTATGTACTAATGCAACACATACACGTCAAGCTACAACAAAAGAAAATAGTAGTCCTGGTATCATTGGACATAGAGGGAGCCTTCGACAGCGCCTGGTGGCCAGCCATAAGGGTCCGCCTGGCTGAGGAAAAGTGTCCGATCGGCTTGAGGAGGGTCATTGACAGTTACCTCGAACATAGAAGGGTCAGAGTCAGATACGCAGGTGAAGAGTTCTGCAAGGCTACAAGCAAGGGCTGCGTCCAGGGTTCGATAGGGGGACCAATATTTTGGAACCTGTTGCTGGACCCGCTCTTAAAGAGTCTGGAAGCTAGGGAGGACTATTGCCAAGCTTTTGCAGACGACGTTGTGCTAGTATTCGATGGTGACACAGCGCTGGAGATCGAGGGACGTGCCAATGCCGCTCTCGGACATGTTCAGGCGTGGGGGGTACAAAACAAACTTAAATTTGCCCCACACAAAACCAACGCAATGGTGGTGACTCGCAAACTTAAATACGACACCCCGCGCCTGAGCATGGATGGGATCGACATTGCCATGTCCAACGAGATCAAACTCCTGGGTGTCACCATCGACAAACAGCTCACCTTTAACGCACACGTCGCAAACGTTTGTAGAAAGGCAATAGGAGTCCACAAACAACTGACTAGAGCTGCAAAAGCCAGCTGGGGGCTCCACCCCGAAGTCATAAAAATAATATATGAGGCCACCGTGGAACCAATTGTCCTGTACGCCGCCAGCGTATGGGCCCCGGCCGCTGAGAAGCAGGGCGTCATGAAGCAGTTGGGAGCAGTACAGCGCGGTATTGCGCAAACGCTGTGCAAGGCATACCGGACGGTATCCTTAAACGCCGCACTAGTGCTGGCTGGGATACTACCTCTCGATCTTCGTGTTCGCGAAGCGGCATCGTTATACGAGGCCAAGAGGGGGGTGCCTCAGCCAGCACTTTGCGGCAGGATGGTCGAGCAGACTGCCCCGGCAATGGAGGCCCCACACCCTGCGGAGCGCGCTGAGCTGGAGGTCGTAAGCCTGGTAAACCAAGAGCAACTTGATGCCCAGAACGAACTTGAAGTTCGTATCTTTACGGATGGGAGCAAGATTGGGGGCAAGGTTGGAGCGGCACTGTCCATGTGGACCGGTGACGCCGAAACCAAAACTCGCAAGCTTGCTCTTCCACATTACTCCACCGTCTACCAGGCTGAGCTTCTGGCGATATGCGTCGCCACCAGGGAAATCTTGAAACACAGTGCGCAATCGTTTGGAATCTTCAGTGACTCCATGGCGGCTCTCCAAACAGTTCAAAACCACGACAGACACCACCCTTTGGCAGTTGAGATTAGGGCTAACCTTAGGTCCCTGACTATCCAAAACAAGTCTGTCACTTTGTTTTGGATTAAAGCGCATGCAGGGTTGGCTGGAAATGAGAGAGCCGATGAACTAGCCAAAAGTGCCGCTGAAGGTTCCAAACGAAAGCCAGACTATGATCTGTGTCCGGTCTCGTACGTCAAGCGATGCATCCGAACGGCAACGCTTGACGTGTGGAATCACAGATACAGCTCCGGAGAGACTGCTTCAGTGACGAAACTGTTTTTCCCGGACGCGGTGGCGGCCTACAGGATAATCAGGAAATGTAAAATAAGCAGCACACTAACACAAGTCATGACGGGGCACGGTGGGTTCTCGGAATACTTATATCGCTTTAAGTGTAAAGGGAGCCCATCGTGCATCTGCGATCCTGAAGCTGCTGAAACGGTGCCTCATGTATTGTTTAGCTGTCCCGTCTTTGATAGACAAAGACTCGAGGCCGAACTTGAACTCGACACCAAAATTAACGCGGAAAATACGTGGAAAATAGTGGCTGGTAAAAGTAGAGAGGTATTTCTTAAATATTGCGTGAAAATTTGTGAAAGGGTCATAAATAAGAATAAAAGTGCGTAAGTAAAAATGCTTACATAATATTGTAAATATATTAATGTCAAGCATTGAAAATAGAGGTAAAATGTAAAGAAATGCATAAAAACCAAGCATTATAATATGTTACTAGAATAAGAATAGGTTTTACGAGAGCTGTCTAAATAAGAAAACCATTTATGTTGTAATATTGGAATACACAATCATATTATATACATACTAGAATAATAAGAATAATTGTGTCGGTTAAAATATGTAACAAAATAATAGATAACAAAATAGTATAATGTGTAATAATAATATATATAAATAGAAATAAGGATTAGTTTTAAGCTGGCTGTTCAAATTTTGTAAACCAGGAATGTAATAGAATTAAGAAATAAATGTAAATTAGAATAAGAAGTACTGTACCAAATTAATAAGAAAACCGGTGTTGCTATGTTCATTTCCCCAAAAATACAATGTATCAAAACAAAGAAGAAATAGAAAGAGTAGATATAGTAAGAGTAGATAAATAGAAGGGCGTCCTACCCTAAAAGACTGAAAGATGATGAAAGCAAGAAAGATAAAGTATGCTGAATGAAAGTACGAGAGGAATAAAAGAGAGAACTGGAATGAATGAAATAGCTTAAAATAGACTCCGATGCTGTCGGAGGTAGAGGTACTATAAAAAAAAAAAAAAAAAAAAAAAAAAAAAAAAAAAAAAAAAAAAAAAAAAAAAAAAAAAAAAAAAAACCTAACCTAACCTAACCTAACCTAACCTAACCTAACCTAACCTAACCTAACCTAACCTAACCTAACCTAACCTAACCTAACCTAACCTAACCTAACCTAACCTAACCTAACCTAACCTAACCTAACCTAACCTAACCTAACCTAACCTAACCTAACCTAACCTAACCTAACCTAACCTAACCTAACCTAACCTAACCTAACCTAACCTAACCTAACCTAACCTAACCTAACCTAACCTAACCTAACCTAACCTAACCTAACCTAACCTAACCTAACCTAACCTAACCTAACCTAACCTAACCTAACCTAACCTAACCTAACCTAACCTAACCTAACCTAACCTAACCTAACCTAACCTAACCTAACCTAACCTAACCTAACCTAACCTAACCTAACCTAACCTAACCTAACCTAACCTAACCTAACCTAACCTAACCTAACCTAACCTAACCTAACCTAACCTAACCTAACCTAACCTAACCTAACCTAACCTAACCTAACCTAACCTAACCTAACCTAACCTAACCTAACCTAACCTAACCTAACCTAACCTAACCTAACCTAACCTAACCTAACCTAACCTAACCTAACCTAACCTAACCTAACCTAACCTAACCTAACCTAACCTAACCTAACCTAACCTAACCTAACCTAACCTAACCTAACCTAACCTAACCTAACCTAACCTAACCTAACCTAACCTAACCTAACCTAACCTAACCTAACCTAACCTAACCTAACCTAACCTAACCTAACCTAACCTAACCTAACCTAACCTAACCTAACCTAACCTAACCTAACCTAACCTAACCTAACCTAACCTAACCTAACCTAACCTAACCTAACCTAACCTAACCTAACCTAACCTAACCTAACCTAACCTAACCTAACCTAACCTAACCTAACCTAACCTAACCTAACCTAACCTAACCTAACCTAACCTAACCTAACCTAACCTAACCTAACCTAACCTAACCTAACCTAACCTAACCTAACCTAACCTAACCTAACCTAACCTAACCTAACCTAACCTAACCTAACCTAACCTAACCTAACCTAACCTAACCTAACCTAACCTAACCTAACCTAACCTAACCTAACCTAACCTAACCTAACCTAACCTAACCTAACCTAACCTAACCTAACCTAACCTAACCTAACCTAACCTAACCTAACCTAACCTAACCTAACCTAACCTAACCTAACCTAACCTAACCTAACCTAACCTAACCTAACCTAACGTTAGACGCAGCGTTGGAGAGTGGGAAGCCGCAAAACCTACCAGCACGGACTCAACACCTCCCAAAACAAGCAAGACGGCACAGGCTGGCCCGTCAAAAGTTGTGCAGAAACCTGCACCAGTGCAGGAGAACAAAGCACTCTCAACGCGCTCTAAACTAATAGAGGTCCATTCGCCGCCGAAAGCCCAATATGCGGATCGGTCGACAGAGGCTAGGGCTTGCCTCAACAAAGCCAAACTATTGCTCAGTACCTCAAGGAACACCAAGACCGAGATAAAAACCGGCATAACTGAGGCACTGGAACGAATGTTCCAGCTGGTGAAAGAGGCGGATAGGCTGACCAAAACTAGGGCCTCAGAAATGGGGAAAGAAAGCACACGGCCCGAAGTCGCCGCTACTGACGCCACCTTTTTGTGCCCAACCGACCAAAGCCTGGCAACCCAAATAAAAAACCACTCCTTGTTGCTGGAGGAAAACAATGCAAAGCTGGAGGAGTTAAGAACGGCAATCGAGCAGCACAAAATCAACATAGAAACCGCCAATAACATAACGTACGCGAGTGTGACTGCGACCCACAGCGGAAAAGCGACCTCAGTGCGGAGTACGCTGCATTCTATCGTTGTCACCTCGAAGGACGGAGCGGACACGGGGGACGATGTCCTAGATAAAATTAGAAAGACTGTTGACGCAAAAGAGGGCTGGGTTCGGGTAGAAAAGGTGAGAAAGGCCAAAGACAAAAAGGTTATAATGGGCTTTCAAAACACCGAAGAGAGAGACAAAATAAAGAACAGATTGACAAGGGATGGACAGGACCTCAATGTCGAGGAGGTGAAAAATAAAGACCCTTTGCTGATCCTCAGGAGTGTCCTCTCTGTTAATTCAGATGAGGACATCTTAGTGGCACTGAGAAATCAGAACAGGGGTGTTTTTCACGGCCTCGACAAAGAGGAGGACAGAGTGGTGGTTAAGTACCGAAGACGAACCAGGAACCCACACACGAGTCACATTGTGATCAGCGTCTCACCTGTAATCTGGAGAAGGGCAACAGAAGTCGGATGCCTGCACGTAGACCTACAGCGCGTAAAGGTTGAAGACCAAACCCCGTTGGTACAGTGTACGCGTTGCCTGGGCTACGGGCATGGCAGACGTTTCTGCAAAGAACCGGCTGACCTGTGCAGTCATTGCGGCGGACCACACCTGAAGTCGGAGTGTGCTGATTTTCTGGCGGGTGAACCACCCAAATGCCAAAACTGCACAAAAGCCAAGCTCGGAGACGCTGCTCACAATGCCTTTGACCTCGAATGTCCGACACGTCAAAAGTGGGATGAAATAGCAAGGGCAACAGTTGCGTACTGCTAAGGGCACCCAGGGCAACCCAAACCACTACAGCTTTGTGCAAGCCAACCTCCAGCGTAAAAAACTCGCAACCGACGAGCTCTTGGCGGAAGCGGTAAAGCGCGGAGTCGCCGTTGCTCTCCTCCAGGAACCATACGTGGGTGGGGCTCGGGTAATGGGGGACCGCAGGGGCGTTCGGATCTTCCAGAGCGCTGATACCGGAGATGGGACTGTGAAGGCCGCAATAGCGGTATTCGACCAAGACCTTGTGGTCACACAGTACCCGAAACTCACCACGAAAAACATCACCGTGGTGGGGATCCGAACCAGTGCCTGGAACATCACTGTGGTCTCCTTTTACTTTGAGCCGGATCAGCCAATCGGACCATACCTGGAGCATCTCAAACTTGTTGAGGAAACAGTAGGTTCCAGAATGTGGGTTGTTGGAGGAGACGCAAACGCCAAGAGTACCTGGTGGGGAAGCTTGTCCATCGATCGCAGGGGCGAAGAAGTGTCCGGAATTCTCGGCGAGCTGGGTCTTAACATACTCAACAGAGGGGAAATTCCGACTTTCGACACAATCAGAGGGGGAATCCGTTACTGCAGCCACGTCGATATCACAGCAAGCTCGACGGATATCCTGGACCTGGTGGACGACTGGAGGGTAGACGAGAGTCTCACGAGCTCGGATCATAACGGCATTGTTTTTAATATAAAACTAAAGAGATCCAAAGGCATAAAAATTAACAGAACAACCAGAATCTTTAACACAAAAAAAGCAAATTGGCCTGAGTTTCGTGAGAAACTCAGTCAATTAATGCAACAGAACAAAATTAATAAAATAGAAATAGAGAAATTAAATACAGTCGAACAATTAAATACAGTAACAAACATTTACACTAACATAATAAAAGATGCATGCACTTCATCAATGCCTATGAAGAAGAGCAGCGAAGTACTCACCTTGCCGTGGTGGTCCGAGAAACTCGAAAAGATGAAGAAACAGGTCGCCACCAGGAAACGTAGAGTCAGGTGTGCTGCACCGTCCCGTAGAGCTAAAGTCGTAGAAGAGTACCTGAAACTGAAAGTTGAGTATGAGACAGAAGCAGCCAAAGCCCAAATCGAGAGCTGGAAGAACTTCTGTGCGAGACAGGATAGAGAAGGGGTTTGGGAAGGAATCTACCGGGTGATAGGAAGGACCAAGGGAAGAGGAGAGGACCAGCCGCTAGCGAAGGACGGGGAGGTGCTGGACACGAAAAGTTCTGTTGAACTATTGGCAAATACATTTTACCCCGAAGATCACTCGGTCAGTGACAGCGCCTGCCACCGCCTTATTAGAGAAAAGGCCGATACCGTGAATGATGGAGGGCAAGATGACTCATGCGATCCACCATTCACGATGGCCGAACTCATGGCAGCGTGTGGTTCCTTTAACCCCAAAAAGGCGCCAGGTGCAGACGGCTTCACTGCCGATATTTGTGCCCAAGTCATTAACAGCGCTCCTGAGGTGGCTCTGGCACTCATGAATGGCTGCAGGAGGTGCTATCTCTTCCCTGAAGTCTGGAAGGAGGCAACTGTTGTCGTGCTAAAGAAGCCTGGAAAAACAGACTACAGCACCCCAAAGGCGTACAGACCAATCGGCCTTTTGCCAATACTAGGCAAAATATACGAGAAGATGTTGATGGCCCGCCTCAAGTTTCATCTGATCCCGAGGATGAGTACTCGCCAGTATGGATTCATGCCCCAGAGGAGCACCGAGGACTCCCTCTATGCACTAATGCAACACATACGCGGCAAGCTGGAACGAAAGAAAATAGTAGTCCTAGTATCATTGGACATAGAGGGAGCCTTCGACAGCGCCTGGTGGCCAGCCATAAGGGTCCGCCTGGCTGAGGAAAAGTGTCCGATCGGCTTGAGGAGGGTCATTGACAGTTACCTCGAACACAGAAGGGTCAGAGTCAGATACGCAGGTGAAGAGTTCTGCAAGGCCACAAGCAAAGGCTGCGTCCAGGGTTCGATAGGAGGACCAATATTTTGGAACCTGTTGCTGGACCCGCTCTTAAAGAGTCTGGAAGCTAGGGACGACTATTGCCAAGCTTTTGCAGACGACGTTGTGTTGGTATTCGACGGTGACACAGCGTTGGAGATCGAGGGACGTGCCAATGCCGCTCTCGGACATGTTCAGGCGTGGGGAGTACAAAATAAACTTAAATTTGCCCCACATAAAACCAACGCAATGGTGGTGACTCGCAAACTTAAATACGACACCCCGCGCCTGAGCATGGATGGGATCGACATTGCCATGTCCAACGAGATCAAACTCCTGGGTGTCACCATCGACAAACAGCTCACCTTTAACGCACACGTCGCAAACGTTTGTAGAAAGGCAATAGGAGTCCACAAACAACTGACTAGAGCTGCAAAAGCCAGCTGGGGGCTCCACCCCGAAGTCATAAAAATAATATATGAGGCCACCGTGGAACCAATTGTCCTGTACGCCGCCAGCGTATGGGCCCCGGCCGTTGAGAAGCAGGGCGTCATGAAGCAGTTGGGAGCAGTACAGCGCGGTATTGCGCAAACGCTGTGCAAGGCATACCGGACGGTATCCTTAAACGCCGCACTAGTGCTGGCTGGGATACTACCTCTCGATCTTCGTGTCCGCGAAGCGGCATCGTTATACGAGGCCAAGAGGGGGGTGCCTCAGCCAGCACTTTGCGGCAGGATGGTCGAGCAGACTGCCTCGGCAATGGAGGCCCCACACCCTGCGGAGCGCGCTGAGCTGGAGGTCGTAAGCCTGGTAAACCAAGAGCAACTTGATGCCCAGAACGAACTTGAAGTTCGTATCTTTACGGATGGGAGCAAGATTGGGGGCAAGGTTGGAGCGGCACTGTCCATGTGGACCGGTGACGCCGAAACCAAAACTCGCAAGCTTGCTCTTCCACATTACTCCACCGTTTACCAGGCTGAGCTTCTGGCGATATGTGTCGCCACCAGGGAAATCCTAAAACACAGTGCGCAATCGTTTGGAATCTTCAGTGACTCCATGGCGGCTCTCCAAACAGTTCAAAACCACAACAGATACCACCCTTTGGCAGTTGAGACAAGGGCTAACATTAGGTCCCTGACTATCCAAAACAAGTCTGTTACTTTGTTTTGGATCAAAGCGCATGCAGGGTTGGTTGGAAACGAGAGAGCCGATGAACTAGCCAAAAGTGCCGCTGAAGGTTCCAAACGAAAGCCAGACTATGATCTGTGTCCGGTCTCGTACGTCAAGCGATGCATCCGAACGGCAACGCTTGACGTGTGGAATCACAGATACAGCTCCGGTGAGACTGCCTCAGTGACGAAACTGTTTTTCCCGGACGCGGTGGCGGCCTACAGGATAATCAGGAAATGCAAGATAAGCAGCACACTAACCCAAATCATGACGGGGCACGGTGGGTTCTCGGAATACTTAAATCGCTTTAAGTGTAAAGGGAGCCCATCGTGCATCTGCGATTCTGAAACTGCTGAAACGGTGCCTCATATATTATTTAGCTGTCCTGTCTTCGACAGACAAAGACTCGAGGCCGAACTTGCACTCGACACCAAAGTAAATGCAGAAAATACGTGGCAATTAGTGGCCGGCAAAAATAGAGAGCCGTTTCTTAAATACTGCGTGGAAATATGTAAAAAAGTCATAAATAGGAATAAAAGTACGTAAGTAAAAATGCTTACATAATATTGTGAATATATTAATGTCAAGCATTGAAAACAGAGGTTTAGTGTTAAGAAACAGGCATAATAAACCAAGCATTATATCATTAAGTTGCCATGTTACTAGAATAAGAATAGGTTTTAAGAGGGCTGTAATTAAGAAGTAATTAAGGAAACCATTTATGTAGTAATATTAAGGAATACCCATATTATATACAAGCTAGAAATATAAGAAAAATTGTGTCATTTAAATTAGTGTCAAGATAGCATATAACAAAATAGCATTGTAAATAGGAATAAGAATTAGTTTTAAGCTGGCTGTTTAAATTTTGTAAACCAGGAATGTAATAGAATTAAGAAATAAATGTAAATTAGAATAAGAAGTACTGTACCAAATTAATAAGAAAACCGGTGTTGCAGTGTTTATTTCCCCAAAAATAAATATATCAAAAACAATTAAGAAATTGAAAATAGAGTAGATAAATAGAAGGGCGTCCTACCCTTAAAGACAGAAAGATGATGAAAGCAAGAAAGATAAAGTATGCTGAATGAAAGTACGAGAAGAATAAAAGAGAGAACTGGAATGAATGAAATAGCTTAAAACAGACTCCGATTTTGTCGGAGGTAGAGGTAAAAAAAAAAAAAAAAAAAAAAAAAAAAAAAAAAAAAAAAAACCTAACCTAACCTAACCTAACCTAACCTAACCTAACCTAACCTAACCTAACCTAACCTAACCTAACCTAACCTAACCTAACCTAACCTAACCTAACCTAACCTAACCTAACCTAACCTAACCTAACCTAACCTAACCTAACCTAACCTAACCTAACCTAACCTAACCTAACCTAACCTAACCTAACCTAACCTAACCTAACCTAACCTAACCTAACCTAACCTAACCTAACCTAACCTAACCTAACCTAACCTAACCTAACCTAACCTAACCTAACCTAACCTAACCTAACCTAACCTAACCTAACCTAACCTAACCTAACCTAACCTAACCTAACCTAACCTAACCTAACCTAACCTAACCTAACCTAACCTAACCTAACCTAACCTAACCTAACCTAACCTAACCTAACCTAACCTAACCTAACCTAACCTAACCTAACCTAACCTAACCCGTAATTACTTTGCATCCCGGTGACGCATTTTGAAGCGGTTTTCAGCTTTTTTAAGCTAAACTAGGCTCCGTCTAACGTTTAGACCTATTTTGACTGACCTAAACGCGTGGAAATTTGTTATTCCATACAAACCTTACTTTATTTAAATTTTTATTTGAAAAACTCCACTTATTCAAAATTTTTACATCAAAAACAGCCCATCATAGTATATCAATAGTTACCTACCTGCCATACCCGCACTCTGCACCGCGTTCCGCGAACCAGACTGCCGCAGCGTAGTGAAAATTTGCACTTTGCCCAATTTTCAATTCAAAAAATACAGTTTTTAGGCGAAAACTCAAAATTTTCGTACTGCGTCCATTTTAGTTTATTTCACCGTTCGACAGCTCGCGCCGAGACGCTTCTTTTGACACCTCGCACGTGCGGATCGCAGCTGTGAAATTTCAAAAAATTGTTCGCCCACCCACCCTATAGTGGCTGACCAGGTAAACTTTTTCGAACAACAAAAAATTTAAAAACCGCTTTTAATTCCTAATATTATACCTGAACCTTTGTTCGTTTGACTGGGCGAGTTTTTCCAGCAAATTGAAAAAGTTCAAATTATTTTAAATCGAATTTTGGCCCTTGCAGCCATTTATTGACCTTTGCATTGCAGTTGCAACTACACTTAAGTATTTCCACCAAAATAGGAGACTTGGGACGATAGTTTATACACTTTAAACACCTATCTGACGGGACTGGCTTTTCCCAACCAGTTTTGTAACGAACCTTTTGATCCCCCCTTTACAGGGATCAAAATTTAAAAAAAAAACTATAATTTAATATTATTAATTTATGACTTAGTTTTATTGAACTCTATTTATTATTATTTTAATTAAACTTACAATCTTATTTTAACCAATCAAAATCTTATAATTATTTAGTTAACTATATTTATTCCTTAAATCCTCAATAATGTTCCTCTCACGTACACCCGCTAAAAAGACCCCCACGTGTCCCCATGTGTCTCCATCGAATGGAGAGAAGCTAACTCCCCCTCCCAGTGCTTCAACTCAGGCCTCTAGTGTGAGGCGAAGCATTGGAGAGTGGGAAAATGGAAAGGTAGCGGACACCCAGCCCCCTTCAGCAGCCGCACCTTCACCCAAGAAGGCAGCACCGGTCGTGG
Organism: Charanyca ferruginea; assembly: GCA_947361185.1. Taxonomy (NCBI): domain Eukaryota; kingdom Metazoa; phylum Arthropoda; class Insecta; order Lepidoptera; family Noctuidae; genus Charanyca; species Charanyca ferruginea. The sequence continues at coordinate 23,086,403 of OX376078.1, read as the reverse complement.
CGGCCGACCCAAAGTCCACGCGGAGAGTTGCGCCCCCGACAGAGAACAAGGTTGTCGCGCGCAGAACATCCGCTGAGGCGGCGGGAGGATCGCCGGGAACGAGCCAAAAACAGCCGTTGAAACCCATCGACCGGGTGACCGAGGCCCGAAACTGCCTCTTGCGTGCGAAGTCGCACTTAAACGACTCCCGCAACTTGAGGTCGGATCTCAAAGCCGGGATCACCCAGTCGGTGGAAAGGTTATTTCAGTTGGTGAAGGAAGAGGCGGCTGCTGCAACACCAGCCAAGCGAGCTGAACCTGTGGCGAAGGAAGTCATCAAGGCCACCGCCCCCCCGGAGAGTCAAGAATGCACCCGGGTGATAAATTCGCTGCTCGCTTCACTAGCGGAGCATAGCACGCTGGTGAAGGAGAGCAGCGAAAGGATGGAGATGCTCCAAGAAGCGATGGAGAAACATGGGGAGCGACTAGAAAAGACGGCCACTTATGCGAGTGTAGCAGCGTGTCCACCGAAAAGGCAGACCCCAGGAAGGACCGCACTGCACTCCATAGTGGTGACGTCGAAAGATGAAGGGGACACAGGCGACGAGGTATTAAACAAAATAAGAAATGCGGTAAACGCTAAAGAGGGAGGAGTAGAGGTAGAGAGCGTGAGGAAGGTCAAAGACCGTAAAATAATTATGGGGTGTAAGTCGGTAGAAGAAAGGAACAGGGTTCGGGACAAATTGGAGAAGGCAGGAGACCACCTCATTGTCGAGGAGGTGAAAAACAAGGACCCGATGCTGATCTTCCGGGGCGTCCTCCGCATCCACTCCGACCAGGAAGTTCTGAGGGCGCTACGCAATCAGAATCGGGATGTCTTCCACGGCCTCGACAAAGAGGAAGATCGGCTGAGCGTTAAATATAGGCGAAACTCCAGAAACCCTCTGACCAGCAACGTAGTCGTCAGCACGTCCCCGAAAATCTGGAACAGGATGCTCGAAAAGGGGAAAGCGCGAATCGACCTCCAGACCGTCTTCGTCGACGACCAGTCACCACTGGTGCAGTGCACGAGATGCCTGGGCTATGGGCATGGCCGGCGGCTCTGTAAAGAACCTGCCGACCTATGCAGTCATTGCGGAGGCCCTCATCTCCGAGCAGAGTGTGCCCAGTGGCTAGAGGCGGGTACACCAAAATGCCAAAACTGCGTCAAGGCGAAGATGGAAAGGTCCGACCACAACGCGTTTAGCCCCGAGTGTCCTATCCGGGTAAAGTGGGACAGGCTGGCACGTGCGTCCGTCGCCTACTGCTAAGGTGGTCCCACAGAACCGAATGCCACACAAGATACTCCAGGCGAATCTTCAAAGGAAGAAACTGGCAACTCAAGAGCTTATGATCGAGGCCGAGCAGCGCAAAGTGACCGCAGCGTTGCTCCAGGAACCCTACGTAGGCAGCGCGAAAAGGATGAACGGGACCAGAGGCGTGAGAATCTTCCAGAGCACCAGGCAAGGAGAAGGGACTGTCAAGGCGGCAATCGCCGTCTTTGACCCAAAACTCACCGTGAGGCAGTACCCAGAACTCACCACGGACAACATCGTCGTGGTGGGGATCCAAACCGGTGCCTGGAAGCTCACGCTGGTCTCGTTCTACTTTGAGCCAGATCAGCCCTTAGGGCCATACCTGGACACGCTCAGAAAGGTCGAAAGCGAGACCGGCCCGCATAGGCTCATAGTGGGAGGAGACGCCAACGCCTGGAGTATCTGGTGGGGCAGCAGCGAGACAAACAGCAGAGGCGACGAAATGCTGGCAGCTCTCGACCAGCTCGGACTGCAAGTCCTCAACACAGGGGAAACTCCAACCTTCGACGTAGTTAGGGGTGACAGACGTTACACTAGCTGCGTCGACGTCACAGCCTGTACATCGGATATGCTGACGGTGACAGACGGCTGGCGAGTCGTCGACGACCTGACAGGTTCGGATCACAACGGCATTGAGTTCAACATTCACCTCGAAAAGTCTGCGGGTATCACGGTGAACCGGACTACCAGAGTCTACAACACTAAAAAAGCTAATTGGGGCCAGTTTCGTGCGAAACTGCGCCAAATTATGCCAGACACGAGACACCTGATCGATAATATCGACAGCGCACAAAATGTAGACGAGGTAGTCCGACAATTCACATCAGCTGTACAACAGACGTGTGATCACGTGATACCCAAGAAGAAGAGAGTAGAGGAAGTAACCGTGCCGTGGTGGTCCAACGAACTCGCCGACCTGAAGAGGCAGGTTGTCACGAGGAGGCGGAGGATCCGATGTGCAGCGCCAGTCCGGAGACCAAAGGTTGTTGAGGAGTACCTGAAAAAGAAAGTCGAGTATGAACTTGCAGTGGTTAAAGCTCAGGTCGAGAGCTGGAAGGGTTTCTGTGAGAAGCAGGATCGGGAAGGAATGTGGGAAGGCATCTACAGGGTGATCCGTGGGACGGCAAAAAGAGAGGAGGACCTGCCGATGGTGAGGGATGCAACGACACTGGGCCCAGAGGCTTCAGCGAGGTTCCTAGCAGAAACTTTTTACCCTGAAGACCGTACGGAGGGGGACAACGAGGAGCACAAAAGGGTGCGGCGACGAGCGGAAGAGGTGAACGGGAGGGACCAAGTTGAACCTTGCGATCCTCCCTTCACTCTCGACGAGCTGAAGCGAGCTGCTTCCTCGTTCAACCCCAAAAAAGCCCCCGGTTCCGACGGTCTGACGGCGGACATATGGGGCCACACGATCGACGAAGACCCAGACCTAGTTCTGCGCTTGATGAACAAGTGCCTGGCGCATGGATACTTTCCACGGTCCTGGAAAGAGGCAACGGTGGTTGTGCTCCGCAAACCCGCAAAGGAAGACTACACCACTCCAAAATCGTACAGGCCGATTGGTCTTTTGCCTGTACTCGGCAAGATGTACGAAAAGATGCTCGTGGCCCGACTCAAGTTTTATCTGCTGCCCAGGATGAGTACTCGCCAGTACGGCTTCATGCCACAGAAAAGCACCGAGGACTCCCTCTATGCACTGATGGGGCACATTCGTGGCAGACTCGCTGAGAAGAGGCTTGTCACGATTGTGTCCTTGGACATTGAGGGAGCCTTCGACAGCGCATGGTGGCCAGCCATCAGAGTGCGTCTGGCTGAGGAAAAGTGTCCTATAAACTTGAGGCGGGTCATGGACAGTTACTTGTCCGAGAGAGTGGTGAAAGTCCGATATGCGGGAGCGGAGTACGAGACCGGGACCGAGAAAGGATGCGTCCAGGGGTCGATCGGTGGTCCCATACTTTGGAACCTCGTGCTGGATCCTCTACTGAAAGGGCTGGAGAGTAGAGGGGTCCAGTGTCAGGCGTTTGCGGACGACGTCGTCTTAGTGTTCGATGGAGAGACCGCACTTGAGGTGCAGAGGGATGCCAATGTCGCCCTCGAGTATGTTCGGACTTGGGGTGTCGCCAATAAGCTCAAATTTGCGCCGCATAAGACAAAAGCCATGCTTGTAACGCGGAAGCTGAAATACGACACCCCAAGTCTGAGGATGGGCGGGGTGGACATTGGCATGTCAAATGAGATTAAATTGCTAGGTCTCACCATCGACCACAAGTTGACATTTAACACCCACGTCGCAAACGTCTGCTCCCGAGCCGTCGGGATTTATAAGCAGCTGTCGAGGGCCGCTAGGGTCAGCTGGGGTCTCCACCCGGAAATAATCCGCTGTATTTACACGGCCGTGGTGGAACCCATCGTCCTGTACGCAGCGAGTGCGTGGTCGCCGGCCGCGAACAAAGTCGGGGTGCAAAAGAAGTTGAACGTCGTCCAGAGGAGTTTTGCGCAGAAAATGTGTCGTGCCTATCGCACGGTCTCCCTGAATGCAGCGCTGGTGCTAACTGGGATACTCCCTCTTGACCTCCGAATCCGAGAGGCGGCCTCACTATATGAGGCCAAGAAGGGGGTGTCCCATCCTGCGCTGGGAGACAGGGAGATCGAGCGCGTGGCATCTGCGCTGGAGGCACCACACCCGGCTGAGCAAAAGAGCATAGAGCTACGACGTCTGGTAGACGAGGAGCAATACAACTCCCACCGCGATTACGCGGTGCGAATTTTCACAGACGGCAGCAAGATAGAGGGTAAAGTCGGAGCCGCGCTATCCATATGGACTGGCGAGGCCGAGACAAAGACCCGCAAACTTGTCCTGCCGTCTTATAGTACCGTCTACCAGGCTGAGCTCCTTGCCCTCTGCGAAGCCACAAAAGTGGTCCTCCAAAGACCAGAGACGGCGTTCGCTATCTACAGCGACTCCATGGCAGCCCTCCAAACAGTCGTGAACCCCGAAGCCCTCCACCCCCTCGCAGTCGAATCAAGAAACGCCATCCGCCACAGTAACTGCCAGAACAAGAGCGTATCCTTGTTCTGGATAAAAGCTCATGCGGGGCTGGAGGGTAACGAGAGAGCCGACTCGCTCGCAAAGGAGGCTGCCTTGAAGTCAAAGCGCGCACCCGACTACGACAGATGTCCGGTTTCATTCGTCAAGCGAGCGATCCGAATGGAGTCGCTGGGCGAATGGAACCGGAGGTACTGTACGGGAGAAACGGCGGCCACCACCAAGCTGTTCTTCCCATGCGCAATCGCGGCGTACAGGACGGTGCGGAAGTTACAGCTAACGAAGGAGCTGACCCAAGCCCTAACGGGACACGGTGGGTTCTCCGAATACTTGACTCGCTTCAAGTGCAAGGAGAACCCATCGTGTATATGCGACCCCGACAAACAGGAGACCGTCCTTCACCTTCTCACGGAGTGCCCGGTGCATGACTCCCGCAAATATGACCTGGAACAAAAACTTGGAGTTAAAATAAGCAAAGAAAATTTAAGCGTTCTATTAAACAGTAAGAAGACTCAAGTCGAATTAATAGAATATATTAAAAACATTGTAAAAATTGTCAATATCAGAAACAAGTAATCTGAAAGAAAGAAAATGTAAATAAATCAATCATAGGCCTAAAAATATTCCCTGCAACAGTTGTAGCAGGGGCTCACGCTTAGGCAGGAGTGTGGTTTTAGCCGGTAAGAGTCCGGCACTGCCCAGGCTGTTTCCATAATGGGACAGTCTGGGCGTCCATGAGGATTTCCCACTCCTGCCTCAAATAAAATAATAAAAAAAAAAAAAAAAAAAAAAAAAAAAAAAAAAAAACCTAACCTAACCTAACCTAACCTAACCTAACCTAACCTAACCTAACCTAACCTAACCTAACCTAACCTAACCTAACCTAACCTAACCTAACCTAACCTAACCTAACCTAACCGTAATATCTTTGCATCCCGGTGACGCATTTTGAAGCGGTTTTCAGCTTTTTTAAGCTAGACTAGGCTCCGTCTAACGTTTAGACCTACTTTGACTGACCTAAACGCGTGGAAATTTGTTATTCCATACAAACCTTGTTTTATTTAAATTTTTATTTGAAAAACTCGATTTACCCGGGTTTTTACTCCAAAAACAGCACATCTTAGTATACCAATAGTTACCTACCTGCCATACCTGCACTCTGCACCGCGTTCCGCGAACCAGACTGCCGCAGCGTAGTGAAAATTTGCACTTTGCCCAATTTTCAGTGGCAAAAATACAGTTTTTAGGCGATCATTCAAAATTTTTGTTCAGCGTCCATTTTAGTTTATTTCACCGTTCGACAGCTCGCGCCGAGACGCGTCTTTTGACACCTCGTACGTGCGGATCGCATCTGTGAAACTTCGAAAAATATTTAATTTTCATATCCGACACTTAGAAAATTTCACGCAAAATACACCTAAGGGGTGACGAAAAAACATCAAATCGTAATATCTTTGCATCCCGGTGACGCATTTTGAAGCGGTTTTCAGCTTTTTTAAGCTAGACTAGGCTCCGTCTAACGTTTAGACCTACTTTGACTGACCTAAACGCGTGGAAATTTGTTATTCCATACAAACCTTGTTTTATTTAAATTTTTATTTGAAAAACTCGATTTACCCGGGTTTTTACTCCAAAAACAGCACATCTTAGTATACCAATAGTTACCTACCTGCCATACCTGCACTCTGCACCGCGTTCCGCGAACCAGACTGCCGCAGCGTAGTGAAAATTTGCACTTTGCCCAATTTTTAGTTGAAAAAATACAGTTTTTAGGCGAAAACTCAAAATTTTAGTATTGCGTTCATTCCAGTTTATTTCACCGTTCGACAGCTCGCGCCGAGACGCGTCTTTTGACACCTCGCACGTGCGGATCGCAGCTGAAAAAATTCAAAAAATTGCCCGCCCACCCACCCTTTTTTCGCTTATCTAGGTGAACATGACAGCAGATTGAAAAAATCAGAAAATTTTTAAACCTCTATTTCGGCTCTTGCAGTCGTTTATTGACTTGTGTATAACAGTAACATTGTACTTAAGTGTTTCCACACTACATGAGACTTCTGACAAGGAACCATTTACGTTAGACACCTACCAGACGGGACTGGCTCTTTACAACCAGTTAGTAAATAGCTTATTGATCCCCCCTTTACAGGGATCTACTTTACTTTACGACATTTATTGACACAGTTTTATTGAACTTCTCTTTTATCCAATTTTACTATATTTAATTAACAAAATAATATTTAATTTTACAACAATAATTTATTTAAAACCAATTTAATTTTAATTCTTTAAAGCTCCCTCAAAGATGTTCCTCTCTCGAACACCCGCAAAGAAGTCATCCACAGGTTCCCATGTTTCTCCATCGAATGGAGAGAAGGTAACTCCCCCTCCCAGTGCTTCAACTCAGGCCTCTAGTGTGAGGCGAAGCATTGGAGAGTGGGAAAACGGAAAGGTGGCAGACACCCAGCCCCCTTCATCACAAACCGCACCATCACCCAAAAAGGCAGTGCCGGCCGCAGCGGCTCTCCAAAAACCCATGAAAAGAGCTGTGCCTCCTCTGGACAACAAAGCTGCCGCGCGCAGAACGTCCTCTGAGGTGGCAGGAGCGAGCGAGCCAGGAACGAGCCAACAACAGCCTTCTAAACCGACCGACCGGGTGACCGAGGCCCGAATCTGCCTCCTGCGCGCGAAGTCGCATCTAAACGACTCTCGCAACTTGAGGTCAGACCTGAAAACCGGGATCACCCAGGCGGTGGAAAGGCTGTACCAGTTGGTGAAGGAAGAGGCGGCGGCTGCAACACCAGCAAAGGGGGTTGAGCCAGAGGCTAAGGAGGCTACCAAGGCTACCACAGCACCGCCAGAAAATAAGGAGTGCTCGCAGGAGATAACTTCGTTGCTCGCTTCACTAGCGGAGCACAGCACACTGGTGAAGGAGAGCAGCGAAAGGATGGAGAGGCTCCAGGAAGCGATGGAGAAACAAGGGGAACTGCTTCAAAAGACGGCCACCTATGCGAGTGTAGCAGCAGGTCCTCCGAAAAGGCAGAGCCCAGGAAGGACCGCACTGCACTCCATAGTGGTGACGTCGAAAGACGAAGGGGACACAGGCGAGGAGGTTCTTACAAAAATTAGAAATGCTGTAAAAGCAAAAGAGGGAGGAATAGAAATAGAAAGCGTGAGGAAGGCCAAAGACCGGAAGATTATTATGAGCTGTAGGTCGGCGGAAGAACGAAACAAGGTTCGAGAAAAATTAGAAATAGCAGGAGACCGCCTCGTTGTCGAGGAAGTGAAGAACAAAGATCCGATGTTGATCTTCCGGGGCGTCCTCCGCATCCACTCCGATGAGGAAGTGCTGAGGGCGCTACGGAATCAAAACCGGGATGTTTTTCACGGCCTCGACAAGGAGGAGGATCGAATGACCGTGAAATATAGAAGAAATGCTAGAAACCCTCAAACCAGCAACGTAGTGGTCAGCACGTCCCCAAAAGTTTGGAACAGGATGCTCGAAAAAGGGAAAGCGCGTATCGACCTCCAGACCGTCTTCGTCGACGACCAGTCGCCACTGGTGCAGTGCACGAGGTGCCTGGGGTATGGGCATGGCCGGCGGCTCTGTAAAGAACCTGCCGACCTATGCAGCCATTGCGGGGGCCCACACCTCCGTGCAGAGTGTGCCCAGTTGGTCGATGCGAGTACCCCCAAATGCAACAACTGCGTCAAAGCGAAGATGGAGAGGTCCGACCACAATGCGTTCAGCCCCGAGTGTCCTGTTCGGGTAAAGTGGGATAGGCTGGCTCGTGCGTCCGTCGCCTACTGCTAAGGTGGTCCCACAGAGCCAAACGCCACACAAGATACTCCAGGCGAATCTCCAAAGGAAGAAACTGGCAACCCATGAGCTTATGATCGAGGCCGAGCAGCGCAAAGCGACCGCAGCGTTGATCCAGGAACCCTACGTGGGAAGCGTAAAAAGGATGAACGGGACCAGAGGTGTGAGAATCTTCCAGACCACCAGGCAAGGAGAAGGGACTGTCAAAGCGGCAATAGCCATCTTTGACCCAAAACTTACCGTAAGACAGTACCCAGAACTCACCACGGACAACATCGTCGTGGTGGGGATCCAAACCAGTGCCTGGAAGCTCACGCTGGTCTCGTTCTACTTTGAGCCAGATCAGCCCTTGGGGCCATACCTGGACACGCTCAGAAAGGTCGAAAGCGAGACCGGCCCGCATAGGCTCATAGTGGGAGGAGACGCCAACGCCTGGAGTATCTGGTGGGGCAGCAGCGAGACAAACAGCAGAGGCGACGAAATGCTGGCAGCTCTCGACCAGCTCGGACTGCAAGTCCTCAACACAGGGGAAACTCCAACCTTCGACGTAGTTAGGGGTGACAGACGTTACACTAGCTGCGTCGACGTCACAGCCTGTACATCGGATATGCTGACAGTGACAGACGGCTGGCGAGTCGTCGACGACCTGACAGGTTCGGATCACAACGGCATTGAGTTCAACATTCACCTCGAAAAGTCTGCGGGTATCACGGTGAACCGGACTACCAGAGTCTACAACACTAAAAAAGCTAATTGGGGCCAGTTTCGTGCGAAACTGCGCCAAATTATGCCAGACACGAGACACCTGATCGATAACATCGACAGCGCACAAAATGTAGACGAGGTAGTCCGACAATTCACATCAGCTGTACAACAGACGTGTGATCACGTGATACCCAAGAAGAAGAGAGTAGAGGAAGTAACCGTGCCGTGGTGGTCCAACGAACTCGCCGACCTAAAGAGGCAGGTTGTCACGAGGAGGCGGAGGATCCGATGTGCAGCGCCAGTCCGGAGACCAAAGGTTGTTGAGGAGTACCTGAAAAAGAAAGTCGAGTATGAACTTGCAGTGGTTAAAGCTCAGGTCGAGAGCTGGAAGGGTTTCTGCGAGAAGCAGGACCGAGAAGGAATGTGGGAGGGCATATACCGGGTAATCCGAAGAACGAAAAAGAGAGAGGAGGACTTGCCGATGGTGAGGGATGCAAGGACACTGGACCCAGAGGCTTCAGCGAGGTTCCTAGCAGAGACTTTTTACCCTGAAGACCGTACGGAGGGGGACAACGAGGAGCACAAAAGGGTGCGGCGACGAGCGGAAGAGGTGAACGGGAGGGACCAAGTTGAACCTTGCGATCCTCCCTTCACTCTCGACGAGCTGAAGCGAGCTGCTTCCTCGTTCAACCCCAAAAAAGCCCCCGGTTCCGACGGTCTGACGGCGGACATATGGGGCCACACGATCAACGAAGACCCAGACCTAGTTCTGCGCTTGATGAACAAGTGCCTGGCGCATGGATACTTTCCACGGTCCTGGAAAGAGGCAACGGTTGTTGTGCTCCGCAAACCCGCAAAGGAAGACTACACCACTCCAAAATCATACAGGCCGATTGGTCTTTTGCCTGTACTCGGCAAGATGTTCGAGAAGATGCTCGTGGCCCGACTCAAGTTCTACTTGTTGCCCAGGATGAGTACTCGCCAGTACGGCTTCATGCCACAGAAAAACACCGAGGACTCCCTCTATGCACTGATGGGGCACATTCGTGGCAGACTCGCTGAGAAGAGGCTTGTCACGATTGTGTCCTTGGACATTGAGGGAGCCTTCGATAGCGCATGGTGGCCAGCTATCAGAGTGCGTCTGGCTGAGGAAAGGTGTCCTGTAAACTTGAGACGGGTCATGGACAGCTACTTGTCCGAGAGAGTGGTGAAAGTCCGATATGCGGGAGCGGAGTACGAGACCAGGACCGAGAAAGGATGCGTCCAGGGGTCGATCGGTGGTCCAATACTTTGGAACCTCGTGCTGGATCCTCTACTGAAGGGGCTGGAGAGTAGAGGGGTCCAGTGTCAGGCGTTTGCTGACGACGTCGTCTTGGTGTTCGATGGGGAGACGGCACTCGAGGTGCAAAGGGATGCCAATGTCGCCCTCGAGTATGTTCGGACTTGGGGTGTCGCGAACAAGCTCAGATTTGCGCCGCACAAAACGAAGGCCATGTTGATTACGCGGAAGCTCAAACACGACTCCCCAAGTCTGAGGATGGGCGGAGTGGACATTGGCATGTCTAATGAGATCAAACTGCTCGGTCTGACCATCGACCACAAGTTGACTTTCAACTCCCACGTCGCAAACGTCTGCTCCCGAGCCGTCGGCATTTATAAGCAGCTGTCGAGGGCCGCAAGGGTCAGCTGGGGTCTCCACCCGGACATAATCCGTAGTATTTACACGGCCGTGGTGGAGCCCATCGTCCTGTACGCAGCGAGTGCGTGGTCGCCGGCCGCGAACAAAGTCGGGGTGCAAAAGAAGCTGAACGCCGTCCAAAGGAGCTTTGCTCAAAAGATGTGTCGTGCCTATCGCACGGTCTCCCTGAATGCAGCGCTGGTGCTGACTGGGATACTCCCTCTTGACCTCCGAATCCGAGAGGCGGCCTCACTATATGAGGCCAAGAAGGGGGTGTCCCATCCTGCGCTGGGGGACAGGGAGATCGAGCGAGTGGCATCAGCGCTAGAGGCACCACATCCGGCTGAGCAGAAGGGAATTGAACTGCAATGTCTGGTAGACGAGGAGCAATATAACTCCCACCGCGATTACGCGGTGCGAATTTTCACAGACGGCAGCAAGATAGAGGGTAAAGTCGGAGCCGCGCTATCCATATGGACTGGCGAGGCCGAGACGAAGACCCGCAAACTTGTTCTGCCGTCTTATAGTACCGTCTACCAGGCTGAGCTTCTTGCCCTCTGCGAAGCCACAAAAGAAGTCCTCCGAAGACCAGCGACGGCGTTCGCTGTCTATAGCGACTCCATGGCAGCCCTCCAAACAGTCACGAACCCCGAAGCCCTCCACCCCCTCGCAGTTGAATCAAGAAACGCCATCCGCCACAGTAACTGCCAGAACAAGAGCGTTTCCTTGTTCTGGATTAAAGCTCACGCGGGGCTGGAGGGTAACGAGAGAGCCGACTCGCTCGCAAAGGAGGCTGCCCTGAGGTCGAAGCGGGCACCCGACTACGACAGATGCCCGGTTTCATTCGTCAAGCGTGCGATCCGCCTGGAAACGCTGGGCGAATGGAACCGGAGGTACTGTACGGGAGAAACGGCGGCCACCACCAAAATGTATTTCCCATGTGCGATCGCGGCGTACAGGACGGTGCGGAAACTACGCATAACAAAGGAGCTGACCCAAGCCCTCACGGGACACGGTGGGTTCTCCGAATACTTGACTCGCTTCAAGTGCAAGGAGAACCCAGCGTGTATTTGTGACCCTGACAGTCAGGAGACGATCCTCCATCTCCTGACGGAGTGCCCGGTGTATGGCTCCTACAGGCACGACCTGGAGATGAGCCTTGGAACAAAAATTTGTAAAGACAATTTCAGGACGTTATTAGAACGCAAAAACTTAAAAGACGAATTTATTCAGTACATTGTCAAAATTGTAAAAACCGTAAATAAAAGAAACAAAACATAAAATGTAAAAGGAAATCACAGGCCTACAAAGATCCTTGCAACAGGTGTAGCAAGGGCCCACGCTTAGGCAGGAGTGTGGTTTTAGCCGGTAAGAGTCCGGCACTGCCCAGAATGTCTCAATTATGGGACGGTCTGGGCGTCCATGAGCATTTCCCACTCCGGCCTCATAAAAAAAAAAAAAAAAAAAAAAAAAAAAAAAAAAAAAAAAAAAAAAAAAAACCTAACCTAACCTTTTTTTTTTTTTTTTTTTTTTTTTTTGAGCGGAGAAAATGCTTGGCGCATACCACGCCTTCCGGGGAGATGACATGGTTATGTGGGGCTTGCACCCACTAAAAACTCCGCCTGTGCACCTACTTTCGCCTTGATGGTTGGGCCGCGAGAACTGCTACGCATGACATTCGCGACCCATCCAGCGTGGCCACTTCAGGGCTCCCTCTTCTTCGCCCGCCTCCGGGCTCCCACCTCCTTCAGCGATGTCCGGATGCACTGGGACATCACCACTGCTCCAGGGACCGTGTAGCGTAGACGATAGAATCCCCGATCTATCGTCCGCTGGTCCCTCTTATGGGGGCATCAAGTCGGCATTACGCCGCCTGCGCCTCCCTGCCCTCCTGCGACGAATCGGGTCAGCGAGGGAGTTCGCTTCCCTGACCCGCTCCGCCGCTTCCTTCTGCGAGATTACGTCCTCGCAAAAAGATGAGACCGCTTCCCATGCCCTTTCATTGCCGGCCATAGCCCTGACCACGACCGGCAGCGACAGGTCCTCTCCAATTTCAGCCACCAGAACACGTCGCTGCGCCTCCCAGGCAGGGCACTGCTCGAGAGTATGCAGGGCCGTGTCTTGGTCGCAACCGCAGTGGTGACACATGGGGGTCGCCTCCCGTCTTGCCACTGTGTGCAAATATTTGCCGAAACAGCCATGCGCCGACAATACCTGCACTAAACGGAAGGACAAAGTCCCGTGTCGCCTCCGTACCCACTCCTGTAGGATTGGTTGGATAGCCCCAACGGTCCAATGACCGGCACTCGGACTCTCCAGCCTCTCCGCCCATTGCCTCATGATGGCAGTCTGTGCCTCTCTGCGCCACCTTTTCACCACTTCAGGTGGTGGGCCGCTGCCGCTCTCCGCTCGAACTTCCACGATTTGTTTGTAAACTTCGGCAAGCACTCGTGCTTTCAGATCCCACGGGGGTGTTCCTGCCAGTGCGAACGCCGCCTCAGCTGAGATTGTGCGGTACCCGCGAACTACCCTGACAGCCATGACTCTTTGCGGTCGCCGCAGATGAGCCTTGTTCTGGGCAGTCAGAGAGTCCGCCCACACTGGAGCGCCATATAGCGCCATCGAACGCACCACCCCCGTGTAAAGCCGTCGGCAGCTGGCGCTTGGTCCACCCAGATTTGGCAGTAGCCGACTTAGGGCGGAAGCTGTGCCGATCAGCTTCGGGGCAAGTCGGCAGAAGTGCTCACCGAAGTTCCATCTGCGGTCTAGGACGAGACCCAGGTATTTCATGTGCGTCCGCACCATAATTCGCTCACTACCTAAAGTGATGTGAGCGCCCGCCGGTGGTCGGCGGCGAGGTCCATAAAACACCAGGGACTCCGTCTTCTCGAGCGCCACTCTGAGACCCAGCATTTCGATGCGGCTGATGACCAGAGACGCGCCCTCGGTGGCCAAGCGCGCCGCCTCCTCAAAGTTTCTTCCTCGGGCTGTGATGAGAGTGTCGTCAGCATAACAGATGACGCCCAGTCCGGGTGGAAGGTCACCGCGAAGGGCCCAGTCGTAACCCAAGTTCCACAGAGGAGGCCCTAGGACCGACCCCTGTGGAACACCACACGTGATAGGCCTCCGCACGATTTGGCCATTGCGTCCCTGGTAGCTGACACATCGCCCCCTCAAATAGTCTGCCACCAGCTGCCTCAAGTACATGGGTACCTTATGGAACCGGAGCGCTTCTTCGATGCAACCAAATGGCAAAGTATTGAACGCATTGGCGATGTCTAATGATACCACCAACATAACTTCCCGTTGGGCTACCGCATCTATCGCCTGGGTCTTGAGCCGCATAATGGCGTCCACGGTCGAACGCCCGACGCGGAAACCAAATTGGGCATCCGACAAATTTGGGCCCACTGTTTCCAAATGTCGGACGATGCGGGTAGCGAGAATCTTCTCTAGCATCTTCCCCACCTCGTCCAGTAGCACTATTGGCCTGTAGGCCGAAGGGGACTCTGGAGGCCGTCCCGCCTTTTGCAGCAGAACCAAACGACCTTCTTTCCAAGGTTTAGGGAACCGACTCGACGTCAGACAGGTATCGAATAGTGCCCTAAGCCTATCCTCCATCGCATCCATCGCTAGGGCCAGTACCTTTGCAGGCACCCCGTCTGGTCCAGGGGCGGTGGTTTTTGAACGCGCTCGCAAAATCACCACCCTCATTTCCGCATCTGTGATCACAGGAGTCTCCTCTTCGACCTCCCGGTCATCAGCCAACGGAGCCATCATCGGAGGTGAGTACCCCGCCCGACCCGGGAAAAGTGCCTCCACGACTTCGCCAATGAACTGAGGTTGGAGGGATTCCGTTAATGGGGGACCTTGAGCTCGGAGTTTATTCCGTGCCATACGATACGGGCGTCCCCAGGGATCGCGGTTTAAACCGTCCAACATCTCACCCCTTGCCAGTTCTTTCGCTCGGAAGATCGCTAACTGTAGAGCTTCCCGGGCGCTTCGGTAATACTCATAGAGTTGGGATTCCAACTCCTCATTACGGCGGCGTAGTCTGCGCACTTGTGAGTAGGTCCTCCGTGCGGTAATACAGGCCTTGCGGAGGTCCGTCAACTCTCGGGACCACCAATAGACCTCCCTTTTGAGAGGCCGACTACGCGTACGAGGCATGGAGGCATCGCACACAGCTGTCATGGCATCGCGGAACCGGTCAGCCTCAGCATCAGCCCCCGTAATGGAAGACGGTGGAGACAGCCATGCCTGGACAATAGCTGCCTCCTCCAATAGGTCCCTATCAAGCCGTTTCATTGCCCAGCGTGGAAAGTGTCGAGTTTCAGAGCGTGGAGATACTCCCGACCCCTGAGAAACGGAGACATCCATGCGTATATACAGATGATCCGATAAGGTCTCCACCCCCTCCAGGACTCGCCAGCCCTGGACACGTGCGGCGATGGCAGGGGTAGCAAAAGAAAGGTCCACTATCGAACCCCCTTGCCGTCGCACGCACGTATTAGCAGAACCTCTGTTTAGGAGACAGAGACCCGCGGCTATCGCCCACTCCTCGACTGCTTCTCCTCTGGCATCCGTTCTTGGGGAACCCCATGCGTTAGATTTAGCGTTGAAATCCCCCATGACCATTACTTGGCGCGGCGACATTCGCCGAACTGAGGCTCCCAATCGATCCAGGAAGTCCTCGAATTCGGCCAGGCTCCTGTTTGGGGAGAAATATACTCCGAAGAATATGATATCCCCCCGTGCGACCGCAACATATCCCGGGCCCCTCTCTCTGAGCGAGAGGGGTGGGGAATGATAGGCTGTAGAGACAATGATGGCGACAGAAATGTCCACGTCGCTCACCCAATCAGGACGGGGTGGGACGAAATATGGCTCCGCCGCAACGGCCACGTCGATCGACCACTCCGCCATAGTTTGAAGGAGTAAGTCCTGTGCAGCGGCAGAGTGGTTTAGGTTCGTCTGGAGTAGATAATGATTACGGCCTGGGTCCATAGTTAGTCTGCAATCATTACCTCCTCTTGCGACTGCTCCAGTCGCAACACACTAGGGGCAGCCGGGGTTGAAGCGGTCGCCTCTTTCCTTTTTGATGGGGCTGGCGGCTTGCAGCCCTTACCTCCAACGACATGGTTAGCCGGTAGCTTTGCCACTTCGCATAATGGGCAGTGAGGGTCGGCAGAGCATGTCGAAGCTAGATGCCCCAACTTACCGCAGCGGAAACAGTGCCCACTGAGGTCTGTGTCAGAGGTACACTTATAACGGGTGTGTCCGCTCTTCATGCATTTGAAGCATCTCATGGGCCGAGCTTCCAGGATAATTACTCTGGCAGAGCTCCAGCCTACGAGGAAACGGCCAGCGTCAGCGAGTTGTTTTGCGGCCTCTACAGGGCATTGGGCCCAAACAGAGCCGACGCCTCCCGGGCCAAGACGTATAGGACCTACTCGGACCACTTCTACAGGGCAGCCAGTTCTCCGAGCGATTGTCTCCTGCACATCTCGTCCAGTTATGGAATCGTCAAGGCCGCATATGCGCATTTCAGCACATTTTGTGGGTCTAGAGACTTTGACATCTTCGGCAAAAATTCCCCGTAGCTTCTCCGCAACAAGGTCTGCTCCTTTGGTACCCTCAGTTCCTGGAAACTCCAGCAGACGCGCTCCCGTCGCTGCTTGACGAAACCTTATGTCGGTGATGCCCAGGTCTGCCAGGTTCACGTTTTCCTTGGCCCTTGATATCACCGCCGCGTAGGTCAGCCCCCTCTGCACTGCTTCAGGCTGCAGTGTCAAAACTACTGCAGCCGACCTAGGTGCGCGAAGTTTCCGCTTCCTCTCTATACCAGAACTGGATCCAGTCCCAGCTCCTGTAGCGGATGCCACAGTGTTTGCTGCTAGAGACTTTTTCTTTTTCTTCCTCCTCTTCCTCTTCCCTTTGCCAGTGGTCTGCCAACCTACATTAGCAGATGTCGACAGCTTAGGATCCGGTTCCTGCGTGGTTGCCACATCCCGACTAGGAAGCGGGGCGCTCGGCTGCGTCTCAGCCGCTTGGGACACCGCTTGAGATGATGCCTGGAGTGCCTCCCGAGAGGCCATAGAGGACTTTTTAGACCTTCTGCTGGTAGTGTTGGCAGCATTCCCAGCAGCATTTCTGACGTCTGCCGCTAATGGTGGACGGTTACTTTTTGCTGGCAGGAGGCGATCCTCAATCCCAGCGAACCGGGCGTCCATCATTTTCCCGATTTGGGAGACAGCCGCTCGCAATACCTCATCTGGCGAGGAATTCTCCACAGTTGAGGATCGCACAGAATGCGGCTGTGGCTGCGTCAGTTCGAGCGGTTGCCTTCCCATGGAACGAACTTCTTCCCGAAGAGCCTCCATTTCTTTACGGAGGGCTCCTACCTCTTTTCGCAACCGGTCGTTTTCCAGTTGCAGCCTCCGAGTCTCTTCCGAGGAACTTCTGCTAGCGAGCCCCTCTATCGCCATTCTAACGCGCTCTGCTGCCTCTTTAATGGCCCTTTGGCACGTACCCTTCATATTTTTGGATTTCCGTGTGGTATCCAGAACAACCTGGATATCCTGAAGGGCTTCTTTCTCCAGAGCCTCCGCTGAGCCAGCAGAGCTCTCTCCAATTGCAGAGGAAGGACGGCTCTGGGTGCTGACTTGCACATCCATTCCTTCCTCTTCACTCGCTTCGGTGCACGTTTGGCACGTCAGCGGCACGCTCTGACTGTCCGACTCACTGTCTTCGGTGCATGGTGCACTGGAGCCATGCGGCGTACTCGGTCGAATAAACCGACCTTTCCTATCACGCAGGGCACCTCCTCCTCGAGCAGTCGTCGCCTTCAAGGGTACTTTCGAAGGCGGTAACAGCTCCCCATTCGATGCTGCATCACGTTGCCTTTTGTGACCGTCACGCCTCCGGGAAACGGAGGGTTGGATAGAGGTCATCAGCACTATTGGCAGCCTTTCCTCTGGTGCGCTCTGCGCCACCGTCTCCTCTATCGGCTTGGAGCCGGAGGGTCCATGGTTATCATGTAGTTGTGATTGTATCGTTGTCCGGTTATCGCGCGTGTGGTTGTCGTTGTTGTCCGAAATAACAGACGAAAGACTGTTGTTGCCCACCCCAGAGTACGGAGGGCAGCCCGCCGAAGCGGGGTGGGATTCCCCGACCGCTGAGCAGTCGGGACCCACCTGGGGACGTTTTTCGCAAAAGTCTTTTTCCATAGTTTTCCTTTAAAGGGTGAGGTCCCTATTCCTCCTTGCCTTACATCTTTTTTTTTTTTTTTTTTTTTTTTTTTTTTTTTTTTTTTTTTTTTTTTTCCCTACAACCTATTTGTATGCCCAATAAGACTACACAAACCATTTTTTCCCCCACTATGCCATTCAGGGCATAGTAAAACAAAAAAGGCAAACCCGCAAAGCCCAAAAAGACTTAAAACGCTCCCCCTCGGTCATATTTCGCCACTGTCAACAATGCCCCCCATCAGAAGGACATTATTGCCAGTGCCCAGGGTGCACCAGCCCAGCTTCTACCCTTCCCCACGGACGTATCCGAAAGGACGAATAGTTGCCAGGCACGCGTGGAGGTATATGACCATTGCTGATGGTGACACTGAAAATCGATACGACGAAGCCCAGTGCCACCACCAACAGCACCCCAACCTAACCTAACCTTTTTTTTTTTTTTTGGTACGGGGTGGAAAATCCTCATGGATGTCCTCCGCCCTGGGGCGGGCGGAGGGGTCTGTCAGACTCTTACTGACTAAAAACCACCCCGGTGTTCCATCTCACACCTACGTCGGGGGTCGCGGGAACTGGAGATACTTCCGCAACCCCCGGCTGGTGCCGGCCCGCTGCAGCGGGCCACTTCTCGGGTCAGGGGGGGGAGTGAGGTGTTAGACTCCCCCCCGGACGTCTTAGAGGGGCGCGCGTGGAACACTACGCGCCGCCACCTCGGGTCCTGGTGTATGTGGGGGGCGACAGACGTCCCCGAGTCTGCCGCCCCTGGACCCATTTAGGGGGGCCGGAAGAGGGCGTTATCCGCCCTTCGCCGACGCCCGGTGCGCCTGCTGCGGGCAGGGTGGGAGGTTGAGATCTCCCTCTCCCTTTCCGCAGCCTCCTTCGGCGACATGACATTTTCGCAGAAGGAAACCACCGCGTCCCAGGACTCTGCGCTGTCGACCATCGACTCGACCACGGCCGACAGCGACAGGTCACTGCCTACTTCTGAGACGAGGGCACGGCGCGGCCCCTCCCAAGCGGCACATTCCGCCAGCGTATGCCGCGCCGTGTCCTCCCGGCAGTCGACGCAGTGGTGACACCGGGCGTCCGGCTCCCTGTTTATGCGACACAGGTACTTCCCGAAGCAACCATGCCCCGAGAGCACCTGCGTCACCCGAAACGACAGGGAGCCGTGCCTCCTCCCGAGCCAACGCTCGAGCACTGGCCGGACCGCCTCGATGATGGCGAGGCCGGCGGTAGGGCGCGAAAGCCTGTCCCGCCATTCCGCCACCAGGACCTCGCGAAGCTGAGACCGACGCAGCTCCATGTGTCGCTGCATCGGTCGCTCGCTGCATCGGGGCCCCATAAAGGGCCATCGATCGCACGATCCCCACGTAGAGCCGCCTGCAGACGGCGCTCGGGCCCCCCAGATTGGGAAGCAGCGTTGACAACGCCCCAGCCGCGCCCAACAACTTGGGCGCCAGCCGCTGGAAATGAGGGCCAAAATCCCATCGGCTGTCGAGCACCAATCCAAGGTACTTCATGGTAGACTCGACAGCTATTCTGGCCCCCCCGACCACGATGTGTGATCCCGGCGGCGGCGCCCGCCGAGGACCGTGAAAGATCACGGCCTCCGACTTGTTGAGGGCCACCTCCAGGCCGAGGCGCCGGATGCGGCCCACCACCTGTGAGACCGCAGCCGTCGCCAGCAACGCTGCCTCCCTGTACGAACTCCCCCGGGCCGTGACCAGCGTGTCGTCAGCGTAACACGTCAGGTCCACGCCCGGCTGGAGCTCGCCCCTCAGCACCCAGTCGTACCCGATGTTCCACAGGGGCGGTCCTAAGACGGAACCCTGCGGAACACCGCACGACATGCGGCGCTGGTGCTCGCCATCACGTCCCACGTAGGTGACACACCTCTCGGACAGATAAGCCCCAACTATGCGGCGGAGGTAGGAAGGCACACGATGATACCGGAGTGCCTCCCGTACACAACTCCAGGGCAGGGCGTTGAAGGCGTTGGAAATGTCCAAGGACACCGCCAACATCACCCCGCCCCGGGACACCGCTTCCTCCGCCAGGACTCTAACCCGCGATACAGCGTGTATGGTAGAGCGCCCATGCCGAAAGCCATACTGGCTCTCGTCCAGGTCCGGCCCCTCTTCGCACAAGTGGCTGACGAGGCGGGCTGCGATTATCCGCTCAAACAGCTTTCCCACCTCGTCCAGCAGCACTATGGGCCGGTACGCGGACGGAGAGTCCGCAGGGCGCCCCGCCTTCTTGAGCAGGACCAGACGACCAGATTTCCACAATGTGGGAAACTGGCCCCGCTCAAGGCACGCTGTAAACAGTCCTCTAAGTTGGGGCTCTAGCTCCTTCAGAGCGAGGGCCAACACTAGGCCGTGAATCCCGTCGGGCCCCGGAGCCACGTTCTTGGCCCGGAGCCGCAGCACGGCCGCCCCCATCTCTGCCTGTGTCACCTCTGGGACGCTGATGGCGTTCTCCTCTGTGGACTCTGCGTCTGTGGGCAAAGCCATCGGCGGTGGAGTATGCTCCGCTCGTGCCGGGAAGAGGGCTGAGACAACCTCCTCCAGCAGCTCTGGTTGGAGACTCCCCGTGAGCGGGGGCGCCGCAGACCGAAGTTTCCCTCGAACCGCTTGATATGGGCGCCCCCACGGATCCCGGTTTAGGGTCTCCAACATCTCCTCCCTGGCTTGCGTCTTCGCATCGCCGATGGCCAGACACAGAGTCCTCTTAGCCGCGCGGTACACCTCATACAGCGCGGCTTCCTCGTCCGGGACCCGACGACGTCTCCTCCGGTATCGGGTGTACCGGCGCCTGACCGCTACGCACTCAATGCGCATACGTGCGATCTCGGCCGACCACCAGTACACCTGGCGCCCTGCTGACTGTGCGTGGACCCGGGGCATGGACGCGTCGCAGATTTGCGTCATCGCCCCGCGGAACCACAGCGCCTCCAGTTCGACGTCGACGGGTCCGTTCGTCTCCGACTCCCGGAACCAGGCCTGGACAATGGCGGCCTCCTCGAGAAGTTCCCTGTTCATGCGCTTACGCGCCCACCGCGGACCGTTCGTTTGCGGGGCCGATGAACCGCGGCCGCCCGTGGTCTGGGCGGAGACGTCAAAACGGATGTATCGATGATCCGACAACGTCTCCACCTCCACGGCGACACGCCAGTCGCGGACACGGCTCGCGACAGCAGGGCTAGCGAACGAGACGTCCACTATTGACCCGCCCCGCTGCCGCACGCACGTGTGGACCGAGCTCCGATTCAGAACGGCCAAGCCAGTCGCGACCGCCCACTCCTCCAGCACCTCACCCCGAGCATCGGTCACCGGGGATCCCCACGCCGCAGACTTGGCGTTGAGATCCCCCAGCAACAGCACCGGGCGAGGGTGAAGACGGCCTACGACGGCACCCAACTCAACAAGGAACCTCTCGAAGTCGGCGAGGCTCTTGTTGGGCGAAAAATACGCACCAACTATGCCAATGCCGTCCGCGAGGGCGGCTACCCAGCCGTGTCCTCGGGACGGGTTGACAAGAGCCCCGCCAATGATGGCCACCAAGCCGTCCAAGTCTCCCACCCAGTTATCCCTGGGGGGGACGAAGTACGGCTCGGCGACCACAGCCACGTCAATCGACCACTCTGCCATGCTCTGGAGGAAGAGGTCCTGAGCTCTGGCAGAGTGGTTGATGTTGCCCTGGAGGAAATGGTACAGCGCCATTTATGCGCAGTCCATTCCCTCCGTGACACCAGACCGGGAGTCGGCCGATGAGGCGCCAGCCTGCGGGGGGGGTAAAGGGCCCCCAGCAGCCTTGGCACCCCCTCTCTTCCTGGGGGGCGCACAGGCTTTTCCGCCCGCTGTGTGCCCAGCGGGCCTCCCTGCAGCTGTACAGAGGCTGCAGTTTGGCGCCGCGGAGCACTGGGCCGCCTTGTGACCGGGCTGACCGCAGCGATAACATTGATCACTGCGGTCAATTTGGGAGGTGCACCGAGCCTTGACATGCCCAATGTCAAGGCAGCGGAAGCACCGCATAACCCTGGGCTGCAGCAGCTTCACCCTCGCCGCAACCCACCCCACCAGCAGTCGTCCACCGTTGGCGACTTTGTTTGCCGCCGCCACCGGACACTGCACCCAGATCGCGCCGAGCCCGGAAGCATCGACGCGAATCTCGCCCGTCCGTACGTCCGCAGGCGGACATCCGCCGGCACTGGCGACGGCCGCCACGACCTCAACCGGAGTCACTGAGTCGTCCAGACCGTCGACGCGCAGGTCAGCGGTCTTCTTGGGCCTGGACACCCGGACGTCCTCCGGGTTGAGGACTTCCCTCAACTTGGCGGCCAGGATGTCCGCCTTTTCACCGCTTGAAGCACCTGAAACCTCCAGCAGTCGCGCCCCCGTGATCGCCGGCCTCATTTTGAAGCCGGACGGTGTGCCAAGGTCGGGGAACGCAACTTTGGCCTTTGCCTCCATCAGGACCGCCTTATAGGAGAGGCCCCTTTCGACGGCTCCGGGCTGCAGCGTAATTACTACAGCCGCGGAGCGAGGGGCTCTGACCTTAGGCGGTCTTTTGACCTTCTTCGATGCCGGTGCTGGCGGTGCCGGTGCCGGCGGTGTCGCCTTCTTCTTTTTTCGACGGCGGCGCTTCTTGGCCTCTGTCCAGCCCTCCTCCGTCTTCTCGGTGGGCTCGGACGCGGTCGTCGCGGCCGCCGTCGTCTGAGAAGCGGGTGCGGATGCGCCCGTCGCTGTCGTCCGCGAAGCAGCCGCAGATGCGCCTCTCGCGGTCGTCCTCGAAGCGGCCGCGGATGCGGTTTTATCCGCCGTCTTACTGGGCTTCTTAGGCCCTGCCGCCACGGCGGCCGCAGTTGCGGGCGCCGTCCCCGGTTTAGCGGGCACCGGCCTCGGCTGAGCGGGCGTCGCCTTTCTCCGCTGGTCCGCAGCGAGCGGTGGGCGGAGGGTTTCGGGCGGTAAGAGCCTCGACTCCAAGGCCTCGAGGCGTGCCCCCACCATCGTCCCACACTGCATCATGCAGATGCGCGCGATCTTCTCGATCTCCGCATCCGCAAGTGCAGCGATCGACGACGAGGCCAAAGACGGGGCCGGCGACGGGGCCGGCGACGGGGCCGCAGCGGAAGCAGTGCCGGCGGCCGTGGAAGCCATTCCTTGGGCGGCAAATTGCCGCTTGAGGTCCTCTACCTCGGAGCGGAGACGGCGGTTCTCCTCCCACAGCTTCGCCGTCTCATCCGTGCTCGTACGACTTACGAGGACCCCAACCGCCTCTCTAATGTCGTCAGCCGCCTCCTTCAGGGCGCGCGTGAACGTGCCCTTCAGGTTGCCCGATTTTGTGGCAACCTTCAGGACGACGTCCACGCCGTCCAGAACTTGGCGACTGAGCGCCACCGCCGAAACACCCCCACCGGCTGCCAGCCGAGCTTCGCGCCGCTCTCGGGCCTGTCGGGACAACTCAGCGACTTCGCCCTCCGCGACAGCCTTGCGTTGCGCCCGCTTCGCGGCATTCGCCTCCGCCCTATTCGACCCTAGCAGGGAGCCCTCACTATGGTCCGCGATCGAGCTCCGTCCGGGCTCAGAGTCGCTCCCCATACTCTCCACATTATCCACTGGTGCTGGCGTATCGGGCCGAGATATCGGCACGAACCGGCCCCGCACGTCACGCTCCGGTGGTCGAGCGGGGGTTCCACCCGCCACCGCACGACCTCTCCCTCTCCGTGCCGTTGGCACTTTGGGGGCCGACAGGTTCTCCTCGCTGGAGGAGAGACCCATTGGTCCCGATCCCAAACTCCGCGGGCGCTTCCTGAAAGCGCTCGCCGCCGCCGCTCTCTTGGCAGCGGCCACCTCCTCATCGCGCAGGCGCTCCAGGCTGACCTGGAGCTCCTTTTCTCGCCTATAGTTCCTCTCATCATTTTCCAATTGTTCTGTATCGGTCCGTTTTGCTTGCGTAAGGTCGTTGGTTTGACTATAGATTGGTTTGCCCCCTCCAGATACGATAGGGCGGCCCTCAGTAGAGGGGCGGGATTCCCCGGAATTTCCGGGACCCGCCTGGAGATTATTACCAGTAGTCTTTGTTTCCATTCTTTGTTTTTCCTTTTTAAGGGTGAGGTCCCTATTCCCTGATCCCCCCCAAGCGCTAACGACCGGATACCCTCCGGCCATTCATCCCCTCGGCACGCTAGACCTTGGGATTAGGTTTCGCCACCCTTCGTCCACTCGTCCTGCCCTCTGCGATCAGAGGGAGGTGAATGGACGATCCGTCACTCGGTCGGAGACGACCCCGGAGCATAATGCTCCCCCCCACGCAGAAATTCGCCACGGTCAATAGTCTCCCCAACTCGGAGAGGGTAATCAATACCCTCCCCGAATTGGACAGACCATTGACCGCGCCCAGGGTGCACCGGCCCGACCACTGCTCTTTCCCCCAAACGTATTCGAACAGAACCAGCAGCAATCAGGCACACGAGGAGGTTTTCTGCACGCACCCCAACCTAACCTTTTTTTTTTTTTTTTTTTTTTGGTACGGGGTGGAAAATCCTCATGGATGTCCTCCGCCCTGGGGCGGGCGGAGGGGTCTGTCAGACTCTTACTGACTAAAAACCACCCCGGTGTTCCATCTCACACCTACGTCGGGGGTCGCGGGAACTGGAGATACTTCCGCAACCCCCGGCTGGTGCCGGCCCGCTACAGCGGGCCACTTCTCGGGTCGGGGGGGGGAGTGAGGTGTTAGACTCCCCCCCGGACGTCTTAGAGGGGCGCGCGTGGAACACTACGCGCCGCCACCTCGGGACCCCAACCTAACCTAACCTTTTTTTTTTTTTTTTTTTTGGTACGGGGTGGAAAATCCTCATGGATGTCCTCCGCCCTGGGGCGGGCGGAGGGGTCTGTCAGACTCTTACTGACTAAAAACCACCCCGGTGTTCCATCTCACACCTACGTCGGGGGTCGCGGGAACTGGAGATACTTCCGCAACCCCCGGCTAGTGCCGGCCCGCTGCAGCGGGCCCCTTCTCGGGTCAGGGGGGGGAGTGAGGTGTTAGACTCCCCCCCGGACGTCTTAGAGGGGCGCGCGTGGAACACTACGCGCCGCCACCTCGGGTCCTGGTGTATGTGGGGGGCGACAGACGTCCCCGAGTCTGCCGCCCCTGGACCCATTTAGGGGGGCCGGAAGAGGGCGTTATCCGCCCTTCGCCGACGCCCGGTGCGCCTGCTGCGGGCAGGGTGGGAGGTTGAGATCTCCCTTTCCCTTTCCGCAGCCTCCTTCTGCGACATGACACTTTCGCAGAAGGAAACCACCGCGTCCCAGGACTCTGCGCTGTCGACCATCGACTCTACCACGGCCGACAGCGACAGGTCACTGCCTACTTCTGAGACGAGGGCACGGCGCGGCCCCTCCCAAGCGGCACATTCCGCCAGCGTATGCCGCGCCGTGTCCTCCCGGCAGTCGACGCAGTGGTGACACCGGGCGTCCGGCTCCCTTTTTATGCGATACAGGTACTTCCCGAAGCAACCATGCCCCGAGAGCACCTGCGTCACCCGAAACGACAGGGAGCCGTGCCTCCTCCCGAGCCAGCGCTCGAGCACTGGCCGGACCGCCTCGATGATGGCGAGGCCGGCGGTAGGGCGCAAAAGCCTGTCCCGCCATTCCGCCACCAGGACCTCGCGAAGCTGAGACCGACGCAGCTCCATGTGTCGCTGCATCGGTCGCTCGCCCCGCGCCCGCGCCTCCTCGCGCCACCGGTACAGTGACGCGAGTACTTTCGCCTCCAGGTCCCAGGGCGGGGATCCGGCCAGTGCACAAGCCGCCTCGTAGGAGATCGTGCGATATCCCCTGATGACTCTGACGGCCATCGCGCGTTGCGGCTTTCGCAGCACGGCGATGCTTCCGGCCGTCAGGTCTGCCGCCCAGATCGGGGCCCCATAAAGGGCCATCGATCGCACGATCCCCACGTAGAGCCGCCTGCAGACGGCGCTCGGGCCCCCCAGATTGGGAAGCAGCGTTGACAACGCCCCAGCCGCGCCCAACAACTTGGGCGCCAGCCGCTGGAAATGAGGGCCAAAATCCCATCGGCTGTCGAGCACCAATCCAAGGTACTTCATGGTAGACTCGACAGCTATTCTGGCCCCCCCCACCACGATGTGTGATCCCGGCGGCGGCGCCCGCCGAGGACCGTGAAAGATCACGGCCTCCGACTTGTTGAGGGCCACCTCCAGGCCGAGGTGCCGGATGCGGCCCACCACCTGTGAGACCGCAGCCGTCGCCAGCAACGCTGCCTCCCTGTACGAACTCCCCCGGGCCGTGACCAGCGTGTCGTCAGCGTAACACGTCAGGTCCACGCCCGGCTGGAGCTCGCCCCTCAGCACCCAGTCGTACCCGATGTTCCACAGGGGCGGTCCTAAGACGGAACCCTGCGGAACACCGCACGACATGCGGCGCTGGTGCTCGCCATCACGTCCCACGTAGGTGACACACCTCTCGGACAAATAAGCCCCAACTATGCGGCGGAGGTAGGAAGGCACACGATGATAGCGCAGTGCCTCCCGTACACAACTCCAGGGCAGGGTGTTGAACGCGTTGGAAATGTCCAAGGACACCGCCAACATCACCCCGCCCCGGGACACCGCTTCCTCCGCCAGGACTCTCACCCTTGATACAGCGTGTATGGTGGAGCGCCCATGCCGAAAGCCATACTGGCTCTCGTCCAGGTCCGGCCCCTCTTCGCACAAGTGGCCGACGAGGCGGGCTGCGATT
Organism: Charanyca ferruginea; assembly: GCA_947361185.1. Classification (NCBI taxonomy): domain Eukaryota; kingdom Metazoa; phylum Arthropoda; class Insecta; order Lepidoptera; family Noctuidae; genus Charanyca; species Charanyca ferruginea. The sequence goes on along the minus strand of OX376078.1, from coordinate 23,059,811 downwards.
ATCCGCTCAAACAGCTTTCCCACCTCGTCCAGCAGCACTATGGGCCGGTACGCGGACGGAGAGTCCGCAGGGCGCCCCGCCTTCTTGAGCAGGACCAGACGACCAGCTTTCCACAATGTGGGAAACTGGCCCCGCTCAAGGCACGCTGTAAACAGTCCTCTAAGTTGGGGCTCTAGCTCCTTCAGAGCGAGGGCCAACGCAAGGCCGTGAATCCCGTCGGGCCCCGGAGCCACGTTCTTGGCCCGGAGCCGCAGCACGGCCGCCCCCATCTCTGCCTGTGTCACCTCTGGGAACCTAACCTAACCTAACCTAACCTTTTTTTTTTTTTTTTTGTCCCTGTGAAAATGCTCATGCATACGCCCGGGCTCGGGGGAGCTCGGGACGTTATGTGAGACTCCTGGGAAGAGGACCCAGACCTACTCACTAAAAACACAGGGGAGACCCTCATCGCCGTGGAGGGAGCGTCCCAGGATCACTTTAGTATTCGACTGAGGCGCTCCGGCGGAATGGTGTTCGGCCAGTACAGGGTGCCCCGGGGTTCACGGGGCACTCTCAGGCAGGTGGGCCTATTTCGGATGCCCGGGTCCCCCGACCCGGACACCCAGGCCACTATGGCGGGGGTTGAAGATGCGCAAAGCGCCGCCTTCTTCTCCCCGGCCTCCGTCGGCGGAGCGCGTCTGCATGGACGTCTTTCTCTCTGACGCGCTCCGCGGCCTCCTTCAGCGATATGACGGATTCGCAGAAGGAGACCATTGCTTCCCAGCATGTGTCGCTGTCCAGCATGGCGTTAATGATGCTGGGCAGCGTTAGGTCGCATCCTGTAATTGCGGCCAGGGTGTACCGTTGTGGCGCCCAGGCCGCGCACTCTTCTAAGGTGTGTCGCGCCGTATCGACAGGCGCGTCACACTCGTGACAGGCGGGTGTCGGTTCCCTTCCGGCTATCTGGTGCAGGTACTTACCGAAGCAGCCATGGCCGGTAAGCACCTGCACCAGACGAAACGTCAAGGCCCCATGTCGTCGGGAGAGCCATCGGTCCAGGTGAGGGCGAATTGCTGCCACAGTCATCTCGCCGGCCACAGGAGACTCGAGCTCATCAGCCCATTTGCGGACGAGAGCACCGTGGCTGGCCGCCCTGATTCGCTGCACCTCTTCTAAGCTAGGGCGCTCACCCCTGGCCCTCATCTCTGCACGGCGTCGATAGACATCCGCCAGAACTTCGGCTTGAAGCGACCATGGTGGGTCGCCGGCGAGTAGAGTGGCCGCCGTCCACGACACCGTGCGGTAGCCCCGGATGGCTCTCACGTCGATGACCCTCTGCGGTCTTTGCAGCAGGGTTTTGTTGGCGGAATTTAGGGCGTCGACCCATATGGGGGCCCCGTACATGGCCATGCTCCTTATCACTCCGGAGTACAATTTCCTACAAGTGGAGTTGGGGCCACCAATGTTCGGCAGCAACCTCCCAAGTGCCGCTGCAGTATTTACCAGTTTCGGGGCGAGTTGGATGAAATGCGCCCCGAAGTTCCATTTCCCGTCTAACACGAGACCCAGATATTTCATCTGGGCCTTGATGTCGATCTGCACCCCCTGGACGCGAATGGTGATGTTTGCGCCTCTAGGGGGCCCTCTTCTAGGTCCATGGAAGAGGAGGGCCTCTGTTTTAGAGAGGGACACCGTCAAACCTAGTTGCTGGATGCGACTCACCACGAGATTTGTAGCGTCCGCACCAAGCCGCACCGCCTCCTCGTAGGACCCAGCCCTGACAATAACGAGGGTGTCATCCGCGTAGCAGATCACCCTAGCACTGGGTGGAAGAAGCCCACGCAAGAGCCAGTCGAACCCCACGTTCCACAGGTTAGGCCCAATAACTGAGCCCTGTGGAACTCCGCAACTCATGCGACGGCGGCAAAGTTCTCCATCACTGCCTGCCCACACAATCACCCTATCCTCGAGGTATGATTCCAATACCCTCCTGAGATAAGGAGGCACCCCGTGGTACCGGAGCGCCTCTCTTAGAGTCTCAAAAGGGAGGGTGTTGAAGGCGTTTTTTACGTCGAGGGACACCGCCAAGACGACCTCCCCTTGCGCGATCGCTGCCGAGGATAGGGTCTTTAGAGCGGCCAGTGCGTCGATAGTAGAACGACCCGCTCTGAACCCATACTGCGCGTCACATAACCCAGGACCGACTTCGTCTAGATGCTTGACGAGACGGTCTGCAAGGATTTTTTCAAACATCTTGCCCACCTCGTCAAGCAGCACGATTGGCCTGTACGCAGAAGGGTTCTCCGAAGGACGGCCTGTTTTCTGCAGCAGACACAACTTTCCTTCCTTCCACAGCTTCGGGAACTGGCCGGTAAGAATGCACCGATCGAACAGTTCTCGAAGCTGGCCTTCCAGGTGTTTCGAGGCAATTAGAAGAATTCGCCCTGGAACACCATCCGGCCCCGGTGCCGTTCTTTTACCCTGCAGCCGTAGCAACGCCACACCTATTTCTGCCTCCGTGATAAGAGGAGCGTCAGAGTTATCCTCGTTACCTGAAGAGGGAGCGGCCATAGCAGGAGGTGTATGTCCCGGATGGTCTGGGAACAGCTCCTCCACTATGCGTAGCAGAAATGTCGGCTGCAGTGTCTCCGTCAGTGGAGCCCCCAGGGTGCCGAGCTTCTTCCTCGCCGCGCGGTACGGGCGCCCCCAAGGGTCCCGATTCAGACTCTCGAGGATTTCTTTCCATGCGTCGCTCTTGGCCCGACTTATGGCCAACTGCAGCTCCTTTTTGGCGCGACGATAGGCTGCCCGCAGCTGGTCCTCGAGGTCTGGGTCGTGGCCGTTGCGTCTCCGACTCCGAACATACGCCCGACGAGTCCTATTGCACGCTGCCCGCAGGTCCCTTATCTCGGGCGTCCACCAGTAGACTTGGCGACGGTTTGGCCTCCGCCTGGTTCTGGGCATGGCTGCATTGCACACCGCAGAAAGTGCAGTACGCATTTGGGAGGCCAGCTCGTCAACATCGTCGCTCGGTGGAGCACAACGGGACACCCAACGCCTTACAATTGCAGCCTCCTCGGCTAGTTCCCTATTTAAGTGGCTGAGGGACCACCGAGGGAAGTGACTTTGGGCCCCAGGGCGGTTCGCCGTCGTCGTCTCGTTGGAGGACACTTCGAAACATATGTAGAGGTGGTCCGATAGAGTCTCCGTGCCCTCCATGACCCGCCAGTTACGAACTCTGCGCGCTACAGCGGGAGAGGCAAATGATACGTCTACGATAAAACTTCCCTGCTGACGCACGCAGGTGGCGGTGGTCCCCCTGTTTAAGAGCGATAGGCCCGTGAGGAGGGCCCACACCTGGACGGCTCTGCCGCGGACATCAGTGGCAGGGTTACCCCAGGCCCGAGATTTGGCGTTAAGGTCGCCAAGTAAAATGATTTGCCTTGACGCCAGTCGTCCAACCGCCGCCCTGATGGAGTCGAGAAAAACCTCGAACTCCGCTAGGTTGCGGTTAGGTGAGAAATACGCACCGATGATAGCGTACTCCCCCCATCCTGCCACTACGAATCCCGAGCCTCTTTCAAGCATCGAGAGGGGAGGACCCTCCGCAATCCGTGCCAAGACGGCAACGTCACCGTTCAGGTCCCCCACCCAGTTTGTATAGGAAGGGACAAAGTAGGGCTCACATGCGACAGCCACATCTATTTCCCACTCCACCATGGACTGTAGGAGGAGGTCCTGAGCCCCTGCACAGTGGTTAAGGTTCGACTGAAGAAAGCTAATGTGTCGGGATCGATTCATTCTGACATGACATTAGCTTCCCTCCCCGCGTTGGCAGACTCAGCTGCGGTAGTCGTTCCCCCTTTCCTCTGTGGGGGGTTGCACTTTCTGCCGCCCATGATGTGCCCTGCGGGCTTTCCGGCATCTGCGCATACTGCACAGTGCAGTGCTCGGGTGCAGTCAGCGGACTTGTGGCCCTCCTCTCCGCACCGGAAGCAGAGCGAGTCTCGGCTCACGTTCGACGGGCACTTAGGCCTTGTGTGCCCGACGCCCATGCACTTGTAACAGCGCAATACACGCCGCTCCAGCACATGGACGTTTGTCGAGCACCATCCAACCATCAATTTGCCCGAGTCGGACAAGGTTTTGGCCACCGCGATCGGACACTGAACGATCACAGTGCCCGTCCCACGGGGACCATGCTGCACCTCCAAAGACTTTATTTGGTCCACAGGGCAGCCTCCGGCATGGGCCACGGCAGCGGCCACTTTTTCTTTCGTGGCCGTGTCACTCAGCCCAGTGATGCGTATGTCCGCACATTTGTTGGGCCGAATGACACTTACTAACCCGTCAAGTGCCACGCGCAACTTTTCAGCCAGTTGGTCGGCTTTTTCAGGTCCGAGGGAACTCGGCAGCTCCATAATTCTGGCCCCAGTCACTGACTCTCGGAACCTTATGTTAGGTATGCCGAGCTCTGCTAGGTTCACGTGCTCCTCGGCTTGCTCCAGCACTTGTTTGTAGGTCACCCCCTTTTCAGCAGCTTCCGGCTGAAGTTTTACTATGACTGCTGCCGTACGAGGAGGTGACAGTCTTGGTTTGGTGGGTCGAGTACCCTTTCCCTTACCCTTGGAGGGCTGGGCCTTCTTTCCTGCGGCGGTAGCCCCCATGCTTTTCTGCCCAATGGGTTCAAGGGCAGCCGTCTCCGAGGGATTAAAGACGGCTACTTATGCGAGTGTAGCAGCGGGTCCACCGAAAAGGCAGACCCCAGGAAGGACCGCACTGCATTCCATAGTGGTTACGTCAAAGGACGAAGGGGATTCGGGTGAGGAGGTCCTAACTAAAATTAGAGAGGCAGTAAATGCAAAAGAAGGGGGAGTTCAAATAGAGAGCGTGAGGAAGGCCAAAGACCGAAAAATTATTATGGGCTGCAGGTCGGCAGAAGAACGCAACAGGGTCCGGGAAAAAATAGAGAAGGCAGGAGACCGCCTTGTTGTCGAGGAGATGAAAAACAAGGACCCGATGCTGATTTTCCGGGGCGTCCTCCGTATCCACTCCGACGAGGAAGTGTTGAGGGCACTTCGCAATCAAAATCGGGAAGTCTTTCACAGCCTCGACAACGGGGAGGATCGACTTAGCGTTAAATTTAGAAGGAACTCCAGGAACCCTCTGACCAGCAACGTAGTCGTCAGCACGTCTCCGAAAATCTGGAACAGGATGCTCGATAGGGGGAAAGCGCGTATCGACCTACAGACCGTCTTCGTCGACGACCAGTCACCACTGGTGCAGTGCACGAGATGCCTGGGCTATGGGCATGGCCGGCGGCTCTGTAAAGAACCTGCCGACCTATGCAGTCATTGCGGAGGCCCTCATCTCCGAGCAGAGTGTGCCCAGCGGCTAGAGGCGGGTACACCAAAATGCCAAAACTGCGTCAAGGCGAAGATGGAGAGGTCCGACCACAACGCGTTCAGCACCGAGTGTCCTGTTCGGGTAAAGTGGGATAGGCTGGCACGTGCGTCCGTCGCCTATTGCTAAGGTGGTCCCACAGAACCAAATGCCACACAAGATACTCCAGGCGAATCTTCAAAGGAAGAAACTAGCAACTCAAGAGCTTATGATCGAGGCCGAGAAGCGCAAAGCGACCGCAGCGCTGATCCAGGAACCCTACGTGGGCAGCGCTAAAAGGATGAACGGGGCCAGAGGCGTGAGAATCTTCCAGAGCACCAGGCAAGGAGAAGGGACTGTCAAAGCGGCAATAGCCGTCTTTGACCCGAAACTCACCGTGAGGCAGTACCCAGAACTCACCACGGACAACATCGTCGTGGTGGGGATCCAATCCGGTGCCTGGAGGCTCACACTGGTCTCGTTCTACTTTGAGCCAGATCAGCCCTTAGGGCCATACCTGGACACGCTTAGAAAGGTCGAAAGCGAGACCGGCCCGCATAGGCTCTTGGTGGGAGGCGATGCCAACGCCTGGAGTATCTGGTGGGGCAGCAGCGAGACAAACAGCAGAGGCGACGAAATGCTGGCAGCTCTCGACCAGCTCGGACTGCAAGTTCTCAACACAGGGGAAACTCCAACCTTCGACGTAGTTAGGGGTGACAGACGTTACACTAGCTGCGTCGACGTCACAGCCTGCACTTCGGATATGCTGACGGTGACAGACGGCTGGCGAGTCGTCGACGACCTGACAGGTTCGGACCACAACGGCATTGAGTTCTTAATTTACCTCGAAAAATCTGCGGGTATCACGGTGAACCGGACTACCAGAGTCTACAATACTAAAAAAGCTAATTGGGGCCAGTTTCGTGAGAAACTGCGCCAAATTATGCTCAACACACGACACCTGTTCGATGACATCGACAGCGCACACAAAGTAGACGAGGTAGTCCAGAAACTCACAACAGCTGTACAGCAGACCTGTGATCACGTGATACCCAAAAAGAAAAGAGTAGAGGAAGTAACCGTGCCGTGGTGGTCCGACGAACTCGCCGACCTGAAGAGGAAGGTCGTCACAAAGAGGCGGAGGATCCGATGTGCAGCGCCAGTCCGGAGACCAAAGGTTGTTGAGGAGTACCTGAAACAGAAACAAGAGTATGAACTTGCAGTGGTTAAAGCTCAGGTCGAGAGCTGGAAGGGTTTCTGCGAGAAGCAGGACCGAGAAGGGATGTGGGAAGGGATCTACAGGGTGATCCGGAGGACGGAAAAACGAGAGGAGGACTTGCCGATGGTGAGGGATGCAAGGACACTGGACCCAGAGGCTTCAGCGAGGTTCCTAGCAGAGACTTTTTACCCTGAAGACCGTACGGAGGGGGACAACGAGGAGCACAAAAGAGTGCGGCGACGAGCGGAAGAGGTGAACGGGAGGGACCAAGTTGAACCTTGCGATCCTCCCTTCACACTCGACGAGCTAAAGCGAGCGGCTTCCTCGTTCAACCCCAAAAAAGCCCCCGGTTCCGACGGTCTGACGGCGGACATATGGGGCCACACGATCAACGAAGACCCAGACCTAGTTCTGCGCTTGATGAACAAGTGCCTGGCGCATGGATACTTTCCACGGTCCTGGAAGGAGGCAACGGTTGTTGTGCTCCGCAAACCCGCAAAAGAAGACTACACCACTCCGAAGTCATACAGGCCGATTGGTCTCTTGCCTGTACTCGGCAAGGTGTACGAGAAAATGCTCGTGGCCCGACTCAAGTTCTATCTGTTGCCCAGGATGAGTACTCGCCAGTACGGCTTCATGCCACAGAAAAGCACCGAGGACTCCCTCTATGCACTGATGGGGCACATTCGTGGCAGACTCGCTGGGAAGAGGCTTGTCACGATTGTGTCCTTGGACATTGAGGGAGCCTTCGATAGCGCATGGTGGCCAGCTATCAGAGTGCGTCTGGCTGAGGAAAAGTGTCCTGTAAACTTGAGGCGGGTCATGGACAGTTACTTGTCCGAGCGAGTGGTGAAAGTCCGATATGCGGGAGCGGAGTACGAAACCAGGACCGAGAAAGGATGCGTCCAGGGGTCGATCGGTGGTCCCATACTTTGGAACCTCGTGCTGGATCCTCTACTAAAGGGGCTAGAGAGTAGAGGGGTCCAGTGTCAGGCGTTTGCAGACGATGTAGTCCTTGTGTTCGATGGGGAGACTGCACTTGAGGTGCAGAGGGATGCCAATGTCGCCCTCGAGTATGTCCGGACTTGGGGTGTCGCCAATAAGCTCAAATTTGCGCCGCATAAGACAAAAGCCATGCTAATAACGCGGAAGCTAAAATACGACACCCCAAGTCTGAGGATGGGCGGGGTGGACATTGGCATGTCAAATGAGATCAAATTGCTCGGTCTCACCATCGACCACAAGTTGACTTTTAACACCCACGTCGCAAACGTCTGCTCCCGAGCCGTCAGTATTTATAAGCAGCTGTCGAGGGCCGCAAGGGTCAGCTGGGGTCTCCACCCGGACATAATCCGTAGTATTTACACGGCCGTGGTGGAGCCCATCGTCCTGTACGCAGCGAGTGCGTGGTCGCCGGCCGCGAACAAAGTCGGGGTGCAAAAGAAGTTGAACGCCGTCCAGAGGAGCTTTGCGCAGAAAATGTGTCGTGCCTATCGCACGGTCTCCCTGAATGCAGCGCTGGTGCTGACTGGGATACTCCCTCTTGACCTCCGAATCCAAGAGGTGGCCTCACTATATGAGGCCAAGAAGGGGGTGTCCCATCCTGCGCTGGGAGACAGGGAGATCGAGCGTGTGGCATCTGCGCTGGAGGCACCACATCCGGCTGAGCAGAAGAGCATAGAGTTACGACATCTGGTAGACGAGGAGCAGTACAACTCCCACCGCGATTACGCGGTGCGAATTTTCACAGACGGCAGCAAGATAGAGGGTAAAGTCGGAGCCGCGCTATCCATATGGACTAGCGAGGCCGAGACAAAGACCCGCAAACTTGTTCTGCCGTCTTATAGTACCGTCTACCAGGCTGAGCTCCTTGCCCTCTGCGAAGCCACAAAAGTGGTCCTCCAAAGACCAGAGACGGCGTTCGCTATCTACAGCGACTCCATGGCAGCCCTCCAAACAGTCGTGAACCCCGAAGCCCTCCACCCCCTCGCAGTTGAATCAAGAAACGCCATCCGCCACAGTAACTGCCAGAACAAGAGCGTTTCCTTGTTCTGGATAAAAGCTCATGCGGGGCTGGAGGGTAACGAGAGAGCCGACTCGCTCGCAAAGGAGGCTGCCTTGAAGTCGAAGCGTGCACCCGACTATGACAGATGCCCGGTTTCATTCGTCAAGCGAGCGATCCGACTGGAAACGCTGGGCGAATGGAACCGGAGATACAGTACTGGAGAAACGGCGGCCACCACTAAACTGTTTTTCCCATGTGCGATCGCGGCGTACGGGACGGTGCGGAAACTACAACTGACGAAGGAGCTGACCCAAGCCCTAACAGGACACGGTGGGTTCTCCGAATACTTGACTCGTTTCAAGTGCAAGGAGAACCCAGCGTGTATTTGTGACCCCGACAGTAAGGAGACGATCCTCCATCTCCTGACGGAATGCCCTGTATATGGCTCCCACAGGCATGAACTGGAAGAGAGCCTTGAAATTAAAATGAGTAGAGAAAACTTAAGCATCTTAATAGTAGGTAAAAAGACAAGAGATAAATTTATAAAATACGTCGAAAAAATTGCCAAACTTACAATAATGAGAAACAAAACCTAAGATAATAAGAGAACACACAGCCCGATTAAAATCCCTGCAAAATCAGTAGCAGGGGCTCACGCTTAGGCAGGAGTGTGGTTTTAGCCGGTAAGAGTCCGGCACTGCCCAGGCTGTTTCCATTATGGGACAGTCTGGGCGTCCATGAGGATTTCCCACTCCTGCCTCAAAAAAAAAAAAAAAAAACAAAAAAAAAAAAAAAAAAAAAAAACCTAACCTAACCTAACCTAACCTAACCTAACCAGAGCAAACCTAACCCGAGCAGACCTAACCCGAGCAAACCTAACCCGAGCAAACCTAACCAGAGCAAACCTAACCAGAGCAAACCTAACCAGAGCAAACCCAACCAGAGCAAACCCAACCAGAGCAAACCTAACCAGAGCAAACCTAACCAGAGCAAACCTAACCAGAGCAAACCAAACCAGAGCAAACATAACCAGAGCAAACATAACCGGTAGTAAATAAGTTACGGTTTATCGCTATCGGTTATCGATGTAATCCTTTGAAGCGTGTGAGATTAATTAAGACTAGGAGCAACAAACAAATCCAAAGCTGACTGACTTGCGAATTTAAAGTTATTACCAGCTTTTTATTACCTTCACCTGTATGTTTGTTTGTAGCCTTTGTAACCGACTTCTTTGGGAGCGATTTTGACAGCTGTTATATACTAGGAAGGTACTGCACAAGCGCCCCTGGTAGAATAAATGTACATAATATTTATAGATATAGATACAACCAAACTAAAAAGTAAAAAATAAATAATAGTTTAATAAAACTAAAAACACGCTTTTTATAGAAAACCAAACTAAAAAATAGAAAATAAATTTTAATAAATTATTTTTTTTTGAAAAAAGCGTGGGGTGCTTTTAAAGATATTAAATATATATAAATAAATAAATATCTTGGGACAACTCACACACGGTCATCTGGTCCCAAGCTAAGCAGAGCTTGTGTTATGGTAACCAGACAACTGATAATACTGATATTATCAAAATGATAATCACTCTACTCATATCTGTCAATAAAATATTTATAACTATTGAAAAAAATATTTATTACTAACTATAAAATAATTTATTAAAATTTATTTTCTATTTTTTAGTTTGGTTTTCTATAAAAAGCATGTTTTTAGTTTTTTTAAACTATTATTTATTTTTTTAATTATCAAAGGCAGTTGTCTTTTTAGTTAAAAACCTTTTTTTTTGCAATTCAATTACCACCATGACACATGAGATAGTAATGAGTGAATTTATCCACACTTACCCAAAACACGAGTTATTGTTTTAAACTTTTTTAGCGGGCCGGAGCAATATGATGTTGTCCCGTAGATTTGATTTAATTAAAGTAACACTTTTCAAGGCTTATTGCCAAAGTTTGTACACGAGCAATCTATAAATCGATTTAGTAAGAGATCGCTGGATGTCCTGTCCTGCCTCGCTACTGTAGCGCGTCGGAGATGTTTGCACAAACCCGTAACGACGGTTTCTCCAGTACTAATCATTCGGGATTTACTACGGCGTTTTTTCGTAGCCCGTATATTGTAGGGGGATAAGGACTTCAGTACAACAGGGTTCGCCCTGGTTCTGGTTGGAAACCGCAACGTTAGCGATATGATTTGTTTATACGGATTCACCGTGTTCACCATGGCATTGAGGCATCCATCTAATCAAATAGAATTCACATTTATAACAAACTAGCGGGCCTGGCAGACATTGTCCTGAAACCCGACTATAGCGCCACCTGCCGGGTCCAATTGTGAATCTAAACCATTCTCGAATCCATTGGAACACACACAAACAAATTCAGCAAAATCGGTCCAGCGTTTAGGAGGAGTTCACTTTGATACACACGCACAGAAGATTTTTATATATAAGATGGGAGGAACTTATTTTCCCAAACCCGATGGGGTTGCATATGGATATTATCAGGACAAAAGTACTCAATACTCAGACGAACACTCATCAAGACGAATCAAACGAGCCCAGACTCGATGGGAATGTGTCGTTTTATTACGCACTTCCTATGGCCACCTTCCAGCCCCATCATCAGACGGTAGATATCATCTAAAGACAAAGTACTCGTCTAGACGAATCAAACGAGCTCAAACTCGATGGAGTTATGTTGTTTTATGACAGAGTTCCTATGGCCACCTTCCAGTTCCATTATCAGACCCTGATACCATCTAAAGACAAGGTAAGTACTCGTCAAGACAAGTAAAACGAGTCCAAAGTCGATGGGGTTGCGTCTGTAGCGCAATAATTCTTATATTCTTCGGTACCCCGGTAATCCCGCAAAAAAAAAGTGAATAGTTTAACGAAAGAAAAGCTCAATATTTCATAACGAAACGGCGACTGACAGTAACAGTCACAATGACCGCCGCCGTTTTGCAGTTCTTACTCTGAAATTGCTTCGTTTTATGGGAAATAACAATGATATTATAATAAACAGATATGTTATGAGCGCCCAATTTTGAAGATTCAAAAACGTCCTAATTGGGACGTATTGCCTTTAGTCTGCGTCACGCATGGCGACGAGTGATACGCTTTGTTAAAGCAGCTAAAAAAATAAAAAAAATGCTATTTTGTGTATTTCGATTTATTTATATATTTCAATTATTTTCCTAATATTCTTATATTTGGAGGTTAGAAAAAAGAAAGAAATGGAAATAATTTTTTTCACGTGAGTAAGACAAGGACGCGTTCACTCCGGACATAGAATAAAAGTACAGATGCGATATCGTAGGCAGTAAAGTCATTGTTTAGCCACAGTTCTATTTTCCTTTTTTCTAACCTTGTAATATTTAATCATTTTGTTTTATTTAATCATTTATATACTTAATTAGAAATTAAACAATGTAACAACAGATATTTTTTTTATTCTTCTTTAGGCTTCAAAAATGGATCGCATTTGTTCATAAACAAAAATAAATATTTACTACTTAGAGTAGAAAATATTTATTTTGTAATAAAATTCATTTCTTTAATCATTTCATATATAACACATTTCATATATATTCTATTATACCTTTAGTCCTGTTTATTAGTTGTTATAGGTACAAACCGCGCGTATAAATGTACTCGTGGTTTGTACCTTCTGTCTCGTTAAGTTTGTTAGTCTATGATGCCAAGACGCGGTGATTGGTGGCCAGGATAATGTCTGTTTACATTCACGCGCAATTGACAACACTAACTGTCTCTTTTTTTCTTGTTGGTTTTTTCAAGCCATCCCTTTTCAACATTTTGACTTGTAGTGAGTTGTAAAATGAATGAAAAGTGTGTATGTGTGCAGCCGCTGCTGCGCGGAACACTTTTTTCGGTTGTTTTGTGAGTGTATAACATATCTGTTTATTAGAATATCATTGGGAAATAATGATTATTTTTGTTCACACACCTGTCACATCACTTGTCTGCCAATTTAATAGATTCGACGATGCTTGTCACTTTATTTTTTTATAATTATACAAAATAAGCATCGAGATGAAACGAAAAAGTGTAATTTTCATTTCGTAATATTTTAATTATGCGGGGGTTTTAAAATATGGTAAGTATATCAATCTACTCCTGGTAATCATCATCATCATCATCATTTCAGCCGAAAGACGTCCACTGCTGGACATAGGCTTCCCCCAAGTGGCGCCACATTGACCGGTCCCGTGCGACTCGCATCCAGCGGATCCCCGCAACCTTTACCAGGTCATCGGTCCACCTAGTGGGAGGCCTTCCAACGCAACGTCTTCCGGTTCGCGGTCGCCACTCTAGAACTTTTCGACCCCATCGGCCATCTGTTCTGCGAGCAATGTGCCCTGCCCACTGCCACTTAAGTTTGGCAATTCTTCGGGCTACGTCGGTAACCTTGGTTCTCTTGCGGATATCCTCATTTCTGATTTTATCACGCAAGGAAACTCCGAGCATAGCCCTCTCCATTGCCCTTTGGGTGACTTTAAGCCTTCTGATGAGGCCCATTGTGAGCGACCACGTTTCTGGTAATGTATTCTTCACATTGGAAAATATTTTAAGCCCTCTAAATTATTTTTGGAACGAAGTTCCTTATCGCGCGTTGTGAAAGGGGGCTAGACGGAAAAAATTCTTACGAAAAGTTGTCACGACACTTTTTTACTATTTTTATTACTTCACAAACGCAGACAATTCGAACAGAAAAATTGAATCGTTGGAACTGTCAAATAGAGTTCATTATTAGTTGAATCGTGGCTTTTCTATGAAAATATTGGAGCGAATTAAAACCTTATTTTTACACATTAACCGTGAAATTCGGTTGCACATAGCTCCTATTGTCCGGTCGGGCACCTGCCTATACGTTTCTCAGAATAATTTTATCATACCTAGTTTGGTAAAATTTCAATTTTTAACCGTTTACGTTTACAAAATAAAGTCCGAATTCGCTTTTCGTAGAATATGTTTATGTATTTAAAGGCGGCGCGGCGAACTCTTTGAACTAGGTACCTACGGCGATATGTTTAGTACCTAAGTTTATTCGCTCAAATAGTGGCGGTACCTACCTCAATGACATCGGAATTATCATTGCGTGATAATTCCGATGATAACGACCTACGAGATAAGTCCACCTTTCACTGTGAGACTGTGTGAATTGTGAAAACGAGTGTAAATTTTAAGTCGATAATTAAGCCATAGAATACGTAGGTTAGGTAGGTAGGTAGTTACTGTACTGCAGTGTTTGTACTCGTAAGCGCCCGCGCCCCCGCACTCCACCCCACCGTTCTAAGAGCGACGTTTAGTAATAAACCAGTGGTCACGATACACGGTCGTTTCATTGCTAGCCAAGTACCTACGCTACCTACTACGTATATACATATATATCAACTGGCGACGAACTACCTGCGCGTGTAATAAAATGTCTCAACTCATCGGGAGTGTTAACGAATTTGATTATAAAAGTCAAGATTGGCAAATATTCTACAAGAAATTGACTAACTTCCTAAAATTAAACAACATTGATAGGGAGAACTGGAATTCAGTATTAATCGCGCATCTATCCGATGAGTCGTACCGGCTAGTGGGAAACCTCGTGCATCCAAAGGAGGTAGAAACGGTACCGTGGACCGAGTTAGTTCAAGTACTAAATGGACATTTTCAGCCGAAAAGATCGACTTTTGCCGATAGGGCAAAATTTTATGATGCGATCAGAATGGACGGTGAAAAAGTCGAAGATTGGGCGGCACGATTGAGAGGACTCGCCGTGCACTGTGGTTTCGGTACAGAGTTGGATACGTTGCTACGCGACCGTTTTATCCTAGGTCTAAATGTAGGCCCGGAAAGAGATCGATTGTTCGAACAGGACTTGAAGACCTTGACGCTATCTAGGGCTATAGAAATAGCTCAGGAAGCAGCATGTGCTCGGGCAGCGAGAGCTTGTGTCGGCGAAGGCGGTGAGCAACTTATCAAGCAGGAGATGGTGTATCGAGTTGGTGAGCGTCGCGGCGGGCAGGGCGAGGCCCGCCCGGGTCCGGCGCAGGCGGCGGCCCCCGCGGCCGCGCGATGCACAGTGTGTGGGCTTAAGGGTCATTGCGTTGAAAAGTGCCGTTTCAAAGGTTATAAGTGCATGATTTGTGGTGAAAAAGGTCATCTTAAAAAAGTGTGCAGTGTTAAAAAGGTCGGGAAAGTTTCGTTGCATAATTTGGATGCGGGCGACGGCGACGGACACGAGTGCAAGGAATGTAATTTGTATAATCTGAGGTACGTCCACTATGATCCAATTAAAGTGAATATCTCTAAGTATAGATAATAAGTTATATTCTATGGAACTAGATTGTGGAGCTGGACGCAGTGTAATCTCAGAAAGTTTTTATAAAGAAAATTTTCAATCATACAGGTTATTGAAATCAGATGTAATTTTTTGTCTTTATACTAAACATAAAGTAACGCCCATTGGTTATATTGATTGTGAAGTGTGTTACAATGGTATTAGGAAACAAATTTCTTTTCATGTAATTACTCAAGGTGGTCCACCATTGTTGGGTCGTGATTTCATGGCACAGTACAACATGAGTTTAGTTTCTATGACGAGTAACAACAACTTATCAGTTAAAGCGACATGTCAAGAGGTGCAGCAAATTTTGAATGAATTTCCAGATATTTGGCGCGATGAATTGGGTCTTTTTTAATAAATTTGAAGTCCACCTACATTTAAAAGAAAACGCAGTGCCAAAATTTTTTAAACCGCGTCAGATACCGTTTGCTCTTAAAGACAAAGTCGTGGAAGAGTTAGATAGGCTTGTTAGGGTAGGTATATTGATACCAGTACAGTTCTCAGACTTTGCCACACCCATTGTACCAGTTCTGAAAGAGAATGGTAAAGTTAAAATAGCTGGAGATTATTCTTGCACCTTAAATAAGGTTTTAAAAATCGATAAATACCCATTGCCTCATATCGATGAAGTTTTTGCTAAGCTAGGGGGCGGCGAACATTATTCCAAGCTAGATTTAAGCAACGCTTATAATCAATTATGTTTATCTGAATCGTCACAAGACCTGACAACCATAAATACACCGAAAGGTCTTTTCAAATATACGCGCCTAGTGTACGGTCTCGCTAATGCCCCAGCTATTTTTCAACGTACCATAGAATCTCTAGTTGCCGGTATTGAAGGCGTGTCGTGTTGGTACGATGACATTTGTCTCACGGCCCCCAACAGAACTCTTCATTTAGAAAGACTTCGTATTTTATTAAGTAGAATACAGGACGCCGGTTTAAGGCTACAAAAAGAAAAATGCTCATTTTTCCAAGACAGCGTCACATATTTAGGTTTTAAAATAAATAAAAATGGCCTTAAAACGTGCCCGAGTAAGGTAGAAGCGATTTTAAGAGCCCCCGTCCCTACAAACGTTCTAGAATTAAAACGATTTCTGGGCGTAATCAATTACTATAGGAATTTCATTTCAAATGCGTCTTCAATGTTAAGCCCGCTAAATGAACTGTTAAAAGACAATGTTGAATGGCACTGGGACAAGAAACAGCAGTCTACGTTCGATTCCGTGCGTCGCGAACTAGCTTCAGACCGCGTGTTGGCTCATTTCGATCCGCGAGCGCGGCTAGTGTTGACCGTGGACGCAGGTCCCACGGGTCTCGGCGCGGTACTTGCACATTTGTTCAACGACGGTACGGAGAGGCCGATCGCGTTTAGTTCGCGTTCCTTGTCACCAGCAGAAAAGAATTACAGTCAAATTATGAAAGAAGCGTGCGCCTTGGTGTTCGGCATTAAGCGTTTCCACCAGTACTTGTATGGTTGTCAAGAACCTTTCGTATTGAGAACAGATCACAGGCCGCTTCTCTCAATCTTTGGTAAAAAGGACGGCATTGCCGTGACCACCGCCCTTCGACTGCAAAGGTATGCAATTATGCTATCCGCTTACAACTACGAAGTACAGTATAATAGTAATAAAAATAATATTGTGGCAGATTATTTTTCCCGCGCGCCGTTATCTTTAGAATCGAGCGGGTCAGCTGATCGAAAGGAGCGCGATGACCTCCCAATCGCTCTGTTGTTCATGAATGCAATTCAAGAGCCGGTCTCGTTCGAACGAATACAACGCGCTACGGCCGATGATAAAATTATTAAAACCGTAATGAATTATATGCAGCAGGGTTGGCCGCGCAAGATTAGTTGCAGGCAAATACTACCATTTTTTATGTGTAAAACGGATTTGCAGGTTATCGGGGGTTGCGTATTCCGTGGCCATAGAATCGTAATTCCTTTAATATTTCGCGAGCGTATGTTAGAAGAATTACATAGTGCGCATTTCGGTATTGTTAAAACGAAGAGTGCGGCGCGAAGTCGAATGTGGTGGCCGGGCATCGACGGCGACATTGAGCGGATGGTGGGGGGCTGCGGCGTGTGCGCGGCCCAGCGCAGCGCGCCGCCCCGCGCGCCCCCCTCACCCTGGCCGCGTCCGCCCGCTCCCTGGCACCGTATTCATATAGATTACATGTCTATAGAACAAACGGTATACCTAATTGTTATTGATGCATTTAGTAAATGGCTAGAATGCATTCATATGAATTGCGGCACCTCCACTAGTGCGTTAATATTAAAATTAAAAGAATTATTTTCTGTTTTCGGTATCCCGAACGAAATTGTATCTGACAATGATATTAAGATATGTTCCACAGAATTCCAACAGTTTTGTAAAAATAACGGGATAAATTACTTAAATTCACCAATTTATCACCCGGCTAGTAACGGCCAAGCCGAAAATTCAGTCCGCACTTGCAAGAAAATGTTGAAATGTATCATCAAACAAAACAATAGTAAAAATAGCTTTAGCCCTCGCTTAGTTCAAGAAAAATTATTTAAATATTTGTTCGAATACCGGAATACTATTCATTGTACCACCGGCGCAACGCCGTCAAGCTTAATGTTCGGACGTAATGTTAGAACCAGATTAGACATAGTTCTACCTACCAGTCACGTTAGTAGTAGTTTACAAACAGAAAATAAGGAACTCTGCAAATCTAGGAAATTCAAGTTAGGTGAAGTAGTGTGGGCTAGATGGTTCACTGCTAAAAAGGCAAGTTGGATGAAAGGAATTATAACGAATATTATTGGTAACAGAATGTTCCATATTAAATTTAAAAATTGTAGTTCTTCATGTATAAGACATGTTAGCGACGAACTATGAACTTTAAGTGAAATTGCTAAAGTGTTTCGATAACGAGGAAGTAGTGTTAGTTATGAACAGTGAAAGTACTAAGTGGCTATGTTTTATTAAGGTAAAATAGTGTTAGCTTTAACCATGAAATTACTAAGTGAATATGTTTCGTAATGCATGTAAGTAGTGTACATTAATAATCGTGCGATAACTAAGTGGAATACGTTTTGTTTGAATATTAAAGTAGGGCGCTAGCAATTAGATGTAATTCTGTTAAGCTATATGTGCTGAAACAATAAAGTAAATAAGGTGTAGTTGCATTCTTATAACTTTAAAGTGAATATGTATTAAAATAAGTTTTCAGAGGTTGATCTGTAAGAAATTAAGTGAATAAACTTGTTAGTAGTTAAGGCAAATATCGAATAAAGTGCTAGTTTTGTTTTGTAATTTATTTACCTAGAAGTTTAAGGGTTTAATAAAATAAAATAGAATGGTAGTTAGGAAAATCTAGGATTTACTAAGTTTTTATATGTACCTACAAATAAAGTGAGAATTTCCTGTGATTTTATTTCCACACACTTGGCGGCGCCACATGTACCATGTGGCACATAAGTTTAAGTACTGAGAAACCTTACCGTAACGAGGACCGCCAAGGGTTTTTTGCTATTTTTAAGGGTTAAAATCTAGATATTGTAATAGGGTTTTTTGTAATTAGCTAGAGTAAGTTAATACCCATGCGCTGAAAATGTTTGTAACATTATAAGGTATATTTTACCACCAGAAATTGGCTGAAATAGTTTCCCCATACAAACGGCGACAATGGTGCCGTGTGCAAAATATTAGTGTCGAGCGCAAATTTGCAGGGCTGTGATTGGTCAGAACAGCCTATATAAGGAGGTCAATTTCGGTGGTTCGATATTCCGAATCCAGCAGTATTATAATAAAGAAGAAGTAACACTCCGAAGAAGCTTTCATTTCGCCTGAACGGTTACCGGCCCTTCCCAGATTCATCCCGCCAGCAAGCAATTCATATTCAAGCGCAACAAGACATTTAGACCAGATTATTAAGTGCACAGACACTACTAGCTCTGATGAAATTGTGAGTGATGTTGATTTTGCTGGAGGTGCATCCTCGTCGGTCCCAAATCAGCTCGCGACAACAGCACAATCAGCATCGCAGCCGGACTCCGAGTCATTACCGTCCTCACCCGCGCACTCGGCTGCAAGGCCGGCGCCGACGCCGTCGCCCACCGATTCGTCGCTATCACCGTTATCAGATAATGTCCGGGGGAAGGGAGAGGATGATGATGAATGGGAGGAGGCTAGTCAGGAGATAACTGCTGTACCGGCCGGACAGCCGACCGAGTGTAACAGTCCATATGCTGTTACAAATGACACTAACGATCGGCAATATGGTCGATCAGTGCGCCCAAGAAAAGTCATAAATTATAAGAAATATTTTTAGTAATAGTATCTTAACTAATAAGTTATTTGTTTGTATAACAGGGTTTCAAATTAAGGTGGGAGGAGTGCAGTGTTTGTACTCGTAAGCGCCCGCGCCCCCGCACTCCACCCCACCGTTCTAAGAGCGACGGTCGTTTAGTAATAAACCAGTGGTCACGATACACGGTCGTTTCATTGCTAGCCAAGTACCTACGCTACCTACTACGTATATACATATATATCATGTACCTACTTCTATGTTTTGTTTAGTAGGTACCTATTGAAAGTTTGGGTTTGATAATCATGAGCTTTCTATCGGTCGCGGTCGTCAGTAGGTAACCACTGCACCTTATCGCTCTAGGTCACAGAGTACTTTTCTCCAGGTTTTACTAGCGACAATAATATTTTTTTTGATTTGATTAAAATGTTTTAGTTTAAATTAAGCCAGTGGGAGCTTAGGTGGGTCTAGGCCTAGGTAGGTAGTGGTACTTACTTTTATCATTGGCGAATTATTTGTAGTTGTAAGTAGGTAAGTGAGTAGGTACACTTTTGCTAGAAAAAGAAAGGCAGGCAGGCGTAGTACCTATAGGTGCTATAGGTAACCTATTTAAATAAATTAGAACTATTCACATACACAGTTTTAATCAACTTTGGCTTAATTATAAAACTTACCTATTAGGTATAAAATTTACACTTCCCTGTATCGAAGCAACTGCTCAATATGGAGTCCATTTCGCTCGATACATAAACGGGCACGTTTAATTAAATTGTCTTTTAATTACATTATATTTGTTAATAATAAAAAAAAAATATTATAACTTAAAAAAAAAAAAATTTTATTACAATTCCTTCACTAATTAATCGAAAGGAACTTCGTTCCATCCGGGTGTCCCTTGACACCTCTCATGCTTTTTTTTTTCATACATATGAATGTATAGAATCATGGTCTCACCATGATTCTTTTTGCGATGCGTCATCACATTATATTGCTGTGCGACGTCTTTTTTGCGATACGACGCCGCAGCGCAGTGTTGTGGCCTCGCCCTATTGAATGCGATTACACTTTACTGAATTCAGTGACGACAGAATTTCAAAGACAGTCAGTCAGTGTCAAAGACTACAATCTACATACGTCCAAGAAGCTTATAGAGAAAAGTGGAGGCAACACTCTAAATACCTAAGTGAAGCCAACTGTGGGCAGACGCTCTCTTTCTGAATGCATACATAAGATAAAGAAAACACATATCACTGTCTCGTTCTTATGTATGCATTCAGAAAGAGAGCATCAGCCCACAGTTGGTTTCAAGCTTTTGTTCGAAGTGTTGGCTCCATTTATACCTATAACTTCATGCATACGTCAGTGTCACAGAGTTAAGTACCACAGAGTACATTTTATTATAGAGAAATTAGAGAATCAGAGAGTACTTTGTAATATACAGTCAATGACAGTGTCACTGTCAAAATTGATTAAATTTAATAGAATTTAAAGAAGACAATTAGCTAACTGACTTCTGTCTGAGTTCTGAGATATTTCTTAATATTATTATTGTAAGGAAAATGGAAAAATAATATGAAATGTAAATTTTAATGAGGAGGTAAATAATACTATAGTACGGTATGCGTTATCGTGAGTTCATGCAGCAGCGAGTGGGCGGTTCGAATGCTGTGTTCCATGAGTGTTGTTTGCCGGTAGAGGCACCGCGATAGTGTGCGGCTCGTCGGAGTATCACATTCCTCGGTCGCAGTGACTGAGTGACCTGACGGGCGCCTGGCGGCATGCAGTGCGAGATAGTGGTGCGGGAGGCGACGGCGCGGGACTTGGAGGCGCGCGCCGAGCTCGTGCGGCGGAGCATTACTGAATATGATCTCGACGCATTCTTATTGTTTTTCTTTCAAGAGGTATGTATTTAACCGCTTGACTATTGACATGACTCTCGAGTCATATTGTCATGGTTTAACTATTGTTCATAATCTAAACTAAGATGAAAGAGGTATAATTGTGAAAGTACTTAAGTACTCATGAAAAGTTCTTTGACTGATGGGATCCATTTAATTTCTGAAGAGTGCCTTAGGACATGTTTTATGGTACTTTAGCCATACAAAATCCAGTTTAGCATAATATTATTATACTAGCGACCCGGTCCGGCTTCGCATGGGCCTATAACCTTCCACGATAAATGGACTATCCAACATAAAAATAATTTTTCAATTCGAACCATTGGATCCTGAGATTAGGGTGTTCAACCAAACAAACAAACCCTTCAGCTTTATAATATTAGTATAGATTTGTTTGTTAGGGGTATCATTTAAGCTATCGCCAATTTAATTAGTTTTGTGTTTCTTAAATAATAGGGTTTGCCCGCAAAATAGTAGATTTGTGACCAAAATGTAGTCACCAAACAATATAAAATCAATTCCACAGTAAATCACCTAAAATCATGGAGATATAGGGTCTAGTACAAAATAAATGTAAATGACCTCCAAAAAAAGTAATGATCAGCAACATTTAACCAAAGTATTGTATAAATATAAGAGTTTGACTGTAAAAAGCGATTTGGTTCTTGCACTCGGCGGCCGCTGCGGCGGCACGCTCGCTCCGCTTGCTCACCTCGTGCGTAGGGGGTCACAGTTCTAACCTAACCTAATCATGTCGAATCCGCCCCAGGGGGGACTTACGGGTCCTAAGATTTATTTGGTGACAGATCTACCATTCTGAGCACAAAAGCTATTATTTAAGTAATAAAACTATTATTATTAGAACGAAGTTTATATTCATCTAATGCACTACAATTTTATTGGTAATCCATCTCTTATTTTACACATATATTAACATTAATTTGATCATTCATACCTGGGAACACTTTTTGTTTATCTGAGAACGAAAATATTTCGTGGCGATAGATCTATTTATTAGGTGATACAACTTGATGACAAATATATATTTTGGTGACAAGAAATATAATCCCCGTTTGTTAGTAAAGTCAAAGAAAAATGAGTTGATTATTTGCTTTATAAATGTTAATAATTCAGGGCTAGTGGTGCAGATAAGTTCTAAGTATGAAATAAGGAAAGTATAACATTTTCCTACATAAAATGACTATTTACATGAATTATACCCTCAGGTTGATTTCCCCTGACTAAATGAACCATTTCTCCCATTGTGTGTGGATTATTTCCAAGCAGTAGCTAGTGTCATATATTACACTGACAATGATATTTAGACAAGACACGAGTGAGCCTGCTTTCATCGTATTTACTGCATCTAGTTTTTGACCAACAATGAACCGGTTCTGCTGATAACTTCTGAAATTAAATTGTACCTCCTCTCTTTATTCAGCAGCTAATCTGTCAACAGCATTGTGAGCTACTTACAGCATTGTCTAAGTCTGATGTAATTTACTTATTTTAATATTGAATATTAAAGCTGTTTGCTGGTCCATTTCAATTGAAAAGAAATGTTATAGGTACTTGTCCTTGTACTTATATTGAGTTATAAGTCTAAAATCATAAATTGGAAAATATACTTTTTGAATTGCACCTGATACAACCCTGTGACAGTAAAAGCTATCATATGTGCTCCTCACACACTAGGGATATCACTATAAGTATTATAGTATAGTAAAAAAAAGTAATAGTTGAACTACTTGCTTAAATTATTAAGTATGGTAGGTTTTGCTTTCAAGATAGAGAGAAAAGAGAATACATAAAGCATTAAAGATTTTTTTTCTAGGTCTTTAGTACCAGGGTGGAATGTGGGGAACCCTTGAATTTGTTCCATCATCAACATTTCAGCCGAAAGATGTCCACTACTGGACATAGGCCTCCCCCAAGGGGGGGTTTTACCATAATCATCGCTCTTGGCAGGCGGGTTGGCGATCGCAGTATGGTTGTTACAAATGCACAGAGCCCATTCTCTGGTAAGTTCCTTAGTTGCCTCTTACAACACCCACGGGAAGATATGGGATGGTGCTATTTTTTACATCCCGACACCATACGGAATATGTTTATTAGAACTATGTTCTTTAATGCGGCTTACGGGTAGTGCGAATAAGTAGGAATCGTCACGTAACGAAATGCTTGTGTGTATGTGTGTGTGTATCGAGCCGCTGCTGCCCACTCTTCTGCTCGTGATATATTATTATTTTTGTACAGACATGTATGTAAGGGACTTCGTTCCCCCAACTGCACAAGTTTTTTTGAGTCTACTGCATTGACATTGTTATGTATATACTGGATATTTATCTCCTAGTTTCAAGTCTTAAACAGTAATAGTAGCAGCTTAGACCTTTCTTACAAATTTAACATAATGTTCTCCTTTGCTATGTACATTCATGAACCCTTTAAGAGCAACACTCATACAATTTATTGTTCATCTTATCTGCCCTCACTCTTTTAAGTATCACTTTTGTATTTGTAATGACGAAGAAGTAAGACTTGTATAATAATATCCAGCTCATGTATTTGTTATGACTGAAGATAAAATTGAAAATAAACATTAGGTTTACTGGCTAAACATAAGTGTAGCCACAACCGCATTGCTACAAATGAAGATGCAAATGACAAATAAAAAACTATGCATCCCTTTGTGTTTAAAAATTTAACACAAAACTTGTATCCTGCAAGTGGTTTAAGGGTCCAACATAAACCTGTCAACCTAACCTATCCGAGTCAAACTGCCCCGAGTCGAGGGTGTTCACTGTAATAGGGGTAACAACTATTTTATTGTTAGCAATAAATTAGTGTACTATATTATTATTAGGTACATTAATCCATAAATTGTATGTTTTATGACATATTCCTTATTAGCCATTGCGTTTAGGCTAAAGACAACAAATTATTAGGAACACTAGGCTCTCCTAAAAATAAAGTCAAGTTTAGCTGAGTAATGTTAAGTTTATTTAGACATCCACGTGTAGGCGTAACATATGCGCTGAGCACGGTAGTGTGGTAGTGTGCGCTCAGTGCGGTGCACAGTGTTATTATTGCCTCGAAAAACGGACATTCCCTTTTTATTAACTTACCCGATAGAACAGGTTATTTTAAAGGTAAGAGTAAAATACCCGTGTGACAATTTCGTCCCAATCTGGAGATATAATTTTTTTATTTTTTTTCTATGGTTTCCATAAAAGCCATAGAAATGGCAATAACTTAGGATCCAATTCGTTTTTGTTATATCGTTGATTGCAATTACTTGATGCTTTTAGTTAAGTAAATTATCAAGCAAACGCTTAATTTTTATCGCTAACCTGCGATGAGTAACATCGAATTTTACATATTTTCGATTTTATTTTATAATGGGCTTATTTCATGGTAATTGGATTCAATATCGACAAAATATGTTGCTTTGGCACTAAGAAG
Organism: Charanyca ferruginea; assembly: GCA_947361185.1. Classification (NCBI taxonomy): domain Eukaryota; kingdom Metazoa; phylum Arthropoda; class Insecta; order Lepidoptera; family Noctuidae; genus Charanyca; species Charanyca ferruginea. Next base: position 23,035,208 of record OX376078.1, on the reverse strand, counting down.
TCCCTATTTAAAATATCATATCCAAATCTTACGGTTTCTAGAATTTACAGGATTCTAAAATTTTGTCGCTAGTGTCGGTACAAGTCGTATTATTTAAAATGATTATTTTTTTTATTGAAAAAAAATAATAACAATAATAGGACCCTGTTACCGATCGATGCCAGTGGGCTACTATTTTTTTTCAATGATATATAGAAATATTTAGAAATGTAAAATAATATGAGTAAAAATAAATAAAGGACATAGGTATAGTACATGGTTATCTGAAACAAGTTACAAAATCATTGATTTTCACATTGTTAATGATAAATCCGACTATTTTCATATTATTTTATAAGTAATTAAAAAGTAAATTAAATTAAAATGAATAAACGGAATTATAATGCCAGTAATCCTAATTTTTTTTTTAAATTGTGTGTTTGCTCCAAGAGCTACCCCATTTTAGTGTCCAGGCAATTTCTGTCCATTCAAGGTTGCTTGGAAGATAGTTCAGCTTGTTATATATTTTTGTGTTTTCCTGTAATATGTGTTTGATGTCTTGATGTAGATATTTGTTTGCATATATTTTGCAAGTTTACTAATATCATACTATGTTAAATACGTATGATGTACACAATAAACGAATAAATTTCGTGTATCCAATGAAGGGCAATTTGTGGTACGGGGAAGGGGTCTTATCTTATCTTATCTTAGGGTCTTATTTTTATCTACGGAAAATGATAATTAAAGTAAGTACTTTAAGCAAGTGAGGTCTGTAAATATTTAATACTAGCACTTTAAATAATAAAAAAATATAAGAATATTATTTGTAAAATGTATGAGAGTGGGTGGGTGGGTGATGGGGATAAGTATTATTTTATGATAAAATAGAATCCAACATAAAATTTAAATCAACAAACAAAACATTCTTTTTTTGTGAAGTTGATGACCCTAAAATCAGAATTATCAGAAAAAACTTTAGAAGTGAATAACTCCTAGATACAGCGAGATTTGGATGTGTTTTTTTTTTCTAGTGATTAGTTGGGGTCTAAATATGATTTGACATAAATATTGAATCCAACTAAGCAAAGATACAACCGTAAAAAATCAAAATCTAAAAACATAAAAAAAGCATATTTCTTTACATTTGTACTAGTTAGTACTCTTTTGAATTATTTTTGTAATATCTTTAACATCGTTTTATTACACATAATAAAGAAAAGGGAAAAATAATGCATATATTTTTTGTAATTGATTAATTTAGAAAAGTGAAAAAAAAAACTAATACTTTTTTTACTCGTGTTTGGTGTACAATGGGCACACGGGTATTTTACTCTTACCTTTAGAATAACCTGTTCTATCGGGTAAGTTAATAAAAAGGGGATGTCCGTTTTTCGAGGCAAAAATAACACTGTGCGGTGTAGTGACGTGTGCGGGGTGTTAGCTGACGCTGCAGGTGTGCGTGCTGTGCGGCGCGGTGCTGTTCATCTTCTTGGGCGCGGGGCTGGCCGCGTGCGCCGCCGTGCTGCCGGGCGCGGCCGCCGCGCTCGCGCTGTGCGTGCTGGCGACGCACCGCGCGCGCGCCGCCACACACGTGCAGGTGAGCCGGCGCGCCCAGCAAGCGTAGCGTAGCCACAGAGAGGTTCTGACGTCAGTCGTTCGCAGCGCGTCCGGAAGGAGCTCCGCGGCTTCGTGGCGGAGTACCGCGGGCCGCTGGTGGCGGAGCCGCGCTCGCTGCGCCCGGCCGTGCGGCAGGCGGAGGGGGGCGGGCAGGTGGTGGGCACGGCCAGCGTGTCGGAGTGCTGGGGGGCGCGCCGCGCGGGGCGGCTGCACGCGCTGGCGGTGGCGCCGGCGTGGCGGCGGCGCGGCGCGGGCGCGGCGCTGCTGGCCGCGGGCCGCAGCTACGCGCAGGCGGAGGGGCTGGAGGCGCTGGAAGCGCTCGTCAGCGAGCTGCAGGGCGCTGCGCGAGGACTGCTGCACGCCGCCGGGTGAGCGACGATAATTATAATTACATTGTTATAGGTGTTGTACAACTAAAAAAGCAATCGGCAATCCTTCGATCGTGCCGAGCTATGTATCGAGTCTCGTTACGAAGATTATATTTCTCAGCGAGCAAGAAAATACTTGAATGTATGGTACTAAAAACTTTGCTATTCTATGCTAGATACTGCTCAGATTTATCAACACCTTATGGCTCTCATTAATACCCTCGAAACAAAATGATAGAAATAGTTTGTAATGATACATTTCGTATATTATATATAAAGGTACAATGTGTCGATGGCCAGGTGGGAGCTGCGCGGCTCGTACGCGCGCCCCGTGCTGGGCGCCGCGCTCACGCTGCAGATGACGCAGCTGGGCGTGCAGCTGCCGCACGCGTGACGTCACGCTGTACGTGACGCAGCTACCGCACACGTGACGCAGCTACCGCACGCGTGACGTCACGCTGTACGTGACGCAGCTGGGCGTGGAGTCGTCTCACTCCGCATGCTTCTGACTACACCGCACTCATAACTCCACGAAACACAACTTTGCGGCCTAAATAAGAACAATAATAATAATCATTAAATACATTATTTTTATAAATCGAATACATTATTTGATCCACGATTGAACCTTTGACATAATTACCATCATCTACGTGGAAGTGTCTCGTTGCGACTGAGATTGTCTGCCGACGCCGTTCTTCACGGAAAACAATAACTTCAATTTGGACGCTCCTACTAATGCCTAAATGAACAAAAAGGTGTGTATTATGGCAAACTACAAAAAACATTTATGGGTGAAAAATAAGTAACATACACTGTAACACAAAACTGCGATGCGACGTTGTATCGCAGAAATCTGAGAGAGACAGAGAGATCTCGTAGCCCGTCGTAACATATAATTACCGGCACGTAAGTTGGCAAGATATTTTGTAGTGGGGGAAGTTCGCGCATTCGTGCCGGTAACTGTACTTTTACTCAACAGACATCTGCGATGCGACGCCGCATCTCAGTTTTATATACAAGCTAGGGCTTTCAATACCGGTGTTTCGGGATCCTGTAATACCGTGATCACGGATTTTTTGGTGGTCATTTTTTAATCACTGTATTGACAAACCATTACCGTGATTACGGTATTACAAACATTACTAGGTATATATTATTGCGGTTTGTTGTAATAAGTAGCGGTATAAGACGATCAACTTGCACAACTTAATTCCCACCGGACGAGCAGCGATACGGCGAAGCGTCACCGCTATACGGTTGAAGTTCCACGGTCTCGAACCAAGCGCTTTGTTTCCACATTTATTGTGCGAACTACCAGACTGTGGAGTTCACTGCCTGCCTCTCTATTCCCCGATACATATAATCTGGGGGGTATCTTCAAGGCACGAGTGAATCGGTTAATCCTAGGCAAGCGTGCTCCACCTGCCGCATCATCACTTAACATCAGGGGCTTATTTAATAAACGTGACAATCCGTATGACTTATTTTTATTGATACTTCACATCTTTAATGAGAAGAGGCGTGGGATCTTATGATGTGGGCTCTTACTGACTGAACAACATGATAATACCAGTTATCATGTTGTTCCGTCTCGAATTAGCTGCATTTCGATGTGGACGTGTTGCTGACTCGTGTTTATTTTTCTATATAGCTTAGCGCGGCGGTGTAAGCCGTCGCTCGTAATTGTTATCGTCATGAGTAACCCACTCGTGGCGAATGAGCTGCTGGCGTTCTTGCAGCAGAAGCTGGATGTAATGGACGAAGTATCTGCAATCCAGATCTGTGCGACGAATTTCAGTCAAGACGAGATTGCTGCTGCCAAGCAGCTCCTGTACTAGTCGCTCGACAAGAGCGACCAGATGGTGTCCCGGTACCTAAACATCAAAATATCCAGACCCCTAGGAATGCTTAGCACTGTCTACCAAGCAGAATGCGTGGGCATCATCCAGGCAGCACACGCCATTGTGGCCAGGGAGGTCACGGATATGCGCATCCGTATACTCTCCGATAGTGCCTCGTTCTTCAATCCTTAGAGAAAAACCAGATCACGTCGAGACTAATACTAGAATATCATAATGCACTAGAACGTATTACGATACTAAACCGTAACACGGTGACACTACAATGGATTAAGGGGCACAGTGGATCACGAGGTAACGATGTGGCTGACGAACTCGCCAGGAGGGGTTCCAGCACAAAAGCCTTCGGACCCGAACCCATGGTGCCCATTCCGTTTAATCAGTTAAGAAGTTGGGTAAAAGACTACACACAAACACAGGCGGAGAAATGGTGGACCTCGACACCAGGGTGCAGGCAATCCAAGGAGGCTATGCCATCCCTGGATACGCAGCTGACCAAGCGCCTTCTGCACCTGGACAGAGATAGCTTGCGACTGGTGGCGGGGACCATCACCGGACACTGCTCACTGAACAAACACTTTCACACTCTAGGCATCACTGATAGTCCTCTGTGCAGAGCCTACATGGAGGCAGAAGAAACGGTGGCGCATGTACACCTTGAGTGCACTAGCGTCACCCAGATCCGCAGGGAAACCCTTGGAACACTAAACTCCCTTGAGGACGCCCTGAGAAGACTGGGAAGACTAATCTGCTTCTGGAAAGAGGTGGGCTGGCAGGGGCGTGCACAGAGTTTTTAGGCAGGGTAGGCAGAAAAAATGGAATGCTTAACTTTCTAAAATACCTACTGCAATTTGGATTTGGTTCATCGTATTTTCGAAGATTTGCCACCTCAAATGACCAAACCTAGATTGACTGAATTTGTAGACATCAATTTGTTTTTTTTCTGCTGTAGGAAAATTAGGAATAGGTCTGTATCGATGTAATGCCTCGTTTCAGGCGATTATATTGTATGAAAATACACTCGGCGTCACAAAAATCGCACCTCTTTAAGAATTCCCTTCAAAGTCATTTTAACCCTATTAATCAATGGTATACTTAGGACTATAAGGTATAATTGGAAAGGCAATTTATTTAAATTTCAGAATAAATCAATGGATTTGGTTTTTTGTTTACCAGGGAATAAAAAAAAGCAAGCTAATGCAAATGATTAAAAAGTTAAATTTTATTTTATCAGCAAAAATTACAACAAAGTCCTTAAAACTAACTTAAAACCTAGTGTTACCCCCCCCTAGCCCTGATGACTGCTTCCATGCGTTCTCTCATGGACCTTATTAATGTGACAACAGTCTCTTGTGGAATGTTGTCCCATTCTGCAACGACGGCATCTTGAAGGTCTTGGAGAGTGGTAGGGGCAGGATTTCGTGCCCGTACTCGCCGTTTCAGTTCATCCCAAAGGTGCTCAATAGGGTTCAGGTCTGGACTTCGCGCCGGCCAGCGCATAACAGGGATGCCAACTTCTTGCAGGTAGTCTCTTACAATTAAAGCGGTGTGACAACGGGCGTTATCGTGCATTAACGTGAACCCACTGCCAACAAAACCCGCATAAGGGACAACCTGCTCCTCTAAGATCTCTGTTATGTACCGAGCAGCAGTCAGCGACCCTTGCCCGCGAGCACTTCCAGTCCGAGAAACACACACAAGGTTCGTTTTACCGTCGATTGACATGCCGCCCCAGAACATGCACGAGCCACCCCCGTATTCCACTGTCTCTTGAATACAGGCTTGTGCGAATCGTTCCCCTTGCCTCCTATACACTCTTCGACGCCTGTCGTTGCAGAAAAGACACACCCTCGTCTCATCCGAGAAGAGCACAGCCCTCCATTGGTCTATTGTCCAATCCACATGGTCACGGGCAAATTGCAACCGGTCTCTCCTATGCTGTGCAGTCAATTTGGGCCCTGTAGCAGCCCTATGAGCTGCAATTTTCTTCTCCCGCATTCTTCTTCTAATCGTGGAGACGCTTACAGAAGTTCTGCGAGCTGATCGCAGTTGTTGTTGCAGCTCAACAGCATTGGAGAACCGATTACGTAAAGACGTCGAAACAATGAAGCGATCGTCTCTTTCGGATGTGCACCGTTGTCTTCCAGATCCACGTCTTCGGATATAGCCACCAGTCTCTTGGAAACGTTGGAACACTCGTCGAACGGCAAAACGACTCAAGTTCAGTTGCCGAGCAACATCACATTGCCGCATCCCTGATTGCAGTAGTGCAATGACTTGAGCGGCTTCATCTGCAGTGGTATCCATCTTCTGGGGTATTTTTCTTGCTGTAGCTGTTCACGTGTGTTCACTTCAAAGGTTGAATAGCGAATGACCCACATTTAACCCGGGTCGCCCGTTTTATACCCTTGTAGGGAGGTGCAATTAGTGGCCGTTGTAATGCGTATTTTGACAACATTTTTTTTAACGTTACGTGCTAATGAGATCTGTTGTGTTTAGGAATTCTAACTGTTGTTAATTTAAAGGTCGTTAAACATACTTTTAATTGATACCAATATTAATTGGGTTTAATGTATTCGTTACTGGCGGGACATGTTTTAAACTTATTTTCGAAAAGGTGCGATTTTTGTGACGCCGAGTGTAGTAGGCAAGGTAAACAGAACAACCGATTGCTGTAAACTCAAGCGTCAGGCTCGCGTCACAGAGTAGGTACTGTACCTACCTACATTATAATAAGCTCTCTAACGTTTCGGCGTTTCCCGCCCCCTAGCAAGAGCAGGTAAAGAAAAAACTAAGAAAAAAGTAGCAGAAAAATATAGATCAAACCACCATACGAACAGATGTTTTCTATTTTTTTTTATCGATTTTACGATAGGAACTCAAAACAGGGTTAAAAATAATATTTGTAGAAGAAAAACGTTTTGCAATCTACTAAACAAAGAACAATAATAATTATGTGTTTTTTACCAATAAAATAATTTCAAGTTCATAACTTACTAGAATTAGGCAAGTATTACAAGTACCTACCTTTTTCCCTTTCATGTGATGATGAAATGATTATCTATCATTTACTCAGTACCGAAACCTAAACAAAATGTAGGCATTTTATTCGGGTTCGGTCCTACAACTAAATCTCGTCACATCTTAATCGTCGTAAAGCACAAATCTTCTACTTTATTTTGATAACATAAAACAAAACTGTACCTACCAACCTCTTACGACATAATCTGTGCGGGTTGTATGGTTTAGGTAATATTAAAGCACTGATTAGTTATGGATTTAGAGTTTATTAAATGTTCTTCAACTTTAAAGTAAAATATCTTAAAGTAAAATGTTATATTAAATGTTATGTTAAAATGTTATGTTAAATGTTATGAATGCACCCGGTTGGTTTGATGTCTGGTAATGCACTGATGTTAAAGTATTAATAAAATTGTCACTTAGTTACAAGTACAATAATTGTTGTAAACTGCTACGTTAGCAGGTGTTCGGTTGCTTAGACCGAACATATTCCGGGGCGGCAAAGATGCAGTTGAGATGAGTTGATGATATTACAATTATGTTAGTTAAGATGATAGTAAGCTAATGTTAGTAGTGATTCTTAAGGTAATAAGAAACAATAGCGTTTAGAGAGGCACTTAGATAATCTTAATGGTAATTCTAATGTCTCTAGTTTTTCTTTAAGATTGGCGAACACGCTTTATTTTGTTTTTTAACCACGCACACTTGCACTGCACTTTGAGCTCTGGGCTGACGGTCAGCCTCGTTATATTGTCGCGCACAAGCACTAGCACTCGCGTCGTTAACACTTTGTAACTCGATGTCTCGGGAGATAAGCACGCGTCGCATGCGGCGTCGTCGCCACCGCCACAGGAGCACGGCCGCGCCCGCAGCCGCCACCAGCACGAGGGTGTAGCTTACTACGTAGTGATGGATGTCATGTGGTGACAACATCTCATCTAGGTCTACGTCACTGTTTCTCATTTGCTTGATTTGTTTGTAGATTTTGAGCAAGTCATCATCTAATTCGTCCTCCTCAGTTTGGTTGTCGTGAGTTTTCTGCATCGGTATGCTCACATTGATAATGTTGTTTAGTTGGTCAATCTTGGGTGCGTAAATATTTGACTGAACCGTTATGTTGTTGTCAAATTTTGTGTTTGCATGCATGGTAAAGTCTTGTCCATTGATAACACAACCCTGTCCGAGGTATATTACTCCTGCTTGGTTGAGTTGTTCGACTGTGATGTGGTCTCCACAAATTATTTTAATGGAATAGTTGTTGCAGCAGTGATATAAATACTCAGAAGGGCCGTTCAACGGTACCCACATATTTGAACATAAAGTTTGTTCTACTTTACATTGGTTAGTCTCATGGTTGAAATTGCAGTAATTGTTGTTGTCACTGCCTTGATGGTAAACAGGTTTCTTCAGCAAGCACATGTACGTCTCTTCCTGAGTGAGACATTTTGAAAGTTCATCGTTGTTTATCGGTATGTATGAGTCTTTTTTCAGATTCACTGCCATGTATTCTGATTTTGGCAGAATGCTTGTCATATTCTTACCGAATTGTTTGGGAATCGGTATCACTCTGTATAATTTGTATCGATCTCTGCTGATTAATGGGAATGTTATTTGGAATATGAAATATTTTTCAGTGGTCCGTGCTTTTATTTGTAATAGATGATACAGTTTTCTTACATCAGTCTGGTCGACAGGTAGCATTAAATCATCCGTAAGTTGGCCAGCAATGACGTCGAGTTCTTGTTGTAGTTGTTTAGGCGTTAATAAATGTATGTTGAACTGACCATGGCGAATGTTTGTCAAAGTTTGCAATAAAGTGTCTTGATTTCCCCTTAATGTTTGGAGCAAAGTATTTGCAGTAAATGCAGTTACGATCTGTCCTTGTACTACACTCATGTTACTCATTGCTTGTTGTACTCCATTTGTTAATCTCTCCAATGTATCTATATGTTGATTTATTGTTTTATGTTGTTTATGGATAATCCTTTCAGTCCGTTTCAAAATGTTGTATTCCGACTCTACAACAGATGTTTGGTTTTTCCATAATTTAGCCAAATGGTTTTGATTTCGCTTTATGAGTTCTATGTCCTTAGTGTATTGTTCAGCGAAACGCTCATCCAATACGCCGAAGAGATAATTCGCCGCGTAACCTAACCCATTGATAAGCCCGCGACGCTGTCTGGAGTGTGCAATGAATTGTTGCGTCATCAAGAGCGTGTTATAGTATTTTAGTTCGAGGAACTCGTGCTGTAGTTGTGGCACTATCATGTTACAAACGCCGCTATTTATATTAGTACACGTGTTATCTAAATGAGTTATTAGTTTTTCTAGCGCTGTCGTGCCCTCCCAGTAGGGTGACATATCATAATAGACGACTAAGGTCCATTTGTCTCTGATGAGATTCATTTTGGCCACAGGGTCAAAATATAAGGACTGGTTATTCCTTAATTTTGTTATGTTATACATCATGCCATGCGCAGTGTTGATTGCGATCGACATAAATAATGTTAATGCTAGGGCCAAAGAAATGAAGTTGGCATGTCCTAGTCTTAGTGGCCGTGTACGTTTTCTCGTTTGGTTTTCTTCTTGACTGTCTTCTGTTTTATGTTCTTTTTCACTTGTTTCCGGCGAATTAATAGGTAATAGGGAAAGTTTTATGATAGGTCTCTTCACGATTCCATTTTTGGTTTTTAAGGATACCACCCGTACAAGTCCGTCTCTGCCCGGGTGGACATCGATCACTCTTCCCATAGCCCATTTTCCAGCAGGTATGTTGTTTTCTTGAATGATGACCAAATCGCCTATTTTCAAGTTTTGTTGTGGTTTCAGCCATTTACTTCTCGCTGTTAATTGACTTAGATATTCTGACTTCCACCTTTTCCAAATGTCTTCTGATAGCTTCTGGATTAAATGCCAACGTGTCCTGGCATCCCATTCTGTTTCAATAACTGTTAGTCCTGTGCGTCCTGTTAAAAAGTGTGCCGGTGTTAAATAGTCGAGCTCTTCTATGTTTTCTGTTATGGAGCACAGGGGTCTTGTGTTCAAGCAAGCCTCAAGTTGAGTAAGAATAGTCGAGTATTCCTCAAATGTGAGTTTCTGTTCACCAATTACACGCTTAAGGTGGAACTTAAGGCTTCTTACAGCTCTCTCCCATAAGCCTCCGGCACTTGGCCATGATGGTGCGTTAAAGTGCCATTCGATCTTCATCTCGGTCACTTCCGCCAAGAAGCTATCGCTGAACATTCGTTGTAATTAATAATAATAATAATAATAATAATAAGTTTATTTATTTTCTCTCACAATGGTTTCGTAACACTTAACAGTTTTGAACAATATGAATTCACATTGTGAGAGCTGGTGCCTGAGGTAGGTTTTAGAAAAAAACCTGTATTACAGGTCACCAGGCCCCACTTAGTGGCATCATAAATAAGCCGGCAGGTAACATGTTTCTCTACTTAACAATGTAATACAAAAATAACTTAAATGAAAATAAATGAGTAGAAAGAAATTAAATATAACAACAAAAGAAAAATGAAGGTGGCAGTGGTAGGTGAGTGTGAGGGGAAGTGGTAGTTAATTTAATGCGAATGTAAATATGAGTGTGAATGTGAGTGGTGGCATGTGTGTGTGTGTGTGTGTGTGTATGGTGGTGAATGTGTAGGTAGTTATTTGAGTACAAATATTATGTAGATTTGGGGAGCAATTTCTCTGTGTCGTCATAGGAGAGAGTTTTCAGATAGTCAGTTACTTTTCTCTTACAACTGGGTTTGTGTAGCGAATATATATTATGACCCTTGTTGATGACATTATATAGATAATCCCCTAGGTAACAGAAATACTTGTGGGACTGACGTAGACGGAAAAACTTTGTATTGCACACAGTACCCTTTCTCCGTTTATCTTTTAATAGCTCAGAGTCATAATCTAGCTGTGAGTGCTTTTTAAGGACTGTATGCAGAATGAAAGTTTGTCTTATAGACAGTACATCCCACTTTTTGTATAAGTCGACTGTCGGAAATCGGAAGGGAAGACCCGCAGCAACCTTAAGGATAGCACGTTGAGCTCTTTCCGCCTCCATTAAGTGCGTTTTAGCAGCACCTCCCCAGGAGATAATGCAGTAGTCAATAAGCGACTGACATAAGGCATGGTAAACCATCTTAATGGTACGAAGATCGGCTACATGTTTCAGACTTTTAAATATGTAAATGAGTTTGCGCAATCTCGTAACCAGGACGTCTATATGTGGTTTAAAGCTGAGAAATTGGTCGAGTGTAACTCCAAGGTATTTAATCCTATCAGTTCTTTCGAGGGAAGGACAAACGCAGGACTGGTGGGTTGACCAACACGTGTGAGCCGTAATTGACAATGAACGTGGGGGTAGCACGTTTGATCGATGAGCAAAAGCCACGTATTTGGTTTTTGTGATATTGAGCGTCAGCACGTTATCCCGTAACCAAGTAACAACCCTGTTCAGCCCCTCCTGAGCCACACCAAAGACCCCATCCCAGCTATCACCACTAAAAAAGAGAGCAGTGTCATCGGCGAATGTAAAAATCTGACCATTACTAAGAAGAAGCTGGCACAGGTCGTTGATGTAGATCAAGAAGAGGGTCGGTCCGAGTATGCTGCCCTGAGGCACTCCAAAAGTCACTGGCTCTTCGTTACTCACTATACCATCAATTTTAACTTGCTGTTTACGGTTAGAGAGGTAGTCCTGGAATAATTTTAAGGGAAGACCCCGTACCCCCATATTTTCCATTTTGTGCAATAAGTGTGGGACAGAAACTGTATCGAAGGCCTTTGCCAAGTCCAAAAACACTGTCAGGCAATTTTTCCTCTTATCCAAGCTCGTAATGACCGAGCTAACCAGTTCGTGTACCGCGTCATTGGTAGATTTACCACGCCGGAACCCATACTGGGAAGATGAAAAAAGGTTATTAACCTCGAGGAACTTAATGAGCCGGTCATTCATAAGGCGTTCCAGGACCTTTGAGAGCGTTGGTAAAATTGAGATGGGTCTAAAGTTGCTAACACAGTTCCTGTCACCACCTTTGTGTATGGGTTTTAGTATTGCTGATTTAAAAGCCTGCGGGAATATTCCTGTAGATATGGCGAGGTTGCAGATGTGGGTAATGGCGGGGGACAGAAGGTGTGCATATCTTTTCAGTAACAGGCACGGGATCTGGTCAATTCCGACAGCACAATTATCCCTTAATCCTTGTATAAGATGCAGGATTTCAGACGCATCCGTAGGGAGCATGACCAAGGAATGAAGGGGAGCGGCTTGTGCGAGATTTTCAGCCTCATTTCTGAAAGGGAATGAATGAGAAGTGATTTGCTCTGCTAGGTTGCGTCCAATGTTAGCAAAGTAGCTATTGACTTCGTTAATACTCTTGCCCGGGTTGACATTAGAGATGAGACAGGTGGAGTGATCTGATGCCCTGTTGGAGCCGCTAATCTGTTTTATAACATCCCATAGTTTCCTTTTATTGCCACTCGCGTTCACAATCTCTTGTTTATCGTAGTATCTTTTAGCTTTCTTCAGTAGTGTAGTGCAAAAGTTTCTATAACGTTTGTATGTTGTATAAAGTGTTTCGTTATTTGGGTCCCTTTTCAACTTTTTATACAAATTATCCCTGTTGCGCATGCATTTTAAGAGCCCTTTTGTAACCCACGGTTTACTGACTAGTTTCCTTCTAGGTATTTTTACTACTCTGGAGTTATCTTTTATAGCCCTTGACAGACAACCCACTAGCAAATCAGTTGCTTTATTTACATCGGTGCAATTCAGAATGATTTGGAAATCAGTTTCACGTAGAGTTGAGTCTAGGTTACCATAGTCAATACGGTGACTAATGTTATTTGAATACTCTAGGTGAGACTTATGTGCAAGGTCAAGGCTAATGGCCACACTCTCGTGATCAGTAATAGATGATTCGACTACAAAGCAGGTAGCCTTCAATCTTGTCTTAACTATGATGTGATCCAGGCAAGTTTTTCCATGGGTTGGAAGTATATGACTTGGCAGCATGCAGTGACTAGCCAGAACATTAAGGTATTCGTGAGAGCGTTTATCAGGGCTATTCATGACTATATCTATGTTTATGTCACCGCAAAGTATTATATTTTTGTAGCTGCTTAAGGAAGTGAGGAGCACATCGAGGGCGTCAGTAAAATTGCTAGTGTTATGTTGGCCGGGAGGACGGTAGATTCCAAGAATACATGTATCTGAGTTTATTTTAAGCAATAGACAGTTAGCGTCTCCGATTGGTGGTTCTTCAAATGAAACTTTGAGTTGTTTTTTGTAATAAATAACGACTCCTTCGTTTTGAGTCCTATGCAACGTGGTTGATACGCACTTATAATTGTCAAGAATAGGTATATCCTTGGCTGAGCGTAACCAACATTCGGAGAGAACTAACACGTCCCAAGCTACATTAGACCTATGCAGAAGAGTAATAAAATTCGGCATATTGCATGAAACACTACGTATATTTTGCGAGAGAATGTTGAGATGGCGATTATTATAATTTACATGGGTTTTCGTAATATCCTCTATATCACATCTAATAACTCGAGCCACCGACAAGGAATCCAGATCTGAGTGAATTGCTTCAATGTTTTGCATCATGTGGAGACTATTATTATTGAAAGATGCAGGTCACGTTTATAACGTGTCCTGTTAAATAGTTTCTGAAGTTGGTTGTCACTCAGGTCTGGTATATCGGCGGCTAATATTGTCATTATAATTTTATGATGTGAAATGATAGGAGGAAGTGGATGTTTAAAAAGACAGATATTATTGACGATAACAGCTCGATTTACCAAATCTTGACTCAAATTTTGCGTTGTGTAGAATACGTGTGTATGGGGTGTAAGTTGATTGTGTGTGACGGAAGGTTGTGTAGGTTGTGTGAAACTGCAATTATCTTTAACATAGGGTAATAAATGGGTGTGAATAAACTTAACGAACGACATAATCCAAATTGAAACTAATCTTAAAACAAGTAATGACAATGCAAAGCAATTTATAGTAAGTACATTAACCAGTCACAAAATGAAATTGCTTAGCTCGGACTCATCATTAATACGCACTGGCGATGCCCCTTCTTTTTTCTTAATGTAGACCTTCCCGTAGGAAGTCCAGGCCGCAACAAGCTTTTTATCCTTGACATTTAGGCGCGCAACATAAAACAACCTTCTTGCTTTGCTTGTTAAGTACTCCGAAATAAATAATGTACGTAAATCGCCAGGAACTTTGATGTGTTTTGAGTTTAGACGTGGTTCCTAAGTTCACGTCTGGATTTATTAAACGAAATATACTTGGAGATAACAGACTCCTTCCGCATTGTTGTAGTAAATTCTACCACTACGGCTTCGGACTTTGTGCGGTAGATATCTCTTATCTCCGACCCCTCGATTGGTGTCTCAAGTCCCAGAGCTGAGCCGAGGTTCTGAACTATGTTGGAGAAGATTTTTTTGTTTTCAACTTCCTGTTTAGGTAAGTTGCGAATTTCGATAGTTGTGCAACGCACATTCTTTTCGAAGAGGTCAATCTGATTTTCTAGGGTAGTAACTCGGTTTTTGTATTCACAGTTTTCCTTTTCTAGGCTATCAATTTTTGCTATGAGTTCTTGATGTTGGGACGTGAGGGTTCCGATAGAGTTTTTGATCTCTTGGTTTTGCGTGGCAATAGTGTTCAAGGTGCTGCTCAGCCGATCAAACTTATGGTCTTGTTGGACTTTAAACTCATCGAACATAGATTTAAGTTCGAACATGGAGGAATCAGGCTGTTCTGTGTACTCACCAAACGTGCGTTTGAACCGTTTAGTTATATTATTACTATGATAATTATCTTCAGAATCTGTTTTATTGGAAATATCGAGAGCAGAGTCCGAATTATAGTGAATTGGAGGATTTTGCAGATTAATTTTAGATGCCGAGTTAGGAGGAGAGCGCTGCACTGCCATCATTAGTTCCTCCAAATAATTCAATGGTTAGGGGTGGCGCCACCAGTCACGTTCACTAGCAATGCACTAGGTCGCACTATATTAGTCGCTGGAACGCGCGCGAATACTTCGTCGTCGGAAGGTTGGTAGCACTGACAGCGCAGCGAATATTGCCAGGACTATAGTCGTTAAGTCAGTCGCACAATGACTAAGATTCCGTGCACTCGCGGGTTGGTCACTATGATACGGCACTTTCACAATGTTTTTAGTCGGTGTATAGTATTGTTTTTATTTCACTTCGTGGGACCGAAAATGGTAATTAGGGGATTAACACACCACCAAACTTGTGTTTACCACAAAAGTAACAGTAATCGCAGCCGATAATTAATTTTGCGGAACGATTTGAGCAAGGGCACGACTTAACGTTCTCGGAGCGCGTTCCGATCTCGAAAGAATTGTTGGTATTCACTCTCTAAAATGTTGCTGGCGCCTACGAAATTAGTTCCTTGGTCGCTGTAAAGATGTCGCGGAGCTCCTCGTCTAGCTGCCATCCTTTTCAATGCAGCCAAGAAGGCAGAGCTTGTTAAGTCCGAGACTAGCTCCAGGTGCACGGCTTTAGTGACCATGCAAATGAAAACTGCCACGTATCCTTTAGTTGTTTTAACTCCACGACCTTTGTTTGTTTTAATATCCACAAACCCCGTGTAATCGACACCTGTGTGATAAAAGGGTGGAGCGGGGTTGCATCGCTGCTCGGGGAGATCGCCCATTAATTGATACTGTCTTCCTGATTCTTGTTTTCGGCAAATTACGCATTTTCGTATCTGCTTCTTGGTAGCATTGTTCCCACTCGTTATCCAATAGTATTGACGTAGTTTGGCGAGGGTTACGCGTGGTCCGCCGTGAAATGTTAGTTGATGTGCTTCGTCAATGAGAATCTCCGCCAACCGACACTTATGAGGTATGATTATCGGGTGCCGCATCTCCTCACTTATGTTAGCGTTTTTTAATCGCCCACCAACACGTAACAACCCGTTTTGATCAATGAAGGGATCTAAATTTAATAATTGGCTTTTTAAGCCAACACTACCATGTTTGCGTATTTTATCTTTTTCCGTCGCTAATTCCTTATTTTGCACATGTTTTATAATTATTGTTTTAGCTTTGCGCAACTCTTGTAATATGAGATAGCTTGGGAAATGTTTACGGTAACGTGCAGGTGTTATCGCTCGATATACCCATGTCAATATATGTGTTATTTTCTTTGTACTGTTGTATTTTTCCAAGATTTCATCTATGATATTTGGGCAATCTTGCACGGTGTTGACTTGTTCTTTAACTGTTTTTACCTCCTCGTAGATGATAAATCTTTGTTTTTCAGTTTCATCATTCGGGATCCATGTTTTCAGCCATTGAGGGCCTTGCCACCACAATGTATGTTGTATCAACTGCGACGCTAACATCCCACGGCTGGCACAATCCGCTGGATTATCCGCTGATTTTACATAACGCCAGCAGTCAGGAGGCATTGTTTCTGTTAGTTTGGCAACCCTATTTGCGACGAACGCCTTCCAGCGGTTAGGCTCACCCTGTATCCAGCTGAGTGTTACCTTCGAATCCGTCCATCCAAATATTTCTAGTCTGTTTGTTAAGGATTGCTGTATTTTATTTATTAATTTAGCGAGTAGGTATGCGCCACTAAGTTCCAGTTTTGGCAACGTAAGGGCTTTTTTATGCGGCACAAGTTTTGATTTTGCGGCAATGAGTATTACGTCAGATTGATGTTTTATGCGCGCATAAACTACGCATGCATATGCCTTCATAGATGCGTCACAGAACCCATGAATTTCGATGACGTCATCACTGTTGTTCTTCAACCACCTTGGTACCTCGCAGCTGTGTATGTTGTCTAAGTCTGCTTTTATTTTGGCCCAGTCGTTGAAGATGTCATCGGACCCTTCCTCATCCCACTGTAAATTGTTTTGCCATAGTTTTTGGAACAGTAGTTTCAGTTTAGTTGATAATGGCGTTAACCAGCCTAATGGATCGAACAATTTCGATATTTCCGATAGTAGGTTGCGTTTTGTTGGCCTTGAAGACTGTTTTGTAAAATCGCAACGAAAGAAAAAATTGTCCGTGTTCGTGTTCCAACACAAACCTAGTGTTTTCGAAGTTGACTCCGATTTCGAGTTAAATACAATGTTTGTGTCAGGATTTTGATGACTCGGTATGTCTTCGATTAATGTTGGTTCGTTGGAGGCCCATTTACGCAAGTTAAAACCGCCTGAATGTAGTAAGGTCATCAAATCTGATATCAGTTTCTTACCCTGTTCAATAGAATGACACCCGTGTACAAGGTCATCCATGTAAAATTCTTTGTCTAACACCTGAGCCGCGTCAGGATATTTTTTCTGTTCGTCTGCTGCTAATTTCTTCAGCGTCATTAGAGCTAAAAATGGAGCCGCTTTCGTTCCATATGTTACTGTTGTGAGCTGATAAGAATGTATAGGACATTGAGTATTGTTGCGCCAAATTATTTTTTGTAAAGGTTGATCCAATTCATGTACTTGGATCTGCCTATACATCTTCTCGATGTCTGCGGTGTAAGCGTATTGGTATTGCCTCCATTTTAGCAATAATATTTGCAGATCCTGTTGAAGGTTGGGTCCTTTATGCATCAAATCGTTGAGGCTGAATCCTGAAGATGTCCTCGCAGAAGCGTTAAAAACAACCCTGTATTTTGTTGTAGTTGATTCCTCTCGTAGCACACCGTGATGAGGTAAGTAGCATTCCGGTGTCATGTTACTTTGTAAAGCTAGCTTCATATGTTTTAATTGTAAATATTCATCCATGAACATTTTGTAATGGGGGGCTAGCGTGTCTTGTTTCTGAAACTTGCGCTCCAAATTTCGAAATTGAGCTAAAGCCATTTGTTTTGAGGAACCCAACTTGTTTTCTATGTTTTCCTTTAACGGTAGCCTGACTTCGTATTGCCCGTTTTGTTTCCTTGTTGTGGTATTTAAGTAAAATGTAATGCATTCCTGATCCTCGACAGATAAACTGGGATGTTCTGTTATCTCCTCTATTTCCCAGAATTTGTGCATGTCTTCCAAGTTGGTCAGAACTACATTACATTGGAATGTTTTTGTTGAGCCTCCACACAATATCCACCCCAAGTGGGTTTGCTGAGCGATAGGCTGTGTTGTGTTGGTCCCCTTGATGACTCCCTCCATGATAATGTTAGCGTATACTTCGGCTCCGAGTAGTAAGTCAATTGGCCTACTAATGTAATACTCCGGATCCGCCAAGGTAATATTTTCTGTGAATGACCATGAAGGCTTCGAAAACGTTTGGTTAGGGAGATTTTTAAGTAGATTGTTCATAATCATGGCATCTGTTGTAAATGCGTAGTCACTGTTCATGGACTTGCATGTTATGTTAACTAACCCCTTACAGTTGTTTTCCTTTGCGCCTACGCCTAGAACGACCCCATTGCATTTTTGGCGTTTTATCTTTAGCAATTGAGCGGCTTTTTCGGTTATTAAAGATATCTGCGAACCCTGGTCGATAAGAGCACGCATATTGTGATAAGTCCCGTCGGCTGCCATAACCTTCACGAGAGCAGTTGTAAGCAAAATCTCTGCATTATCGTCCTGTGATGCATTAGAGACTTTGACCGTCGGTTCATGTTTAGAAACTTGAGCGCTCGTCGGCTTTGCAAAGGCGTCATGTAATATCGTGCTATGATTAGCTGTACATTTGCGGCATCGTTTTGTTGAAGTACACTGGTTGCCGTTATGGCTAAATAAACAATTGATGCACACTTGCAGTTTTTGCGTAATTGCAAGCTTTTGTTCAGTGGGCATTTCCAAGAAAGTTTTGCAATTGTAGAGGCCATGGTCGCCGTTGCAATGTGGACATTTGTACTTCGACACGTATAGTGTCTTTTTCAAGGTTCCATTTTTCCCACTGTTGTTATATTTCTTGAAACCTGTTAAGGAATGTTGTTGGTTGTTAAGCCCCTTTTGTTGGGAATTGTCTTGTTTGCGACGAGCTGACTCCAAACTGATGAATTTGGTCTCCAGGAAATCCAGAAATTCTTGCAGTACTGGTAGCTCTCGCGCGTTTTTTAAAGACTCGATGTAATCGGTATACGTGTCTGAGTCTAGTTTTTGGGATAGGATGTGTACCACCATTGGATCCCACGATGTTGTATCAATGCCTAAATTGCGGACAGCATTCAGACATTCTAATGTTGTGTCATGCAGTTTTTTGATTTGTTGTAAGGACTGCTGTTGCATGTTGGGCAATCCTAGAAGAATGTTCATGTGAGAAGAGAATATAACCCTTTTGTTGTTGTATCGATGTTGCAGAATATCCCAGCATACGGAATAGTTGTCTGCGCTGATTGATAAATGTTGGATGAGCCGTTCGGCTTCCCCTCTAACTTTTCCTTTTAAAAACTGCATTTTTTGTGCACTCGAAAGCGACGGATTGTTATGTATTGCTTCTTGAAACAAATCTTTGAAGCACGTCCACTGATTATAGTTCCCGCTAAAAACGGGTATTTCTAGTGTAGGTGTTGTTTTTTCTCTATGAGCCACGGACCACATTTTAGTATTAATTGCCTTCTTTAGACTGCTGTATTGTTTTTCATGACTCAAGAATGTTTTTTCATACTCTCCATTTCCTTCGATTAATTCAGAATCGATTTCCCAATGCAGAGTATCCACTGCTATCCACCTAGAATGCAGTGTTCTTAGAACGTCTTCAAATTCCCATTTGTCGGAAATAAGTTCCAAGTTAATGTTAGAGACCGTTCGTCGGAAAGCCTTAAAATTAGCTGCCTGCTTGCGAAGCATCTCATCGAGTTTGCTATTTGTACCCTGATTTACCATCCAAGCACGACGAGCTCCTTGACCCAACTCCGAATGTTGACCGTCTCCTCCCAGCTGCTGTTCCTCTGTAGACTCCTGCTCAATCTCGAGTTCTTTACCAAAAAACGTATCTTCTCCAGGCCGTCCTTGATCATCACTTCTAGATGGAGCGTCCAGCAGTTGTTGATGCAGCTGGTTGATTAGCGTTTTGACAGCTTGGTACGACTTGTTTGTTTTCTCGTACTCCTGTTTGGTAAAGTAGACATGCGACTTACTTACTTCTGTTGAAAGGCGATCGTGGTTAAATTGATACTCCTTCCAGTATTCTTCTAAGTTGCTCAAACACTTTTTCAAGTATTCGAAAGTTCGTCTTTGGATACCTGTTTTCTTCAAATTAACCCCGATCTTTTCGATGTTAATGGCGAGTGCCAATTGGACGTCATAAAGCTCAGCCATTTCGCACGTTGTTTAAAGATGTAAAATCTCCCAATGTGTAGAAAATAATGGAAAGATCTTACTTGTGGTCTGCTGTTATACCACCGTTGATGTTCTCCAGTCACCAGCCAGTCCAGAATACCACCTTGGTTCACACACACCACACTGTTGTACACGTTACACTCGCAATTACTTGTCGAAACGCGCGTGATCCGGCCGAAGGACCATTATGTGCGGGTTGTATGGTTTAGGTAATATTAAAGCACTGATTAGTTATGGATTTAGAGTTTATTAAATGTTCTTCAACTTTAAAGTAAAATATCTTAAAGTAAAATGTTATATTAAATGTTATGTTAAAATGTTATGTTAAATGTTATGAATGCACCCGGTTGGTTTGATGTCTGGTAATGCACTGATGTTAAAGTATTAATAAAATTGTCACTTAGTTACAAGTACAATAATTGTTGTAAACTGCTACGTTAGCAGGTGTTCGGTTGCTTAGACCGAACATAATCGCATGGTTAGTTTGTATTTATTGCAAATCTAGCGGCCATCCTCGATCAGTCTTTTTCCACCGAAGCCGAAAGAAAGTTTTGAAAAGGAATCATTTTTTAAGTATTGTCTGTACTTACACAACCACCACCAAACTTTCACAGTGAAGTTATTCTATTTTAAACACTAGTAACAACGTTAGAATCATAATTATAAAAATGCAATCACAAAACATTATACACAAACCAAAACAAAAAAAAATGGCGACTCAGAATTCACGTATATTTCTGTCTACAAATGTCGTATTTCGTCGTGTAGTAAAATCTAAAATGTAAAAAGGCAATGTCTTCAGTTTGCGTTGTGTGCGTGATTTGTGACATTGTGTGTCATGTACGAATAGAAAAAGCACACCACTGTACACGAGCCTGTCACGAGGCACACATCCAAACAAATATAAAAATCTAGGCACAAAATATTTGTGTCTTTCCCGTAGGGTCCTAGCGGCGCTAGTGCAGCGCGAAGCGATCGAAATGCGCGAACTAAGGCGCGAACGTATCGATGAGACTTCGTGTTGCCACCGTTACGCGACAGATGGAGCTGATTTAAGATGTTTTTATTTATTGATAGTAATTACTCGTGGATATAATATTAGATATCAAAATACATTAAAACATGATAATAAATATTTATCTGAGTTGTAGGGTAGGCAATGTCTATGTGTCTGTATGAACCGCACGCCACTGAGGGCTGGTTGGAGTAATCGGCCGCCATGGCTCACGTACAATGGTCCACATTTAAGGACTAAGTGCGGAAACCAAACCCCCCTAACGTAGAACATAGAGATGGTGTCCCGCCGGCGTGACGGGACGAGGCGAAGCATACAAGACATCATCACGCTGCTAAAGGAGACCGATCCCGACGACGTGCCTGCATTTGTGGCGAGGGACTTGAGCAAGCTCCCTCCAGTCACTTTTGACCACGTCGATGTAATCAGCCTGCTGAAAGACATTGAGTTTCTGAAGGCAAGATTAGTGGATGTGCAGAAGAGGTTGGATGCATCTCAATACACCGTCGCCGATTTGCGTAATGACGTCATTAAGTTGCTTAAAGCGGTAGCGGAATCTGGGTCACCATCGAGTGCATCGAACGTTAATACGCCTCGCGGAGCGAACTACGATTTATCGGGGGCAAGCTTCGCGTCAGCAGTTTCGTCTTCGTCACCGCCGTCGACTGCTGAGCCTGCAGAGCGCGCATTGTGTGCGCCCCGCAGCCCTGCCCCCGCCCCCGCGGCTCCTCCTCGAATCGCCGCTCGCACTGCTCGGCCTACTGAACTGCGGCCTGTTTGTAGCGTCAGCCAGAGTTACAGTGAGTACTCTGGATAATCCGTCTGCGAAGTCCGTGCCTGAAGTGGCATCGAAACAGGCTGATGACGTTGGTTTTGTAACGGTGCAAAGGAGGAAGCACCGTCTGAGAACTTCCAAGAACCGCTGCGGCACGGCTCCCTTGGAGCCCAATACCATACGTGCTGCGATGCCGAACACGCCACTCCACTACACCACTACGGCGGAGGACATCGTCGAGTACGTGCGCCGAAAGACCAACTACACGCCGAGAGTGCCGCTGTTGGACTCGCATCGTATGATCGTAACGTCAACTTCAGGGCGTTTGTGGTGCGGTTACCAACGTGTTATCCCTCCGAGTCTCTCGACGAGTGGGACTGAAGATGAATATGGAGAAAACAAAAATTATGTTTAATACCTACCCATCTGTTATGGTTGAAGATTCTACAGTTGAAGTTGTTGACAGCTATGTTTAGTCTAACTAACGGTTCAGTTAGGTACGGCCAACTTCGACTTGCGAACCCCAGCGCAGGGCACGCCGTAATTCCGGAGGTAAGACCCGTCTCGGAGGATCGGTTAGGGAGCCGGGACGGCACCCTCACCTTGCGGCTGACGCAGATACTGGCCGGATATGGCTGTTACGGGAATTAATTGTGTCGCATAGGCCGGAAACGACTTTTTGACTATACAAATGCCAAATCCTACCGACCGATCAATCTGACCTCCTTCTTGCTGAAGACATTGGAAAGACTATGCGAGAGGGAGTTAAGGGATGGGCCATTAAGAAACATACCCCTACATCATAATCAAGGTAATCAACACGCCTACAGCTCAGGTAAGTCGACAGAATCTGCTCTCCACATGGTGGTTAGTAGGATTGAGGAGGACATACACCAAAAAGGTTCTTGCCTGGGGACCTTTATAGACATCGAAGGGGCCTTCGACAAAACTAGCTTCTCCAGCATCAGCGCCGCCCTATCCAAACATGGAATAGAACAGGTACTAATTGACTGGATTACCAATATGCTAAGTAAACGTGTAGTGCGGCTTGAAGACGATCAGCAAGCGGCCATGATTGCCAGAGGCTGCCCCCAGGATGGGGTGTTATCCCCTCTCCTATGGAACCTGGTGATCAACACCCTAATCAACAAACTCAATGCCGAACGTTACTACACTATAGGCTACGCAGACGACCTCGCCATCCTTGTGTCAGGGAAGGTGACCGGGACCATCTGCAACCTCACACAGCGGGCGCTACGCATCGTGGAGCGATGGTGCGGGGAATTTGATTTATCAGTTAATCCCACTAAGACCGAACTAGTCATGTTCACCCACAAACGTGCACTAGGACCCTACCGCCTGCCTAAACTGTTCAACACCGAGCTCCAGCTGGCCAATGAAGTAAAATACGTCGGGGTCATCTTAGACAGTAAGTTAAACTGGAGCAACCACCTAGACAACAAAATAAACAGGGCCTGCATCACCTTTTGGCAATGCAGAAAAATGATAAGTAAGAAGTGGGGCCTATCCCCTAAGATAATACTATGGCTGTATAGCGCGGTAATCCGCCCCATGATTGCTTATGGGTCGGTGGTATGGTGGCCGAGGACCAAGCAAATTACAGCTGCCAACAAACTTCAGCGTATGCAAAGACTGGCTTGCATGGCGATCACGGGCTGCATGAGGACCACTCCGACGACAGCACTGGAGGCCATGTTAGGGCTGCCGCCGCTTCACTTATTCATACAACAAGAAGCGACAACAGCAGCCTTACGCTTAAAAACACTAAATCTCTGGAGCAAGAGTAGCACTCAACACACCGCGTTACTAGAGGAACTTGGTAAGGAGTTTCCGATAATTAAGGCTATTAACGACAGGATACCTAAACAATTTATCTTTGATAAAAAATACAAAATCCAACTGTATGAGGATCGGCGGTGTGAGGGCCTTCGCCCTACAGAGCTGCGGATCTTCACGGATGGTTCTAAAACAGGCACCGGCACAGGGGCCGGGGTTTTCTCGGAAGACCTCAACATACATATAGCCACACCACTAGGTGCTTACAACACTGTGTTCCAGGCCGAGTGCATGGGCATCTCCCTGGCAGCCTCAGCTATAATAAACAGGTAGGTAGTAGGACAACCAATTCGCATACTGTCGGACAGCATGGCTATACTACAAGCTCTAAACAGCTATACGGTCAACTCCGGGCTAATATACGAATGTCACCGAAAACTGAACAAGGTGGGTATTCTCAATGATATAACCATTCAATGGATCAAAGGACATAGCGGCTCGCGTGGTAACGATGCTGCAGACGAGCTCGCTAGAAGGGGGTCGAGTACAAGCGCGGTGGGTCCGGAACCCATAGTGCCACTCCCCTTCGGTCACCTACGCACCATGGTAAGAAAACGTACCAAGGATCTACACCAAAGACTGTGGACCGAACTTGGCGAGTGCAGGCAGGCCAAGGAGGCAATTCCTGCTATTGAGGGCCGCTTCACGAGGCAAGCCCTACGACTGTCCAAACAACAGCTACGTGTGGTCACAGCCGCCATAACTGGTCATGGGTCTTTCAATAAACATCTTTTTGTCATAGGAGTAACAGACAGCCCTCTGTGCAGAGCCTGCATGGGGGCGGACGAGACAGCGGCCCATGTGCTTCTGAACTGCCCTGAGGTCGCTCCATACAGGGCAAAGTACTTCGGTCAGCCAGGGAACCTGCGGGAGATCGCCAGCGACGTCAAGGCGCTGCTGGCCTTCCTCGAGGAGCTCGGATGGATCGAATGATCTACTTCCCACCTGTACGCAAATACCCGCTGAGACGTGGAGTTGCGGACACCAGCCCGTCATACTACTACTACTACTACATAGGTCGGAAACAATCGCCCGGTCGTCACCACTGCGGCGATTGCCTGGAGGACACGGCGCAAACGCTGGCAGAGTGCCCATCTTGGGCAGCTTGGTCTTGAGTGAGAGTGCGTGGCAGGCTGTCGCCTCTTGTTGCGAGCAAGTTATGCACGCAAAAGAAGAGGCAGAAAGGGAGAGTGAAGCAACTACCTCGCTTCGCTCCAGGAGAAGAAGCAACGCATTATCACTTACGATCAGGTGAATTGCGGTCAAACGCAAGCCTATTTAATAGTAAAAAAAAAAAAAAAAAAAAAAAAAAAAAAACAAAAAAACCCGGCGCCGGAGGGCGCTCAATGACCTTAGGCCTCCATGAGTTGCCTGCATAGTCGATGTAGTCCACCACCCGACCAGATGTAGGCCCGTAAAGGCGGCGTGCCGTAGGTCGGTCGACGAACACCGTGGTGGTTTTAGCCGGTACAAGTCCGGCCCATCAAAGTAGTATTTCCCCATGTCATAAATAAAGTGGTATGGCCAACTTTGAAAAAGAGGTCAAACGTCGAATCAAACTCCGATGGACAGCACATCTTCTACAATTTAATATTATACGACGACTAACGTACCTTGAGTCGGTCGGGGCGCTGCGCGTCACTCGCGGCGGCCGGGGGCGGCGCCAGGTGCGACAGCAGTCGCGTGCGGGCCGCCCCCTCCGCCCCCGCGTCCACGTCCGCCCCCGCGCTCGTGGCGGCCAGCAGGCGGCCCGCCAGCTGCACGCACGAGTAGCGCGCCCCCGCGCCGCACGCGCGCCACGCCGCCGCCGCGCGCGACACGCGCTCCAGGCTCAGCTCGTCTGTGTGTGCGTGTGGCGCGCCGGGCTCGGCGTGCAGCAGCTCCAGCAGGGCGGCGGCGCTGAGCGCGAAGGCCGCGCGGTCCGCGCCCGCCTCGCCCCCGCTGCGCAGCGCGTCCGCCAGCACCAGCCGCGCGCGCGCCGCCGGCAGCGCCGCCAGCAGCACGCGCACCAGCGCCGACACCTGCGCGGGGCTGGCGTGCTCGTCGAGGAGCGCGTGCAGGGCTCTGGCGGCCACGCGGCGGCCGCGCGACTCGTGGGCGAGCACCGCCACGCACAGCAGCGCGGCCGCGCACAGCACGTCGTCGTCCGGCCGGGCCGCGCGCTCGGCCGCCAGCGCCGCGGCCAGGGCGCGCGCGGCTCGGGGCAGCGGCAAGGCGGCCAGCGCGGCGGCTTGCGGCGGCAGGTGCGGCGCGAGCGCGGCCCACAGCTCGGCGGCGGGCGCGGCACTGGCGCGCTGGCCGGGCGCGGCGCACACACTGAGCGCGGTGACGGCGGCGGCCAGCGCCAGCTCGCCCTCGGAGCCGCTGGAGTCGCTCCGGCGCAGCGCGGCCCCTCCCCCGCCCCCTCCCCCGGCCCCGCCCTCGTCCCGCAGCAGCTCCAGCTGGTGCTCGCACTCCAGCTCGCGCGCGCGCTGCTCCGCCAGCTCCTCGGCAGTCGGCATCGCGAAAGTACTCTGTACGAAACATCATGAGCTCGTTGAGTATGTGTGCGCTTTGGCAGAAATATTCCCATTTATCTCCAAAACTAAGTTTGACCAATTTACCTAGATTTTAACAGCATCATTACTCTGAAACTTATTGATGTCACATCACATATTTGATTTGTTGTGTTTAGGAATTCCAACTGGACACACTAACATTTGGATTCTTTGAGTAATTAAAATAGAGCAATAAAGGGGTAAAATGTAAGGTGTAATTTTTTTATTTTTTTTGATAGAATAAATATTTAATGTGCACTATTCTTTAGTCTTTAAATTCCTTATTTCTAGACTTGATAACTGCTGCTTGTGAATGAAAATAAAGAAATATCTACATATTTTTAAAACCATATATCAATGTGTACACAACTTAATTTCCCCACCCCCATTCCATCATTTGGTGTTGAAATGTGCATGGGGACATTAAGGGTGAAAGATATGGGTCTACCTTTTATAGCAGAACTTTTTATGTCATAATATTATTTTGCATAACAGCAGATAGCATAAACTCCATTTCGCAGAAAATTGTTAGGCAGACACTCATTTATCATACATTCAAAACTCATAATTTTGTAAGTCAGAATCATCTATAGGCATTTTCATATGCATAATAATCAAAAAGTAGAACCATCACATGTCAGAAATCTTACAGTTAGAATCATATTTTGCCATACATTTGATATCCATAATAATTGAAAATCTCTTATTTCACATTGCAGAAAATTCATAGTTAGAATAATTTTATATTTTTACCAAAATAATTAATTATTTGTATAAATTTATTCATCGTATTATAGTTGATAGTGAACATTTGTGTTTTCAACCGACTTCAAAAAAGGAGGAGATTTAGAAATTAAATACTGGCCAGTTTAAGAAATACTGACATGAAAGGCCTACTATAATGTCAATGAATTTTGAAATGACAAATCGCTTGTAATGTAACTGACTGAAGATGAGACTAAAGATTGACATATTAATAAATGATAATATATTTTGACATGTTTAATAATAGTAATGAATGATAATATATTTTCACATGAGTAATAATTAATTAATTATGAAGTATTTATGCATGAATAATAATAAATATTAATGGATACATTATAAATTATTCTTAAATATTGTACACCCTATGGGTATGTTACAGCGAACTATATGTATATTATTATGATAAGAGCTCCTTCTCCACCTGTGACAAACAATAAATGAATTTGAATTTGAAAAAAAAAAAAAAAAAATATTCCAAATTAAATTCTGCCAAATAAACGTTATGAGTGTTTCTATTTTTTTTGCCATATTTTTAAAAAGTCACCAAAAATAAATATATTAGTCAATCGCGTTTTTTGTCTTGTAATCAGATAGTTTAATTCATGAATATTTGGATTTTTTACATGGAATTCTATTTGATTTAGGATTTTTGTAAAAATAATATAAAAAACTAAGTGAAGGTAGGCTAAACGTTCCCATTTTGTTACTCCTTAATTGTTAAAAAAACACTTGAAAGTCGCAAAATCCGTGGCAAAAATTTTACGTTTCATAAACTTCATGATAAATTTAGTAAAATCATCGCAAGAAATACTACGAAAAGACTTGGATATTACTTGGATATTTTTTTTGTTATTTTTAATTTAAAGTCAATTTAAAGTTTTGATTATATGAAAAATAAACAGAATTGAAAGATTTTGTTTACTTCTTATAAAAATGTTGAGCGAAATTGATTTACTTTACAAGTTATCTTGATTTATATTATATAAATAAATATGTTAAAGTGAGTTTAAAGACGGGAGATTTTTGGGACAGTATAATTATTTAAAACAATTTTTATGCCTTAAAAATATTCATTTAAAGAAGATAATGCCAAGTGTGTTATGTCAAATAAATTTCGGAGCATTAAGATTCTGCCAGATAGACGGAACCCGAGGGATACAGCCGAGTATGACCACTATATGCACCCTTATAGGCTGCTACGCAAGAGTGGTCTACGTTAAGCCACATCATCACTTAAGTTCAGGTGAGTTGTAGCCTAATACTAACTTAGAGAAATTCCAAAAATTATTTAAAAAATGCTCAGCTCCCAACATACAAAACATAGCAAAACACAACTGAGGGTTTTTGGGAAGCCCAGGGAAGGGACACTAACAAAAAACTTTTGGACTTATTTTATATTTTTTATGATTTTATTTTTTTTATACATTCCTTTTCCTACCTTTATATTTCAAAAATATAGGTTAGTACAACATAAAATTGTTTGTTGTTTTTATCAAATATCCATAGGTACTTATTTTGATAGCATGATAACCAGTAGCTGGACAAGCATACTCAAAGCTTAATCATTGCTCATTTAATATGCAGCTTTAAGTTTTAAAATAAAATAACTGCACAAAAAACATTTGTGTGAATTTATGCTTCATCTATGTAAGTATGTTCCAAAGGTTTGTTTACCCTAGAATATAATACAAAGCTTTTGTTTTCATCTATAAATTATTGCTGTACCATACTGCCCCACTACTAGTTAGAAGACTTCCTCCGCTTGGTGCTTGGAATTAAAATAGGTAATTAAGGCTATAGTAGATTGGGTGAACTACTACCGAGTTATTAGCAGAAGAGTTGACTTTTATCGGCGGCAAGTCATCACAGTCTTCTTCTTCACTCATGTTCATGTTTTGATTAATTACAATTGGGTTACTAAACTCAGAATAAACCAAAACAGAACTGTAAACAGAATAACCGGTACTTTATTTAAAACAAAACAATCACTATATGTATCACAAGTCACAACAGTCAGAGACGTCAGTAGAGTTAACAACTGTCATTTTATTTTTTTCCCTCCCGTTGTTGTTGACAACTATAAAATAAATGAAACCATGACACTGACAGTCTATAGTATATAGTAATAGTGTATTGTTTATGGTCGGTGGCAGGCAGGCGTTCAGCAACACGGCGACACTTCGTTCGTGTCTTATTATGTTAGAGAGAGGATCCATAATTCCATACTTATTTTATATTTTGACTTATTTGTAACGAAATGCGTGTGCGTGTGTCGAGCCGCACTCGCCTGTTCGTGATATAATTATTGTTATTTTATTTATATAGGTATATATATAAATATAATAACAATAATATATAAATATAATAAATCGAATCAAATCAAAATCATTTATTTGCTTAAAATGTGGTAGGTACAGAGATGGTACATAAATATTTAAAGTGCTTAGACACATTTCGCCATTTGGTGTTGGCATGCAAATTTACACAAATAAAAATGTAGGTATACACAATGTGTATAAAGTTAAAATTCTATAGGATACCTGCATTTTATATTAAACACACACACACATACATTATACATATTATAGTCAAGGAAGTAGGTAGTACAAAGTAACTTTTAACTACAATGCATTTCTGAAATGATAAGACTGACACGATTTTTTATTGAGGAATTCACCAACTGAGTAAAAACTATGAGATATCAGCCATTTTTTCAAAACCGGACAGAACTTTTTGTACGGTAGTTGTGTTATCCAACTAGGTAATGAATTATATAGGGTGACTGGTAATTAGTGTACGATACTTAAACACGTGATTGTGTTCATGACAACAAATAACTTTCCCAAAGAAAACATGTTTTTTATACTGGTTCTTTTTTATAACATTAACACAACAGCCGTATGAAATTCACGCGCGCGTACGCCTGTGACATAAAGTGAACAAGTACAAAAAAAAAATTTTCTTTGGGAAAGTGGTTTGTTATCAGGAACACAATCACGTGGTTAAGTATCGTACACTAGTTACCAGTCACCCTATATACAAGTGGTGCCATGTATACACAACTGCGTCTGAATAGTTCTATCCGTGGCACAGGTAAATTTAATAAATACTGTGTAGCTTTTCGTTTGTTAAAGTTGTTTTTGGCTTCAAAAAGTGAGGAGTTCAATTTAACAAATTTTGCGGTTTCATAAATATAGATGCATGGGACCGTAAGAAGCTTATGTGATTTATACACTGGTCTACATGATTCAGACCAGCCCATGTTGAAAATTGCGCGAATGCATTTTTTTTGTGCTATCAATACTCTAGCAATTTCAGAAGAATTTCCCCAGACAATAATACAATACCGGATAATGGAACAGATATAAGCATGATACACCATTATTGCCACTGGTTTGGATGTCTCGTCTTTCAATTTTTTTAATGCAAAGACAAATCTATTTATTTTCATGCATAATTCGTCAATATGTACTTTCCATGTAAAGTGTTCGTCAAGAGTTATTCCAAGAAATTTTGTTTTGTGTACTTGTTCAAC
Source organism: Charanyca ferruginea (assembly GCA_947361185.1). Lineage (NCBI taxonomy): Eukaryota > Metazoa > Arthropoda > Insecta > Lepidoptera > Noctuidae > Charanyca > Charanyca ferruginea. The sequence goes on along the minus strand of OX376078.1, from coordinate 23,004,568 downwards.
TAATTGATTATTACGGGATATTTTAAGCTGGAGAGTTTTACTGTTACGGGTTTTGAAATATAATATTTTCGTTTTGTCAACATTAATTTTTAGAGCATTGTTATCTAGCCATGTTATAATATTATTTAAGGTTTTATTAATATCTGATTCGTATGTTGAATCGTTCTTGCAATCTAAAATTACCGTAGTGTCATCAGCAAAAAGGACACAATCTTGTTTGACTGCTTGAGGAAGATCGTTGACATACACGAGAAATAACAGTGGACCTAGAATGCTTCCCTGTGGAACTCCAGAGTAAATGTGTCGAGGTTGGGAGTCAAAATTGATGATACTGTTAACTGTGTCATCAAATTTGGTGATTCTTGTGATCTGAGTTCTATTTGTTAAATATGATTTGAACCACTCTAGGGCTGGACCTCTTATACCAATCTTATCTAATTTATGGATGAGAATGGAATGATGGACGAAATCAAAAGCTTTACTTAAATCTAGAAACAGAGCTGATGTTTTGACTTTAGCGTTAATGTTATTTAAAATCGATTTGACTAAGTTAAACGCTGCAAGTGAAGTTGATTTGTTTTTTCTAAACCCGAATTGTTCTTTAGTAAGAACATTAAACTTATCAAAGAAAGAGAGAACCCTTTTGTACATAACTCTTTCGAAGACCTTTGATAGAATTGGTATTAACGCAATGGGTCGATAATTATTTTTAAAAATAATAATATATTTCTGTACAGACACGTACGGGAACTCCCCCGAACCACAAGTTTTCTTTTTTTCTTTGCACTCTTGATTTCCTTCACTTTCGACCCAAGCTTTCGACAACGGCATTGCTTGTCATTATATAAAAAATAGAATACCTAGTATATACTCAATGGGGCTGAAATCTCTAATTAAATGAAAACTGGATGGAAATGTATGCAACATGGAGTGTAACGAGTGTATCACAATTATAAATTACGAACTTAAGAAATGGCACCTTCAGTGAAAAAGGCTAATAAATTAAAAACAAATATTTTTATAATTAATTCGTTGTTTGTGTAAGACAGGCCAGGCTGAAGAGGGAGTGGGCTGGCCACGTCGTGCAAATACATTGGTTGAATTGGGGAGAGATGGGCAAAGACCATCGATCACACTAATAAAGAACTAGTGATTGATGGCAAAGACTGGCAAAGACACCTGAAAGAGGACATTACCGCCATGGCCATGGCCCATGGCCGACCGCGGCGAAGGTGATGTGACGACCTGACCATGTTTGCGGGCAAATGCAGATGTCGCTCAAAATTGGGAAGTTTGGATGGAGAAAGGAGAGGCCACTGCCCAGCAGTGGTACATAAAATAGGCTCAAAAAAATAAAAAATAGTTTGTTTTGTGTGTTCATTTCATTTTTACTTTACTTTACTTTAGAGGACGAGCCATACGAAAAGAATAAAATAATTGGAGCTGAAGATAAACTCGTCCATGAATGATTCACTATTTGGAATTGACTCTGAATTTTATTGGTGCTAGATTATAATTTGACCCCTAATTACATGGATAAGTTTGTTGTGTAAAACAATATTTAGTCGATTTATTCTATAAGTAAATCGATTGTTTTCGAACGACGAAGTCATCTAGACATCAGGTGTTGCAGCAGAAAAACAAAACAAAGACAAACGTCAGTTCACAAATAGTTGAATTGGTAGTTTCTTTCTTTGTAATATCTTTGTTCTTCGGCTCGAGGTAGCCGAAAGCAAGCGTACCGAGGTGGTCGGAGCGCGGCTTGAGCCCGGCGTGCCCGTGATGTGGGAGGAGGGTGGCAGCAGCAGCAGCGGCGGCGCGTCCGGCAGCGGCGCCAAGCACTCCGACGTCGCCAAGCAGCAGGAGGCCATCTTCCACGAGCTCATGCAGGAGTGCCGCCACAGCGCGCCCGGCGCGCGCCTGTCCGCCAAGATGCGCACCGCGCTGGAGAGGTACGTGCGGCTGCGGGGTTGTGGTGTGGCCGTGTCTCTCCTGTCTCTCCTATGTTGTCATTTATATTGTCCTTGTACAAGCAGTCATTTTATATTTATTACGCAATTTCTTTCATTTCCCAGTACTTAAAATGTTAAGTGTAGTTTGTTTTTGTTTTGTTGTTAGTTTCTATCAGCTACCTGTCTATTTACGTAGTACTAGATCTCGCCTAGTGCCATTTTATGTGTGGATGGTTTCTATAAGATTAGAGTGATGGAATTTGTAGGAAGATAGCTGTTCTTGTTGTGGCTTATTTAGAAAAATAAGTTAAGACGACCCACTGACCCAATAGTACTTTGCCCACAACTTCATCCGTGTGAATTTTCTCAAGGATCCCTAGTTTTTTCATTTGATAAATATAGTCTTTGTTACTCAGGTGTAAAGTAGCACTAATGGTGAAAGAATTTTTGAACTCGGACCAGTAGTTTTTGAATTTTTTCATTACAAACATACAAAAATACAAATAAATGTAATATTGAGTAGGTTGTATATTTGAATGAGGAGGAAATATGGAATAAGTAGCAGTAAGTAAGCTCTCAAACATGTGTTGCAGAATAATACTTGTTCCCAACTTGCAATGATTCCTGTGCTTGACAGTCATTAGTATGGGGATTCTGCAAGCATTCTCCCGACGGTTGTTTCTCTTTTGGACTGTTCACTAACAGGACGTTTCCTTTTTGAGAGATTTGTCAATAGAATGTTTCACCTGTGGATGTTTCGCCGATAGAATGGTTTGCATTTGTTTGTTTCGACAACAGAACTTTTCAACTGTGGAATATTCGCTGTCAGATCGTTTTGTCTACGATTGTTTCGACATGATTTTTTCACTATTTAACTACAAAGCCACCAAAAACCTACTAGCTTGCTACAAAGACATGAAGAAAGAAAATGTTTTAATGTAAGACCGCCTTCACTTTTAATGAATGGTATTTATCTATTGCCCTGTGCTATTACCAACCATATTCTTCTATTTTGTTATTGCAAATATTGGGGAAATATAAAAACAACAACAAACAGAACAAAGCCACCGACTTTTGAAACTAAAGTCAGTGTGTGTTCTGTGCTAAAGTTACTTTTCACATTTCAGTTTTTGAAGGGGGTTGTCTTTTTTGTAAAAAGCTTTTTATTTTGTTGTTTAAAAATAAGCATTGTCGTTTTCAAAGTTCTATTATGTATAACATTGACCTGTTTTCTTTTGATTATTTTCAATGTATGTAAGTTTGAAGATATTCCACAACTTGTAATTTGTGTGTATTTGTGACTAGCGGGTCAAGTGCGCATTTTATCGATGATGAGCACAGAAGCACCGACACTCTTTACCTTACAAAAGAAATTGGTAAGAATCCTGGTAAATATTGAACAAACTGACAGCTGCAAACCTTACTTTATAAAATACAAAATTCTAACACTCCCCAGTATATACATATTAGAAACATGCAAATTCGTTCGTAAACATCAAGACTTCTACACAAAACGCGAAGATATTCAATCACACTACACACTCAGGCACTGATCTAGGCTAAATATACCAACCTCCAGGCTAAAACTACACTCTACAAGTCCCTACGTAATGTCAATAAAGATTTTTAACAAACTACCTAAAATAATAAAGGAAGAAGAAAAGTTTAATTTATTTATAAAAAGGATTAAACAAATGCTGATAAACAAATGTTATTATTCCATCAATGAATATCTAAATGATAAATATATAAATAATGTAATTGAGAATAATTAATAAAATAAATAAAGCAATAGAAATATAATAATAATATAATATAATTGAGAATAATTCATAAAAATTAATAAAACAAATAAACCAATATAAATATAATAATAATAATATAATTGAGAATAAATAATAATAATAAATATAATAAATAAATTAATATAATAGTATTAATAGATATAATTGACAATAAATAATAATAATAAATAAATAAATATAAATAATAATAATAACAATAACAATAATGTGATTGATAATTTTTTAGTTAACTATACATCTTATGTTAATATAGATAAATATAATAAATAAATTAATATAATAGTATTAATAGATATAATTGACAATAAATAATAATAATAAATAAATAAATATAAATAATAATAATAACAATAACAATAATGTGATTGATAATTTTTTAGTTAACTATACATCTTATGTTAATATAGTATTTCTCTAAAACAGAGCTTCCTCTCTTCTACCCATTTGCTGTGCCCGATCAGGGTCCATAATGATCCTAACCAAACACCTACCACCTAAGCATATTTGTACTTATGGAAAAGCAATAAAGATATTGAGTATTGAGTATTGATTACATCAAGACAAGTGCGAGCGAATATATTGCGCAGTAAGCCGCAGCGTCATCGAACTATGCCACGTGTTTACTGTAATTATACATAAGGAGTACAATAATAGAAAGCAGTTCAGACATTTTACTTTTGTTTTATGATACCCTAGCAACCCGACCCGGCTTCGCATGGGCCTATAGCCTTCTTCGATAAATGGACTAACCAACACAAAAAGAAAACTCATTCAACCAAACAAACAAACTCTTTAGCTTTATAATATTTTTTTATGATATATTAGCAAAATCAATTTCCTTTAACAATCAAGCATTATGTTTAATTGACACGACTGAATGTTCACGCTGCTCTCTCTCGCAGGATGAGCCCGGGCGCGCGGCGCGCGCTGTGCTCCCGCAAGCTGGACGGCTGCGCGCCGCTGTTCGTGGCGTGCAAGCGCGGCAACGTGGAGATCGTGGAGTACCTGGTGCACGTGTGCGCCGCCGAGCTGGAGCAGCGCGGCGTGTACGAGGTGCCCGACGACCGCTCCGTGCACTCCGTCACGCCTTTGTGGTGTGCCGCCGTGGCGGGCCGCCTCGAGGTGCTGCGCGTGCTGGCGGACGCGGGCGCGGACCTGGACGCGGGCTCCGACAGCGGCTCCACGCCCGTGCGCTCCGCCTGCTTCATGACGCACCTGGACGTGGTGCGCTTCCTGGTGGCGCGCGGCGCCGACATCCACCGCCCCAACCACAACGGCGGCACGTGCCTCATCAACAGCGTGCAGTCCGTGCGGCTGTGCGCCTACCTGCTGGAGCACGGCGCCGCCGTCAACGCGCGCGACACGCAGCTCAAGACCGTGCTGCACTACGCCATCCAGGAGCACCGCGTGGAGACGGCGCGCCTGCTGCTGGAGCACGGCGCCGACGCCACGCTGGCCTCGCGCGCCGGCGACGACGCGCTGCGCACCGCCTGCCTCAAGGGCGCCGCGCCCGTGGTGAGCCTGCTGGCCGGCCGCGTGCGCTACCCCGCCGCGCGCATGGCCGACGCCTACGAGCTGCTGGGCAGCACGCAGCTGGACGAGTTCAACGACGTGTCGGCCGCGCTGGGCGCCTGGCGCCGCGCCACCGCCATCCGGCACGGCGCCGGCGCCTACGTGCCCAAGCGCCCCGTGCGCGCGCCCGCGCCCGCGCTGGGGGGCGCGCGCGAGTGGCGCACGCCGGCCGAGCTGGAGGCGGCCGCCACCGACATGGACGCGCTGCGCACGCAGTCGCTGCTGGTGGTGGCGCGCGTGCTGGGCCCCGACCACAAGGACACCGTGTTCCGCCTCATGTACCGCGGCGCGTCCTACGCCGACGCCTTCCGCTACCGGCGCTGCGTGGAGCTGTGGAGCTGGGCGCTGCAGCTGCGCATCGAGAAGGACTCGCTGCTGGCCGCCGACACGTGCCACACGGCGTGCGCGCTCACGCGGCTCATGCTGGACGCGCACGCGGGCCGCCTGGAGCGCGCGCGCGGCCTGCCCGCGCTGTCGGACGCGCTGCGCGTGTTCCGCCTGCTGGCCGACGAGCTGCCGGCCTGCCGCCGCCTGCTGGACGCGCGGCCCGTGTTCAAGGCGCAGGCGGACACGTTCGACCGCGCGCTGCGCTGCGTCACGCACCTGGTGTTCCTGCTGCAGGCGCGCGCGGCGGGCGCGGCCGAGCGGCGCGCGGTGTGGCAGGCGGTGCGCGCGCTGGTGGCGGCGGACGTGCGCAGCGCCCACACGCAGGACACGCTGCTGCACCTGTGCGTGTCGCGGCTCAACGTGATCCGCTCCACGTACTTCGCGGACGAGGTGGACGCGCCGCCCGTGTTCCCGCACGCGGGCGTGGTGGCGCTGCTGCTGGCGTGCGGCGCGGACGTGCGCGTGCGCAACTCGTCGCGCAGCACGGCGCTGCACGTGGCGGCCATCCCCTACAACTTCAGCTCGGAGCTGGTGGGCGCGCTGCTGGCGGGCGGCGCTCACCTGGACCAGCCCAACAAGTTCGGCGACTCCCCGGCGGAGCTGGTGACGCTGAACCGCGGCTCGCGCGTGGCGGTGCTGCAGCACGTGTCGCTGGCGTGCCTGGCGGCGCGCGCCGTGCTGCGGTCGCGCCGCGCCGTGCCCGAGCACGCGCTGCCGCGCACGCTGCGCGACTTCCTGGACCTGCACCGCGCCTGAGCACACATGATATTGTTATGTAGACTTATTCCAAATAATATAGGATTATACTATTGTGACGTAATTAAATTAAATTAGAGAGATAATAAAAACCACGTATCGAGTACTAGAGAATTTTAATTGCCTCTCCGGCAGTCCACTATTTACAAAAATATCACGGTTCCTAAATTGTTGAATATCCGACATGACCACTGTCAAGTGTTGCAATGTCCGAAAGTTGAAAATGCGGTAGTGGTACTATAAAAACGAGGATTTTCAACAAAAAAGCGGGATTTCTAATTTTAACATTTACATAGCAATCATTAATTATCTTATTGATGTTTTTAATTGTTTATTCATACAAGGAAATTTACGAATTAGAGAGTAAAACAATAATGTCAGTAATCAAGTTTTAATAAATTATATTTTTACCTTCGAGGGACGTGTTTAACACCGGACTGGTAAAGCCACAGATTACTGTATAGGTAGTGGTATTTTCATTTATTTCTTGTTCTGCTATGAAAAGTTAAACGGTTATTGTTCTAGCAGATTCGAAAAAAGCGGAACCGCGTAGATGAAAAGCGGAAAGCGGATTCATTATCAAAAAGACGGTGTAAAAAGCGGAAATGCGGTACATCTGGCAACACTGACTGTCACAAACGTCAACGTCAACTCATCGCGCGCGCGATTGCGTTGACAACCACGGATACACAACAATAGGTACCTACTTACTACGATTTGTAATAAGCAAATAAGCAAAAATAACGCCATTATATTGTATCCAAATTCAAAGGTTATTATTATACTACAGTGGAGATATTGAACCAGCGCTTTATTAAGTCTTGTGACCTAACAAGTTATAAATAGTTATCAACCCTTCATTATTGGTGACCCCGACCGACGTGATAATTAGGTGGGGACATTTTCGACAACGACATATTATCTAAGAAAGACACGAAAGTTTTCGTCTCAACGGGTCGATCATTCGAATTGAAACGAACTTCGAAGAGAAAAGGAACGCAAATCTACAGAGCATCATGCGAGAAACTAGCCAGCCAGCAGCTGCAGCCATCATTTCCGAGGGAAGTGCATCTATCTTTTATGCTTTAATTTGTGCAGACATCATTGGTAACTCGGATGACTAACTGACTAAGTACCTATATCAAAAGTACGTTACCGCCATAGAAATATCATATTTTAGATATATCGATGGTTACTGCAATTTGATACAAAACCTTGTAAACTACGGCTTAAACCACATAAATCCTATAAATAGTGTTAACTCAGTTGTTCTTAATTCTATTATCAAAGTATTTACCTATTTTCGACGATCGTTGATCGACTTGTAGGTATTTCTAAAAATCTACGTCTACCCACTTGTGTTCCAAAGTGATTTTAAAGCGAGTCATTATACATCCTAATACAAGGCATTTCTCTTTCACGTACCAACATTCTTACGTAAAGTTTATTTAATGCTACCACTTCACATGGCGTATTTGTGCAAATATTCGCCTTAATTGGATAATACAAAGTGTACCCTATGATTGAAATAAAGTCTATTTTGTATTATCAAAGTAAGGCGAATATTTGCACAAATACGCCATGTGAAGTGGTAGCATTAAATAAACTTTACGTAAGAATGTTGGTACGTGAAAGAGAAATGCCTTGTATTAGGATGTATAATGACTGTGCCGTGAATGAAGTGCCGGCATTAGATTAGGCTTGCGAGGTTTTAACGATAAAATCCGCTGTGTTATCTCCGCAAAGGAGTATCGTATCGTACCTTTTCATTTTTTTTTTATTATTCTATTAGCAGTAATTTATACTTGTTTGTTTACGTGTTTGCGCCGGTATCATGTTGGATTTAAAGCACGAGGCAATATCAGGGCTCGTCTAACATTACCTAGGTATTTGAAAAGTTCATAGAATCAAGCAAGTTAGATATTAAAGAATTACCTCTAAGATTAAATAAGTTACGAGACCTGTCTTCGAGACCTTTGATGACGTTCAATCGCAAATTGAAATGTTGGATGATGCAAATTAATGAGCGTGAAATCACGGAAAACATATTCTTTAAGTTGATTGCTAAAGCTCAGTCCATGTTAGACAACTTTGAAAAAGATTAAGGCAAGAGTCCTCATCGAACTTAACATCCAAAATATCACATGGTTTAAAACAACCACCGATTAAGATTGCTACATTTAATGGTGAATCAACTAAGTGGCTTTCCTTTAGGGATATAGAGGTACTTATCGCTAATTCATATTAATGAAAATATTGATGATGTGAACAAGTTTCACTATCTTAAATCTTACCTAGAGGCAGTGGCGTAGCGTGGGTTTTCGCCGCCCGGGGCCGACCGTAAATTCGCTGCGCCCCCCCCATTTTATTCGTACAACATATGGAAAGTCAAGGTTAACTACCATTGCTTCGGAAAGAACACATAAAGGAAGAAACGGCGCAAGAAACCCATCAGAAAGTTTGTTTTTAAGCGTCAGAATTTTTACATGGCTTACGCCTTGTTAGGCTTACACCTTGTAATTTTTTTTGTACAAAGTTATCTTTATAAACCAATTGATTGTACAGACGCCAGCACATCAAGCTATCCCGAACTGTCCAATTTTGCCAAATGAACAAGGACCGTAGTTAATCTTTTGTAATAAAAATGAAAAACTATTTAAAAAAAAATTGACAGATTGGGGTACCTATCTTGATGTGATGGCCTCTGTACATTTGGATTTTAAATTATACATAGTGCTCATCACTTATCAACCTTTACAAGTATGAAATTAAAAGAAAACAAGTTAAGAAATAACACAAGTCACCAAAATCAAAAATAAAAAAAAATTGCGGTTAGGTAAGTATCAACAATTCAAAGCTAGCCGGGTGGGCATTTACAGTAACAAAATTATTTACTAAGTATTCGTACTTTACACTACACTCGAAACTTTTAGTCTCACTACGAATTATCGTGTCGTAGTTCAATCTTACTACTTACCAATTAGGGTGTCGTAGTTCAATGACATTCTGAAAGTCTCGTAGGCTTCCTGATTTTAAAGAATTTATCCAGTTCGTTGAAGGGAAGTTCACGGCGCTGGAATCAGTGGTCAAGAAAACTAGCAAACCAAGCAAACAAACAGATACCGACGCCTACCTGAACAAAGGGGGCTCGACGACTACAGCACAACGGGATGCGTACAACAGATACCGGCGCTATCCCAAGGCAAACCATACGAGCTCCAACAGAAATTGTCCTATTTGCAAAACAAGTCACATCTTGCTCTACTGTCAAGCGTTTCAAGAAATGACGCCAGACATAAAAATTAGGACAATTGAGCAACTGAACATTTGCAAAAACTACATGTACTCGCACAACGGAAAGAAATGCAACTCGCAAAAAAGATGCAAAGTGTGTAACGGCGCACATCACACCACTCTACATGACCTACCACACGATGCATCGTCAGTGACACGATCGTCAAGTCAACTGACCGACATCGGAACTAACAACATGACGCAACAAAAAATCAATCACGTGTCGGGGAATTTTAACGAAGTTTTACTAGCCACAGTACAGCTTAAAGTAAAGGCCGCAGATGGAACTTACACCGTACTCAGATGTCTTCTAGACCAAGGGTCCCAACTGAACCTTATAACAGAATCAGCTGCGCAACGACTTGGTCTTCCGCGACGCAACCAGAACTCAACTGTGTCGGGAATCGTAACATTTGCCAGCCAGAGCAACGGGAACGTTCAGTTGGACTGTAAATCCCTTTACGGAGATTACCAGTTTTCGACACCGGCACTAATAATGACTAAACTGCTCAACAATTTACCTAACTATTCCTTTGAAAAACAGGATTGGCCACACATTGACAACATTAACCTAGCCGACCCACAATACAACTTATCAAGGCCGATTGATATTCTACTGGATGCCGGAGTATATGGCGACATAGTCATGAGTAGTATCATTCGAGGAAAGATACACGAACCTATAGCACAACAAACTAAGCTCGGCTGGGTACTAATTGGCAACACGAATACGCTCAACTGTCATGTCGTGGTGGACACTAACGACACTTCTCGCTTTTGGGAAATTGAAGAGATAACATCGGACGACAAATCAAACATTTTCTGTCCCGCTGGAATTACGTCACAGACACTACAAAATCGGGCATAATCACCTTAGCGACAGGTTGCATGATGCGCGGCGATAAACATCTGATTCATTCACACTACAATATGCAAAGCACAATGGAATTAGGAAATGAGCAAGAGATCTACATACCAGAGATAAACCTAAACGAACTATTAATAAGCAATAGTCAAATTACAAACTTAACAAACATGGAAATTGAAACACATGAAGAACAACTAAAAGGTCTTAAGAGAAAAATTGAACGAGTTAAAGACCAAGGACATTCAAATGGATAAATCCGTGGAGGCGGACCAACATCACTACGTCATGTACGGCTGGATGATAACCTGTGCCACAATATTCAGCATATGGGTATGTTTCAAAATAAAAGCACGCTGCCTCCATCTACCTCAAGTAAGCAAAATAGGAACTCAGGCTCTCCAGGAAGAGATCGAGATGGGATCCGTTCATACTCAACAGCACCTTCCTAGGGAAGGACATATAAAGGCAGATACACAGACAATAGAAGAGGGCACCGGATATCTGCCTAACAGCAACAAGGTGGATCGCGAAACATCACCAATGTCAGTGCTAAGAACCTGCTAAGAACTTTCTTTATATACCTACTTTCGAATAATACGAATTTACTTTTGTTATTTCGTTTTACTATTTATTTATTTATTTTTTATACTTTTGAAGTTGGCAGGATGTACGAGCATCGCCACATGATATGCATTGTTTTAGTTTTTACCTGAACAATTATTTGCTTATTTACCGATTATTGTGTACATTCGCTGACTATGCTATCGCGCCCACTACAACTAACCTACTTTATGCATTATATAATATAATGTTTTCACTAATAAACTGTCAATCATTATCGGACACAAAACAGTGATTTTATTTCCTGTTTACATCCCGTTTGGTTCGTCCAACTACATACTACATCTCAGTGTACGGAGTTACTGCCCGTACACGGTGAGTCATGACCATTTTATTACGATTCTGGTGCCGAATGCTCTCTCATCAAAGATAATTTTGCGTCAAAGTTTAAGTGGCAAGCGTGTAAATAATATTGTGATTTTAACGGGGACCGCTAATGGTAGTGTGCGAAGTACCCTACAAATATTATCTGTGATCATAATTTAAACAATCTACGATTAGAAATCTTATTTCATGTTGTACCGGATAGCTGTTTTAAAAATGATATTTTAATTGATCGCGACATCTTGGATTAGGGATTTATTGTTAGGTATTGTGATGTTTCAAATAAGCTCAAGAGCGATTCTTATTGTGAAATTGACTTCGATAAAGTTGGTGCTGTTTTGTTGTTGTTGTTGAGTTGGTTGAGTTGTTGTTTGTCTTTTATCGGTATAACACCATGTACTTTACCCGTATTTGCAAAATAAATGACTTACTTAGTTACTTACGTTCCGACAGTTTCGTTCTCCATTAATTGATCTTTTGTCCGAAAACTAATCTTAGTTTTCTAATGGTGTTTTTACATCCCGTGTTACAACAGGACAGTTGCAAGTTTGGCTTGTAGATCCTAGTCGCACTGTCAATCGTCGCCCGTACTATAGGCTTATTGCTAGTCAACGCGAAGTTGTTACTGCTAAAATCCGTAATTAGAGCAAGGTATAATTAAGCCAAGTTGTTAGCCTTTTTCTAGTCCAGTGGGAATATATGACCATGCCGTTCGGTTTGAAGAATGCAAGCTCAATATAACAGCGTGCTGTGATAAAAGCAATAAGTGACCTTTCTTATAGCTATGCCGTCACTTACATTGATTACATTTTATTGATCGGATCATCTTTGGAGGAAAGTTTAGTTCGTCTTCACACTATAGGTACTCGATAAATTACAAAGGCTGGTTTTTCTCTAAATTTTGTTAAGTGTTCATTTCTTAAGTACCGGGTTGATTATTTAGGATTTGTTATGGTCAGGTTCATAGGGCTGGTCTCTTATTTCAGACAATTCGTGCTACAGTATTCAAAAATAATGGCTCCTCTGTTTCGTTTAACGAGTGGCAAGAATAGGTCGCTTGGTTGGGAACCCGGCAATAAGGCTATTCGTCAGAAAATTATATCCTTCTGAACCAGTGAGCCAGTTCTAACAATATTTAACCCTGCGCATTCTATCGAGTTGCATACCGATGCCAGTGTTGAAGGATATGGTGCAATTTTATTCAAAAGATTAACAGTAAACATGTGGTTGCCTATTATAGTCGTTACACGTCCCCAGCCGAATCAAAGTTTCATTCGTTCGAATTAGAAACGTTAGCCGTCTTTAATGCCATAAAACATTTTCGACACTATTTGCTTGGTCGCAAGTTTACTGTCGTGACAGATTGCAGTGCTGTCAAAGCCTCTAAAAACAAAACTGACTTGGCTCTACTAGTTCATCGGTGGTGGGTTTACATGCAGTCATTTGTTTGATATTGTTTATCTTGAAGGCTGTAGGATTCTGTGACATACGTTGATTCCTGTCTAGAAATCCTCTCCCTACTTTCAAGGTAGCTTTCACCCGTGTTGAAAAAAAGCGTGTCGATTTAGCTGAGCTTTTTAATAACTGGTTGCACGTTGAACAGGAATAGGACGAAAAGATCAGCAAGATAGTGTCTGATCTGCGTAATTAAGTTTTTCCTGAAGAAACTCGCAAAACTTACGAAATACGTAAGAATATTCTGTTTCGCAAGGTTCAGCGTTAACGGTCGCACTCGGTGTCTGCCTATTGTTCCTAGATCGTTTAGGTGCTCTGTTATTAACAACGTCCATGAGTCTGTCATGCATTTGGGATGGGAGAAAACTCTCGAAAAGATCTTTTTTCTTTTCGTTCGAAGGCATGTCGAAATACGCCAGAAAGTTTGTGGATAATTGTATCACTTGCAAAATCATTTAAAACCCACGCAAGCGCGTGATCAGTAGCCAAGCCCCACTCGGGTAAAGTTCAGCCAGAACTTCACCCGATTCCCAAGTTCAATATCCCGTGGCATACAATTCATGTTGACGCTTCTGATAAACTGTCTGGCAAGATGCATTAGGGGAAGTTCAGCTGGCTATGAACTTCGCTGTCAATAAGGTGACTAAATCTAGCCCTCTAAAAGTTGATGATGAGCAGGGTAGCACGACCGCTTAGTTTAGTATCCGCTGTTGATGATGAGACTAGCATTAATTTAGATGAGATTAGAGAGCACGCGACACAAAATATTGAGAAAAATTCTAATTATAACAAATCGATTTAACCAAAATAAAGCTAAAGTGTCTAAGTTAGCTATTAATGATTATGTTTTGATAGAAAATGAGAAAAGGAATCAGACAAAATTAGATCCTAAATTCAAAGGCCCATTTAAGATTATTGATGTGTTAGACGGGGTTAGATACCTACTAAAGGCGCTTGACTCTTAGCGAATGTACAAATACCCTCATGATCGAGTAAGAAAATTCCCGATCACCTGTGCCTCGAGAATTAGATGTCATAGTTGATGACAGTGGTAGTGAAACCAAATATGATTAAGAATGGCTTGTGTACTCATACTCGAAACCCCTGACCGCACCTCATGAGTAACATGTGGCGATGGGTCTACTAGGAATCGTTGGTGCGATTTCTGTCTGTGTTGGTGCACAGAGCGCTTATGTGTTGTAGCACATATTGCGCTAGATATCACGAAAATCGTTGGTGCGATTTTTGTCTGTGTTGGTGCACAGAGCGCTTATGTGTTGTAGCACATATTGCGTTAGATATCATGAAAATCGTTGGTGCGATTTTTGTCTGTGTTGGTGCACAGAGCGCTTATGTGTTGTAGCACATATTGAGCTAGATATCATGAAAATCGTTGGTGCGAATTTGTGTGTGTTGGTGCACAGAGCGCTTCATGTGTTGTAGCACATATTGCGCAGAATATTTGAGAATCGTTGGTGCGATTCTGATCTGTGTTCGTGCATAGATTATGACGACAGTTTCATGAGTTGAGTATGCATGCATTCCCTGTGAAATTTATTTTGGTAGATCGGACATCTTTCCATTGAATAATATTGTGCAGGGAGCGCATTGTTGCACTATGCATGAAACCCTATCGACAGGGTGTTGTGAATTATGACAATTGATGTACCTACCTTGATTAGTAAGAAATGAAGTACCAATGAGAAACAGACCTTTTTGTTTGTTGTTGTTGACTTAATGAAAGAAAAACCAAATGTATTCGATTCATTTTACCAAATGTTAGGAATAGCAATTGTGACATCATTCTAAATGGAGAGAAACTGGAATTTAATAGTCAAACGGTTTTTCTAGGAATCACGCTAGACGAGAAATTACAATGGGGACCTCACATAACATCTATTGCGGGGCGACTAAGCTCCGCGGCTTATGCTGTTAGAAAGATAAGACAGTTGACAGATGTAGAAACTGCGCGTATGGTCTACTTTAGCTACTTTCACAGCATTATGTCGTATGGTATTTTACTGTGGGGTCGGGCTGCCGACATTGAATCCATTTTTATCTTACAAAAAAGAGCTGTTAGAGCCATTTATAATCTACGTCGCCGCGATTCTCTTAGGGAACTATTTGAAAATATTAATATAATGACAGTGCCTTGCCAATTTATCTATGAAAATATTATGTACGTAAGTAAAAACCTACATTTATTTAATAAGGTTAGTGATAGACATAATATTAATACTAGAAACAAAGACAAAATAGCTCAACCATATTTTAGATTGTCTAAAGTTCATAAATCTTTTATGGGGTTCTGTGTTAAGTGTTATAACAAAATTCCTAGTGATATATTGCAACTAAATGAAAGAAAATTTAAAACATATATTAAAAGTACACTCTGTAAACAAGCATATTACAGTTTAGAGGATTATATCCATGATAAGAATGCTTGGAAACATGCTGGTCCGGGCTCCATAGGACAATCTACAATCTAGACAAAATCAAACGGATTGCTAATTAAAACTACTTAATTTATACTTAGTATATACAGTATATTTAATTCTTGCTTTGGGTCACACACTGGTTCATGGGTTCATAGTTTGTTGAAATGTATGGAGTGGTTGTCTACTTTTACAATAATTGTAAATAATAATATGTGAACACTATGTATATGTATACAACTTAGCTGTCATTCTTTATCTTGTAATACTTTGTACATACTTCAATATAGTGTTTTTATGCAAGGTCCATCGTATTCACGTATAGTTATATAACTGTAACTATAAAAATTTAAATCTATTGGCTTGGACTTAAACCCTTCTAAATGTGAAATATACCTTACCGACATTACGGACCGACAATCGACCTTAGAGAAATTTAATGCAATAGCCCCAGACATCAAAATTTTAGACAAAAGTTCCTTACACCTCCTAGGGTCTCCTATTTTGGAAGATAGTTTTTCACTTTTTATTGAAGAAAAAATTAAAAAATTCAGATAGACTTTCCAAAATTAATCTACATTCGGCTTTTACCCTCATTAGATATTGTTGTTTTGGCCCAAATTTTATGTACTACCTCCGCTCTTCACCTTTGTACAGCCGCCGCAGCTTCAGCTTTGTGAAGCAGCCACACCTCTTGGACAAAATTGATCAAATTATTAAAAATACTTTAACATCGATTTTGAATGTGGCTCTGGACGACCGAGCGTGGCTACAAGCCACCCTGCCCATTCGTTTTGGTGGTCTCGGCGTCCGCAAAATTTCCAGTGTCAGCTTACCGGCTTTCCTGTCCTCCGTCCACAGCACCGAAAAGTTAACCAAACAAATTTTATCCCCTTCACTGGTTGACTTTGAAGTGCCGTGCTTGACTGATGCGGTGAACGCCTGGAAAGTGGCTTGCCCGGATACAGATCGGCCCGTGAACCCATCTTCCCAGAGACAGTGGGATGAGCCGCTCTGCAGGTTGGTACGGAATAATCTAATTAATACGTCCACCAATTCTGCTGAGCGTGCCCGCCTACTGGCTGTGGGTGAGTGGGAGTCGGGCCTCTGGCTTCAGGCACTTCCGTCACCCAACATCGGTACTATGCTGTGTGATAATACCTTCCGACTCGCTACATGCCTGCGTCTGGGCGCTCCATGCGGGGCTCCACATCGTTGCCAGTGTGGTGAAGCAGTCGACTGCCTCGGACATCATGGCCTATCCTGCAGTAGAAGCGCAGGCCGAATGGCACGACACGCCAGCATCAATGACATCCTCCGTCGTGCTCTTGCCACCGCCGGGGTGCCTGCTATTTTAGAACCCAATGGCTTGGCACGCGACGATGGGAAGAGACCAGATGGGATGACCATAATGCCTTGGAGGTTGGGTAGGCCTTTGGTGTGGGACGCAACATGTGTCGACACCCTTGCGCCATCTCATCTTCCTAGCACTACGTGTTGTGCTGGGGCGGCTGCTGCAGGTGCCGAAAACCTCAAACGGCGCAAATATGATAACCTTCTTGGAAGCTATATATTTGAGCCGTTTGGGGTGGAAACTCTAGGGCCATGGGGTCCGAGTGCCCATATTGTTTTTCGTGACATCGCCAAGCGGCTGGTCGACTCTTCACGTGACCCGAAGGCTGGTCTATTCTTAGGTCAAAGAATCAGCATTGCCATACAACGTGGCAATGCTGCCAGCCTGTTGGGCAAGTTTCCCATTAACAACGATGTGGACGAGTTTTTTGATGCCCTTTGAGCTCCCTGCCTTTTTCTACCAATTGTACATAATATTATTATTTAGATTTAAGTTTTGTATATATATTCCTAGGTACTAAGTTTTTATTGAAATAAATGATTTTAAATACTGTAAACTGTAAATGCAAAATATTGTACACATTTTTTTTAAAAAGAGTAAGTATGGAGGTTCTTGCCCATTCTTCTCCATACGAAACTACCTTTTGGAATGGGCAACTAGAATCAACTTTATATTTTTTTATTATGACGTTCAAAAGTGCCTTTTTAATGGTCTAATTGAAATAAATGATTTGACTTTGACTTTGACTTTTGTATTAGCAGGATAGCCGAGCTATTTTACTGTTTGAGCGTATTTTGTCCACAGGAACTACACCCGAGGACGGGTGCTAGTCAGGGATGGCCGTGTCGTGGATGATGGCGCTACGGTACAACAGACAGCGCCATCTAACAAATTGACTCAAGAACTAATAGTCACGTGACCGGAAACGCAAGCGCGCCAAACCGCTTGGACACGATCGTCGGTAGAGGGGAGACAGCGGGAACTGGCGGGGCCAGAGTATTGAAACGGAGAGCTCAGACATTCTCGGCTGAACACTCAGTACCAACGCACGTGTTTGTTTCTGCTGTTACTTGGAATAAATTATTGTCATTAAAATCAAATAATCTTTTGTTCGAGTACCCGCAATAACGTCCACACCTATCCAAAACTATGTCGGATTACGAAGAGGATCCTATGTTTCGCATCTCGGCCACCCATGATGCGACACATATAATATGTACAATGGAGGGCTCACAGGGCATCAAAAAACTCGTCCGCATCGCTCTCAATGGGACAAGTGCCCAAAAGGCTAGCAGCATTATCACGTTGAATGGCAATGCTAATTCTTTGACCCAAGAAAAGGCCAGCCCTCTGCTCACGTGAAGAGTCGACCAGCCGCTTAGCAATGTCCCTAAAATAAGGTGAGCACTCGGGCCCCATGGCCCTAATGTTTCGACCCCAATCGGCTCAAACATATAACTTTCAAGAAGGTTGTTATATTTACGCCGTTTGAGGTTTTCCGCACCTGCAGCAGCCGCCCCAGCACAACACGACGTGCTAGGAAGATGGCATGGCGCAAGGGTGTCGACACATGTTGGTTGCATCCCATACCAAAGGCCTACCCAACTTCCACGGCATTATGGTAATTCCATCTGGTCTCTTTCCATCGTCACGTGCCAAGCCATTAGGTTCTAACACAGCTGGCACGCCGGTGGAGGCAAGAGCACGACGGATAATGTCATTAATGCTGGCGTGCCGTGCTATCCGGCTTGCGCTCTTACAGCAGGAAAGGCCATGGTGACCGAGGCAGTCGACATCTGCACCGCATTGACAGCGATGCAGGGCCCCGCAAGGAGCGCCCAGACGTAGGCATGTAGCGAGCCGGAATGTAGAGTCACCAAGCATATAGTACCTATGTTAGGTGCCGGCAATGCCTGAAGCCAGAGGCCCGACTCCCACTCACCCACAGCCAGCAAGTGGACACGCTCAGCAGAATTGGTGGACGTATTAATTAATTTATTCCGTACCAACCTGCAGAGCGGCTCATCCCACTGTCTCTGGGAAGATGGGTTCACGGGCCGAACCGTATTTGGGCAAGCCACTTTCCAGGCGTTCACCGCATCAGTCAAGCACGGCACTTCAAAATCAACCAGTGACGAGGATAAGATTTTTGTGGTTAACTTTTCGGTGCTGTGGAACGCCAGCAAACTATCACTGGAAATTTTGCAGACCCCGAGACCACCAAAACGAATGGGTAGTGTGGCTTGTAGCCACGCTCGGTCATCCAGATTGTATTTTTGATAATTTGAGCAATTTTGTCCAAAAGGTGAAGAGCGAAGGTAATACATAAAATTAAGGCCAAAACAACAATATCTGATAAGGGTAAATGCGGAATGTAGATTCATTTTGGAGAGCCTATCCGAAATATCGTCAAATCGTCTGATTTTTTCGTCGATGAAAGATGCAAAACTATCTTCTAAAATTGGGGAACCTAGGGGCATTGAGCTTTTTTTCTAAAATTTTGATTTCTGGAGCTATTGCATTAAATTTATCTAAAGTTGTTTTTTTTGTTGGTAGAGTCGCAAAGAAAAAATTCACATTTGGAGGGATTCAGGTCTAGGTGGGTCTAGGCCAATAGATTGAAATTGCTGTTTCAGGAGTTGAAAATCTTCCAAAACGGTGTCTATATTACCTCCTAGAGTTCCGTCGTCCAAATACCATACGTTAAATTTGGAATTTAGTTTATGTATTATAGGATGAATATCCAAACTGAAAATAACTGGCCCAAGAGGATCACCTTGTTGGCATCCGACTGCAGATTCCAAAACATTGTCCTTATAAAGCAATTTTGAAGGGTGCCTGTAACACTGCCACATAAAACCATAAATTTCGGGTAAATCTTTTTTGACTTCGGCCAACAAAGCGTTCAACTCCGAGACTAGACTTCAGTCGTCTCATAAACCTCTTTTCTTTTATTAATATAATATAATATATTATAGGTATATTATGAGTATGTATATATTTATTTCGGTGTATATATATACTAGGTATTTTATATATATAAATATATCTTTTTATCACTTTTTAAATATTACTTTTTGTAATGCACCTGCCTTGTTCTCTCTCTTCTCCACCCTTGGTTGACTGGTAGAGAATGCCTAAGGCATTAAGTCCGCCTTTGTACGTTTGTGCATGAAGTATAAATAAGTAATTAAATAGAGACATCTATTGACGGAGATGAAGGCGTTCTTAACGTCAACCTTAAGAATGACCTCACCTTTGTTTGATTTTGAAAAAGTGGAAAGGGCATGTACGGCAGCCTCGCAGCCCCCTCTGGAACCAAAACCAAGCTGCAGGGGCTGAAACTTCTTGGTAAGGTTTTCGCTATAAATTTTCCAGCAAATTTAGGCTGCCATACGCCTGTAGGTGCACCCCACGGCGATAGGACGAATGCCGCCGTCCTTCTTCGTAGGGCGCATAAATTTGCCTCATACAAGACATCGACGACGGCATCGCTCACACCGCCGCAGAGCATAAGTTTAACCAGAGCCGCAAGCTCCTTCAACAGTGACTCACCAGCATCCCCGGCGGCCGAGCTCAACAGGTTCTTTAAGTGCTGTGGAGTTACGCCAGCGGAACTACTCCGGAAGGAACTTACGGCTGCTAATAACTGGGGAGTCGAAATATTAAAAAAAATCGAATCCAGATCGGGATGGTCGGGAGGGTCGGGAATGGCGAGACCTTCCGCAGGCGCTGGGTGTTTACTCTCCAGAGCTGAAAGAGTTTCTGGAGAGTAAGGCGCCACCACATCGCTGCTAAATAAATCCTAGCAGCTCCCTTAGTGTCACCCTCGCTCAACTTTGATTCCACAAGACAACACACGCCTTTTGATGTGTGGTTATGCAATATAGGAAATATTGAGTCTAAAATATCTTTAATTTGGTTTGTAAATGTCTTTTTGGTAGCCAAATTTTTTTGCACATGCAGAATCCTATAAGTGAAGGTAAGCAATTGCTCCCAGGCACTTTGAGAATTCTCCTGGGTCGCAAGACGAACACATTGCGCCAAATTTAATGCAACAGACCGTCTTGCGCCCCGGGGAACTCTCTATAAAACGGGAGTAGATTTTGTTAATTTTGACAATATTTTCTGAAGTGTCATTTCAGAAGGTGTTGGGGAAGTGGCTGCAGGGCACAAAGATACACTATGAGGTTTGTGAATCTTGCCATAGCGTATCCTCAGTCCCCGTTCACCTTTAAAAAAGCGTGCCTGTGAGCAATGGGGGCATCTCACCAGGGCATCCAACGATGTGGAAGGTTGACTAGCACTGATACCGGCGTCGCTACAGCCGGCAACAAACATAAATTATTAAAACTTAAAATTTAATGAATATAATAAACTTAAACACAAGCACAATAAAACAAAACCAATTCAAAAGTCACAGAAAAATAAGAGAAAAAAAAAACCGTCACTTCACGTCAACTGTAGCGTAGGGGGGCAGGGAGCCTGGGCTCACGCCGCCCAGTACGCAAAGCGCAAGCCCTGCAACTATTCGTCGGGCTGCGTCGCGTCAATGCAGGCTTCGTGAACAACTCAGTCGATTTCATCCGTTGTCACTCCCACATCATCCACTTGGGCAGCTTCGTCCAGCACTTGTCTCCCGAGCCGACGACTGACGAGCCACACACATGCCTTTGATCTCCTTATCAACAAGCACTTGAACTTCGCGGCTTGTTTCGATGCAGGGAAACCGTTCTGGCAATCAGCGTGGTCTGAACGACCGATATTTGATTGCACCTTACGCTTTGTTTTGAATATTTATATATATAAACCATGTAACATCCATACTTAATATTATAAATGCGAAAGTAACTCTGTCTGTTACGCTTTCACGATGAAACGGCTGAACCGATCTTGATGAAATTTGGTATGAAAATAGTTTGAACCCTGGGGAAGGACATAACTAGGCTACTTTTTAATTCGGGACTTCGTCTGCATCCACTATAACCGACATTCACGCGGACGAAGTTGCGGGCAAAAGCTAGTTACAAAATAAATGATAGGACTATTGTTAAAATCAGCTGAAATTAATTTTTAAATAAATAAAATGTATGTCAGTCGGACACAACTTGACAGCTTACCGCTTACCAAGCTTATTATTATTATGTTATTATTAATTCAAAGAAAATTGAAACCAACTACCTACGTGCCACGAAAGACACAGACTTGATTTGACTTGCGCAGTACTCGATTTAAAGGTCTGACCTTTAAATCGAGTACTGCGCAAGTTGTATTAATTAACATACTTTTATTTATATACTTTTTTCGATAGATAATCAAAACTTATTTTGACGCGATACCGCACTACTGCTCCTGAAATTTAAACCTAGGTAATTTTTGTATATTTTTTCCATTTTCGACAAATTCAAATCTAGGTTTTACAAAAAACTTCAGACCTCTGCGATGCTTTTTCAGCGAGATATCGGCGATAACGTGTTTTCCACCGTTTCAATGGCGCGGCCACGGGGTATTAATCTTACAGCTCCTAAAATATAAACCTAGGATATTTTGATGTATTTTTTCAAATTTCGACAAATTCAAATCTAGATTTTACAATGAATTTCAAACGTCTGCGATGCATTTTCAGCGTGATATCGGCGATAACGTGTTATTCACCGTTTCAATGGCGCGGCCATGGGGTTTTTGTCTTGCAGCTCCTAAAATATAAACCTAGGATTTTTTTCTGTTTTAACATATTGGGTAGGGGGTCACAGTTCTAACCTAACCATGTCGATTCCGCCCTAGAAGGATACCCCCTATCCATGTCGGAACCGCCACAGGTGGGAATTAAGGGTAAAAAAAAAAAAAAAAAAAAAATTTTTACTCTTAAGTCCCACCTAGGGCGGTTAATTAATATAAGCCTTCTAACCTAACCATGTCGGATCCGCACTAGAAGGATTACTTCGTACTTCCAAACTAGGATAGTATATTTAGCTGACTGACAGGCTAAGTAAAGTGACAGTTATGCGTGAAAAGTATATTTATCACAAAATATACGTATTTATTTCAAATTCAAATTCAAATATTTATTGCTCAACACGGTACATATTTTCATTAATAATAAGAAGGAAAACATTAGTGCGTTGTCCATAGGTAAAACGAAACGTTGTATGACGAGACCGAATGTCAAAAGTGACAAAATATTACGAAAAATTTCAAATTATTTACGATTTTCATTTTTTTTTTTCGTAAACCATTGATCTCCGCAACTTGAAACTTCACATGGAGGCTTCTAAAAATGTGATCTCTCTATTAAAAAAATATGGACTTCCAACTCGACGGCAGCTAATCTAAAGTTAAGTCTTGTAACCAAATTCAAAGGTTATTAAACTACAGTGGTGATATTGAACCAACGTTTTATTAAGTCTTGTGGCCCAATAGTTATCAACGTTCACTAATACTTAGTACATAGTGTTTGTATAATAAATATTAACTTTAGCATAAATTACAAAATATACGCGGTTTTACAAAACAAAAAAGTTAATAGGACAGCAAGCATATCCGGCCTGCAATACATTATACATTTTGTTTTACTTTACTTCCTATTTAGAAAGCTTGCTGCCCTACATAAGTAGAGACCCTTGCCTGACTACACAGGATCAGACAAGGCTCTGTATGCACGTGACGAACGTTGGGCAATTCACGCGCATCGCATCGTTTCGTTATGACACGGTGTTGATTCACAATCACCACATTATGTATATGTAATAAAACAAGCTTTAGCATACTAAATAATAACGTTAGCTGTCGTCACTCGAGATCATGAACAGAGTATGAACTGTGTCAGTCTGTGGACAGGCTGCGGCACAAGTCGTCTTCGTCGCTCACGCGGCCGTAGCGAGCGCCGCGACGAGCGCGAGCACGAACACGAGCGCCGCGCTCGCGCTCGCTGCGGGTGCGCGGCTGGGCTCGCGGCCGATGTTGCGGCGGTGCTTGTCCACCACGTAGATGCGGCCGCCCATGCCCGCGTGCGAGAAGGAGTTGTAGTACACGCGGTCCGGCCACGTGGTGTTGGGGGCCACCAGCAGCTCGGCCGGCGCCGCGCTCGGGCAGCGCCACTCCAGCGAGCGGTTGTACGCGCGGAACGTGGCGTAGTCCGCGTCGCGCCGCCGGTCCGCGCCGGCCGCGTGCCGCGCCACGCAGGCCGGGCCGGCCGCCGTGGGCGCCAGGCGGCCGCGCCGCGTCACGTGCACGCCGGCCAGCACGCGCGCCGAGCGCTGCGCCGCCTCGCTGAGGCGCTCCAGGCCGCCCTCGGGCTCCGCCGTCACGATGAGCGGGTGGTACTCCGTGGCCGAGTGCGGGTCGTCGCCGCCGTACACCTGCCGAGCGACCGGTCGTTACACCGCAGGAACGAAGCCAGTACGGAACGTAGAGAGGTGGGTGGGTACCTTAAAGGAGTATTGCAGACCGCGGCGCAGCTGCAGGTCGGGCGCGAGCTGTCCGTTGACGTACCAGGCGAGCGGCGGCGAGTGGTGGAGGGCCCTCCCCGCCAGGCCCCGCGGGCCCCCCGAGGGCCCCAGGCGGAACGTGAACACGCGCAGCGCCGGGTCGAACAGCTCCGCCACGTCCCACACCGGCGGCGCCGAGCGGGCCCCGCTGCACCGACAGATCGTTAGTCTCGCGCCGAGCACTACGTCACAATATTAAAATATGGACAGTATGGACACTAGGCCTATTTGTTGAAATAATTACCTACGCTCCATTGGAGCGTTAAGGTTGTCACTCTTGATGTCTGTAAAATTGATGTGTTTTATTGAAACAAACTTTTTTCACGCGTTCAGCGGTTAGAATTTGGCTGGTTATCTTACCCTCCTTCTGGTCAAAATGTAAATTCAAGATGGCGGCTGTCATTTTTTTTTAATTATTTGTCATGGGTGTCATTTTCGTAGTTTTCGAGGGTGCTAAAGCCAATAGTGAGGTCAAAATGTAAATCCAAGATGGCGTCTTCAAAAATTTTTAAATTTTTAGTCATGGGTATTGCTTTCATAGTTTTCGTGGGTGCCAAAACCGATAGTGAGGTCAAAATCTGAAACCAAGATGGCGGCTGTAATTTTTTTTAAATGTATGTGTCATGGTTATCATTTTCGTAGTTTTCGAGGGTGCTAAAGCCAATAGTGAGGTCAAAATATAAATATAAGATGGCAGCCACAAAAAAAATTAAATTTTTAGTCATGAGTATAGTTTTCATAGTTTTCGTAGGTGTCAAAACCGATAGTGAGGTCAAAATCTGAATCGAAGATAGCGGCTGTCATTTTTTTAAATTTATTTGTCATGCATGGGTGTTATTTTCGTCATTTTCGAGGGTGCTAAAGTCAATAGTGAGGTCAAAATGTAAATCCAAGTTGGCGGCTTCCCTCGAATTTATTGAAATGACTCCCATGACGAAAAAATTTAAAATTTTCGTAGTCGCCATCTTGGATTTACATTTAGACCCCACTATTGGCTTTAGCATTCACGAAAACTATAAAAACGACACTCGTGACCAAAAAAATGAAAAATTTCCCAGCCGCCATCTTAGATTCAGATTTTGACCTCACTATCGGTTTTGGCACCCACAAAAACTAAAAAAGCAATACCCATGACTAAAAATTGAAAAATTTTTGAAGCCGCCATCTTTTATTTACATTTTGACCTCACTATTGGCTTTAGCACCCTCGAAAACTACAAAAATGACACGCATGACAAATAAATTTAAAAAAATTTACTGCCGCCATCTTGGATTCAGATTTTGACCTCACTATCGGTTTTGACACCCACGAAAACTATAAAAACGACACCCGTGAAAAAAAAATGAAAAATTTCCCAGCCGCCATCTTGGATTCAGATTTTGACCTCACTATCGGTTTTGGCACCCACAAAAACTATAAAAACAATACCCATGACAAAAAATTGAAAAATTTTTGAAGCCGCCATCTTTTATTTTCATTTTGGCCTCACTATTGGCTTTAGCACCCTCGAAAACTACAAAAATGACACGCATGACAAATAAATTTAAAAAAATTTACAGCCGCCATCTTGGATTCAGATTTTGACCTCACTATCGGTTTTGACACCCACGAAAACTATGAAAACGATACCCATGACTAAAAATTTAAAAATTTTTGGAGACGCGCATCTTGGATTTACATTTTGACCTCACTATTGGCTTTAGCACCCTCGAAAACTACGAAAATGACACCCATGACAAATAAATTAAAAAAATCGGTTTTGACACCCACGAAAACTATAACGACACCTATAACGAAAAAAATAATTTACACGAACAAATAAAAAAGCCGCCACATTTGTTTTTCAAATAAATTCACGAATTTCATGTGAATTTATTTGTAAAATAAAGATGGCGGCTAATCGGCTAAGTTCAGACGCGCCAAGATACGTTGACCGTACTGTATGTACATATTCAATCATAATTATTCAATATCAACAATAAATCATTCTAACCTTTCAATAATAAATAAATGTATTACACGAATATTCGACACTCGTTCAAACACGGCATCCGTCAGGCCGTGACTGAGAGCACCGCGACTATCGCTTAGGGTATCGTAGATGCGCGCGTCTGTGTGCCGTTTCGAACGGTTTGTTCGTAGTTTCCGTACTGTTCATAATCTTTATACTGTGACTAGGTGCAGGCGCCTGAGCCGCACGCTCATACTCACACGGTGAAGGGCACGCAGTCGTGCGTGGGCGGGAGTGTCTCAGTCACACATACTCACACACACGGTGAAGGGCACGCAGTCGTGCGTGGGCGGGAGTGTCTCAGTCACACATACTCACACACACGGTGAAGGGCACGCAGTCGTGCGTGGGCGGGAGTGTCTCAGTCACACATACTCACACGGTGAAGGGCACGCAGTCGTGCGTGGGCGGGAGTGTCTCAGTCACACATACTCACACGGTGAAGGGCACGCAGTCGTGCGTGGGCGGGAGTGTCTCAGTCACACATACTCACACACACGGTGAAGGGCACGCAGTCGTGCGTGGGCGGGAGTGTCTCAGTCACACATACTCACACGGTGAAGGGCACGCAGTCGTGCGTGGGCGGGAGTGTCTCAGTCACACATACTCACACGGTGAAGGGCACGCAGTCGTGCGTGGGCGGGAGTGTCTCAGTCACACATACTCACACGGTGAAGGGCACGCAGTCGTGCGTGGGCGGGAGTGTCTCAGTCACACATACTCACACACACGGTGAAGGGCACGCAGTCGTGCGTGGGCGGGAGTGTCTCAGTCACACATACTCACACACACGGTGAAGGGCACGCAGTCGTGCGTGGGCGGGAGTGTCTCAGTCACACATACTCACACACACGGTGAAGGGCACGCAGTCGTGCGTGGGCGGGAGTGTCTCAGTCACACATACTCACACGGTGAAGGGCACGCAGTCGTGCGTGGGCGGGAGTGTCTCAGTCACACATACTCACACGGTGAAGGGCACGCAGTCGTGCGTGGGCGGGAGTGTCTCAGTCACACATACTCACACGGTGAAGGGCACGCAGTCGTGCGTGGGCGGGAGTGTCTCAGTCACACATACTCACACACACGGTGAAGGGCACGCAGTCGTGCGTGGGCGGGAGTGTCTCAGTCACACATACTCACACACACGGTGAAGGGCACGCAGTCGTGCGTGGGCGGGAGTGTCTCAGTCACACATACTCACACACACGGTGAAGGGCACGCAGTCGTGCGTGGGCGGGAGTGTCTCAGTCACACATACTCACACGGTGAAGGGCACGCAGTCGTGCGTGGGCGGGAGTGTCTCAGTCACACATACTCACACGGTGAAGGGCACGCAGTCGTGCGTGGGCGGGAGTGTCTCAGTCACACATACTCACACGGTGAAGGGCACGCAGTCGTGCGTGGGCGGGAGTGTCTCAGTCACACATACTCACACGGTGAAGGGCACGCAGTCGTGCGTGGGCGGGAGTGTCTCAGTCACACATACTCACACGGTGAAGGGCACGCAGTCGTGCGTGGGCGGGAGTGTCTCAGTCACACATACTCACACGGTGAAGGGCACGCAGTCGTGCGTGGGCGGGAGTGTCTCAGTCACACATACTCACACGGTGAAGGGCACGCAGTCGTGCGTGGGCGGGAGTGTCTCAGTCACACATACTCACACGGTGAAGGGCACGCAGTCGTGCGTGGGCGGGAGTGTCTCAGTCACACATACTCACACGGTGAAGGGCACGCAGTCGTGCGTGGGCGGGAGTGTCTCAGTCACACATACTCACACGGTGAAGGGCACGCAGTCGTGCGTGGGCGGGAGTGTCTCAGTCACACATACTCACACGGTGAAGGGCACGCAGTCGTGCGTGGGCGGGAGTGTCTCAGTCACACATACTCACACACACGGTGAAGGGCACGCAGTCGTGCGTGGGCGGGAGTGTCTCAGTCACACATACTCACACACACGGTGAAGGGCACGCAGTCGTGCGTGGGCGGGAGTGTCTCAGTCACACATACTCACACGGTGAAGGGCACGCAGTCGTGCGTGGGCGGGAGTGTCTCAGTCACACATACTCACACGGTGAAGGGCACGCAGTCGTGCGTGGGCGGGAGTGTCTCAGTCACACATACTCACACGGTGAAGGGCACGCAGTCGTGCGTGGGCGGGAGTGTCTCAGTCACACATACTCACACGGTGAAGGGCACGCAGTCGTGCGTGGGCGGGAGTGTCTCAGTCACACATACTCACACGGTGAAGGGCACGCAGTCGTGCGTGGGCGGGAGTGTCTCAGTCACACATACTCACACGGTGAAGGGCACGCAGTCGTGCGTGGGCGGGAGTGTCTCAGTCACACATACTCACACGGTGAAGGGCACGCAGTCGTGCGTGGGCGGGAGTGTCTCAGTCACACATACTCACACGGTGAAGGGCACGCAGTCGTGCGTGGGCGGGAGTGTCTCAGTCACACATACTCACACGGTGAAGGGCACGCAGTCGTGCGTGGGCGGGAGTGTCTCAGTCACACATACTCACACGGTGAAGGGCACGCAGTCGTGCGTGGGCGGGAGTGTCTCAGTCACACATACTCACACGGTGAAGGGCACGCAGTCGTGCGTGGGCGGGTCGCTGGCGAGGTGCAGCTGCAGGTCGGCGCGCGGGTACAGGCGGTGGAAGGCGGGCTCGCGAGCACTGTCCAGCTGCCCCAGCGCCCACACCACGTACATGGCGCGCTCCGTCACCCATTCGCGGTCCATGGACTCGGCTGCGGACAGATGGCGCGGTCACGGCACGGCACGGCACGACACGACACGGCACGGCACTCGTAGTACTCACCGGCGGCTAGCGTGCGGCGGTACGACACCACGGTGATGCCGTTGTCCCGGCGCGCGCTCAGCATCTGGTTGGAGTCGAGCCCGCCCAGCTTGTCGTCGCGACACACGCCGCGCCACGCGCCCAGCACCTGCACGCACTGTACACACACACATTAGCTCGGCTCGGCGTGCCGCTCACGTGGCTGTGGCGCCGTAGTACTCACCGGCGCGGCGGCGCTGATGTTGTAGTCCGTGGCGAGCCCGCGCTGCATGGGCGCGTCATACTGCGCCACCGCCACGTCGGCGCCCAGCATGCGCGAGCCGGCGTCGCCGCCCGACACGCCGAACGCCATGTACTCGTCCTCGTCCATCTGCGCACACAACGACAGGCTCAGTCCGAGCTCTCAGGGTCGCAGCGTACGATACGTGCGCTCCCTCGCGTACCTGCGCCGCCATCTCGATGGTGATCTGGTTGCCGAACACCTCCCAGGAGACCTGGAAGTCGCGGTGCAGCTGCTTGCAGTGCGGCAGCGGGGACTCGTAGGCGTGCGGCTCCAGGGGCGCGGGCGGCACGTTGGGCGCGTCGGGCACCAGCACGGCGCCCAGCGACGTCGCCCGCGCGCGGTCCCACAGCGCCAGCCAGCGCACGTCGAACAGCGTGGTGCCGCCCGGCAGCTGCAGGCGCACGTCCTCGCCCAAGTACGCGCGGATGGGCTCCAGGCTGAGGCAACCGGCTCTTATCACGAGATGACACTTGGGCTTAGCTCGTTTGTCCAAATATTAACGTTACTCGGCGACTCGGGTCACAATACACGCTCAAATTTGAGCGATTGTTTCCCGGAGCGAAATGATTTTGTCTTGGTAGTACAATCGATTGATAAAAAAAATTAAAATAAATTAGGTATTAGAAAATGACAGATTTAGAATTTATTGTGAAAAACAAAACTCGAAAGCGATCCCAAACCAATACAGCGCGAACGGCTAAATGCGCGCGACGCATACGCAAGCGACACGCGGTCGTCGGCCCTCGCGCTACAGCTGATAACTGTTAATAGCTGCAGCGTGAGGTCCTGTGTTAAGAGCGCCCTTCCCCATCGGCCGAACTTCAACGCGAGCGTGATTGAATTTTTTTGTTTCAACCAACGCAATGCTCGAAGACAAACGAATGAGTGAGAGCGATGAAAATTGGCGCGCGCAGATTTCACAAAACTTGATAAAAAAGATAAAAGATATTTTATTTGTAAAACATGAGTATACACAGGTTTATAGTGCAAGATGTTGTGATATAACTTGGCCTACATGTTTTGCCATAGAATATGGCGTACAAAGTAAAAAGTACACGAGTAGACGAAAACTAAATAGATCTATCTATCATAAATAAAAGTAAAGTACAAAATGACAAATGTACCATTGGACAAACAAACTTAGTAAGTATATAAAATAATCTATCTGTAACAAAACAATGCAAATTAATATAATTATCCTATTTTATGATAGGTATACCTAGTGACATAAAAATAAATTCAGTCAAATCCAGCAACAATTTCTTTCAACAGAAAACAAAATGTCATTATATTACTATGGATGATCATCCAGAAAGTCTGTAAGGCTATAGTAACATTTAGCAATTAAATATTTTTTCAAATGTTGCTTAAATTTGTTTCTGTTTAATTGTTTAATTAGTTTTGGTATTTTGTTAATTATTATAGGTGCCAGACATACGACACTTTGGTGCATTAATGTCGTATTGGCTCTAACGATACACAGTTTATTCTTATCCCTACGATTGCGCATAACTACATCTGATAGACGCTGAAACAGACCGGGATTGGTCTTTACGAAAACAGCTACCTCATAGATAAATAAGGACGGGAGAGTTAAAATCTTATATTTAATGAAATATTGTCTGCAGCTGTCGATCGTATCTAGTCCAAACATTGCTCTAATGCATCTTTTTTGTTGTTTGAAAACTAATTCTTTGTTAGTAGAGTTTCCCCAAAATATGATTCCAAATCTTAGAAGAGAGCCAACGATGCCATGGTATGCTGTAAGGAGAGTCTCGTGGTTGACTACTGAAGCAAGTTTATATAGAGCATAGGCAGAAGAACTGATTCTCTTGTTGAGTTGCTCAGTGTGTGACTTCCAATTCATATTTTTATCTATAATAACACCTAAAAATTTTGTATTATCAACTGTGCTAATTGCGGTACCGAGGTAGCTAATATCAATGTTTGGTGTTTGTATACGTTGGCTGAAGTACATTATTTTTGTTTTTGTTAAGTTTATTTTTAAGTTATTGTTATTCATCAACATCTTGACGACGTAAATGACGCTATTCTTCAGGTTCAAAATTGGTTTACGGTAAACAATTTGGTACTTAATGAAAAAAAAACCAAATGTATTCGATTCATTTTACCAAATGTTAGGAATAGCAATTGTGACATCATTCTAAATGGAGAGAAACTGGAATTTAATAGTCAAACGGTTTTCCTAGGAATCACGCTAGACGAGAAATTACAATGGGGACCTCACATAACATCTATTGCGGGGCGACTAAGCTCTGCGGCTTATGCTGTTAGAAAGATAAGACAGTTGACAGATGTAGAAACTGCGCGTATGGTCTACTTTAGCTACTTTCACAGCATTATGTCGTATGGTATTTTACTGTGGGGTCGGGCTGTCGACATTGAATCCATTTTTATCTTACAAAAGAGAGCTGTTAGAGCCATTTATAATCTACGTCGCCGCGATTCTCTTAGGGAACTATTTAAAAATATTAGTATAATGACAGTGCCTTGCCAATTTATCTATGAAAATATTATGTACGTAAGAAAAAACCTACATTTATTTAATAAGGTTAGTGATAGACATAATATTAATACTAGAAACAAAGACAAAATAGCTCAATCATATTTTAGATTGTCTAAAGTTCATAAATCTTTTATGGGGTTCTGTGTTAAGTGTTATAACAAAATTCCTAGTGATATATTGCAACTAAATGAAAGAAAATTTAAAACATATATTAAAAGTACACTCTGTAAACAAGCATATTACAGTTTAGAGGATTATATCCATGATAAGAATGCTTGGAAACATGCTGGTCCGGGCTCCATAGGACAATCTACAGTCTAGACAAAATCAAACGGATTGCTAATTAAACCTACTTAATTTATACTTAGTATATACATTATATTTAATTCTTGCTTTGGGTCACACACTGGTTCATAGGTTCATAGTTTGTTGAAATGTATGGAGTGGTTGTCTACTTTTACAATAATTGTAAATAATAATATGTGAACACTATGTATCTATGTATACAACTTAGCTGTCATTCTTTATCTTGTAATACTTTGTACATACTTCAATATAGTGTTTTTATGCAAGGTCCATCGTATTCACGTATAGTTTTAAAACTGTAAATGCAAAATATTGTACACATTTTTTTTAAAAGAGTAAGTATGGAGTTTCTTGCCCATTCTTCTCCATACGAAACTACCTTTTGGAATGGGCAACTAGAATCAACTTTATATTTTTTTTATTATGACGTTCAAAAGTGCCTTTTTAATGGTCTAATTGAAATAAATGATTTGACTTTGACTTTGACTTCATCCAAGTGATTAAAGATTTGATGGTGTCATTTATATCTTGTTCATAAGTATTATTATTTTTGGACTCAATAATTACAGTACTGTCATCGGCAAATAGCGTCATGGGACATTTGGTTACTTTTGGTAAATCATTTATGTATATTATAAACAGTAAAGGTCCTAAGACGCTTCCTTGAGGTACTCCGTATCTAACTGTGCGGATGGTGGATTTGAATTTTTCTTCTCTCTTTTTATCAAAATTTATTCTAGTTACCTCAGTGTATTGCTTTCTATTTATTAGATAAGTTTCCATTAGTTTAAGAATATTTCCTCTTATACCGTATGCCTCTAATTTATTCAGTAAAATGTCATGTTTGACATAGTCAAACGCTTGAGTCATGTCACAATACACTGCGCATACCGGTACTTTTCTATCTACGTTTGTTATGATTAATTTGATGAAATCAAAAATGGCCATATTGATGGTTTTATGTTTACGAAAGCCTTTTTGCTCGTTAATTAAAATATTTTGTTTTTCTAAGAACATGTAAATTTGGTCATATTTTTCAAATATTTTTGAAAATATAGATAGTAGGGCTATTGGTCTGTAGCAGTCCATGGCTTGCCTATTATCTTTTTTGAAGAGAGGCTTTACGACAGAAGTTTTCAGATTGTCGGGAAAAGTTCCTGTAGAAATACACAAGTTTAATAAATGGCTTAAATGATCACATATTGCATATGCAACATATTGTAATACTTTTGTAGAGACTTCGTCGTGACCAACACTAGAAGTGTATTTGAGTGATCTTATGATGTTTAGTATGTCGTTAGGTAAACATGGAGCCATAAACATAGATTTATTAGATTTATCTAAATGAAAATTGGCACTAGTGCCAGTTATCGAAGCAGGTTTAATTTTATCAATAAAAAAATCGTTAAATGCATTACTAATGTCTTGTGGATCACTTATTACTTTATCCTTAATGTTAATTGACGAGATCACACGAGACCACTTTGGTCCAGGAAATACGTGTTTTTGAAAAGTCTTAAAGTCTTTGGTAAAAATGTTTGTACTTCAGAATCCCCATTACATGTGCAAGGTTTCTCTTTACTTTTTCAATGTATGAGTGAACGGCCAAAGTTCAGATAAAATTATGCCAAAAAGCTGATTTTCGGGCGTGTTTACTGAATTTGTTTCTCAAAAAAGCTGTTTTTTCGTTACACATTAGGAACCTAGATATTAACTATAAGATACCCGTGTGTTAAAAATGTTAATATTTGGAGGACATTATTATAACGCCGTAATCACGTACGAGCGTTTGTATGTGAAATATGACGGGATGGGCGCTCTTACTTACCTAAAACTTATTCCATTATTCCCTTACGAGTTTAGGACCGTTATAAGAGGAGTTCTATAAATCGATAGTACTACTGAGGGCAAATCGTTCTCCCGCGGGAAATAACCATTAATATTTCAGCGTGTAGGTATATAATAGTGATTGCAATAAACTACATTTTCATTAGCAAAATAACATGAACATTTGCACTCGCCAATGTGTGTTTGTGTGTAATGCTAGCAAAACATTTACATTAGTTTGTTTAGTTTTTGCTAGCATTACACACAAACAATAGTTCAACAAGCCCTTATCTACTTACTAGCCATACTCGTCGGGTATCTTCATGCCCCTAGAAGAGGGCTGCGGCCCCACGCCGGTCCAGAAGTACACCTCCTCACCGCTTCCGTCGTATCGCAACTCTGGGATACTGCACATTGGGACACCAGTGACAATTAGTGTATCCGGGTCACACAACAAGGACTAGCCCAGAGGTGGAGGTCTTACAGGATGGTGGTGGCGTCCAGGAACCGGACGGGCTTGCTGGACACGGCAGGCGAGCCGGCCAGCGGCCCCACGGCCTGCTCGGCCGGCGCGTCGAAGTCGTCCGGCACGTACACGTCGCCGAACGCGTTCTGACTGCCGATGTCGTACACGGCCAGCCACTTGAGGCGCGAGATGCGCTTGCCTTCCGGCACGGCGAGGCGGACCTCTGCGTTGTAGTAACGCTCTA
This sequence comes from Charanyca ferruginea, assembly GCA_947361185.1. Lineage (NCBI taxonomy): Eukaryota > Metazoa > Arthropoda > Insecta > Lepidoptera > Noctuidae > Charanyca > Charanyca ferruginea. The sequence goes on along the minus strand of OX376078.1, from coordinate 22,969,791 downwards.
GGATATTCGTTCTGCAAAACATCATACACATCCACACTGATATTACAAAATGCGAAACTAAAGGCCAGTATAACCCAGGATTTGTTTATCAATTCATATCTTATTTCCATCCAATCGTAATAAGGTATTTATTTATTCTCATTGTCTGTTACTTCATCACAATCTCTCAGAGCAGCTGCGATACGTCGACTCGGCGACGGCTAGGCGACGCCGCGCTGACGGCTCGCCGACCGCTGGTTGACCGACCTGGACGGAGAGGCGTCAGCGAGTGGACGACGGCCGTAGGTGGGGGACCGCTGGTTGTCACCGCGGTATAATTACCGGCACGTAAGTTTGCAAAAGATCTCTTGCTAACTTACGTGCCGGTAACTATACGTGAACTTGTCCAGTGGCGAATCGTTTACGTTACGATTCTGATTAGTGTGCTTTGCAGTAGGGAGTTACATACAAAGAATACTGAACAATATGATTGAGTTGATACAGTTATGGTTTGTTTCCGAGTCAATATGTGTGCTGTGACCTTTAAAGGGTTGGTCCAATCCTGACAAGACTAGAGCTGGATAATTATGTACTGACCTGCCATACTCATTGGGCACAATGAATCCCTGTGGACCTGGCCGGCCAGCATCTCCAGCCCAGAAAAAAGTGTCATCTCCGGTGCCATCATAGTTGAAGTTCACCAGTAATATTGTAAAGTCATCAATTGCATATACGTCACCTGACACCTTAAAAAAATAAGCAAACAAAATTATTAACTACATGCCCAATTTAATTTGAATTTGAATAGAATTGCACATTGCTCTAGTGGTCCAAAGCTGGTGCAACTGCTAAACATGAGGTCTTAAGGATGATTTCCATCAAATGGCTTGCATCGCATCAAACCAGAGAGGATATGAACAGATGTGGCGACAGCCAATCACATCCAGCAGGATGTCCACACATACAATCGACTCCGTATCATCAGACAGATAAGACATATAGTTTAATTTCTACCATGTTGACAGCCAAAAGAATTTGATAGTATACAAAAGGCTAGGTAGATATGAGGTTGAACTTGGGGTGAACTTGAGCTTGGTGGGTTGTCTTAGGGGTTGAATTGTACTTGACACCCCTGCCTACTCTTCGTGCAATATGGGTTTATTTTAAAACAGGTCAATACACTGTTATTATTAAGTATAAAAAATTACAACAAGGTTTTTAAACCTTGTTGTAATCTTTTTTTTTGTCAAATTTTTTTTCAAAATCTTGCTGCTTCTGCTTAGATTGCTGAATACCCATTTCTATTTTCGCACTACACATTCACCAAATAAAAAAACTAAGATAGAAGACCTGTACCTAGACATGTTTTAAATTTTTGTTGAAAATGTATTAATTAACCATGTAAACAAGGTGTTGACAAAGAGAATTTATTATGGTTTGGTTGGTATGGTTATTAGTATTGGGATGATGTACCTGATGGTGGTAGGAATTGAGTTTTCCGATAAACCTGCCGCGATACGGTCCGTCCTCGTCCTGGGACCGACAATCTGCAACGATTCACAACGCACGGTTACAATACATTAGAAAGTTTCAACTTATGCACTGCCAAGTGAGTTATAAAAAGAGAAACTTTACCTTTTGTGACTGCTATAAGCAGCAGAAAACATATTTTTAACATCTTCTACTCGCTGTTTTCACTTAATACGACTTTTTTAAACTTTCTAACTTCTACTTAAGGTCACAACATTTGATTTAAAGTATTTCGCATACCTACCTACCGTACCACCTACCCCCAGCTTCCGGTAACTGTAACTTGACAAATCACCGAACTGATATTGCTCTCATTCATCGTAAAGTTAAAGAAGGGCGCACTTCTATTGGTCGCGCGTTGCTTCAAGTCCTTTCCAACCAATCACAAGTAAGTAACTTGAGTAACTTTCACTTTTTGTTCTCTTCGGAAGGTTTTATTTATTAATTCTATGACGTTCAGAAATGTACGCATTAATGGTTTTCAAAAAGAAAATGTTATATTATTTCGTGTTTGTTATTCATATTTAAAATAAGTAAGGGGAATGAACCCTTTCCTTTAAGTTTAAGTGGCTCACGCTCGAAGCTTTTAGAGAACACATCAGTGTAGTGGAAGGTCTCCAAAACTGATGTCACTAGACTCATTGACGTGTATGACTACTACTATATGACAAAACATAATATATGACTATTTCGGAAGTCGGCGGTACTGGTGCTAGTGCTATCATGCTCGTTACTTAGTGGGGTGCAAGAAAGGAGCTTCCCCGAGCGACGTTATCCTAAATCGTAAAGCGATTCCAAACGTCGGGCGCACCCTGGACCTAGCACTCGGTAACACAGCATCTAGCTGACTAACCCTTTCACCACGATGGTAAACCATCGAATCGAAAAAAAGAAGCTGACGACGCAGGCGGCGTCGAAGTTGTCCCTCTCATATTTTATCCAGAAGAAAGTCAAAGTCAAAGTCAAAGTCAAATTCAAATAATTTATTTCAATTAGACCATTAAAAGGCACTTTTGAACGTCATATTGTAAAATTTGAATCTAGTTGCCCATTTCAAATGGTAGAAAACAAGCTACGTTCAAGAAAATGGCAGAGACGCTTTCGTAGCGTTTTGCTATCAGTTTAATGATAGGCGCAATATTATATTAATTATAATTTATTATTATCGCACTAGATAATATAATTATAATGCAATTATTTTTGTTAAGATCTCTAGCAGATTGACTTAAAATTCTAAATGTTTGTATTTGTAATAATTTTAATTTCCTTAACTTATACCTACTAAACTCATTGACTGCCGACCCGAAAATGTTGAAGGTAAAACTAAAACCTCCACTAGCGTCGGTCACACGGTGCTTAACGCTTGCGGCGCATGGCGCTTAACGTGTTAAAATAGGTCAGTTGGAGAAGGAAATCAAAAGGAGAATGTTAAAAGTTTAGATATATTTACATTGGCGTATCTAGAGTTATTTTTCAGGGGGGGCCTGGCCCCTGAGATGCCATGGCCGATGTGATGAAGCAGAGTCGACACCCAATGTTCTGTCAGTGAGTAGGTGCGATTCGATTAGTATCATAATTCAGAAATAACTACATTTATTATAAAGATTTTTGTAGTGTCAAAATTTATAATGAGTGTTAAAAAGTTATTCTGATTTACCTATGCTACGTAATGTTTGTTCCACATATTTGAACAATGAACTGTAAACTGACGTTTTGAACTTAGTGCTTTTTTATTAGTCTAAAAAGTTTGCGTTTGACCGCAACTCACCTAATTTTAAGTGATAATATGGTCTCAGGTTGAACACGCTTGCCTAGGATAAACCGATTCACTCGTGTCTTGAAGATACCCTGATTATACTTATTAGAGAACAGAGAGGCGGGCAGTGAATTCCATAGTCTGGTAGTTCGCACAATAAATGTGGTATCAAAGCGCTTGGTTCGAGACCGTCGAACTTCAACCATATAGCGGTTACGCTTCGCCGTATCTCTGCTCGTCCGATGACGGAATAGGGATGGGGGAATTAAATTGTGCAATTCCAAAGCTCACTCTCCAAAATGTACCCGACAAAAGACCGCGGCGATAGACTAGCAACAGTGAGGCGATTTTCAATTCTCTGGAGCCTAGCCCTAACCTGAGAGTCGTTGTCAATGAGCTTCTTGGCACGTGTATCAATAACTTCCAACGCTTCCATTTGGGATTTAGCTGATCCTTCACAAAGGTGCGAACAGTACTCCATGCACGATCAAACTTGTGCTTAAGTTGAGCAGCTGTTCCGACGTAAAGTACTTTCGCACATTTGCGAGGACTCCCAGGTATTTGGCAGCTAATTGGGTCTTGAATTCAATGAATGACCCAAAGTTAAGATTTGGCGTCAGAGTAACGCCTAGAAGCTCAGGATGGTCAGTGATCGGAACGGATACATGCCAGAAAGAAGGGGCCAGATGGAAAGGCCTCTTCTTGGCAGGGAAAAGACACGCCTGGGTCTTACCGTCATTAAACTTGACCAGATTAGCATCGCTCCAATCGAAGACTGCCTTGAGGGGCAAGTTGAAGCGTTCGACAATGGAAAGACTGGATTTCAGCCGCATTGGCATGTGCACTGGATGTGTAACTCTCTACATTCGTGCTGTCATCTGCCCGGTACCCAAAGGTACCGGGTTTCAGCATATCACTGATATGCAGCAAAAATGGGTTGCAGAGAGTACCGAGCCCTGAGGGACACCAGTATTTACTTATAGCCATTCGATCAGACGAGCAGCCATCGAAGACTACTCGAATTGAACGATCTCTCAGGAAATCTGATATCCATGTATAGAAACCAGGCAGCAAGTTATTTGATGGAAGCTTGCTAATTAGGCCGTCATGCTAAATATGTTCCGGGAGACGGCAAGTGCTTCTTCATATTTCTCGATGGCGTCACTCCAGGTGTGAGTGGCGTACACGAGAAGATCCCCAGTGGACCGATTTCGGCGAAAGCTGTATTGACGGTAAATGAGGAGATCATTAGCTTCAAGGTACGCCGGGAGCCTGTTATTGAGGACACATTACATTGTCTTGCAGATAATGGACGTGACCGAGATGGATATAGTTGGTAGGAGACTTCGGCACTAATCCAGTCTCGAGAGAGAGCCGAAAGAGGCGTGTTAGTACAGGAGACAATTCAGGTGCACAGATCCTCAGAATTATAGCTCGAATACCATCTGTCCACTGGCCTTGTACACATCAAGATTTGCGTTACGCTTTTCAAACCTCCTTTTGGCGAAAGCGAGTATCAGACATTGAGGTCATGCTGCCAGCTAAAGTCGGGAAAGTTGCATCTCCTGCATCAAGATGCGAAGATTCTGCAAATAGAGAATCAAATAAGTTTGCCTTCTCTCCTGCAGTGTGAGCCAGAGAACCATCAGGTTTCAGCAATGGAGGCATTGAGGAACGACAGAAGTTTGATTTGACCGATTTAGCTAGGGACCAAAAAGCTTTTCTACCCGCATTGTACGAGGCAATTTTGTTTATGAAAAAGGGGTTAAATTTATACCTAACAATACATTTCTTACCAGGTAAATAAAGTAATAGCGTAATAATTGTAAACAGATACATTTATTGTCGAATAGTATGTAATATTATGTAAGTATGTAGATTTCTCGTCCGTAAATGATTTTTGTGTGAAGTTTCTTAGGTGTCCATCCTATAATTTCGAATCGTAAACCTAACATCCTGGGGTGGGCACAAGACCATACTGGGGTGGGCACGGCCCACCCGGCCCCTCTTTATACGCCTATGTATATTTAATAAATCTTCTTGTTTAGAACTTACTACTATCTTTCCAGCCCTTAACCTAATGCGACAGTGTAGTTTTCAACTAATATGTATTTTATTTTAATGAATAAAATATGCTAATTACTTTTTTGTGTCAAATATGACAATGAGCCTACAAAAACGAAAAAGTCTTTAGTCATAAGTAGAATAATCATGAATAAAGACTCGACTTATTACTGTTTCACAAAAAAAGAACCTCATTTTAATTTTGAAAATGGAACTAAAATCGGCGATCTCTGTTAGAATGCATGCAATGTGTTGCGGCTACAGAAGAAGCAAAAAAAAGACATTGGCGCGAAATCTTTATAATTTTTCTCTAATTGCAAATTGAATTGATAGTGACCGTAATTAATTTCTCGCAATCGTAGTGAAAAGTATAGTGTAACACACGGCGCTAAAACCCATTAAAACTCGGTTTCTATTTACTCCCTCGCTAAAGCTCGGTAAAACTACCTCTTATCTATTGGGTCATTTTAGCTCCTTGTATAACAATCTACTATAAACTTTAAACAGAGTTTATTTAACCTTACATACTTAACAATAAATACTTATAACGCTTTACTCTAAATCTAATTACTAATTAACTACATGTAATGAACTCTTGCGATTACACTCATAGTGCACGAAAAAATATCCGGTCTCTCATGGACTTCCTTCACCGGCTTCACCTCACGGATTGTTGGGGTGAGGGGTGCTTTCGTCAGAAGATTGGTTCTAGACACAGGTACGTTTAGCAGTTGCGGGCGTCGCTGCCTCCACACGTACCGGTCCGGCACGCTAAGTTCCAGGTGACGCAGCACTCTCGGCTGCGTCACACAGTAGCTTCAATACATGCGCTGCGAGACCTAAGTCCGGTGAACCCTGAGCTCATTATACTCGACCATCCCCAGTACAAATAGTGTGGGGTACATCAACGGGAACGAATAGTATGGATACCCCCCCTTTTAAAGTACAAGTGTCAACTGCCATACAAATGTAAACTTGTTTTGTACCCGTTCCGAAACGAGACTGTATTTCGCTTCATGTAGTGCCCAAATGACCGCACTATGTTCAAGATGGCTCTTAACTAGTGATACATCACCTTGAGTGTGATTATGTTCGTAAACCCCTGTGACTGCCTCAGTACAAAACCTGGGTTTCTGTACGCCTTCTTGCATATAATTGATGTGTTCGCGAAAACTAAGGTCTGAAGTGAGATACACGCCTAGATCACGTACCTGCGACGCTCGTTGCATCGATGCTGTCTCTACTTTGTACTCGTAGCACATCGGGGTCCGCGCACGAGTGAACGTTATCACCGAGCATTTGTCAACAGTGAAGTAGAGCTTATTATTATGGCTCCACTCCACCACTGTGTCAATGTCCTTCTGCAGGCGCTCACAATCGGACTTATCTTTAACCTTAAGCAGCAATTTAAGGTCATCTGCAAACAATAAACATAAGGCATGTCTGCGACCTCCGTTAAGTCGTTTATCATTATGATAAATACGAGAGGCCCCAAATTGCTGCTCTGGCTTACTTCGGACCTTGTGTAATATAGTTCGGACTCACACCCATTATAGTCCACATACTGCTGTCTATCTTCCATGTAGCTCACGAAGAACTGCAATAGGTAGGTGTGGTGTACAGCCGATCTCTGCAAGTTTTCTAAATAGGACATCATTGTCGACGGTGTCAAATGCCTTTTTAAAATCAAAGTATGCCGCGTCCACTTGCACCCCAGCTTCGACTAACGTACTACCTTCGCCATGGAGTTCAGTAGATTAGTAGCAGTGCTACGCTCCGGCCTGAATCCATGCTGCGCATCCGACAGCTGCGTGCACACCCTGTCCCTGCAAACTGCGCTGGATGGCGGACTCAAAAACTTTTGCGGGTGTAGACAGCACAGCTACTGGTCTATATAAGCCGCTGACATCCGGACCTGCCTTACCTTTAGGAACCGGAATCACACGCGTGATCTTCCACCGAGCCGGGAACGTCGCTTTCCTTAAACAGGTGTTAAAGATATGATGCAGCGGTTCTGGTAGCACCCTGCCACAGTCTCTGAACAGAAACGCTGGTATCGCATCCGGGACAGATGGTAAAGATGAATAATTAATTATTAATAATATTTAATATAATTAATAATTATATAATAATAAATTATAATTAATAATTAATATTAATTAATAATAAAAATGGTAAGAAGTAATACTACTATTGATGTACATATCACTTACTTAAACTAGAGAAGACTATCAGACATCCCCCTCAAGCTCCTCTCCTTGACATGACTTTGATAGTTTATCCTAACCGGGTACCATAGAAATCCTCGATAGCTCTATATCGACAGCTAACTGTCATTGTCCTATTATCATCATTGATAGCTTCACAACGTAGGATGCGGCCGTGGTGGTGAATAGCAGTTGGAGGGTTCTGTATGTCTTTCTGGCGCACGAGAGGAGCAGCGATGACCGAGTGGCGGAGCGCGCGGGGTGGGTCGCTCGACGCGCGCGCATCAAAACTGTTGAGACGGCGCGCGCGCGACCAGTACCCGCGTAGCAGCCGCTCTGCACGCACGACCTTGCATCCCGCGCATCGCACACGCGACCTCTCAGTTCTCACAGTGACCCGTCGCTCGCGATGACCCCCGCGGCGGCCATCACGCTGCTGCTGCTAGTCGGTGAGTACCCTCACCTCGGAGTACGTCCATCACTGATGGCTGAATAGAGAGCCAATAGCGAACTATGCAGCACTTTCATCTTAAGAACTATCGTCAGTGCTTGGAAGTACAATCATGTTGGGATTTCATTCAGAATATCACTAAATCCTACAAGAGTTGATGTAGCGTACTTACGTATGTTTTCTACACTTTCCTTCAGTTGATAGAAAATACCACGTATTCTGCATTCTACCCCTACTTGTTAGATCAAATCAAAGTGCAATTACAGCATTAATTTTATTTGAGTATTGGGCGCTCTCTCCCCTCTGTTGTTAGATTGGCATACGCAGTTGTCTACTTTATAAATCTAATAATCTCGGCTGTCTGGCTCGGTTATTCGAATACCTTGACAACAATATTGCCATGAATTGGCAAGGTAACTGTTAGTACCTCGTTAACGAATGCCCTAAATAAAGAAACAAAAAGTAATTGTTTATATTTGTAATCATAAATATGGAACAATAAGGTGTTACAAATAATTTATTTTCACTTAATTTAATTATTGAATTCGGACCTATATTATGGATGTGCTTATTATGGCTTGCCTATGAAGTTTGTCATCATAAATTATATTTATGGCTCATTAATAAATCTCTGCATTATACAGTCGTAAACACCAGAAGAAGTGGCATGTTGCTAAGTCATAGTAACTGCCTACCTATGTCAGACTGATCTCGAATCGTGTTGTGTTCTTTCCCATTTGTTGTGGTGGTAGCATCTACGTGGTAACAAAATTGGCTCAGAGGACACAAAAGGGCACACAGTTGCGAAGTAACACGGGTCGCAGGCTGGCAGGCCAGTGGGTCACTCCCCTGACAGTCAGTGAACACAACACGTCAACAGAAACCGGCGCTCGACGAATGTTGGCGCCGGCGCCGCCGGAATTGATCCTGTGGTCCAAGTGACAAACATCCTTTTCAACAGAATAATACCAGCTAAATTGATTTAACCGGCAAACGACCTACGACTGTGATTTAAGATCCACAAAAGCCGAAAAATAAATCAAAGTATTGAAAAAACCGAAGACATGGTCAGACTCTCGCCAAAAGGATTGCAACCATTGTGGGACCTCACAAAATTAATAAGAATTTGCGCAAGTATTGAGCTCAAGTAAAAACAATAGGCGACCAACGCTCTATAAACCTCACTTTCCTAGAAATATTATGTTCAGACTTTAACGACGACTTCGAGGTCGAAGATTGTTGAAGACAACACTAGCTAGGTCAGGGACGGCCTCATAAGACATCTTTTCTGAAAAATTTTTTTATTAAAACGATGTGAAATGAGTAATATCTGCAAATGGAACTGTTGTCATCAAGTAGGACGCACCTATTTTTTTGTGCAAGAGTGAGCGGCGTGAGAGAGATCAGCAGATTTTCTACAGTCTACGCAGACCCGTTTCCGTGCTGGACTCTGGATGGTCTTTTCAGAACAAATTGAGGATCTTTAATGATTGCCATTGAAATCCAAGTTTCCTTGTAGTTGTATGCTCAGGGAGGATTATGCGTCGTACCTACATTCAGTTGGCATGAAACACGTAGTTACCAGTTTGAACGAGAGGCAGCTGAGCCTAAACGTTGACCTTTCACATAACGTGCGGTAAAAGTTGTTTTTCTTAGTACGAGCACGTAAGCGAGAGACTCAAAATGACTTTCTTCGCATGTTTGTTAATGCAGCTTCCGTAATGACTTCCTGACCAAACTGGACAGTTCTACACATACGAGTTTCGTAGCTTCATACATCGTTGTGACATCTGTATAAGATGTAAAATAAAGTTATCTTGCTGAGTAGTAGCCAAGTAGTGAAGAGTAATCGACGCGGCCTGCATCCAGGAATAACACAAAGTGATTACAATTCTTCCAAAATATTATTGTTGTAATTTTATTGTCACAGCGTGGCAGTAACGACAGGTGTCAGTGGCGTGGCCGTGTCGCCTGGGGCCGCTGTCGCGTGTGCCTTGCGCCGGCTCTAATTAGCATCGGGTGACATTTGTCCTGCAGGTCGCGGGAGGCTGGCGGTGTCGGGCGCCACTCGACCCACTAACGTTGTAACTCGCTATGATGCATTTCCCCGGCGCCAGCGATGAGTCCAACACATTGTCGTTTAGTTCGTGTGTCCACCAGGTAGCGCAACTCTTTTTGTGATCATACCGATGGATATAAAACTGGGAGTGGGATTGGTCTCCTATCAGTCAATATCGTTAAACGATTCGTAATATTGTATGAATAATGTTGTCTGCTGAGTTACTGGCAGCGACGCGGCGGCGGGCACTGGCCGCAGGTTGCGACACTTGGCAGGCAGGAAGCGCGCTCAGGAAGCTACTTTCTCGATACTTCTACAACCTTCCCATGACCTTAGTATACACACGCAACAGTGCAAGCTTAATAATATGGTAGCTAAACCGTCGTTCAATGAATTGTTGTAAGTACAAGTACCTACTGTAAAGCTTTCTACTGAATCACCATCAGCCGGAAGACGTTCACTATTGAATAAAGACCACCCCCAAGGGGAGGGGGGTTACCATAAACCCCACGCTCGCCAGGCGTTTTGAAGATCGCAGTGAGGTTGTTAAGTACATCGAAACTGCTGCTGCCCGACTTCTGGATTTTCCCGTTGTCGCCTTCTACAGCACCCTCGGGATGAAATGCGGGGGTGTTATTCTGGCCCGGAGACCCTGCGGGCTTCTACTGAATGGAAACAGTTTATTGTACTAGTGCATGAAGGCCGCTCAAGCTGCTCAACGGAGACTTTCAGGAACAGTGAAATGAAATGTATGGTAAGGTAAGGTAAGGTAAAGGTGTAAGGTATGGTATACAATGAGGTGGTAAAAATAATCAGGACTCACTATATTCGACTTATCAGTCGTGCAAATATTTTAAATAGGTTAGGTATAAAAGTTACAAAAATGACACCATACATATCATAATCATAATTTGGAAACACTAGTAAAACGAAAAGAATAAGACGACAAGGGGATGGGGGGCGCGTAGCCGAGTCGTACGTGTCGGGCAGTGCGCCGGCGTCGGAGTCTGCCGCGTGTATTATTTATGAACGTTTGAGCACTGAACCTTGACATTAGTGTGCATATCATTATAGAATGCGAACTATTAAACGGCTGGCACCGGCGGCGCCCGCGCTCTGGCGCCGGTATAGCAATTCACAACGCACTACAGGTTATTTACAAACAGGTACCACTTAAATACGAAATCGGCGCGTTTATGATTAGACGATAGGTAAAACAAAATATATGAGCTATGGAGCGACACACGGCTCACTAGCCTTCATTAATTCAATTACATCCGAGAAGCTTCTATACGTCGGTCTTACATTCCGTCTACCGGTTGCACATATTATAACATAAGACGTGACCACGATGGAAACCTAAAAATCTGCTTCCAAAAACACTACAACATAGAGCTCACACCGGTGTTGTGTGACTACTCAGGCCCGAATGAGCTAAGGATCTACACCGATGGATCAAAAATCAACCTCGGTACTGGAGTCAGAGTCTTCTCTGACGACCTAATTATCAAAATATCCAGGCCCTTAGGAATGTTTAACACTGTCTACCAAGCAGAATGTGTAGGCATTATCCAAGCAGCACACGCTAAAGATGTCAGGGAAGTCACGGACACGCACATCCGTATACTCTCCGATAGAGCCCCAGTCCTTCAATCCTTAAAGAAAAACCAGATCACGTCGAGACTATATAATAGAATGCCATAATGCAGTAGAACGCGTTACGGTACTAAACCGCAACACGGTGATACTACAATGGATTAAAGGAAACAGTGGATCACTAGGTAACGATGCGGCTGATGAACTCGCCAGGACGGGTTCTGGCACAAAAGCATTCCGACCCAAACCCATTGTGCTCATTCCATTAAATCAGTTAAGAAATTGGTTAAAACACTACACACAAGCGGAGAAATGGTGGACCTCGGCACCGGGGTGCAGGCAATCCAAGGAGGCTATGCCATCCCTTGATACAAAACTGACCAAGTGCCTTCTGCAACTGGACAGAGATGGTGGCGGGGACCATCACCGGACACTGCTCACTGAACAAGCACTTTCATACACAGTCCTCTGTGCAGAGCGTCAATGGAGGCGAAGCAAAAGCAGAGGCGCATGTACTCCTTGAGTGCACCGGCGTCACCCAGATCCACAGGGAAACCCTTAGAATACCAAATTCCCTTGCGGATGCCCTGAGAAGACTGGGAATACAGATATGCTTCTGGAGGGAGGTGGGCTAGTTAAAATAACGGCTGGCATGGTCACGTACAATGGTCCATTGTAAGGACTAAGTGTGGGAACCAAACCCCCCAATATAGAACAAAACACGTGTTCGCACGGATTCATACTCAGAACAAGTTTCTTATCATCTTTGTTTGGTGTTGCTAAAACAATACTAAGTGTGTAGAGTTTATTGTAGGGAGCGGTTCCACAACCGGGGCTGGCTGCCGATGTAGGTAGCTGACATAACAGGTATATAGCACAAATGGCGGTAGAGATTCTACTGAAAGAACACAAAATTCAGGAGCGAGTGCAGTTTTTGACTATTGAATGTATTACGAGCAAATAAGAGCTCCACATAGTGATCAACCGTCTACTTTGGCAATAACACGAACGTTTACACATATGATAATCTAGGATGCAAGAGCAAACGAAGCGAGCTCGGACATCAGGGCACTCCAATTCTTACAGGTAAGGTTCGAAAGGGACAACGGGGACTTTTAGTCAGTGTTTGGCGTTGGAACCAAGAAGATCCAACTCAAACTTATGCAGTAACAAAAATGATAACCCTTAAAAACTGTAAAGAATCACAGACAGAAATAGTACTGTTCGTAAATCTATGAGTTCATTGCAAAAAAAAAGTAAAATATCTTTATTTCAGACTTGGTTATGGACTATGCCAAGTCTGAAATAATGTTTTTTTTTTTATTGCCTGCCTTCTCGTATCCGAGTTATTTCTTATTGGGAGTTTAAGAGCCCAGTGTGGTGTCCCGTGTGTGCGCAGGAGTGTGAGTGTAATTGTATAGGAACTGGCGCGCGTCGGTTATGTTACATGTTATTAGCAGGTCGCGATCTAATTCGAGTGCGCTCGACCTTAACCCAGTGTGTGGTGTGAGGCGCCACAGTCGACACACGCGGCCAGAAGGCACACTCCTCATCAACAACAAATCTACGCACGGCCCTGACCAGTGAGTGACACAACAATATCGACGGAGGGCTTTACTCAATTTCCGCTTTCTATCTCTTGCGAATGCAATAGGGGTTGATCTTCAAAAAATCCAAAGATATGTTGTTCGTCAGTCAGATTATAATTGTTGACAATCTCATTGTCGTAGTGAGTGAACCTTCTAGTGAGGTGTGTGGCGCAGGCTCACCGTTACCGATGTGTATCTATCTGTGCGTATGTAGTCGGAGCGCATTCCTTGCGGGCAGTGGGTCAGGTGCCAACGGTACCCGCACCGGTCGCCCTCCCCCCTCCACCACCCTGCCAGAGCATGCTACGGTACACAAGTGGCGCACACTCGCGGCGCAATGCTCTAGATGTACAGACACACGAGCACTGCGAGCACCACCGCTCTCACGTGAGGATGCTCGCCTCATCACCGCACTAACTAACTGGGTCATGTGCATCCTTCTAACCTTATCTTTTACTTGTGTAGATCTCTGTTACCCGTCATCTTAGAATTCAGTTCATTTCGACAGTTGATTCTGCCTGTTATAGTAAAATATACTAATGTTGGCACCCCCGCGTCCTTAAAACACGAACATATTCATAATAAACAGAATAAATAATTAGCGAAGTTAGCGAAGTGTCAATCATTGGGGGGGGGGGGGGGGAATGCCAACATAACTATAGTTTACCCTACTTCACAGGCCAATCGGAGTCTTCAGGAAACCTAATACCTACTATCTCAGCGCATTTGTATCATTTCTCTGCGATCAGATACTGACACCATTTTATAGAATAGGCCATTCCGTTATCCCCACAGTATTCCTTAAGCACAATACTGATGGCACCGCCACCCATGAACATGGGTTTTATAGTCTTTGTGCACCGCTCTCCGTACTGAACCGATAGGAGGAATCACATGTGCTCTGTGGGCAGGTGTAAACTCGTCAGTGTGCTGTAACGAGCTCTCGCACATTATATTGTCCGCTGTTTGTGCTCGTGTCTGTTATGTCACTGCACGTCACAGATTCTTTCTCTGTGGGAATCGTAAAGGTCGTTGTGACATAAGGCGCAGTTCACACGGAACAGTTTCCACGCGCCATCGCCCGAACACGCACACTCGCACACTGCAGTTACATACAGTTACATTAGGGCATAATATTTACAAAGTTTGATACTGATGCCTTATGGAACCAACATTTTCGTTGATGCTGGTTCTACGCTGGTCAAGTCTGTATACAAAACATTTGGTTGCCGGTTGTTGTCGATATACATTGAGTATGTAAGTCTGCTAGATATGTGTCGGCCGAGCTCATGCGCCGCCCACCTGCGCAGTCCAGCTGACCTATTACATCTAGTAGTCATGGTGTCACGGTAGTGTCACAGCTCACCTGTTACATCTAGTAGTCATGGTGTCACGGTAGTGTCACAGCTGACCTGTTACATCTAGTAGTCATGGTGTCACGGTAGTGTCACAGCTGATCTGTTACATCTAGTAGTCATGGTGTCACGGTAGTGTCACAGCTGACCTGTTACATCTAGTAGTCATGGTGTCACGGTAGTGTCACAGCTGACCTGTTACATCTAGTAGTCATGGTGTCACGGTAGTGTCACAGCTGACCTGTTACATCTAGTAGTCATGGTGTCACGGTAGTGTCACAGCTGATCTGTTACATCTAGTAGTCATGGTGTCACGGTAGTGTCACAGCTGACCTGTTACATCTAGTAGTCATGGTGTCACGGTAGTGTCACAGCTGACCTGTTACATCTAGTAGTCATGGTGTCACGGTAGTGTCACAGCTGACCTGTTACATCTAGTAGTCATGGTGTCACGGTAGTGTCACAGCTGACCTGTTACATCTAGTAGTCATGGTGTCACGGTAGTGTCACAGCTGACCTGTTACATCTAGTAGTCATGGTGTCACGGTAGTGTCACAGCTGACCTGTTACATCTAGTAGTCATGGTGTCACGGTAGTGTCACAGCTGACCTGTTACATCTAGTAGTCATGGTGTCACGGTAGTGTCACAGCTGCAGGCGGCGCGGCTCCGCGGCCGGCGACGTCGTGTTGTGTGCCGATGGCTGACGGTGAAGCATGGCTGTGTCACCGCTGTCGCCGTCGCCCTGCCGGTTCAATACGGGCTCTGCATCGTTACTTTGTAGTTGTTGATGGACTTCAATACTTGGACAACGATCACAACGTTAGTCACGTCCGAAAATAGGGAGCCCCTGTGAGGGTGTCGGCTTACATTTTGTGATTAAATATTAATGATTACAATTTAGACGTGTGAGCTGATGTCGTTATAATTATTATTATAACGCCTCACGCGTATCCCCGCCTCCCCGGGGTGTTGCCCCCCGGTGTGTGATTTGTCTGTTTCGCCGATGACACTATAATTTAGTGCCCCATATAATTTTACCTACTTCCATCTGTAGAAGTCGGAGCGGTATTTAAAACCTTTAGTACCGACTAAAGCTACGCGATGTTCGGTTGTTGTCAGCACATGTCATACGGCAAGCTACCGGCGCCGGTAGAGGCGTCTCGTGACATCGCCGCCCTTGTTTTGTTGTGCGCTCTTGATCTATTGTTTACATTTATTTCGACAATCACAGCGTGGTAGGAAGAATAGCTCGGCGATTGTTTTTATATGATTGTTATCAAACAACAGGCGACACTCACCTGGTCGCGGCGCATTCCTGCGCGTCGACATCACGCGGCGCGTCATCTGCCGACTGTGACGCTGCTGCTGATCGTAATGACATTATATTTGCAGGGAACTACATAAATAATCAGGAAGGTTGTTTTATTCAACGAAAAATATAATACAACCATAAATGTTTATAAAATACATAGATACAAATTAATTTGTTTTTTTTTTTACGATGACGTCCTAGCTATTGGTGAATAAGATAAAACCTTTAGAATAAATAATAATAATATATTGATTTATTTGCTCTCACAATGGTTACGACGCAGTTACATTCAGATGTATGGTTGATTATATTCACATTGTGAGAGCTGGTGCCTGAAGTAGGTTTGAAAAAAACCTGTATCACATTCATTTGGTGACCCCAAATGGTTTTAATCAGCAAAATATAAATGTATAATTTAGATTTAGATACATTGGACAGTTGACTTTTTAGGTGTATGATTTTTAATCTATGGAAACTCTAAAGTTTCCAGTCATACGACAGTTATATAACTTGTATAATACAAAACACACCGTAACATCTTACTTGTGTAGGTACCTACAGTCAATGCAGATAAATATTATTATCTATATTCATTTATATTCTATACTTACATTATACGATAAATTAGCTGCTTAACTGCGAAGTTGTGTAATCTCAATAAACGCAGCGACCGCCATTGTATGTCCGAGTATCTGGAACAGAACCGCTGACCCACGACCGAGTCAATTGAATCACAGTTGATCAGCTGAACGACAAAGTAAAGCGACACCAGCAGAGCGACGTCAATGATTGATAGATTGAGTGTCGAGCGGTGCGGAAGTGAAAGTGCCGAATGATTTAATGTAACGCAGCAGATGTTCGTTACGACTGGCCTTAACAGTTAATAAAGGAAAGTGTGTAATTATAGACAATTAGAGAGGTTGCGACGCCATCATAGCCACAGCAGTCGCCCAGGCGTCAACAGCGCGACCCTATTGCCCACATCACACATGCGCATTCACCCGCACTCACTCGCAGCCCTAGCACGAGCGCCTCAACGTTAACAACAACAATCCTAAGAACCTACAATAACTTCCTGGTACCGCCCACAGATATCTATGGTATCACCAATGGGTGATATATGTTTAAACTACATTATGTTGTGTGTGATCTGATTGAATTCACGTTGCGTTTAGTCTGCACTCGCGTGGCGCTGCCTCCTCCGATATTGTTAAGCTCGCTCCACGCTGACCAGTCGCTCTCGCTACTGATCGCCTCAGCGTAACGCATAGTTTTTTTTTACCCTAAATATAAAAAGAGGAGGTAGAGGAAGCTAGTTAGTTAAGGTAGGCTCCGTCCGTCACTTCGTCCGAGTAGAAGTAGTAGCCCGAGAGAGTAATATATCGTCATTGATATGTTATCCCACAGGAACACAAAAAACGGAATTAAAGAAACAGTCGAGATCAGTATCTATAAATGTGCTGAATTTCAGAGAATCTAGTAGCTAGTGGGATCACGAAAAAGTAATCTGTTGTTCCATACGTTTGAGTTCTCATTAAACGATATGATGTATGGAATAGCTGCTTTTGTTCGATGTGTCGAGCAATAATCTAAAGTTCGGGAACGCTCCGCAAGTTTCAGTGAAGAGACACCCTGCGTGGCGTGCCATCGTATATATATATGCGACGCAATTGGATGCGCGATCCAATTGCGTCGCATATCTACGGAATAGAACCTTGGCTCTATTCCGTAGATATGCCTAATACTATTACAAAACGACTTGTAGGTACACTCAAATTATAGATCCACGAGATTGATAGTAAGTTCCAATCGTGAGAGTGTTCCTCCGAGCTCATGAATAATGTTCTCGCTTGCGGGGTCTGATTGTAGAGTGTGCGGTCACGAGCCGCGAGCGGTCGCAAGCCGCGGCCTGTGCTACTGGCCAGTTAACTATCTTACAACCGCATCGCTCGTGGATGATAATCGGCTTGTTAGTGTGGGCCTCGTAACACACCATTAAAATAATTTTGCTAAATTTTTATACATATTGATGTTGAATTTTTGTATGGAATAGGTGTTTTTAACCGAAGAAAAATTAAATACTGTACGTACATACGTATTGAATGTCATATGTCACGACGATGTATCTTCTACCGCGTCTAGTGACGTGTCACGATGTACCTTCTACGGTGTACCTTCTACCGTGTAGCTGTAGACGAGCGAAAGAGCGCGTCACACTGACGATACGCGACGCGATTCACAAACAATAGAAGAGCGCAGGGTGTTACTACAACGTAAACATTGTGTTCTGTTCTTTTACGCCGTGTGCCACATATATGCTGCCACATGTTGCATCAAAGGAATCGGCAGCGGCTGTAATATGTAGTTCGACAGGTTTCACATACAAGCAACTAGATTTTTTTTATTACGTTAAATAGTGCCAATTATGTTCGTAAATGATGTAAACTTTGTAAACATCTAAAGGCTCTCAGTCTTTTGAAATCTGTTTTGAAGGAATTTCGCTGTCCAGTAGCTGAATAGAGCAGTGTTTCTTAGAACGAGCATGTCAGTGTACTGGGAGCAAGCTAGCCGCAGTCGCGAGAACGATGACTGAGGTCTTGCTTAGTATTACGAGCGTACAATATGAACAGCATAGCTAGATCATATATTATTGTTGTCAAATGCGCGCGTTGATGTCTTTTGTATGGGTGATCAACATTCCGTGTTTGTGAATGCTTTAATAGTATTTATGACTGTAGTTAATATAGTTTTGGAACCCGGGATAACAAGTTTTTTGAGGTTTAATAAAATCTAATCTTTTGTATCTCTTGATTTTCTCAATTTTCAACCGACTTCAAAAAAAGAAGCAGGTCTCAATTCGACACGTATTTATATATTTTTTTATTTAGTGTTGTTCGATTTCGATGATTTGTTTTTTAATTGATAGTGTATACCTTAAAGTTGATCCCATTTATATTTCATGAAAATATTTCACCCCAAAAGGTGGAAAAATTAAGGAAAGACTGAAATTTTAAGGTGTCTCCGTTTCGAAATTAATTTGTGTGACAGTAGGCACTAAAAACTGGCCAAGTGCGTGGCGGCCCACGCGCAATATAGGGTTCCGTAGTTGTATTCTTACCCACGTAGTTCTTGTTTTGTCCCTATATTTAACATTTTTCAATAAATTGTGGCGTCATAGCAGGCGTCTCTGATGCGATTATCGCTTTTAATTTCAAACATTTTTTGAGCGTAATATGTAAAATTGACCTACCCCCATTACAAATAGCGTAATCATGTACAAATAGCCTATGACGTTTACGTTGGTCCGACCTGTAAGAAACATTTTAGCGAAAAGTCTATTCAATAGTTTTTGCGTGAAGCTGGTTTATAGTAAAAGACAGAGGAACGGGCAAAATTTCTTAAAAAATAATTTCCGCTTTACGATCGTCACTACAGTTTCTTTTGACGTGAATACGACTTTAAATTTGCTTCCATTGTGGGAAGCAATTTAGAAAACTGATGATAACAAAATAGGGGGATACAGTTTGGTGTTGTAGATACATAATATCTATCATCTACTACGAAAATTTTGGTTCACCACTCGATAGTATATTTAAAAAAGTGAACCTATAAGGGAAACTATATACTTAGGGCTTTTCAGTTCATTGAATAAGGATTTCAAACTAAACAAAATTGTACGTCGTGTACGAGTAGACATAATAGGTATTTCGGTATAGATATTATTTCCTGCAGAAATATTGAAAATATGAGCAAGCAAATCAACATCAAGCTAATAGGCAATAATAATAAAAAAAAATACGCAGTTTTAATTTATTGCCATTTGGAAATATTCTAGCATTAAAAAAGAAACAAAAAATTGTTTGTCGCTCGGATTGAACTCAGGACCAGCAACTTACAAGGCGGCTGCCGCACTGTTACGCAAAGTTTATCGCTGACAGTAGGTCCAAAATAGCTGTTCTAGTTTGTCATGATCCACTGCTTAGCTCCTTGAAGGTATAGCGTGATGGTAATTGTTTTAAATGTTAAATCTGCAGCTACTTACAATATATTTTGATTACTATAAAGTTTTAAGAGTAGCAAGCATGCTACGAGCGCTTATGAGGGCAGCTGTAGCGATTTATTACATTTTACAAGTTTATCGACTATTACTCGTAAACTTGTAAAGCCTACTTAGCTGTGATAGTTTTCCTATCAATTTCGTTATATATGCTACTACTGTGAATTTTTTTACAGATTACGATACAACCATCGAGCTGATAGGAGTGGCGCAAATTGACAGCAACAAAAATTAGCACTTTAGAGCCAAATATTTCCCAAAGGGATTCCTTAATCGAAAAATTGTTTTTCCAAACCCTTAATATTTTTTAAAGACCTTTTTAACGACACCCCACACCATATGGTAGACTAGAAAAAAAATACTCATCTCCACTTCACGTTTAGAGGAGGTACCCTAGAAAAAAATAGTTTTCAATATTTTATTCCAGAACTTTGTCGGCGTAACTAATGTGTATATCCATGCCAATTGACAGCTTCCTATTTCTTAGTCTTTGAGCTACACTGCGGACGGACGGATTGACATACCGAAACTATAAGGGTTCCTTGTTGACTTCGGAACCCTAAAAAGCGTAAAAAGAACGTTTTTATAAAATAGACAACCACCTTCAACAACTAAAAAGTAAAAAATAACTTTTAATTCGCAAGTCGGTGACAATACAAAACAACAAACAAAACCAAAGCCGCGAATTTAAAGTAATTTTTATTTTTCATATTTTGGAGGCGGTTGTCTTTTTGTAAAAAAGTTTTTATTAACAACTTTTCGTTTACAGCTGCAGTAAAAACTTATGTATGCCAATGATTTGTTTTGAATGCACGTCATTAAGTATGATAATTATGTCTATCAGTGAGTGAGTAGCTCATTGCAAAACTTGCTACAAATATTTAAGCTAACCGTCTGGGAACATTCAGTGTAATACCACTGTAAGTGTCGGTGAAACTAGTGTCTGTACACTACGCCTGCACACTACGTAGGAAACATATACAAATGATGTAATGTGTGGAGGTTGCGTGCCACACAATCTGTTCACGGGTATAGGAAATACTCTACATTTTATACATGCAAATAAATACACGGTGAGACCGCGACAACGTAGACACACATACCATCGCACGTATATACATACGCGTGGGTACGCATGTGCCTCGCATCTCGTAAATCTCTTCAGTTTAACAACTTGCGGCAAAAATGTGTGGAAAGTGAGAGGAATCCCCCGCAAGCGCATCCCTGCCCCCCCCAACCGCGGGGAAAGTGGTAGCATCGCAGTACATCAGTACGATGGTACACATGTACACACACGTACGTATTACGATTGGCCAGTTGTGCTGAAGTCCTGTGACTTGGGGGTGAGGCTGTTGCTATCACCCGGACACAGATTCACTGGAACAGCTGGAACAAAAGATGTTTGTATTGCAATGATAGACTGCAGCTCACAGTGCACGCTCGTGCTACGTGCGTCGGGCAGCAGCGGCAGAACAACGCAGGCTCCGTCTCCATTCACAACCATCTGCTGCTTGCTGTAGGAAACACCAAACGATCTGTTGGTCGATGTCCAACGCTAGTGTTTAGGGTTTTTATATAGTCTT
Source organism: Charanyca ferruginea (assembly GCA_947361185.1). Taxonomy (NCBI): domain Eukaryota; kingdom Metazoa; phylum Arthropoda; class Insecta; order Lepidoptera; family Noctuidae; genus Charanyca; species Charanyca ferruginea. Next base: position 22,948,252 of record OX376078.1, on the reverse strand, counting down.
ATAGGCTTGCGTTTGGCCGCAACTCACCTGATCTTAAGGGAACGCTTGCCTAGGATTGACCGGTTCACTAGTGCCTTAAAGATACCCAGATTATATGTATCGGGGTATTCCCCTATACATATTGAGAGGCGGGCAGTGAATTCCACAATCTGGCAGTTCACACAATAAATATAGAAGCAAAGCGCTTGGTTCGAGACCGTGGTACTACAAGCGTATAGCGGTGACGCTTCGCCGTACTCTGCTCGTCTGATTATGGAATGGAGATGGGCGAATTAAGTTGCGCAATTCCAAAGCACACTCTTCGAAATGTACCCGATAAAAGACCGATTGGCTGGCAACGGGAATGGAAAAAAACTGTCCATGTTATAATCATTTATTTACGTTAAGCGTGCGAGTTCGGGTCACAGAAATTCATATTTATGTGTAACTCAACTCCATCGGTCCAGTAGATTCGGAGCAAATTGGCTGTGAGATGGACAGACAGACACACGAGTGATCCTATTTGGGTTCCCTTTTACAATCGGACGTACGGAACCCTTCTTTATCAGCACGCCGCGCTTGTGACGTCACAGCTGGCGACGCTGTCACCGACGCCGACGTGTCTGTGACGGCTGCTTCACTACCATCCGGCGGGTATTGTGACCCGAGCTTGGGCTTCATTGATATTATGATGGGAAGTATTTTGAGGCGTTGTCATGTCTTTGGTATTTTACTGTATCCTTGATCTAGTGAGACTGCTGAGAGGGGCGCTGTTGTACGTGGGCTCCTAAGTTGAATACCTTGCGTTTTCTGGGGTTATCTCATTATTAGCCCAGAGTTTAGATGTATGGCAGGTTATTAGCTAAATAAACAATAAAATGAAATAAAATACTTTTATTTCGGACAACTACGAGATCCAAAAATTTTTAGTAATAGGTTTGCACTTAAACGCTATTGTTAGTAACTTTACTAAATACTAATTAATGAGAGGACCACCCATCAACTAGAGCAACAAAACACTAGGGTATAAGTGTTCTCACAAATTGCCTTACTTATTGTGCAGGACGTATCGGCCACCACAGTCTTGAGGATTCTTTTGTGACTACCTCTTATTCTGGTCAGAAGCGAGGCCGTTTTCTTGCGAATGATGGCATGAAACCCTGCAAGCCCCTGATGACCCTGAGAAGGTATTGCAAAAACGAGGCAATCGCAACAGCATCCTAAAATAATTATTATATTGGACGCGTAGAGCATCTAGCGATCTTTTCGAGTAGTTGACCCAAAGATTACCGGTGTAAAGGGACTATTTAGGACTTGAAGATAACTGACGAAAAAGGTGGGAGTATCGATCATACGCTCTACCTTTCGCGAGAATACAAACAGGCGTTTGCATGTTTGTTATTATATTGCCATTACTTTACAAGCCCGTATAGAGTCAGTACTGAACGCGGTTCGCACGAGGACCATTTCGGTAGTCACATGCAGCTGTGATAGACGATCCGATATTATTTTTAATGAAGATTATGCTGACACATTCAGTTTAATTTGACCACAAGCGTCAAGTTCCAACTGTTAATTAGAATGCAGCTTGAACCTGCCACGTGTGGACACCAGACGGCGGAACGTGACCAACGAAACAGTTTGTAAAGAAGCTAATCTATCTGTGTTGTCTCAAGACAAAAGCTCGACCATTGATAAATGTAATCCGACTGTGACGTCATCACGTGAACCACAACTGCATCAACCAGTTGTACAACAACATTGTAACAATTAGTGCACGAAGAGACGAACTGTTGAGTCAAGATTTATAACTGATCGTTAACCGTTGACTACCTTTTTTTTTTGTTCCCGTTTGAAAAATCCTCATGGATGTCCTCCGCCACTAACTAAAACCACCCCGGTGTTCCATCTCACACTTACGTTGGGGGTCGCGGGAACTGGAGATACTTCCGCCACCCCCGACTGCCGTCGACTACCTGCGTTAAGTTATTCGGAGCTGGATGCAGACTCTCTCTTTAATGTCAGCTAACAGATCGATGAGTTCCTACCGTTGAGGAGTCGCGTGGTGGAAACATAAAAGAGTTGTATGAGCTTCGCACCTCGGCGCGGCGTCGGTTCAGTGTTTATGTAACGGTAGCTGTGCATATAATCCGTGACCGCGACATCTGTGACGCGGGGAAAGGCGCCTGCGCCACTACAAAACTACCATACAGAAGGCCAGGCTTCGATGCCTTCATCGTTAATGGAGAACATTTAAAATAACATTACAGAATACACACAAGCATTAAGTCGCTAATATAAACATCAAAAAGGTAACGAACCGTAAAAAGGATTGGATTCACTGTTAGTAACGTGGACTCACTGTAAGTGCTTGAACGTGCTCATGTCATGTGCCGTCGTCGTAAGGAGTGGACTTTCTGTGGCGAAGTATTTGTCCGATCGCGAGGACACAGTCACACTGCGTGCGTCTATGTCCTTAAATGTTTGGCTAATTTAAGCTCTAGGCACGTTTAATTCTAGGTAACACGGGCAATATATATTTATAAGTGCACTAAACTGCATGTACGGAGTCATAATAATATTCATACGCTCGCAATGAGCGACCACTTTCCACAGTACGTGTACGTGCGAATCTGTTCTGAACTTGTCTCTAACCGCTAAAGTTTCACTTAAAACGCGTCGTTTAGTTAAACTACATCATTTGAAAGAAACCGTCGTCGTCGGCCTAGTTGTACATACGATATCTCCGACTCTGTCGCACAACTAAAGCAAAACCCCCTTACCCTTTGGCACTCGAAGATTATATGATTGCCAAAGAAAGTTGGTTGGAAGCATAGTGCTATGAGTTACGACTGTTACGAATCACGTGCACACACAACTTTTTTGTTGTATAAAGAACGTGGTGATTTTTTTTATGATCAGGTTATTCAAGTCTTCAATGATTCAAGAGCAGCAAAAAATAATGATCTTCGGTGTTGGTTCAGTGCACGCTGTCAGTGGGACCCCGCCCTTAGTGCTAGGCGGGATAGTCAGCCCAATATTTGGAAAAATGTGTCTAGACGAATTACTTTTCTGTTAGCACTTGTGCCGAATGAATAAACGTATGAAATGTATGACAGCTATATAAGTAATTGCCACTGACCACTTGTGTGGTGGTCATGTGACCTCGTGCTCACCACACAACGTCGGACAATCGTTCATGTACAAGAATAATGACAATTAAAGTTGTGTTTGTTTTGATATTGATTGTTATTTTAATTTGTAATTGTCATACGTTTTATACTGCCACCGCTCCCATCTTAGGTCCCACAGATAATCGATGTACTTGCCGCCAACTATCTTATAAAAAGCACAGTTGCTCCATTTGTTGCTCACACACAGACTCACAGACACGCCCTCGCCGCTGATCGATTGATCGAACACTTTCACTATCTCACACAAAGCTCCTGCTACTTGCTCTCTTTTTAGTACCGTACCTAGGTAATAAAATGAAATCAGTGTTTGTCAAGTGAGCTGTCTCACTAAGCTGACAGCGGCAGGCCAGCGATACACTCACTGGCTTCCATATTGACTCAGTTAAATCAAACTCAAGAGTGGCGTAAGTGCATGCAGCTGAGTAGTGTGAAGTATGACGGATGTGACGTCACCGCCGCCATGCTGGCTGCGACGCACGTCGTGTGTCTGAGTAGTCCATCTGTAGACGGAGTACAATCAGGGAAACGGATTGTCAATTTCATTTGTTACTTTATATTTATGACATGAAGAGTGATTCTTTATTAGACGTGGGCAATGCGAGCCACTTTGTTAGAGTAGAGTGACCCTATGTCACAGGTTGATGCGGTACGACATCCACAATATTGTACTGAACTTGTTAAGACTCTAACACGTGACTCGTAACACAATCAGGTTGACAATGACATCAAAGTCAAAGTCAGAGCATTTATTTCAATTAAACCATTTACAGGCACTTTTAGGCTTTTTTTTTATCATTACAATTACAGCTTAAGTTATTTCGGTACAAGTTGGTATCCCTGGATATACATTTTACTAACCAAAGACCGAGCTATATCGACAAGTGACAGTGATAAGTCAGCAAGTGATTGTATTTTTGATGCGTACCGGTTTATTTCCCGGAGTCCGAGTGCCGCATGCCGCCGGAGTGAAACCGGAGCGGTCAGCGAACTTGTCGCTTTCAACGGATCGGTCACGGCCTTACTTCGCGCACATTATGTCAAGTGCGCGACACATGCTGATGTTCTCTTCTACTCCCGACCTGACCGCGACGTGTCTTGTGACCGCAGCAGTGAACAGTCGTCGTGGTTTCTTTGAGCTTGCTATATACATAACACTAGCAACCCAGCCCGGCTTTGCATGGGCAACGCTTTCGGAACATCTAGTCGGAAAATGTTGCCTTTCACTTGAACGGCCCAGTCTAGAAGTTAGACAATAGCGCGCTTTGGCTGATAAATTTTTAGCCAAACCAAACAGTTATCAGTTAGTGGGTGTTCCTCTCAGATTTATGTTGTTTCTTTAGTTTCAAAAGCTCTTTGTAAACAAGCAACTGCAGCAGCACGCGCACGACTACATTCAATGCATCTACATAGACACTTACAGCACTGTCAGTGCATCTGTAACGAGCGATAGCTGATTGGTCGTTTTACGATTGCATAGCATCATGTTGTATCGCTAGTTAACACCAAAGTGGATTTCGAGGTCGTCCTTATTTAGTCGCTTCATTTACACAGACTCGTACGTTCACCTCAGAATAGATCTGTCCCAGGTTACCACAGAACCCACCTCTGTAGGACACGAATGTCACCCTTATGTCTTGATGTTAGAGGCGTGTGAGAGTGCACATGTAAGTTTGCACGTATAAATGATTAGGTTTTTGTGTGGTGTTACGCGGTGCGAGCACTTTCTTAAGAGCACTTTCTCTTGCTCGGATGTGGATCACTCACGACACACAGCGGTAACCGCATGTGTGTGCGCGTGTGTGTGCACCTCAGCCAGACCTGGTCGGTGGCCGGCGTCAGCCCGAGAGGTGAGCCTGCGTACTGCGTACTGCGCAAGCGTACAGCGAGCGGCGGGACCTGCGCTAGATGCAGCTGATACGAGTCCGGTTCGCGAGGCTGTGGCGTGTGTTGTATCATCACAACTATTGCATGCGAGTTTGCTCGCCTACATGGAACGTAATCCGGCCCTTTCTATGACTTACTATGAACATAGTGTACATTGACACTTACCCTTCTATCGTAATACTGGCGAGCTTCTTATGCTGACAATACTGTTCAACATTGTACCAAAGGCCACAAAAGCCTACCGATAAACACATTATATTATAACGTGACTGCATAAGTTCTACACTGAATGCTATATTTTAAATAGTACCTTTAATGAGTAAACTTCATCAGCGTAGTAATCAATCAGTTACATTTTGTTCTGCTCGAGTAGACAAACGGACGGCAGGGTTCACTTTACTACAACTGAGTATGTTATGATGTACACATAAAGTTGATCAACTTCATATGAATATAGTGCGTACATAATGTAATGCAGACTGGCAGAGGGTCACGACAGGCGGCGCGGGCGCAGGTCGGAGCGCCGCAACTGGCACAAGGCAAGCTGTGGACATTTGACAGCTGCAGAGATACGAGTTCACTGGCGATATGTTCGTGCACAAGCCATGTTATACGAATGTATGTTTATGTCAGTTACAATATTGCCTCGACGATTCACAAACACTAAGGTGCTGTAGACCGTGGAAAGAGTCCATATTTATGGTTATGTCAGACTACGGTCTCGGGTCGGGTCGAGGTAACACAACTCGTCGCACGATTCTGTTGTTTACTTCGGAACTGTTCTGTACATCTGGAGCAGGCCAACCACTGTTTTGGTTATTCAACAGTATATATGAATGTGTATCAGTGTATCAGTGGATTATATATATTTATATAGATATATATATGCGTGCGCTCCGTGTTTGCGTCTCGTACGAGTATGTCGTGCAGAGATGATCACTATTAGAAAGTGATCACTTGTGTGTTCCACGTATGTATGTATAATACACATCTTACATTGACGTTTTTGTGGACGTCGCTCTCGGTGGAGGGGTTGGGGGGGCTGCATCTCATACATTTCACATAATGAAAGTGAGTACGTATCGTCGATACATCATTCATTATTGACTGGATCATCATCATAGTTAATCATTCGTTGCCGCTGACTCTTCATAGCTGCCTCACTCAAAAGTAAACATAGTACCTATTAATCTATACTTTATGAGTTTGTTTGTTTGTTTGGTTGAACGCGCTAAACTCAGGGTCTACTGGTTCGAATTGAAAAATTATTTTTTGTGTTTGATATAGTCCTTTACCGAAGAAGGCTATAGGCCCATGCGAACCCGGGTCGGGTCGCTAGTGTTATCTATACGGATGAATGTAATGTACAAAATCACACAATTACATAATTACATTGCGAGAGACATATTTTCCAATGACCATAACGTTTAGTTAATTAAAAGTTCTCATTGACCAGATCAGCCTGTATCGTTGACGTTTTGTTCGGCTGCCTTATCTGCTACGTGTCGTGTTGATGGTCGCGTAATGAACCGAAGGTCTCGTAGGGCAGTCGCGCGACTCACGCTCGTAGCTTCAGTGCGTACAGTAAACGTAACGTAAATTCGACCGATTTTTTTTAAAATTGACAATGCGCATTTCGCATACATTATATTTTGTTTGAGTCTTTATTCATATCAATGACCTACTAATGCTTGTCGTATTCAATTAGGATACTTTGTCGACTTTCCAATTTGAAAGTCGATTTGAATCGGATACCTACTGCTAGGACTACAAACTGCTCGCTACAATAATCCTGCGACACATGACACACCGCGACCTACTTCTTGTCTTGATTCATGGCATTTTTGCATTCTTTGCATTGCATTCTTGTGTTTCATATTTTTTGTTGTTAATTTCCAAAATTTTATTGATCCAACAGATATCTCATCGGCAATCGTATTTTTATGCTTTAGGTACTATTTAAGGATTTAGTTTCGAAAATTGAGAGTTGGTGAAAAATATACATAGATTTTTAAGTATGTGGCAATGCAGATCTTCATAAACTCAAACTCAAATCATTAATTTCAAAGAAAGCATTTACAGGCACTTTTGAATTGTCAGAGTCAGTCAGTCAAAAAGTTGCAACTAGTTGCTCGTTCCAAACAGTAGGTTTCTATGGAGAAGAACGAGCAAGAAACTTTATGAACACTCTTTTAAAATCAATAGAATATTACAAATTTAGGTTACATCAGTCATGTTGAATCTAGGGGTACAATGTGAGAACAATGTAACAAGTGGTGCACGTTAAAAGAGGTCTAGTGGCAATGAAATTAGACAATTCAAAATAAATTTAAAATAACCGAGGCAGCTAAGAGATGACCAGTCTCAACTGACGGCGCACGTTCACGAACATGACGCACGGATCGGCACCATTTAGCTCAACCATTTTGAAGGGAACCAAATGATCCAACACATGCGCCACCATCAGCGAGACATTCAAGTAAGCATGACAAACTCTCAACCGCCGGGGTTAAAGTACATAGTGCTCACATGTATGTGCTATGCAAAATTATATAATACTAATAGTTTGAGTTTATACAATGCAAAGATAATGTAGTTCTACATCTTCAGCAGCTCCAAAAAATAGTCACCAATGCTAATCAATAAATCTATGAACCCTTATGGCTGTGGAGCTAGACCAGCATCCAGCCAAGCATTTTTATCAGTGATGTAATCATCCGATTTATAATATGCTCGGCTGCATAGTGTGCGTTTAATATAGGACTTAAATTTTGTCTCATTAAGTTGAACAATGTGGGGAGGTATTTTATTATATATAAATATTTATTGTAGGTATTATCACGAGCCAGATATTTATCCAATTTATAAAACATGGAGAGAGACTCTTTACATAAAGCTGTCCCAAAGGGAAGGCTTCTAACTGTTTCTAAGAAGTACATTTCTTCTATGTAATTCAGTATTAAAATTCAGAATAACTGCATCTAGGCTGACGCATCACTGTACGTGTTGCTTGAACACGCTGCAGGCCTCACGTGTGCTCCACACTCATAACGATTCGGCTGGCGCAGTGGTTGAGCGATTAACTGCTGCGCAGCGTGTTGCGGGTTTAAATCCCGCCTAGGGTAAATATTTGTGTGATGAGCACTTGTGTCTGCATTGTGTCTGGTTGTTATTTATCTATATACGTATGTATTTAAATGTACATATTTCTGTATGTATATCAGCTGTCTGACACCCATAGTACAGGGTCTCCCTAGTTTGGGGCTAGATCACTTCTTATGTCGTTGAAGTCAACAACCAAGGCACATATCATGATGTTGAAGTTGGCTTTCATTTCATATTTATGTTTTTATGGGATTTACATAGTTTTGCCTCACATCAGATTTAAAGGTTTACTTTAAATCTGATGTGAGGCAAAACTATGTTAGGCAATACATTTCTTAAAGTAGAGCTACTTGAAAGTGAAAGTTTCACTAGTTCTACTATTTAGGAATAAATCAAAAAGTAGTACTAAAAGTGGTAACCAAAAGTCCCATTAGTTCTACCGTAGAACTGCGAAAGAACTAGTAGAACGAGTGGGAATAAAAACTGCCATTAGTTCCACTATTTTGTAACACCTAACATCAAAATCAAATCAAATCAAATCATTTATTTCTTTGCCAACATGGGTACATATGAGTAGATGTTCTTTTATATTATAGGTTATCGTAGAACTACTGGGAAAAAAAGTCCCACTAGTTCTACCGTAGAACTGTTTAGTAGAACTAGTGGGAACAATTGGTGTGTGTCATGTCCCCACATATTATCATTCTAATGACGCGTGTGTTCGTCCGCAGGCGGCGCCAGTGCTCAGGTGCGCTACTTCGGCAAGGAGCTGGGTCCGCTGACTCAGCTGCAACACGGCGTGCGCGGCCGAGTGTTCGCGGTGGACTCGCGCACCATCTACCTGCAGGACTTCCACTACGATGGAGAGGGACCGTGTAAGTACCTACTCATTAAAACATTATTAATGCAACAAACATCACTTTTAATGTAAGCAAAGATATTGGAATCTGAAACCAATATTTTAAACAAGACTCCAATAAGAATAAGAATATGTGTTATTGTCCATTGTTACGAAATATAAACTTAATCTGATATTTGTTATTAATAATAAGAGCTTGTTATTGACTTATTGTAACCTTCTGATATTACTAAAGTATACGCCCCCCCCTCCCCTTGAGGGAGGTCTTTTTCCAACAGTGGACGTCTTTAGGCTGATGATGAAAGTATAATAATTATGGTTTATGTAAACATAAATATTATATTTGCAACAATGTTTATTGTATTTATTATTATTTATACGGTGGTCCCCAAACTAGACAGCGCCTTCAGCTTGGTGGTTTCTACTAGACATTTGAAAATCGACATATATTGTATAATTAAATAACTTTATTTTATTTATTATGCGTGTTAATCTTTACATAGTATAATACAAAGTCACATCACACCGTCTGTCTCTATGTACGCTTGGATCTTTTAAACCACGCAACAAATTTTAATGCGGTTTTCATCAGTACAATAATTCAAGAGGAAAGTTTATACGTATAGTTTTGATTTTGTTTCTGTGACACCGCTTATGTATATCTACAATGCACCCGTGCGAAGCCTGGGCGGGTCGCTCTTACTAAATAAAATGAAAGCAGGTTATTTAAAAAAGTAAAATTATTAAAAATAATATCAAATAGTGTTTTGATGGTTGTGTGTGATGGTGAGAAGGTGTGTGAATGTGATGGTGACAAGATGTGTGAATGTGACGGTGAAATGGTGTGTGAGTGTGATAGTAAGATTGTGAGTGAGTGCGAGGTCGACAGGTTTGTCAACTTACTGTTGGACGAAAGAAGAAATAGTGTGGAAGAGCGTCGTGAGGTTCATATTTGCTCGCTAAGGATACTTAAGACGGTAGACCAATCAATACTTGGTTCTTTGGTGGTGGCCTCTTTGTCAATTTTCCACCGGGACGCCAGACGCTCTCATGACAAGGTTTTTTATTGCCTTGATTATATCATGATCTATGATAGATAATTTTGTTATAATAAACACAGGATTAAAATTTGAGTTCACAAAAAGGAGGTCGAGCCAATTGTAGAATTGGTTACTGATTCAATGACTGACCAACAAAAAACCGGTAGCTTTATCTGCATCTATGAGTGAATCAATGTGAATGGATGTCAAGAACAGCCACGGTTACCCTTACAACAAGAGATCACCGTGTGAGAGTAGTGCGAACTAACCAGTACTTCCATGACCAGCGCCAGAATACGAACTGGTTTGAGGTCAGCCATACCCTGCAGTCAGCGACTGGATCTGCCCCGGTGGCTTCGAGTACCGTCACCAAACAGAAGTTTACTTTTTTGATATAAACATGTTATAGTCAAAGGTCGATATGTAGATTCTTCGGGAAACGCTTACCGCGGTCCGCGGATGGGTGACCATCCATTCCATACACCTCCGTGCCGCAGATAGCACGTAAAGCTGTTGGTCCCGGCTGTCATTTATAGATATTTGACACTCGTTATGGGTAGACAGAAGCCTAGAAGTGGTTGTATGTATATCCTGGGGCAGTCATTGGGTAGTGTGGTGTCTGCCCTGTGTCCCGCGGTGCGAGGCTCCGGCGCGCTGCTGACGTACAGTGACGTCACACGACACTACTATACTACATAAAAGATAGCTTGATCTCTGCGACATAATTATGTCAAACTGCCATTCCTAGGGTTGTCAGGATATAAAAAATTGTCGACAGAAATTATCGACGTTTCTTACTACTATCGATGCTAATGTAACATATAATTGGGTTTAATTTAATTACAAACTTTACTAAATTAAACGAATATTTTAATATAAAATGCATTTATTCTCCTAAAGGAGCACACCCCAAATCCATATCTGAATCAGTTTCTGAATCGCTAGAACAATCTTATACATTTATTATAAACTCTTGTTCGCATATATTATCAAATCGGACGTCCCGCTCCCAATCTTCTTTCATTATAATAATTAATTAATTTTCATTTTAATAATAATAATTATTATTATTATTATCGTTTATTCAATTTCTTAACATATTAAATTACATTTTTAAATATTAGTAAAAAAATTAATAAAAACATTTAAAAATATAAAAAATAGTAGCCCACCGGTATCGGGAACAGGGTCCAAGCTACCGGTGGTCAGGGCTCCTGAGAGAGGAATCTCCTAACAATACGCGCCGTGTCCAGGAGTACCGCTTTCTGCATCAAGCCCTTGATCCAGCTGCCCAACGAGAGCCTCCTTAGGTGTTGGTCGAGGCTCTTGGAAATGAGTCCATTGGCCGTAACGACTATCGGCACAATGACTGCTGTATTCACATCCCACATGTCGACAACCTCGCGAGCCAAGTCAAGATACTTAATTTGTTTATCTTTCTCGGTTTTCACGAGGTTCTCGTCATGCGGAACCGCTATATCAACAATCATTGCGCGACGCTCTAATCGATCTATCACCACTATGTCAGGCTTATTGGCAACAATAGTCCTGTCAGTGATGATAGATCGATCCCAATACAATGTGATGTTGCCATTTTCGAGAACTGGGTCGGGCACATACCTGTAGTACGGTACTTCCGATTCTACAAGCCTGTATTTTAGAGCAAGTTGCTGGTGGATAATCCTAGCTACAAGGTTGTGTCTATGCAAGTAGTCTCCGTTAGCCAGACGAGAGCACCCTGAGATAATGTGTCGTATTGATTCTCCTGGTCGGTGGCATGCCCGACAAATGTCAACCGTGCCGTCCTTCACAATATACCTCCGGTAGTTGTTCGTCATCATAACTTCGTCCATAATCGCACAGACAAAACCTTCGGTTTCCCCAAAGAGGTCACCAAATCGCAGCCAGGATACGGACGCCAAGAAGTCTACATCAGGTCCATGTAGGGCCCGGTAGAAGCGCCCGTGAAGCTCCTTGCTCTGCCATACCTTCTTGCGGTCATTAGTATCTAGTACTACAGGTTTGCGCCAGTTCTCGTTCGCTAAGGAGAGCGGGGTGAGACCCTTGTCCACTGAGACCACATCTCGGTGCATACCCACGTCGGCTTTAAGGAAGTACTCCCTGAGACTGCATACCTCACGGTTGTGCAGGGACTTAGCATTAAGAAAGCCTCGTCCTCCGCACTTCCGTGGGATATACAGTCTCATTACCGATGACCGTGGGTGATGCATCCGATTTGCGGTCAGCAATGTACGGACCCTCCTATCCAGGGCGTCAAGTTCCGTCTGAGTCCACTTGAGTATGCCGAAAGAGTACATCAAAACCGGCATGACCCATCCGTTGAAGGCGCGCACCTTGTTTCCGCCTGATAAAAGACTATTCAAAACTTTATTCAGGCGGCCAAAGAAGCGCTCCCTCAACGATTATTATTATTATTAGTAATTAATTTTAAATTAAATTTTATTTAAAATATCGATAGTTTATAGTCTGTGGTCGCGATGAATCATCGCCCATCACTAATTAGGTCGGCATGCCCATAAAGTATGACATTGACTAGTATTGTTTGTGCTATTATGAAATTCAGGACTTCATAGGCGTGATTTTACTGACAGCTGTCGCAGAGATCAAGCTATCTTTTATGAAGTATAGGTAGCTACCCGCGACACACTTACCCTTAGTTAATTGAACCACATTCAAGCAGTAATGTCTTTTATGCTCGTTGACTGTCAAGGTAGTTAAACAGCCATTTGTTGCGCAGGTAGGAGCAGGTACTGGTAGTCTGTTGACAGTTTATTAGACCGAGATGACATGAATAATTATGTTGTGTCTCAAGTAACTGTGACTTCACTTACATGAAGCACCGCATCCCAAATCGAGCACCAAAAACTTTCCTTTTGGTTTAATGAAGGTTTTGCCATTAGATATACTTTATTTGATGCATATTATCTTCTTCTTCTTTCATACATCTTGAATGTCAATCTCGATTCAATTGTATACAGTTAAAAGCTTTGCCAGATGCAGCACGATAGTACTCAATACCTATAACGTCTATAAAAATAGTGGCATCTCCACGATTTTGCAGGAAATTGCGTAATCATAATACAGTGAGCCTGGGAATACGACGCTAGAGCTGAGCTTTAATATACAATCAACCGTATCGCACGATTAATAAGATGCATATTGCATTGTGTACGTAAAAGAAAGAAAAATACTTGTCGTGTACGATTTGTTTCTTCTGGTGTTGTTTGTGGTCAGACGTGACTATTGTGGTACATACCTAATTAAAGAAAGCTTTCTTACGCGCTCACGCACGGCTGGGCGCTGCAGCCTCGCCTGGACCACCGCTCATCGTTGGGGTAGGTCACTTCAGATGTTGAGGAAACCGAGTGACCGACGTCATCGCCACGTTTGTGGTTTACTCTCGTTATAATAACCTGAGCTACTGTGAGTAGAACACGATCAGCTGAGAGGAGTGTGAGTGCTCCACACATCGTGTTCACTCGTGAGAGTGCCGCTGTGTACGGTCAAGGAAAGTACTGTTTAGCCCTTAGCCTATCGACACACAGCTAAAGCTGGTCTCTGGCTAACATTTTCAACTGTTGTTGTGTTCCGGCAATGTGACGTCACGGCTCGCGACAACAATGAGCAGGAGTCAAACAATCGGTGCAAGTACTGGCAAGGAGAAGGGTACCGACACAAGGTTATAATACTATTAGTACCAGCTTAGTCCGCGTAGCAGTATCCAGTGATCAAGCAGTATTGTACGAGGTGACGAGCTACGATGGCACTGACGGCAGCAGAACAGTTGTAGAACAAGAGTAGCAGAGGGAGAAGAGGAAGAGTACTTACTATGAACATACTCATTTGTATTGAATACTGCATATACAGAATTTAGTTTCTACCCATCAGTTGTATACAATATGACCGTCGATTGCGCCAAAAAGGAGGTGGAACCATAATACTTATGTACATACACCAGCACATCAAGCCGTACCAAACTGTCAAATTTTCTCAATTGAATATGGACCTTATTCTTTTGTGACAAAGTTGAAAATCTATCAAAGATACAGACAAACAGACAGATTGGTGTAGCTTGATGTGCTAGCGTCTGTACCGTGGCTCGGTGATGATTGTGATTTATATCTCAGATTATAGAGAGAGATCGAGATTATAGCCGACAGTGAATGGATCAATTGGGTGCATGCCACCATTAAGCAATTATTCCAAAACAGAACAGCCCTGAAAATCTGATTAATTAACAATGTGCAGTTAAAATAGATTTTTAGTTGCTTTAAAATCAATCAATAGTTAGTTTATTGAGTTTGCAAATGACAACCTACAAATGACGTAATAAGTACAAATTGACATACAAACTCTATGGTAGAATCACGTTATGACAGTTCATAAAAAGTACGTCCATTGATGGGTGGTGTCAGGTACCCAATTCTCCTTAATGGTGGCTAGCAGGACCTTGGTACAATAAATCACTTTCGCTTTTTTAAAAAAAAAAATAACGTTGCCGATCACTAGGTATTTCTCCTGTGTGGGGGGTGCATTTACAAACATATAAACTCACATACACAAACAGACAGACACGTAACAGCTATCTGTAGGCCATACAAATATTTGTTCTGTGCGGGAATCGAACCAGCGACACGCAGCGCAGCAGTCGATCGCTCAACTACCAACCGCGTCGCCAATAAATGAGACATGTAGGTAATAGTTATATGTGCGCTACTTCCTCACCTAATGTTGGGTTTATCTACCATGATAACTCGGACTGCTATGATTGCTTTCAATGCGAGCAACAGTGAGAGGCTGGGCGGACACGCAGATGAGATGCTAAAGGAAAGCCCACGACTTAATGTATAAACCGAGCCCTAGACCAATTACGCTTATAAAAAAACATATAATTAATTTCAACTCAAAAGTTATGAAGAATCGACCAATTATGTTTTTCCTTAAATAAACTATTGTACCATGTACCTGGTATCTACAAAAAATGCGCATAATTGCCAAAATACAATATAAATAAGGCAAAGTTAAGCGGCCCCCACACGAGCGCGTAATAGGCGAGGCGCGCGAGCTCCGCGGGCGCCGCCGCGCCTAGCAGTGTCGTGTGCAGGACGCCTACCCGCCGTTTGCCACGATATATAGTTATGGGCGTAGTTTGGCGAAAACTCGGGGACAGAAGGTTCACGTCATACAATGACAATAACAAGTGGCGATACAGGTAGACAGCACCAGGCTATTCAGTCATTTGGCTATAAATTTCAGTCAGTCATTACCTCCTCGCGGGTACAGAGTCGACCCGCACGGTTTCACAAAGGCGTATAGACAGAACAACTCCATTTCACCAGCTATTTGTAAGGCCCATGTAAGAGAGAGCACTAATCAAGGCCTCGGGTTTTACTCAAGATATTGTCTGGAATAAAGCCGCACAGGGTCCCAAAAAATGAGGAGTGGTTTCAATAGCGCGTTGTGAGCAGAGCTTCTGCATGTGTCTGCGTCGCACAGCTAGTTGCAGCACAAAGCGTGGAGCGAGATGTAATTAATGACAATTAGATGCGACCCCTCCCCGCGCCGGCCGCACGTTTAGATAGAGAGTGTGCGCGCCAGCCGGGGCGGGGATTCCACCGGCGGGAGATATGCTTTGACCCTTTGTTGGGTGGTCCTGCTTTGCATGCCGGAGCTTTACACGGCTCGTGACGTCACTGAGGCATCTGTAGCACGCAGCTATGTTGCAAGTATTGCAATCAGTCTTAGAGTTAACTTTGTCTTTATACCTTCAAGGGTTGGGCAGAATCCCAAATTGAATTGTAATACAACGTGTTTACGTGCTGAAAACGGAGAATAGCCAAAGGTTTAAGAGGCGTATAATGTCTCTGTATTTATTACTTTAATACAATCTGTACAAATTCTAAAGTAAAGAATACGAAAAATAACGTAAGATATAATGCAGACGAACGCACTACGTTTTATCGTGTTTTAGCCATTTCATATGACTGAAAGAATGACAGTCGTGATTTGATAGTTAATTTGCTTAACGATCTAAGGTAATCTAAAGTTTGGACTAGCAGACTCTCATGTTGTTTTACTTCATCGACTTATCTAAGAGCTTTTAATTTATTCACTTATCTGAAAGTCTCTCAAAGTGATTTTATAATTCACTAAAAACAACACAAACATTAGTCGTTGCCAAAAGCTTATCTCAGTTAAAGCTCCGGCTGAACTTTGGAGCGAAGCATGAGTCAATAATCGTGAGACACATGGATTGCTTTCCATAATAAACGTTAATAGTGCCAATTTGAAATGCAAATTCAGACAATTATAAATTCGTTTTATGATAATTCATTCATAATATCAATCGCAACATAATTACGAAAATTATAAATATGAATTGATCCCTATCGCACAGTGAGCAATTAGTGTAGCGAGTAGAAATAGCTTCAGCTATTTTTTGGCGTCATTTATGTGACCGATAAAAGCGAGGATGCGTGACGTCACAACAACGGACAGACGTTGCTTAATTCCGAGTTCCCGGATTTTAACCTCATTGGGTACGTAATTGTGTCCATGATACTCGTACGCCCAACAATCTTCTACAACACCACATTCCTAGGATGTCCTTCTGCGCTTTCGCGAATATCGCGAATATAGTTTGACTTTGACTTTGATTGGGAACACAATACTCGAACCAGGCGGATTTTTGTGGGTTTTTTATGTTGCGCTTCCCCCGCTCTCTTTTCTGCTGGTTCATTGCAGACCTAGCAATATCCATACGTCTCTTAATTTCGTCTCTTATTTGCGACGCAACCACCACTATTCGTACATGTTGTGTAGCAGGCTGTAAACTAATTGTCAGAGTGTGGGTGTACGTCTGGCTATACCTACCAATACCGTCCGATCCGGATCCGGACAGCGATTAGCAATCGCCTAGTCAATTGCTGACCGAATACACTGGCTCACTTACACAACACACAACCAAACCAAAACAGCCCTATGTTAACGTTTCATGGTGCTGATTTCTTTGCAGCCAGGTTTGGTTCGCAGAACCGGCTGATTCACAAATTTAATCAATTTTCAATTCCGAATATAAGTACGTGTGAAATTTCGTTTTCTTTTGTCACCAATTTTGTTGATGTCAGGAGACTTTCACAGTAGTTGATGGATGTTCTTGGTCACAAATATTGTAATGATGACAGTAATTACAAGAACTGCTTTCTCTTCCTTATCGCCAACTGATGGGGGCTAGTGAGTGTGAGTGATGTGCCCTACAGGCGCATCTGAGGTCGCTGACCTTATCCAATAAGGTGGTATTGTGATGGAAGTGAAGAATGTGTACGTTGATGAGCTGACAGCTCGGAAATGGCCACCAGTAACGTGTGTAGACATTGTACCTGCCTATGAAAACGTGTTGGTGTTCCGTCTATTCAGAGGCGTTTGACGACCTAAATAATCCGTTACCAAATACGATGTCACATTCTTGATGTGTTTTACGATACGATATTTGTATCTTAGAATCCCCATGCGTAATCAGGTGATAGTTGTGCCCCTTTGGTGACTAACAAAGTTGTATGATCTGCATACTGCGCTGGCTCGCTTTTCTGTCGCAAGCAGTTGCAGCAGTAAGCACAAACTATTTGCCGTACCTCCTTGTCTCACCCTTGCACGCGCTAAGTCCCCAGTACCTCGCACTCTGGGTGTACTTAATGGATACCTCTTGGATTCTTATCAACAAACAATCTGTTTGCCGATTAATGGACGAAGATTATAATGAAATGAATGATTAAAGCCTCATCAGAAGGCTTAAAGTCACCCAAAGGGCAATGGAGAGGGCTATGCTCGCAGTTTCCTTGCGTGATAAAATCAGAAATGAGGATATCCGCAAGAGAACCAAGGTTACCGACGTAGTCCGAAGAATTGCCAAACTTAAGTGGCAGTGGGCAGGGCACATTGCTTGCAGAACGGATGGCCGATGAGGCCGAAAAGTTCTAGAGTGGCGACC
Source organism: Charanyca ferruginea (assembly GCA_947361185.1). Classification (NCBI taxonomy): domain Eukaryota; kingdom Metazoa; phylum Arthropoda; class Insecta; order Lepidoptera; family Noctuidae; genus Charanyca; species Charanyca ferruginea. The sequence continues at coordinate 22,930,183 of OX376078.1, read as the reverse complement.
GCGAACCGGAAGACGTTGCGTTGGAAGGCCTCCCACTAGGTGGACCGATGACCTGGTAAAGGTTGCGGGGATCCGCTGGATGCGAGTCGCACAGGACCGGCCTATGTGGCGACACTTGGGGGAGGCCTATGTCCAGCAGAGGACGTCTTTCGGCTGAAATGATGATGATGATGAATGATTAAATGATAATAATGGTATGCCAGAAGTACGGTCAGAGGAATTTATGGAAGTGATAAGTTATAATATTATTATGAGTTATGTTTATTTTTATTGTTTTCAAATCTGTATTTGTGTTTTCTCTATTATATATCTCTATATTTAATTATTGTAAGGGCCCTTGTTAACGAGATGGTTTCCACACGGGCCGGGCCGGTGCCGGCTAAGCTAGTTCATGAGCACGCTAGGGCCGGTGTCGTTAGCAAACCTCCATAGCGTCCCATACCTAACTGACGACCGGACATACACACGGTTTAAAACCGTGCCTAGACCCGGCGGAAAACCGTCTCGATAAGAGGCCTAAGTGGTGTTAAAGTAACTGTTTTAATGAAAGTAAAATGAATGATGTGTGTTGTCCTCAGCGGCGTACTTCTACGTGGGCACGAGCGCGTCCCCGGGCGCGGGCGCGGGCGCGGCGCGGCTGCGGGACGAGCGCGGCGGCGCGGGCCCGCTGCGGCGCTACAGCGGCGAGAGCGTCACGCTGTCGCTGCCGGACGGCAAGACGCTCAAGGACTACCGCTGGTTCGCCGTCTACTGCGACGAGTACTCGGTCAGTATCTATATCAACACTCGACGAATTATACAACGTTCATTTACGTTTATGCTGTACCCAAAAAGAGGTACTCATCATTATGAAATGCTATGACTATGCGAACGACTAGCTACTGGCTACTGCACACTGTTTGTCAATGCATGTACAGTCACGAGCATAAATATGTATACAGATTGCAAAAATCAAAAGCAATTTTCTCGTGAAATAACTATTTCAACTTATAGATAAAACCTATTTTATAGTAGTTTGAGATTAAAAATACCCTATTCGTAACACCATAACATTTCAATGAATAGTTTAGGAGAAAATCAGTTTAGAATAAAACCAACTGTTTACATGTTTTTGCTTGTGACTGTACCTAAACAGAAATGTACGGAAAAAGCTGTTTTTGTGTATCTGTATGAGTACACGTTCTCTGTGACAGCTCTTGTGCAACACTAACGGTTGTGATTTGAATACATCTCAATTACTGAACGATGGCGATGGTAGGACACACCCGGTCACGACGCTACAACGTAGTATATAGTTTATCAACAAACTGTCTTTCGTATCAGTGGATATACATAGTTCTACTGGTTGTGTGTGTTGTGGTATTCGGGAATCCACTAGATGCAAGAACACAAGAGCGGTGGATGTGGCGACGCTTGGGCGCGGCCTAGCTGTGTCCAGCGGCGGATGTGTTTCGGCTGAATGATGATGGTGTACCTAATAAGTATACCATGACTTCCTTGATTAACTAGTGTTACGCTACCTATTTAGAACTTGCTTAGAATGCGAAGAGACCAGTGGTGGAGTAAAATGTGAAACGTGTTCATTTTTCACATAAGGTATGTGAAAAAAGAAAGTGAATAGAACATGAAGCGATACAAGAAAATGTTTTTTAAGTCATGTGAGGGTGAAAAGCCAACGAAACATTAAGTAAGCGAAGGTTCTCCAAGACAAATATATTAGGTAAGCGGAATATATGTTACAAGTCCTGTAAACTGCAAACATCAATCCCCAGCCACCAGATTCACCCACCTCATCAAACAGTACAGCTTAGCGTTATTTACAAGCAAACCATTCATTGCATCTATCTACGATTTCAGCCTTTTATTGAGCGTTTATTTGTAAACATATTGCTATAAAGGAATATGCTTTAATCATTATATCCATGAAGGTTAGTCCTCCTAAACAGATGAAAGTCGACCAGGTCTTTTCGACCTAGCAACGCACCAGGAGCAAATCGTGCTTCGAATATAATAGACCCCATGCCGCACCAACTGAAAGTCGCCAAATTTTACTAACGCAGTGAACGTGTTAATACATAAAATCAATTATAACCATAGAAAAAAAAAGAAAATTAAAACAGGCCAAGTGCGGATCACGCACAATGTAGGGTTCCGTAGTTGCTATTCTTACCCACACAGTTCTTGTTATCTCCCTATATTTTCCATTTTTAATTGTGGCGCCGTAGTAGGCGCCACTTATGCGATTGTCGCTTTTGACGTCAAACAATTTTTGAGCGTATGTAGTATTTGTTGACTTCTATTCACTACATTATTTATCATTTTCTAAAGAAACATTTGAAAATATAATGTTTTTCAACGTTATGTTAAAAGTATACTTAAAGTTAATTCATTTTAATTTTGAAACATGAATCCAAAATATGCAAAACCACATGAATCAACAAATCAGAAAATATGACAACAGAACTATTGACCTAATCATAATTGAGTGCATAGCTCCTTGTAGGTATGGCGTGATAATTTTGATTTTAGAGGATTTCATAACTAATCTACAGTATTATAGCACTTGTTTGGTTTTATAGCCATAGTCATAGAACTATTTGAAATAATGTAAATTTGCTTACCTTACCTACATTACAAATAGCGTAATCATGTATATAATAACATAGCTTTTTAACATTTGTGTTGGTCCGACCTATATAAAACATTTTTGAAGAATTTGAAAAGTCTATTCAATAGTTTTTGCGTGAAGCTGGTTTAAAGAAATAGATGTAATAGGATATACGTATAGATATTATTTCCTGCAAAAATAAATAAGCAAATCAACATCAACCTAACAGTATGCAATCTTTTATTTTGTTACTATTTCGAAATATTCTAGCATTTAAAAAAATACAAAAAAAAATTGGCTGTCGCTGGGGATTGAACTCACTACCAGCACGCGTAGCAAGACCACGCTATGTCTACGGAAGAATAGACATACAGGAAGAATACAGAAACTGTATTGACTTGTCTATTCTCAGTCAGTATGTCTATTCTTTCGTAGACATAGCGTGGTCATGCTACGCGTGCAACAGCATGCAACGCGGCGGTTCATCTAAACCCTAAAAAAAAAATATTTTTCAATATTTTATTCCAGCACTTTATCGACCTAACTAATGCGTATATCCATGCCAATTTACAGTTTCCTATTTTTAATAGTTTTTGAGCGACACTGCGGACGGACGGACGGACATAGCGAAACTATAAGGGTTCCTATTGACTTCGGAACCCTAAAAATGAAAAAAAAGTCTTATATTACAATTTATCTTCCAGATTCTCATTGACTGTATAAGCTTTCTCGCCCAACAAATTTATAAGAGCCTTTTTGAAATGATGTATGCTGTCAAGATCTTTTATTGTATTGGGTAACTTATTATATAACTTGGGTGCCATTCCCAAAAAACTCTTTGAGTATAGTACAGTCTTGTGTAGATTAGCACATTATCTCTTTATTGCGTCGTTTAGATCTCAGTGTTTGAAATAAATGCAAGTTTGATTTTGCGCATACCGCCGTCTGTAGTTGTCGTAGATGTATAAACAAGGGAAAGTTAGAATTGTATGTGTTTATAATGATGGTTTACAACTATCAGTCTTTTTCAGTTTAAATACAGCACGTGCACACCTCTTTTGAGCTTTGAACGCAATGTTTTGATCAGTGGAATTTCCCCAAAACATTATTTCAAAACGTAACGTCGATGAGACATACGCTCTGTATGCCATCAAAACTACAGACTCATTTGATATTTTCGCAACATTATAAAGTGCGTAGGAATACTGGTTTAGTTTTTTACAAACCGTTTCTACATGGCATTTCCAATTTAGATGACTATCCAAGTATAGTCCTAGAAATCTGGCACTGTTGGTTTCAGGTATTTTTTGGTCTGCGTGTTATATATTTAAATTTAGTTGTTTTTTCTTTTTTGGAACATCATAACCTGTGTTTTTTCTACGTTTATTTTAAGTTTATTCTTTCGTAACCAGTTTATGATGCAATGAATGGTATTATTTATTTCATTTTCATATGACGTTAAGTCTTTACACGGTATAATAATTGTACTATCATCGGCAAACAGGATGGTCTGATAGTTAGTACATTTCGGCAAATCAGTTATAATAATTAGGAAAAGCAAGGGGCCAAGGACACTCCCTTAGGGTACACCGCAACTTGTATACCTAATGGACGACTTGTGAGCAACTTCTGTCTTAGAATTGGGTCAAATTCTGTTTAAAACCGTGATTTGTTTTCTTCCACATAAATGAGTTTTTATTAGGCTCAATATATTTCCTCGAACACCATAACGCTCCAATTTACCCAGTAATATTGTATGATCCACGTAATCGAATGACTTTGACATGTCCATGAGTACTGCGTCAATATTATTCTTTTTGTCAACATTACTAATCATTTCAGATACTAACTCATAAACTACGTTGTTAATATTTCTATTTTTGTGAAAACCATATTGTTCTTTAGCAAATAAATCATTTGATTCTAAGAACGAGTTAAGGGATTTATAAATCACTGTTTTCAAAGAGTTTCGAAAATACGAGTATTAAAGCTATTGGACGATAATTTGAAATGGTTTCTTTGTCATCTTTCACATGAAGTGTCTTAATTATAGTCGTTTTTAATAAGTTTGGAAAGGGACCATGCTCTATGCATTATAAAACTTAATACAGGTGCAATTATATGTGACACAGTTTTTTTTTGTAGTAATGTCGTGAAATCTCGTAGTATTGGTATTTTTTAGCAGAGTAATGATTTCCAAAACGTCCACAGCATTTGTCGGTGCCATAAAAAGGGTTTTTGGGAAGTTATTTATAAGAGATATATCATTATCGTTTGCATAACTTTCTTAAGGATGTACCGAATCTATAAAATAATCATTAAATGCCGTAGCTATGTCTTCGGAACGGTAATTTGCTTATCACCAATAAAAATTTGCTTAACAGTTTCCGGGGGAAAGTTAGATTTACACCTATTAATTAATTTCCACGTAGCTTTGGTTTTATTTTTTGCGCTATTTATAATATGACTGTTTTGAGACTTTTGTATCAAATGTATTACTCTTTTTAATCGTCTTGAATATTGTTTAAGTAATTGTTTGTTTTCAATATTTGGTGATCGTTTAGTTAAAAAGCAATCAACGAAGAAAAAACAAACCTGTAATGTTTGCTTACACACGAATAAATAACCGCGCTGTGAGTGGTGTTTCGTTTGAGGCGACCAAGTTAACAATGTTACAATAATAGTATCCCACCAAAACATTTTCATGTAAAATGTTGCCAAGACGACGCCACATGGCTCGCACTGTCAAAAAGTTATCAGATCTCATGTAGAGCAAAGCTTCTAACTAACTCTACATGCCTTGCCTCTAAAAGCCTAACTTCACAAACTCTACACCCTACTCAAAATATGTGACTCGGCCGTTTCGTACGCGAGCCATGTGGCGTCATCTTGGCAACATTTTACATGAAAATGTTTTGGTGGGATTTCACTTCTTTTTGTTAGTTATTCTTATAATCTATACTTAATATTATAAAGCTGAAGAGTTTGTTTATTTGTTTGTTTGGTTGAACGCGCTAATCTCAGGATCTACTGGTTCGAATTGAAAAAATCTTTTTGTGTTTGATAGTCCATTTATCGAGGAAGGCTATAGGCCCATGCGAAACGGGGTCGGGTTGCTATAATTAATAATCATAAAGTAAAGTAAAGTTTATTTATTTGCATAGATTGTAGGTACATGACATAAGTTATAATAAATATATTTATATAAATAATTATATTTAGTTAATTTGACAACATTGGTCCAGTGATTAGTAAAAAACTTTTCAATCAAGAATTAGTATTCAATAACTAGACATTCTACATTTGACTCTACATTCCGGCTCGCTACATGCCTACGTCTGGGCGCTCCTTGCGGGGCCCCGCATCGTTGTCAATGTGGTGAAGTTGTCGACTGCCTCGGTCACCATGGCCTTTCCTGCTGTAAGAGCGCAAGCCGGATAGCACGGCACGCCAGCATTAATGACATCATCCGTCGTGCTCTTGCCTCCGCCGGCGTGCCAGCTGTGTTAGAACCTATTGGCTTGGCACGTTACGATGGTAAGAGACCAGATGGAATGACCATAATGCCGTGGAAGTTGGGTAGGCCTTTGGTGTGGGATGCAACTTGTGTCGACACCCTTGCGCCATGCCATCTTCCTAGCACGTCGTATTGTGCTGGGGCGGCTGCTGCAGGTGCGGAAAACCTCAAACGGCGTAAATATAACAACCTTCTTGAAAGTTATATGTTTGAGCCGTTTGGGGTCGAAACATTAGGGCCATGGGGCCCGAGTGCTCACCTTGTTTTTAGGGACATTGCAAAGCGGCTGGTCGACTCTTCACGTGACCAAAGGGCTGGCCTTTTCTTGGGCCAAAGAATTAGCATTGCCATTCAACGTGGTAATGCTGCTAGCCTTTTGGGCACTTGTCCCATTGAGAGCGATGCGGACGAGTTTTTTGATGACCTGTGAGCATTGTACATATTATGTGTTTATATTTATTTTTAAGTTTTGTATATATTATATTTAATTACTATTAATAAATAATTCTAAATTAAATAACTAGACATCATTATTGTTACAATGAAAATAGATATATTTTTAATTTGTAAATTTTTTTTTCTTCATTTGGGGTGTATTTCTTGCACATCAGAGGTGCCTTTTTTCATAGCCCACTGTCAATCTTTGCCTTTTTTCTTTGTTGGTTTACTGTTTATATTAAGTGGAAGATCAGGGCGATCCTTGGCTCTTAGGCGATTATATTCGACTATAGCTGACTGTTGGGCTTTAATACTACTAAAGTCAATATTTATATTGATATATTGCCAATTCATATATAGCCATATATTACACACCCATTTATATCATACTTTAAGGGATGTCCCTCAGGGAACTTGCCAGTTTGTAAAAATATTAGGTGTTTTGTAACTCAGTGAAGCAAAACTCAGATAGGCGTTGATCCCGGCTGTTATTCATAGTTAAAGAACTATAACTACCCATAGCGACTGATAAAGATCAGTCGCTATGAGTAGTCAGAAGCTAGAAAATCTGACAACCAGTCTTACCAAGGGGTATCGTGTGAACCAGTACCTGGGCTCTGGAGCTCAGATAGACAGTAGCACCATGTAAAACACTGGTAGTATACGGATAAACTAGAACCCGGCCTCGACATGTATTTGGGAAAATGCATTCGGGCTTTAAACTACTGGGAACATTCTTCTTGGGCTTCTGACTACCCATAACGGCATTCAAAGATCTACGAATGACAGTCGGGGCCAACGGCTTTACGTGCTTTTCAAGACACGGAGGGGTCGCGATATGAGATGGATGCCCACCCATCCACGGAGCGACCGCGGCAAGTGTATTTTTTTTAAATTGTGTTCACTGTTCATTACTTTTCTGTTTAATATTGTTTATTAGAAAAGTAATGAACAGTGAATACATTTTTCACCTAGCGCCCATGTACAGTGCGGTCAACGTAACTTGGCGCGTCTGAAGTTAGCCGATTAGCTGCGCAGTAGACAATTTCGTTCCTAAAAGTTTCATTGCGCAGCCAAACAGCTAACTTCAGACGCGCCAAGTTACGTTGACCGTATTGTAACTGTAGCGAAACGCCCTAGCCACATACATATTTTGACTATAAGGTGTAGAGTTTGTGAAGTAAGGGTGAGATTTCACTTCTTTTTGTAAGTTGCCTAAGACAATATATTTTTTATTTTGTTAATTTTTTCTAGTTTGAGATTTTTTTGTTGTTTGTGTACTAATACTAGCTTACATACCAAATTTCAGCTTTCTAGGACTTCAGAAAGTTCCCCAGAATTTTGATGACCATCAGTGAGTGAGTCAGGGACGAAATCGGGGTTTATTAGATGTAAATAAATTGTAAAGTATAAGAGCTATGCAATTGGAACTTGCATATACTTAATAAGTCAACTATTTACATCATATCCCGAGAATTTTATTTATCTGGCATAATCCAAACCCAAGTTATGAGGGTTCAAAAAAACGACGAAGCGCTTCGGGACAAAGTAGGTAGTGCCCTACTAGCACTTCGCTTGGCTCGTCTTGGCGGAGATTTGATTTAACTTTCTGACTTAAAAATAATAATAATGGCTTTTACCTGCGACTTGGTCTGCTTGCATGTCAGTTATCGCGGATTCAAAAGTAACCTATGTGGATGCCTTTCGGCCTCGTACAGGACCAATTTCGTTTCTTTTCAACCGACTTCAAAAAAGGAGGAGGTTATCAATTCGTCTGTATTTTTTTTTTTTTTTTTTTTTATGTTTGTTACTTGATTTCTCGGGACTGGGTGAACCGATTTTGATGATTCTTTTTTTATTTGGAAGCTAGTGCTTCCCGTGTGGTCCCATTTTAATTTGGTCCAGTTCTGACCATGGCATCCATGAGAAAACCGTATAAGTCTTAAATTTGCATTAAGTATGTGCGCGATTTGTTACGCGATTTCTCAGGCAAACGTAAACCGATTTTGAAAATTCTTTTTTTTATAGATAGGGTATGCTTCAGGGGTGGACCCACATAAATTTTATCGAAATTGATTCAGCACTTTTTGAAAAATCAACAAATACCCAAAAATGTTACATAGACGACGTTTTAGTTTCATCAATCTTTGTAGTAGTTAACTTTCAATCTCTTCTTAATAGATTTGAATGAGAAGGAGGTACTAAAAAGCGGAAAATAAAAAGCTTTTTACAAAAAAGACAACCGCCTTCAAAAAGTGAAAAATAACTTTAGCACAGAACACACATTGACTTTAGTTTCGGAAGTCGGTGGCAATACAAAACAACAAACAGAACAAAGCCATTGAATTTCGAAACTAAAGTCAATGTGTGTTCTGTGCTAAAGTTATTTTTCACTTTTTGAAGGCGGTTGTCTTTTTTGTAAAAAGCTTTTTTTTATTTTGCAATTCAACCTTGTTATTTTTGTGTGTTTTGTCCTGTGCAGGCCAATAAATGCTCTTTCTTTTTTTCTATATTCTTTCTTGTAGTTCAAGCTAGTCTGTATCGATCTCATCAAAATCGGTTCAGTAGTTGTAAATGTAACAACAAATAAACTCAGTGCTGAACAGGAACCAGTGGAGGCAGATCATCCGCTCCAGATGCAATTCTAGTGCTGATCGCGATCCTCAGACCTGAGGGACCGACAAGAGAGACAGTCGAGAGTCGCTAAAAAATTTAGTGAATGATCGTTAATTTGACGAGCTAACTACATATGATTTCTCTGATAGGTGTCCGGTTGCAGAGTATCATGAGCATACTTGCCACATGTTTTATTATGATGATTGTATCATTCCCCTGGCTCAGATAGTAACGGTGTATGATGTTGTGCAGGTAAACTTCGGCGACGTGGCTTTGCCCCGCGGCGCGGAGTACCCGCGGCCCGCCAAGGTGGCGGCACTACGCGGCGTGCACGGCGTGGCCTCCGACCCCGTGGTGGTGGTGGACGCGCAGACGCTGCTGGTGCCCAACTTCTCCTACGACGGCGAGGCGCCCGGTACGTACTCACGTAGACACGTGCTACTGTACGCACTGTATGCACTGCAAGGTGGCGGCACTACGCGGCGTGCACGGCGTGGCCTCCGACCCCGTGGTGGTATGACACCACCGTAGCTTCGGCTTGCTGGCCGGCCTCAGCCGCGGCGGCGGGCCTTTAAAGTACCAGCTCCTCAGCTCGCGGGCAACCTCACATCTCCGCGCCTGTGCGGGCTTAAATTATACTCTTTATAGTCTTTGGGTAGACAAGACTGCGTGAAGCGTGAAGCGAGGTAACGCCGCATGACGTCATGTAACGCCGTAACGCCGCATGACGTCATGTTTTTTCGTTCGTGCAGCCGGCTATCGAATTATAAGACGTTGTCACGTCAGAAGCAACATAGAGTATGAATTTTATGTTATTTCACTAATATAGACTTTAAATAGTTTAGTCTTGATTTGGACCGTTTTTTTTTATATCAATTGATAGGCATACGTTTGACCACTATCTCACCTGATGGGAAGCGATGATGCGGTCTAAGATGGAGCACGCTTGTCTAGAAGTAACCTATTCACTCTTGACTTAAAGACTCCCAGTTTTTTTTTCTCTTTTTTCATAACCCAACTCTATCATCTTCTCACGACTAAAGCTCCTCCCATGAGAGGAGGTCGCGCGAGTGCTGCCGCCGCGCGCTGAGATGTGACATCAGTTAGGACGGTTACCCTACCTTCATGTGTACCATGTGTTACTCTACAGAAACATCACTTTAACGTTTTAAAAAATCTTTCTAACTAATTGAAGCATTTCGGTAATCGAAACACTATTAATTTAAGAGAATCAAATCTACCTACTTGTTTCATAATAACGATTAAATTAGGTTGATATTAGATTAATAGTTATTCGTGGTTTGTAAATAAAAGGTTAACTAGTTCCATATCTGTCATTTGTGAGCTTGTTTAGTTCTGAACGTTTACAAGGAGAGCTTGTCGGCGCGCGTCGAGCGCGAGTGACGGTCACCGACAGACTTTCACTGATCGATCTAGTTGATGATAATCGCATAATGTTTAACGACCATAATGTGCATACATCAGCAGTAACAGCCTGCTGCGGGTGTCATAACCGTCACGCTCAGGCAGACAGGCAGACAGGAACAATTTAAAGAACTCGTATGTTGCCGAAAACAACAAAAAGCTTTCCAGTGAATAATTTATATCCCATTTTCGTCCCAATTCAGCAAAGCTTACAGAGCTCCATTACTTTATTGTGGCATGATCTCGTGAATAACGTCCCTCTTCCTGGCAGCCGTAATATGATCATATCAAACTGATCGCCGCGCCACTTTGTCAGCGCGGCGCGACATTAGCTGCGGTAATGTCGCTCACGTACGTCACACACGCGCGCGTCACGTGACGAACATTGTTGTATGACTTCACAAACACTAACTAGGCGCCACAGGGAGCTCACAGTCACTTGACCAGTGTGACGAGTATTTAACATTTTTATCACTTCAGTAAACGTTTAATTTTCGTACGTTCAGGCTAATTTCTGGTCCGATTCTGTAAATTATTTCGCTGATAGGAAGATACGTTACCCTGAGTGCTATAAGCTGTATTTTATTATCAAATAAATTAGGGATCCAAAGGAACAATTTCGTAGTTACGTACGTAAAGTTAGTGATTATATAAACATAGAAACAGCTAGTCGCCATCACTATATTGCTATAAAGTGTTAGATATCTAACAAATTGCAGCGTCTTTAGACCGCTCGTAGAGACAAAATGGAATATTTTGTAATAGATATACGAATAGCAATAATGAATCGCCATTCACCAAATACCATTAATAGTGATACTTCAAACAATATTCCAGCGTGTATTTCATGCGCGGTCTCATAAAATATAAGATTTATGTGAAAACATATGCTTTATGAATTTCTTTCTCTTTATGATATTCTACTTATATATGTTCTGTGAGTGTGGGTACAATACATAACTGAGAATGGGAATGTCAGTGCAATGCACCGCGGCCTCCACGAGACGTCGACGTACTGCCAGCTGAGACTCTGTGGACAAACTATTGCAAAACTGCAATTAAATTCGTGTTAAGATCACCACATGTTAATAAACTTAAAAAAAATATTGCCGCACATTCTGTGTCAAGTATAACGACAAACATAGCGGCAGTACTCTGCTGAGCAGCTGAATAATGAAAGTAATCTCTCAATACAAGTACGGATGCGGAGGGGAGCTCCGAGCACGTTGCGACAAACACACGATCAGATACAGCACGTGATACGTAACAGCCGCATCCCCCGAGCGAGTGTCTCCATCCGCCGCGCGCTGCGGAACCAATATCTCACCGTGAAGGATCTCTATAGAGTCGTGTTTGTGACGTCACACATTATCGCACCTCACGCACACAACACTGACTTTCAAGTTACGAAATCTTCTTATAGACACACACATACGCTAGTTACGCACTGAATTTCACAGGGAAATAGAGGGACGATTCTCGCAATACTCAAACATTTGTAAGCGAATGAGTTGAGCGTTTGTATGTGTGCGTGACTGTTGGTTGTAAAGAACTGACGGAAGTGATTATTTGGGTAATCCAGGAGATCTCAAATGAAGTTTGTTTTTCTGGCATGTTTTGAAATGTTCCATACAATAATTCTCAGGGGTGATACCGCTCTGTAGTCACGAGAAATACTTTTATGGTGAATATTTTGTTTTGTATGCTTTTGGAACGCATGTCAACCTCGTGAATTATGTTGGCTTTCACGAAAGTAAATGAGAAATGAATACGTGGGATGTCGAAAATTCGATAGCGTTGTGTTTACGTACAAAGAAAATATATATCATGAAAACGTATTTAAGCAAGGATTTCATTTGTAGGATCTGTTCTGTTTGTATTACAAAACTAATTTAGTTTACTGGACGGCATGACTTGCTTTGTCATTTTATGATGGTATACGCTCACCGCCGCCTTTGGATATTTGTAATACCAGAGGCACGTCTACAGATGTTGTGTTATCCCAGTGGCAAAACTAAACGGTATTATGTGCCTGTCGTTCAAAGAGCTGCACTCTGCTCTATGGACGTTAGACAATCTGTTTGTTGTATTGATGTTCGTGTGTAACAACGAGTATGTTATTGCAGACGCGAAGTTCTGGGTGGGGCGCGGCGACAAGCCGTCCCCGCAGGGTATCCGCATCCCCGACGAGAACGGCAAGGAGGCGCCGCTGAGGAAGTACGACAAGAAGACTATCGTGCTCACGCTGCCAGGGGTACGTACCACCGACATCACGTCTTCACAAGCCTCCAACATCTTTTGTTCTTCTCGCATTCATCAGATTCCAGCGACCTTTATCGGTTGACATTTTAGGAGGCCAACCGAACTATTAAAACCTCGACTGACTGACCTATGGGCGGGGGTACGGGATGCACCGCTCCACCGCCTGGCTATGACCAGCCAATGACGTAGGCGGGTCCCGTCGACCTCGGCGGTGGCGCGCGCCGTGTCCGATCAGATGATCGGGTGGTGGAGTGCAGGCCTACCGACCCTGGCATAGCCCGTTGGCGACAGCTTATAACTATGGTCCTCCCCCCAGGAGCTGACAGTGTTCGACATCGGGCACTTCGCGGTGTGGTGCGAGGCGTTCACGGTGAACTTCGGGCACGTGTCGCTGCCGCGCGCCGCGCTCGCCAACGTGCCGCCGAGCCTCAAGATGCTCGGCGTCTCCCCGCAGGTGCGTGTCACACGAGCTCACAGATACGAGGAGGACAGACGTCTGCATGTCACCTGACCTATACTAACCGCTCTAAGGCGTCCTCGACATGCTCCTTTGTGATTGTCAATATTTTTGTACCTCAGATCTCAACTCCGTTTTGTTAAGGTTTAAACTCAGGGGCAAGAATAACACCTTGTTAATTGTAACATAAGAAGTCGTATGTTGAGCTCTGCTGCGTTTTGTTCACATACTGACCAAGTGCAACCTGTGCCTGCTTCGGCAGTCAGCTCACAGAAGTTTACTCATTAGTTGAACTTTTCAGAGATTATTCAGAGATTAACGTGATTTGTTTAGTTATTATGTAACCGTAGCAGACAAAGACAACACAACATATGAGTTATGGAACTGGTATGTCAGTGTAAAGCGCATGACTTACGTAAACACGCCGAACTTTCGTCAGATGTGTTGCTGTACCAAGATGTTGAGCCTCGAACATGTGCTTGTGCGTGTGCATTCGTCGGCTCCTGCACTTTAAATTTGAATTTGATTGCATGGCGGTTAATGAAGAGTCGAATGAATGTAACACTTTTGTAAAATATTATAATAGTTTTCCCGTTGTCACACAGTTTTCACAGTAATGTTAGTGTCTTTACCATAAAGTCTGCAACACTTGTGAAATAGATAACTCAAACGTAGTGCGTCGCTTGTAGCCGGCTTGCTACGCTAGTGCTACGATTTTGCTACGGCGTAGGTTTTGTAATAATTGAAATAATTCTTAGTTGCTTTAGTTCATCCTAGTTATCCTTTTGTTCTAAGTTTATCTTGGACGTCACTGACATCGGTTACAATCGGAAACCTGAATTTAATATGAACATAAGTCTGAAATCAGCAATCCTCCTTTAGCATTCGTGATTCTAGGGCGGTGTCTGTATGAAGAGAACTTTGACCTGCAGTGGGACAGTCATAGGCTGTATAATTACGGTTTTCCAAAACACATTTGTTTAATAAGATTGATTCCGCGTAAATACATCACCAGCTCACAAAGGTGTTTTTCTGAAGTATAACATAGTTTTTATACATTTTTTTTTTATACTTCCATGTACAGTCAGCAAAAGAGATAGGTATGCAGGTCAACGGAAATGGTTGAAGTTTACTTAGAAACCGATGGATGTTTTTGAATGAAAATTAATTCATTTTCATTGAAATGTTTATTCTCTATTAGATTTATTTCAATTTATTCAAAAACATCCATTGGTTTCTAAGTAAACTTTAACCATACCTGACGACCCTGCATACCTATCTCCTTTGCTGACTGTACATTATTAACACTAAAACGAAACAATCAGTAAGATTTTTTCAATAAATAAACGACAATACATGGTATTTTCTAAAACCATTTATAGTTTCGTGAATTATTGATATAAAATTATTCAAGATCACTCTCATATTGAGGGTAATAAAATCACTATTGACCAGTGAATAATTAATAATAATAATTACCAAGTGACAGTCGAGGTTCACTTCTGTACTGAATGTCACTCCAATTGAATACATAAACGTAAGCAAATGTTTCCGAACTAGATCGTAAACAAATGATGTCATTTGTATTACCATTCACAGAACTAATTTGGTGGTTTGATTTAGTGTTTGATGATTGTGATTTTCCATTTTGAAAGTTTAGATTTTTAAATTAACAAAGATGTCGTGGTTAAGTAAAACCCGTAAGGATCGATTGGTCAAAGCTACACTTGTCGGGGTCGGTCTGTGGATGAGTGACCATCCATTTTCATTCCGAGTTCCCACCGTGCCTTGGGAAGCACTTAAAGCTTCGACCCGACTGTAATTCGTAGATCTTTGGCAGTCGTTTGGGGTAGTCAGAAGCCAGAAAATCAGGCAACCAGTCTTACCAACTGGGTTGTGGAGGTTGTATAGGCAGTCGCTCCATGTGAAACTACTACTGCTACTAGCTGCATCCGGTTAGACTGGAAGCCGACCCCAATATGGTTGGTAACAGGCTAGGCAGAAGAAAGATTGAATATTAATATACGAAATCCAAATAACTTTGTAACAAATGGCATTGACATACACATGCGATCTCTATGTAAGCAAAGTATTATCAAAATAGTTCTCATTACCTCATAGTTTCAGGCCACCTGTAAGACACAGTTCAAGAGAATCATGATGTTATTTTGATTTTCTTAAAATATAAAACAATGTCCGACATGCGGCGCGCCTAGATATTCATGAACACTTAATAAGCCGATGAGTCAACTGCATTGCGGTTTATTTATGAAATGTTTAGTACCTAAACACGATGAGGTAGCTTTCTAGTGTTACTCAGTCATGAACGTCGCGTTGTCATTGTAGCCGCACATCACGTATAGATCACTGTTGGTATCTCTGAGATTATTGTAATGCACTCGTGCAATATGCTGCAGGTTGGAATTTTGTAACCGCACCTGGAAGAAAAGTACTTTAAACACTGGAGATAAAATACTCTTGAGTAAAAATTCTTTATCTTGTCTCATTGAACTTTTATGCTTTGATTTTATGATATATCTATCATTTTATTTACAATGTTTGTTAGAGAGATTTGTTTTTTGTGATTGACCCTGACTTTTGACTGATATCATCAAATTACAGGATGATTTTTTCCAGTTCGAAACCCGGGAGTGGCAATCGTATTTAAAAAAAAATAATACAGTTTTACTTATTTTCAAAATAGAGGAATATGTCTTTGAAATAAAATTTGTTATTTCTAGTGTGTAAAGCAGTTTCCCTCCTGGTGCGGTTGATAAATTCCACTCTGTATATAATTATATTGAAACTAGCTTTTTGCCCCGCGACTTCGTCCGCGTGAATGTCGGTTATAGTGGATGCAGACGAAGTCGCGGATTATAAAGTAGCCTATGTCCTTCCCCAAGGTTCAGGCTATTTTCATACAAAATTTCATTAAAATCGGTTCAGCCGTTTCATTGTGAAAGCGTAACAGACAGAGTTACTTTCGCATTTATAATATTAGTATGGGTTGGATCAGATTGGTCACAAATGGTAGAAAATTTCTGAGAAGAAGTATTTCTCTTGGAGAAAGTCGTGTGCGATACACACGTACATATTTTCAAAGTGACAGCTGTCGCGTACGGCATGACGTTTCGCGTTGTGTCGATGACACAGATCACTTTATGGAAATAGTACTACTACTACATGATACAAGTCTTTGGATTATTTAAAACAATATGCAGCGATATTCTTTCAAACTCAAATTAGACCTTGTAAATAATTATGTATCTATATTTGACGAAGTGACATCATGTTCTTTCCATCACTACGATCTTATTTGTTTTGGACCATACCTGGGAACCTTCCAGTTACGGGGATATTAAAGGCTCACAGAAACAACTTTTAAAACCTGAAACCTCGTCGTTTTCAAAGTCAAAACCACCAAGTAAAGGTCAAAACTAAACTTTATAAACCCCCAAGCTCCCTGCACTCAGCATGCACTCGTAAGCACAATATAAATTTTTCATACCAAATAATGTAAGTAATTCCAGCAACAGTTTTTTTTCAATATTAGTTATGTGGGCAGTAGGCGCAGTCCATGTAGGCCACGTGCTGGGTATGTCGACACCCGTAGTGTCTAATAATTTTATGAGTTGAACAAAGAGTGACTTTTTTAACATATCAGTTTTAAAATAAAAACAAAGTGACAGTTACAAAAGACAGACCAGACTGTCCAGGTCTGTCTTTAGTGACGTCATGAATTTATTCACTTAGCTTGTATAGTACACTATTCTAAAAAAAGAAGTTTCTTTTCCAGTCACTACCTGTTAGGTAGTCAATAGAATTACAATATTTTTCCAAGTTTATGTTCATCTATTAAGGGTCACGTAATTAATTCGGACGAGTCGACACAGACTGCACCCGACGACGACGGTTCAAGTAAAATTGTTAATTTACAACGATTTCATAATATTCACATAGACACTTGAAGTTGTGTTAATTAATTACTTATTCATAAAATTAATATTTTATCTGTGATAGTATTTTCTGAACAATTTTGAGACTGAGCATTTTGGACAAAAGAAACAAAGTATCATCTTTATATTTTGTTATTTTCATAAAATGCAAATAATTCTAAATAGCATAGTACCTGGGTGCGAGTACCTGCACTCAGGCGCATCATATTTGGAGGTGATGCCGAAATAACCAAAACTAACACAGACGAGCACTTGTAGATCTAAAATGTTATCAAATGAACTTCAGACAAGTAGCCTCGCTTTCATCACTAGTGGAGTGCTGACCGCCTGGTGCCTAGTGGTGCCGAGTGGTGGACACGACGCGTGGGAACATTATAACTAATACATGTTGTAATAAGCTCGCGTACATCATGTTCCGCTTGCGACACTACGGTCCAGTGTTTGCTAAACTTATGAAAGGTCTAATTCCACCCAATTACGAAAGCGTAGGCACTTTATAAGGCGACGCTCAAAATGTTTACTAATCGGACCACACAAAAATTGTGACCTTATTTTTGTGTAGATAGAGTTGCAAATTCAGTAAGTTAGGACAACGTTTCGTCAGACAGCAGATGGGTTGCAAAAATAACCGATAGGTTGGAGATGAGGTTGCGCAATCATTACTGATGTAAACGACGTCCGATTAGCTTCGTTTAGAGACGTCTTGGAAACAAATAAAAATTCGTTAACTCTTAGATCTGTCAATGACATTTCTGAATTTGGTTATCTAGGTTTATCGCGTGGGTCGAAAAACTACTTACATACGAAACAATACTGCTCTCTAGAAGTTAAAGCAACATAGTATGGCCTCACAAACCTGTACACGAGTGACAAGCACTAGACGTTGGCGGCGGAGCTAGAACCTCAGTACATCACAACCACTGTCCCAAGAATGCGATCAGGCCGAGATGTTCGACAATATTCACGGAGGTCGCGCTCACGGCTCATATTGTCGGCAAAATCCGAACTTAATAAATCACGTGCGTGTTCTGTTAGCACAGTAATAAATAAGTAAAGGGTGTGTGATTTAATTTTTGATCGGGTACAAGCTGAGTCCCGCGGGCGCGTGTGTCTCAGGTGCGAGCCTAGCAACAGCAAATAATACGACAACAAATATGAGAGCATCCATTTTATATCGAGTTCGGGACTACTTGGACGATGCTTGTGTTTAGCTGATTGAGATTGATCGATTGATTTAATACATTTTATATTACTCGTTATTTTGAACTTTATTCTTGTCAAGTTTGATTTGCGATTGAATAAAATATAGTTTGGCTTTGGCAAAAGTTTGAGGTCGTATCTAAAAGTGAATGGTTTTAACTAAACAGTGTTCGTTTGGTTGTGCATAAAGTACATGACGTAATAGCTGTCATCTCTAATACTGTGAACAACACAGCTTTGCTGAACTCTTGAAATGCGAAAACGTCGATGACATATTCTAATGAGAGTTGTTCCTGGGCTCACTGAGCGGTCATTGAGCTGTCATTGAGCTGTCATTGAGCTGTCATTGAGCTGTCATTGAGCTGTCATTGAGCTGTCATTGAGCTGTCATTGAGCTGTCATTGAGCTGTCATTGAGCTGTCATTGAGCTGTCATTGAGCTGTCATTGAGCTGTTATTGTGCTGTCATTGAGCTGTCATTGAGCTGTCATTGAGCTGTCATTGTGCTGTCATTGAGCTGCCCCACCACGTGACCACCGCGAGCAGCTCGTGCGCCGCGGACTCGTCACTGAACTACCACTAATCACTGAACGTTACGTTATGTGGGTTGCAGTGATGTAATAACACCATCATTTAAGTTTGTGGGCGAATACTTTAAATGTTTATTTTTTGCTTTACCTTAAATGGGAACCTCGACATTTATCGAAGAGACCTGACCGCCTGGACTAAGCGATTATGGTAGCGATAATATACCTATACAGCACAAACTATTTTGTAATGTGCGTCACTGTCTCGTGAATAAATGGTTTTTCTTTCTTTCTTTCTTTCTTTATAAAAAAGAGAAACTTTACACGTGTACATTTGTAGGAAAATACAAAATTTATACAGCATTAAATACTATTTAAACTACACAATATGAGAACTAGAACGTAATCGTCGAACAATTATTTAATCTGAGTTCACTAGTGGTCGCCTGGATAACGCTACGGTGCTACGCCGCTACGACGACGTAGCACCATAGCGTAATCCAGGCGATTATCGCGAATAAGGTCAGCGTAGCGCTATGAGTGCTACGCGACACCGACGTGACCCATTCTATTCCCGGGTTTTTACTTCAATTTTAATGACCACTTTGTCAATATACGAGTTGACTATGAATTTTTTGGACATTTTTAAGGAAATCCGAAATAATTTAAATGATAAATATGCAAAGATTTTGGGTAAAAACTACGGTGAAAAATAAGTGAAAACACGACGAAGATGTAATATTTTACAATTGTAAACTTACGGAAGTCATTACGTCGAGATGCGCTCAGTTACTGCACTGTGAGGCCAACTGTAACGCACAGAGTGCTTTTATAAACACGATCATTGAATTACACAAGAAAAATGAAAAATCCTTAACTTAAAATTTGAAAGCTTACTTCACAAATGAACTGAAAAATAAAATCAAGCTGAAAATATTTTTTTCATCCCACCATCTCGGAAAGAGTATTTTTAATCTTCAATATCTGAGTGGAAAAGCCGTTTTTATTCTCTAGAGGATAAAGTAAATTGAATTTAGAACATCGTGTGCACTAAGTTTGTGAATTAAAAAAAACATTAAACCTATTTACTGCTACCTCTATGGTGCCGAATATATCATACAACTTTTTTTTAATTTGTTAAAAACTCAGACTTTGTAAACGTTTTTTTTTTTGCATTTAGTCATTTTCTCGCTGAGGTGGAATGAAAAGTTACGTGTTGCACTCGAGTGCAAAGATTTTTCACCTCGTGCTCTTTTGATTCCCTCGCTAACGCTCAGGATTCTAATTTTGAATCACTCGCTGCGCTCGTGATTCAATTTTAGAATCCTTCGCTTGCTCGGTCATCATAATTGAACACGCGGTTAAAAAGCAACTTTGCACTCTTGTATAACAAATAACTATTTTTTAGTTTTATCTGATCATGATTTCATCAAATACATTAACTATGATTTTTATTTTATTATCAAATCCGTTGTAAGTGTCTAAACCCTAACTTGACTTCGGCTTCTCAGGCTCGATCTAAGTCAGATTGGCGATCGATCTGTATTCAGTAGCGATCACTCGTCGGTCACTTTAGTATCGACATAACATATCGTAAGTTTGTTGGGAGTGGGGCACACTACTCAACTTTGCGGAACTCATGAATTTTTCCTAACTTTTATATGATGTTGTTGACTTGGCCGCTGTATCATTTTGTTCTTTTATTTATTACTAGCGACCCGCCTCGGCTTTGCACGGGTATTATATCTTCTTCAAAATAAAATTGAATCGTTGTTCGTTAGTCTCGCTAAAACTCGAGAATAGCTGGACCGATTTAACTAATTTTGGACTTGTAATATTAATTTGTGGTCCAGGGAAGTCCAGGGAAAAATCAATTAACAGGACATCTGCAGTGCAATTCTGTAAGAACTCACCCGCGAATTCGAATCCTATCTCATTTCCGATTTCACTTACCTGAAGTGAAAAGTATTAGGTATTCGCTAAAATAGTAAGGAAATAATAGTTAGCTTCACGTAGGTTGTCACTTAGTGGGTCTAGCGTAGTTTTCATCGAGTTATACACTACCTAAAACAGTTTTCACCGCGGAATCTGAAGTGAGAACTGGAGTGAGTTCTTACAGAATAACATAGCTTATTATACATTACAACCAATAGACACAAAACCGCATGGAAATTCATTTTGTGGTTTTTGAGTTTGTTGCGAACAGACAGACAGACGGGCGGGGGGACTTTGTTTTATAACATGTAGTTACAGTGATTTTGTAGCGAAATATGCTTCAATGTATTCGGTGCTCGGTTGTGGTACAATTCCGATATTAAAGAAATACTGACATTACTACTTTAATAAGACAAACGAGAAAGATACACGATAACACATCATTTAATATTTAGATTTTTGTTTGGTTATTACTCAAAGCTTGCCTCTGGACGCAACTGCTTACGTAACGATAGTTCGAGAGCAACCGGCGCGCGCTTGTAACAGTCACGCGGCAGGCGCAGGCGCAGAAGGTCACTTTGTGTCATATGCTCGATACCAGTTTACTTCTAGATTCCCAACAAGGCACTTTAGTTTGGAATTTTGCTGAATTTGATGCTCGAAGTCAAAGTTTAAGTTTTACTTGCAAAATATAGGTAGCTACCTACAATAGGTTGTAAGTACAGTTAAGATAATTAATAAGTAGTAATATTAATACAGACTTCAATAATTTAAAAAAAAAGACCACAGATCTCATGTCTGCCACGACCATTAGGTACAGTCACCAAAAGAGATAAGTATCCATGTCGCCAGGAATATTTGAAGTTTACTTAGAAACAAATGGAGGCTTTCAAATGAAATGTCATTAAGTTATTGAACTGTTTATTCTCTATTAATTGTACGTTATTTTATTCATAAACACCCATCGGTTTTTAAGTAAACTTCAACTATTCCCGGCGACATGGTTACTTATCTCTTTTGGTGACCGTACATTAAATTAAATTTCTACCGCGCTCACGTGCTCTTCGCGTATGAACTCGCTATTGAGCATATCAAACATAGTTACAAAGACATAGCATTTTAAATATATCTTAACAATTGAACATATCTAATCGGCATCATTGAACTACGTTCCTTACACAAAATCTACATACCTAGTCGATTCTTGACAGTTTCGTTAATTGACAAAAATTGATTTAATGTAATTTCCTCTGTATAGGTAAATAGTTCAGAGTAAACCTTCTACATGTGTCAGTTGTAGTGTGAGCACACCGCGCATGCGCGAGGACACTCGTCGCCCGCGCCGCTTTGGAAAGTGAAGCGTGAGGTCAACGACCCCGCTGACGGCTACCTCTGACCGCTTGTGTATGCACGTTATGTAAACAACTAAATAAATATTGTAATAATGTGCATGTTACGTGCTGCGAGCATTAATACATTTTGTTACGACGTGAGAAATGGCAACACATTACCGAACTAAATATGTAAATATCCGGTAATTTGAGATGATTGCATGACCGTCAATAGACTGGAACGTTCAGAAGTGGCGACGAGACCGTTCTTACATTCACTGTCAGGTCTAAGAACATTGTAAGGAGGTTTCTATTCCTACTTCTGTACTGTCAGTCACGAGTGAAATTATATCTCAATAAATAATTCATCTCATTACACGCTGCTTTTGCAACATTGATGCAAAAACTCGTAACAACAATAAATAAACTATATAATTAGCATCTGTGACCGAATCCCTTCTACTTGACTGTTGAATTGAATCGGAATTCATTCACCCTTAACAACGAAGTTATCAAATCAGCCTCCTGGAGGACTCTTAGACCAAGTACGAGTACCACTCGCCATAATGACGTAGGATGTTACACTGTCAAATGAAGTGCGAGTGATGGCCATCATTACGTAAAGTACGTAGGCACATCATCAGTGTCTGTCAACTAGTAGAGTGTAAGCTCACGTGAAGAACCTCGCTCACTCCCCCCCGCGCCGCCCCTCAGTAGCGCGAGCACCCGCGCGTCCTCCCGTCCCCCGTCCCGCGTCCCGCTCCCGCAGTAGCTGAGCGCAGCTTTCCTGTTGCAGAGCCGCAACAGTGCGCTGGCGGGCAGCAGCACGGCCGCGCCGGCCCGCGCCCGGCCGCGCCGCCCGCTCGTGCGGCTCGACGCCACCACGTACCGGCCGCCGGCGCGTCTGCGGCCCGGCGCCGCCGTGCTGTCCGCGCTGGACCCGCCCGGCGCGCGCCTGGCGCTGCACCGCCGCGCGGACTCCTACACCCCTCCCTCGCAACAACTCGTCTCTATACAGAGCTCGAAGGAACTCACCTACAAAGAAGACGGGACGCTCGAAGAACACCAGAAACAAGACCAACCGCAACGAGACTTTAACTCGCAACAGCAATCAGAGTTGCAACACCAACAGCAACAAGATTTTAACCTGCAGCAGCTACCAGGGTTGCAATACCAACAACAGTTACAACAACAGCAATCAGGACTGCAACATCAACAGCAGTTACAACAACAGCAACCAGGACTGCAACATCAACAGCAACTACAACAACAGCAACACGAATACCAGCAATTATTGCTACAACAGCAACTACTTCAGCAACGCCAACAGCACATAGTTCAACAGCAGAAGATTTTGAACGATCAAATCTACTACAACCAACAACAAGCCGAGCCTCAGAGCTATGAACAGCAGCAAGTACTCCAGCAGGACTACTACAGCCAGCCACAGGACGAGCAGGCGTACCGACAGCAGGTGCTCGAGCAGCAGAGACGAGCGTACGAGCGCAGCCGCGAGCAGCCGCTCCAGTACCGCCTGCTGCCGTACGCGGAGGCCGGCGCCGGGCGCGCGTGACCCCGCGGTGACCTTGACCCACATCGCTCCCGCGCCGCTTGTGCAATGATGCGCCGCTGCAGCGCCACTCTTGCGCAACACTATCACCACATCACTCATCCTCACCTTTCACGCGACCTCGCCGCGACACAAACGTCTTCATCCGTCACTTACAGATCGAGGTCATGTCCAGATTGCGATCGGTCACAGAGCTTCTGATTAGGGTTCATATCCAACTTATCTAAAAGCTTACCTAATAATGTTTAACGCTATAGGTAATTAACAACATTTGTATGCTTTTGCAAATGTCATGTGTGTAAATAGAATCCTAGTCGGTGGGTAGCTCAGGGTCTCAAGAGCACGAAGTTTCGACACGTAAGGAGGTATAGAACATTAACATGATTGGGCAATTAACGAGCGCCCTTCTAGACCTCTCACTTCATTCGGATGTAGCCTTGACGCACAGCACAGATGCATGACCTTCATCTTATGTTGCCATCTTGTCTGTACAAGTTGTATCATCATTTTGCATGCGGACCTTTGTGTGACAGTTACAGCACAATAGCTCTAGCAATGCTGCGTTACCTGCGCGCTTGAATTGCTTTAGAAACTGTTATACAGCAGCTGAAGTGTTTATAAATCTTAAACAAGTTTTGAATACAACATGTGATAGTGTACTACTGGAATGTTTTGAGTTATTATTTAAACTTCCACGTTCATTTACGTGAAAGAATTTAGACAATGAATTTAAACGATTTCATGCCAAAGTAATTGCCAGGAAAAGCAGAATTTTTGTCATTCAAAATTGCATTCCAAACTAGTTAAAATGATAAATAATGGCGTATTGTTCGGTTGTTCTCAAAGTGCATACAATTGATTCGCTCACAATACTCCGGGGTTGCTCAACGCTCCCACGCATTAATGAGGAGGCTGTGTGTTGTACGCGACTGTCAGCTCACACGCCGACCGGTAGCGAGATTGAAATGTTCTGTTGATACGTGTGTTATTACAGAATAGATAATGGTATTCCAATTAGCGTATCATTACTACGAAATTGCTGGGGTTTGGAATATCTAGACGTAGCTAATATTGAAATAGAGGAATCTGAAATGCAAGGCTCGCAAATGGCAAATATGCTCGCTTCATCAAATATGCTCGCTTCATCAGAACATCTGTTTACTCTTTAACAAATATTGTCGGGATACCACTGTCTTCCATGAAACCGTAGAGATGATGTATTGTAATTGTGAATAACGTAACAGCTTCAATAGCACACTTGCACCTTGTCTCGTGGCCAGTGCTCTGCAGTATTAAGGCTGCTCGAAAAAAGCTCGAAAGAAGCATGCAGATGAAGCAACTTTTCGACGGCATTTACAGATAAATTACATCTGATGTTTATGTGTAATTGTTAGTAATCTACATGATATGATACGTAATTTGGTTTAGCCACAATTTTTCTATCGGTATCACATAATAAGAAAAAAAATGTCAAATCACCTTTAAATCATTGAGATGTAACATTGTACTCTTTAATTTCTTATCAAAAGAGTATAAAAAAAATATCTATTGCTTTGCAATACAAAGGAAAATGATTTGGTTTTGTTACTTTTTACAAATATGTATTATTTTTATTACAATACATAAAAAATGCGTCCGATTCACGACATCACCCCCGCACACGTCCACAAATTCAGTACGGGCCAAATGCTCAAGGTTATTGGCATGTATACAAGCCCTAAGAGACAAATCTTAGGGTCGCCCTAACAAAATGCTTGCTATGCAACTCTAGTACTGTACACTTAGTAGTCGGCACCAGTAGTCCAGCGCTACAATTAGCCCGCGCCGTCTTCGGGTAAGCTTCGTAGGTGGGTCGTGGTGGCTGTGGCTAGTCGCATCGCATTCAGAGCCAGTCGTTACCATTACTTTTAGTTTAGACTTATTTAGTGCTAAGACGTGTTACCACGTTAGCTGGACTTTGTTCTACGCGCTCATTTATTATTATCATACTGAAGAATGAAGCCAGGGACAGTTTCACGCTTTACCCTCAACATATTCAACGCTAATTGACTAAAATTCATAATGTGCGAACATTTTAGTGAATTACACAAAAGTGCATTGTTTACTTGTTAGAATGTTCGACGGGTGCGTAAAGCAAATGTCCTTTTTATTATATAATTTGTAAGTATGTACATGCAGTTATTGTTTAACGTAATATAGTGTCAGATTCACAGTGATGGGAAGTTACGATAATATTATTATGATAATTCATTATATTTCCATCCCATAACTTATCGATGACTTTAAGAATGTTCTGCCACACGTTGTCGATGAAGTCTTGTCAACAGTGGCTGAGTTTTCACTTGGTGATGTCTTCACTTATGATGGTTTTTAAGTTTTTACTTTTTAGAAAAAAAAAACAAATGTCTCCTTGTGATAAAATGTTAATACTTTCTACTAACGCGATGTGATAATACTCAGTACAATATTTCTACCTGTGATATAATTGTGGAACAAATCGTTCATAGTCCTTCGTGTCTAGGGCCGTGGACCATGTTTTAACGAGTTTTTGTACATTTTTATGTATTTTTTTCATTTTATGTTATAAGCAAGTCAAACATGTATTAAACGTTTGTCGAATCATGTATCTATTTTTTCCCTTTGTCTAATTACGTAAATACGTACCCATCTCGTCTGTATTTGTTAAACGAGCATTGGTAGGTAATGGACACAACAGTTCCGAGTGCGACGCAAAGTTTACGATGTCAAGTGAGCGCTGACCAGCGCGCCGTGCGGTGAGCGCACTGTGTGCGGTGATGCAAGTAATGGCCGCCAGTTAACGCTCCCAGCAGATCTGCATACAGTATAGTGTGATCACTAACAACACATTTGTGATTACAAGAATATAAACTAGTGGAATTGTTCCTTTTATAATATACAGGTTTAAAAGATTTGGTTTTACGAGTATAGCAATAAACTCACAACATGATAAGTGTCGAAAGATTGTATTCTAAACTGCTTATTTTAAAGTACCCAGAACCAGTATTCATAATCCTAACATAAGTAATATGAATAAGGTAAACAAGTAGTAATAATTATTATTAGATATTTTAAAAAACACTCCAAATTCATATCGGTTTATTTGCTAGAATGTAGGTTTACGACGTAAGATCTTAAATCTATAATGGCATTTTACTTCACTATTACATATGCACACCGCATCACATGTGATTGTATTATTTCGTATTACTATCGCGGGTGAGCAGAGCGCGTGGTACGCGTGGTACGCGTGCGTCGCGCTGTCGCATTGCGTACTACGCGCGGAGGACACTGCTCTGTGTGGAGTACGGGGCCTGTAGTGAGACCCTCACAAACGCACAATTAGTTTGTTTAGGATTTTAAGTGTAAATGTCCAGAATAGCAGTTTTAATGTTGAGTAAACTTGTATAGGCGAAAAGAGAGGCACTGTTTGTTGAATATTCATTATTATGTTTGGAGAGGAGCTTACGTTCAATGTTGAACACTACCGTGATGAATACACATATGTATGCAATGTTAGGTAACTGACGCCAGAGCTTAGTAATAGGTGCACAGCTAACATCTGACACTGACATGTTTAAACTTCTATAAACGATGATAATCAAGCTAACTTTCCAAACGGGGCTCGTGGCGTTAAGATCCACAGTAGCAATATGCGATGCGCGTAGTTAGAAGTGTCAGTATTCAATAGCTTCTTATGTTTAATTAAATAATATGCTTTTTATCCTTTTTATCGGGTAACATTTGACTACATGCTCAATCGTGTCACGATACCGCCGACGCAGTGGTCAGTATTATTTGAAGTTATAACAAATGAACAAATAGTGAAGGTTCAATATTATGTATTTTTCCAAAATGTAATGAGTGTTATTGTGCCGCGGCTAGCGCCACTCACTGCAGGCGGGCGCGTGCCAGCTGGCCGACAGTTCGGCTAGACATGTTGGCTGCTTCTCTAATATAACACTAATCTCTGCAACAGTTCAGGCTCTTGTTCAAACATTATGTGTCTCCTCTATTTAACAGACGCAGTGATTTTTTTATTTGAAGACTGAAGAAAGGTCTTACATTCCACCTAACTACATGTGTAGGTATTGTAAATAGGGCAAGTCCTTACAATACAACTAAATTATCACAACAAACAATGATAATATCATAGTTGCATGTGTTTGTTAGTAGTCCTCCTGACCGACCTCACAACCTCAGCGGAGGCTGGCCATTTACGTAGTAGACTTTACCGTGCACAAGTGTGTGCATTCGTGCATACACTTAATTAGAGAGAGAGAGAGATGACAGAATGCACAATTTTGTGTGTATGCACAAATGCACATACAATCGATTGTGCATTCTCTTTTCTCTAACTCTAAAAGTTCGATGGGACGGCAATCCGGCACGACCGGAGAGAGATCGTATTGTTTAATAATAAACTAGCAACTATGATATATCAGTTTATATAGTGGATCTAGGAAGATCAACAAATAGATAACAGTTAATTTATGACTGTCTATGTACAGTCATTTATTAACTGATATATATTTGTTGACTTTGCACAGGATAACCAATATTCAACAAAATGATGAAATACGTTACATAATGTGTGCAGGCGTTACATTCACAAATTGTACGTACATACTATACCTACGTGTGTCTGTGTAACACATGACATGTGCGAGGACTGCCTTTTATTAAGCCCGGATTCAACCATTTGCTATTCTATCGATATGTCTTAGTACTTACTATATTATGTAGGAACTGACAAAGGAAAATGCAGTCATTTTCCTTTTTCGGAATGCTCTACCGATCCTCGTGACGTGACTCTCGCTGGTGACCACTCCCAGTGTTAGGGAAGGTCAGTGCCACGTCACGTGGAACACGTGGTCTCTGTGACGACCACCAGCGGGTGACCGACACCATCACATTTATTTATTTTATTTTCTTTGTCAGTAACTCGGTACGAAGTTGTTATAATTATTATAAGATACAGAGGGCTAATTCACGTAATTTTATGACGCGCCGATGTAGTTGTAGTGCAGTTGCAGTTAAGTTCAAGTTTGAGTGATAAACGGTATTCTTGTAATCATTGAACTGCGCGTAAGCTGCGCGTGAATTGCACGTCAACTGTACGACAACCAAACAATACCAAACTTACTTATGGTGTAGCCACATGAGTGAAAAAATATTACTCACTAAATAATTGAATAGAATCGACTACATTTCAATGAATATAACGTTATTATAATATTAAAATAATACCCCAGTACAGATTTTAGTGCTTATTAACTGTCATTTTGAAACGTCAAACGAATGTTAGAATACCGATCATGTTGCGCTCCGAAGCACGTACCAAAGAGTCCAAAGACGAGCAACAGTAGAATGCCGTTATTGCGCTCGCGTGACGAGAACTTAACGCGAGCGTGTCTGACAGCGGTAGAGAATACAAAAAGCGTTGTTTTGATCGAAACTTTACTGCAACTGCACTGCAACAGCACTTCTTTAGTTGCGTAAATTAGCCCACAGATCATTATATCGCGCCGACACAACGCCATGCAAATAAGGCTATTAAACTAACCTAATCTATTCATATAATTTTAATTAATAAAAATTATAAACAATACACTCAACATTTTACCAAAATTAACACCAACTTAAAATATGTAAATATTCAAAAAGAAAATTTAACCATAAATACATTAATTATGAAAAGTTAATAAAAAAAATGGAGGGATATTGACCAGAGGATGGGCAGCAGGGTCTTTCTGAGTACCATAACACCTACCGCGATCGCCAACATGCATTGGCCAAGCGTGGCGATTAGGACCCTTGATCCCGTCCTTGGGGGAGACCTAGGTTGACAAGAAAATAAAAATTGGCTGTATTAGCGGATTGCTATGCATGCACCTCTAAAGAAACAGTTACAATATGAACTGGGTCAGCTCACGAAGTCGGACACTGTGAAAGCCAACCGCATTATACTTCGAATTGCAATCGATTCAATTATTAAAGTAACCTCCGTACTTCGGAGTTCAATGAAAGAGCTCCGCGATTGGAACGTGTCCAAATGTTCCTCTAGAGTGTGTCGTGTGGAGTCACTGCACTACTTCTGTGTCGCGGCTTCAATATTACGCCAAAGTTGGACCAAGTTCGACACTCATTTCGATTCTGGCAATAAAACTAGTTTGTGTGAAAGAAACGTAAAACATACTACATACATGCCATTCCAATGTTGGTATGGTGACTGCAATTGTAGTGAGAAACACTAGGGTGCTGTTATGTAATTAGGAAGATTCCTAATTACATAACAGCACCCTGTTGATTATTTATTATCAGCATTCAGTTGATTATTATTAATTTAAAACAATAGTTGAGAATGTTTCCGCATCTGACGCGGATAACATAAACACACGTGATTGTTCCCATCACGAGTCACAACAACGTTAAGGTGGTGGTCCACCTCATCATCGCGTAACGTAGACAGTTGATTCAGAAGAATAATCGTCCTAAAAGCAATCCTGAATCTTGGAAAAAGATAGACATGTTTAGAGTGTTCTCATAACGTTAACAATTGGTAACAATCATGATCTAGACAGCAAACAGCTGACGTTTATTTCATTTTCATGAAATTGTCCGATCCTTTGACACACATCTCACAGAGCCGTTCGTTGCCCGCAGTCGAAGCTGAACTGCGAGGTGTTGTACGACGAGCTAGCCTTCGAGGTGCGCTGGGCGGTCGCCGGCGACAGCATCGTGCTGCAGCTCGTAGCTAAACTTGGTCAGTACCTTCTTGCTATTGAATCTGTACAGGGGCCCAAAGCAGTCCATGATTCGGCATAGTCCACAAGTATGCGAGCGGCAGGGGCATTGGAGCGGAGGTAGTAGCCGGAGAGCCTGACCAGTGGGTGGGGGAGCAACGGTCTCAGCAGGGTATCAAGATGAGTATCATGCAGACAGTTGAGTGTGCTGTTTGCTGATGATGTCCGTATCTTATGTGGATTCAGTGCATATGGTGACCATAACTGCCGCAGTGGTTGTGATCTTTGAGATATCAAATCAAAATCATTTATTTGCAAAAATATGGTAGTACATTAGATGGTATTTTCGAACAGATGGTTTTAACATTATTCTGCCATGCATGACGTGATAATGTCAATAAGATAAAATGATTTTTTGTTAATTTACATGGCTATGTCAATAATTTATTTAATAATAACATTTAAATAATAATGTTATGATAAATTAAAAAAATCAAAAATAAAAACAACACAACATAAAAAATTTATTAGCTAAACATTTTCAATTAAGGATTAATGTATTATCTTCTAAAAATATTCCTTTACGGCGTAAAATCGCCTTTGTAGTAACATTTTAAATAGTATTTTTCTAAATAATGGTAATGGCAAATCTTTTAGGGTATTTGATAAATGGTTGAACACAATAATTGGTTATGGGTTGTCTCATTTTTTAAGCATGCAAAAAATATAAACCTTGTTTGTTATCTGTTTAATAAATTCTTTACCTATATAACCGCCACCAATGTCTATCGTTTGAGTACGAAAGAGCTTTATATAAGTCGTTTCCAGAGGACGGCGAGTACATGGCCTTCGGTGTGTCTGGCGACGACCTGAAGACGCAGATGGTGGGCGGCGACCCGGCCGTGGCGTGGGTGGACAAGCGCACGCTCAAGGGGTACGCCGAGGACTACTACCTGGACGCCAAGAGCCAGTGCGCCGGAGTGCGCGGCTCCTGTCCCGACGAGAGGCTCGTGGTATGTCATGCATCTCTTTCACTTTCAGCGGGAGTAGTTGAGACAGAATATCGCGTAAGGTACTACATACTATTAAGGTGAAAGTCTTCTGGATTTTCGTACAGTTTTTTCTGAATGCCTAAAAAACACACCCGCATCACAACTGATGGGCTATTATCACGTACGATTTAAATTGCACAGAAGAGTTAGTAAAGCTGTTCTAAATAATTATATGCTACTTTAATAACAATGAAACAATGTACACATAAAAACAAACACAATATTAAACAGTAATATGTATTGTCTGGGAGTCTGACTATACACAATACACGATACGAGACGGTACACGATACCCGTTGGAGAGACTGCCTGTCTTACCAACGGGTATCGAGTTGCCCGGTAACTGGGTTGCAGAGGTCAGGGACAGTCGTTCCTTTTGAAACGCTGGTATTCAGCTGCATCCCGTTACACTAGAAGTCGACCCCAACATGTTGGAAAAAGGCTAGGCAGATAATGATGATGTACAGTTAGTGCACTTGATCATTGAGTAGATTGACACACTATATCAGTTTACGTATAGTCATTCAAACGACTAACAGTCTTACAACAATAAATGTATTTAGGTTGATAGTTAATTTGCGTATTTATTAAGTTTCCTGACTTGCTACAGATGTAAACAAAAATTAAAAACTGATAATCAAAATCAGAAGCATCAAAAATCATCCACATTACTGTCAACGGGACAAGATAAGTGCAGGATTGTTTTCAGACGTTTACTAAACATAGGCTTACGCACGGTTGTCGCAGTGGCTGAGCGATCGGCTGTGCTGCGTGATGCGTGTCGCGGGTTCGATTCCCGCACAGAACAAATACTTATATGGCCTACAGATAGCTGTTCGGTGTCTGGCTGTTTGTGTATGTGAGTTTATATGTTTGTAAACGCACCCACGACACAGGAGAAATTCTTGGTATGGGGCAACGTTTTTTATGAAATTAAAAAACTTAGTATTTACCAATCGAACTTTTCTGAAGGAGAACACAAACTCGATCCGTCTGCTGAACGCGGCGCTGGTGAACGGCTACTCCATCGTGACGTACCAGCGCTCGCTGAAGGCGGCCGACGAGCTGGACCGCGCCGTGCTCACCAACAGCAGCCAGGCCATCATCTGGGCCATCGGACCGCTCAACTCCAGGAACGAGGTGTCCTACCATCCGCACTTCACCAAGGTTGGTCACAAACATACGTTATCTTTGTCATCTTCATCCTTCTGCTCAAATCTCAATTTATTTGCATGTATTCGTCATCCACACATCTACTAACATCAAACTAAATATCTGTATTATACATATTTCCAACCGACTTCAAAAAAGGAGGTTCTCAATTCGACTGTATGCTTTTTTTTGAATGTTTGTTACGCGATTTTTCTGGCAAATGTAAATCGAATATGAAAAGTCTTTTTTATGGATAGGGTATGTCTCCGAGGTACTCCCATATAAATTTAAACGAAATTGATTCAGCGCTTTTTGAAAAAATCACCAAAACCCAAAAAAAAAAATATATACGACGTTATAGTTTCCTCAATCTTTAGAGTACTTTCAATCTCTGTTTAAACAGTGTTACCGTTTTTTAATGGATTTGGATGTGAAGGGGGTACTAGAAAGCTTTTAAAAGTTACTACACGATAGTTGAATGACATGTGATTAACTATTGCTTCTGTGTCCAGGGCGACAAGTTAATCGAGTTCGGGCGGCCGCCGGTGTGGAACTGCCCCATGCCGGAGGAGGACGACCCGCCGGCTGACGCGCCGCCTGGCGCCGCCGAGCCCGCGCGCGCTCAGCCAGCTGTGAGTACGATGTCATAGAAGGCTATCATTTTGCTACGAGTAGTATTGTGCATTCAATTAGGAATCTTTAGTATAATTAACATTTCAAATGTTCAATAAATGTTTCCATAGTTGGGAGAAAAACCGAAATTAAAATCGATCAAATGATGGTAGTAATGAACTACTTTAAGACTTTGAGTTTATTTATTTACACTTAGCAAGATGTTTTCCCAATATACCACAGACACATGTGATCAAGCCGAATCCAGTGCCGACTCCGAAACCTGTGGCTAAGGCGGTCCCATGGGACATCCCTGCCATCCAGTGCTATGAGCCTCCAGATGGTGTGTTCTACGCGCAGATGGGGCCCACCGGGGGCAAACAAGGATACTCCGCCATCACGGGTAACTCACTGTTTTGGAGTACTACTGTTTCACTTTC
Organism: Charanyca ferruginea; assembly: GCA_947361185.1. Taxonomy (NCBI): domain Eukaryota; kingdom Metazoa; phylum Arthropoda; class Insecta; order Lepidoptera; family Noctuidae; genus Charanyca; species Charanyca ferruginea. The sequence continues at coordinate 22,896,322 of OX376078.1, read as the reverse complement.
CAAAGATTTCCAAAATTATCTGCTCTGGACAGAACTTGTTATTTCACAGATATGTGTTGCGGCATAGAACCTTTAGTCCTACTTGCACTTTTCTGGTATTTGCTAACGGGTAGTGTTCCATGTTCATATTGATGTGCAGGCCACGTCGGCTGGGGCATCTCGTGGTACATCAACGGTCTGCTGATCCCCGAGATCAACGTCGTCCGCGGCCGCAAGTACACGTTCGTGGTGGAAGGAGGCTCCAACCCCGAGGTGCCGGCGAGGTACCACCCCTTCTACATCACCAACGACCCCGTCGGCGGGTACTTCCACAAGACCGATAAGGAGAAGGAGGTTTGTTCTTTTATGTTTCATCAGAAGTTCGTAAATTCCGCTGTTTGATTGAAAACTAAAGTATAGTAGGAAACATGTCCAAAGTAGGGGGCAGTTCGTTCTTGTTTATAATCCTGGGCAAGCGTGCTCCACCTTGGGCCGCATCATCACTTAAGATCAGGTGAGTTGCGGTCAAACGCAAGCCTATAATAATAATAAAAAAAAATATTATGCAACGTAATGATACTTCATGGTATAAAGTGTCTATTTTGTGATCAAACCTATAGTTTGACCAAATCTAGTATCAATTTAATTTTTGTACCTCCGAGGTCAAATAACAAACAATCTCCCAAATTCGTGCATTTAAGATTTTGAGATCTTCTACCTTTCAATATTTATAAAAGTGATTGTACTTGGGAATCCTTTTAATCTGTGCTCAAAGTTCTCAAGAAGTGCGCTTCAAGAATATCTTGTTTGTTAACTCCTGAAAGTTTCAGTTTTACATTTTCAAAGGCTTTATTTAGAGCGCGCATAATTGTGGACGTTTTGCTTAATGCAATCAGATATAATTTATTACCATTTGTTATTTGAAAATGAATTATAAGCAGATCGACTGTCACTTATGTTATAGTAATTTAATTCGACTGATCAAAATTACAGTCTTGTTATTTAAACAGTTCGTTTTCCTAAGTGTACGGTATATCACGGTATGCCACCCCATGAGACTATCATATTGTATCACTGAACATATAACTTCAGGGCGTGGAGGTCTACGCGGGCGTCCGCCGCACTCGCTCGGGCGAGCTCAGCCCCAGCGGCGTGGGGCGGCTGTGCAACTGGACGCCCGACAGCGCGGGCCCGGAGGCCGACGACTTCCCCAGCTTCGGCGCCTACCAGCGCTCACTCACGCTCGTCTGCGAGGAGGGCAACCCTGGAGTCGTCACGTGGACCCCTGACAAGAAGACTCCTGATACTGTCTACTATCAGGTCCGTTGTCACCCACCTTGAGCAGCTATCTGATTGTTGTCACGCATGTCTCCATGTGTCGAGAAACTTTCTCGACTAGTGAAGGAATGAAGTGCTTAGTCAATGGCGATGGGCAGAATTGTGCGAGTACTGCATAACCGAGTCACAGATAGTTACCAAACAAACGTCAATCAGTATTCTTTTCCTTTTATAGAATAAGCACTTTATTTACTTCTCCACAACAGATGCATGGACGCATCCAGAAATGGTTTTATGCAACAAGCTTGAGAATGTGTCTTTAGTGATGTTATTTATTTCATATCGTTTAAATCACTTGTTTATACAAAGTACAAAACGAACACAATTGTACATTCGTGCAACATCAGACAATTACTTGAAGACTATCACTGTTTTAAAAACCATTATTCTTTTTCTACATTTTATCTCAAACTGCAATATTCTTCATTTCACTCTAACATACGATACATACAAGTTGAACGTGTCTTAGTAAATGCAATGCATTACTGCTATTCATGTTCACACACGTACATAAATAACAAGTTACTTAAATTACTTTGCCTCCTGTATGTGTTGCTAAGCGCACGCACACATATGCAGTGCTCATATATGAATCCACTAAGTCTGAATGCCAACAGCAACTGTGCTCAGATCCCTTCACATAGTTTGCATAAAAATACTAATAATAGAAGGCTGAAAAAAAAAAACAGATCCATATTCTTGTGTGCCTGCACTAGGGGACAGATGTAAGAGGTTAAGTATCTGTGTACATGTACTCTGAGCCTCGGCGGAGACGTTCCACACGCTGTTTGTACATAATCTTTACTATCTGTTTTCTGTTTCAGCCTTCCAAGCCTTCTCTGTGCATGAGATAGCTCGTTTACTTCTCAATGTATATTATTGGACGGTGAAAGTTTCATTTAGCTTGCAACGTTTGTTTAAATTCCCGCGACTAACATGTTTTTCTGTTCCAGTGTTTTACGCACCGCCATCTTGGTTGGAAGATAAACGTGGTGGACGAGTGCGACACACAAGACGCGGAGGAGAGCCGCGTGGTGGAGACCGCCGTGCGGCCCGACGACCTGGCCGGCGAGGAGTCCGTGCAGGTACCATCACGACTCTCACCAAAACGTAACTTTTTAGATGACCGCAGAAAAATACAGAAAATAATCAATACGAAAACGAATTATGACGATTTCAGTAGATTTAAGAGCGACAACGGACTCTTGGGAGAAGTGTACTCAGACGTAGACATGATGCCGCAGTACAATAAGAGACAGGAGTATTCTGAATTGCCGATATCCAACGTACAAATCAAGGAGGTGATACAAGCCGTGGAGACCCTGGAGAACACGATGAAGGGCGACAAGAAGAACACGACGTTCCTGCAGTACCAGGTACATGAGGACGAACAGGAGAACGCGTTTGCGAACGAGCAGCCCATCCATAATGACGGCGAGTACTTCCTCGAGCCGGGCAAAATAACCGACAATTACTTCTTACCGGTCAATCAAAAACCTCTGACATTGCAGTCCGTGTTAAGACCAACCCCACATAATTCACACAAGCCATCGAGTAATATGCGACCACCATTCCGTCGCCCAGCGCCTCCTGAAATTAAACTCCGTCGTCCTCATCCGATGAACCATAAAGGGAACATTAATATGGGCTACCCACTCCCCCTACCCAACCACCATGGGTCGCACGGATCCCAAAAGAAACCGCCACCAAAATTCAACCAAAATCGTTTACAGCCAAATATGAATCGGCCACCTATGAGCGGTGTGCCACCGATGAAAACAATGCCCCCGCTGCAGCAAAATAAACCAAACTATAACACATTAGGGCCCAAACAAATTTCAGCGCCTCCACAATTTTCAGTGCCTCCAAAATTTTCAGCGCCACCACAATTTTCGAAGATGCCAAGTAATTCAGTACAATCCATAATAATGGGTAAACCGAGCTCCAGCAACGTACACTTACCACCCACAAGTCAGACATTGAATTTAGGTCAAACCGACATTATAGCTAACCAAGTGGTCAAAAGTCAAATAATGCTACCTCCAGGTGGTAATGATGCTATAGCTCAGAATAGCAACGTACAAACATATTTTAATAAACCGGGGCAGATAATACTTGGTAAACCAATGGATAACCCGATGCCTCTGGATCAACAAATGATCCCAACGAAACAGGTCGGTATGAGATCACCGTCCACTCCTACGCCAGGGTTTTATAAATCAACATCAAGTATTTATTTACAACACGAAAATGACCAGAAGGCACAAAACGAAATAAAGTCTTCCGATTTTATTGGCGAATCTGCCGAAAAGTCTACTATTGCACCTGCCATCAACACAGGGTTTAAACCTGACTCAATTGTAGTTGAAAGTGGTTTCAAACCTATAATTAGGGAACCATTAATGGCCGGCGAAGATAGGATAGCCGAATACGAAGGAAACGCCAACAGACGCGAAGACGCCGATGTTGAAGAAGATTATGATGTATCGCCGGGGTTTAACGAAGCCAACAACCACCAGTTCCCCCCTAGTGTTAAGGTCACAGAGACGTTTGAACCGATGTTCATACCATCTCCACCGGACCACTTGTTGCCCACCAGCGACAGAACTAAGGAAGTATTCCCAACAAATCACGCTAAAGAAGATAGACCCCATCCTGTATACTTGAAGAATGTGACTAACATGACTGATTTGTTCAGCAAAACAAACATGGAAAAAGACGTGCCCAGCGATTTAATGATGGAATCAGATAGAATCAGTCCTCATTATCTTCCTCCTGATCCAAAACTACCAAAAGAGCATTCTCAGAAATTATCTACATCCAGCGATCAAACTTTCACCACTTACGACGGAAAAACTGTATCAGCAGCTACATTGACGAGCATCTCTGATGGAACTAAGGCAACCACTAAATTGTTTTCTGCTAAACTACCAGCTAATTTTGAACAACTGTTAAAATCACCACAATTTGGTCCTTTTAAGGGTGAAATACCACCATCAGTAACTGCTCATATTAATGAAGAAAGCCAAGCATCAACTAAAGCAACCAAAGCGCATAATATAAGGACGACATATCTAAAACCTAAACAACCAGATTTTTTTAAAGCAGAAGCTAGTGAACACGTTGAAGTGGCTGAAAAATTACCCCAGGTTGAATACGACAGCGAGCAGGAATATGATGACACTGAAGAAGATGTTGAAGAAGAAAAAATAAGGAAACGCAGAGATACAAAAACCACTCAGTTTGAGATGGGAGAAATAGAAGAAGTTCAAACCAATGGGCACAGCATGCCCAAAAATCAAGTAGAGTTTGAGAACGAGAAGCACGCATCCGCCGCCGCGACCACGATGCGGCTGTACTGGATGACGCACTTTTTGATACTAACGTTATGTATCAAACTTCTGTAACGAGTATAAATTAATTATTTAATTATTTATTGGTTATTGTATAGGGCTTGCCATGAAAATAATGCATTTCGTGTTGGATATGTATAGGACCGGGTTGGCTGTGGGACTCTCTCGTACCGATCTTCTGCTCGTGCCGCTCTGCCTCTTGTGTTACGTTGATCAGAACCACACCTGTTACCACTGTTACACGCATAATGCAATTCAATACTCCGTTAGTGTTTAAGGATTTTGTAAATATTTTATTTTCTAATAAAATTAGTGTTACATTTTATATTTGTTGTTTGATGAATATTCTTCTTATTCCAATTTAAATTTACAGGTCACCGATATACGAAAACATATTGAGTCAACTCGGACTAACATTAAATAAAATACTTGTAGTACTACTACTACTACAATACTACTTAACTATAATAAAAGATCGTACTGTGGAAATCAAAGCATAATTAGAAAGGCCTGCAACGAATTCCACAGCCAGGCAGTTCGCACTGACATCTTTGTGTGAGAAGGGGCTTTTGAACCGTAGGACATCAATAGGTGGGTATTATTAATTATGGCGATACGGTGGTTTATGGCGATGACGGCTTAACCCCCCTTGGAGAAGACCTATGCCCAGCAGTTGGTGTCTAAAGGCTGACATGATGATGATGATTATTAATTAATTGAGGTACTACTTCTGCTTGTAATATATAGATCAGTGGTCTGCCTGGTATTGTTCCTTGTTATTGTTGCGCGGACTGGGCAGCTTGAGCAGCGAGTGCACGTTGTATATCTTCTTGGTGAGGCGTGTAAAGTTGGCGAGCGCCTTCTCGTGGGGGTAGCTGGTGTCCACCAGGCGTAGCACGGAGTCGCGGCTGCGGCCTCTGGAATGTTGAGCGTGGATTGTTAACAATTACAGTTCGTTAATATTCATTATGATTTGTCTAAACAACATTGAATGCTTATTTTATCATTAAATGAAACGTGAGTATTGTTACACATTATAGATTGAGAAAAACGGATTCCGATTAGATTCGATGGCATACGGCCACCTTTCTCAAGGAGTTCCACAAGATGACACACCACCCGTCGCGTTCCTGCGGACACTTAACGGAACTAGTCGAACGAACCCGGCTACACAGTGAGATAATCCGTTATTCTCAATCTATAATTGAATGCTTACTTCTTGCTCGTTCTTCTCCACAGAAACCTACTGTTTGGAACGAGCAACTAGCTTCAACTTTCTGACTGACTGACTGACAATTCAAAAGTAGTACCTGAAATTGTTTTACCTATTTGAAATAAATGATTTTGAGTTTGTGTTTGAGTTTGAGAGTTACTAAAGAAAGAAACATCAATGATCTTATTCCATGTTCAATTGTTTAAATACTAAGAATACTGTGACATAGTGTAATGACGTCAGTAGGTTGCCACTCACTGTCGGGTCAGCAGCCTCGCGACGGAGGTGAGCGGCAAGCCGGCGCGGTCCGCCAGCTCCAGCGAGCTGCCGCCCATCACCAGCTCCTCTATCACGTCTGTTGCTGCGTTCTGACATACTGTGAACAAACCATGTTACATTATAATCAGCCTACAGAACGCAACTGGTGAGCAGTAAGGCCATGTGCTACTAGCTACTGTGCAAAGGTCATCGCTTCACCTAGCCTGATGCGGTTTCAACGTTCTATGCTGTCCGCGGTGGTTGAACGTGTAATACCTAAGTTATTTTACATTTTACATTTTTTATTTTGCATTTTCGTACCATTGGACTTGTTGATACATATAAGAATTGAGAATGAGTGTCAATGAGGGTGTATAGAACTGGTGAGTGTTTAGTTTTGTGTGAATAGGTATGGTGCGCGCCGATTCCTTTGTTCACAAACTAAACTACAATTAGACAATTGGCATCTTTTACTATTAGGCAGCTGCAGTAAAGGACGGCGACATAATATAGAACTATGTTAGAGACGACAAAAAACGTTCTGAACGAACATCGTTACGAACATTTTTGATCAACTTAAATTGACACCTCTTATTAATATCTATCTCTTACTTGTTTTATTAGAGAGAAAGCGATATAAATAGCTTAAAATCAGTATTTTAAGCTATTTATATCGATTTCTTAGAAAAGAGTTACCTACTTAAACAGTCTCTAGTCAGTACTAGAGACCGTCTAAGTAACTTATTCCTAAGATTAGCCATTCTTTCGATAGTCAAAGATCGAAACACATTATGAGACATTGTCTTCTCAGATCTGAGGTTTAACTAGCCAAACCAACGAGTATGATCGCCGCAGCATCGATGTTTAACTATAACATAGGTATTACTTACGATACGACGATACGATACGACTTACGAGCGCGGAACAGCGGCGTCCACCCGTTGCCATCCTCGGCGTGGACGTCTCCTCCTCTGTCGAGGATGTACCGCAGCATGTCGAGGCTGCACGAGTCCACCGCGTAGTGCTCCACGCGGAGATCATTCACGTCCCGGCCCTGGAACAAGTGGTACACTCAACGTGTTAGTAGTAAGCAATGGCTCAAGTTGAACTGTGGATGATCATTATCAAATAATTGTAAATAACAAAGCACAACAATAAGATCAATTATTACAAGCGACGAATAAAAATACAACATGAATGTCATTACAACAGTCTACCGCTGTCACCATAATGTAGCAACGGTACGAGTGATCTTGTAAACACTTTGTCATGAACCTTGAACCAAACCATACAGTAACAACAGTTACACTTTGTACTTTTGTCAGATTGTTGTTTAACGAAGTAGCGAGTGTGACAACACAGTGGTTTTTTCCATGTAAGTAATATAACGTAAACTAGGTGAAGCAAATGGAGCAGACTACTAACACTATGATGTCTTAGTATTACAGAGCAATCTACAGCCATTCTAAAATTGAAAAATAGCCAAGATTTGTGCAATTAAAGTTGCTCATAAGCGACTATCTTTGAATGGGCTGCAAGACATTCGACTATCATCATCGTCTGTCAATCTTTAGACTCCCACTGCTGGGCATAGGTCTCTCCCTAGGGGGGGTTCAGCCGTAATCTCTATGCTTGGTCGATGCATGTTGGCGATTGCAGTAGGTGTTATGGTAAGCAGAAGGATGCTGCTGCCCATACTCTGGTCAATATCTCTCTGTCGCCTTCTACGGCACACACGGGTAGAAATGGGGTGGTACTATTCGCGACCGGTACCACACGGCCGACAGTATACCTGTTAATATTATTGAATGTAAGTATGGTTCACCTCAAAGTCAGCACCTTGCTCCAGCAGCAGCTGCACGATAGGGATGGCGGTGCTGAGCACGGCGAGGTGTAGCGCTGTCTGCCCCGTGCTGGACTTCTGGTCCACCTCGGCGCCCGCGCTCAGTAGGAACCGCACCGTGTTTATGTCACCTATCACATCAGAAACATCCAACAACTGCTTCACATTATAGACTGAGACAACGGATTGACTCACTGTGTTGCCGGGGTTGTATCCACAGTCACGCGACGAGCGAAGTGTCATCCTGTGGAACTCCTTCGGAAAGGTGGCCGTATGCCATCGAAACTAGTCGGACGAACCCGGCTACACAGTGAGTTAATTAGTTTTCTCAGTCTATAATGTGTGTAACAATACTCACGTTTCTTTTAACAGCTTCACATTTCAAAAGTACAATTAGATTGATTAGTTGAAGTCGTCGTGTCGATATTGATCAGCGATCAATATCAACCATTTGATAACATACTTGTATTATCGATGTGGACGGTGAAACATGACAACTTACACACAGACACATAAATACAATACATGATAAACATCTGTGGAGGTTTGTTATTAGCTACTGGTAAGTAAGCCATCTTAAAAGTAATAAAAAAAAAAACTTGTTTCGCACCACTGGATGCGACGTGGAATAAAAACAATCGACATGAATACCAACGTAAACAAAATAATGGTAAGCAGATAGTAAATAAAATACGTGCTTATGGCAAAAAAGTTCTTGTAGGAAACTAGGATTCATACAGGTAGCTATTTTATAACAGAGTTGATTTTATTTTGATAAGTCTTTACATATTTAGTTGATGCTTGTTTGTTCTATCCCTAGACCTGATCTTTTGCTTCAAAATTAAATTAATTTTACCTAATAAAATCCTGGTTCGTGTTGAAATTGATCTCGTGTCAATCATGGAGCTACGACAATGAGCGGAACCGTTTTATTGGACACAGTTGTAATCGCACTGACTTAAGTATCGGCCATGGCCGTGACTATAGTCGATCGCGTACTGTAAGAAACATTCACTTATTTGTTTTTTATGGTCTCTGTTAGTACCATGAAGTAGATATAATAGGAATAAATTGGTACAGGACAGGCTTGGACTCTCGAGTATTTGCGTTGCACAGACGCCAGCACGTCAAGCCATACCAAACTGTCAAATTTTCCCAATTGAATATGAACCTTATTCATTTATCAAAAAAACTTGACAGATTGGCCTCTGTACAATATAATATTACGTATGTGTTCCCTCATTTTATCAGTTATGATTAAGTCCTATGTAATAGGGCGATCTTAGTGTCATTAACCGGGCGTCAACAAAGACAGTTGCTACTGAGTAATTACTAATGAAAAAACAACAACAAACAACTTTTACCCCACCTGTATATCGAACCCAGAACCTTGATCAGCGACGAAAGCAGACGTAAAACAACAACAAACAACTCTTACCCCACCTGTATATCGAACCCAGAACCTTGATCAGCGACGAAAGCAGACGTAAAACAACAACAAACAACTCTTACCCCACCTGTATATCGAACCCAGAACCTTGATCAGCGACGAAAGCAGACGTAAAACAACAACAAACAACTCTTACCCCACCTGTATATCGAACCCAGAACCTTGATCAGCGACGAAAGCAGACGTAATAGGTAAGTACGAGCCAAATAACCTGTGTCCTGCATTTTTTATAACAATTCTACAAATACATCAGATCGATAATGGGCATGCCTACATAAATGCCTGTGCTCCGTTCAGGTCTCCGTGTCGGCGTGCAGCTGGCTATTCTTATCGGAACTGTGTCGCTTACAGTTTTAGAACGATCGATACCTTTCCTCACAGCTGTCGCGAGAGGTGTGAAGCCGTTGGTTGTGTTTATAATGCCGATTAGAGCTGGGCGTTCGTCGAGCATTCCTTGCACCTGAAAACCAATACATCAAAGTACATACATTGCGGCCGAGTGGCGGATATAGGCCCAGCCAGATCATTGTAAGTAGGGTAGCCAGATTATATGCAACAAAGTTTTGAATAAATGGTTATTTTTTGCTAAAAATAAACTTCCTAAGGCCTTCAAAAAATATAATAAAGTATGACTAGAGTAGGTACGTCGCCAACACATAGCGGCAAAAAGTTTTTAGTATAAAATTTAGTCGATGAAAAGTTGTTCCCACAAAGAACTTGACAATATTTGTTCTCCGTCATCAGCCTTTTGATGACAGTCATAAGCCAGCTTGGACTAAAGTTCTCTTTAGAGGAATGCAGTAAACTCAAACATGAGGTAGGTAGCTTCTGTGACCTGTTGTGAAATTCCCTAGGCTATCTGCTGGTCACCACAATCCGATCAACTCCAGGTCTCTATGTTGAAGTCTCATCAAACCTTCATGCGTGTGTGTGTAAATGTACAAGTTTCAATAGAATCAGTTCACAGGTGAAAATACAGTGAATGAGAAATTAATTATCCCCTATTTTCAACCGACTTCAAAAAGAAGGAGGTTCTCAATTCTACTTCTTTTTTTTTTTTTTTTTTTTCTTTTTAGCAATTTTAAAAATTATTTTTTTAATTGATATGGTGTGCCTCGGGGGTGGTCTCATATAGTAAATTTTATCGAAATTGATTCAGCACTTTTTGAAAAATCGACAGAGAGCAATAAATTATACATAGATGATATTTTAAGTTTCTCCAACCTTGTCATTTCAATCTCTGTTTTATCTGTGCTGCCGTTTCTTAATGGATTTGGATGATAAGGATGTACTGATAAGCAAAAAATTAAAGGCTTTTTTACATACAGTTGGAAGTCGGTGGCTTTGTTCTGATTGTTGTTTTGCATTGCCACCGACTTCCGAAACTAAAGTCATGTTATCAGTTTTTAGATTTTGAAGCTTTTTTACATAAGTGTGTTTTTTTATTATTTTGATGTAACTTTATGGTTCTATTCAATAAAAAACTAATCATCGTATTGCATCAAAGTTTAGAATCGGTTAACAGGTAAACTAGGTAGTCAATCATCTCCGATTCTTCTACCCTTAGGGATGTATTTTTTTGAGGCATGTACAATAACCGATAAAAAGAGAATCATCATCATCATGAGCATTTTATGATGTCAGGCTACGAAAGCCACCTACAGATTCCTAATTTTTGTTTAGCATCATGTTTCTGTAGGAAAGAGAGTAAACGTGGTGGTGCGTGCATTTTAGTAAGAGACGGGCATCAATGGAAAGAGGTGCCGCAAATAGCTAATTTGTCAATAACTGGTGTAGTTGAATGTTGCGGTGTAGAGCTCATACAGTATAATATTATTATCTTGTGTGTATACAGAGTACCAAAAATGAACAATATACATATATTCTATGGAGTGTTAGAAAAAATATTACAAATCATATGTAAAAAGAAATATGTGCATATTGTAATGGCGGGAGACTTCAATATAGATGTAATGCAGAAAAATAAGATTGTATTAGATTTTGAATGTCTGTTACTAAATTACAACCTAACATTAGCTTTAAAACAACCAACCAGGATACATAGCCAAACGTGCATAGACAATATCGCACACAATTTTAAAGCTAAATGTAAAACTGAAGTGATGGAACTAGCGCTCTCAGACCATACAGCGCAATTAATTAAGTGCCCGGTTAAGAAAACCGATATTTTAAAATATTGGCGTATAAAACGACGTGATTTTAGTGCGGAGAATATGACTAAATTTAAAGATTGCATAAAACAATTGACATTTGCAGAAATCTATGAAACAGATGATCCTAATAACGCGTTTGGCGCATTTATTGACACGTTCAAACTTTTTTATGATCTGTGTTTTCCACCCAAGGTGATAACAATAAGGGTTATAAGAAAACCAAAATGGATATCACACGGAATAAAATTATGCAGCAAAAAAAAGCGGCAATTGCTATGGCGTTACAGAATGAAACCAAGTGTGACTAACAAAACAACGTTTTTAAATTACAAAAAAAGGTTTAATAAAATTGTGAAATTAACTAGACGTGCTCAGAACAATTACTCTATTAAAACCTCGACCAACAAATCAAAAACGACATGGAATATAATAAACAAATCAAAACCTTTTTTTCCTAAAAATTCCATAAACCAGATCATCGTAGAGGATAAAATAATAAATGACCCTCAAGAGATAGCAAACTCGTTTAATAACTATTTCGTAGATAAAATTCAATCCATTCCAGGGTCAGGAAATAATGTAAAGTCAAATATTGTACCACGTCAAGACTCAATTTATGTTGCCCCTAGTATACCGGTAGACATAAAAAACATTATAAAATCATTAAAATCCACAAAGAGTACGGGATATGACGGAATTTCTACAAAGGTAATTAAGTACGTAGCTGATTTTATTTGCACCGAATTAAGTCATCTTATAAATCTGTGTATCTGTTCTGGTGTATACCCGGATGCCTTAAAAGTGTCTATAGTCAAACCGCTATTTAAAAAAAACAGTAAGGAACACATGGCTAACTATAGACCCATTGCCCTCATTCCGATCATATCCAAAATTTTTGAAAAATACATTTATATACAATTGTACTCATACCTTGAAAAGAAGCATATTTTGATCGATGAGCAAAAGGGATTCAGAAAAAACATGACAACTAATATGGCAATTTATGACTTCCTACATAAAGTAATGTTAAATATGGACAGGAGAATTCCGGTTTGCGCCATCTATTGTGATATGACGCAAGCTTTTGACTATGTGAACCATAACATTCTACTCCAGAAACTAGAGGCATACGGCATAAGAGGTAACATACTAAATCTTATACAGTCGTACCTAACTAACAGAAAACAGTACACAGAAATAGCAAAAATAAATAGTACGACAAAAAAAGAGGAAACTTACGTATCTGGCATACGAACGCCCATTTACGGTGTCCCACAAGGCGGCGTCCTTGGATCACTATTATTTATTATATATATTAATGACATGCCTATGGCTATCGACCACCCCATGACCCTCTTTGCAGATGACAGCACAATGACGATAACATGTAATAATAAGGACATTTATGAACATGACATTAATAAATCTTTGACATCACTCATATCATGGCTAAATAAGAATAATCTCAAAATTAACTTAGATAAGACTACTATAATGCATTTTAGCCTACGGCTACAGGTTGATAGTGTCATTCAAGCTCTGTACAATGGCACAGTCTTAAATAAAGTCGACGACACAAAATTTCTGGGTCTGATGATAGATGCAAAACTGAATTGGAAAACACATATTGCATTCATTAGTAGAAAGCTGAGCTCAGCCGCGTATGTCTTGTTCAAACTGTCACCTGAACTTAACACAGATGCCTTGGTAACGGCATATCATGGATTGGTGGCATCGTTGTTACGCTATGGCATCATATTTTGGGGTAACTCTACCGACAAAGAAATTGCTTTTAAGGCCCAAAAGAGATGTATTCGGGCGATGTTTAATTTAGATTCGACAGAAAGCTGCAGGTCATTATTCAAAAAATACAAAATATTAACGCTACCATCTCTGTATATTCTTGAAGCTGCGTTGTTCGTAAAATTGAACCCCCAATTGTTTCCACGATTATCGGATACCTTCCCGCGTAACAGACGTGACAATAGCCAACTCTGCTTCCACTCGGCAAAAACTGCTGCTATGGGGAAAAGCTTTTTTTGTATGGCTCCTAGAGTATATAATAAGATACCACAGGGGTATAAAGCTTTACCCATAAATCAATTTAAAAATAAGGTTAGAAATTTATTAATAGACAAATGTTACTATAATGTTAACGACTTTTTGACGGATACTCTTTGAAATGTTCTAATTTATATTTATATTTGTAATTTCCATAAAATGTAAGTAATTTAAAAAATATCATTATAATAAATAGTATACAATTAAATTTAACTGACAAAGTGATGGATATACAACATATGTAAACAAAACTTTAGTTTACTTAGACTATAATATTTTTTTTGTCATGTTATGTAAAAAATTTGTACGCCTCGCCAGGTAAAACATGTACGGACTTCTTATACCTTTTTTCTAAGATCTTGCATGCTTTAATTTGTATGTAAACGCATGTTATGACAAATAAATTATCTTTATCTTTATCTTTATCTTTATCAGAATCATCTATTGTACCATATTTTATCAAATCAATGTTTTTGATATATTGTTGACAAAAATATTGAACTACTCTGTAAAAGGTTATGCGTGGATAAATGAAGGAATCGACTTGATAACCACTTCTTTGTTATCGGTTAAAATAGGAATCACATCTGTTTTTTATGCCTATGCCTTATCTGTAGCTATCACAGTAATCTCATCATCATGTCAACCTTTTGACGCCCACTGCTGGGCATAGGTCTCCCCCAAGGAGGGGTTTATTATTATTATTATTATTATTATTATTCCTTTATTTCAGGCAACTAAGGCCCATAAAACACAATACATACATAAGCATAAAAACAATAATTATAAACTAATACATATTTTAAAACAATAAACTTAAAAACTACTGCACACGAAGAGACGGCGTCGTGTTACGCTGCGAGGTGTCACGTAGCCGACCGCGAAAACGCCGATACAGCACACCTTTCGGCCAAAACTCTTCCTTGAGGAAGGTCACCAAATGTTGAGTCGGAACGCGCACTACGAACGACTTGAAATTGGTGTTATGGCGCCGGTTTAGCCGTAATCGCCATGCTTGGCCGATGTATGTTGGCGATCGCAGCAGGTGTTTTGGTACCTACTCAGAAGGACGCTGCTGCCCATCCTCTGGTCAATATCTCTCTGTCGCCTTCTACGACACCCACGGATAGAAATGGGGTGCTGCTATTCGCAGGTGGCACCATACAGCTTACAATAATCCACAGTAATCTAGGACGTACCTGTTTGATGTATCCACATCGCACCGCCATGCAGAAGCACACAGCGGAGGTGCCGTCTGTGTCGGTGCTCGTCCACGTGGGCTCCGACCACTGAGACTGCAGCCATTTGTGATCTCCATTTCTGACTTGAACCAACCTACTCAAATAACAACGAACAAGTAAATGGAATCATTAGTTGCAAGTAATTACTTTTATTTATTGCTCGTTTCTTATCGCTCGATGAATCGATAACCGATGGGGAAGAAAGGTTCTCGAGTGGCGACCACGAACTCCTTGGTAGGCCTCCCACCAGATGGACCGACGACATCGTCAAGGTGCAATGCAAGCGGCAGGTTGCAAGACTTGTGGCGTTCTATGGGGGAGGCCTGTGTTCAACAGTGGACGTCTTTTGACTGATGATGATGATGATTGCTTGTTTCTTGTTACTTGCTACTTATTACTTATATTGCTTATTTAATTTATTTTTTAAACTTAATTATGTTGAGCTACAGACTCTTAAAAGTTGTAATTTTACGTTAACTTAAATTGTAAAGCACGTTGTTTTTACTACAGAAATGTATCTGCTGACAGTGGGTGGAGACCTGGTGACCTGAACCACAAGCCCGTAAAGCCTAGCTTAGGCACCAGTCTCCCACAGTAAACTAAACTATTACGTATGAATGTATGAACTGAAATTGTAACAATGTCTGCAATGTTTATTATGGTGAGAAATAAAATGCTTATTGGCACTTGCCCGGTATCGAACCCGCAAACTCACAGACGAAAACAGGCCGCAAGATTGAGCGACGATTTATAATAATACACAACAATCATTAAGTCGACATCTGGTTCAGTACACTTACATAACTGAGCTATTCTCTATAAGAGCATCACTTTCTGTGGTCAATATTTTTTAAATAGTATTATTACGGTTTTAATTGTAACTGTAATATTATGTGTTTTATTTGAAAAAAACAAGAATCATTCTTTAAATCTGCTTACCTTTTTTCCTTAGTGTCACCCCGTCCATATTTGCTTTCTTTAACTTCAACACTTGTATCAGTGTCAACAGCCCCTGCAACACTTGCTTTAGCACCGCTTGTATCGTTGCTGTTGCTGTTTTTATCTTCCTTCGCCTTATCATCTGTTTCACTGTTTTCTTCCTTCGGCTTATCAACTACTCTCATCTGTTCGTAAACGTTAGCTTCATTACCATAGAACTGTGTGGCTCGTTCTGCAAGAGTCGATACAGCTGTTGCTTTCACTATCACTTTCAGCCGAAATTTGTGACAATGTCTCGAAGCTAGGTTATCTATTTCTTTAGACGTTTTGCCGCCACTGAAGAGTAATATTGAATTATATAATTTGTAAAGTTCGTGAACTCAATTTTACAACATAATGGGTGTAAAAAGACACTAAACGAAGCTGAATGTTACCGTTCTGGTTCCGATTCTATCCATCATCGCATATTCTGAATCTTATTTGGAAACGGAGATTTTGAAAGTCAATATTCCAACTTGTTGTCACGTTTTTTTAAAAAAGCCAGTTTTAAATGTCCTAACTAAACTTTAAAACCCCCGTGACCCCCGTGCTGTTGCGTGCGTTACATTGCAACCATAAATAATGATTTTTAACTCCAAAATAATAATTGTTTCCCAGCAAAAATATTTGCTCCAAGCTACTAAGTTTGATGGTCAGTATGCGTAGTAAAAAGCTATTTGATGTGTCTTTTACACCCCGATGGTATCAAGGCAGTATTCATCGAAGGATAACAGAGTCTCACCTATACGCGACGACCCAGGGTGGTGTCTTTTCATTTTTCTCCAGTCGGTACAGTAACTGATCAGCAATGAAGTGGAAAGGCTCCACTTTGTGCCAGTCCAGTGTGATGGAGTATTTAGTCTTCTCCAGTACTTCTGGTTCTGGAGGCGACCAGCTTGTGAACTTGTCTATCAGAAACGCTTGCAGTTCCATTATGCTGCAAATGTGATATGGTCATGAAGATGCTTAAGAGATGTAGATATATTTAACTTGATGCTGACCAGGAACGCTTATGGCCAAATTGGTATATTAACGAGACTATTATTTAGGTTTCGAATAAACCAGCAGAAACTACTTTAATCAAATCACAAGTTTATCTTACCAACCTCAACCAAAAACAACAAACAAAACCACACAAACAATACCACACGAAACCAAACTTGCGAATGTCCCCGTCACAAATCCTCCACGACACTGTTTAAAACTGTTCACAAATATCAGGAGGTATCAATAAAGAACATTTGTAGCACATTTGTTTGGTCTCAGTCGAAGCTCAAAGTTTGATCGATGCTCTGCGGTCGCTCTGCGCTCCTGGTACTTGTACTGTATGATGGAAACGTGTACGCATG
Organism: Charanyca ferruginea; assembly: GCA_947361185.1. Lineage (NCBI taxonomy): Eukaryota > Metazoa > Arthropoda > Insecta > Lepidoptera > Noctuidae > Charanyca > Charanyca ferruginea. The sequence goes on along the minus strand of OX376078.1, from coordinate 22,879,085 downwards.
GTTGAACATGGAACTAATAGAATTAGATTGACACTACAATTATTAGTTGGTTTATTTTTTAAGATTAAGTATAGGAATTCAGGATACGATGCGGATGTGATATGTCGTGCATTGGTATGTTATTCTTCGTATACCTTAGACTTTTGAGTTTCCCATTCTGAAAAAGATCATGATTTAACATTAACATTCCAGCTTGTTGAAGCAGATAGTTGAACTTGACATATTTATCGCAATCCGGTCAGTGCCACGTGCAACTTAAGTTCTGATTCAAATAAGAATGCTCTCATTTCATGGTATGGCCTGCTTCCAGTGTACGTCTTCGCAATTCGATCCATTTGGTGCCTTTTCTGAAAGTGTTTCCTTTATTAAAGTTTCTGGTATGTAGCTATGTGGACGATTTAGTAATACGGGTTCTTAGGTTTATCAGACCGAGTTTGAAGTTCAGGATTATAATATTTAAAATCGGTACTTATTTAATATGTAAAGTAAAATTATTGGATAAATATATTCATAAGTCAGATACTTATAATACTTAGTAGGCATTAGGATAAACATGTTTTTTAAACAAAATGAAATAAAAGAACGTAATGCTTGCTGTACCAGTATAAATGCAAGAAAATATTAATCTTTGAAGTAATTTTCAGTTGTTGCTAACAAGTGTGGTTAGCGTCGTTTGCATTACCGCCGCGTTACTTGCAGTAACGTTAGATGGCGCTGTCGTCTGTCGTATCACCACTGTGACCATTTATTATTGTACTAACTTTTCGCACGGTTAGAGAGGGCGGGATTGCAAACATTGAAGATGCTAATAATGTTATGACGTTCAAAAATTTATCTACATTCGGCTTTTACTCTCAATAGATATTGTTGTTTTGGCACAAATTTTATGTACAACCTTCGCTCTTCACCTTTGTGGAAGCAGCCACACCTCTTCGACAAAATTGATCAAATCATTAAAAACACTTTAACATCAATTTTGAATGTGGCCCTGAACGACCGAGCGTGGCTACAAGCCACACTACCCATTCGTTTTGGTGGTATCGGCGTCCGCGAAATTTCCAGTGCGAGTTTACCGGCTTTCCTGTCCTCTGTCCACAGCACCGAAAAGTTAACCAAAAAAATTGTATCCCCATCACTAGTTGACTTTGATGTGCCGTGCTTGACTGATGCGGTGAACGCCTGGAAAGTGGCTTGCCCAGATACAGATCGGCCCGTGAACCCATCTTCCCAGAGACAGTGGGATGAGCCGCTCTGCAGGTTGGTACGAAATAATCAAATTAATACGTCCACCAATTCTGCTGAGCGTGCCCGCCTACTGGCTGTGGGTGAGTGGGAGTCGGGCCTCTGGCTTCGGGCACTTCTGTCACACAACATCGGTACTATGCTGTGTGATAATACCTTCCGACTCGCTACATGCCTGCGTCTGGGCGCTCCATGCGGGGAACCACATCGCTGTCAATGTGGTGAAGCTGTCGACTGCCTCGGACATCATGGCCTATCCTGCAGTAGGAGCGCAGGCCGAATGGCATGGCACGCCAGCATCAATGACATCCTCCGTCGTGCTCTTGCCACCGCTGGGGTGCCTGCTATTTTAGAACCCAATGGCTTGGCACGCGACGATGGGTAGAGACCAGATGGGATGACCATAATGCCTTGGAAGTTGGGTAGGCCTTTGGTGTGGGACGCAACATGTGTCGACACCCTTGCGTCATCTCATCTTCCTAGCACAACGTGTTGTGCTGGGGCGGCTGCTGCAGGTGCCGAAAACCTCAAACGGCGCAAATATAATAGCCTTCTTGGAAGCTATATATTTGAGCCGTTTGGGGTGGAAACTCTAGGGCCATGGGGTCCGAGTGCCCATATTGTTGTTCGTGACATCGCCAAGCGGCTGGTCGACTCTTCACGTGACCCGAAGGCTGGTCTATTCTTGGGTCAAAGAATCAGCATTGCCATACAACGTGGCAATGCCCTTTGAGCTCCCCTGTCTTTTTCTTGGAATTGTACATAATATTATTAGATTTTTAATATTTCTACATAACTAAAATTGTAATTTAATATTTCTTATGATTGAAATAAAGTATATGAAATAGATACATCGTATCTTAAACCTTTGCTTCCCTAATTCAAACTACGATTAGCATGTTCCCCGTGTCAATATTCGTAGCACCCGTAGCGTAGCGTTCATTCGTAGCGCCGCCGCCGTAGGAGTGTTGCGGCACAGATTAACTGATGTTGTGGGCCCAATTCGTACGAGTAAATCTGTCAACTGTATACTTACAAAAATTATTTGTCACTTTATTTTGTACACGAACAAAAATAATAATAGTAAATAGTAATCTAACAAAAAGGATAACCAACGATTCGAAAAGAAGAAGAAGATCTACTATTGCTTTGTCCTATTTTCATTTATTCATCTATGTAATTGGTCTAGAAGTAATAACATAATGTTTCGACGTCACCTTCCTGTTCAGAAAGTGAAAAGAATTTATTTAGAAGCGTTAGCAAACAGCTATACCAGTTATTATAATATAACAGCTATTATTTATTATTATTATTATAGCAATCTTTATGCTTGTTTTAGGTAAAATCTCAGTTTTAGGTTCAGTTCTATGTTTAAGGCTTCTTAATTGGAACACCTATTCTGCCAGAATACAGATACAGGAGTTCAAGGTGATTGTTGAGCGTTGTAGTCACACATTTTATATAATCTGAAATAATCTTATTTGATTTTTTATTTAATTTTGTATTTTTTTTATACATTACATTTTATGGAAAGATACGTCTGACTGAAGTTATTTATGGTCAAAGTCAAAGTCAAAGTCAAAGCATTTATTTCAATTAAACCATTTACAGGCACTTTTGAATTGTCAAGGAGTCGATCAGTTAGTCAGATAGTTGAAGCTAGTTGCTCGTTCCAAAACGTAGGTAGGTCTCTATGGAGAAGAACGAGCAAGAAACTCCACGGACACTCTTTTAAATCAAGTTTTTACAAAGTTTGGTTACATTCTTGTTGCTTCTATATGTGAAAACGATGAAAGTAATCTAACAATACAAAACACAAAAAAGAAGCAAGATAAAGTGGCATCTAATCCATGGCAGATAAGAGCTGACCAATCTCCACTGACAGCGCCCGTTCACGAACATGACGCGTGAATCAGCACCATTTAGCTCAACCATTTTGAAGGGAGCCGAATGATCCAACACACGCGCCACCATCAGCGAGACATTGAGCGAGCATGACAATACTCCCAACCGCCATGTTAATTTTTGTCAAACATAAAGGTATTAATATACATGGCTCCATGGTATTCACATTTACAAAATTGAAATAATGCTGCTAAATTATATATGGTTCAGGGAAAGTTTGGCTATAACGAATAATGGGTGTCCCCTTGTTTCGCAGACAGAAATTTCATAGAATTTCGTTTCAAATATTTAGTTCTCGAATTTTTATTTCGACTATTATTGTTTCAAAACTATATACTTCAATGAAAAATATTTCACAGAAACACAATTCAATGAATTTTTAATCACATTTTTTTGTTTAACAAACTTATCAAAAAGTAGAATTCTTTTTTAACGAATATTGTTTGTTTGTTGTATTTTTTAATTTATTTCAACAAAAATGTATAGATATAAATAGACAAAAACAAAAACGTTGTCTTCAAAAGTCAATATGTTCTGCTACCAAAGTTAATGACAGAAACGAATCGCTGCATGTGAAACCGAATCCACGTAGTCTTGTCTGCCCTACGTGCCTAGAGTGTAATTTAAATCTGCGTAGGCGTGGAGGGGCGAGGCGGTGAGCGTGAAAACCATCTGCGACAGTGGGCGTGAATACCATCTGCGAGCCCCGGAACGCCGGAGCCGTGACAAAAACTATGCCTGCTGCATGTTGCATGCTCGCTTGCATGATGCATGCTTACTTGCGTGATGCATGCATGCTTACATGCTGCATGCTTGATTGCACGCTGCATACTCGCTTGCACGCACGCGCAGTTAGTTTAGTTAGAACTGAGACTCCCATTATTGGGAATAAGTTTTATATTAAATAAAATATATAAGGATAAAGAATATTTGATTTGTTATTCTATGATATGATTATTCTAACAATAAACTTTATGTGAAACAAAAATCAATTATTTAAAAATCTTGAAAGTAAGTATTCTGCGTATTGATCATTCTATGAAACGAAATTATTAGAATTTTTTTATGTGAAACGAAATTCTATAAAACTATTAGCTATGAAACAACGTACAACCATACACACGCATTTCGTTACGTGAGGATTTCTACCAACCAATGTTTTACATGGAGCGACTGGCTGTCTGACCTCTACAAACCATTAACTGGGTAGTGACGATACCACTTGATAAGACCGCTTGTCAGACTTTCTGACTTCTGACTACCCATAACAGCTGTCATAGATCTACGAATGACAGTCGGGACCAACGGGTTTACATACTTTTGGAGGCACGGAGTGGTCTCGGTGTGAATTGGACCAGGGACCATGATCTATCGATCTACCGATTTTACTTGGCACGACTGGCTACTTTGGAATATTGAACCATTAATGTTTTAACACAATGAGTTGGTCGAATCGAGGTATTATTATTATTGGAGTATTGAATCCATTACATTATTATTATTAGGAAGGTATGAAGTGGCGACCGAATGACATCACAAAAAAGTGAAATAAGAAAACACGTAGTTTTCATTTTCAAAACGCCATCGTCACTGTTGATTAAATAAAGCGTGTCATACAATTTAATAAGATGCGTTTATAAAATGACATTAATTTAAAAGCCTGTGACAGAGAAGTACAATCTTATGATTGATTACACAGTGAATGTAATAATGTTGCAAAAGCAATTTTCGTCATGTCAGTTGCATTTTCCAAATCCGCGCTCATTTGAGTGCCAAAAGCGAAGTGTTGTGGACGAAGATAAATGTGTAGACTTCACTTCTCCTCCCTGCCCCCCCCCCCCTCCTGCTCCCCTCGTGCCCCCCTCACTCCTGTATGAAAGCCCGCGACCTTACGTAACACGGATCCAGAATCCCAGAATTGTTTACACAGATTTTTTATACTGAAACGAAATATTAACTGGCACAACAGAAGAGAGTTTTCAAATAAAGAACAATGATATTCGAAGCCGTTCGGATCAGTTCGGAATTAGGTCACAAGCTACGGTTGCTTTATTGTTTTGAGATGCTTTCAGCGAATGATGATAAATAATTTGTGAAATTATTTATCATTGCAGTCATTTTTATTTAAAACTTGCATGCTAAGTTTTTCGAGTTACGCTTAGTAAAGATATTGCTGGTTCAAAAAGACGAAACACTGCTACTCATTGAATTTTTCTCTATATTAACTAGGTTTTGGTCTTGTGGTACTTATATCAGCTAAGAATTTGGTCTAAGTTAATGTCGCAGATTGCTATACAATTTTCCATTAATTTGATACATGAAGGGCAGATTCAACTCATAACATTCATCCTCTTTTCTCCTTTAGTCCTAGGGAGCCAATCAATTGCTAATCGGGCACTCATCCAGATTTGGAGCGTCTACAGATCTAGATCTACAATCTATAAATTGTTTATGAAAACACCTACTGTCACAAGTTTCAGCAGTCGCGCTTGCAACCATAAGACCAACTGTGTTCACTAGCAGGAATGTGATGAGTCATCGTATTAGTAATGCTATTGAAATCAAGCACAAACGCAGACTCGTTCCTGCTGCTACTGAGACATTCCTTAACTATCAGTCTGACCTAGAGATCGAACCCAGAACCCACAGTCTGTGTTTATGCCCACTAGGAATCAACTCTCTCGAAGAACTATGGTAGAGCGTCGCAAACCACAGTTAAGACGAATCTACTCGTAATCTACTTGTTTTTAAAAGACGTGTTTAGATCAGTGCACAAAGTGTCACTTTCTACGTTACGAGTTTTGTTCGTTTGTTGTCAATCGGTTGATAGTGAAGGTTCACGACAACGAGCAGAACATTAACACTATTTGTTAGAAATTCACTTTCTTTTGGAAATAGATTTGTAAGGTCGGAGGTATTTGAGGAGAGGAATGATGGCTACGACCATACGACTGCCCAAATAATACTGTCCTTTATTAAGGATACGCATGATTATAAGATTACATACACATAGTTACAACATACATTAACATCACTCTACATACACACTACAGATTAACAAGCAGATTTATCAAGTTCTGCTAAACGCAAAGAGATTGAAAGTCACACTAAAAATATATAAATTGCACGGGCCAGTGATGACGGGTCTTCTTGCTGCAGCCCTTAACACAGTTAATTCGGCACTAAGCCAGGAACTATTAGTTAATCTATGCCAAAGGATTCACTAAGCACACATGCTCATAGATAACAACGCTGTAAGGGCCGGCGCTCACTGCCGGCATGGCACGGCACGGAATGGCACGGCGTGCTTCGGCAGCTCGAAGGACGCTTTGGCATGCCGCGTCACGTCGTGGCGTCCCGCAGCAAGCTCAGCCACTTCTCCCTTGCCCCCCGCACCCCACTCAGACTGCGCTCATTTGCCAAAGACACCGCCGCACCTATTTCAAACCTTATTTCAATTAGTTTAGCTGTCATAATCCTATGAGCTAAGTGACTTGTGAGACGCGGCGGCCTGCCACGGCACGTTGCGGCATGCCACAGCACGTCGTGGCGTGCCGCAGGGCGCCGCGGTATGCCACGACGTGCCGCGGTATGGTTGTATCGAAATTAAGCAATATTAGTTCTAAACTCGATGAAATAAGATTTAAAATAACTTGATTAGTAATAGAATCCTTTGCCATGACACGCCGTGCCGTGCCGGCAGTGAGCGCCGGCCCTTAGTGTTCTCATATATTGTGTTCTACTCCAAAAGCAACTTCATTTACGACAGACTCTCCTGGGGTCTTCTGGAAAGTGGTTGATAGGTACGGTTCCTCTCCTCCTTTGGTAGCCCCTCATCACATGGAACTTACACATAACCTGCGCGATATGGGTGTAACATACCTACTATTAACGAGTCGAACCCACCGGGTAATATAGAATAGTAGGCATAGTATTATAAAGCTATTCTTTTGTCTGTTAACCTTGCCGTCGTGGTTTGCCATGTGGAACATTTACATTATCCTGTTCCAATGGCTGACAGTCGCCAGTTACGAGACCAGAGCTTAAATGACAACTACATTAACGTTTATCTTCTCTGTAGTGGTCCACACAGGCCACTCAGTAGGTACGTGATCATTTTCCATTCCTTCATAGTATATGAGTCAGTGAGTGAGTAGGGCCGCAATGTGCTCGTGGTACACACACTTTCACAAAGTTCAGCTCATAATTAACGTTAACTGCAGTTATTGAACTACTGGCGTGATGTGTGTTGTGTGAGATGTGTAAGTTGGATGTGTGGATGTCACGGTAGAATATTAATTTTAGTAATACTTGGAAAACTTACAGTTGATCATGTACAATAGTTTGGTTGTAAATAACATTAGAGAGGCCAATTCAAAGTTTTCACAAGTACAAAAGTTGACAAAGATATCATTATATATAGGTACCTAGTAGACAGAATAATTCTAAGAAAGATTATTAATGACTTGCAAGAGAAAAAGTTAAGATTATTTTCGGTTATCAAAATGCTTGATGCTGCGCTAAATGAATTGTGATGGAGGAAGGACGAGGAAGCGAGGAAGCTGAGTGATGAGTGTGGTGATAGCGTTTATAGGACAAGGAATTTAATGGGTTCGAGTCAGGCAAAAGTATATTTTTACGTATTGACTTAGAGCTTGAACTTCTAAGACTGGTTTTGACAGTCACACGTGTACACCACGTTACTACATAACACACTGTTGTACAATATAAGCTCAGTCTGGAACAAACATTCAGTTAAGTGCAGCTCTTCGCCTGTTCGTAGCTCATCACTACACATTATCGCGTGCCCCCCGGCTGCGCCAAACAGGCCCAGTTCAGCACAAATGCCAGACCACTTGTGCCTGACGCTGGTTTTCAACTGGACCTTAGTGTTTTACGTATTACGGATATAAACCAGTTCTAATACGAAACATAAGTAGATAAATAAATAAAAGGAAACGTGTAGCAAATTGTAGTTTATATCGTTACCTATGTATGTGTAAGAGGAACTAACAGATGTAATCACATTAGTGAGACGTTAGTAAACAAGATAAATTAATAATAATACTACCGATGCGTTTATCCGTGCACAGTACCTACCCATAATGCTTTTATTTACAATCCTATAAATATATCATCATTCATCATTTCAGCCGAAAGACGTCCACTGCTGGACATAGGCCTCCCCAAGGCAGGCGGGTTGGCGATCGCGGTATGGTTGTTACAAAGGCACAGAGAACGCTGCTGCCCATTCTCTGGTAAGTCCCTTAGTCGCCTCTTACGACACCCACGGGAAGATATGGGATGGTGCTATTCTTTACGTCCGACACCACACGGACATATAAATATATATACCTAGGGTTGCCATAAATATTGTCACGAAGAAAAATATTTTTTTTATTGCAAAAATATTTATTACTTTTACAGTGTGTTAGTACATACATATAAAACAATTTAAAATATTAAAAGCTTATTCGAAGTAGTCTCCATTGGCTGCAATACTGTACAGTCCTTTAAATGTTGAGGCCAGTTATCAATAGAAGCACGCACTCTTTTTTCATGGGAAAATTCTTCACTGCCAATCGTATGGATTGTTTTAGGGACTCCAAATTATCATGGCGTTTAGAGCAAGCCGTACTCTCTAAAACTGACTATAAATTATAATCCAGCGGATTAAGATCGGGACTAGACGACGGCCAGTCTTCAGCTCTGATGAAGTCCGAAACGTTCACTTCCAACCAAGACTGCGTGGACCGAGCTTTATGACCCGGCGCCGAGTCTTGTTGGAAGGACCATACTTGGTTATTGAACATGGTGTTGTTAAGGGGCTTAACTACCTTCTCAAGAATGGTATCTTGATACACTTGTGCCGATGTTTTGATACCTTTTTCACAAAAATATGGCTCAGTCACTCCTTCATAACTAACACCCCGCCAAACCATCACTGAAGTCGGATAATGCCGACGTTGCACTCTGTCGACTAATTGGGAAGCTTCCCTAAGGAAGCAGGAAGAAGACCGTATTTATGCTCCAAGCTCTAAAGCTTGGAGCATAAATACGGTCATTTTGTTTGTTAAAATGTTGCTCAATTGTAAAGATTTTCTCATCCGTAAACAATTTTTTTCTGTGACCTCCCTTTGCGTACTGCTCCAGTAGTGGTTTCGATTTTACCACCCTATTCTTTTTTAAATTATCAGTTAAAAATTACCAGTGCGTCTCTTATAGGCTGCAAGTCCTAAGTCATCTTTTAAAAGACGCGACATGGTTCTGGGTGCTATCTTCATCTCCCGAGATAAAATCTTTTGCTTTCGGACAGGATTTCTTCGAATTCTTTCCCTTACTGCTTTGACCACCTTTTTCGTACGAACACTACGTGGACGGCCAGATCTTTTTCTGCCACAAACAGAGGAGGTCTCATTGTACCTACTAATAGCCCGGTACACAAACATTTGACTAATTCCAAGCGTATGGAGAGTTTTAAAAATTGCATTTGGCTCCATACCAACTTTGTGTAATGCAATCACAGCGATTCGGTTCTCTTTTTCACCCCACTCCATTTTTAATATCGCAAAATATTGTGCAATATATTGGCGCCAAAATTAGAAAACTCAATGAACAATCGTGTAAAAATTACAGATTCCAAATTCAAATGTAATATCTTTCTTATTTTTAATTGTAACAATATTTATGGCCAGACTAAGTATAAATATATATGCCTATAATAATAAAAATAATTCATTTATTGCAGGCTTCACAGGCCCATAGATAAATACTATAACCAAAACACCCCCCTCTGACCCTCCGGTTCTGCCTCTGCTTACGAACTTTAATGACAGCATTTTCAAGAATAATAACCCCATGACAAACCTCATCCCTAGACTACCCATAACTCCCACTGCACCCGACGGGGTCCAGCTCATTAGTACCTCTAACTGGCTCTTAAGGCTCTACCGGCCTCGTCTTTACCGACACTTAGAGCTGATCGATGGTGTTACACGGCTTTTACAGTAATTACAATCAACGACTCTACCGACGAAAGTAGAGCCAATTGAACTTGGCCCCAAAATATTGACCTTGGTGATAGAGTCATAGAAAAATGGTGGACACCTATTGAGTGTCAAGATATGAGTAATGGATAGAGTAATAGATAGAGTCAATAGAGTGATTAGTCAGTTGTTCAACTGGAAGCATGCCTACTTGATTACTTGGATAGAAAATACTTTAATAAAACGGTCTTTAAATAAATAATTTGGACGATAGCATATCTTTTTATCAGCTGTTCTACTAAAATAATCACATTAATATGGTGTACAGAAATTAATAAGGAATGTTTGTATCGATAGACAGTTACTTGACAGAGAGACGCTTGGTCTGTAATGTTATCTCACTTCCGCCGTGATCGAGAACTGCTCGCTCCATCCTATCAACCATTGCAATGCCATGCCGAATCAAGTAAATGATAATACCTCCTTAGTTTACGAGAACACCGAGCGATGTCTATCGCTGGCTCATCGCAATAATTTCGATGCCACGAAAAAAATACGTCATAAAAAAAGTAACATTGGTTCGAAATGATTGGTGTAAAGGAAACGTAACGCGGCGATGGCGGGGCTATCGATCGACGCGGCCAGTCGGCGCCGGGCCATCGTGCGGAGCGCACGTATCGCGACCGTCACAAACACACGAATAACCTCACTGGCCACTCGCTCCCGTCACTACGACCGCACGGACATCTAACCCCAGTCGGTAAGTCTATTTACAGTAAAGCCTTTTGAAAACCATCCGAATATATCGCGCGTGATGACAAACAAAATCATTTCCTTTATTACAGTGAGTGTTCACGTAATACATACACAAACAAATACTATCTTCCGTAGTGGATGATCTGTGTCCTACAGTAACGTGTGTGCTGACCGCTGTAGCATGTGTACTTGTGTACTAATTACATTACACGATAAAGGAGTACTGACTCACGCATAATGTTGTGCTGTACAATTGTACATTAATAATAAGGTAACGTCACATGGATTCGCGCGCGTTTTGTGAAATGATGTTTTGGATGGTTATGATGACAAACTAAGAAAGTTGTCTTTGATATTTTTATTTTCATTATCTTTGTGCTTCAAGTTAACAGCAGATTGCATAATACACTAAATCATTTAAGATTCAAGGGGGGATTCATTTGTTTTAGGTTGCAGCATGCTATTTGCATCTGTGTAAATATACATCTATACAAAAAAGTGCGCCAATAAATTTCCCGGAATATATTACACTGATTAGCCAGCGCGCCTACTGAATTGTTCCGAGCAACGCCGCGTACGAGAACCTCTACAATCTACATTATAGTTTTGCATTCAACTCAATATGCTATGCTTTTTCTTTAAGTGTATTCTTTCATCATCTCCGAGTCTGAATTTCATTAATTTCCCACTTACAATTTGCAATTAACGAAACTGTTCGTAACAATGAATACAAATAACTATCTCAAGTACCGCCGGCCTCCGGTTTACGTTCGTTAGGGTGCAAAGCAATCGTCCTAATCGTTGGCCATAACATATTTTGATCGGCGACCCGAGTCCACTGTGCCTTGCCCCGCTTGACCCGAGCCTGCCCGAGCACTGCCCGAGCACTGCCCCGGGAATTTAGCCGGGCACAGTTTTTAGCCAAACGCTTACCCGAACGATTAAAGAGAATGTGTAGGGAGACTCTAAAGCTCATTAGAATCAGGAACTATTGATTTGAATAACCTTCGAACAGTTGGTTTGACGATTCTATGTCTTATTGCAATAAATAATTTCTCAGTAATAGTTCGCGGTCTAGATCCGTGTCCGGTGATGAAAATATAGGCTCTCCTCCAATTACATGGGACTTGCCCACAACTGGCTCTTCTGCTGTCTGCCCAGGAGTACAAGCGCGATATTACATAATAGAAGGCACATAACAATAAATCTATCTCTGGTTCGGTCATTTTCCTTATAGTGGGTAACAAAGAGGCCTGCGGAGATCGCAGACAAGTCCTCGAGTGATACAGTCTATCACTATTTTAAAGAGATGTAGATACTTGAGTACAGTTAACGCAATCGCTACAAAAACCAAACTGGTCCTTATCATAGCCTCCGACTGTACCGTCCACGTCGCGCGGGAACACCACAGCTGACGTTCATTCTGCTTCCCTATAATTTACGGACAGTACTTTATATACTACGGCCATGTACAAAGGAGAGAAGCACCTATTTCTGCTCTAGTAAAATAAACTGGAACCCTACCAGTTATCCCAAGCAATATGGGCAATAATCGCTTCCGAACGATCGTGCAGGTGGAAGGGTTGTACTTGGCAATGGAATTTTAAGAGTACTAAAAGATCAAAGACACCATGAAAGGCTTGCGTGAACGATGACATGGCTAGAGATGCGGTGATTACTGAGTAAGCAGCTAATAGAGATGTATGAACCAAAACACTTGGTGCCCAAATACATTCGGGTAAGCACAGGAGCGAGGTTCAGGAAACTAATCTCTCTTATTTTATTTCATATTAGCTTTTACCTGCGACTTCGTCCGCGTGAATATCGGTCAAAAAAGTAGCCTATGTAGCCTTCCCCAAGGTTTAAGCTATCTTCATACCAAAATTCATTAAAATCGGTTCAGCTGTTTCATCGTGAAAGCGTAACAGACAGAGTTACTTTCGCATTTATAATATTAATCGCATTTATATATTAAGTATGGATTAATAGTGTGGATGTACTGAGGCTAATTAGGCTCTCAAATAGCCTGTAATGGTCCTAATGCTAGTCAAATGCCTCATGCACCTAAAATTGGCCAAGGGCAAGTCGGGTCGCAATCAGACACAATCAGGGTTCCGAACCAAACTACACTGAGCGGTCTAAAAATCTAGGACGACTGCTGGTCTACCGTTATTACTGTTCTTATAACGATTAGCGAAATGAACCTGGGCTAGCTAATAAAGTACAGGTACATCTAACATAGTGTCACGAAAAATAGAGCTGCACTTGATTCAGCTATAATGTTTTTTTTTACTATAACAGTAGGTCTTTGTAAGAAAGTACTTATTTTTGTATTGCTTATAAGGGGGTCAATATTATCTTAGGATGACACCTATCAATCTTTTTCAGGAGCCACGTAGTCATTTGAGAACATGAGTTTATTTTTCTATTGTTTTCCGTCACTGTTACTCGGTTTCTAAAAGTTAACAAAAAAATTGTCAACTTTTTTACGTGAAGTGATTTGATAGGCTGTTTTTATATTTCGGGCAACCAATCATAACGGTAATCTGTTAACACTAGTTTTTCAATCTTGTGGCTAATTTTTGCGGTGACAACCCTTTTAGAAATCAGGTCAGCGGTGTCCGAGAGTGTCATATTGATATCTTGTTGTCAGGTTTTGGAACACTAATCTAATACTAGGAAGTTTCTTATAAGAACCTGAAACTCAACCACTTCTGGCTAGGATTATACGCCATTAGTCACGCTCAGACGCTCAAATGAAAGGCTTTCACTCAAACTCTGCAATTACTAGGCGGTATGAATTATAATAATTAAACCGCATCACGCTGATCTAAAATGTACCTTAGAGTGATGCGAATTTGATACATTTTTGCACGTGCCATGCGTGAAAATGAATAAAAGGCTGCTAGTTTGGAAGGGGACTGACAGCTGACCCCAACCTCGGATGATTCGATAAACAAGAGAAGGGTGAATGTTTTTGATTTACATTTTATTGTGGAAGAGTAATTAGCGAGTATGATGGCTGCAACGCCCACGGTACGATTATGTGCTAGATTTATAATTAACTAGCGGGCCTGGCAGACGTTGTCCTGCGACCCGACTATAGCGCCACCTGCCGGGTCCAATTGTGAATCTAAACCATTCTTGAATCCATTGGAACACACATAAACAAATTCAGCAAAATCGGTCCAGCGTTTAGGAGGAGTTCACTTTCATATACACGCACAGAAGATTTTTATATATAAGACTAGCACTTTGCCCACGATTTCGTCCGCGTGAATTTTCTCAAGGATCCCTAATTTTTTCAATAGATAAATATAGCCTATGTTACTCAGGGATAATGTAGCATTCCAATAGTAAAAGAATTTTTGAAATCGGACCATTCGTTTCTGAGTTTATTCGTTACAAAACATACAAATTTTTCCTCTTACAATATTACTAGCACTTTGTCCGCGACTTCGTCTGCGTGAATGTTCTCGAGGAGTTTTTGAGTTTATTCATTACATACAAAAATACAAAATACAAATCTTTCCTCTTTATAATATTAGTATTGATATAGATTAGTAGTAGACAGAATGACAGAGAAACTGCTTTTCGAAAAAAAGGTAATCTTTTTTGTATGTATGTACCACTAACTAGATAAATTACTACATTTTAGTCAGTCCAAATATAGGGACGAACGACGAACGGACAAAGTGATAAAAAAACTATGAAAATTAAATCTCAATTCTATAAAATCTTTTCAGAATGACAGCATACTGAGCTCATTAATCGAGTGTCGATAGTGTTTTCGTAGAGGTTTCAGTATGATCGGCATCCCTTTATTTTTGAGGTTCACCAAAGCTAGCACAAGCGCTGCTCAAGGACAGCCGTAGATCCTCGGCGTGTAAAAGATGACGGATGTTGTTCGGAAGGTCGCAAGTTATTGCTCACTGTCAAAGTTGGTCGGTATCGAGGTCGCGCCCGACGCGCGCCATTGTTCGCGCACACTTGAGACACTAAAGATATGACTTTCGTGACGATATTGACATGAATATGTTATTCTTCTTTGTCGCTGAAGTTTAGCATCCATACATAACATTGATTTAAATGGTAATTGTGTAAAAGTGTATTTTTTTCGGTGGCTATGAGTGACTGAGTAAAAGTCGTACGTATGGTCAATCAGTCACGGTTAGACTACGATTGCTGCGGTCGCTCTGTAGATGGATGACCATTCATAGCGAGACCGCTCAGTGCCTCGGAAAGCACGTAAAGCCGTTGGTCCCAGCTGCCATTTGTAGATCTTTGACAGTCGTCATGGGTAGTCAGGAGCCAGAAAGTCGGACAACCAGTCTTACCAAGGGGTATCGTGTCACCCAGTAACTGGGTTGTGGAGGTCAGATAGGCAGTCGCTCCATGTAAAACACTGGTCACATCCGGTTAGACTGGAAGCCGATTCCACCATAGTTGGGATAAGGCTAGGCAGATGATGATGTGTCAACTATACAGAGTATCATATTTTGGGTTTTGTCAACAAAAATCATTAAAATTTTCCTAAAAAAAATAGTCATACTTTGTCTAAGAAAAGTTCGGTTCTAATTGTTATAAATAGTCTATACTAGCTCACCTTTACAGCTTTGCATCTCTCTACCAAACACCCTGTATATTTTTTGTTGGAAGTAAATAAGAATGTCCTAGATTTGGGCTGTCGTCGTTGATCTAATTTATACCAAGACACTTACAATATTATTATGTACGAGGCAATTGTACTAACGACAGTCTCATCGCTAGAAGCAATTTATTTCAAATGACTATTAGATGTAAAGTATCACTAAGTGCAGAGTATTCTTTGGTTTGAGTAGATTCCAGAATTATCCAAAAATCCTCGGAAACATAAAACATACAAACATATTAACGTATCTTATATGTCAGACTTGATAAATGACAAGACACACACACACACACACATGACATGGCACATATGCGACATGTCTCAACCATACCAACCATTTGTTACAACTATACTGCGATCGCCAATCCGCCTGCCAAGCGTGGCGATTACGGCAATACCCCCCCTTGGGGAGGCCTATGTCCAGCAGTGGACGTCCTTCGGCTGAAATTATGAACCAAAAAAGAGTAATATAAACATCCATCCATCCACCCATCCTCACAAACTTATACTAGTAGTAGGTTAGGATTCCTAGTGTTTACATTTCATTCCACGTGATTGTACCTCGGTTTGTCTCTGTGAGAAAATGCACGAATTTAGTCTCCATTGACAAGTCTGTTGGTAAGAATTAAAGGATTAAGGAATTAAGTCGTCAATGCAGTTAAAGTCTTGGCAGCGGAACCCCTTTGTGTCGCGTGCGAGGGCGAAGGGGAGCTTTGTTCACTTGACGAGCACTTGGTAATTGGATATTTTTAAAGTCGTTAGAAAACTCGGCACATTGAGTTTTATATGTTGATCAAGTTAATTGTCTTTAGGTATACTTGGAATGTTTAGTCAAGCTGCAATGTGTTAAGTTGTTACAGTAAAGGTGCTCCCACATAACAGTTATATATGTTGCATAACATTTGTAGTCTAACCAAAGTTATAAATTGTTAGTAATGTTATACAACTTCATGTAACAAAATGTTATACCACCATATTACAACATGATATAACAAATTATTTTCTTGCATAACATCATCCGAGCGAAAGCAGACCCAAACTGATGGTTACAGAATGTTAGGTATACGTTGTTATACAACGAGTTGAACCAGTGTGGGAGCGTTTATAACATAATGTTACACAATGTTATAAAATGTTATCGTGCTACACAAATACACAATGTTTTAAAACGTTATATTGCTGCTGTGTGGGTGCACCTTAACTTATTGACCTGACCTGGAGTTCGTTCGGAAAAGTACTGTCTACTATCAAGTATAGAAGACGTGTGTTCACGTTCGAGCATGCGTACCGGAACGATTACTGGCATCGAGACATTTCAGCTCTGTCTCTGTGAAAGCAACGCGAGTGCGACGCCTCTGGTTATGCAAGGGTGTGACTGTAGACCTCGGTGAGCGCCTACCATACGCCGCGTGCCAACTGATTGTTTTTTTTTTAACGTAGGTCAACAGTAGGAACGTCTCTCGTATCGTGGGTGCGTTTACAAACATATAAAGTCACATACACAAACAACCAGACCCGGAACAACTATCTTTAGGATAAACATATATTTGTTCCGTTCAGGAATCGAATCCGTGACACGAAGCGCGACAGTCAATCGCTCAGCCACTGGGCCAAGCGTGTCGTCAAACAAATAATACCCAATAAACGTAGTGTGGTTAATAATAACCAATAAGCTTAGTGTGGCTAATAATAAACAATAATATATATTGTGTATTTTATATTAGAAGAAAATAAATTAGAAAATATTTGATAACTACAAGATGGATACTGTAGCATATTATAATTACCTATCTATTTTGAAAGGAATATTCACAATATTTACAATTCAGAGAGGTATTTTATCTGAGGTGGTCAAAGGACTTGTTCTGAGCAAATGAAATGTACACGTGTGCCTAGGTAGGTAGATACATCATTTTTTGTACCTATTTAACTCTTGCACATTGATCAATTTATGTTTGTATGTTGATACCTAGGCTAGGTTAGTAACCATTAAGTACCATCTCTTTTAGAGGCAAATTAAAAAAGGACTTAAAAAAAAATGGAAAACTGCTATTGGTATTCTGTTCATTCAAAATTGTGGTTTTTAGTTAAAGGCTTGGTTGACTTGACTTGCCTTGCCTAAAATATTCTTGATATTACTATATTTATAAGTGTACCACACTGTGGCTGTCTATAAGCAGCCCAAGAGCTCAACACTAACTCCTCCATAAGTCAAGCTGACAAAATTGTCTTCTTGATGTTCTCTGACTGAATAGTTGTTCAAAATCGCATGACAGTTCAGATGTAACAACTTCTAAGTACTATAGTTCAACATGTATACTGCTACCACTATGCTGATCAGAAGTGCGGCTCAGCAGCTTACTTTCACATAATGTTAGACTTTGTAACATCTTAACGTTTGGTTAGGCCCTTAAAAATCTCAGTTGTAAGCTCCAAAATTCATTCATTTAACGCCATCTGGCGGCCACAACTTAACTGTTATTGACCATACTGTCACTCTACACCAATAGATGTCGTCACTGTCGACATTTAAATTTAATATTCAAATGAATAACAAAATTATGAAAGCAAAAGTAAATTAAAAGTAAGCATGAGTGTTCATTATCATTGTCTGGGTTCGCAGACGTTCTCTGGTACTGTGAGCTCTCTCATCTCATCTATCATAACGGAGTCTGGACGCCCCGGCTACAGTTGTTTTCTGTCTCATTGTTAAATTAAGTCTCAGTTTGTACCTGAGCTGAGCACTGTCGCAGGGTACCCTCCGGTATCTACGCCGAGGCGCCGCGGGAACTTAATGAATTAAATTAGTTTCTTGAAGAACGAGATTATTCTTTGTTTTGTTTAAGCTATAACTGAAATGTATTTATGTTTTATCTATGAGTACTTAAGGTAATGGTTTAGTCCTGACTAAGTATGTATAAAAATATTATAATTTACGGTAATTTTTTCGATTTACTCATACGACTGTCGTCTTCGTAACATTTTGTAGAATTAATTAATTAATATTACCGAATTCGCAAAGCTAAAATATTAGTAGGCAAGTACTCATTAATAAAATATCTTTCAAGCAAATATTGGCAATTGTATAATTTATGCTCAAAATGGGGCGTGTGATCAAACAGCTGTTCACAGCGCGACCCAACATCACGCCTCGCCTTGCTCCGCAGATAGTACAGCCATAATAATAATAATATTATGTCGTTAGAAAAGGTATATAAAAAATAAGAAAATCATGGGTAAAATGTAATAAATATAATAACCATTTCTAGTCTAAATAGGTACCGATTTCTTTTGTTTCCTACATAGAACTTGCTTAACTACTACATGTTACTTACTACTAACAAAGTTCAATTGTTTCAATATATTCCTCATTGTGAATGAACATAAGGCCCGGACTCTACCGGAGCGGAGAGGAGATGTCTCGAACAACCAATCGGCTTGCGTTATTTTCACATCTCACCGCTTAGTTTCAACGCAATACAGTCTCCCATTGGTTATTTACGAGACGTCTCCTCTCCGCTTCGGTGGAGTCCGGGCCTAATTGTATTTGGAGCGAGAGGTCTACACTTGCATCGTTTAAACATACACACAAATAACGGCTCTTCTGAAAACATGAACTCGTTTTTTGAGGTTTTATCGCTGTTTATTTAGATTTTTTATATTTGTTTAGATAGTATGTAGAGTGTCTGTCTGAGTGTCCATAAAAGCCTTGGCCTTTTTTTTTTAAAAAACTCTATACTTGTATAGAGTTGGCAAATGTCAAGTGACCACGTCTTGTTCACCTGAAGTTAGAGTAATCGTGGTGATGGTGATTGCGTATTGTCGAGTAAACGGTTACTGCTTGAGTTCTGTTTGTTAAGGGAGTATGTCCAGCGCATATTAAGCGTCTCATAGTCACACATAGTGCCACTATCGTACCGAATTCCTCGGTATTACAAGACATTTATAAAGGATTGAGTAAAGAGTAGATTTCTTTCCTTTTCTCTCGTTTACTGTAACCTAAGTACAAGTTTTAGTTTACACCAATGGGGACTTTGAATAAAAACATAGGTTTTTGATAAACCGCAAATAAGTATGAAGAATATTACTTTGGAATGTTTTTGTTCTACTGCATGACAAATCAATGAATCAGTTCTACCTTGCATACCAAATGAGGAAAAATACGAATCTAAAAATTATTAGTAAAGTAAGGAGAACAGTGAATCTTGCGGTTAAGTCGGCGACCCGACTGTTTCATGCTCCTAATGTTAATTGGAGTCAGCTCTTCTTACCTAATGCATTATTAACAGAAGCAAGTTGCTTGTAGAATCGAGGAGCTCAATGCTGCTAAGCGTCAGGTCCAGCGCTCAAGTGTTGTTGGACTTCATCCAATAGGAATGTACTCTTTTACAGCCTGAAGTCTGGACACGATGGTGTTGATGGCAATAGACTACTTACACGTGACTTAAATATAGAAAAGGTTGTTCTATGGAGTACCTTGTCTCTGCCACACCTTATGGAATTACAAGCGTGATGCGTGAAATTGGAAAACTAATAGACAGTTATTGGTGTTGCGCTTATGCGTTAACTATATGCTTACTTTGATCAGACAAAACTAGATCTTACTGTCACACTCAGAGACGTCACTTAATAATAATAAATCATCATCATGAACTTGGCACATGTCAACAACATTAAAATTGTCTCAATCTGTCATATTTTTGACCGACAGTGTTCCAAGTTATGTTGGTCAATTAACCTGGCATTGTACCTGGGCGACCGAGCTTCACTTGGTTTTTTTTAATGAATCCTAGCTAGATCGATTTATCGCCCCCGAAATCACCTGCATACTAAACTTCATGAAAATCGTTGGAGCCGTTTCTGAGATTCATATACAAGAATTGCTCGTTTAAAGGTATTTAATGATTAATTATTATTGTGACAAACGTGAGTGACGCCTCTGAGCGTGGCAGTTAGAACCAATCTCACCTCACCTCACCTCATCCTGCAACACATTCTGATTCTTAAAAAACGTGATACACCTACCAGTCATCATCATCATTCAGCCGAAAGACGTCCACTGCTGGACACAGGCCTCCCCCAAAAGAGGGAGTTTTGCCATAATCGCCACGCTTGGCAGGCGGGTTGGCGATCGCAGTATGGTTGTTACAGAGGCACGCAGAGAACGCTGCTGTCCATTCTCTGGTGAGTCCCTTAATCGCCTCTTACGACACCCACGGGAAGATATGGGATGGTGCTATTCTTTACGTCCGGCACCATACGGACAACCTACCAGTGATCAGTAGCAAATGTTCGGCAATCCGAGCCGGCTGCCGACACCACTCCGGCAGACTCGCCCCGCGCTCGTGCCGCCGCTGCAGCTACTGCTTAGATAACAGTGCTGACTGTTGTCCGTGCTTCAGTGACTATTGTCACGGTAATGTTATCTAACAGTATTGTGACTCGGCCCGTGCTATTGTGTCGCCTGTTTCATGTTTAGAGAATACTTTGTGAATATTCCCGGAGATTTCTTGGGAAGATAGAAATGTTTTGGGAATATTTGTATCTCTTTTTGACGCAAATGTTTTTATCTGCACTGGCTTAATGTCCAAGAATAACTATAATTATTTACCTATCTTCAAGTGTACCCAAATGATAATATATATGGTAATATATTATGGCGGTTTTTAAATTAAACAGTTTTAATTCAAGTCATATTTGGGGACGTCTTAATGTTGTGAAAAATTGGCATTTTAATTGTTACATCGGACTCCTATCGAGTACAATGCAACCAAATATTATTACTTATGCCAAATAATAATAATATGTGTGTCACAGTCTGTCACACATACTGGCAACATTTTGCATGAAAATGTTTTTGGTGGGCTTAAATTTTCTGCGCGAGGGTTGAGTGCGTTTATCTCCGCGCGAGAAGTAAGAAGTTCGTGCATTTTCTAAAAAAATTGCATAGTTCTAAGATATACTTACATTTAACGCTTTTTATTATTCTGTGATTTTTATTAAATATATTTGGTTATTTGGATGTGTTCGTGGCTACGTTAAAGCCGTACAGATCGATCGGCCAGAGGTTAAGCTACGCTAGCCGCGGTCGGTTTGTAGATGGGTGACCATCCCTTTCATATCGAGTTCCCTCCGTGCCTCGGAAAGCACGTTAAGCCGTTGGTCCCGGCTGTTATTTGCAGATCTTTGGCAGTCGTTACAGGTAGTCAGAAGCCAGAAAGTCTGACAACCAGTCTTACCAAGGGGTGTCGTGTTACCCAGTAACTGGGTTGTGTAGGTCCGATAGGCAGTCGCTCCATGTAAAACACTGGTATTCAGCTGCATCTGGTTAGACTGGAAGCCGACCCCAATATAGTTGGGAAAAGGCTATGCAGATGATGATATTTGGTTAAGGCGAGGTAAATAAAATTGGTGTCCAAATAATAATTATGGTTTCCTCGTCTCAAATTGAATCCCGTCTACACTGAGAGATGGCCGAGGCTTGTGTTACATCATTCTCATTCGGTGTCGCCGCTGACTGGCCGCTGACTGGCCGCAGGCTGGCTGTGTCGCTGTGTGCCGGCGGCGACGAGACGATAATCTTATAAAACAAACACTAATCGCAATAATCAAATTAGAATTTTTGAGATAATTAAAACTGAATGAATGTTTTGTTCTTGGATGTTTTTGATGGAGTACATCTTTACATAGTATAAAACAAAGTCGCTCCCGCTGTCTGTATCTTTTAAACTACACAACGGATTTTAATGCGGATTTCAGCAATATTATATTAGTATAGTTTATATTGCTTTTCACATTAGTATCGACATTACACCCGTGCGAAGCCAGGGCGAATCGCTAGTTGATAATATGATGTAAATAGAAGTTTTAATAATAATAATATAATAATATGTTGGGACATTTCACACAATCAGTCATGGTCATCTGACCCCAAGCTAGGGAGATCCTGTACTATCAGGGTGTCAGACAGCTGATATACATACACAAATATATTGTAAATACATACATATATAGATAAACAACACCCAGACACAAGTAAGGCAGGCTCACATTACAATACTGTGTTACTGTAATGTGAGCCTTAGTCAGTCTTCATTCAGATCTGTCTGATTCTCACCATGAGAAAAGATCGCTCTCTCCATGTAAGGTGGCTTTTATACGTTCCTAGTTTATAAAATGAGCAACAACCATGTCTCCTCTCACGACACACTTTGCTTGCGGCCGGCGCAGGATTTCCCCGCGTCAGTAATGTTTTCATAAACTTTGCTCCACTCGACGCAGCGCGGTATTAGCCGATCGATTTCGGAAGTCGCGCCTTATCTGATGCCGGGAAGTAAGTACGGCTTTCCATCTCCGCCGGGTGCTCAATATGTTGCTGCGAGGTAGAAAGATGTAGAATACACTATTGTTAGATAAGAAATAAGGTTTTATAAGTAAACCTCCGCTGAAGTGAGAATAAATTCTGCTTGCGTGGTTACTTATTCATATTTGTATTACTTATATATTTAGGTGTTTTGATGTTAGAATAAATACTATATTAAAAAGATAACAGCCTCGGTATTGCTATTAATTACTAATTTGTGGGACTAATTACTAAACCTTAAGGGCTTATACCTACGAAGACTCTAACGACATTTAACTCAAGCCAGCCAAAAACTAATTTACCTTCTGATTTGTCACAAATTTCAGTCTTGTCAATCTTAACTATGTAGCGTTTCTCTGTGTGCAGTGGTTCGTCTGCATTCACCTGTAGTGTGTGGACGTACTGAGCGATGCGGTGAACATTATTTGTAATAAGAGTTCATGTAAGTTTTTTTTCATTCTTCCAAAAAATACAAAAAGTAACGCCAGTAACAGTAGTGAGGTGAATGTGCATGAGGCTGTTAAAATGTGAAAACGACTTCCAAATAGAGACATGCATCTATATCTTGGGTAGTCTGTGCTCGATCGTTCTAGATGTCGTATACTTACATATCACCGTCTGTGAAGAAAACTATTACACATAACTGTTTTGTTTTTAAATAACAGTTTTATCTAATATTGTGTGTGTTTCAACTATCACAAAAAAAAGTAAGCTTTATTTTATTTGTCAATTTCAATAAGTTTCTCTGACTTATCATAACTTAACAACTTTAACCAATTAGTTAGCCAATATTGAGTGACATAATCAAAGTCAAAGTCAAATCATTTATTTCAATTAGACCATTAAAAGGCATTTTTGAACGTCATAATAGGAAAGTTGAATCTAGTTGCCCATTCCAAATGGTAATTTCGTATGGAGAAGAATGGGCAAGAAACTCCATACTTACTCTTTTAAAAGAAAATCTGAAAATGTTTATAATATTTTGTACTTACAGAAATTATATAATTATATGTGAATACCTTGCATAAAAACCACTAGTAAGCACAAAGTATTAAAATCTAGAAATGACAGCTAAGTTATGTTATAATACGACACGGTTGGCGCAGTGGCTGAGCGATCGACTGCTGCGCAGCGTGTTGCGGGTTCGATTCCCGCCCAGGGTAAACATTTGTGTGATGAGCACTTGTGTTTGCCTTGTGTCTGGGTGTTGTTTATCTATATATGTATGTATTTACAAAAAAAAAAAATATATTTGTGTATGTATATTAGCTGTCTGACACCCATAGTACAGGGTCTCCCTAGTTTGGCGTCAGATGGCCGTGTGTGAAAATGTCCCCACATATATATAATGCAAAATAGATTATATTCAATACCGTCCGGTCGGCAGAGCGACGACTATTCCTATCCCATATGTACAGTAGCTTTCTGACACGTCCGGTGAGGGTCTTTAATTGTCTACAGTAACAACACTACGATCAACTATCACCTGCACCAGGATACCATTGCATACACCAGTCACTATTCGATAACGGTGAACATCGACAAAATTTGCGTTTCAAAACGCTGTGTAGGTAATACTGGATGAAATAGTATACGTCTTTGTGTTTGTTCAACGACGCAACGAACATATTTTATACATGAAGGATTTTAGCAATTTGTTAGCGATCCTCCGTGTAGTCGTGATAACAACTACATAACACATGTATTGATAAATAATAAAAAGGTCTCCTCTATGTTTGCACAAATTAGTTATTATTTAGAAGAGAGAAGTCTATGAAAATATGTGAAATAGTGTAGTAACTCGGGCACGGTAGAACACGTGATTTAGATAAAGACTGTCTATTTTTTGTATTTTTCACATTCACCACCCAACGTACCTTGTATGATTACACAAATTAAACACGAATAAAAAACGAATAGTTTATTTTCATAATGAAAAATGCGTGTGGTAGTTAATTCCCCAATATCTATACAACACTTATAATATAAGTATGTCGCCTCAACTCCCGGCTGGTGCATCCAACATGTTGAGGAGTAGGATTCGCTTTTAATTGTTTCAATTATTACTTCCTCGTTTTCGTGCTTTGACGTCGTTCGAAAACGAGTTTAACTGAATGGATTACGAATTTACTTACTGTCACGTGTGTTGCAATATTATTATGTAAAACTAGCTTTTCCTGCGTTTTTTTCCGGGTCTCATGACTCTCTCAGCTCTCTGGTCAGATTGTTATTTTGCGTAGTTTAACGTCAAGTTAGGACAAACAATAAAATTAGGTGGTACACACTTCGTATTACCCAGCAGCGATTTTAAACTTCGGTCACTAATAAGACCTCCTTTATCAGATAACGCCTTTTACTATAACCTACTTTAAAAAGGAGAAGACATATAGAATACTTAGAGCGGGTTGTTTCAAACAGTTGGTTAAGGGGGTACCGAGCAAAATCATTCAAAACAGTCGTCACGGTTAAAGTGATATAATCAATACTTTTACCATAATTGCCATAAAAAATATGTAATGAATACCTGCCACAGTGAATGTGTTAACCGATTATCGTTGGCAAAAAATAAGAATACTGTTTAATTTAATAAACAAAAATACGTAAAGTTGTACACAAATCTTTAAAAAAATCTCGTATTTATTTGAGTTTTGTTAGTAAACTGTATTTATTTTAATTGACGCGCTGTTTTGAATCATACATACATACGTTGCGTATGATTCAAAACAGCGCGAAAAATTAATAATAAAATAACTAAGCGACATTTCGAAAATGTAAAAACTACAAATTGTAGTATGAATGTTAAAGATTAATATGAATTCAAGTTTGTGAAAAAAAAATACAGTTTACTAACAAAACTCAACTAAATACGAGATTTTTTTAAAGATTTTTGTACAACTTTACGTATTTTTGTTTATTAAATTAAACAGTATTCTTATTTTTTGCCAACGATAATCGGTTAACACATTCACTGTGGTATTCATTACATATTTTTTATGGCAATTATGGTAAAAGTATTGATTATATCACTTTAACAGTGACGACTGTTTTGAATGATTTTGCTCGGTACCCCCTTAACGTTACATACGGACGGTCAAAAAGTTACTATGACTGATGGTGTTTAACGTACGTTAAATGTAACGGGTTGTTTCATGACATAAAAATCCATCATGTATAGTTATTCAAAAAGAGATTCCATAATATTTTGACGTTTGAAGTAGCTGTTTGACAACACAAAATTACGTTGACTGGTCGGTTATGGTAGTAGTAACTTTTTGACGTATGATTTTGTGAAACAACCCATTTTTTTGATTTGACGATAGTTAGCGCCATTTTTTACTATTACCGGTCAGTAATGGTTAGTTGAAGCAACCCGCCCTTACTCGCGATTATTTTTGTCAGCCGATGTTCCAACTCAATCTGGTAAATAAAAATGATTTTTATCTGTATTATTATGGATATTGAGCACCGGATTGTATTTACCTTTAACATGGTACTTTATTCTCTCAAGATCGTTTTCTGTACGACCTGTCGTTATTTCCTTCGTATTTCCTTATGTATGCGACTTATGACATAAGAAGCGCGACCATGCGCCCTCGGAGCGCAAACGATGCACGAAATAGGCACTAAAATATATTGTTATGATACTGTACGTGAAGCACTGAACGCTCCAATTATTACATTACACTTTTACCTGTAGTTGAGGATCTAGGGGAACGCTCTACTTACATGAAATCTGTTTAGGTATGTCTATGCAGGTGTATAACAAATTTAAATGGCGGTGATGAAAACTGCAAATAATAGATTTGCAAGAATACGTTGTTATCTATATTTAATCACATTTCACGCATTGTTGAAGGCATATTAAACACCTAAAAGGCCAACGCCTTAAGGTTGATCGTACACAACATCCCACAGAACTTCTCGCACACGTAACAAATATACCATATTACCAAATGAAATAATAAGAAACTGCGGAACGATGGCATACAAAAGTTTATTTATGTCAGCGCCATGAAAACCTATAAAGAGTCGGTGGTGGTGTGGAGGGGTGGGGGGGGGGGGGGGGTGAGGGTTGAGCCGACCCGGCCGTGCCAACACAAAAAACCTTTTAGCCGATACATAAGCACACCCAAGTCTACGCTAAAATACACCGGCTCCCTAGGTTTTTTGCCCGAAAGCTGTTGGAGCCAGCCTATAAAGTTGCGATTGTTTTTGATGGCAGATCCTGGTAGTATTACCAGCTTTGCGAAGGTCCGTCTGCTCGAGATGGCATTAGTGGTCGTAACGAATGAGGCATATGGACGGAAATGTCTCGCTCTCATGCCGGCGGTCATTTTGATGGAATTACTGCTGGACCGAGTCTCGGAATCACGCTCGTGTAGGCCTAAACTATGAGTACGAAAACTGCGGCTGACATTCTTTTTAATTGAATGTGTCTTGCTTAATCAGGTCGTCGTAATTATAGTATTTAGGGTTTGGTCAAGTATGTATTTGTGATATCAGTACATAATATATGCACTAATTTTGTACAAACATTATGTCGAATACTACAAAGTCATACAGTATATTATTCTTTATCCACTCCACAAATATCATTATCAACTATCCTAACTCTAACACATAAGTTTTATTTTAGAACAAAAAGGAAACTTTTGCTCATACAGAAAGTTTAGAAGCTCTTAGAAACATTCTAAAGCTATTCCTTTCCGCGATGTGCAAGATTTATGATAGCGTTTATCTAAGTCGAGCACAGTTTATTACTGAACTATTTACAGCACCGCGGCGTGACACATAGCGAGCCTTAAAACGAGACTGTCAAGCAGGGCCTCAAGTCTGCTATTACAATAGTGTCAGAATGGTCTATCGTTGATTTCAAAATTGTTGCTTTTGACAAGTTTGGTAATCTTCTAATATAATGGCGTCATTATGACTTTCCTATGGTCAACCACTGACACGCCATTCACAGAAATGATATAGAATGGTAATCTCGTACAAAATGACAACTGAATTACTGACTTAGGCGGTAATCTGCTAAAATTTGGACAGTTCCTTTGATCAGTGACCTACCATTAGAACGTCATTGTGCAGTCATTGCTTTTAATTCGACCGACCAATGATCGACCATTATGAATTCAGCAGATTACGAACTTTTAGCAAAATGATCGTGTTGGAATGACGGAATTATAAAAATAGCAGACTTGGCCCCCTGGTTGCTTAAACTAGAAGCGCCATGTTCAGACTCTGCAGATGCAAATAATACATTAATAGCCTCACAGTGACTTGCACAAAACCCACATTAGTTTAACGGAGACTTTAAATTGATGTTGTCACTTTCTTTTTGATACAAAAGGTAAGGGATGGCGTGAATTTAAAGTCTTCGTTAACTAATGTTGGTTACGTGCAACTAAACGTTAGGGTAGTATATTGACTGGGTATTGATGTAATACCTAGGTACATACTTACATACTATACTTAAATACTTATTTCTTATTTTACTTATATCCATACTTAATCCATATTTCATATTATAAATGCAAAAGTAACCCTGTCTGTTACGCTTTCAAGATGATTTCTTATTTCGACTTTTCATGTAGCTGTTATTTGGTTTTCTCTTTATTTTGTAATTCGAGCAGAAGTGCATAAATGCAGTGTACTACCTACATATGTTCCTATGTTTTCATAGGCTACTTATTATACTTACCTATATAATGTCCTTGGAATTCGTTTTGTTCTGTATTTTATAAGTGGAGACTTGTTATTGGCTGTCTGTCTAATCTACTGTTTTTTGTTCTGTTTGCTTTAGCTGTAAGTCTTCCATGTTCTGTAAATAAATAAATAAAACGGCCAAACCGATTTTGATTTTGATATAAAGATAACTTGAACCCTGGGGAAGGACATCTCAAGCTACTTTTTAATCCACGACTTCGTCTGCATCCGCGATAACCGACATTCACGCGGACGAAGTCGCGGGCAGAAGCAGTACATCATGCTTGCGAACTGGTTTCAGTAAAGAAGTGAATATTCAGCACACTCTTCACAAAAGGTATAGTTTTAAAGCATACATCTTTATACTCTGATGAACATAAACGACCAACATTTGATACTAATCGATGGAATCTTCGATTACAAGGAAAAATAAAGGCAATACATTTCGCCCGCTTCCTTTACGGACATAACCAGTAACATTGACCTCTTGTATTGGTGTATCAACACGCGGCAATGTGTCAGCTTTTCTTGGGCACAGTGAGCCGGGCACGATTGAGTTTGTCAAGCGACCTTATTGCTCGAACCTCGATTATTTATGGTGGTGGAACATTATTAGAGGGGCTCTATCGGAGTGAGCCCATACATCTATGAGCTTTATCGCTTCAATGCATACAGAAGTAGGCAGGTCTGCGTTTAATCACTTATAACTACCTATTCAATGATGCCATTTTTGGTAGCGGATCAAGTATGCTGAGCAGTCCTAATTGTATTAATTAATGTAAGCTCATTAAGATCTTTCTTTGACTTGAGGATGTTACGCTGAACAATTACTAATTAAGATAATATCAGAGTTGACATTAAGCTTTCAGTGGAATTGCAAGTAACACATTAAAGACTGCCAACTTTGTAACAGTTCCATCGTACCTATTCGAGCAATCAAAGTAAACGACGCGACGTCAGGAACGTTCGCTAGCCTACATTTGCCGATTCCACCCGCTTCCCTCACATAAAGTACCAGGGACACATAAATTTAGCGACAGTATGCGACACACGTTCTGCTAACGTGCAGATTGTCCCGGTTCAAATCAGTATCATTCAATGTACCTACTCGCATAAAAAAATCGTTTGAAAATGTGGATTATAAAATGTAGAAGGGTTTGCAGATGATGACCAAGTCGACGATCATGTCGTTTATAGTTTACTTTCTAGGTAAATAATACACTAGGATCATCATCTAGCCTAGCCTTTTCCCAACTAAATTAACTCAACGAGTGTCGGGCGAAAGTGTTCAAGGTCAAACCTCCGCTGCTTATGTCGGACTGTGTAACATAAGACATTCGAAAGGTTAAGGTCGGCTTCCAGTCTAACGAACGCAGCTGATCACTAGTATTTTACATGGTGCGACTGCTTTGATGACCTCCACAACCCAGTTACTAGGTAACACGATTCCCTTTGATAAGATTGGTTGTCAGACTTTCTGGCATCTGACCCGGAACGACTCTCAGGGGTCTACGAATCACAGCGGGACCAACGGCATTACGTTCTTTCTGAGACACGGAGAGGACTCGGTATGGAATGGATGATCGAGCGGCAAACCTGTACGACTTTTAAAGAGCCACGAGCCCTTCCAAGTGTTTAGTTGAATGTTGCAATAAAATAACATCTTGTTACCATAAAATAGTCTCTCATATAGATTTTTGAATAATAATTAATAATAAAAATGTATTCAGATCTTTTGGATAATTAAAAAATATATCAAAAATATAGTATAAGATTAGTAACATAAAGTAACATCTTATTTATTACATATTATTATATCTGGAACTTAAAAATAGGTGCTGATTCTTTGGCCGAAAAATAGGCTAACCCTCGGGTCACATGAAGAGTCGACCAGTCGATTGGCGATGTCCCGAAAAACAAGATGAGCACTCGAACCCCATGGCCCTAGCGTTTCCACCCCAAACGGCAAAATATAGTAATTAACTAACTATATTAGGCAAGTATTTTACTAGATGCTTGCCTAGTTTAGAACTCTTATAAAACGCTCAACCCTTGATATACGCTTGTACAATAGTTGCACCTGCCTTCTGTTATCTCTTCAGTACCTTTGGTTGACTGATAATAAATAAATAAATAACCAAAGATACCTATAACACTCACTCAAGTAAATCCTGCCGTAACTAAAGTAAAACCGTGTTGCTCCCAGCGCAAGGAGCCCAGAGCCACAGACGACTGAGCCACAGATTAACTAATAGACTGAGCGTGCAAATTGTATCAAAGACGATGCAGATACTCCAATTACTATATGTACATCCTGAACATTGTGGCGGCAACACTGTAAAGGAAGACATGTAGCTCAAATAGCGATCATTGGGATACATTACATTGAGGCACTGTTCCGCGAGCTTGTGCTGCAGAGTTGCACACTCTCTTTGACTAAATCTTATTACATGTGAGGTTATGTGTACATAAGTCTCACAGTGATATTTCATGTCAAGTACAGGTGTAAGATTGTAAGATTATTAAATACTTACTACTTATTTGCTCGCTATTTCACCCGGTTTAAGTTATTTACATAACTTTCATCAAAATGAGGTCAGCCATTTCATCTCGAAAGCGTTACAGACAGAGTTACTTTCGCATTTATAAAATTAAAAGTATGGATTAAATTCTTTTTCTATATTATTATCATGGTTGTTGTGTATTGTTAGGCTAACACGGTTCACTATACAGTCTTGGTCTCTTCAATTGTAACTATATGCTATACTTCATGTATAGTTGTGCGGTTCAATATTGCGGCACACGGTAATTCAAAACAGCGCAATATCGATAGCGAGCCTCGAAACAAAGGCGTTGTCTGACCATACGTTAGCATTACTAGCCCGGCACTGAACACCCATCCATTACAACAACTATGCCATTCTCTGCTGAGCTATTGGTGCTATATATCATAGTTCCTAGACGGCTGTTCGCTCATATTGTGTGTGGGCGTAGTGTGTGTGTGTGTGTGTGTGTGTTATAAATGCTCCACATTTTGATCTCAGGCTCCGATACCAGCTATTGTTATGTCATTTGGGAAAAATACATGTAAGGCAGAATATTTTCTCTGAAAAAAAAAAACTCTGCATTATGAATACCTAATTCTTTAAATTGTGTTCCGCTGACAATACAACTCTGCCTCGTTAGTCGTTGTCTCGGATCTCGGCTCACGTTACGTCGAGCGATGCATTTGATTTTTCAGTTTGATAAATGCGGTGTTGTAAATTTCTTGCATGGAAAGCTTGGACAGTTTCATTACAAAGTTAACTTATATTGTATAGATAAAATGTAGGTTAATTTCAACACTAAGTTAATTTCTCGTGATATTGGTTTAAGTACAACCAATATCACGAGAAATCGTTGCGAGAAACGATTTTTTTCTTTTAGATAAACCTAAGATCAATCAAAACATCAATTGAATAAATAAATAAGCAATTAATAAATGGTGTGATGGCTGCCTCTACGTGCATGTGGTGTGTAGTGTGGGGACATTTTCAATTCGTAATAACATGTTTACTTCCTAAGTTTATGAGATAGGTAAACTTCACTGACATCGTTGACCTTCGTGAGATGTTCACATGACGATGCCTAATGACGATATTTATGACGACAAGTTTCTTGAACGACCAGTTATAATAATAATAAATCATTTATTTCAGGCTGCATAGGCCCATAGATAATACCTTATCCTAAATATACATATTTTATAATTTATAACTTGTCTTAATAGAGAAGACTTAAGACTATGTTAGTAGCACTTCACTTTGTACTCAGTTTAAAGACGATGGTTGATTTCTGCGATGTGGACGAAAGATGCTTCAAACAGCGGGCATTGAATTTTGTATTTTCGGACGCTCTTCACAGTGACTTTTAATCATATATTCCTGATATTTGGCTACCATATTAATAAATTCCGTGCAACTGAATAAAATAAAATTAATAATATTATGATTATGTAAAAATAAAAAGTAAAAAATAACGAATTCAACCATACACCCAACCATACAACTACTATTCGTGGGTACCTGCGCTTCCATTCAAAAGGTAAATTTAAAAACGTTGTGGGCGCGGTTTTAGTTAAATAAATGATCAGATGAGCGGCTGTCGCATCCGGCTCCAGCCCTTCATTCATATCACATGCGGTGGACTTACAGGGGTATACGCAGAGCCGTAGCTTTACCGAAGGTTACGCGATATCAAACTCGGCAAGTAGTGGGAAAAGGTAGTCCTATTCTTTAACGTGGCCTTAATACAAGACCATAGGGGCAGACAATACAGTGCTAACATTACAAGCTCAGATTATAAAACAAAAGGCAGATAGACAGCGCGGAACACTGAGAGTGAAGCCAAAAAAGCAAATACGAGATTGAAAATCACGAGATTGCAGGTATTCGCTTTTGAATTTGTATTTGTTTTTTTAACGACGCGGCGTTTGGTGCTATACTGATCCGTGTCAGTACAGCACGAAGCGCGTTGTAGGTATTCGCTTTTAAATTTAAATTTGCTTTTTTGGCTTCATTCTCAGTGTTCCGCATGGTCTAACTGCCTTTTGTTTCATCAACTGAGTTTAGAAATTAAAAAAAAAAATGTGACTAATATCACAGGCACCAATGTTGTTGGGGTTATAATGCCCAACAGTGCAAATATTGAATGAATGAATGAATGAATGATAATATATTTATTTGCATGAATATAGGTAGGTAACATAGGTTCTTAAGTTAGGATAGTTTTACTATATTCGGCATTTCAGCCGTACAAATGTTTAGATTTTACATTTTGATTTATAGCATGCATGTTTTATGTAACATTTAGTAATTAGCAATAGGAACTTAACATAAAAATACTAATCCTAATGTAACATTTTAATTTGTTTGTTATGTAAACTTGCTAGATATGTTATGGTAAATGAGTAGACGAAAGATGCCCTTGATGGATTCAAGTCCTGAATATAATTACGTAACTGTTCTACTTAAATGCTATGTTAGAGAAAACTACCACACAAAACACAAACTACCACAAAGGTCAATGTACAAATATCCTTCACACCTCCTCACGCCTCCTATTCCACGAGATACGAATATGCAACAACTCACGTGTCATAACGTCACTTCTCTATTCCCTGAAGTTGTCCGCAGAAGAGCTCGCAATTGCAGCTAACGTCATGACTGTGTACGTCCTTGCTTCCTGTACCGCCAGTGACACTAACATCGTTGCTGACATGCGTATAATATTACAGATCAAGTTATCTTTCTTTCCGTCTGTCAAGCAGCTGACACGGCCTATCTTTCATACTCAAATGCGAGTGAATGGGGCGGGTAATCAGGGCACGGCCTCGGCTGGCCCTATTTAGACCGCAGTCGTTTCTGGTTAATGCCAAGGTTCAAGTGTTGTGGGGCGCGCGTGGCATTGACAATGTGCCCGGGCAACGTTTTGATTGACATGTGGTGGCGTTTTTGGTTGTTATTCAACATCACTTACAAAGGTGAGAACAGAGGTGATATAGTACACGTCATCTATGCTAATATTATGAAGAGGTAAAATTGGTTTGTTAGTTTATACGTAGGGGGTTATATCCGAAACTTCTCATCCGATTTTAAAAATTCTTTCACCAATAGGAAGCTACGTTACCCCTGAATACTGTAAGCTATATTGCATCACCAAAAAATTAGGAATCCTTGAGATAATTCACGCGGACGAAGTCGTGGGCTAAGTGCTAGTGGTATATATTTTTGTCCCATGTAAAACGAGGCAAGCCTATTGCAAACCTTACGAACGTATCTTGAATGTACAGACCAGGCATCATCCATCGAAATTCTCTTGACAATCGGAACGTAACATACAATCGATAAC
Organism: Charanyca ferruginea; assembly: GCA_947361185.1. Classification (NCBI taxonomy): domain Eukaryota; kingdom Metazoa; phylum Arthropoda; class Insecta; order Lepidoptera; family Noctuidae; genus Charanyca; species Charanyca ferruginea. Next base: position 22,844,587 of record OX376078.1, on the reverse strand, counting down.
CTGCTCTCTTGTGCCTAAAAAGCCGAATAGCTTTTCATATATCTACGTTCAAGTTTACTTTTTATAAGTGGGTAGGTACGTAGAGCTACTTTACATGTTGAAGTAAATTGGGGTCGCAAGTCGGGACTATAATAATTTGTTTTTCTTTTACAATAACTTAAGGTTTGTGTGCGGATGTTTGTGTTACACCAGTCTTTTGGGGATTATATTACATTTGCTTTGCTTGGCTTAACAGCTATTTACTGTATTTCATTCTATAACAATATTTTTATTAACTTCGCCGAAAATATCAGTGGTTAGGTAGTACGTATTTATAATTATCATCATCATCATCAGCCGAAAGAAGTCCACTGTTGAACATAGACCTCCCTCATAGAACGCCAAAAACTCTTGCAACCTGTCGCTTGCATCCACCGGTTACCCGCGACCCTGACGATGTCGTCGGTCCATCTGGTGGGAGGCCTGCCAACGCTGCGTCTTCCGGTTCGTGGTCGCCACTCGAGAGCCTTTCTTCCCCATCAGACGGATTCTTCGAGCGATGTGGCCTGCCCATTGCCACTTCAACTTGCATATTAACTTTACTTTTATTTGTTGCAAGACGATTTTGCGTTCCCAGTACTATAAGTCTCTACTGTGTACTATAACTGAATAATTATCAGCCAGCCTACAGCACTCCACATTCGCGCATGCGCTTTCCCAAACGCACACCATCCAAAACCAAAAACTCATCTAAGCACATTTAGAAATGTACCTACCTATCACGACATACGCTTAAATCTCAGCTGCCAGTTAGTAGCACAGCAAACACAGTATCACTAGCTGAAAAACGAATGACAAATGGCTGGCGAGCTGAGTACGTGAGTTATGACTATGGTCGGGTGGCTGTGACAGGGGACGGCACGCTGCGACACCGTGCAGTTGTGCCGGTTTTTGTGATCCCCTGGATCATCTGAGGGATGAGGAAGATGTCGTTATAGGGTAAAGGTAGAGGGCTCTTTGTTGGAATTATTTGTTTCAGAGATTACAGCGTTTGTTTAGGCCAAATGAATGAAACGATAAACTTTTTTTTTTAACTTTAATCGCAAATGACAACGCTGCGATGAAGCTTCTAATATTGCAGATATAATATAATTATGATTATATATATATATTGTATGTTTAGACGGCAATTCATTTAATACCCGGTCAGGTCAGGAGCAGTCGACTTGTTTGCCATCCAACAATATAAAAATAAACTCCTTGTACGATGCACAGCCAACAAGAGCCGCGTCACTTGATTCATTTCCACACCATCAGCCGATTAAGCTAATTTTACTTTAAGTACCTTTGGGACAATACAATAAATTTCAATTCAATTTCAAATATCTTTATTTCACATAAAACATAACAAAATGCACTTACCCTAAGATACTTTGAAAACATAGTAAAAACAAACACTTTATGAGGCTAACAGTTCGCCTTTCGAAGTTTGTAATAGATGTAACTGATCACAACATAAACTTAACACTCAACTTGTATATGGAAGCAATGTAATTAACGCAAATTATTTAGAAGTTATAATTTTGCTACAATACGATAGGGTCCATTCCAATCACCCTTCATCTAACGGTAAAGTATGGTCTAACAAAGGATCATACACTCCTTCAATGCTAAAACGCGGAATCGAGTCTATTTTATACCGAAAACTAGCACGGGTCAGTTCTCTGATGTCAACTAAAAACTAGCACGGATCAGTTCTCTGATGTCAACTAAAAACTAGCACGGATCAGTTCTCTGATGTCAACTAAAAACTAGCACGGATCAGTTCTCTGATGTCAACTAAAAACTAGCACGGATCAGTTCTCTGATGTCAACTAAAATACGTATTTCGGAAATAGAAATCTAGACATTTTCTAGGCAGAATGCCAAATATTCTTCCTATGCGTTTATATGTAACATTCACAACTCTGTGCTTAAGACTACTCGCAAAAAAATGGTTAAGTAAAGATTTTACTTAAACTGCAAAACAAAACATTAATAGATGTTCACAAAGGGGTGTACACTTACAAAACTTCAATCCGCGAATAAAATTTTGTCACAACACCTGTCAACGCCAGTATAACTATCTCATCTGCTCGACGTCCGTATGTCACTGCAGGGATTCAGCAGAATATCAGCGTCAGGTATACTTGCCTGACACATACTGAGCTGGGCTCCCATTTGGTGCAACCCTGAGACACACACCTCACTTTGTTGTAATCCTCATTGAATCTGTATTTTTTGTGTTGTAATGTGTCTTTTGTGTGCACCAAATAAATGTTTTATCTATCTATCTATCAAAGGAAAATGAGATTATTTGTTATTTGCCGTTTGTTCTCATAGTTCAATAGCTGATATCGTGCTAGAAATACAGTGCTGCAAATACAATATTAATTCGACACACAATAAGGAAACTGGAGCAAGTACAGACCATCTTAGATAACTTTCTGATTGAAAGCAGTCATGCTTGTACCATCGGCGCCACCTCTCATGAGACAATCTCCTTGGTCTCGATACTGTTTAGAGCTCAACATAATGGAGTCTCTGATTACTTTTTTGTACCCTCTAAAAACAAGATGGTTTGAAAAAATATAATCGGCCTTTTAGGATTCCTGGCTGAACACTAATTCAGAGACAATGTACAGGGCTTGATGCTCTTGGAACGTTATAAACTAGCTTGTACCTACCACAAGTAAATGTAACAGTGAATAATCTTTACACAGTATTAAACAAAGTCGGTCCCGCTGTCTGTGCGCTTAGATATTTTAAACCGCGCAATGGATTTTAATGCGGTTTTGCATCAATGGATAGAGTGATTCTAGAGGAAGGTTCATGCGTATACTCGTAGTTTGCATTGCACCCGAGTGAAGCCGGGGCGGGTCGCTAGTAAATAATATATGATGACGGATCCTGCCCGCGTTTTGCGATGCAAACTACTTGCAGTGCTCCTTGACGCTTGCGGTATCTTGCAGTCCTGCACAATCATAGTTATACAAATAGAAAATAAACAAGTATACCGATTCAAGTCATTCATAGCTGTGAGTGTCGTACTGTGCAAGTGTATCAAGCCACACACTAAGTCCTTAGGCCATCCACACACTTAATTAAAGTTAAACCTGTCGTGAAGGTCTTGTCTCTCCTTAGAGAGTTCCGTCTGTAGCCCGCTTAAGCCTTATCGAGCGTAAATTAGATCGCTCGGTAATTTGCCCTCTACCCAACGTCTTGTTATCTCGGAAAATTTGAAGAAAATTTGTAAAAGAAATACATATTGTGTAGGCTTTGATTATACGCGGCGGAGTAGACAATGGAATAATACATGAAGGGAAATCTTTTTACACATGATTATCCTTAACAGGAAAATTAATAGCGTAAATTAATAATCATTATATTTATGTATCTCATAATATTATGTGATCATCATTTTGAATAGGGTAATCTTTTGTATCTGACCATTTTGATCACAGTTTTGGTTCATCACCATTGCTAATAGGCGAAATTTTGTAAGAATTAAAATTGACAGTATGTATATGAATTCCTGGTAAAGGTTGCGGGGATCCGCTGGATGCGAGTCGCACGGGACCGGTCAATGTGGCGCCACTTGGGGGAGGCCTATGTCCAGCAGTGGACGTCTTCCGGCTGAAATGATGATGATATGAATTCCAAATCAAATATTTGAGGTTTTGACCGCAAAACGGAACAATTACTCAATCACATTCGTAACCCGAAAAATTGGTTAGGATTTTTGTTGCCAACAATTCTGCCTACTCCCTTCACAAATAGAAGCGTGAAGATACACCAATTAGCGAACGGATAATACAATAGAACAGCAAATGTAGCAGAACGGCTGTTTAGTTTATTCTCGAACAGTTTGATAGGAGACGTCAGACGGGGCTGCGTCTGCATTTTGTAATGTTGTTGTCAGCGCTAAAGCGACGCAGGCGGAGGGTGGGCGGGCAACATTAGGGGAATAGGCATGAAACTGTTACAGCTTTGTGATTTGAGGTCTTTTTAAAGAAATAAGGCAATGATTAGCATATTTGTATAGGTCTCCCCCAAGGGGGGGTTCAGCCGTAATCGCTATGCTTGGCCGATACATGTTGGCGATCGCAGTAGGAGTGGCCCTCGTGGTGTCGCGCGCGAATAGCACCACCCCATTTCTATCCGTAGGTGTAACAGTAACATAGATACATTAAAAAAAATACAATGCTGTTTATATGTCACAAGTTTGTAAACCATTCGTAAAACTAAAAATAAATGGTGAACTACATAATATATTATTCCTCTGTCTCAGGGTTCCTTAAAGTGGTCCACGGACCCCTTGGGGGTCCATAGCACGTGTATCAGGGGTCCGTAGTAGGTCCGTTAACTCACACCATATTTATTAATAAAATTGTGTAGTAAACTCTGCATTTCTCGGCCAAGTTATATACTCGTAATAATAGGCTTGTTTTCTTTTCCTTAAATATCCCCCCCTGTCAAAAGGGGTCCGTGAAATTGTTTATATTGTGAAAGTGATCCGTGAGTACAAAAAGTTTAAGAAACCCTGCTCTATCTATTCTGATTTCATGACAGAATTATCAAGGCCAGCCCTTAGCTCTGTAGGATCTTAGAGCACAATCTTAATTGTTCGTATATTCAAAACACAAAATTGTACCTTTGTCATTGTATATCAGATCCATGAAACGGTACAACTCGGCGTAAAGTATAAAGATAATACATTTCCCTGGGCACACGTATATAACTTGTTTTGTTGTATGTTGCTATTTTTGTAAAACCATAAAGTAAAATAGACTCTTTGGCTCAAAAGAAATATTTTTTAAATCGTATCTGTTTTTATCCATCATTTTATGTGTATAATGCCAATATAATTGAAATATTAATGTCACACAATAAATGTTTTCATAAATGATCATTAAAACATCGTGCATTACGCACGGTCGTAGCAAGCCCCACAATGTCGTTCAATCGTGCGATAACTTTTCTGTTTGTGATCGTCGAAGCGGAATCGTGTGATTAATCGAATCCTATTGTAATACCATACGGTGTCAACAGAACCAAAACAAATTGTTTTAAGGTCAAGCACATCTTGTTTCTAAAACTGCCTCGACTGTCTTACAGCATGGTAAGTAGGGTCTAGCGACTGATGACCGTGAGATCTCGTGTTCGATATCCTGATTAGGGAATTTAAAAAACGACATTATTTGTAGTAACCCCATTTCTACCCGTGGGTGTCGTAGAAGGCGACAGAGGGATATTGACCAGAGGATGGGCAGCAGCGTCCTTCTGAGTACCATAACACCTACTGCGATCGCCACCATGCATCGGCCAAGCATGGCGATTACGGCTAAACCCCCCTTGGGGGAGACCTATGCCTAGCAGTGAACGTCTAAAGGTTGACATGATGATGAGTAGTAATCCGAGGTATGTTTTAACAATAGGCTCGCTCCCATTACTTGAGATTTAAAACAACTGGCAAAATGTGTGTGCACTATACCTATTATACACCACTACCCACCCCTTCGACGTGGCGTGAGGTTACTGAGCCTGCAGGTCATATCACTCTTGGAACATTAGATAAACTGTAACGATGTTCCTACTCAGTGCGTCACGTACACAAACGCGCCCCAACATATTATGTACCCGCGTACTGAAGTCAGGTGCAGTTCATCTGAAGTTCCTCTGTCACGACGTGTCCGCCGGGATGTGACGTGACGTGACGCTGAATAGAGAGGTCTATTCAGCGTCACGACGTCACTCCGGTCAGTTGCTCACTGGCAGTTGCAACTTATCTCGACTTTTGAAGTGAGATTTCTATATAGACGAGGGGGGGGGGGTATTAGGATTTTTCTGTCACGAAAAAGCATTACGGCCGCGTGGAGGGGGTACACGATATATCGCGTGGTGAGAGGTGACAGTGGCAGCAGTAAGAAAGGCATTATTTTTACAAATTATAGTACACATAATTATCACAAGAGACATAAAAAAAATACTACAAAATAGTGTGTGAGAGATGGATATAGTACTACGGTCAATACAAAATTTGAGCCCTGACTTTTAAACTAGGAAGATCCTGTATCTTAGGAGGCAATGTCTTCGCATAAATAGTGAACGAGCAAATTTGAGCGTACGAGCCGCAGTGTAATTCTGTAAGACATCACCCGCGAATTCGAATTTTCTAATAATAATAATAATAAGCTGGCAACCCTTAGTGTCATCATACGTCGTCTCCTTACTTCCTTAATTTATTTCTACAAATTCAATAGTTTTTTGATATTTCCTATTAATTTCGCTCCACAATTTAATATTACATCCATATAATCAACCTTTTTGAAAAATAATTTATGATATATACAGTTTTAAACAGATTCAACCAAAAGTGACATAAGTCAATGAAAACCTCAAAAACTGAAAATAATTTCGATATATAATATAATCAGTGAACGGAAATATAATACCTAATGTACTACTTACGCACCGAGAAATTAATTTAAAATGAAGAAAAATACCGATATAATAATGGATCAGAAACGACGATGACAACATGATTTTACGATCAGCAGCACGCCGAGCACGCCCACCATCTCCGGACCCGTCGCTCAGCTCCGCCTCGCCGCCGCCGGAACCCTGCCCTATAGTGAGTGCTGTGACACCGGCCTCGGCAGTTGCGTCGAGCTCGAGCGACGAGTATTTCTCTCCGCCGACGACGCCACCACCTGTGCGTCGGCGGGGACGACGCCGGCCGCCGGACAGCTTGGGACTTCGAGACCCACCGGTCTCTGATAGGGTCCCCGCTCCCGGTGGAAGTGTGCAGCGCATGAGATGGACGCAGTCAATTAATGAAAGTGTCATGCGCTCATACTATGGGGCTACAGAGGGGGGAAGTAACTTGACTGCGTACCGTGGTCGGATGCTCTCTCTGTTTCAGGTGCTTGAGCCAGCTGTCAACGTGTCGGCACAGCGACTGTCGGATCAGGTGCGGGTCATCCAGCGTAACCATATGCTGGATGACGTTGTACTTGATCGACTACGCCTAGAATCACGGAGTAGCCATGTCACGTCTGCTTTGCCACTGGTTGCGGTCGCGGTACAATCGCAAGATTTACCCAGTGCTTCACCGCGACCTGACGACGGTGGTGAAGAGGATGATGGCGAGGTTATATCCGTGAGTACCCAGTGCAATGTTCAATTGAGGAGTGCTTTGGAGGATGCGTTCCGGGAGTATCGCTCCACACCGCCTGAATTAAAACCGCGACTACCTCGTTTACCCATGCACAAGAAAAATAGGGCGCTGGTGTGTGCTTTAGATTCGCAGCTGTCAAATTATTTTGAAAGCAGCGAAGACCTCGCTGATACCCACTCGATCTTGTACTGCGCGGCTGTAGCAGCATGTCGTGTAGCTCATGTCAAATTTCCCAACAGTGACGGAGCTGCACGACCAAAACCAGCTGTACCAGCATGGCAGTACAGGATTGAGCGTCGTATTGGTGAGGCTAGAGCACTCATCGGCAAGCTTATCTGCTTCAGGGAGGGCAACACGCGCCCTAGAGTGATGCGCTTTGTGAGTTGGGCATTCTCGGGGACTGATATCAATCCTCGAGATTATTTGTCCTGCATCACAGAGCGTATCGACTTCCTGAAGCAGAAGATCTGTGCATGGGCAAACCGTATTCGACGGTACAAGCGACGAGTGGAGCGGTACACTCAGAATCGCATATTCCAGAGTGATGAGCGGTGGGTGTATAGGACTTGGGAGCAACCGGACCAAGGCGTGGCTGATGCGCACCGGCCGGATGATGCTGCCATGTGTTCGTTTTGGCGCAGCATCTGGTCGGTGCCTGTCAGCCACACTGAGGGCGACTGGACTCGGGAAGTTGAGCGAGCGTGTGAACCAATACTAGAAATGGGGGCAATTACCATAAGCCCCCAAGATGTAGCTCGTGCAGTCCGTCCGTTGCCTAACTGGAAATCTCCAGGGCCGGACGGGCTGCAAAATTTTTGGATAAAATGGTTTCAAAGATCGCACGTTCGCTTAGCATCTCAGTTCCAGTCAGCCTTAGAGTCAGGATCGTTGCCCCAATTCCTAACTACTGGAATAACCCACCTGCTCCATAAATCTGGTAGTACTACGGAACCCAAAAATTATAGGCCGATTACTTGTCTGCCAACGGTCTATAAAGTTCTTACATCCATTTTGAGAGTGAAAATTAACGAACACATTGACAAAAATTTAATCATGTCTGCCTCTCAAAATGGATGCAGGAATGGGTCTCGTGGTACTAAGGAGCTACTCCTCATTGATATGGCCATTAACCAGCAGGTTCGTCGTTCCCGAAGGGATCTGTCGACATGTTGGATAGACTATAAGAAGGCCTATGATTCTGTGCCACATACATGGCTCATGAGGGTGTTGGAGTTGTATAAGGTAGATACAACTCTGCGCACCTTCCTGATGTCATGTATGGGGCAATGGAGGACGGTCCTTCGCTGTCCAGGATGTCGGCATATCCGGGAGAATAGCGAACCGATAAGGATCGAGCGAGGTATATTTCAGGGTGATAGTCTGAGTCCACTATGGTTCTGTTTAGCCTTGAACCCTCTAAGCACGTTGCTGGAGGGTTCGGGTTTGGGGTATCGGTTGAGAAGAGGAGGTCAGGTCATATCTCACCTCCTTTACATGGATGATCTGAAACTCTTTGCCCCCAACAATTTGCGACTGATGGAGCTACTGAAAGTAACAGAAGCTTTCAGTAGCGCCATCAGGATGGAATTTGGTGTGGACAAATGTGCAGTCATGCATGTGAAGCGAGGAGAGATTATGGAATCCGTGGGAACCCAACTCTCGGATTCCATACGCCTTAGATCCCTCTCCTCAACCGAAACCTACAAGTACTTGGGTATGTCGGAAGCGTTAGGCATCAATGCTGCCGACATGAAACAATCGTTGAAGGAGCGCTTCTTTGGCCGCCTGAATAAAGTGTTAAATAGTCTTTTATCAGGCGGAAACAAGGTGCGCGCCTTCAACGGATGGGTCATGCCGGTTTTGATGTACTCTTTCGGCATACTCAAGTGGACTCAGACGGAACTTGACGCCCTGGATAGGAGGGTCCGTACATTGCTGACCGCAAATCGGATGCATCACCCACGGTCATCGGTAATGAGACTGTATATCCCACGAAAGTGCGGAGGCCGAGGCTTTCTTAATGCTAAGTCCCTGCACAATCGTGAGGTATACAGTCTCAGGGAGTACTTCCTTAAAACCGACATGGGTATGCATCGAGATGTGGTCTCAGTGGACAAGGGCCTCACCCCGCTCTCCTTAGCGAACGAGAACTGGCGCAAACCTGTAGTACTCGATACTAATGACCGCAAGGAGGTATGGCAGAGCAAGGAGCTTCACGGGCGCTTCTACCGGGCCCTACATGGGCCTGATGTAGATTTCTTGGCGTCCGTATCCTGGCTGCGTTTCGGTGACCTGTTTGGGGAAACCGAAGGTTTTGTCTGTGCGATTATGGACGAAGTTATGATGACGAACAACTACCGGAGGTATATTGTGAAGGACGGCACGGTTGACATTTGTCGGGCATGCCACCGACCGGGAGAATCAATCCGACACATTATCTCTGGGTGCTCTCGTCTAGCTAACGGAGACTACTTGCATAGACACAACCTTGTAGCTAGGATTATCCACCAGCAACTTGCTCTAAAGTACAGACTTGTGGAGTCGGAGGTACCGTACTACAGGTATGTGCCCGACCCAGTTCTCGAAAATGGTCATATCACGTTGTATTGGGATCGATCTATCATCACTGACAGGACTATTGTTGCCAATAAACCTGACATAGTGGTGATAGATCGATTAGAGCGTCGCGCAATGATTGTTGATATAGTGGTTCCGCATGACGAGAACCTCGTGAAAACCGAGAAAGATAAACAAATTAAGTATCTTGACTTGGCTCGCGAGGTTGTCGACATGTGGGATGTGAATACAGCAGTCATTGTGCCGATAGTCGTTACGGCCAATGGACTCATTTCCAAGAGCCTCGACCAACACCTAAGGAGGCTCTCGTTGGGCAGCTGGATCAAGGGCTTGATACAGAAAGCGGTACTCCTGGACACGGCGCGTATAGTCAGGAGATTCCTCTCTCAGGAGCCCTGACCACCGGTAGCTTGGACCCTGTTCTCGATACCGGTGGGCTACTATTTTTTTTATTTTTAAATGTTTTTATTTTTTTTTACTGATATTTAAAAATATATTATAATATGTAAAAAAATGAATAAATGTGAATAATAATGATAAAAAAACTGATTCCACTTAGGTGAAAAATATTTGGTAATTACTAAAATAGTTACGTAAAAATAGTTTGCTTCACCTATGTTCTCACTTAGTGGCACTACCATAGTTTTCATCGAGTTACGGAATACATAACACAGTCTTCGCGGACTCAGCTGAGCTCTGAAGTGAGTTCTACAGAGTAGCACTACTTGTGCGTAGAGTTTCACTTCTACTATGTGTCCCAGCACATATTTCGATTTTTAATTTGTGGTCACTAAGGGCGGGTTGCTTCAACTAACCATTACAGACCTGTAATAGTCAAAAATGGCGCTAATTATCATCAAATAAGAAAAAACCGGACAAGTGCGAGTCGGACTCGCCCACCGAGGGTTCCGTACATATTTGTAGGTACATATCCATACTTCTATACTAATCTATACCTATTATCCATACTTTAATCTATTTAATATTATAAATGCGTTTTTTGGGACATAAACGGCCATATCCTTTCTTTTCACGTTAACATAGAGGGTTGATTTTTTTACAGCATCAAGGGACCGTAGACTTAAATATATGGTTTTAATTTCAAGTCGATACGTTCACGCGTTCTCGAGATAAAAGGTCTTGACAGACAGACAGACCGACAGACAGACAGACGGACAACAAAGTGATCCTATAAGGGTTCCGTTTTTTCCTTTTGAGGTACGGAACCCTAAAAATGGGTTGTTTCACAAAATAATACGTCAAAAAGTTACTATTACCATAGACCGACCAGTCATCGTAATTTTGTGTTGTCAAACAGCTACTTCAAACATCAAAATATTATGGAATCTGTTTTTGAATAACTTTAACTGACGGATTTTTATGTCATGAAACAACCCGTTACATTTAACGTACGTTAAATATCGCACGTCATAGTAACTTTTTAACCGTCCGCATGTAACGTTAACCGACTGTTTGAAACAACCCGCCCTATGTTACCTACTTGTGTGCTGAACTAAAACCGTTGATCCGTTTTTGCTGCTTTTGTCCGCGATTTCGTCTGAGTGGATTTTGTATGCCATTCCTACAAAATCGGCCAAGTAGTTCCCGACATCAGCACAAACGAACACAAAGTCAATTTTAATACATATATAGTGATAGTGCCGATATGCGGCCGCGTACGTTTTGTTTTGACTCGTTTCTTTACAGTTAACAAGCGTTGTTTATGACTTACTGCCATACTCAGAGACGTCACTTAATAATAATGAATCATTAACTTTAATCGACCAACATAAATTAGAACGCTGTCAGTCAAAAATATGACAGATTGAGAACCCAAGTTATGTTGGTCAATTAAAGTTAATGATTCATTATTATTAAGTGACGTCTCTGAGTGTGGCAGTTAATGACATTACCTGAAGGCGGCGAGGCAAAGAGCTGCCAGTTACCACATTGAAGCAGTTCGGTTGCAGACGCTACATCCATTTATTAGCATTTAATTCAGCAAATATATTTTCTGTAAAATATTACTGAGTTTCTGACATACATACATTTTATTACTCAAATAAAATGTATTAGGTATTCGGTGACTGCAAACTGTTTTAAGTTTCGCCTCTCCGAGCTTTAAACAGTGTTTGAGTGTAATACCTTTTTTCTTTTTATCTTTCATCTAAATATTTATTAATGTAATTATAAATGATCTATGTATATTGCCTTATCATGCTGCGTAGTACCTACCTATTTATAAAACGTAGCAGATACTATAGATAACACTAATGACTAGTATCTAACCAATATCTACCAAATAAATAAAAATTATGCGTGAACACTTTCATTTCTGATAATGAGATCGCGTGATTATAAACAATTTGTATTAGTAACATACCCCTCATTTATCCCGCACACGAACTACACATACAACATCGGTATTGTGTCTATATCGATTAGTATCGGAGCGTCGTGTGTGGTAAACCTACGGACGTGCCTGGATTAGCTGCTAATTATTGAACTGTGTAATACGCTGAGGCACGTACGATGTGGTGGTTTTATTGTAGGTAGGTATTAAGTAACTATGTCTTAGGTCTAATTTCACCAAACTTTTATACCTAGTATAGGACTCTTTTCCGTGGATTAAAATTGACGTTTGGCAGTTTTGTATGGAAAAATAGTAACTGTATAAGGGCGGGTTGCTTCAATTATACATTACTGACCGGTAATAGTAAAAAATGGCTAACTATCGTCAAATAAAAAAAAACCGGCCAAGTGCATGGCGGACCACGCGCAATGTAGGGTTCCGTAGTGGCTATTCTTACCGTTTTGTTTGTGGTTTTGTCCCTATATTTTACATTTTTAAATTGTGGCGCCACTGATGCGATTGTCGCTTTTGACGTCTAATATTTTTTGAGCGTATGTACAATTTGTGGACTTCTATTCACTACAATATTTTCTAAAGAAACATTTGAAAATATAACGTTTTTCAACGTTATGGTAAAAGTATACTTAAACCCGTGTGGTGCCGGTCACGAATCACCATCCCATTTCTACCCGTGGGTGTCGTAGAAGGCGACAGAGTGATATTGACCAGAGGATGGGCAGCAGCGTCTTTCTGAGTACCATAACACCTACCGCGATCGCCAACATGCATCGGCCAATTATGGCGATTACGTCTGAACCCCCCCTTGGGGAGACCTATGCCCAGCAGTGGGCGTGTAAAGGTTGACATGATGATGATGATACTTAAACCCATTTCATTTTAATTTTGAAATATGCATCGAAAAAATATAAAACCAAATGCTTAAATATTAAGTTGCTTAGATATGCTTAAATTTATAAAAAATATAATTTATAAAATGTGTAGGTATGTCTACTACCACTAGTTGATAAGAGCATTCTAACTAACACTATGGGCGTAGCCCGAAATAAATGCTATAATAGTAATAGGAACGAATGATTAAATGAATCAGAAAATGTGACAACTACTGACCTAGTCAAAATGGACTGCATAACTCCTTGTAGGAATGGCGTGATTATTTTGATTTTAGAGGATTTTGTAATTTTGTAACTAATCTGCAGTATTATGATATTTTTTAGGTTTTGTAGCTATAGCGGTAGAACTTTTTACCCGACTGCGCCGGAAGGAGGGTTATTAAAATAATGTGAATTAGCTTACCTTACCTACTCCCCCCTTACAAATAGCGTAATCATGTACAAATATAGCCTATGACGTTTACGTTGGTGCGACCTGTAACAAACATTTTAGCGAAAAGTCTATTCAATAGTTTTTCGTCACCACAGTTTCTTTTGACGTATTGTGGGAAGCAATTTAGAAAACTGATGATAACAAAATTGGGGGATACAGTTTGGTGTTGTACTTAGCTACATAATATGGTTTATCTACATCGAAAATTTAGGTTCACCACTCGATAGTAAATTATAAAAAAAGTGAAACTATAAGGGAAACTATATAAAGTGTAACGCACCTATTACACTTATAAGTTCATTGAAAAATGAATTTAAATTTCTAAACAAAACTGTACATACGAGTAGACATAATAGTATAATAATACACAAAATTTTATTTTATTACCATTTAGAAATATTCTGGCATTAAAAAAAACAAAAAAAATTGTTTGTTTCGCTGGGTTTTGAAAGACCTTTCTAACGACACCCCACATCATTTGGTAGACTAGAAAAAAAATACTCATCCCCACTTCACGTTTAGAGGAGGTACCCTAAAAAAAAAATATTTTTCAATATTTTATTCCAGCACTTTGTCGGCGTAACTAATGTGTATATGCATGCCAATTTACAGCTTCCTAATTCTAATAGTCTTTGAGCTACACTGCGGACGGACGCACGGACATAGCGAAACTATAAGGGTTCCTTGTTGACTTCGGAACCCTAAAAATGGGTTGTTTCACAAAATCGTACGTCAAAAAGTTACTATTACCATAATCAACCAGTCATCGTAATTTTGTGTTGTCAAACAGTTACTTCAAACATCAAAATATTATGGAATCTCTTTTTGAAAAACTATAACCGACAGGTTTTTATGTCATGAAACAACCCGTTACATTTAACGTACGTTAAACGTCGCACGTCATAGTAACTTTTTAACCGTCCGTATGTACGTTAACCGACTGTTACAAACAACCCGCCCTAAGTCTTTACATAAAAAAATAGCAGGTTAAGATTTAAACTAGGAATAAAAGTTTGGTGAAATCGACCCTTAGTGACTTATTACATAATTTTATCGTACTACGATTATTAATGCGAAAAGTTTGTGAGGATGGAGAGATCTTAAACAGCTGAACGGAATCAACTGAGATTATAATTATTAATGTAGCTTTTATCCCGTTTTGGTGTTCGCTTGGGATAAATCCTATTAGGACTTTGTATTAAGGTGCTACCCCGATTAAAACCTTACGATAGTGCGTTTGTCTTCGTTATTCATTGGATATTAACTCATTAATTAAGAGAAATAAACTACTTTTAAAAGCACATAATTAACGATCGATATCCTATCATCACATCCAATGTTATTTTTTTTTATGTGTCCTAAATACACTTAACGGGTTACTCCCTGAGTACCCCGATCCCTGAGGCCCCGTCCCGGAGTAACTCGATATATTTTTATCGTGATAAACTCAATTAAAAGTCAGTTTAGCTTAAAAGTACCGTCAGCAGACGATGTATTAAATAAAATTTTATTAATTACTAAAATTATTAGTGACATAATTTAAAAAATACGCAACAGTTTCACTTTCTGGAATTATTTTTTTATAATGTAAATAGTTAACTCTAAAGTAATCTTTTCACATGCGAAATCAGTTTCACTTGTTTACAGTACAGCAAATCCAAAAATGCTATTAAAAATTACTTTAAAATCACAACATTGAAATAATTATTGCTGCTATAAATTCTAAAACATATTTTTAAACTATGATTTGATAAAATTGTAACATTTATTTTATATTTTTGATACATTTTATTGTAACTATTGAAACTATTTTCTACATTGTAAAAATTTTAAAATAAACTACTTTCGTCTTTTGTATTTCAAACACATGCATTTAATCACTTTTTATGTCGACTGTACAATTTGAAAACAATAGAAAAAAGAAATGTAATAGTTAAACTACGATGACACATACGCTTGGAGAAAAATCCCTACACCCAGGGGCCTCCCCGACCAAAAAATAGTGGGGCGCGTCTTCGTGGATTGCACTATCTATAAACACCCTATAAAAAATACTAAAATAATTGCTGTAATTGTGAATGCTCAAGGTTATTTGATCAGGGAAGCGCCTTAATCAAGTCTGCCCAGACGAAGTCGTGGGCAGAAGCTATAGTTAGGCTCTATGTTCATAATCATGCTGACACATATGACGAACGATTATTTGAACAACATGAGCTCACTAAACAGCCGGTAGAGTTCAGATAAATTAGCAAGTGTAAGTCAAGTAAAGCTGTCCCCCGGGGAGAACTAACTTGAGACATTAGTGGACTGATGTCCACGTTCATACTACAGCAGTAGTACAGAAGTTCGACTCCTCACAACTGGTAGAAACAGGCGCACCGACACATACTCTTGAACGTAGGTACGGTCATCTTACGTCGAATTTGCGACACATCGGTCAAAATCTCGCCACGCAACATGAACGTAATCTACAATGTGTTCTAATTTACTTACAACATTTCAGGCCGAAATACTCAATATCTTTATTGCTTTTCCATAAGTACAAATATGCTTAGGTGATAGGTGTTTGGTTAAGGTAAGGTAGGGTAGAAATCACAGTATACAGATCTAATTGCATTGAACTTATCGTAGAAGTTTCAGTAGACAAATGAATGTTAGTCGTGCTTGCGGTTGTGTAGACGTGTGTCCATGTGTGTGAGCATTTTAGCTCGTCGTCAGGGACGAACCTTCTGCATATAGCTGTTTGTGTGTCTGCACGGAGCCCAAACGTCGGCTAATTGGCCTCGAGAGCTGGATAGTAAACTGTCGGAATTAGCTCACGTGTGTGCCTTGATTATGTGTCGGAAGACATTCAGGGGAAGTAGAAAGCTTTCTTGACATTTCAGTTATTGTGCCGCGGAGCATGAGGCGCATCCTTAGAAGTTATGTGGAAATTTTCCATTAGGAATTTGTTAGTAGTAGAGGACCTGGATTATTGCCAAATCGATGCAAAAAAGGTTATGCCTGTAGCACTCCTTGACTTATAAATCAGGCGAAACGAGGAACACTTAGCAAAGTGATAAGTAACCAAAATCGTCTGATAAAGTTGAAGTGTTCTGGACTGTCTATTTTTTATTAATTAAATTGTTCACTCGAAAACATTATTAGGTGCAAGTACACGTTTGTAAATATACCACACTAGTCTGTTTCTACTACTGCCCCTCCAGGCCTCCCCCCACAGACATGCTAATCTAATAATGTGTGTATCTATATACGTGTATAATTAGCTTGCACTTGACACCGGGGGGAGGGGGGGTTGCTAGCGCTATTAATGTGCGCGTAGGGTTGCTAATTTCAAATATGATCAGCGATTGTCAACCTTTTATTGACTATTTTATTAAACTTTTATTTCTTAGCGCAATTTGAAAAATAAATACTTTCAATCAAGAAATTCATTCATATAATAATAATAATATATTAACAAGAGTATTTTGCATAGCACATACATGTGAGCACTATGTACTTTAAAGCTGAGATAGGGGCCTTTTGGCATCGTACAGGACCGATTCGTTTCTTATTTTTTATTTTGTAATAATATTAAACCTTGTTGTTATTTGTGTGTTTCGTCCTGTGCGGGCTAATAAATGCTTTTTCTTTCTTTCTTTCTTTCTTTCTACCATTTACGAGATATGTCTTTCGTTGACTTGAATATGCCCTGGCGGTTGAGAGTTTGTCATGCTCACTTGAATGTCTTGCTGATGGTGGCGCATGTGTTGGATCACTTGGTTCCCTTCAAAATGGTTGAGCTAAATGGTGCGACCCGTGCGTCATGTTCGTGAACGGGCGCCGTCAGTTGAGACTGGTCATCTCTTAGCTACCTCGGTTATTTTAAATTTATTTTGAATTGTCTAATTTCATTGTCACTAGACCTCTTTTAACGTGCACAACTTGTTACATTGTTCTCACATTGTACCCCTAGATTCAACATGAATGATGTAACCTAAATTTGTAATATTCTATTGATTTTAAAAGAGTGTTCATGGAGTTTCTTGCTCGTTCTTCTCCATAGAAACCTACTGTTTGGAACGAGCAACTAGCTGCAACTTTTTGACTGACTGACTCCTTGACAATTCAAAAGTGCCTGTAAATGGTTTATTTGAAATAAACGTTTGAGTTTGAGTTTGAAGAAGTTTCGGTGCAAGTTGTACAATAATAACAATGCAGTTGAATGGAAGAGAAAACGTGAACTATTATTACAAGGGTATTGCATATCGTTACTATTATATAGCTGTTCTCAGTTGTCGCCTGCTCCTTAGCTTGAGCCGCAATTCCTTCGACTTATTTTGTACTACTGTATTGTGAGGTGGGACTGTTAATGTACCCTTGAATAAATAAATCAATAAAAGCAGTGACTGAAGTACATAATACAAATAGCTTGCGTTTATCTGTCCCACTCTAATGTTCGGCTATCCTTATTGTATTTTGTTCATAATCTGGCAGCTTGTTAGCAAATCCGTTACAGAGAAACGTGCTGCATCTTCGAGATAGTGATCAAACGTGAGCTTTAATAAAACAGCGTCATATGAAGACGTTTGATGAAAAACGAGATTTTAGTAATAATATATAAGTAGTTAATGTGTGACAATATAAATCTGTACCAGTATGTATGTATCGAATCGTTATCATAATGTTTATCAAAGGATTATCAGAGCGCTTATCTTGTGTTTACTTTGATAATAGGACTGGTGGAGCACGACACATCACTCCGACACGAGTTGCATCATAATATTACTAATGTACATTAGAGACAAATGATAAAGTAAGGCTTTCCGTATTTGATATCGGTGACAGCCGTTGATGCGCAAGATTTTAAACAAGGCTAGTAGCCGTGTTTTAAATGTAATGTTTTGTGACTTTGAGCAAACATTCTATTGATAATGTTATTGTGATATTCCATGACTACTATTGCATGTATTGTACGATCAATATTAAACTGTTGTAACACACATAAACACATAAACGTATCCGTTATGTATCTCGCTCATCATAATTCGTATACGTATTCGCAATATGAACACATTTTTCAATGAATTCAGTGGCTTTGTTCTGTTTGTTGTTTTGTATTGCCACCGACTTCCGAAACTAAAGTCAATGTGTGTTCTGTGCTAAAGTTATTTTTCACTTTTTGAAGGCGGTTGTCTTTTTTGTAAAAAGCTTTTTATTTTCCGCTTTTTAGTACCTCCTTCTCATTCAAATCTATTAAGAAGAGATTGAAAGTTAACTACTACAAAGATTGATGAAACTAAAACGTCGTCTATGTAAAATTTTTGGGTATTTGTTGATTTTTCAAAAAGTGCTGAATCAATTTCGATAAAATTTATATCGGACCACCCCTGAAGCATACCCTAGAATTTTCAAAATCGGTTTACGTTTGCCTGAGAAATCGCGTAACAAATCGCGCATATACTTAATGCAAATTTAAGACTTATACGGTTTTCTCATGGACGCCATGGTCAGAACTGAACCAAATTAAAATGGGACCACACGGGAAGCACTAGCTTCCAAATAAAAAAAGAATCATCAAAATCGGTTCACCCAGTTCCGAGAAATCAAGTAACAAACATAAAAAAAATAAAAAAAAAATAAAAAAAAAAATAATAAAAAAAAAAATACAGACGAATTGATAACCTCCTCCTTTTTTGAAGTCGGTTGAAAATAAGAAAGAAAGGTTAGCATACGTACGTGAGCGACGGAATTAGATCAAGCTAATATAAATTGTTTCTTAGACAACGTTTTGTTGTTACATATATAAACATTTGGTGGTTTGTATGGCGTGATATTGTACGGCGCACATTATCCATACATGTGTTCCTCTCGCATAGTCCTCGCGTGACGCTTATGCTGAGGCTACATTAGCGGGCTACGGCGAATATTCGTGTTTACGCGATCAGTGTGGCCGGGTAGATTGTTGCAACGCGTAGTATTCGGTTAGTATTCGGTAGTTGCTATGCAAATAAATGATTTGATTTGATTTGATTTTTGATTTGACGACGATATACTATCAAGGCACTGTCGGTAAACTGGCACGCATCAAAGGAATTTGTCGCAACAATATCCGCTTGGGTGGCTACACCTACATTACTTATTCATTTTGAATAACAGCCTACGTCTTAGCCGCACAACGGAGAACAACACAATTCGGCTCGATGAATCTTCGCCCGCCTAATGTAGACAAGAACATCGCGTATATTTAGCGCGTCAACGTGACACGAATCTTCGCCCGCTAATGTAGCCCCAGCATTACAGTGGCAACACAAAAGGTTTGATCTGAACCATGTGCGATGACAAAAGTCACACGCTATCGCTGAGTAAACACGGAATCTTTACAACAATTGCGGTGTGAGGAGTTTTTTTGTTTAATAAAAGTTCCTATTTCAGAAAAGCCTTTTTAATTTTTTTATTCACATTATTTTCCAACAAGTTGAATATTAGTCTTCAAGACCAGATTGGTGTTTATTAGTAGAAATCGTTGCTGACCTTCATCTTGTAGCTTTAGTTACTTAGACATAAGTAATAGGGCTCAACAACCAACATGCATTGTAGAGTAGACCTTCTCTCTTCTCGACTTTAGAATGTATATATTGTCAAACGTCAGATCCGCCTCCGCATCCGCTTCCGGCCGTGACGTATGTTCCGCTCATCGCGACAGTGTGAACATAGCATTACATGACGTAGCTACAAGCACTCGTCTCCTTGTCACGCTAATTACTGACGGCGTCATACATTTAAAACATCGATTGTTCCAGACGAAGTAATTAAATATGTATATATAACGACTTTGATTAATTCAATTAATTGTAGGTTTACTGGCATGGATACATTATTGGATTTGAAGAGTATAATTGACTTAATTGATCTGGTAATCATCTGTTTACATAAGTTACCAATATTATTTTAATAAAGGAGATCAAATTCAGCATTTTACGTTCTCTCTAAAATTTTTTGGCTTACTTCATTTGGTCTTTCGTTAAAATCTCGACTAGTACAGAGCGAAAAGCAATCAGGAATGGCATCGTAAAGTTGTCATCACGTCCGGCGCTGGTCGGCCACGCGTGTCATTGAATGAATGCGAATAATTAGCGGCCGAGAGCCGGCCGCATCAGTGCCGGCAGAGTGCCGTCGCTTGCCGGGCGAGTGCCGGCCGACAATTAATCGCCAATGGATGTCAATGCGCGGGACGTATTAGCGGCTTCAACAATTTGTAAGCTCTTGTGTAAGCAGTACTCCTTTAAGGAGCTACTGCTTTTAAACACTTTCTTAACTTGTGTAAATATATTACTTCTAATTCAAAAATGACTACAAGGTCCGTTTGACTCAGAATTACATAAACTATTTGACTTCCGAAACTATTTAAAATATTCACAAAACTTCACTATATTTAGTTCCTTTTCTTGCTAAAATATTTGATCTATAAATAACTTAACATTCAAAACTTAAGAAAATCTAACAACCTGAACCTTTATTTCGAATAATATTTAAATTGTTGTGAAGACTTTGTTTAGACAAATATTTTTCTGCCTTAGTATTTTGATCGTCTCAAACTCTGCCTTACTTTTGTTAAAGATATTATTTAAAAAAAAACTAACATATTTTTTCCTTATATCATGTTTAAGATATTTCAAAATATCCATTAGTTTTGAAACCACGCGTCAGGTTTCTAAAGCGGATTATTTGGCCAAATTCTCAAACCTCAATACTCATTAAGTAACCCTTAAAACGAGTAATCTCATCAATTAGGACGAGTGATCGTGGATGATACGTCCATGTATCGGTTGAGTACAAGGGTTGTCTGCGGCCGTGACTATATACATAATGAATATGACAACTAGACCCTTAGCGTGACGTATTGACAGATTACATTTTAGACACGAGAATATCCACAGGAGTTGTATACTCAGAGAAACTGAGTGTTTAGCAAAATTCCATCATGGAGAGGGCACTGGCTCTTGTAACACAGGTTTATCACCTAGCACAGGGAGTCAGGGACTTCACACAATTCTGTTACTACTTTCTTGTTTAATAAAGATTATTATTACAATTATCACCATTTATTATTCCTATATAGCTACACATAAATTACATTTAAAAAAATATTAATAAAAAAATAAAAACATTTAAAAATATAAAAATAGTAGCCCACTGGTATCGGAAACTGGGTTTGTTTATTATTATTATTATTATGTACATTTTATTATAAGTAAATAAGTAAAAGTCATTCTTTAGCAAACGGATGAAATAGTTATTATACGTAAAATGATATTTACGCAGCGTGTGCTAATCCAGGGGTTACCTGACTGTGGCGCTCTGTCCTGCGGGCGGTGAGACGGCAGGCACGAGACGTCCTTCTCATTGATTGTAGTACAACACCAACATACATCACGGTGGCAATGGCACAGTGGTTGTTCGATTGGTTGCTGCGCTGTGTATTGCGGCTTTGATTCCCGCACGGATCAAATATTTGTATAGCTTACAGAGGGTTGTTCCGAGTCTGGCTGTTAGTATAATATATGTGAGTTTATATGTTTGAAAATGCACCCATGATAAAGGAGTAGTTCCCAGTGTGGGGCAAAAAATACAAAAAAAAAACTGTCTATTATTTTAAAACAAAATATTAAAATTATAATTTATGAAGTACTCAATTGAATAAAAATAATAAATAAAGTAATCTTAATGTCTCCTAGAGCAGCACAAGTGCACACACATATCTATTATCTTCGTTTAGAATGACATCGCATATACTTATATGCGATGTCATTACAACCTGTGAAGGGAGGCAGTTTACTTATAAAAAAGGTTGGGAACCCCTGTGCTAAGCATACATTCCCCTGACTGGTTGACTTCAAACATTATCAAAAGGTTGCTCTTGCGTGTTTGTGATTTCAGAGTTTAATATCCAGTTTGCATATATCCATTTACTTTTTCAGTTGTGAAAAAAAGTTGATTTGTATTTTCTTCGGTATAAGATAATATGGAAGAAAAAACAGGTTTTTATTCTATTTTTTTATAAGTAACGAGTGTAAGCGCGCTCTTAATGAAGCCGAGAGTCACACAACCATAGCTGGAGGTTCCCCAGATATAGGCCCTTACTGGAGGATTCCCCAAATGTGGTTCATGTGGCTCTAGGTTTGATCCAATTTTTTTTTTTCAAGGAAATAAGTTTTAAATGTCATAACTAAATTATAATGACTTGCATGACCCCTGTACTGCACTTATAAACACTAAATTTAACATTCGCGTGCTACAGCAAACAATGTTTTGTCTACAAAAAAATTGTTCTTATCCAGCAATTATTTTTGCTCATTAATTACTTAGTTTGAAGTACAGATAGTGTAAATTTTTATACCATAATTATTTTGATGACTTTAAGACTACGTTTAGAGACCGCAACTTGATCATTACGAACCGTCTCGCGTCTCCTGGACCACGACAACCAGACATCCTGTGTATACATCCGTGATTAAAATTTAATTAATAGCAACCCCTCGTAAGGGGTGATGTGTATTGGCAGCACTCACCCCGCACACCCCCGCACACACCCATAACCCCCGTCAACTTGACGGAAGGGTAGTTATCGAACGGTAGGGATGTTTTAAAATCATCATGACGGTGTTGCCAATTTATTGTTCTAAATATTTTTGAAAAATACAGTGTTTGGTTGTAAACGGGTTAATTGAAGAAAATTGGAATATTTAGTACTAAACTTTCTTCTATACAAAACAAGTTTTCTAATAATGTTTGCCAAACTAGTTAAGTTCTTCTAGATTTGACTATGAAGTATATACCGTTCTACTTTGATACTACTTTGTTACCGTGAGTGTACTCAGCAAAGAAGTAACTATTTTATTGGTTATTTAAATAAGATTTAAGTAGGTAATAATTCAAGTCAGGATAAAGTAACTGAACCAAACTAAACTTTGCACGGTCAGATAGCAAGTTGGAAGCTAGGCACAGAACGAAATAAGATAAACTTAATTTACTAAGAAAGTCAAGAACATAATGAGTGCTCTGGTAATTCAATCTAGGCATTTAAAAGTTTATAGCGATGTTTGCTGAACATAATTGCAGTAAGACAAGTCAACAGGCTGTATGCGGCTCATTGTTCCTCAACACAAGCTGACTACTAGTAGATAGACCACAAACGGTTTAACCTTCGCTCGCCCCTTGGATCTTGCCCTTGATTGCCTAAGTGTATCTACTCGCCTCTTTAAATATTAGATACCCCAAGTCACCCCCGATTGTAAGTAAATTAAAAGTCCTATCAGCACTCTAAGTTTTGAAATATTTAAATGAATATTTTATTTAAGTAGTAAGTCGTTTAAGTACCTAGTTCCAGTTCATTTCTGCTTTCCTGGTAGTTTACTAAGATTAGTAGTTATTTGTTATTAACAAAATTAAAATTATAAAAACTGTGGAAATAAAATGTAAAAAACACAACATTGTAGATTATCCATAACTATACAGCAATCATGAGCACGCACACAGTTTTCTAAACATAAACATCAAACATGGCGTTATTCATAATGTATGCATTTTTCTGTCTAACTATACCTTTTCTGGTTAAATTTCCAAGGAAATGCCGCATGGGGCGAATTCGTCCCTTAGTAAGGGGCGAACGGAGTCTAAACCCCACAAACAAACCAAATAATTATTCAGAAAACAAAAAGAAATTGACCGTTTTCCTAAGCAAAACATCCCTAACAATTGGCTCCTCGCGCTTCTTACCACTCTTGACCGATGTGACCAAATATTACCCATTACATATACAGTTACGTGCACCTGAACAAACACTACCCCACCATTATTCTCGTATTCAAACCTGTGCCCAAAACACACAAAATCAATCAATTATTCAATATAGAAAACCATTCAAAACAATTCCATCCAATCAAAATTACAGAATGGTATCGCTCTTTCAATCACCCCTGCCTTCACCCCCTGTCACACCTCCTCTCACCCCCTTGGCTTATTCATCTTGGTTCGTACGGAGAGTCCGGATGATGTCACTTTGACGCTCTCGACGACTTCCCTTTCGACGCTTCGACGCGTGTGACGTCATCCTTACATGTTCACTTTAAAATTTGGCTCGTGTATCTGACGTGTGTATGTGTGTGTGGCCTAGTTTTCGTTTGGCAGTTGCCAGTAGAGGTGAGGAACAGAAACGGGCATGTAAAGACTGTAGAGTTCGCTGAATATAACATAAGATTGATGAATGTAAGATTTTGATCATATTGTGAATCATATCATAACGATCACAGACTTGTTGATAGTCGTTAAGGGTAGTCAGAAGCCAGACAGTCTGACAACCAATCTTACCAAGGGGTATCGTGTTACCCAGTAACTGGGTTGTGGAGGTCTGATAGGCAGTCGCACCATTTTTTTTTTTATTTTTTTTTACTATTAAATAGGCTTGCGTTTGACCGCAATTCACCTGATCGTAAGTGATAATGCGGCCTAAGTTGGAACACGCTTGCCTAAGATAAACCGGTTCACTCGTGCGTTGAACATACCCAGATTATACTTATCAGGGAACAGAGAGGTGGTCCATGTAAAACACAGGTATTCAGCTGCATCCGATTAGACTGGAAGCCGACCCCAATATACTTGGGAAAAGGCTGGTAATGATGTTCATAACGATCACCCCATTATAAATGATAAATATCTTTCGCGATTACCATATCATACCACCATATCTGTCGCTCAAAGAACCTATAACCGATCAAGAAGAAAGGTTCTTAAGAGCGCGCTTCCCCATCGAACGAACTTCAACGCGAGCATGATTGAAAATTTTTTTGTTTCAACCAACGCAAAGCTCGAAAACAAACGAGTGAGTGAGAACGCGATAACTACACAGGAAAATTGGCTCGCAGAAATTTCACAAAACTTGTACCAGAACATACGTGTTTTTAAAAAAGCCTTACAAGTTTTTGGTAAAAATGTATGTAATTTAGAATCTCCATTACATGGGTAAGGTTTCTATGAAGCTGTTTTTTTATTTTTTCGATGTATGAGTGCATTATGAACGGCCAAAGTTTAGATAAAATTGTGCAAAAAAACAGATTTTCGGACGTGTTTACTGCATTTGTTTCTCAAAAAAGTGTATTTTTGGCTTCATACAAACCTAGATTTAAACCACAAGATACCTGTGTGTTAAAAATATTTGGAAAATAATTTGTTATAAGGCCGTAATCGCGTATGGGCGTTTGTATGGGAAATATAACGGGATAGGCGCTCTTAAGAGGCGACCATTGGTGGGCCTCCCACCAGATGGACCGACAACATCGTCAAGGTCGCGGGTAACCGGTGGATGCAAGCGGCGGGTTGCAAGAGTTGTGGCGTTCTATGGGGGAGGTCTGTGTTCAACAGTGGACGTCTGCCGGCTGATGATGATGATGACCACTATATACAACAAGTAAAAGTCAACAATTTAAAAAAAATATGCTACCTTCTAACCGGCAATTCTAAAAACTCAATTCTAATAAAAACTAAGCAATCCTATTGTGTGGCTTATTAGTATGAATCGTACGTTGCTAGTGTTTTTGTGACAAAGTATACATAGAGCACAAAACAATTGCCATCGCTATATGAGAAAAGTTTCTTCTCGTTCACGAAAACAAGAAAAACTACACGCGTGACACGAGCAGGCGGGGAGATGTTGACACGATGCCTTTGTGTCACAGAGGAGTGAGGATTGTAATATTAAAAGGAATATGGTCAATGTGACAATATTGCAAAAATTACTTCAATTGATGAGGATTAACTTTAATTGAACTAATGGAACGGTATCAAAGTCCCTCAGGTTACATAAATAATGTGTACTTTTACAAAACTTGTAGTTGTGGAACAACAAGTTATTGAGTTACGGAAAATGTATAAACTAAAATATTACTTTTTTTATTTCACAAATATTAATACCCTCGTGCCTCGGTGCGCACGTGTCCCCGTTGCTCCTGCGCCTGATCTCTCTCCGGTCATGTCAGATTGCAGTCCCACCGGACTATGAGAGTGAGCGAAGAGGGAGTGCATCTGTGTTAGCACACACACTTGTGCACTATAATATCTTCTGCGTACTTGGCTGATCTCCATTTGAGATTGGCCACCGTGACCGAAATTCGGTCGGAAGATTACATTTATAATAGTAACTCATTTGCACAGACCGATATCTTTCATCAGTGAAGTATTACTACTTATGCGCTGCTGTAAACCCACAAACACATTTTTGATTTAAATTTTATTTACCATTCGTACAAATAACATTTTAATTTAAAACATTCTCAGTTTATTTATTCGTAAATAATTCAATTTACAATAACCGGACGCAGTGAAAATGTGAGATTTATTTTACTGAAACACATTTTCAGCAAACTCGTTCGTTTTGGAATTGTTTAAATTTTAAACAAATAGGAGAATATTTTTGTTTTTTTTTTGGTAGACATTGCAAATTGAACAGCCAATCACTTGATTAAAAAAGTAAAGTTCGTTCGTCGACACACATTCTTACTTCTGAAAGGCTCAGCAGACCACTTTTTGTCCATCGACAAACATTTAGCACCGACAACTCCTTCAAGAACCTTTACCTTAATTAAAACATAAGACAATAAACAAACAGCGAAATAAAATGAATGTCTCGTCATGGAAGGGAAGTCACCTGCTCACCGCGGTGTCTTCCGCGCGCTTATATTAATGTAATACCATTTCGTCGAGCGACGTCATAATGAGTTTTGTGATGAAACTCATCTATTTTAATACTGCTCCTCACACTTCATATTTGCCTGGTATTTCATAGCTTTGTAACTAATAGTAGGGTTTTGGCAGAATATTAAACACCTGGCCTTGCCTACAGGTGAATGGGCTGTGTTCAAAGATAAATATTTCCATATTGTGCTTCATCATCAGCCTAGCCTGTTCCCAAGTATGTTGAGCTCGGCTTTCAGTCTAACCGGATGCAGCTGAATACTATTGTTTTACGTGGAGCGACTGCCTGTCTGACCTTTACAACCCAGTAACTGGGTAACACGATACCCATTGGTAACACTGGTCGTCAGACTTTCTGGCTTCTGACTACCCATAACGACTGCCAGAGATCCAAGAATGACAGCCGAGACCAACAGCTTTGCGTGCTTTCCGAGACACGGAGACACCCCAAATGATTTTTATTTCAATTAATCTAATTCTGAGAGAAAAAAAATCATAAAAAAAAAAATTAAGGTTTTATGTGCTGTTTTAGTTTTACCAAGACTCGTATTTGCATTGAAATAAAAACTATTATTATTACGCGTATCAGAAAATTTAAATTGGACGACAACCATTTGTGTTTGTTTACCTATTTTGGCAGGTTTGCGCACGTGATGGCTTGATTTATTAATAAATAGACAGGGCAACATGTTTAATGAAGATTTTTTGAAAAATGTGACCTATATTAAATAGTGGTTCAATTGATTCTGCTCGTTATTCTAATCAAACTATTTTCAGGTTTTGCGTATTTGACGTTACACCTTGTATATGACAGAGTTAGGCACGAACATACACAAAATAAATATTAACATTCGAATTGATAACCTCCTCCTTTTTGAAGTCGGATATATATCCTTACCTACCACGAAATTGTTCTAATTTTAAAATGCAGTAGTAAAATGTATTGAACCCTTTAGAACAGTTTCAATACAAACAACGTAAATACTTAGAAGACGACACTTTCCTCGTCATACAGCAGGCTTCCTGAACAATAACATAACTCAGACAGCCACATTAAGTATGCAAATTCGTATGTAGATGTGAAACGACATATTAATGATGAACGTCTTGTTATACCTTACAATTGGCTGTAATGCCGTGAGAAAGCGAACAAGTGGCGGACTCAACACAAACCACTCATACATTACGTCAGAACTTACTGCTCACTTTTTAATAAATAACTTAACTGCTGGCTCAGATTATGAACTGGTGGAAAAGATTATGAAACAAAAGGCAGATAGACTGCACGGAACACTGTGAGTGAAGCCAAGAAAGCAAATACAAATTCAAAAGCGAATAACTACAATGCACTTCGTGCTGTACTGACACGAGTCAGTATAGCACGAAACGCCGCGTCATTAAAAAAAAAAACAAATAAAAATACAAATACAAATTCAAAAGCGAATACAACCGCTTTTGAATTTGTATTTGCTTTGGTGGCTTCACTCTCAGTGTTCCGCGCGGTGTATCTGCCTTTTGTTTCATAATCTGAGACTGGTGTTATAATATGAACACTATAGATTGTCCACTAATAGCCTTGTCAACATGACCAACTTCTTCAACTAAGCTAATTAACCCCCCCCCCCCCCCCCCTCTCGCTAAGTAGATAGTGTTTCAGTAGCGTGGTCACCCTCTGCTCGCATATTATAATCCACTAATGGATAAATGGATATCGTTCAGGCTAAAAGGTTGTTCAGTTTATTCGATAGTCGTTATTACGTGAAGAGTGCTGTCAATTTAATACGCGACCATAGTTTATGTAGTGAAAACCTTATACTTAGTACACAGTCCGCGGCCGTTACACCAAACACGTCAAGTTTTAGTTAAAGTACGTGTTTGTCGAGTTGTCTCTGTTCCCCTTCCTGTGTGACAGTCTGTTGTATGTATATTATAAATGCGAAAGTTTGTAAGTATGGATATCGTGAATATCGATGACGGTTTGTTACTCGTTTACGCAAAAACTACGGAACGGATTTTGATGAAACTTTACAGTAATAACTACAGCTTATACACCTAATAACACATAGGCTACACTTTGTCTATATTTATGTCGACACGGTTAGCGTAGTGGTTGAGCGACTGCGGCGCAGCGTATTGCGGGTTCGAATCCCGTCCAGAGTAAACATTTGTGTGATGAGCACTTGTGTTTGCCTTGTGTCTGGTTGTTTGTTTATTTAAATACATATGTATCTATATGTATTTGTGTATGTATATCAGCTGTCTGACACCCATAGTACAGGGTCTCCCTAGTTTGGGGTCAGATGGCCGTGTGTGAAATGTCCTCACATAATTATTATTTTTATTTCTAAGTATTTTGTGTTAAATTAACGAGAGAGAAAAAAGTGGTGAATTCAGTATGACACAACTATAGTACCACGGAATCATAACTCAGTGGAAGTCACCAGTTTTCAAATGTCTTCAGTTACCAAGCTCTATTATATCCAAGTACTAGGAGCGCAGAAGTTAATAGTACTTTCCATATAAATAAAGATTAATGTTTGTATGTTGGTCCTCTATCCTTTCATGTGTGCTGAACTCTAGTGTAAAAACACCGGGAAAGAAGTCGCGGGCAGCAGCTTGTTATATATAATTTTGCATAGCACATACATGTGAGCACTATATTTTTTAAAGCTACCATTTACGAGGTATGTCTTTCATTGACTTGAATGTGCCCTGGCGGTTGGGAGTATGTCATGCTCACTTGATGATGGTGGCGCATGTGTTGGATCATTCGGTTCCCTTCAATATGGTTGAGCTAAATGTTGCCAATCCGTACCTACATCATGTTCGTGAACGGACGCCGTCGTAGAACTGGTAAATTCTTAGCTGCCTTGGTTTTTTTTTTTTAATATTTTTATTATGATTATAATTATTTTTCTCTAGACCTCTTTTAACGTGCAGATCTCGTCACACTGTACCCGTAGATTCAACATGACTGATATAATATTGATTTTAAAAGAGTATTCATGGAGTTTCTGGCTCGTTCTTCTCCATATAAATCTACTTTTTGGAACGTGCAACTAGCTTCAACTGTCTGACTGACTCTTTGACATTTCAAAAGCGCCTATAAATAGTTTATTTCTGTGCGTAGGTAATCCTTGTTTCGGTTGAAGAGGACGGAACTTGCTGATCGGCCCTATTATGTGTTTAAGAAAATATTATGCTCAATAATTATGTTATATACTGCAATACTATTGAATGTATCGTTGTAGGCCCGTGTTGTTTGGTATTTTTCTGAAAACACAGATTATTAACATATTTTATGTAAAAAATAACTTTATTTATTTTTTTAAATGTGTATTGTTTTGGAAAAATAAAGTCGCTATGGATTATTTTGGGGTACCAATCACGAGATAATGTGTACATTATTGAAACAAATCGCACCGATGATAGAAGAAATAAGTAAATGTGTACACAGTTATATGGTTTCATTGATATCCATAGTTAACAATTCGTTTTCTTTGTTTCAGTTGCGTCGCCGTACTCGTCGGTTCCACACCTTTTACATTTTACTAAGGTATGTAATTATAATTAACATTTGATAATTAGTTTTAAACATTTTTTATTCCCTGAAATAATATTATTAAGGAAATATTGTCATAGATCACAGTCTGTTGATCTTCTTAATGAAGTCGAAACAAATCTCATTACCTGCGACTCGCTTATTGAATTACTCGGCAGCACAAAATAATTATCTCTTACGAACAATTTACATTTGAAGCTCATGAAACGTAATATTTTGATATTTTTTATCGACAACAGCCCGGATTCGTAAGATTGGTGTACCATCTAATCTAAAGCAAACAAAGAATGGTACGGCAGTACAAATAGAGTATTGACATTGACTACTGATATCGTAAATATAGAAGTGAGTTGAGAAAAGAGGTATTACAGAATAATAATTGAATTGCCTTGGCCCGCTTGCTCCAAATACTTAACTCACAGTTAATTGCTAGCACGAAGATAAATCAAATTACAAATAATATGTCATACATAACTGGCCCCTGTTAGCAACTAATTCAATGTTAATAAGATAAACCTGGCCAGCACATGTCAGCCTAAGATGTCGATGTAAATCGAACTGACCCAAATACAGTAAGCAGATTGTATGATTGTGTGAGTCGGGCCATAATCATAAACTCGTAAAAGACAAAGAAATCGACGACTACGGAACATATCGAAGGCAGAGCTTTTATTTAAACAGTTGCAAACAAAACTCATTCGACTAAATAATCATAACGACGTGTGGCCGTACGTCTCAGGGCGCTAATAAGCGACTTTTACACATTTTAAACTGACCATCACGTCTAAATGAGTAGTGTAAATGATTTGAAAAAAATATATGTTAAACTAGAACATTCTCTCAATCATTTAGTATGTGAATATTTTTGATTAAGTTCATATTAAACAATTTAATTAACTCGGGTGTCTGACGCGGACAAACTATTGATAATCACACAAATTCTACCAGGTATATTTTAACAAAACTTTCACTATTTTACAGACAATTTTATTGTAACTTTTAGCATACGCCTTCTTTTTTAAAGTTATAGAATATTATCTTTTCTATATTTTTTCGACTAAACTTTGAGAGTTTTGGACGTACCTAGCGCATACGTTTCTTCGGTCGCTCAAGGTCGCCGACGTTAGTGTTGCTAGGGCGACACCGCCGCGCTGTCACCGTACGATGACGGCAATGTTCCATATTAATGTGTTGTTGTCGGTTCAAACCCAGCCATAGGCGAGTGAGCTTGCGATGTAGTCGCGTGATATGGAGAAGTTACTGGTCAATTTAAAGTACTTAAAATTTGTCCGAGGAAGTGTTTAGTATTTAATTTTTTTACCTATTTCTTTTATTTAATATACTGTTAATGCGGTTAAAGTTTTTATTTAAAGTATCATTAGTCTCACAAGTCACAGTCTCACATGACCAGGTAGGTCATGCGTTAATTTATATTTGTGTTCATTATGGAGTCAAAGAACTTCTCAATCTACTACTTCTATCCTCTTAGAATGTTCGTATTTATCATTTATCCGAAAGCTCGAGACAAAAGATAAATTATTTCCAACAGCGTCGGATAAAACTTCGTTTACGTAAATCATTCCTGTTATCTAAGAAACTGTTTTAAGGAACATTTTTTGGAATAAAATACGTTTTTGTTATGTAAAACAACATTTCTTATACAATATTTTTTACTCGTAGTCTAGATGAGCATCGACATTTTATAGGTAACTTAATCTCTTCCTATCTAATCTCGCCTAATATAAATGGCAGAAAGTCAAGACTGAACAATAATTGACAAGGTACATTAATTAGTGCACTAGCCGACGCTGGACGCCTTCGTTTGTATCCTGGAGCGGACTGAAGTGTTATTGAGGTTTTCTGCCTAGCTGTACGCAAAATACGCGCTGAGACGTGGAGTTGCGGGCACCAGCCCGTGATACTACTACTGAGGTTTTCTGCCAGTTATTTTAGGCGAGCAGTTTAAATTACCTATAAAATTACCTATATATATTTTAAATTTATATTTATATGTATGTATTTAAAATGTATTTGTGTATGTATATCAGCTGTCTGACACCCATAGTACAGGGTCTGCCTAGTTTGGGGTCAGAAGGCCGAGTGTGAAATGTCACTACATACATATTATTATTATTCACATTCATTTATTTTATATACACATTAAATTACTATTTTTTAATATTCATATAAAAATAAAAACATTTAAAAATATAAAAAAATAGTGCCTCACCGGTATCGGGAACAGGGTCCAAGCTACCGGCGGTCAGGGCTCCAGAGAGAGAAACCACCTGACAATGCGGACCGTGTCAAGAAGTACTGCCTTCTGAATCAAGCCCTTGATCCAGCCGCCTAACGAGAGCCTCCTTAGATGTTGGTCGAGGCTCTTGGCAATTAAGCCATTGGCTGTAACAATTATCGGCACAATGATCGCTGAGTCCACATTCCACATGTCGACAACCTCATGGGCCAAGTCAAGATACTTTATCTGCTTGTCTTTGTCGGCCTTCATGAGGTTTCTCCTATGTCAATAATAATAATTATTATTATTATTATATACAAAAACATACTAAAAAAATGAGCGCATTAACTAAAAAAGTGCGTTCATTTCATTTAGTTTAAAGTATTTCGAAATGAACTTTAAAAAAATAAAATAAAATAATATTAAAATTTATATTTAATTTATATTTAAATTATGATTTAATTAAACCTTAGGTAAAAAAAAATTACCTATAATAATTATATGTAATTATCTATATTAGCTAGTATTAGTACACAAACAACAAAAAAATCTAAAACTAGAAAAAATTAACAACATAAAATAAATTCTAAAGTATAAGAGCTATGCAATTGAAACCTTATATATTTAATAAGTCTACTATTGCCAGCATATCCCGAGAATTTTGTTAATCTGGTATAATCCAAACCCAAGTTATGAGGGTTCAAAAAAACGACGAAGCGCTTCGAGAAAACGTAGGCAGTGCTCTTGCGCTTCGCTTGGCTTGTCTTGGCGGGGGCACTGCCGTGCCTCCAGAAAACAAACAGTCGTTTGTATATCCTTTATAATACCTTTCCCCCTATTCAATACCTGGCACGCTTCATCCATATTCCCGCACTTCCCTGTCGCCACCGCGGACCTCTAAACACTTAAAATTAAAACTTCACATCTAAATTACAGCGGCGGTTAATTCACAAAATCCCTGATCTTATCAAAATTTTCCTTCGAGCCATATGGAAACCAGTTAAAGTTGACCCTAAATTTACGCACCTTGCTAATAATTTTAGGGATAAATAGACTTAATGGGTTTATAAGGGTTCCTTTTAAACTGGACGACGTAAAATTGGGTTACGAAATTGATGATTATGGTGGTCGGGAAATAAATCGGTCAGACTGCAAAAGTGTTTAAACAATGCCCTCCATTCTATTATACCATACATAAACATGGGTTTCATATAGGCTTTTATAGTGACATAGTTATACCTTTCGATTTTTTTATTAGCGTGTATTTTGTAAAAATAGTAATTACAGATCTTAGTTAGTCATCTAAATAAATGTAAGCGAGGTTAAGGGCGCGTATTCGATTTAGAGCAACTCAAAATTGAAACGATTGCTAGAACGGCGTAGCAGCATTGTCTGTTTGTGTGCATCAGAAAAAAAAATACTCACGAAATACGCACGAATCATTGAAATTGATAGGCGAACGACAGCGCGCGATGTTTTACAGTGCTTCTTAAATAATTGTCTAAAATAAATGACTTCGTATAACGGACTGAAAAATATTCTGTAAATTAAGCATAACCTTTGTTTTCATAAAATAAATATATCAGTTATGTTTTTATTTAAATACTGGTCAAAAAAAATTTACAAAGTGAACTGATTTTGTACTTTTTCAACATTGTTTTTTAATACATAATAGTAATATTTTCGTAATTTTGGCTCTGTACACTTTAGGACTGTATATCCTGTTGGAAAAACGCATAAAACATAATATTTTGGCGTACTGTAATGGTTGTATTCATCCTGAAAGTTAACTCTGACGTCTATTTTCGTAAAACGCTATGAAAGGATTGCCTTCGCTTTAAAAAACCATAATTAAAAATTATACTTTTACTCTGTAGCTGTCTAAATCAAGACTTATTTTACCTTTCGAAAACTGTAAATTGTATTTAAATAATCTGCTCACATAATTACGATATTGCTCTGGGCAAAACGCAAAAACATGAAGTTTTCGTCACGAATCGAATACGCGCTCTTAAGACTTTTCTTTAAAAGTTTAATAATACCAGCAGTTGTTTTATTTATGAAAATGAAACTGCAAGAACTACCGCGCCTTGATAAAACTGTTGTACATTATTTGAACACCTGTACCTAGTAACCTATAGGTATGTTTTCACATGGTATATACAGAGAGATGCGTAGTTGATTAAAATTAACAACGATGTAAACAATACTTTCCATTAATTTAATATTATTTCCTATACTTACACATGAAACTGTTGCAAAAAAAAATATGATAACTGGTATTTAAATTATGCAAAGGACGGTATTATTGTATCGAGGTGTTCTAACAATCCAATTGATTCTCAAAATCCTCAAGATACCATCAGCCGATGTTCTCAACAAAGCTTGTACGGCGTCCGAAGAATACCAGGGTTGTAGACGTGGCGCGGAGCCAACGCGAGCCTCCGACACTTTGGCACAGTGCCAACTACATCGATCGCTTATTGAGCAGGTCAACGCTCGCCCTTCGCGACGCTCCAGAAATGGAAACATAGCTCTTGCCTTCGTCTCATAACTTCGGCTGTAGACATTCATAATGAGGGTATTTTCACTGAATTTTTTCTTCATCGTCCGAAAAGCAGATTCTGCTAATGCATTAATTAAAGTGGCTGAAGTTAGCTCTTGAAATAGATCTTGATTGAATACCTAATGCTTTATTATTTATGTCTGCAGAACTTGTCTCCATTTTATCACTTGGAATTTAAAAATACTAATTAAGAGGAAATAATGTAAAGAATAACATTCAATTCTTAACAAACTTAAAAAAAAAAATGTATGGTGTAGCGACTTTTAACTGAAAATAAGGAAAACTTTTATTGAATATAAAAAGTAACAGAGATAGTATTATGGGGTCTTGCCATAAAGTTACAGGCATCTCAATTTGTGGTTAACGCGCTAGGTTTAAGTGGGCACCAATTAAAGGAGATGTTTGTTACCGCGTACGATCCATGGAAGTATCGATAAAATTCAAGTGTGTAGTAAGACGATCAAAATGGCCAAACAACTACGAAATGTTGAAAATTTTCAACCTGTTTGGCAGTCCGCGTCCGGAGAGGTGGTTTACGAGAATTTTATGTTGTTTTTATGATAGTCAGCAGACGGTGAAGTTTTTGATGAGCAGCTTCTGTTATATAAATTGTATGAGTTGTTATTTCACAAATATAATATATTGTGTTACTAGCTGATGCCCGCGACTTCGTTCGCGTGAATGTCGGTACAGTGTGGGGTTTTACAGAATTATAAACACCAATATTCATGGTTTCACCTATAATAACGACGATATTCCATACAAACTTTCATCCATTTAACTCCCTTAGAGATTAAATTTAAAAAAATCCTTCCTTATTCCTTGTCTACATTATAAAGGGAACCATTGCGCAAAATTACTGTTTTCTAGCTCCAAGGGTTTGGGCTGGGCGTTGATCAGTCAGTCAGTCAGTCAGTCAGGACTTTTCTTTTTATTTATATAGATATCTGTTTTATGACTGCCTGTATTGTGTATAACTTACTTTAACATTTAACTGAGTGACACGGTCGTTGAGTTATGCTGCTTTAAAGCGTCTAGTCTTACAATTTTTCCATTGTACTAAAATAATACGTTAAGTTTTCTTTTCATCAGATACGATAATAATAATAGAAAATCAAGGAAATCGAAGAGAGCAATAATATCAATACGTATTCAAAGCACGCACGAATCATTTTATCGAGATTTTCCTTATCATATTAATTATAATCCCATGTTTCATTTTATTCTTTCATCATATCAAACATGAGTCAAACCAAATAAATGTTCAAAGTATCTTTTCTGCTTTTGCGAAACATTTTGTCCTTTCCAATATTGAGTCCAATCATTGTCGATCTCGTTGGAAGCTCGTTACAGCCACTAAGCTGCTGATCTCACAAATCTTTACAATCAGCAGTTTGAACACTTGTCTAAAGCTGTAATTTTGATTTTGGAACGCCATGCAGCACTTCAAAGCATTGCAGAAGCGCGTGATATTGCTATAACAATCAAACTTAGTGAGTCATCAAAACGCGATGTAGCGTTGATGAATCGTCGATCACCAACGCTACAAGCTGCATGTCTGCTAAAGCTCCATGTTCCGTTCTCAACGATGTCACGGTTAGAAAGATTACAGTTTCGCCGCGCTTCGAGCATTTCACATTAAACAAAGTTTTATTATAGAATGAACTGTATTTCAGTACAAAAACTTGGTGCAATCGTGCAATAACTTAACCCCAACCCCGTTCTACCCTCTCACAGTGCACGACTACTAGTAATGTATTGCCTGCGACTGCTCGCTTTTTATATGATTTCTTTACAATGTTTAAGTGGAATTTTCTTCGGAGGTTATAATTGCCGTTCGATATTCTTTCATTTTTCAGAATGAAGTATTTGTTTGTGATGTCCTCTGTCTACTCGATTGATGTTTGAGATGTCTTTATTGCTTATCTTTGTACTTGTATGTTACCAAAGAAAGATGAATTATTTACCTTTTTGTATTTTTTTCTGTCTCATCATAGCTGCTGAATATTATTCCTATTCTGAAGTAATTTACCTTAAATTGACACAATAATACGACATCCATTTCCATTCCCCTGCCAATTATTTTATGGTTCTTACAATTCTTTTTGTACATCAATCACACACAATGGAAGTAAATGTACAACCGAATGTTTCTTTGCTCCAAATATCTCATCAAGTTTTAATCCACGCTTCGCTTTGATCTATTCTATCAATATCCTCATCTCTAGTTATTACATTGAGCGCTCCTCGCACGTTCGTTTCCACTAATTCTCCTTATAACCAATAAACGAAATAAAGGAACACAATGGGAAGATAATGAGAAAATCCACTCGCGGCCAAATGTTCCCGCGGAGATTCCTTCGCGGTAATAACGTAGTATTCGCGATGCTAGCAATCCCGATGATTGGATAGCTATTTTTATATTAACATATATATTAGTACTCACTTTTCTTCACAATATTATTATCAAAAAAGGTGAAAAAAATATAAATGGATAATTTCAGAATCTAGGGACCTAAGAGCAAATGTGAAAATTGAATTTGAATTTGACTATACGTAGATGATATAGAATGAATGGGTTTGAATTTGTAGTTGGAGACATTAGTACCTACTATTTTGTAATGAAATGGATTTTCGGAACGTCTTCTTCTTTTTCATCATCTGCCGAAAAACGTCCAATATTGAACAAAGGCCTCCCCAGGTTTTGCCATAATCCCCACGCTTGGCAGGCGTCTTGGGGATCGCAGTGAAGTTGTTAAGTACACAGAAGCCGCTGCTGCCCGACTTCCGGATTTTTCCTTAGTCGCCTTCGACGACACCCTCGGGATGAAATGGGGGGGGTGCTATTCTAGCACGGACACCCCACGGGAATACATGCACCCATGTACCCTATATAATCTCCCTGTAAAAAAATGACTAAAATAATTGAAAACATGACGTATCTTTTGATACACATCATTTAGAAATGTATATAACTGATAAAAACCATCACAATGACTGATAACTTAAAATAAACACCTTAATGATTTTTTAATTGCTAAGAACAATCAGTGTTAGATAACGAACATTGTTGAGATGTGATTGATTACTTCACAAAACAGGCAATCTGTATTGGCTTTGTTTAAGACACTTAAGTTAAGCATCCAAGAAACTTCAATGATAATTAATAATGAAATCAGAACAACCATTAGAACAATAATGAATTGAACAAACGGTTGTAAAGCAGTCATAATGAATGGGTTGGAGGCATACTTAATGAAGTAGGCGCTAAAATAAATAACTAAACAAATTGTATTAAACGCTTTCCATAAATCTATGCTTATCGTGAATGTAAGACTTTATTTAAAACATGTTTAGTCGATCGAATAACGTCAACACAAAGTTGGCCAGTTTACTTAATGTGGAGTGTTTTGTCGGCGACCGAG
Organism: Charanyca ferruginea; assembly: GCA_947361185.1. Classification (NCBI taxonomy): domain Eukaryota; kingdom Metazoa; phylum Arthropoda; class Insecta; order Lepidoptera; family Noctuidae; genus Charanyca; species Charanyca ferruginea. Next base: position 22,805,592 of record OX376078.1, on the reverse strand, counting down.
ACTGATCGATTGGAGATCGCTCGGCCGGAGGTTGAGACTTCGCTTCCATCGACATTTTGTTCATCTGTAGTTGTTGCGGTTGCTTTATCTGCGGGTCATATAGTTGTAATATTAATATCTGAATCTTTTAGAAAATAAAAAAATTGTTTGTATTTTGTGTTTAACTTTTCAGCCTTGTTGGTGTGTTTATGTTGTGGGTTTAGTGATAAATTAGGCATTATCCATAATGGGCGGAATTAATATTTGATTAATGTTACACAATGCTAATATATTATATATGCGAACCGTCGCATATGGCTTACAGTGGTTGCACTGTGGTCGCAGTCTTAACACCTATTAAGGCGCGGATTATAAAGTACTAGCGACCCGACCCGGCTTCGCATGGGCCAAGGGCCTTCCTCGATAAATGGACTATCCAACACAAAAATATTTTTTTGATTCGAACCAGTAGATCCTGAGATTAGCGCGTTCAACCAACCAACCAAACAAACAAACAAACTCTTCAGCTTTATAATATTAGTATAGATATAGCTTTTCTTGGGCTTCAAGCTTATTGTGAACCAAATATCATCAAAATCGGGTCAGTAATAGGTACAGTCAACAGCAAAATTAGATGATCAAAATCAGAAATTCAATACTTACTAATTCACTAACACAAATTTATATAATTTATTACTAGTTTATTTATTAAAAGTATGTGATTGTCACACACATACTTTTGAATCACTTCGACGCTACACAGTTCTGACGCGAACTCCGTTCATTAGTATTGAATTTCTGATTTTGATCATCTACTTTTGCTGTTGACTGTACAGCCGTGAAAAAGAAAACTCACTTCCGCACTTATAATATTAGTATGGATTGCGTAACATCGGCAATGACCATAGATAGATATCCGAGTAATGATGATTATTTTAATTGCCAATGTGATAACCAAAAGTCAGAATGAAGGTGAAAAGGGTTTGTGGTTATCAACCAATTCACTTGGATCATTATGCCGACTTCAAAAAGCTATCCCTCTTTGTAGTAAGTTGCGTCTACGCAACTTACTACAAAGAGGAGGCGAGGCGGCGGAGGAGGCGGGGGGAGATAAATCCTGACTGCTGGGTCTACCCAGCAGTCAGGATTTATCTCCACCTTATGATGGTAACTATATACATATTATGTTTTATTAATAAACAACTATTATTTATCCCTTAGGGAAAGTATTAGCTTTATGAACAATACCTGCATAAGTACCAATATGTGAAGAAATAAATAAAATTGGTACTCAAAATGTAATCATGATTAAATCCATATTATGACAGCGCTTCGCCCGTAGGCCCGGGGGCCCGGGGTCCCGGGGTCGCGGAGCTACATACAACTAAATCAGGCCCGCGGCAGACCGCAGCGCGTGATAAAATGTACATTGACGGCTCTCTATGAAACGAATTTAATTCAATTCTGTGTTTGAGAGGTAATGGAATATTCTGTGTATTTATTATCGGCTTGCTGTGCTAGTTGTAGGTCGTTACGTGGAAATTATTCAATTTAATACAACTGATTTGTTTGAATTTCTGTTGGTTCTGTTTGTGTAGGCTTTAGTAGTGCACACACAATCAGTTCCATTCGTGTTGTGTTGTGTGTGTATAACGTGTGTTTACAATAGTTTTATGACTTTTATGAATTTGTAAATTTATTTTCATTCAGTAACATATTGTTGTTGTGCATGTCATGTGTCTTTGGCAGTCGTTATGGGTAGTCAGAAGCCAGAAAGTCTGACAATCAGTCTCACAAAGGCGTGTCGTGTTACCCAGTAACTGGGTTGTGGAGGTCCGATAGGCAATCGCTCCATGTAAAACACTGGTATTCAGCTGCATCCAGTTAGACTGGAAACCGACCTCAATATACTTGGGAAAAGGCAGATGATGATTCAGTCACATGTTCTTTTTTTTTATATGAAAAATTATGTACCTTGATTGAGGAATACTTTTAAATTCTTCTTCAAAATCATAACATCAAAGTCAAAGCATTTATTTCAATTACACCATTTACAGACACTTTTGAATTGTCAAGGAGTCTGTCAGTTAGTCAGAACGTTGAAGCTAGTTGCTCGTTCCAAAACATAGGGTAGGTCTCTATGAAGAAGAACGAGCAAGAAACTCCACGGACACTCTTTTAAATCAAGTCTTTACAAAATACTGGTTACATCATTCTAGTTGCTTCTATATGTAAAAACAATGCAGGTAAAGAACAATATTGTCCGTGTGGTGTCGGACGTAAAGAATAGCACCACCCATATCTTCTCGTGGGTGTCGTAAGAGGCGACTACGGGACTTACCAGAGAATGCCCATTCTCTGGTAAGTCCCGTAGCAGCGTTCTCTGTGCCTTTGTAACAACCATACTGCGATCGCCAATCCGCTCGCCACGCGTGGCGATTATGGCAAACCCCCCTTTTGGGGAGGCCTATGTCCAGCAGTGGACGTCTTTCGGCTGAAATGATGATGATGAACGAACAATACAAAATATAAAAAAAAAGTTAAAAGCCATGGCAGTTAAGAGTTGACCAATCTCTACTGACAGCGTCATCTATCATCTATGTAAACAATAAGCGGCACTACCTGTAACAAACTGCTCCATTACCTGAAGCTAGTGCCACATATATCTGCCTATTTCTCTCCATCGATACTTCGGCGGGAGATAAGCCACCATTTCCCATCCTCGGGTCACAATACCAAACTTATTGGGGAACTTTTTACGTCGCGCTCCGTCACCGACTGAAATGGGTAGCCATTTATTTGTCGACGAACTTGTACTAAGTTGATACCATTTTTTATATTGTCGCTTATCTAAACGAACGAGTCTAAGTTCAAAGTACAATAACTGGCTCGAAGGTTCAAACTTGAACTTAAGGTAGATTTGGTTGTTTAGGGTGGGTAGTGGGTATTGATGCTTATTTAATTATTTATTAACGAAAACTTTTACTTTTCCGAAATATGTCATTTCGAAGAAAATTTACTCTATAATTGAAAGACAAAATTTGCAGCTACCTATGTAGCTGCAAATTTAAATAAGTTACTTAGTTCCAGTTTTAGAACTCGGTACACTAGAGAAGTTTACGTAAATACTTCCAGTATATACAAATATTTCCTCTTGGCAGAATGGGTTCATGCTTAGAGACAATACACTAGTTACAACGTTAAAACTTACGGGTTCCAATGTAAAGCCATTAGTATTCCTTGCCTTTCCTCCTGAGAAAATATCGGAGTCACCTCTGACACTCAAGGAAACCCATACAACCAATTTGATCCTAATCTTGCCTTAGTTTTTCCCGTTCCAAAGATGTGGCGATTATGTCGTGTCAGATAACACGCCCGCAGTCCGAACTAATCCTTAATGATTTAACAAGGGCCTACCCGCTTGAGTGACGTCATCAATCGTAAGCCTGAGGGGCTGGAGGGCTTGGGGTGCGCGGGGCGGAAGGGAAGAGCTGACGATGGAGTACGATGGAGAGGCCATAGTTTTTTTGTGACCTTCTGTTCTGATTCTGTTTGTTGTGAATGAAAGGTTTCATTTCTATCAAGGATTTTTCTGTGTACTTAATTTATAACTATAACTACATATTTTAAATTAAAGTCCCCCGCCGCGCTTAGAAATTTTCGTTCGGGTTAATCTCACTACTATACGAATTTTCATATGGTTTTCAACAAAAGAAAGCGGAATAGTCTAGTATCATTATAGGCTAGAATTATTTATAAACTCATTCATGCCGTCAAAGTCGCGGTCAAAAGCTAGTAATTTATTATTATTATTTTTTGACACGGTTGGCTTATTCCTTGCCCCACACTAGAAATTTCTCCTGTGTCGTGAGTACGTTTATAAACATATAAACTCATAGACACAAACAGCCAGACCCGGAACAACTAGCTGTACCTGTAAGCAATACAAATATATGTTCCGTGCGGGAATCAAACCCGCAACACGCAGCGCAGCAGTCAATTGCTTAACCACTGTGTCAACTGTGTAAATTCGTACGTGACACTGCCATGGTACGCGAGCGATGGAGTACGTAAGGCAGTGGAGTGGTACAACGTGCGCACGGGATGAGAATCACCCGACGGTATTAAAAAAGCATCCAAATAATAATAGTTGTTAGTTTACTATCTTTTTAGTGTAAATGGTAAATAGTTTGGGACGACACGGTTGGCGCAGTGGCTGAGCGATCGACTGCTGCGCAGCGTGTTGCGGTTTCGATTCCCGCCCAGGGTAAACATTTGTGTGATGAGCACTTGTTTGCCTTGTGTCTGGGTGTTGTTTATCTATATATGTATGTATTTACAAGAAAAATGTATTTGTGTATGTATATCAGCCTTCTGACACCCATAGTACAGGGTCTCCCTAGTTTGGGGTCAGATGGCCGTGTGTGAAAATCTCCCCACATATTATTCATATATAAGAACAAATATGCAACACAAAACAAATCTTTTTTGGAAGACCAATATTTTTATCGCAGGGTTAGGCATCTAATATTTAGAATATATGTTTTTATTGTTTTATACCTACTCAAAACGATTTACCAAAAACGGTAGTTTATTTTTTATATCTAACTATTATTAGTTTTGCTGCCCGTTGACAGTAGACCCAGGTCCATGCCCTCTGGGTTTGATTTCCAGAACGAGAATATGATTTGGTTTTCTCACTAAAACAGTACAAGTCCAGAGCTTCGAAAATCAAGGCCGTTGGTCCTACGCGTAATATCCTATAGTCGTGTCGGTTTACCGACCCATCGGAGTATACAAGTGATAGGAACACAGAGTGCACTATTATATCTCCTATTATTATTCTATTATCTTTGACTGTATCAGCCAAAACTCTTCTGCTAACTAATCTAGCTCTAGTTACGTTACTTACATTTGGCTCTCTATTAAGATCATCTTCTAGACTATGGCCATTATAAGTATGGTGTACAGTAGCTGCCCGCCATGCATCACCAGCAGACAGTGACGTACCACCGATGTCACTAACTAGAGGCACTTCGGTCGCACCCTCATCAATTCAAACACTACTATCAGTATAAGTCATGTGTGTGGTAAACTTTGAACAAATTGTGTTAAATCGGTTTGTAATGACTACTGTTAACAGTGGCGGTTTGTTTATTGATGTAACGTCTGTTTGATCGACGTCTTTACTATTTGTTCTTTTTTTTAATGATTACTAGCTATTTCTTTTATTTATGCAGAGATATCATTTCATACGGCAATCAAGCAATAGTTGCACATTAGATCAATATGTAAATTGGTAACATAGAACGTTTCCAATATCAATCATATATTATTAATATGAATCCCAAAATTGGTACGTCGGTGTATGTCCCCAAGCGATTAAATTGATATATATTATTTGTAGGCACATAAAATTGATAGAGGTATAAGTTTACACACAGGGTGACAAATGTTTACGTAAACAAAGCCACAAAACGCTGTCGATGTTCACATCCAGGTGGTAAACAGAAAAATAAATATAAGTTATGTTGTACTAAATAAGGCTGTATATACAGCGATGTGTAACAGTGATGTATTTTACAGAACCATAGCTTTGAGCGGCTGATTCATTTTTAATTTGAGATGATGGCTTGGATTCAGATGTCGGGATAAAAAAACTATTTTCATTTAGGATATAGCCTGAAGTAGCAAAAGATCATCCACTCTTACACCATGGCAAAATAAAAATAGATAGAAAAAATAAACCAAGAATCGCAATATTATTCCATCACCGTCGTTAATCCACATCACTCCGAAAGACCACGGCTGAACATGCCTATGAACAAGCTTCTACCGATTACTGCACTTCCAGAGACCTTTCTACATACCTTTCAAACAATTGACATTATTTTGTCTCTTCTTGCAAATCTCATCCAATTTCACGTTCTAGTTCGTCATTTCTTCCGCCATCTTCGATCAAACGGCTGTTCCCGCCTACAACATATCCTGTCAGGTTGAAAATGTACGATATTCTATTAGACAGGGCGAAAGGGAAATTGTCTGGCTTTACGCCGTCATAAAGTGGGATCGTGTTTCTGATATAGCGCCATCTGCTGGCGGACACGGCGACTATAAACTAGTTTATGTGTGCACGTGCTCTGAGACTCCTCTATCAATTTGTGGTATATAGGTTACGTTGGAATATTTGATGATGAGGCGATTTATATGAATTTACTACCTAATCAAATAGTCATAAACAAGCAATACGGCAGGTTCAGTGCCTGGTCAAACTACTGTAAAGCTGGGAATAATAAATCTGTTTGTTTGTTCGTAATACTTGTGATACAATACGAGCCTCTCTCGTTTACGTACGACTTCGATATGACGATGTACAATCAGCAAAAGAGATAAGTATCCATGTCGCCGGGAATAGTTGAAATTTACTTAGAAACCAATGGAGGCTTTCAAATGAAATTTAATTAAATCATTAAACTGTTTATTTTCTATTAATTGTACTTTATTTTATTCATAAACACCCATCGGTTTCTAGGAAAGCTTCAACTATTCCCGGCGACATGGATACTTATCTCTTTTGGTGACCGTACTTAAGTTTATTTAGGTCTATGAGATTATTATGTTGTGTGTGTTTTTTAAATGTAACTAATATAGTTTTAAGTCATTGTACTAACAATATTATGGACAGAAATCATGCCTGAAATAAAAAGATTTTATTTTATTACTTTTTTATTATTATTAATTACTATTAATATATGTAATCTGATGGGAAACGCAAAAAAAAAATAGTAAAAGTTATGCTATCAAATGAGAAAAACTTCGAGGTACTTATACATATTTTTTGGAACTTAACTATATAGGTAAGTTTTGATATTGTTTTCATAAAATATATTATATTTTCTTCCCACTGTATCATTCATTGTGTTCAAACTTAACTTTCTAATAATATAGATGACCTACTCTGCAGTTAGTCTTTCAGAAATCAGAGGCAAGTCCGTGTCGAGGCATTACGAGCGAGATTGAGAAAGTCAAAGCTTTTAGATGTTGTCAATCTTCGTTTACATTGCGTTGAAACACGCGGAGCGACTTCAGTGATAAAGAGGATTAAATGCGATCTCATTTAGAAAGTAACCAGCGATGAAATGAAAGGAAATATCTTTCAACCGACTTAAAAAAAGGTTATCAATTCGTCTGTTTTTTTTTTTTTTTTTTTGAAAGCTAGTGCTTCCCGTGTGGTCCCATTTTTATTTGGTCCAGTTCTGACAATGGCATTCATGAGAAAACCGTATAAGTCTTAAATTTGCATTAAGTATGTGCGCGATTTGTTACGTGCTTTCTCCGGCAAACGTTAACCGATTTTCAAAATTCTTTTTTTTATGGATAGGGTATGCTTCAGGGGTGGTCCCATATAAGTTTTATGGAAATTGATTTAGCACTTTTTGAAAAATCAACAAATACCCAAAAAGTTTACATAGACGACGTTTTAGTTTCATCAATCTTTGTAGTAGTTAACTTTCAATCTCTTCTTAACAGATTTGGATGAGAAGGAGGTACTAAAAAAAAATAAAGTTTAAAAACTAAAACCCGACCACAACAAAAGTGATCTAAAAATTACGAAACAAGAAAATATTTCACACAGAAATCAAGACATAGGTACAAAATGGTCAAGGTAAGCCGTGGTTGCATGCCATTATATTCATGATCATCGCACTCATATGGGATACAGGCATGCAACCACGGTTTACCTTGACCATTTTGTACCTATGTCTTGATTTCTGTGTGAAATATTTTCTTGTTTCGTACTTTTTAGATCACTTTTTGTTGTGGTCGGGTTTTAGTTTTTAAACTTTATTTTTTTATTTCAACCATTTTGGAGTCACAGCTAAGTATTATATATTTAATAAGTACTAGTGAACCCCTTTCCAATGATACTAAACACGGTATGCGTATCTTAATTTATTTGGTAATCTTTCCTTTTTTTACAATAATTTGTGACAAATCACCACTAAATATTATATATTTGAAAGGTTCTAGTGAACCCCTTTCCAATGATACCAAACACGGTATGCTTGTCTTCATAATTATTTTTATTCTTGGTTTTTTTTGTCCGCCAGAGGGCGCCACATTGGATTCGGTGATACGTCACATAGCCGTCACGATCAAGACGCTTCTAACGATACCTCTTTTGTTCAGTTCTGATAAGTAGTTTAGGAGCTATGAGCGAACATATGAACATACATACATACATACATACATACATACATAACCTGTCAAAATCATAACCCTCCTTTGGCTTTACCGTAGTCGGGTAAAAAGCGGAAAATAAAAAACTTTTTACAAAAAAGACAACCGCTTTCAAAAAGTGAAAAATAACTTTAGCACAGAACACACATTGACTTTAGTTTCGGAAGTCGGTGGCAATACAAAACAACAAACAGAACAAAGCCACTGAATTTCGAAACTAAAGTCAATGTGTGTACTGTGCTAAAGTTATTTTTCACTTTTTGAAGGTGGTTGTCTTTGTTGTAAAAAGTTTTTTTTAATGAGCCACGTGCAATAGAAGAGCTAACTAATACTACATGAAATCAAAATACTTTGAAAAATGTTGAATCATGACTCTTTATAGAGAAAAAAGCAATGTTCGAACAATGTTATCACGACTCATTTTCTCTTTAACAATTTCCAATATAGGTACATAGTATCAGAAAATTCTGCTCCATGTTACAAAGTAAGAACAATATTGGCCAAATACACAGTAATATTATATTAAACCAGATAGGTAGCTACCAAAACTTCATAAGAAAATAATCTAGAATCTCTTCCATTTTCTTAAAATAAGTAAGAAATACAAGATTTTCTTATACACTTTAAAATTTTAAAAATCTTTTCGCATAAAATATAATTTCATGAAAAACGTTGCAAAGAATGTTGATTTTAACTGAAATGTTCGCTGTTAATTTAACGGGTTTAAGCGCTGTTATTTTAATTAAGAAGAGTTCTCATTGTGTTTTGTATAATGTAGCGCTGGAACCTGAGTGTAGCGCTGCACTCAGCAGCTGAAAGTTCTGTGACGACCATCGTAAAGTTGTGGAGGGCTGCATTTTGTATGCGACGTTCTAGCTCAAAAATGTTAAAGTAATGGGTAATTATGTTTTCAAGTAGTCGCGGCATGCACTCTGCAGCCGTACAAATGGGGCCACAATAAAGTCGTCACTCTCAGGGAAACGTTGTAAAATGGAAATTAAAATTACAGATACGTGATGTGGAAGTTTGTTAATTTGAGAGTTTTTATTATGTCCCTACTGATGGATTGCTCTTTCCGATGTTAGCAGTAGATCATCATAATAACAGTCAAAGTCAAATAATTTATTTCAATAAAAGTCAAATAATTTTTTTCAAAAGAAACTACCTTTTGGAATGGGCAACTAGAATCAATTCTTTCTCGTTTGACATTCAAAAGTGCCTTAAGGCATGGAGAAGAATGGTCAAGAAACTCCATACATACTCTCTAAAAAAAGATGTTTTCAAAAAACCACTATTCGTTTGTCAGCATTATAAAATCATGTAAATTTTTCTAATATTTTATTTTGGTATTAACAAAGCTAGACCAGAAGTGAAGATGCTAAGAGGTGCGGTTACCGTAGGTTTACCTGGAATGGTATCAGCTTCTGCGGCTCATCGCGTAGAATGAAAAGAGCATATTTACCATTTTTTGCTGCACTTAATTTACTCTTTCAAGAAGTTAGTCTTGTTACTCCACGTAAACATACCTCCTCTTACTTGTAAGTACTTATGTGATCACTTTAAGTATAACAAGTCGGTGCTTCGTTGTATCGAGTAGCTCCTCATTATAAAGTAATTTAACTTCAGCGTTACAACTTGTTTTCTACGGAAAATACTTTGTAAACTGTAGTTTATTTTTTGTGAATTTCAATCAAATGTTTTATCGGAGTCGTATTTTGTTTATTTAATGCATTACAGTGAGAACTAGCACCAAGGGGCTCGTCTCTAAGTAAAAGCCTTACAGATCCATCGGTTAAAGGTTAAGCTACGCTTACCGCGGTCGGTCTGTGGATGGGTGATCATCAATTTCATACCGAGTTCCCTCCGTGCCTTCGGAAAGCACGTAAAGCCGTTGATACCGGCTGTCATTCGTCGATCTTTGACAGTCGTTCAGGGTAGTCAGAAGTCAGAAAGACTCAAAACCAGTCTTACCAAGGGGTATCGTGTTGCCCAGTAACTAGGTAGTGGAGGTCAGACAGGCATACACTCCATGTAAACACTGGTATTTAGCTGCACCCAGTTCGACTGGAAATCGGCCTCAACACAAGAAAAGGCTAGGAAGATGACTAGTCAGTACCATTTGCAAACAAGAGGTTACTAGTGAATGCTTGCTTCCTGTCAAGACTATGGGCACACCCGCGACACTCCATAGAAACGAAACGATATAATTGCCTACACTAATACTAAAATAACAGACTCTACAAATATAATTGCCTACACTAATACTAAAATAACAGACTCTACAAATACATGCGTGTGTGTGCGTGTCTACGCGACGCTCGAACAAAAACGCAGTTCCCAGAGCAGTCGTTCGACGCGGGGAGAGGTGAGGAACGGTTTCAGAGGGAGGCGGAGCGTGTCGCTACTATACGGTAGTACTAATATTTATACTGTGCTATGGTTATCTGCCATACCCTTACTTCCTTACTATATATCCATACTAATATTATAAATGAGAAAGTAATTCCGTCTGTTACGCTTTCACGATGAAACGGCTGAACCAATTTTGATGAAATTTGGTACAAAAATAGCTTGAACCCTGGGGAAGGACATAAGCTACATTTTAATTCGCGACTTCGTCTGCATCTACGATAACTGACATTCACGCGGACGAAGTCGCGGGCAAAAGCTAGTAATATTATAAATGCGAAAGTAACTAGGTCTGTTACGTTTTCACGTCGAAACGGCTGATCCGATTTTAATGAAATGACAATGCCAGATCCTGCCCCACCCATGTACAGAAAAGTAAGATAATGAAAATAATTGTAATGAATATAGAACCTTTCTATAGTAAATTGTTTTTCTTTAGAACTTGCGGATTACGAAATACCTACCCACAAAATACAAACTCATTTTACCTAAAATACAATTTAACCTATAATCAATATAATCAATGTCATTATTGTTTTTAGATTTACGGAACGGAAACCGCAAGTTCTACAGTCACTAAGACTAATGTTTAGTTATCAGCAATAAATAAACAGTGAGATGCTACATATTGCACATGACTTTTATTGAGTGGGGCAAAGTTCTACAGAGTTTCTGGCATTGTCCTTTGGCATGAAGATAGGTTGAACACTGTGGAAGAATATAGGCTACTTTTTAATCGGTGATTTCGTCTGCATCCGCGATAACCGACATTCGCGCGGACGAAGTCGCGGACAAAAGCTAGTATGTTATATATTGCTATGTTATTCCAGCCGCGACAGATCCCTTTCATTGTCTCACGGAGCTCCGACGAGCCCCCGGCGACTGACCTCTCCTCTAACGTTCGTACTTTATTCATGATCCGATATATTGTGACGCAGCCGTGCGCCTGAGTAAGGATATTTATGCATAAATATATTATGCAAGAAAATAAATATGTTTTTGTGTTCTATAACTATTTTATCACAAGTTTCGAGTGCTTTGGTTGCCTCTTCGGGGAACATACTTTTGCTGTAGTAGTATTAGCTACGTGTTAATAAAAGTAGAACTTGTTCTTCGCTAAATAGCCTGCAGGTGATGAAGATCATCCGTCCCATTTTTTCTGATTCTTTAAAAAACAGCAAAAATACATCTGAGAGACACTTCTGCGAAACCATGACTTAATAACCACCGTCGCATAAACCCATAGACAACTACTAACTGCCGACCTCTGTTGATCTCTATCGCCAATACTACGATTTCAAACCCAAATATTAGTAATATTGTTGGATCATAGAACATCGTTATTAAATCAAAGTAAATAGCTCTTAACTTCCTGAAAGTACGCTTGAGTTTGAACTGAATTCATTTTCCCCAAAACTTGGAGCTAAATGAATATGCATGTCGTGTCACTGCGGTTAACTAAATTGAAAACATTTTGCATTTCTTTGCCAAAAGTATAGTACCCAAGTACTGTGATAAGGGTAGAATTCTCAAACACAGCCAAATACGTTTCGAGACTACCCATCTAAATAAATAATGTGTTTGAACTAAAAACGCTGCAAATGTACTATACACTGTTCATTGCGGCGTCTGAATGGATCTCATTTCGTCGCCAGTCTTATTAAAGGGCATTCTATAGCAGTCTTTGCGTCTTTGTCGCTGTAAACGTGATTTACTTGACTTTTGTAAGAGTTCGTTGTTAGTCAATTTTTATTTAATGTTTGTGAATGTGTACTGTTTTTAAATGAAGATTTTTTGACGATTATTTGGAGCCGAGAAAAAGTGTAGAGGCAAAGTATTTTAAGATGATTATTGTGAAAGGTTAGAAACACAATTAAGTCTTTGTTTTTTAAACCCAGACGTTGGCACGTAGTAGTCCGCACCGCTTTGACCGCGTGTTGTGCTGCTTGGGGGGGCCTATGCCCAGCAGGGGACTGCGATTAACTGAGTTGACTTTTATAGATTGAGTCCGCTCTGTGTCTCATATTTCTGCGTGGTGAAACAGTGAAAAAGTAAAAAAATATACTTGCATCATACATCAATGAAATAAACGTACAAATATAAAGTTCTGTGTCGAATCACACGAACAAAGAGAACATGACTATGCATCCGATCAATAATATTGAATTGGACACGTACAGTCGGGCACAGGGGCTATGCTCAAAGCGCATGCATGTCACTAGTAACACGGTGTCGTACAGTCGCCGTCAGTACAAGTTGGCAACTAAACTGACATAAATCTTTGCGACAGGAATAAGTACGGAAAAGTTCTAGTGTATGTCACAGTAAAGATACTACCGGATAGTACATGATATCAAACATGATAATTACTTAAATGATAGCACATTGTTAAGTTTATGTCTACAAACATTGATACCTATTGACAACCAAGGGTATTTGAACGAAAAGCACTTCTAGTTTCGCTTATTTGTGCTTTTGCTGTTTGAATCAACATTACATGTTTTCTAAGACTACCCCAAAATATTAAATTATATTTACGTTTTGCAAAACGGCCAGCCAAATAAATGTATAGTTTTAATATTCTCATGTAAGTGTATTAATGTATTCTTAAGAGAATAAAGTAATCTCAAACCGGAAACACATTCATGTCGTTACTGTGACAACTACAATAAAACAAAGTCATTTAATTGAGAAGATTGAACTTTTTGCAAATTCGCGAATAAATAAACTTCAGTAGCGTCACATTACCACCAGTCTCACAAAGGGGTATCGTGTTAACAGCAACTGGGTTATGGAGGTCGAAACGTAGTCGCTAAATGTAAAACATTAGTATTCAGCTTTATCGTGTTAGACTGGAAGCCGCCCCAACATAGTAGGGACTGGCTTGCCACATGAGTAGCGTCACACCACCTCTTATTATTATTTATTTATTTATAGGTACTTGATGCACAAAAGTACAAAGGCGGACTTAATACCTTAGGCATTCTCTACCAGTCCACCATAGGTGAAAGAAAGAAAGAAAGAAAATCCATTTATTCACACGGAAGTGAGAGATAACATGGCAGGTGCATAACAAAAAGTAATAATTAAGCCTCTCACAAGCCGAACATTTTGTATACCTCACGAAATTGGTCATGTACTTTTATCTATTTTTTTTTATTTACAAATATTTAGGCAATATCATAAATACTGGCAAATGAACAAACAAAATGTCGTACAAATCCATAACAAACATTTTGTTGACAAGGTATGGCATCCTACAAAATATTCTCACAGAGCATTCCATAGGATGAGTTACAAAATATCGGAGCGAAGGGAATGATAAAGCTTGTTTTGAACGTTCGCAAACAACGCAGACAAACATTGCAACCATTTTTATTACTTCCATTTCGTGTGAGCTATGCAGGTATCAATGCTTGGTTCAAATATTTTATTTTTATTCGAATGAGTGTTAAATTCGATGTATTTTGTAAACAGTTAGTAATAAAGGATTTATTGTTTTGACATGCTAAATATTTTGCAGTTATAAAAAATAATGCGTTTATAAACTGGGTTGGTTGATGGTGATTGTATGGCTTTATGTTTTTTTTTTGAGGAGCTCGTGACAAATTAGAACCCGTATAGATCGATTAGTCAAAGGTTAGTGACCATCCATTTCATATCAAGTTCCCCCCGTGCCTCGGAAAGCACGTAAAAGCGATTGGTCCCGGCTGTCATTCGTAGATCTTTGGCAGTCATTATGGGTAGTCAGAAGGCAGAAAGTCTGACCAAGGGGTATCGTGTTACTCAGTAACTGGGTTGCGAAGGTCCGATAGGCAGTCGCTCCATGTAAAACACTGGTATTCAGCTGCATCTGGTACGACTTGAAGCCGACCCCAATATAGTTGGGAAAAGGCTGATGATGAGGGTGGTTTGATGTTTTTAACACAATGCAATTGGGATAAAAGGGGGCACTTCGAAACACTTTTATTTACCGACATTCTCGATAAGATTTTGAAGTTGATTGACGTTGAGATGATTAGGACTAGATTATCGACGTTTTTAATAAGTCTAATTTTTATTGGTCTTTAGAGGGAATAATACTTTTGTACAGAGGCCAGCACATCAAGCTACTACAATCTGTCAAATTTCTTTGATAGATTTTCAACTTTATTACAAAACCATTAGGTTCATACTGAATTGGAAAAAATTGACAGTTAGGTATGACTTGATGTGCTGGCATCTGTACGTAATAATCAAGTTAATAGACCTTTGACAAATATCTGAAATGTAAGTTCACAATCGTAACAGAAAATTATTTCGGATGATTAAGATGCAGATCGCAATTCTATTCCTTAGCTAACAAACAATCTGCTATGTTTTAGCCTAAGGTAGTTATCTGTAATTCATTGGAGTCTTAGGCAACCTTTCCTGTTCTCTTTAGTTCGACTCAGGTCACAGCCAATGCTCAGCACAATAACTCAATGATCCAACCGATCCATTACTCGATAAATAACACATTTTCTTTCTGACCATTCAGAAATCAGTGTTATTTGTTCCGCGGCGATGCGGGGTCCACATTGTGCGCGTACGTTATCGCCGCCACGACTTTTGTCGCGCGACACAAAGGCCGCCGTCTGTCACCGACATTAGCTATTGTGACCTCTCTCACACGCCACCAGCCGCGGTGAGGATTGTGTGAGATTGTTCTTTTTGTCATTGTTCAAGTTGGGTTTAGAATCTGTTGATTGCGTTAGGGTTGATTCCGTTTGAAACAGCTGACGATTTGCAAGATGGCGATTTATTATAGTAGTAATTGGTTTTAAATATTAGGTTTATCTCAGGTACAGTCCGCGAGATCTAAGGTGAGTTTTGCATTTGTGTGAGTTATCATATATATATATATATATATCAAAAGTACAGTCAACTCAACAATTTTTTAAAACAAATTTTGTTCAAATCAAATCGTTATTTGTGAAACATGGGCTATTAGTGATCAATAAATAAAATTCAAACATAAAGGAATTATAACAATGCTTCTACACTAGACATTGCATCTTTATAATTTTCATTAGCTTCATTTTCACTCTCGTCTGATGTGTCGTTTGGATGAATAATGAATCGTTCCGTTATATCGTCAAGAACACTTCTTAACGCAACAATACAAGAGGACGTACCGCGCCTCAGGCCGGTTGCCAAAAAAGCAGTATAAACCGGTTTAGACAAGCAATTGACGCGTCGCGCTCTAGGCCGACGTCACATCTACACTTGACTATCTATGTACACTCACACAAATGCAAAGCTCAGCTTACGACTTGCGGACTGTACGAGTAATTATCAGGTAAACAATATTCATAAACATTGACGACATGATTGGCGTACTGATTGAGCGATTGGCTGCTGCGCTACATATCACGGGTTCGATTCCCGCACGGAACAAATATTTGTAAAGTCATTTATTTCTTAACAATAATACATTGTGTCGAAAAGTATGTTAGAACAAAGACATAATAAAAATAATCCAAAATCATTAATAATAGGAAAATAAAAATTGTGTCATAAAAAATAATAAAATATGTAATTACTCTGTCACAGCCTTTTGTCATTTTCAAATTCATCAGTACTATAGTAGACCTTCTTCTACAAATATGTCTTTAATATGTTCTTAAAAACATTATTTCCATTGTAAAAAAATTGTTGTTGTGTTCTCCTACAGATAGTTGTTCCGGGTCTGGGGGGCGATTCTCACGCAATAGACATGATGTCGAATTAGCGATATGTCGAAATAAAATGGCGGATGTCGAATGAAACCGATTTTTCGTATTCTCGAAATGTCACATTAGAGAAATGTCTATGCCTAGCGCTCGACTTGCAACGAGTGGTAAATGTCAGTCGACATGAATGTCGCGCGTGAAGTCTATCGAGTTCTCTAGTTGTTGTTGCTGCTTGCTCACGCCAATTCCGTGAAATTCCCATTATTATTCCTGCCAACTGTTGACACATTTCTACACAACAAGAGAAAACATAAAGTCTAATTACGCCAAAAAAATAGGTTAAACTTACCAAGCTCTGAGCTAAAAATGCACTCAACAAGTACATTAGCCATGTCAATTAAAATATGTAATAAATACCCGATATATTTAAAGAACAACAAAATAGTAATTTATACATTCATAAATAAATAAAAAGAGTTTATAATAAACTCAACTCAAACTCAAACTCAAATCATTTATTTCAAATAAACCATTTACAGGCACTTTTGAATTGTCAAGGAGTCAGTCAGTCAAAAAGTTGCAGCTAGTTGCTCGTTCCAAACAGTAGGTTTCTATGGAGAAGAACGAGCAAGAAACTCCATGAACACTCTTTTAAAATCAATAGAATATTACAAATTTAGGTTACATCATTCATGTTGAATCTAGAGGTACAATGCGAGAACGATGTAACAAATTGTGCACGTTAAAAGAGGTCCTAGTGGCAATGAAATTAGACAATTCAAAATAAATTTAAAATAACCGAGGCAGCTAAGAGATGACCAGTCTCAACTGACGGCGCCCGTTCACGAACATGACGCACGGATCGGCACCATTTAGTTCAACCATTTTGAAGGGAACCAAATGATCCAACACATGCGCCACCATCAGCGAGACATTCAAGTGAGCATGACAAACACTCAACCGCCAGGGCATATTCAAGTCAACGAAAGACATCTCGTAAATGGTGGCTTTAAAGTACATAGTGCTCACATGTATGTGCTATGCAAAATTATATAATACTAATAGTTTGAGTTTATACAATGCAAAGATAATGTAGTTCTACATCTTCAGCAGCTCCAAAAAAATTGTCACCAATGCTAATCAATAAATCTATGAACCCTTATGGCTGTGGAGCTAGACCAGCATCCAGCCAAGCATTTTTATCAGTGATGTAATCATCCAATTTATAATATGCTCGGCTGCATAGTGTGCGTTTAATATAGGACTTAAATTTTGTCTCATTAAGTTGAACAATGTGGGGAGGTATTTTATTGTAACACTTTAGACAGAACCCCATGAAAGAAGAATCTACTTTAGCCAGCCTGAAACCTGGTTGAACTAGTTGGTCCCTGTTTCTAGTACTATAGTTATGTCTGTCACTTCTTTTACCAAAAAGATGCAGATTTTTTCTAGCATACATAATGTTTTCATAAATGTATTGACAAGGTACCGTCATTATGTTAATTTCCTTAAACAGTTCCCTTAGAGAATCGCGCATACGTAGATTGTAAATGGCTCTGATTGCTCTTTTCTGCAGAATAAAGATAGACTCGATGTCTGCAGCTCGCCCCCAAAGTAAAATACCGTAAGACATAATACTATGAAAGTAACTAAAATAGACCAGTCTCGCGGTATCCACATCAGTAAATTGCCGGATCTTTCTGACAGCATATGCTGCCGAACTTAGTCGTCCTGCGAGAGATGTTAAATGAGGACCCCATTGTAGCCTTGAGTCGAGCGTGATTCCCAGGAAAACAGTTTCATCAACGAATTCCAGTTTCTCTTTATTCAATACTATATCGCAATCACTACTTTTGACATTAGGTAAAGCAAATCTGATGCATTTCGTTTTTTTTCCATTTAATACTAAGTTATTGGCTGTGAACCAATTTTCGACCTGAAGTAAGGCGTTATTTACATTGTCGAGATTATTAGCCCGTCTATTTATCTTAAAAATTAAAGAGGTGTCATCGGCAAATAACACCATTTGTGGTTGGTTTTTGAATAAACGGGGAAGATCATTAATATAAACTAAAAAGAGGAAAGGACCTAATATTGACCCTTGTGGGACTCCCATTTCTACTTTTAAACCATATGAATTCACCCCATTTATTTGAACTTGCTGCTGTCTGTCATACAGATAAGATTTTATTAAACTAAGCGCAAGTTTACCCAGTCCGTAATGCTCAAGTTTCAAAAGTAACGTGTCGTGATTTACGCAATCAAATGCCTTGGAGAGGTCACAAAAAATTCCTATGGCATCTTGCGCCTCTTCCCACGCGGTAAATATATGTTTTAATAAAGTGACGCCGGCGTCAGTCGTACAACGTCCTTTGGTGAAACCATACTGATGGTCGTGTAAAATGTCATTTGTGTTAAAATGAACAAGCATCTGATTTAGCATTATCTTTTCAAATACCTTGCTGAAAACCGGCAACACGGACACGGGTCTATAATTATTTGTATCTTTACTGTCCCCGGATTTGAAAAGTGGTATGACCTTACTAAATTTCATTAGATCTGGGAAAACTCCCTGGTCTACGCACATATTAAATATTATAGCCAAATAAGGCGCTATTGTTTCAATTATAGATGTGCAAACTTTAATAGACATGCCCCACAAATCTTCAGTTAATTTTATTTTGATTTGCCGAAATGCTTTTAAGACTGTTACGGGGTTTATATGTTTAAATTGAAATTCTACCGGGCAGCCTGGAACGTTCGCTTTTAATAACGCAATTGAGACGTCAGGTGAGGAATTTAAAGCTTCCGTGGTTTTAGCTGGTATGCTAGTAAAGAAATTAACAAATTCATGAGCTACTTCTAGGTTAGAGCTTATGGGACCATGTGATGTCTCCAATGTATATTCAGTGTTACGAACTTTTTTCTTGTTAGTCTCGTTATTTATAACTTTCCAAACTGTCTTTATTTTATCGTCTGCCGATTTAATCTTATTGCTAATGTATAGGGCTTTAGCTACCTTGCAAGTATTTCTAAAAGTTTTAGAATAAGTAGTAACATACTTGTTGAAAGTGTCTGTATTAATATAAGACTTAAGGTCATACAGCTCAAACAATCTTTCCCTACTTTTTCTAATCCCCCTAGTTGCCCAGTCACTAAATATAAACTTAGGGCTAATATGTTTTACCTTTTTTTCGAAAGTTTTATTAAATTCAGTCTCCACCACAGAAAAGAAATCATCATATAATTTATTTGCATTGTTATTATTATTATTATGGTCCAGAGCACTTAACTTATCATTTAGGGAACTATTGAATCTATTTAATTTACCAGTTGTAAATGGTCTAAATTGTATTTGCACTTTTGTCATAGACATTTTAAACATAATAGTTACCGTTTGTCCGCTGTGATCCGATGGCAGATAATTAACAATAGCATTATCCAAATAGTCACAATCGCAAAAAATATTATCGATGCAGGTAGCAGTAGTTGAAGTTACTCTAGTAGGTTCCATAAATACATTTGACAAATTGAATGACTTAAAAAGGCTTAATAATTGACTACTATTCAAATTATTTTCTAAAATATTAATATTAAAATCACCACAAATAATTATGGATTTGCTACACGGTGCGAGTTTCGCTAGGACATCTTCCATTACCGACTCAAATAAGGAATAGTTTTGGTAACTTGGGGGTCTGTACACGCACACTATAATATGCTTATCCAGCTCGACACAGGATAGTTCAATGCAATGTTCAACCGATAGGCCAACAATGTCATTCCTTTGTTTATATTTTAAACAATTTTTTATTAAGATTAATGAGCCTCCACGTGACTTAGCTTTACGATTAAAACAACTGCCCACAGTATAGTTTTCATAGTTAATTAGCATTTGGTAATCCTTCAACCAATGTTCAGTAAAACAAACAATGTCAAACATGGTTTTTTCTAAAAACAATTCAATTTCTAATAATTTGGATGAAATACCTTGAATATTTTGATGAAATAATTTCAAGGTATTCTGCTGTTTTTGCATCTTAACTTTTTGAGAGCAAGAAGGGACCTTGTTGTTTGTAGGTATAGCTATATTACTACCTTCTATTGTCTTACAAACTAGTTTAAATGATTATCCGGAGTGAAAGTCACATCAATAGATGGCTGGTCCATAATGACACATGGACCCTCCTTCGTACAGTTTGTATAATTATTTATAGCATGAGAGCTACAATTATTTAGGGTCACCACCTCATTATTAGTATCATTACTAATTGTTGTGGAGTTAATAATACAAGACTTCGACATACTACTTATGTCTGAGTTAATATTATAAGCTAATAGCCGCGCTATTTGATGTCTAAACCTAATGGGTAGATACACAGTATCCCTAGTCGATTTTAATTTTTCAACAAAGATGTTGGTGTCAAAAAACAAAAGTTTGTCACTATGTTGACTTACTAAAAAATGCACATGCTTATTTAACATGTGTATATAATTGTTTTGTCTGTTACTTAAATGTTCAAAATATGGGAATGCACATAAAATTATTTTATTACAATTAATATTCAAAATCTCTGTAACACTGTCAGTAATATCCTCCTTTTTGACCCTTAAACTGTTACCTATAAATACAGAAATATTGGTAGAAGGATTATATTCATATTTATTTATTGATGACATTATATGTTTGTACGATGACCCAGGAGTACAGTGGTTTAAAGTGTAATAGGTGAGGTTATTACTAATCAATTTCCCTATACCTCTTCCTATGCTATCTGAAAACATCACTGAAATACTAGCTTGACTACTATTAAGGGAACAAGTACTAGATACTGGGTGTGGCACTTCTTTTACACTATTAGGGCTTTCTTGGTTGGGGATACAGCCCTGTGTACTCACAGCTTGAGATGGGTCCTCCCTCTGACAAGAACACTGGCTGTTGCTGAGAGTCAGCGAGTCTATTCTGTCTGCATTATAGTTACACAAATCCACCAACTCATTAGCGGCCAGAATGTGTTCCTTTATTTGGTTTTCAGATATTACATATTTACTATAAAGAGACTTTAGTGAGTCATCCAGAACCTTTATTTCTGATTGTAAGCGCTGAGTGTCTATTTCATAAATGTTCTTACTATCTTCTAATTTTATTTGATAATTATTCAATTTATTAATAAGAGCAACACGTTCTTTCCTAAGTTGAATATTTTTGGAATTGTGTTTTTGTTGTTTTTTGAATTTACGACAGTTTTTAATAATTTTATTCAGTTTAGCATACTTTTTTAATTTATTTTTACTAACATTATAGCTAGACTTTTGATTTATTAAGGAATCTTCTGTAAGATCTATGGTTACTAACGAATGTGGGTTACAGTTTATATTTATTAATTCATTATATAAGTGGTCAGTTTCTTTGACCTGTGTATGTTCCGTTTCCATTTGTAATTTTAAAATTTGAACATTTGCCTGGATCAATTCATCCTCTAAGTCCCTAACTTTGCACAGAGCCTCCTCATACAAATTACTACAATTGTTAAAACCATCTGTGACCATTTTTAATTTATCCCGTTCATCAACAACCTCCAGGTATTGCTGATGTAAGACCACTAGCTCCCGTTTTAAGCTTGAGTTCCTGTCAACTATCTTCTTGACTTCCTCCTCACTTTCATCTCTCTCCTGCAACAGCTGTTTACATTGTTCATTGGATGCTTTTAGCTCTTGGAGGGCCGTTCTCAATTTAAGCTCCATATCCTGAGCAGTAGCCTTACGGGTCATCACAGGCATGGTTTCAGATATGGGTACTGGAAGTAGAATTAAAGAAACGGTGTGAGAAACAAAAGAATAGACAAAAACTTAGAGAATAAATGGGAAATGAAAAGAAAAATGGGAGAAGTTAGTGTAGGTAGTTATGTGGAGAAATGAGGCAAGTTGGCTACTGAAATTACTTCAAGGGCATTTATTAAATTAAACTACAATAATATCTACTTTTATGTCCCACAATATTTTTTCTATTTATTTGTGGGTAGGGTGCCTAAGTTACAGTTACTGATTAACTAGTATTTAAATATTATAAACGAAATATTATAATCATGAACCTTGTTGTTGTTGTATATACTTGGAATTTAACTATAATATACTGAGTGTATTCAACTTACAAAGATATTTTAAAATAAGCGACCTAACTAATTTTTTTTTTTTTGCTTAGTGTTATAAAAAGTTAAAAAGGCAAAACGGAGTTATGTTAAATCTTAAAAAGTACGTGTCTAAGCGTATAAGAGACGATTGTGTGCTATTAATAAAATAAAAGTAAACAATACTCCCCGTATAGATCCGTTGTTGAGAATAACAGCTGTTTCTTATAGGTTACCGGTAGGTATTGGTGTGACACCAAACACTGTGTTTTACTTTATATATTTGCAGGAAAACAATAACCCTGGGTTTTTGTGCTGTTGAATTACTACTGAACTAATATATACACATAAATTTCACTTATTTCCTAATTAAAACTAATTATAAAATACGGAACAAAATTTGACAAGTCAATCGGGCAGTGTTGCCACTTTTTTTTTTTGAAAAAACGTAAATGATGATGAAACGTAGATGAAACGTAAATGTTATTACATAATATATCTAATATAAATAAATAAATAAAATATTAATTTTAAATTAGGTACATAATGTAATTACATTAAAATAATAAAAACATAATAATTAATAATGCAATTATTTTATAATTAATAATACAATAGTAATTAATAAAAAAATCATTGCCTAATTAATAATACAATAATTGCATAATTTTATTAAAATATGTTCATAATTACATAATAAATAACCAGTTACAATCAACTAAATAGTCAAACAAAAGCCCTTTTATTCTCTCCTACTTTTACTTTTGCTGTGCCCGACCCGGGTCCGCATTGTTCATTTCTGTAAGTGCACATGTGGATGCAATAAATATATTGAGTGAACAACAAAAAACAATGCCAGACAAAAGATGCAAAAAATTACGTTAAGTTTCGTGATAGAGATCCAAAAAGCCTGCGACATTTATCTCTATTGATTATGAGAATACGATTATATAAATTTTGTGACATTTTCAGTAGACCTTTAAAATTAGACATTATCTCGAATTAGAGATATCTCGAAAGAATTAAGAATCGCCTCCCTGGCTGTTTGTGTATGTGAGTTTATATGTTTGTAAACGCACCCACAATTCAGGAGAAATTCATAGTGTGGGGCAACATTTCATAAAAAAAACATTTAATTTGAAATTGGAAGCACTATGTACAGTTGAAAAAAACATCTCTTT
Source organism: Charanyca ferruginea (assembly GCA_947361185.1). Lineage (NCBI taxonomy): Eukaryota > Metazoa > Arthropoda > Insecta > Lepidoptera > Noctuidae > Charanyca > Charanyca ferruginea. Next base: position 22,781,961 of record OX376078.1, on the reverse strand, counting down.
TGCAGCTTTTAATTTGAATTGCGGCACTGTCTGTGTCGTGATGTGTCCCCGGGGTGTGATCGCGTCACTAGGCGACACGCGGGTGGACAATGGCGTCAATTTGCGTACATGTATAACGTCACTTGTCACACTTCATTATGGAACCGTTTCCTCTTGACTTGTGATCATTGAGACAGACATACAGTGTTAGGTAGCAACGAGAGGTGTATGTATAGAGGCCGGCACATCAAGTTACAACAATCTGTTAAATTCTTTGATAGATTTTCAACTTTATAACAAAATTATAAGGTCCATATTCAATTTGAGTTTGACAGTTTGGTATGGCTTGATGTGCTGGCGTCTGTACATTGTAACAGGTATGCCGATGACGGGTTTGGTGGCTACTTCAGAAAGCCAAAATTCTCGTAATTAAAAACGTTAAAAATCTATTTGCAATCTCATTTCATTGCAAATTAATGTCGAAAACTTGTCAACAACGTATAATGAGATTTACTTTTGACAGATGCACTGACATTACAATGTGTACGTTCTTAAAAATACTGGAATAAGTAGTGATGTTATCTTCACTGTCATCAGTGACGTGCGGTTCATACAGACACGTTCGACATTGTCTACTCACTCAGACTCAGAACTCAGATAAATATTTATTATCTTGTTTTATTTTATTTTGATATCTAATATTTTGTCCACGACTAATTACCGCCGCGACATTAGCGCCATTTCAACGAAGAAACATATTATTATCGGGTCATCCATGAATTTCTATAATTAGAATGTAAGGTGTTACTCAATCGAATTGGATGGCTCAACAAAAAGTATTATTTTTGAATTTCTAAATAATCGGTTTTATTTTTTGTTTTATCCCAATAAGGCCAATATTTTCACAAATAGGTACGCCAAGTGTAGTGTCAGCATTAGGTATTGACCTAATTCGTTTTTGAATTTGTGATTTGCTTTTGTGACTTCACTCTCAGTGTTCCGCACGATCTATCTACCTTTTGTTTTATAATCTGAGCGCATAAGTATGTGAAATTGAACCTGTACGTAGTTATCAAGAATAATTCAACCTCAACAAATCATAAATATGAACTTGGAAGTGAAAATAAGTTCGTGATAAAATCAAATTAAACTCGTAAATCGCTGTAAAGTATTACATATAGCCAAACTTTATTTAATATCGAGTGAAAACTCTTAACTGTCCATTAAAATATATTTATAACTTACATCTTGTTCTACTTATATTATTGAATGTTATAACGTAATTATGCGTGTGGAAATGTTTTTATCAACTTGATTTAATATGAGTAAAACAGTACACATATTTATTAAACACTTTTTATCTTTATTACTTAGAAACCCATTACTTGATAGGCTTTTTATGACTTCTTTAAAAACTTTTGTATTGTTGTGATTATTGCCACGAGAGCATTACGCAAAAAAAAAATTGTAAGTGAAAACGAGTTTTGACTGAAGCAATTTTTTTTTCAATGTCACATATAATAAAATTATGTAACTCTTTTATATTATCTTTTGTTACATCATTGTGAAAAGATTTATGAATTCGGCGGCAAGAACTACTGACCTAATAGAATAGCCCACACAACATATTTAAAACCTGTGCATTGTCAAAGTCTCCATTATTCGTGATCTGGGTTGTACACAATATTCCCCTATGGTTCAGTTGTCCAGACGAGCATGCAAACTATCTGACATTGACATTAAAGCTTTATGTCGTAGTAGTGAGGGTGAGTTCCGCAGTGATGCCAGTGACCTGTAGTTACCGGTACATCTAGGCTCACATCGAGTGCAACTCAAAAGTCTCGACTCGCGTACCGCTGTATATCGCTGATCTCATTTGCATTGTAGGAAATTGTATTTTTTCGTGCGCCAGGCCGCGACCTTTTGTGGAGGACCACCGTTTGTATTCCTACATACATGCAGATAGGTATATTTTATACATTAGTATAGTAGAATAGCCATGCTTGCAGGAACTATGATATTATTGTAGTGACATTGGCTTTATTTCAATAAAAACTTAGTACCTAGGAATATATATACAAAACTTAAATCTAAATAATAATATTATGTACAATTGTAAGAAAAAGGCAGGGAGCTCAAAGGGCATCAAAAAACTCGTCCACATCGTTGTCAACGGGAAACGTGCCCAACAGGCTGGCAGCATTACCACGTTGTATGGCAATACTGATTCTTTGACCTAAGAATAGACCAGCCTTCGGGTCACGTGAAGAGTCGACCAGCCGCTTGGCGATGTCACGATAAACAATATGGGCACTCGGACCCCATGGCCCTAGAGTTTCCACCCCAAACGGCTCAAATATATAGCTTCCAAGAAGGTTATTATATTTGCGCCGTTTGAGGTTTTCGGCACCTGCAGCAGCCGCCCCAGCACTACACGTAGTGCTAGGAAGATGAGATGGCGCAAGGGTGTCGACACATGTTGCGTCCCACACCAAAGGCCTACCCAACTTCCAAGGCATTATGGTCATCCCATCTGGTCTCTTCACATCGTCGCGTGCCAAGCCATTGGGTTCTAAAATAGCAGGCACCCCAGCGGTGGCAAGAGCACGACGGAGGATGTCATTGATGCTGGCGTGTCGTGCCATTCGGCCTGCGCTTCTACTGCAGGATAGGCCATGATGTCCGAGGCAGTCGACTGCTTCACTACACTGGCAACGATGTGGAGCCCCGCATGGAGCGCCCAGACGCAGGCATGTAGCGAGTCGGAAGGTATTATCACACAGCATAGTACCGATGTTGGGTGACGGAAGTGCCTGAAGCCAGAGGCCCGACTCCCACTCACCCACAGCCAGTAGGCGGGCACGCTCAGCAGAATTGGTGGACGTATTAATTAGATTATTCCGTACCAACCTGCAGAGCGGCTCATCCCACTGTCTCTGGGAAGATGGGTTCACGGGCCGATCTGTATCCGGGCAAGCCACTTTCCAGGCGTTCACCGCATCAGTCAAGCACGGCACTTCAAAGTCAACCAGTGGAGGGGATAAAATTTTTGACAGTGACATTTAAAGTTTTGTTTGGAAGAAAGATAGATGAGCTAGCTTTAGTTAGGAAGTTTTATGCTTTGTTATTCGTTAAGTATTCGTGGTGATTCACAGACGTATTTGTCACTTAGCCGTCTTTTTTAGAATAAGCTAATGCTAGAAAAAAAAATTGGACATTATTTTTATTAGGTAGGTATATAAACATATAGAGAAATAAACTAATACAAGTTTAGGTTTCTAATCTAACTAATAAATAGTCAACTAAACCTTTATTCCTTTACTTCAAAGAAAGTTCCGCATTTAATTATTCCGCCACACAATACAGCTACGGCGTAGCGTGACCGTAGCACCGTAGCGGCGTAGGCTGCTACGAGCTGAACGGTTGAAATGAATAACTAATCTGATCATATCGTACATGTAACGATTACGTCGTTTGAAGGCTTTGTAGTCGTTATAAGTTAACTGCCGACTTAATGTAAGGTTAAACGTAACTTTAAGTAGGGTAGGTGCGTTGAAGTGCTGTCGTCATTTTAAATAATAAGGTCGTTTTTGTGGCCTCATTTTCATATTAATATGTCGTATGGTTTTCTAAATGAGTCCCTTGAAATATTGAATTGGCATGATGTTTAGATTGCTAAGACATATATATATCGTTGTCATCTTTATTTACATTATGTTCACGCGTATAAGTTCAAAGTGAATGATGAAACCGTGATTGAAATAACGTAACTTAATGATGTAAAAGCCTGATTTAATACTGTAAAGATTGTTTCCCATCTTTATTCGCGTAATAATAATAGGCTATATAATACGAGGCTAGCATACACTGTAACGATTTGACTGCCCGACGCACACTACTTGATTATTTGAAAGTGCTTGTTATTGATAAACTCACAGTGAGAGATTGACATCTACTACCATAATCTTAGCTCTATGACTGTTGGTCATCATATTCGAAGATGAGACAACGCTAGAACAGGACGCGCGCCGGCCACCACAGAGCGACGCTGTCTCGGAGGCGGATCAGATGAGCATTGGAGTCCGCATTCACGATGTTCATCTGAGCCGTCTCCAGGACGGGTCGACTCATTCACCGCTACTTTGAACCTGGGGAAGTCGTCCGGACGTTAGAGGGAATCAACAAGCTACCGGTTTATCATTATCATCATCAACATCGTCATCATGATCAACATCATCGTTATCATTGCATCATCTTCCGTAACACCGTCATCAATTGTAGCCATAGTAATATTATCTATACTAATCTATACTAATATTATAAAGCTGAAGAGTTTGTTTGTTTGTTTGTTCGGTTGAACGCGCTAATCTCAGGATCTACTGGTTCGAATTGAAAAAATATTTTTGTGTTGGATAGTCCATTTATCGAGGAAGGCTATAGGCCCATGCGAAGCCGGGTCGGGTTGATAGTATAAGTATAAGAGATTTTTACCAATCACCGCCTATTTGACCCCGTTTCATAATTAATACTCAATACTTTACTACATTCCACAATGTGAGCTTAGGTGGTAACTTATAGTATAGTAGATCATTATGGACCCTGTCGGGCACAGTAAATAAGTAAGTAGGAGAGAGGAAGCTTATCATCTAAATTATTATAAAAATGAATGAACAGCTAATTTGTAATAATAGCTTAACTTAGCTTTTTTGCGTGTAGTTTAATTGGGTTATATTTTTGTATGTGACTAGCTAGTGGGCTAGTGGGCATTAGGTTAAGTTTTACTGTAATGTTAGCTTTAAGCCCTTAAAATTACTTAAAATATAAACATGTAAATATATTAATAAATATATACGCGATTTGGTACCATGGGTTATGTAAAATTAAATTAAATTAAGTACGAATTTGTTTTTTTATGGTTTTGATTTTATGAATTGTTTGAAATGTGTATTATTTAATATTACTTTTTGCTAACATAACTATTTTTTATTTCAATTAAGTAGGTGGCATGAATACTTCTATATTATTATTCTATGTAGATATGCTTATTATATTAAGATTTTAAAAGTAAAAAATAAAAAATAAAACATTTAAATATTCATTTATCGAGTAATAGCATTTATTTATTAGGAATTGTTTAAGTTTTTTTAACAATATGTTATTTTTTTCTTCTTCTTTTATTAATTTGGGTAGTTTATTATATATTTCACACCGTCAAATCTTCGGACTATGTGTTGTGCGGACTATCAGCATCGGTGTGTAGACTACATCGATGTTGATAAACCGCGCATCAATCGAGCAACAATGAGGGAATCGAAGACAATCAACGAGCGAAGTGAAGACAACCAGCGAGGGAAGTGTTCGGATGTAATATTAGGGCTTTTATGACTACTTTACCATTTTTTGTGTATTTTTGTGTATTAGTTGTGTAGGGAAGCTATGTGGGTTTAGCGTATACTCTTTGATCGTAAGATTCGCAAACGTCTACCTTAGAAGTCAGTTAATTCTCACGACGAGGTGGTGTGCAAGCCGCGGCTCGCCGAGGACTCCATACTGTAGGTAGTAAAGCTACCTGAAATCGTGAGTAAGCTTACTACAAATAGTAACAACTTGACGCATCTTGCCCCACTGGTCCTCCTACCGCCACAAATTCTAATAAAAGCAAAAAACAATGTAAATAACAATGGTTTGTTTTGTTGCGGTTGCGGCCAACAAAGCGTTCTTAGGTCTAAGTGCGATAAATGCAAACAAAATAAAGATATTAATTAAAACTAAAACTGCGATCACATTAAATTCGATTAGATTACAATAAGTTGTGTGGTGCCGATTGCGCATAGCACCACCCCATTACTACCCGTGGGTGTCGTAAAAGGCGACAGAGGGATTTTGACTAGAGGATGGGAAGCAGCGTCCTTCTGACTACCATAACACCTACTAAGATCGTCAAAACGCTCCGGCCAAGCATGGTGATTATGGCTGATATGATGATGATCATGATGAGATTAATCATAATATTATAAATCATTCCACAGTATCTACATAGTATATATCCATGATAAGAATGCTTGGAAACATGCTGGTCCCGGCTCCGACAGTCTATTATAGTCTAGACAATATCAAACTGATTGCTTATTAAAACTTCTTAATTTATACTTAATAAATACATTATATTTAATTCTTGTTCCGGTTCACACACTAGTTCATAGTTCGTTTAAATGTATGGAGTGGTTGTCTACTTTTTCAATAATTGTAAATAATAATATGTGAACACTATGTATCTATATATACAACTTAGCTGTCATTCTTTTTCTTGTAATACTTTGTACTATATTTCAACATAGTCTTTGTATGCGAGTGTCAATGCAAAATATTGTACACATTTTTTTTTAAAGAGTAAGTATGGAGTTCCTCCCCATTCTTCTCCATACGAAACTACCTTTTGGAGGGCGCAACTAGAATCAACTGTTTTTTTATATGACGTTCAAAAGTGCGTGTAGTGGTTTAATTGAATAAATGATTTGACTTTGACTTTGACATTGCACCTGTGCGAAGCCGGGGCAGGTCCCTAGTAATATGGAAAAGAACAGTGTGTGTGTGTATTGTATGGCTAATAATAGGTTTCCCTGTTTAACTAGAATAAGTATAAAACCTGCGGACGGACCACTAAGAAACATTTAAGTTCAAAAGATGTTATCTACCTATATTTTAGTTTAAATTGTGGTTACTTACGAGCTTAGGTGTTTGTCTTGAGCCTAGGTGGTGTGGAAAAAAAAACTTTATTTCTGACCATGATTCATTTCGTTAGTAACAAATGTAATAGAATGGTATATTTTAATCTGCTGCATTTATCTGACACATACTTATGTATACCTACATACCTATATGCCCCTAATGCAACATTACGGCGCAACATGACTATTCACTAATGACTTTCAGAGTGCAGTTGACGTTTCCAAGCACTCTGCGCATCATTGATGCAATTATATTGAAACCAATATGTGCTTTGGCAAACATTCCTAATGCACTGCAGTAACTTGGAAGCCCAAAATAAGGCAAAGCATAAAGCACACACACACATCCACACACAAACACACACAATATGACGACACGGTTGGCGCAGTGGCTGAGCGATCGACTACTGCGCAGCGTGTTGCAGGTTCGATTCCCGCCCAGGGTAAATATTTGTGTGATGACGATGAGCACTTGTATTTGCCTTGTGTCTGGGTATTGTTTATCTAAATATGTATGTATTAAAAATGTATATGTGTAATCGCTGAAATGTATCAGCTGTCTTACACCCTTAGTACAGGGTCTCCCTAGTTTGGGGTCAGATGGCCGTGTGTGAAATGTCCCCACTTATTATTATTATTATAACACACATACAAAACAACACACACTCTACACACACACACACACACACACACACACACACACACTCACACAATATACACACACACACATACACACACACACACGTATATCTCACGTTAGAACAAACAGCATACATCAATACCACATACATTCTGTACATTTTACCTGAAACGTAATTTTCATCCAATAATTTATTTCTCGTTGTCTCCGTGCGTCTTATCGCGGCAGCCACGCATGTTCGCATGCACGCCGCACTTGCTCGTGACACAAGATGGCCGATACTATCGTTACGTGTGTACTCGGCTTTATTATGTTAATAGACTTGTGTCGTTAAGAGTATGATGTATTGTAAGAGGATTGATTCTCAAGTGATAGGGAGGATAAAATGGTAGATAACTTATTTAGAGTACAAATTATTGCTTCTATGTTTTTGATGATCTAATGTTTTGGCTTCTTGCTACCTAACATTAAATTAAAACCATGATTAAAACCGACACTAATCTTATAAAGGGGTAAAGGTAGTTTGTACTGCGGGTACGATTATTAAAAGAATCCCTAGTAGAAAGCTACACAGCCTACAAGTATACGTGTATCAGTAAATACTTGATGCTTCGCCGACGAGATTCGTTCTCGACCGGCGCAGACCAATAAGGATGTGCTCACTTATTCACTGTCCGAGTACAACTGCGCCATAAATAAGTTACAGCCTCAGATGTTTGTAGTATCGAAAGGACTAGTATCACTTTTCACCTCGCAGGACTATATTACTAACATCATAATCATTTTTTTTGCATAAACAACCACTTTTGTTCTATGACTTTCGTCTATATTTTTTAATAAAACATATATAATCCATACTTCCATACTTTAATATTATATTAATGTGAGAGGAACTCTGTCTGTTACGCTTTCACGATGAAACGGCTAAACCGATTTTGATGAAATTTGGTATGAAAATTACTTGAACCCTAGGGAAGGACATAGGCTACTTTTTAATCCGCGACTTCGTCTGCATCCGCGATAACCGACATTCACGCGCACGAAGTCGCGGGCAAAAGCTAGTAATATTATAAGTTATAAGTAACCATGCAGTGAACTGCTACGAAATGCAGATAAAAATTGTTAATGTTAAGTCTATTTTTGCTAAATTTATTATATCTTGTAAAAGTCGTACTATAGTCCTACGAGGTGTTTTACAAATAACCCTATACAATAGTGCATAAGTGCAACACGAAGTAAGAGGCTAGTGTTGCTGCCAATAAATGGAAACAATTAATGTTTGAGTTCACTGCCCGCTTCTCTGTTCTTCAATTAATACTCGTATAATCTGAGTATCTTCTTCACCTCAGGCCGCATCGTCACTTAAGATCAGGTGGACTTATCTAAAATGTAAAGTGTAAGCTTTAGATAAAACGGAGACTCAATTTGATGAACTAATTGGTTCAACGACGAGAATATAGAAGTAAGTAGAATTTACTTTGAGAGCTCTGAGCTCTGAAGGCGTTATGTAACGAAGATTGTTTTTTTTTTGCATTTGTTGGTGTTTTGGGGACTATAGTCTGTATTGTCTACATAATATATGTATACAATATGATGGCGGAAACTTACCGGTTTACTCGATCACACTTTCAATGCCAAGGATGCAGTGTAGTAAATGTGACTGACCAGATGACTTGCAGTGTTGATTTTAAGAGTTCGACTGTCCAACTAGTAGACTCAATAGTTAAACTATGACACCGTGACTGTTGCGGTCCTGTTCACAGATAAGGGGCCGTTAAACAGATACAATAGTTGAACAATCACAAGTGATCTTATAAAAATCATAGGACCGTTGGCCAGATAATTCTTGTAGGTACAGCATTGTGTCGCAGCTTCACTTAATTACGAGGGACTATAATAAAACTATGAATGTATGTTGACCCGCACAAGTAGGTCGCGAAGCCTCACAGCTGTTCCCAGTTGAGCGAGTGCCATGTGAGTGTGTGCACGTATGTGTGTGTGTGATGAGTTCTGGTGAAACGACAATTGTTTCACTAATAATAATTATGGATCGTTTTGCTGCTATTTAATGTGGAAAGTAGGTACTTAGTTCTTCTAGATGATACACGACGTAAGTCTGTTGATACTGCCTGCAAATAGGATCGCAGGAGACTCACGCTCTTAATCTTTCGCGATGAGATGTCTTAGAGAGCACCTATAATAGCGCATTAAATAGGCGACTGTTGTGATTCCGTTACAGTGACATTTTACCAGCTTTCTACAAAATTTCCCATCGTCCCCATTATATTTCCTGATTGTATTACTCATAATAATGTACTCTGAAATAACTCAATTGTGTGTCACAGCCTCGCACACGCTGATAACACAATTTGTACATAACATTAGGGACTGTAATACATTCTGACAGTTTCCTGAAGCTTTACCGATACGTATAGACATTGTGTTACAAGGAATCTGTTACAAAAAGGATATTTTAAATCTTCATGTTAAGGCTCGATGTTCGTAGAGCTCTATGAGAATAATATTAGCGTGTTTAAAACAAGTCGCGTAGTTAAACTATTTTGACTAGATACAAAATTGTTCTGTCTACAACAGACAAAAAAGGAAGTCTACGATACGTCTTTTATGATTAGTGAGTGGTCACATTTAGATATATTTAAGGTAAAAAATAATTCTGTTCTTGGTATCTGCGTTAGCGTTGAGTGGACTATATTGTGGTTGAAATAAAATTAAGCGTTGAAAACGTAATTAACACAATGTAATGAGTAAACGGATAAAGTGACAATTTGTGCAAAAAAAACATTATCGTAATGGGTTCCAACCATAAAAATATCAAAGAGATCGTAACAAGTTGTAACGTGCTCTTTGATCTTTTTCAAGCAAAATGTTCATATTTATAATGTTGTGCTGATGCCTTTGCGTGGACACAGTTTTATACAAAATCTGACATTTCAATTAGGTATTTACCAAACGAATAAAGGTGATTACAATTTTTATTCTCCAGTGGCCTATTTATCAGTATCGGTGGATGAGTCGCACACAATCGGTATTTTCGTGCAAAATCTCTGCTCTTTATTATAATCTTCACTACTAACACGCAATATCTTTCCACCTATATATAGTTTCTTATCGACGAACGGCCTCGGTCAATGAGGGCGAGCCTAGAGTCTTGAGTTATGGGGTTTTTATGCTCTGGACTTTAATCCCAAACGCCTATAAAATAAGGCCGGGTTTACGATGCAAGCGTGATAACATTTAGCGTAATGGATAGGTCTAGGTTGTTTTGTATGTAAAATAAAGGTGTTCTAGTGTTGAAGGTGCGGTGTTTAGCAGAGTTATTGTGTCGTGTGAATAAAAGAGATTTAAGATAGTAAAATTATAAAATATTTGATTGAAGCATTTATTGTAATTCTTTAGTCATGAACAGTGTCTGTGCCTCGGCCAGCAGTAAACCGGTTAGTCTCGGCTGTCATTAGTAGATCTTTGGCAGTCGTTATGGGTAGTCAGAAGCAGAAAGTTTGACAACTAAATGGTATCGTGCTACGCAATAACTGGGTTAAATCACAGTCACTCAGCTGCATCCAGTTAGACTGGAACCCGATCCCAACATAGTTAGGGAAAGCTAGGCAGATGATGAGTTACAAACAGTATGGCGTTTGTCCAGTGTTTTAGGAATACCTGTGAGACACAATTCACATCCCAGACAAGAGACTGGTATTTATCTCTCGAAATTACCAACGCAGCAGGCTATTTATTTCACATTAAGGAATTACAACAGAGGATACACTACGTATTCATTTTCTCAGTAAAAAAGCAAGCGAACATTCTCAGTTTATAGTAAAAAGTATTTTCGTTCTTCATCAATAATAACACTTTTTTAATTAAATATAACTAATCTTGAGAACGTTGTGCTCAATGCGCATGACTTGCTTCTAACAAAAGTAAATTCAAGTTAATTTATACCTTATAAATCTCCTTTAAACAATACTTTGCGAGTAACATTGTAAGTATCTTAATTCGACAGCGTTTAAGTTGTAAATTGCCTAACAAAGCATTTAATAGAGTTCTACTTCGAAATCAAGTAAAATAAACTTTTTGCTCAATGTTAACAAGTTCACCCTAAGTCCTTATCGTTTGAGCAAGATAATGGATTATAGTTGTTTACTGGATTATAAACCTTTTGTTTGGTAATCATTAAGATTTAAATGGCACTGGATTAAATCTTTCAGATGATATTAATTTGAAAATAGATACTTTTCTTTGTAAACAGTTTGGGACAACTATTTTGGGACCACAAAAGATATAAACCGGCGGGGACAAGCCACACTTTTGTTTTAAGAATTGCGTCGTTTCAGTCTGTTTTGAAATTGTATTTAGTTCGGAAAAAATATACCGTACTTTTACTGCGGTATTGCTACCAAACCAAACAAATGTTTGATATGAAACACTATATACTTACAAGTGAAAGACAGGGGTCCATATTGGCTCACCTAAAGTTCTTTACCCGAAATTGTACTTCCTAAGGGTTTGTGGATTTGTGAATGATCACTCTTCCTAAAATTTTTCATCCTTAAGTTTTCCAGTAGGATGAGGTCATACGAACATTAACACCGCGCGAGAACCGACTCGAACAGTTGTATGAGACAAATAACTTTAGCCTCTAAGTATGCATACACATTAAAAAAAGCCGGTCAAGTGCCAGTGGAACTCATGCACTGAGGGTTCCGTACTAACTTGTAGCTATGTAACTTGTAGTACGTTTATCAAGGGAGGTTTTCACATTATTTTTTCTAATGCTACACAACACTGCTTCATGCTAAACGTGATTCTAGGTCTACGAGAAGTACTCTACAGGTTTTGATTTCCTTACGAGGTGTCAAAATGTGTGGTATAAACAGCCGTATCTTTTGATTACGTTGACTTAGATATTTGATTCTTTTCATCGGTCCAAGGGATTGCATTGCGTTAGTATTTGATATTTATTTCAGACTGATAGATCCACTCGTCGCTGACAAAAGTGCCTTGACAGAAGAACAAATAGATGGACAACGAAGTGATCCTATAAGTTTCCGTTTTTCCTTTGAGGTACGGCAACCCTAAAAATATTGCGATTTCCCATTTAAACTATTTTCTTAATAATATTATATTTTGTGTACAATTTATTTAAGTCGCAAGTACATAGTCATAATATTATGAAAATAAAAGAAAATCAGCACCCAATTCACCAGTAAGTACCCCGAGCTATGATTGATAAGTGCCGCGACCGAATGAACGAATGACATGCGACCGGATTAACGAGTGTTATGAGACCGGGTGAACGAATGGCATGCAACCGGGTAAAGGATCGAGAAGAAGGATCTGTAAACGCTTTAAACTGAAGTTCTGCCATAAAAGTCTAACTTTTGACTCTGACGATGTACTCACAAGTGCTTATCATGTATCAGTGTAACATCAAGTTAGAAACTCACAGTTTAACACAACGTAAGCTTGCTTCATTACTTTAGAGATCAATTAAAGAAGATACAAGTATCTGTCGATGTGTTCACAATCTCTGATCACCTTCGATGGAACATGTTTCGGTTTTGTTCGTCAATTAGAACTGGTGCGTGTGAGGAGGGTGTGAGGAGGGTGTGAGGAGGGTGTGAGGAGGGTGTGAGGAGGGGGTGAGGAGGGGGTGAGGAGGGGGTGAGGAGGGGGTGAGGAGGCGGCACGCGGGGTGGGAGGGGGTGCTGTCGGACGTGATACTACTGCTGATCTGACTGTGACGTGTAGATTAATGTCATTCGTGTAGTCGTTCGATGTCTATTGTTTATTTATTCGTACATATACTAATGTATGTGGATACCCATCTTTATTAAACTAAATATTTACATACATGCCTGCTAAAAAGTTGTGCATTACATTTCTACATTGGAATTTTAATATAAATGTACTTTGTTTGGGTTGCCCGTAGGGTGTCCGGGCTAGGGTCTGTAGCACCCCTCCATTTCATCCCGAGGGTGTCGTCGAAGGTGACTAAGTGAAAATCCGGAAGTCGGGCAGCAGCGGCTTCCGTGTACTTAACAACCTCACTGCGATCCCCAAGACCCCTGCCAAGCGTGGGGATTATGGCAACGCCTTCCATTTATGGGGGAGGCCTTTGTTCAACAGTGGACATCTTCAGGCTGATAATGATGATGTACTTTGATTTATAATTTTGATATGATTCTCTTAACTCTATTTTGTGGCAGAAGCTCGTTATGGGGCGACACATTCTATTGTTTATTCATTGTTCAGCTTCTTCGGATTTACAAGCTTACTGGAACGTTCGCAATCTTATCTCAGTCTCAATCTGTAAAATATACCATTCATTGTTTGACATTGATTGTCGCTGAGATGATATCACGACTAGATTTTGAATATTTTTAATGACAAGAATTCAAGAACAAGAATTCCCACATTCAAGAATTTCTTAAGAAATAAGCAGTACCTGTGTACTCATATTTTATAATGATCTTTTCCTGTGTTGTCTACTGTGTGTACATAAATAGTTAAATAAATAAATAAGTATTAACCGTTTGATTTGAAAGATTATTCCAGTATTTTATTAGAATGTTCGCATTTCAATTTTAGTTATAATCTGTCAATAATATCTCTGCTGCATCTCTGCTTCGTAATCCACATTGATATTTTCTCTGACATGTGATTTTAATTTAATTAGATTTTAAACGTTTTTATTTACGAAAATGGCCTTTCAACCAACATAAAAACATCCAAAACAAAAAACAAAATTGACTTGTAAGTTTTCTTACCAATAAATCTGTTTATCTGTTTGTCACCATAATGATAGGTCATTTCATGCAATATTACAAAAATAAGTTTTTTGGTATATTGCGACCTAACATTCTGATTACGCATCTCATTTTAAAATATCATACGCAGCTATTTTACGAATATATACTAATAATTATGTTTTCCTTGTTGCAGGTCAGTTCACTTTACATCACGAACGACAGAAACGGTGAGATGTTACAAATCAGTAGGTCGATTCTGTCAAACAACAACTCGCATCTCACATCGCTATTCTCTCTCACTCATAAGGTTCAAAATTACCTTGATACTTTGAATCGGGTTCGAGTGCAAAGTGAGCTTCGAAGTGACGGGGAAATTACCTTACAGAATGCCACTTGTTACGTCATCTCATACTTTATCTGTTAAAATCTCGCTGTCAATTTAGTTCAATTCGCTGACACGCTCGCAAGGGTGGCGCTAGTGTAAATTCGAATTATCAACCGAGTTTTTAGAATGCCAATCAAGAAACTCACAGCGGATTCAGATTCGAAGTTTAGAATGAGGTCTTACAGAATCACACCACAGAACAGGAGGGCAATTCTACTCACTTTTCGTAATGTTTGCATTGTGATTTGTCTCAATCTGTCTAAATGTCCCTATTTTCACATACATTATTACTTAGATGAGATTATGTCACATTTTTAACGTTTTTAATAACTAGAACAAGTCTACGGTATAGATTTTACAGAATAATGTCGTAGAGACGTTTTAATTGAATCACCCATTCAAATAGAGAGTGCATAGAGTCTCCGATCACGTAGAGCTTGTTTCAGTTCAACAGAGCGCGGTAGAGCCGCAAACAGATCAGTTTGCTCTCTGCACACGATATGTTGCGGTGACTCTATCATGATTGATGGACAGGTTGTGAGTAACGATATACTGCTGTATCAGGACGTTAATACGTTATGAAGATCTAACTAACTATAATGTGATTTGACTTTTGTGTGTTTTTTGTATTGTAGATAAAATTGCTAGTTTATTCTTGACCACATGTAAAATCAGGATACAATTTAATGTTCAATTAATATAATTTTAAATTATTGTCCCAACAAAATTGTTAACATTTTACTATATACAGGGTGGGAACGACGATACGACAAAACATTAAAATACTAGTAATAGTTCATAAGAATATTTTGAAACTATCAAATAGATCCTTAAACCGAAATCAAAAAAAAAATCAGATATACTAAAGGGCATATAAATGTAACCAAAATATAACACCATATGAAATATTGGTTTTCTATCTTGTGAGACGAGCGACAACTTGTGGCATCAAAATTTAATATTATTAATGCTCAATAAAAACAATTACACCGAATTACCAAATCCTACCATGATATGTTTTGTGCTATTGCCATCCCCACTCTGTATAAGCGCTAAGTATATAAGCGCAGACTAAATTGCAATGAAAGATAAAACAATGAGTCATGTACAATCTTGCATCGTAGCTAACTTGCTACGGCGTAGCTGGCGTAGCGGCACGCCTACGCCATCATGTAGGCCCTGTTATATTCCTCAAACATTTGTTATATTTAAATTTTATGGTACTCGGGCCCAGAGCAGAGCAAGACGTTGCTCTAAATTATGCTCTGTGGTGAACAATGTCTATTAAAACCAATTGTTTATTTGTTTGTATTGGATAAGCTCAAAAAACCCTGAGCCGATTTAAAAAAATCTTTCACCAAAAGGAAGCTACGTTATCCTTGAGTCCTATAAAATTCACGCGAAAGAAGTTGCGGTCAAAGTGCCAGTTATTTATAATCACAAAGTTTATAAAAAAAATCGTCATTTCAAGCAACACTCTCAATGTGCCCTTCAAACAAATTCAACTCCAAAATTCATCTTCATAATAACATTAAACAAAACTTCGGAAAAGTATCAACATTATCACATCCCCGGGAGGATGGATGGCGGATGGCGAATGGTGGATGGTGGGCAGTCATAAATAAAAAACGCATCAATTATGGAGCGCTCGGAGAGGGATCCGCCTCAAGGACTCTTGAGCTCGAGGGCTGCGTGCGTTTACCGAGGAAAAGACAGTCTATAGGGTGGGGGGGCTTTATGTGTTTAAATCTATTTCATGAAACTGTTTCAGGAAATACATACTTCCGAAACTACATTTTGGAAGCAATTATGATCAGAAATCCTACCTTGCAAAACGTGTTTAAAGTAATACGTCTAAAATCAATGTCTTAGTTGTAAAAAGTCTAAGAGGCAGAAAGGCTAAAATAAAAATTGGCTTACTAGCAGCATACGTCTACTAGGGCGCGTATTCGATTTAGCGCAACTCAAAATCTAAACGATTGCTAGAACAGCGTAGCAGCACTGACACACACTAGTACAATACAATGGTCTGTTTGTGTGCATCAGCAAAAAAATACGCACGAAATAAGCACGAATCATTAAAATTGATCGGCAAACAGTGCTATTTAAAACAATTATCTAAAATAAATGAGTTCGTACAAGGAACTGAAAAAAATGGTGTATATTGAGCATAATATATTAGTTATGTTTTTATTCAAATACTGGTGAAAAAAAATTGTTGAAGTGAACAGATTTTGTACTTTTTTAATACGATTTTTTAACATCTAATAGTAATATTTTCGTAATTTTGTCTCTGTCATTCATTTTGAGACTGTATATACTGTTGGAAAAACGCATAAATCATAATAATTTGGCATACTGTAATGGTTCTATTCGCCCTGCATGTTAACTCTGACGTCTATTTTCGTAAAACGCTTGTCAGGATTGTCTTGTCTTTAAAAAACCATAATAAAAAATTATACTTTTACTCTGTAGTTCCCTAAATCAAGACTTAAATTCAGTTTTTTTGTGAAATGGTTTAATTGAAATATTTAATTTGACTATGACATAAACTTACACCTTCCCCATGGAGATAGACACACTACATAACGTTACCTGCACCACTCTCACATCCTTGTGCTCCGTCCATGTTCATACTCACTCGCTATTTGCGAGTACCACGCATAGCACGCACCATCACGCGTATTTTTTATGTGAAACATCTATAGCCGCACGTAAAACCGATTTCTGGCGTGGCGACACATGCCGGTGGCGACGCGTCGCCACGCTATATGATGGTATATAAATACAGTCTATATGCAGTAGTGTGTACGGTGTGGCGACGCGTCGCCATGCGCAATCGACTGTGCGATTACCGAAGTCACTGGTTAAACGAATTAAGTAGTCACGATTTGAAATAAATTCGTAAATTTTTGTATTTAATGAAAATAAATGTTTATTCAATAAATAGTCATCGTTATCTGGAAAAAAAATCGTAATATTTTATTTTATCATTATGACATATTTAGTTCCTATCACAATCTGTTCTTTTCTGCATATTACTTTTACAAAATAATGTCGATGTTTCACATCTGCCAGGCGTCCCGTGACGGCTAACATTTTTTTTTAAACGGTTCCTAACTCTACGAATTTCTCCTGTGTCGTGAATGCGTATACAAACATATAAACTTACTTCGAACAACCAGACCCGGAACATTAAAACATCGCCTCGTATTACTTGAGGAAGCTATAATTATATCAAGACGTGCATTATCAACTACACATAAAGTATAAAACCGATATTCTCAGCAGAAGTTACATATAGTGACGCTATTCTTATCCCACTCCAAAACCTGGTCTAATTTTGACATCAATTTAAAAGTTAATCATCAGCGGATCACTTTGTATTAATATTCTGTCGTCATCAAAGTGCGTCGATGAGTGAGCGCCCATTCTTATCGCGGTGTGTTCGAGTAGGTTCCTCCTTTGTCTCGCCGCAGCTCACGACAACGAACTAGTTCAGAAGGTCCGCGTCATTAAACGATTGAACACCGATGCACACACGTAATTGCTTCTAAATTAGCTAATTAATTAAATAAGTGACATTTTTACTTATGTACACCATAGAAATTCATAATAAAACATAATCCATACTTTATTACTTTATTTACTTTACTACTACTATTAATATTATAATTATAATTTATAATATTTATAATTTTATAATAATATTATAAATGCAAGAGTAACTCTGTCTGTTACGCTTTCACGATAAAACGGCTGAACCGATTTTGATGAAATTTGGTATGAAGATATCTTATACCCCGGGGAAGGACATAGGCTACTTTTTATTCTGCGACTTCGTCTGCATCCGCGATAACTGACATTCACGCGGACGAAATCGCGGGCAAAAGCTAGTTATTTTATAAATGATGAACTCTGATCCAAATTGTATTCATATAATTTCATTAACTTGTAATAAACGTGAACGGGACGAAACGGAACTCATTGGTACGTGGCATTTTGTAAATACATGTTCATTCATGACAGTGCGCACGGATCTCAAACGAATGTCAACCGCGAGCGTAGATGCGTGAGTATGTGTGCGTGGATCGTCTCTCACTGTGTGGAGGCAGCCTTCTAACCCTGCCTGTCTAGTGGCAGGGCTGTCCGGAACTCCGCCGATCCCGACGATGGAGGAAATTTGGAAAAGAATGATGCTTTCTTCCTTCCTTACTCGGGGCGACATTTTTTATAAAGTTGATTAATTAGGGAATTGTTCTTAGAACGATATTGTCTCATGTTTTTTTTCGCAGAATTTGTACTAGGCTTGGGTATATTTTTTGTGTATTTTGCTGTTATTGTCTTTTGTAGTAATTAGACGTGACAAGTCTGTTTTTGCTGATGCTTCTTTGTTAGCGGTATCAGATAATTTAATGTACTTTTTAATAAGTCGTTATTTCTTTAGAAATTAATAGAATTTACTTCAAAAGAATTTTTGCTATCGGCGTTTTGCCCACAACAAAATTGTTATGAGTTTTACAATCTTAGTTTTTGTTTACACTTAACTAGAAAAGGGGTCATTGAAATCATCACTATGTATAACTAAATCTAGATAAAATGGCAAAAAAACTGTTCCATACGTTTTTGTTTTCAATTGTCAAAATAAATAGCAACTCTTTTTCTTTTGTAGTGTCGCGATTTCAGAGTACTACACTAACCAGTTTTTTATTCCCACGATACCGAACTGTTACTAAGTCCGACTACCGCACCCACGGTAAAAGTTAATAAAGATTAAAGAGCAGATACCAACGTAATGACTTCACTCCACGCTCTTGCAAGTTTACATCAGATCGCACTCCTACGAGTACAGTCAGGAGCAAAAATGTTCACACACTTTGTGAAATTTAACAATAATTTTATAGTGTTGCGCAAATTTGCATCGTCTCTATGGAGACTTCGTGATCACAAGTTAAACTATTGAACAAATATTTACGTGATACTCGGTTCCGAATGTTTTTTTTCTTTCTTTCTTTTTTAAAAACGTTGCCCTACACTAGGAATTTCTCGCATATTGTGGGTGCGTTGACAAACATATAAACTCACATACACAAACAGTTAGAGCTGGAAAACATCTGTAGTCCATGCAAAATAATATTTGTTCCATGTGGGAATCGAACCAACGACACTTCGATGTTACAAAGTGTATACATATCCTTGCAACTGACTGTACGTAACACCGCTTTCTTGGCATGCAAATGTAACGAGGACCAGCCCTGAATGGAGATGGCGCGGCACTCGACCTCGGCTACACGCTGTATAATGACAAAGTTTTTGTACGATATTGCTGAACTCTGCGGTTTTGCTCGCCTGTCTCTGCTATGGAGATCACCTTGTAAAGGATATTGTGGAATATTTTCTGCGTTATGTAATATGAATGCTAGTGTTTTCTTATCTAAAGTTATCTTAAGAAAACAGTAGAAAAGAAACTTCCTTACCTACATGTTTTGCTGTTGTGAAATCGTATAAAAATAATGTTAATTATAATGTCAATAGATTTTTACTTTAAACTTTATGACTACAATCTTGAACTCATTGTCAATAGCTTTTGCTTTTAAAAACGGAGTTTCCTCTTCAAATACCCCTGTATTCAATTACGTTATATATATAGTTTATCTCCTTTTCCATCGATGCCGTCTCACAATACCTATCCTTTAGATTTCTATGACATAAACTGCATACAAATAATTCATAAGAGCAGATTAACATTTCCTAAGTTCACATCGCATCATTGGTTATTCCAACAAGAGTAGCCCCGAAGTCTGAAAGTGGTCAGAGGTTCGGCAACGCTTTACCTCGGCACCCGCAGGCCCCGGCAGAGGTTGTTAATAATGCATGAGCCTTCGAACACTACTTATGCACTATTTGTGGCTCAGTTCTAAAGCCTCGTTCACTATCGTTATGTTATGGAGAGCATGAGCTTGGAGACGTTCCAAGTTCGATTTCAAGACGATTACGGTGTTGCAGATGTGTTGAGGGGGCGATGAGAGTACATAGTCATCATATTTTATTTACTGCTTGCTAATATGTCATCATCTGCCTGATCTATTCTCAAGTATCTTATAGTTGGCATCTATTCTAACAAGATGTAGCTGAACACTAGTCTTTTACATGGTGCGACTACCTCTATGACCTCTACAACCCAGTTACCGGGTAACACAATACCCTTTGATAAGACTGGTTGTCACACTTTCTGGCGATAACGACTGTCGAAGATACAGAAAGAGGCTTTACGTGCTTACTGAGGCTTGCTACTGATATGGGTGTTGTTTTAATTCGTGACAGTAGAGTATTATATAGTAGTATATATACTGTGGGCAGGGCACATTGCTCGCAGAACGGATGACCGACCGGGGCCGAAAAGTTCTAGAGTGGCGACCGCGAACCGGAAGACGTTGCGTTGGAAGGCCTCCCACTAGGTGGACCGATGACACCTGGTAATGGTTGCGGGGATCCGCTGGATGCGAGTCGCACGGGACCGGTCAATGTGGCGCCACTTGGGGGAGGGCTATGTCCAGCAATGGACGTCTTTCGACTGAAATGATGATGATATATTGTAATGAGAGCAGTAAAAATCACAATGCCGATACTATAAATTTAGTTTGTACATTGCATTTCGTGTAGATCTTCGTTACGATAGCCTATGATACAAAAGTTTGAAAGGTCTAAATGGTCATTAACAATTTAAAAGAGCCGACGACGATAAATCTACATTTGTTGCGTATTGTAATGTTGCAGATTAGCGCGGAGCTCCCTCAGTACTAACACACGTTCATTATTGTTGTCACCGCTGTGGGGCGCGGCGGCGGCACTGTTACTGTACCTTTTTTACGCTAAGCCGTCCGGACAATTTCTCGGTGACTTACCTTTTTTCTGCAAACGTTTTTGTTTGTTTCATTATATTGGGTTGAGGTAGTATTTTATTTCTGTGACCACAAACATATTCGTTTAGTTTTTTTTTGTTCAGCAATTGCTGTAAAAGTAATAAATGATGATTGATAGATGTCTAACCTAAATTTGTAACATATTATTGATTAAAAGAGTGTTCATGTAGTTTCTTGCTCGTTCTTCTCCACAGAAACCTACTGTTTGGAACGAGTAACTAGCTTCAACTTTCTGACTGACTGACTCTGACAATTCAAAAGTGTAAATGGTTTAATTGAAATAAATGGTTTTGAGTTTGAGTTCTAATAAATTGAACTATGTTCACTGTATTCCAGACAAAGTTTAAGTTTTTGAAAACCATAATCTTTAGATGTTTCAAATCAAATCATTAAGTTGGTTGACACAGATTTTGACGTTTTGTTTGTTCTTGTATCAACTAGTACAGTATTGTTGTAATACCAACCAGCTGACAGATATTTGTGTTCCCCCTCAGTTCCTTATTACAAAACTTGCTACATCGCCCTCCATTGTCGCTACAATAAAGAATAACGCGCACTTGTGTATTGTTCACATTCGGCCAGCGATGCTGTATGTATGTAAATGTGGTGTATTGAGAGATACAATGTGATGGAGCTCGCGGTGAGTGGAGATGTAGTGACCGCGATTCACAGCGCTTGTGTTACTATCCAGCTCTGGAACATTAGTGGGGTTACAAACGACTGAATGTGCTTACTGGTAGGAAACAAAATAACTCTCCCCCCTCATCTCCCTTTCATATTTTAAATATAATTATTTATCACAATAATTTATTACTTTCTTCACAATATATTTTTTTAAGAAATAAATAACTTATGACTTACAGTTTTATTTATTTATTTATTTATTAACACTTTAAGCACAATGTACAGAGGCGGACTTAATGCCATAGGCATTTTCTACCAGTCAACCTTTGGGTGATGCAGAGACACGCAGTGGTAGGTGTAAAGAAAAAAATAATTAAATTAAGACTAAGCTAAACTACAAGGATAAAAAAATAAAATACTATAAATATATAATATAAATACTATATAAATATACCATCAGACTACATATATACTACTGTAAATAGATATTTACATATTAAAAAAATAAAAAGAAAAGACAAACACGCTTTACTTTGCCCAATCCACTAACACAATTTCAAAATACGTCAAAAATTAACTTGTCGTTGAATAGATCTTTCCTTGAATTAAAGATATTGAACTTATTGTGTCGAGTCTCTGAGACTCACCGCGCAATGAACTCATAGTGTTCGCATAATGTTTTTTGTTGTTTTTTTTTTAGTGTACCGCATTCATCATTAATCATCATTTCAGCTGAGAGACGTCCACTGCTGGACATAGGCCTCTCCCAACTGTCGCTCATTTTTACCAGCCATCGGTCCACCTAGTGGGAGGCCTTTCAACGCAACGCGGTTTTCCGGTTTGCGGTCGCCACTCTAGAACTTTTCGGTCCCATCGGCCATCCGTTCTGCGAGCAATGTGCCCTGCCCACTGCCACTTAAGTTTGGCAATTGTTCGGGCTACGTCGGTAACCTTGGTTCTCTTGCGCATGTCCTCATTTCTGATTTTGTCTCGCGAGGAAACTCCGAGCATAACCCTCTTCATTGCCTTTTGGATGACTTTAAGCCTTCTGATGATGATGTGTGTGAGGTGTACCTCATTAACTGTGTTAAATAAAAGAGTAAATAAGTAGTATACTATACATGAGAAAGATTTTCCATTAACACAACAGTAAGTTTTACTAATTTATGAAAGAGATACATGGATAATTATTCTTATATGGATCCGGAATTTTGTGTTAAACATTCGTATAAACATGTTACAACATGTTCTGATCTTCATCATTTCAAATCATCAATAGTCAGCGATAAATCACGTAAAATATAAAATAATTTTACAGTTAATAATGCTGTCGCTAACGATTTCATAAAATATGAGAGGAAATATTTTACGTTTCAGTTCAGTTTTCAATACGTGTCAGTAGTTCATTGATTTCATGCTCATAACGGCATGTGTGACGTCATAAATTGATGTAATTTTATTATTCGAACATCAGTCGGATGTCAGTGTTACTTCAGTAATTGATGTGGTGAATAAATTGACATTTAACATTAATATTATATTCCTGCATGAACTGCTCAATGTGGTTCAAGCCAATTATTACCCTTTTGAAAGCTTTCGATAAAGTTAATAATACTACAATTTACCTTTAACTACCGCGCCGCTTCGTAGTGCATTTTCAGCAACTTTTATCCTCAATATTTATGCTAAACGGGGTCTCAAGTAGTTCTTTGGCACTTTGCCATCGAAATATAACATTTCGATGCAGTTTGCCTACCCGCCGCGGTCAGGGATCATAAACACGATATTATGTACATATTTTCCATTTTGGATACGTTATGCGCATGAGGTGCTCGTAGCCAACAGGCTACGGCGTAGAGGGTGAGCTACGGCGTAGACGAGATTTAGCAATAATGAGTTTCGGATATAATGACTATCCTGTAATAATTTATTAGTACAAACTAATCTCAGAGATAAATAATGGAATAATAAGCTATAATGGAAATTAAAAAACAAGGGACAATTTGAAAATTTGACTTTAAATACTTGGGAAACATACGGTCCTCGCACCTTCTACTCACCAACGTAAATATAGCTTAAAATTGTATGCAATAGTATAAAATTCAAGCGTAGCACCAACCAATCTCAGGATTATACTCCGCCGGAGGTACCTCAAGCTGCGCCTGATTGAAAACTGTGAGGCAACTGTGCAAACATTCATGAGATACGGAGCAGGTGGGAAATGCGGAACTTAGATATTGATGCAGTCATGAAGTTTCTTTTTAATGTTTAAAGGTAAAGTTGTGGTGGCAACTGACGGTGTAAGTGCAAGTTCGGGTTTGGGAACTCGCATGGGTTATTTCACCAGTCTCGAAGATTTCCAGTAAAGGTTTCTGATAGAAAATGCTTAGTCTGAATAATGTTGAGTTGTCAGAGTCGAGTTGTCGGGGTCAAGTTGTTCGCGGGTCGAGTTGTCACAGAGTAAAAATGACATAGTCGAACTGTCGGGGCCGAGTAGTCGTGATACTGAAACAAATATTACCTATTATTCTTAGTCGTCTTACATATTATTACAGCCTCAGTCTTGAACGCAACACTTGAGAATTACGCATAATGATGTTTAAATTATTTGTCATTTACCTTCCTATCCGAGTCAAAAGATGGTATTTATCCTTCATCCATACTAATATTATAAATGCGAAAGTAACTCTGTCTGTTACGTTTTCACGTCGAAACGGCTTAACCGATTATGATGAAATTTGGTATGAAGGACATAGGCTACTGTTTAATCCGCGATAACCGACATTCACGCGGACGAAGTCGCGGGCAAAAGCTAGTTCTTGATAATTATACAACAAAACAAATTTCCTGGTGTTGAAAAAATACGAATAGGGCTGACATTGTAACATTTACCTTCCTAAACCCTCGCGTGCTACATCAAGCTCGTTACCCACTTCAGACGCACTCGTAACTATAGTCCATACTAACCTTACGTCACGCCAAGTAACCCCGAAACGTAAGCTTACAACAATAAAAATGCTTGAAAGCCTCTCGTAAAATAAAATAAAGATGGCTCCGGTGAAACTACCTCCATCTAGTGGATAGCTGACGAACTAATGAAGTCTGCATCGCGCTAATGAAGTTTTCCGGAATTATGTCCTTAACATAGTTTGGCTTATTAAATGTAATTGAGTGACGTAGCTCATAAGGTTTAGGTGTAAAATACTGGTTCTTGATATTATGAATAAGTCTGAATAGTTTTGATGAAAAATAACAAATTCATCGAAAAAGGCTTTGCGAGATGTATTTTATTATATATTATTTTTTATCTATTATTTTTTTTTTTTTTATATTATTATTATTATTTTATTTTTATTATATATTATATTATATTATTATTATTTTGTATTATACATCTCGCAAAGCCTATTATTGCTTGCTTAAAGCCTGTATTGGAGATTTCATGAAAACCGTTTAAACGCAGAAACGTTCAACTAAAGATTAATATAAGCTATTTTTTATTAAATTTACTCTACTAGCTTACTTGCTAAGTCTGCGTGAACACCTGAAACTCGTTCGTTGTACTGTATATATACTTGCGCTGAAAATGATATTGTCTTGTTTTCCATAATCGTCCTCCCTCAAAATATTTACTTGCACTATTATCTTTTATACTAACAACAGTTCATATTAACTTATTAGTCATAACTTTTTTGCCATAAAATAAATTTCCATAATAACATGTGTTATAATTTATAATCATTAGTTTTTAAGGTTCCGTACCCAAAGGGTAAAACCAGACCCTATTATTAAGACTCCACTGTCCGCCTGTCTGTTGGGCTGTCTGTCACCAGGCTGAACCTCATGAATCGTGATAACTAGACAGTTGAAATTTTCACAGATGATGAACACACACACTGATTAAAATAAATATTTAAGGAGGCTCTCATACAACAAACGTGATTTGACCACTTGGCCAGCTTTTTATAAGTAACACATTACATAATCGATACTTGACATAAGCAACATTTAATATAATTTAGAAACGTTTATTGTTTCGTACAAAAAAATAATGTCATTAAGGCATTTGGTCAGAAGAAATGTATGCTTGCGCCGCGGGTGAACTGTACGATCTCAAATTATAATATTGTGTTATCTAGTAATTCCAAAATCGATACAGTTTTAGTTGTTGATCTAATACCTATCACGCGGTTTGGCAATATTTTTGGTTCGTTCCTTGTTTTTGGAATTCCCAAAATATGGGTACTTATTTGAGTAATCATGTTATACATATTACTAACTTGGCGATACACGCGCAATAAGACATTATAATAAGTAGGTGTAGCATTATTAGGTGAGTGACTCGAGGGGCAGGAATCTCTTGCAGTGATGCTTGCTTCGAGCACAGGTAATTAGATATTGTTGGTGTACTGCCTTCCGGTGCATTTGAGCTTACGGACGTGTCTATGACATTATTAGTATGAACATAGTTACAATTTCATAAGCGATGTTAGCCGAAGATTCTCGGCCATTTTGGCAAGTTGATCTTTATAAGTAACAACCAATATAATGGTGAAGCCCTATTTATATTTTGTTAAGTTTGGCTGGCATCAAGTGGTTTAAAACAACGAATGAAGCAATCATTAAACTTTCTTACATGTTTCAAGTTACATTGTTATAGAAACTATTTTACAATCCATTACTGTGACACGTCTATGATGTCAGTCTAAAGAGAGGCTGCTGACGAGAGGTCTAGTTAGTAGTAAATTGAACCTCAACTCGCTCTAAAAAACGTATTTCACAGACTTATTTTCAATTTGAGCGTACTCTATTCCAAACGTGCTTAAACTAAGCCAATTTGGCTCATCGCCATTGATAGGGTCGGCAAAAAATAAGCCAATTTTGCGGTTGAAGAGTCAGCCGAAAGTCTGGCGTTATAAATATAATTTATTAAATGAACAATTGAAGCTGAAGCAATTTGGGGTCCTTTATTAGTCAATGTTTTATTGTGAAACTCATTCACAATTTATTTTGGCAAAGGCTGGGGATAATGTTCTTAGGATTTTAGAGTTTAGAAAAAGAAAGTTGGGATTTAATGGAGAATACAAAAGTGCACAACAAGGCTGCGAAACCGCGACTGAGTGCAGTTGTGTTCATATTTGAGTGTTGGATGTATCGAATAAGACTTCGAAATTCAAAGTCAAAGTCAAAGCATTTATTTCAATTAAACCATTTGTAGGCACTTTTGAATAGTCAAAGAGTCAGTTAGTTAGTCAGAAAGTAGAAGCTAGTTGCTCGTTCCAAAACGTAGGGTAGGTCTCTATGGAGAAGAACGAGCAAGAAACTCCACGGACACTCTTTTCAATCAAGCTTTTACAAAATCCAGACTACATTATTCTTGTTGCTTCTATATGTGAAAACAATGTAAGTGAAGAGAAATCCAAAACATTCTAATTAAAAATAAATTAATATAAAAGCCATGGCAGTTAAGAGATGACCAATCTCAACTGACAGCGCCCGTTCACGAACATGACGCGCGGATCAGCACCACTTAGCTCAACCATTTTGAAGGGAACCGAATGATCTAACCCACACGCCACCATCAGTGAGACATTTGAGCGAGCATGACAATGCTCTCAACTGCCATGCTCATTTATATCAAACACATTGAATAAATAAATGGCTCCTTATTTCTCACAACAATGAAAATAACAATATAATGTGTGTTGCCAGCCAACTTGCTCCTATATTGTTCAATGCGTAGGTGTAGGTAGGCACTTACGCAGTGTATCTATACGCAAAATTGAAGTATATTAAAAAAGGAACATTAAAATAATATAAAACTTTTATTCCTCACTTTAGCATGACGGTGTGTGATAATGAGGTTCAGCTGAAGTGACGTCAAACGCTGAAATACAAAGATGGCGGCGTAAAACCACTTGAAATGCGCACTTTTTACGTTTAATATGAAAAATATGTAAAAGTAACATAAAATGTTGTGCCAAGTTATGTTCTAGTACTTTGATGTGCGTCGTTAGTATGTTGAGAAGATACTTTTGTGCTCAAATTGTGTGCGTGTGTTGTAATTTGTAGAATTGTTTTGTGTCATTTTGTTCTACTTTGTGTCTTAGATACTTGGAATTATTATTCGTGTTCTTACTGTCAGTTCATTACCAAACTTTATTTATTCACGTAATGTATCGTTTGTAATCAAACTTGTGACAGTTTCAGTCCCTTCCCAACACTGTTTCTGAAAGCAATAATCGTTAAACCTTTCGTGACGACAATTTAAACTTTTCTACAAAACAAAATGGTCATTTGTATTTTAGTAGTATTTTATCGTTCCTATTTTATTTCCTGTCATTTGTATTTTGACGACAAAATGTTACAATGACAATAAACGCGTAATATGCGGCAATTCTATCAATTTCTATGAATAGTTCATGTAACCTCACGTAAATATCGCGTAAACAGAAAATACAAGATGGGAGTCAGGCTATAAATCAGAGCACGTAAAGTAACTGCGAAGAAATGCAGCAATGTATTTTAGTGTCGGCGAATTGGTCGTTTATCTCTGAGTAACATTGTACGGAGGAATGAGCGTAGGTACATTGCCTTTGCTTTCATTTATGGACTGGCTTTACAGTTTATGTGATTTTTAAAAAAGGGCAAGTTAACGGTCGTAGTTTCAAAGTTGTGGCAGAAAACGTAGTGTAGTATATTCATATACTAGCTTCTGCCCGCGACTTCGTACGCGGATCCTGTTGCTTATGCCAGCGACAACGGGGTCGGCAAAATCGAAGATCTGAAACGTCTGATGTCGAATTCTAAGAGCCCGGGGACGAGAAAACAACGGGATGCGCGAGATGATTCGAGACGTTCAAAAAGTACAATTTTGAATCATACCTCCGATGGCGAAATATGTGGCGTAGTCAATCATAGGAGTATACGTAAATTAACTCCATTCCTTATCAACCCAAGAAAGGTCGCCATGACCTACGGCTATATCTTGAGACACATCCGATTCTTCAGATAATATCGACATTCTGTTCAGAGAATGTCGAAGTCGTTCAGAATTCAAACGTTCGTTGCGCTCTTCTTCTCCGTACTCCAGCAATTCTTTTTCTCTCATTTTCTAACTGATTATGAATATTTTGTTGTGTGCGTGTTCGGGACAATCTATACTACAATATTATAAAGCTGCAGTTTGTTTGTTTGTTTAGGTGAACGCGCTAATCTCAGGATCTACTGGTTCGAATTAAAAAAATCTTTTTGTGTTGGATAGTCCATTTACCGAGGAAGGCTATAGGCCAATGCGAAGCTGGGTCGGGTCGCTAGTGTATGATAATCTCGATCAGCAGTTAGTCGTGCATCACGTTCATCATTCGGTTCAAAAGACCTGTTAGTAGATGTGCGAATACGCTGAGAACTCAAGCGTGATTCTTTATCGGTAAACGTTTCCGATTCGCGAGACAATGCATATCGCTCACGATCAGTGGACAGTCGCGCATCACGTTCCGCAGCAGATGCGTAGATACGCTGAGAACTCAAGCGCAATTCTCTATCCGTGAACGTCTCCGACTCGCGAGACAATGTATGACGTTCACGATCAGCGGTCAGTCGCGCATCATACTCTTCACTGGTCTCTAGAGACCTGGATGTAGGAGCGAGTTTCAGCCTGATGTTCTCGAACAGCATCAAGTCTCTCCTGACGCTCTTCGGTAGATTCTTGGGATCTTATGATCCTCAATCTTTTAGCTCCTTTGGAACATTGGGAAAGACTTGACCTCTTTCTAGGCATGGTTATAGTTTTATTGTAAAGATACCTGATCAATTAAAATCTAAGTGACTGCTCCCCTGCGTTACCGGGTAGGCTACCGTGTCACGAAGATAAATGGAAAAGGAAATTAAACACCCAAATAAAATCAGCCCGAAGGCATATTTATTCGATAAAATAAAAAAATAAATGGGAATTTTGGCCAGTAGAGTCAAATTTTCAATGATATACCATCGTCATCAAAAATCAGTCCTAAACTGTTACTGCCTTCACCGCGTGGAGGTACTCCCAGCTTATGTTATTTTATAAGATACAGTGAAATTAGTGATAGCTTTGATTTTCACATCAGATGTTTCTGATCTTCGATTTTTATAAGTCAACAGGAAATGCCCATCAGACCGAACAATTTTTGCTAAGACGTCATTCCTATATGTGTCATGGTGTAGCTGGGCTCTTGGAGTTCCACATCAGGTGTTCTAGATCTTCAAATTTATTCTCTCAGCAGAAAATGCTCATCACGTGGAACAATTTTTGCTATGGTACCATTTTTGTATCTCTTATAGTTTAGCTGGTCTGTTGCGGTTCTGCATCAGGTGTTCAAGTTTCCAAGATAAATTATAGCCTATATGTTGCCCAGACTTAATACCTATACAACAAAAGAAAAATTATTCAAATCCGCCTAGTAGTTCCGAAGATTAGCGTGTACAAACAAACAGACAAACAGACATAATTTTTTTTTTGGATTCGTGCTCTATTACTGTTCCTAAACCCCCCTCAATTATTATTTTTTTAATATATTCAATGTACAGACACAGTTTAGTTACTGTTTTATTATATGTATAGATGTTGTACATAAATGAATATACTACACTTATTAAAGACTTGTACACGAATGGTATGAAAAATTAAAATTTATTCATAAGTTTCAAAGAATTGGCGTTGCCCACGCAGGTGTTGGATTTGAACACATCAATACCAAAGTGAAAATTGAAAATAGTCCGATTTACTATTCTCTGATTTGTATAATTATTACACTTCATTCAATGTAAGACTAGGCAGGTATAAACTTCATGCACAAAAGTACAAAGGCGGACTTAATGCCTAAGGCATTCTTTACCAGTCAGCCAAGGGTGGTAAAGAGATAACATGGAAGATGCATTACAAAAAACTCGGAGTCCGGCTTTGTGTTGGATTAGTCTCACTCCCGTCCGTGTTGTTGTTGTCCGTGTGGTGTCGGACGTAAATAATAGCACCATCCCATATCCTTCCCGTGGGTGTCGTAAGAGGCGACTAAGGGACTCACCAGAGAATGGGCAGCAGCGTTCTCTGTGCCTTTGTAACAACCATACTGCGATCGCCAACCCGCCTGCCAAGCGTGGCGATTATGGCAAAACCCCCCCTTTTGGAGGCCTATGTCCAGCAGTGGACGTCTTTCGGCTGAAATGATGATGATGAGTCTCACCCCCTATTACGTGGGACTTAAACATAACGCATAAAGATGTACACACACCTCTATTTACCTAGCCTCCGGCTGTGATACATACTGGCCACATATTGCAAAAAATCTCTTGGTTCTGCATAGTGTCTATTACAGTCTACTAGCGACCTGCACGGCTTCACACGAGTATTATCTTCATATTTCAATTTACACAAAACCTTATCTTTACACCAAAACTTTCTTCATCAATCACTCTGTCTATTGGGGAAAATTGCATGAAAATCTGTTCAGGAGTATTTGAGTTTATCGCGAACTGACAAACACGGTGGGGGGACTTTGTTTTATAATATGTAGTCGTTCTGTAACTACACTACACCTGTGATGATGGTTGACTTGTATATGGTAAATAAATAAGTAATATAAAGCACTGTCGGCTGTCGTAGGTCACGCTCTGTGCAGCCGCACGCACGCTTCATTTGATTCGTCGCTAATTAATAGAGCGAATGACTAATTGGTTGTTATTCACACAAGTACACAATCCAGTCAGTGCATACACCAATATGCGGCAAGTGGGAAGTACATACTTGTGCATCTGAGTTTACAGTCATGATTTATTTAGGTAGATAGAAGCTCTTAAATTGGTTAAGTACTCAAAGTTTTGAACATAATATACAGCTGGTGTAGATGTGAAAAATTAAGAAATGATAAATATATTTTTGATGTGAAACATCTATAGCCGCACGTAAAACCGATTTCTGGCGTGGCGATGCATACCGTGGCGACGCGTCGCCACGCTATATGGTGGTATATATATACAGTCTATATGCAGTAGTGTGTACGGTGTGGCGACGCATCGCCATGCGCAATCGACTGTGCGATTACCGAAGTCACTGATTAAACGAATTAAGTAGTCACGATTTGAAATAAATTCGTAAATTTTTGTATTTAATGAAAATAAATGTTTATTCAATAAATA
Organism: Charanyca ferruginea; assembly: GCA_947361185.1. NCBI lineage: Eukaryota > Metazoa > Arthropoda > Insecta > Lepidoptera > Noctuidae > Charanyca > Charanyca ferruginea. Next base: position 22,749,739 of record OX376078.1, on the reverse strand, counting down.
GTCATCGTTATCTGGAAAAAAATCGTAATATTTTATTTTATCATTATGACATATTTAGTTCCTATCACAATCTGTTCTTTTCTGCATATTACTTTTACATAATAATGTCGATGTTTCACATCTGCCAGTTTAATCAAAGAAATACTTTAGTGTGAAAGTAAGAATGGAAAAATATGCTTAGAACAATACCTAATGTACCAACTAAAATATTCTTCCCTAAAAACAATACACAGCGTGACTAAGTTAATAATTCCTTTTACCGAGCACAGTGGGCCGATATTACCGTCGTCTGGACAAAATGTGAACTCTTTGAAGTGTGTGCACAGCGCCCTCTGTGTGCGGACGAGATTTTATGCTTAAACAGACAACGGTCCGTTATGAGGCTTAAAATTACGTTGACGAACCACTCGTCTAGTGTTTGAGGTAGCTAATGATTCTGCGAATATTCAATGGTCTGAGTAATTTTGGCAATCGTCAGAAAGCAATTGTTACGCCTGATGTTTGAGAGAATTTGGTATTTTGTTATAAATGGTTCTGACAAGCGGATACCGATTTTCAAAAAATATTTTGTGTAATCTACAAGAATAATGTAAAAAGCGTTAAGTAAGTTTACGAAAAGCAGTGCCCCCAAACATAGCCCGCCCTATTAACAAACCAGGACTAAAGTTATGCTAAGAAATGTATGGTCTTCCCCACACCAAAGTCAATTCTTTTTTTGATAACCATAAACTTCAAATTACAAACGAGATCAGTTTTGTCAAAATAAAACCCGTTCTTGGCGCTGTCCACTATTCAACCCAAACCCGATTGTGTGAACTGGATGTTAAACAAAGTGGAAGGTGTGTTTTAAATTGACTATCAATATATGTGTGTATTTTGTATCTCGAAATACGACTTCAGAATTGAGAGTTCAGATTCCGTATGTAAGCAAATGTTTGTACATGCTTGTGTTTGTTCCCTGTCTCAATATTCTGGTGGAGGTGATATTGTTTGCTATTTACTATAGAAAATTGCTTACCCCCTTTTTGCCACGACTACTAGCCGAACAAATGCTGGTGAGCGAGCTCCACTCCGTCGTCTAGTAAAAAATTATAATAACCACTTTTGTCATTTGGATATATTCTTTCTGTGTCAAAGCAGTTTCAAGAAAAAAAATATTGATAGTTTGCGCGACGAGTAAAAACGAAATAAATTTGATTAGTACCTAAACTAATATTTAAGATAGTATTTAAGTGTAATTGTACTTACTCACCTAATTAATAATGTACACAAGTAATCTGTGGAAACGTCGTGGATTGTACATTTACCCATATGTCATACCATATTGTATTGTAACACATATTGTACAATTGTTTGTTTTTCCCAAATAAATAAATAAAATAAAAATTGTAGTAGGTACGAGTCAGTACGTTTGGTGCACGATAGTCTCGTCGCGTGCCCGTCAGCGAAACTTGTCAAGTTAATGAATCGCTTAATTAAATATGCGTCAGATTTTCCACAAGACAATCAATTACACTCACCACCTTTTTAATTCTAGTAGAAGTTAACTATTCTGGCGAGGTTTTTATTTAAATACAATTCTAAATTAGCATTTTTTATTAATCTTTTTGCCACAATGCCATTGTCTTTTTGTTCAGATTCAACGGTAATTGGCGCACTGTGCACGCCTTTAGAATAAATCGAGTTAATCACAACGTTGAGGGTGTTTCGGTTCCTATTTGTATGTTAATAGACATCTGATAATGGTCTGTCGCCACCCGAATTTCTTTGCTGAAAATTTGGCTAAATGAAATATTTCATGAATATTTTTCTTCGTCGTTTGCAAAATGGTAATCTGTTCTCTTTGTAAAGTGATTTTGTCTTTAAAAGGATAATATTTTGTTATGTTTTGCGAAGGTATTTGGATTTTAAACAATCTGTTGACATTAGTTATTAAGTAAAGAATGTTTGTTCTGCGGTAATCGAGCCAGCATAAACACTTATGTACAGACACCAGCACATCAAGCCATACCAAACTGTAAAATTTTCTCAATTGAATATGGACCTTATTCTTTTGTAATAAGGTTAAAAAACTATCAAAGAAATTTGACAGATTATTGTAGCTTGATGTGTTGGCTTCTGTACTAGAAGTTAATGATATTACTTAGTTTCTTCTTCTACAGCACTTGTCTTGTCTTGATGTGTTCTTCATTTAGATATTGAATGCAGTTGGGTATTTTGGCCTTACCTGTTATCTTATGACCATCGCTTTTATTCTATGGCGAAACATCTCTGGAACATTTATCAGATACTACTAAAATTTGAAAGCTGAAGGATTTTTTTTGTATGTTATCTCTCGAACCGATCAGATTCTGAACATTATTTTGCTACTAGGAAGTTGCGTCATCCCTAAGTACACGAGTATTATCTTCATATTTCAATTTACACAAAACCTTATCTTTACACCAAAACTTTCTTCATCAATCACTCTGTCTATTGGGGAAAATTGCATGAAAATCTGTTCAGGAGTATTTGAGTTTATCGCGAACTGACAAACACGGTGGGGGGACTTTGTTTTATAATATGTAGTCGTTCTGTAACTACACTACACCTGTGATGATGGTTGACTTGTATATGGTAAATAAATAGCTATATTCAAATTATAAAAAAAATCGATCCGACGCAGACGAAGACGGGGACAAAAATTAGTACTCACATATTTTAAAGTGAGTTAGGACACGCTTAAACGTTTGAAATGTATGTTTAAGCAGACGTTAATCAGTACTTAACACAAACAACGTCAGTATGGGGGGTTAATTACCACAGAGTTGAAAGTGTTGTCCACGCCGGGTGTCACTCGGCCCACTGTGCGGCTGCCGCGTAACAACTTTTTATACAGTTTTATTTTGTTGTTAGTTCAGCGGCCGTCAACCACTACGGAAGTCATTTCGCTTTTTGCGCGTTGAACATTTTTATGAACACTTTTCAGTTCCTGTTATTTTTCACTGTTTGTTCAACTTTGCAAACTAGTCACTGGTTTCAAACAATCTGCATCTGATTAATTTTATTATTTAAAATTAAATTGCAGTTATTTTTGCGGGTGAAATCGTTACCTTCTGCATTCAATTCATGCATCCAGATTTTTGGTAACGAATTTAATTCAAACAATGTTTTATTTTTTATGCAAAACGCAATTTTTATTTTTATGTTTTCTCAGGCTGTTCGATTGAAGGTATAAAGTAAGTTATTTTCTTTAAGGTATTTTTTTTGTATTTCTTGTAAATGTATTAAGACGAATTGCAACGCATAGATGAAATTAAAGAATTGAAATATGAATACTATTTCTCCTTTGTCTGTGAGAAGGCATTAATTTTAACAAATTGTCCCAATTTTTTCTAGTAAGTCTACAATATAGCGCACAGTGTGAAGTGTTCTCATAGCTCGTCGTCTTGGGAAATCTAAGATCAGAGTCGCGACGAATTTAATCAAAAGGAACAAAAACCTTTCTTTCCCTATATTGGACATTTAATGTTTATTTTCGGTATTTTTGGGAGTAGAGTTACTTATTTCTTAAGTGGTTAGCAACAGGCTGTCACCATCATTAGTGTATTTGAATCCCACGGTAAGCATTCGTCATTGCTTCGACTGAAATATCTAAGATAACTTGTATTAATACCATATGTATTTATTTATTACTAGCTTTTGCCCGCGACTTCGTCCGCGTGATTGTTGATTATCGCGGATGCAGACAAAATCCCTAATTAAACAGTAGCCTATGTCCTTCCCCATGGTTCAAGCTATTTTCATACCAAATTTCATCTAAATCGGTTCAGTCGTTTAATCATGAAAACGTAACAGACAGAGTTACTTTCGAATTTATAATATTAAAAAAGTATGATAAATATTTAAGTATGGGTAAATAAATAAGTATGAGTATGGATAACAGTTGGACACTTTATTCAAGTGAAAACGTCTTTTTGGATCTTACTCAAGTATGTATTGCCAGTCTCTGTTGGATAGAAGTTAAATATTTAGAAGCAAAATAGTAAAAGAAGGCTTAAAGTAATAAGTGTGATCGAGTTCTTTTGATCTTTTAAACCGTAACAGAAATATTTTTGTATTGATGTGAATATCCAAATTAGGGTTTCCAGTCTTCCTGCCTAGCGGTTTTCATCCTTACATAAATACATTGAAGGATTCTTTTCCACTAGCTAAACACCCATGACCCTTCTTATCCGAATCTTGAATAAGCAATTAATTCCCCTCGCCGTGCAACTTTGATCCCTATCCTGTTTGAACATAAATTCTCATTATCTTAGGATTTTATCGAAGAATTTGACTTTTAAATGAGACCACAGTGCAGGAAGTGAGCCCTTATCCCTTACGAGGTCGTAAGGAGGTTTGTGTCCTAAAATAAAGTGCGGCGCCTTTGTGTACACTATAGTGGAGGTTTACGAGTAGCTGCAATTTATGTTGAGGTGAGATCCAATAACATTAGCCGATTGGAATTACATGTGATTTTTTTACTTTAGAAAATATCTCAAACTTTAAAGTATTTAAAACGTTAATTTAAACGAATTTGGATTGTGTATTCAATGAATCTTCCTCATATTTCATACATCTTCGTTTAACTTTCCAGCCTACCTGTCCTTAATTAATATGTAATGTTAATTGATCAATTCGAGCCCCAGAGACTACACATACGACTCACTTGGGGCTTCACTAATTATATCATCTTTGAATTTCTTTGACTATATTCATATTAAAATTCCTTCCGACGACTCAGAGGTAGATTTATTATCCGAGTGCGAGAAACCGACAAAGAAGATTATGAGTTAATCCTCTTTTATCATATTAACATGTAAGCATTGGATCTGTTTTATGTATATTCAATTACCAGAGTTATATTGTAGTAAACTTTCATTTCAAAACCGTAATTTGTCATAATTACTAATCTCATGCAGTAATATGATTTAGTGGTTATGTTAATTTGCTTAGAACTCCTAAATTCCCTCCGATATACATATAAACTGATATACTCAGGTTTATAATTAAACATTATTTGTAGGAAACGTAAAAACTGAACAATTCATTTGAACTTGTCCACTCACACAATAAGCACACTGTGCAAAAAAGTGTAAATCCGAAACGCGTGACTTTTTGTTTTATAGTTCGGAGTTGAGTCATGACTTTGACAAAGTTTCCGCGAGTCGGCCCACTGGGCGTGTAAATTTTAATTTATTACCGTCCTATTGAGCTTAAAGAAGTGATTGCAAACAATCGAACTGTGCTTTTTACGGGCACAGTCGGGTAATTGGAAAAGTTAAGAAGAATGTTGAGACAATGGTGAATGTTGAGGACTTCCGGGGGGCAAAGTTAAATATATTTGACCCGCTTTTGAAACGGATAGACTTAATCAAGGTTTAAGTTTTTACTAGTTAGAAATGTAATCGTTGTTTGAACCTCTTTCCTCTCTCATATCTTAATATTATGTCGCAGAAAATAAAATATTTATTATGGATTATTAAATTCGGATGATATAATTTTGTGCGCCAAAAATGAGATGTCAAACTACAAAAGAATTCCACACATTTATATTTAAAACTACCCTCCAAGCAAGCGACCTCGATTTTAAACCCTAATTTAAAAACGCATTCAGAGATACGGTCACCGCCGCGCCATAAATTTCATCCCTCTAGAGACTGCCAACTTCCTTCCACCTCGAGAAGGTTCTAGTTACGAGTGCAAGTCTACACACACACACACACACACATATTTGACGACACGGTTGGCGCAGTGGCTGAGCGATCGACTGCTGCGCAGCGTGTTGCGGGTTCGATTCCCGCCCGCCCATTTGTGTGATGAGCACTTGTGTTTGCCTTGTGTTTGGGAGTTGTTTATCTATATATGTATGTATTTAAACAAAAAAAAAAATTTGTGTATGTATATCAGCTGTCTGACACCCATAGTACAGGGTTTCCCTAGTTTGGGGTCAGATGGCCGTGTGTGAAAATGTCCACACATATTATTATTATAATTATTATTATCTACGGACTTGAACACATTTTCTTCGAGGCCGAACTTAAAGCCAATGTCAACCGTGACTAGTCATATCATCCATGATTTGGTGGTTACTAAACATAATTAAATTTAGAAATAGTGGAGTTTTATTTCCTTGAACATATGATGGATGATGACAGATCATGTGAGCTTCGGGATGATAGCTGTACCAGCTCTACTGTAGACACAAACTAAAACTGTATCGGGTCTTTATAAAATTGAGAGATCAACTTACCATAGGCTTACTTCACAGAACAGGCAGACATTAAGAAATTACTCTATTCACAGAATAAATATTTAAGTTTCAAGGGTTTACATTCAAAAGCCTATTTTAAGCAAAGTGGCACAACATCGCATTCAAAACCATGAATAGTGACGGACGAGGCAAGCGAAACAATGACACGTGAAAACAACAACCTACACCCCGTCCTCTCCGCCTCTTCCTCCACCCCCCACACAATACAGCCACTGATACAAAATTAATTCGAAAAGGTCAAATTCTTTTTACCTCAAAACCCAAGCCTGCTGGTCCACTTAGTGTATAATAAGACCTCCATTGAAGTTTATTTAGATTTAGGTTTGTACTATTTTTAAGCATTCGTTGACATTTACCGCAACAGCGACTGTACCTTGATGTTCGCCGTAGCGTGTGCTGATATCAAGTCATAAGGGTTTGACATTTAGAGCTAAGTGTGTGTTTTCATGAAAAAAAATAAGCAAAGAACTATTATGAATAATTTAGAAGGTACTTTTTTATGTAGCAAATATAGTATAGTGTCTATTCAGTACTGGTGGAGCCGTATTGCCCAATTTAAACTTACTTCATCAAAGTCGTTCGTGAATCGTTACATAACGTAACATTTTTTGGGAATTATTTTAATTAATTATTTTAGAAGACTTTGTCTTTAAACTAATTTGAAGCATAATAATTATGGGCACTACATCATAACAATAAAGGTACAGACAGCGTCATCACCTGCTGACCCCCCGCGCGTTGAAGTTTCTTCGCATAGGGGGTTAGCAGTTGATGACTCTGTCTGTATCATTTATAAAGTTAATAAGACTTTGACAGGAAAAAAAAATGTTTACTCGTCTTCATTCCTTATCTTATTCGAAACGATAACGTTTATAAAGGAAAACCAGTACATTGCTTGAAGGAGTTGTTATATCATTGACGACACGGTTGGCGCAGTGGCTGAGCGATCGACTGCTGCGCAGCGTGTTGCGGGTTCGATTCCCGCCCAGGGTAAACATTTGTGTGATGAGCATTGTGTCTGGGTGTTGTTTATCTATATATGTATGTATTTGCAAAAAAAAAATGTATTTGTGTATGTATATCAGCTGTCTGACACCCATAGTACAGGGTCTCCCTAGTTTGGGGTCAGATGGCCGTGTGTGAAAATGTCCCCACATATTATATTACTATATTATATTATTATTCTATCATTTAAATAGTTTATTGCATTATTGTACTAATAAAGTTCTGAATGTATTTTAGTTAACAAAACAATATATACGTAGATACTGCATTCACCGCTAAATAGAGCTTAATGTGACAATTGGGTACTTGACACCACCAATCAATTGACATACTTTTTATGAGCTGTCAAAACGCGATTCCTCCATAGATTTTGTATAACAATAGCGGCCTGTGACGTCACTTATTTACCAAATCAATTGACTAACTATTAATTGATTTCAAAGCCACTTAAAATCAAATTTTACAGGTGATTGGAAGTTAATCGGATTTTCCGGGCTAAAATAAAGTGTATCATAAGATAAGTTGTATTTTGGAATTATTGGTTAATGGTGTCAACAACCCAATTTGTGGCTACAACTTGTTACATTTAACATTTACGTAATATGCTCCGTAACCGTATCAAAGATTTTATGTGAAAGGCCAGCGAGGGGACAAAGTTTTCTCGTTCAGCTGCTCGCGTCCATTCATGAAGAGAAACTTATAATGATCTGAATCTGATATCGACTCTCATACATTCAAATGAAAATATCGCTTTTGAACTTTCACATTTTCAGCGCTTTTGACCACTTTTCAGCTTCACGATAGGACTTGTGACTTTTACAACAATTGAAGCAGAAATAATGATGTTTACATTTTTGTTGCGGGAGTAGCAAATGCTACGATTTAACATACTCCAGTTACGATTCAGCTGCTACGGCGTAGCAAATGCTACGGTATAACATGCGCCAATTACGATTTAGCTGCTACGGCGTAGCAAATGCTACGTTAACGTTTGAACAACTAACACCAGCTACGACGGCGGAGTTACTGCAATTACACATAGAAATGCGACAGATAAACAAAATAGGAAGAAAAAGCACGCTACAAAAGTTCCGTTTTCACGATTCGCTGACGAAACCCTGAAAGGGAAATCTTCGCTGAAACGAGTGCATGAATAAAGCTCGGCTTCATAGAGCCTAATTTAGAGCGCTCGTTGAATATTTGAGGCTTATATCTGGAGAGTATAAAATTTTATTTCTCTCCGCTTTCAAGCTGCGATAATAATATGTTTATTTAACGACGAGACGAGAATTTTTGAGATTTTTCCCAAATTGAAGGTTTTATTAACTTGTTTGTGATGTAAATGTTAAGGTTCAATTTTGTGAAGTGTTAAAAAACTCTTGGCGATTATTTTAATAAAATACCTAGAAACTAAATCTATCTCAAAAAAAAAATAAATAGTGAATATTTTTTTACACATTAGTGGAACTAAACAACTGTGCAACTTATCGTATATTTTGTTTTGAATCCTACTGTTTTAGTAAACACAGTGTGAAGTATCATAAAAATACTGTGACACACACAGTTGCACAGTTAGTTCCATATTGATTACCATACAATTTAGTTAAATTTAATATTACAATTGCTTACAAGTACCTACTAATATTCGAAATACTTCGTTCATTGGGTTGAAACCAACATTGAATATTCAAAAGCTAGAGTACATCACGCCCACATACATACATTCATTATTTGGACGTCACAATTAATCATCCACACAACGCACAACGCACCGTTTTATTATTGTATAAATTATAACATCAACGTCACAAATCGAGCACTAATTGAACTCGAATGGAGAGAGAACACACTGTACAGTTAAAATATGTCACAAGTTTGTAAACAATATGTTCATATTATTTTCAAAATATTATATTAAATGTGTACTAGGTAAAGTATGTGTTATAGATTCCTCAAGTACTCAGACCGTACTAAATTGACAAATTTTCTCAATTTAATATGAACCTTAATATTTTGTAATAAAGTAGAAAATCTATCAAAGAAATTTAACAGATCGTGGTAGCTTAATGTGCTGGTACATGAGTCTTGATATACAAGACATATTACACATATATTACTAAGTGAACGCAACTTGATCAAATACACAAGGTTTGCTTTTAATACACATTCGTTTAAATAATACGCTTTTTATACCAATTTCAATAGACAGTTCAACAGAAAAGGGCTTTGATATTCGCTAAAAATGTAATATTTTCGCCTTTGTCTGCACACGTACATTCACAGACACACACCGTCGTAGTCACACACATACACAAGTGCATAGCGTGCTCGACGCGGTGAACGCGACAGAAGCTAATGAGGCGCGATAGAATTCAATATCGGGCAGTGTTCCGCGCGCTCGGATGGAAATAATTCACTTCATCGACTTGTCGGCATCGCACCGCTTTATACTACACTTTCTCTTATCATTTTTGAAGTTTTATTCAATCGTACGAGTGCTGTCGTCAAAATTTATTGCATAGTGTTGAATTGATTGACTTTCTGTTGAATCATGAACATTGAGCTTTATGACGTCTAACCACTAGACGTCATAAAGCTCAATGTTCATGATTTAGTTAACAAAAAGATATAAGAATATTTATGATAATATAGCATTATATTTTCAAATGTAATCTATTAAGAATACTAGCTTTTGCCCGCGACTTCGTCCGCCTGAATGTCGGTTATCGCGGATGAAGACGAAGTCGCGGATTAAAAAGTAGCCTATGTCCTTCACCAGGGTTCAAGCTATTTTCAAATCAGTAAAATGTTGTAACATTGCCTAATTTCATGAAAATCGGTTCAGCCGTTTCATCGTGAAAGCGTATAATATTAGTATGGAAGTAGGTATGGACACTTTCACTTAAAAGTATGTATATACCTACTTTTAAGTGAAATTTAAGAGAGGTAATTGGATTAAGGGCGGGGGTGTGGGTTTTTGTACTTTAAAAGTAAACAAAAGAAAGAAATATCGAGCACTTAAAAAAATATTTAGGATCCAAACACGTGATCCTCAATTATAACTATCGAAGCTAATTTCATAATTCTCTGTCGCGATCGTATTACGTAGATTATTATATTTGAGTAAGATATTGAAATGTGGCCGCGGTCCCGGGAGGCTGGCGGGGACACGTCGTTACGTACGATTTATCGCCTCGCTCACCATCCCGCGCGGGACACAGGACGCGCTTCACTTAGTAAAGAGTTGACTAGCTCAGTAATGATGAAGGAAACCATCCTGAGGAATCTGATATAAAACAAAAAAAAACATTTATTTCGGGTAACTAGGCCCATAGAAGATAATTAATAAATTACACAACACAATTAACACACACACAACACACAATTAACACAATAAAACACACAATAACACATAATTTATTTATTTATTATTATTATTAATTTACAATAATAGAATAAAACCATAATAATAATACAATTTATAAAATACAATACGATACCATTAAAATTTAAAAAATATATAAAACTACGAATTCAATATGTACATACATACTCTAGGATTAATATACTCTAGGATTAATAACGCCTGCATAACGACCTTGCCTCAACATGCTGCATCAGCACCAAAATACAGTTTCCCGAGCATTTTATAGCCTAGAACCGAAAGCACGTGAGATCCATTTCCCCGCACTATACATGCGTGGCGACCTCTCCCTCTCACTGAGAGGAGGTCGGAGTCCCAGCGGTAGGGACGCTATAAGCTGATGAGATGCTCAGTATTAGAAGACGTTGACAGATTGGATTGTTTGTTTTTTGTTTGATTTGTCTCTGAGCTGTCAGCTGGTTTCTGTTTTATATTTGTTGAAAAATAATTTGACTTGTTTTAGTCATTTTCATTCCATAAGGGAGTAGATGATTGTACAACAAGTTGGGTTCCAAACATGTTATAAAGATGAGATTCTTTATAATAGTAATAATGTTTTTATTATTTATCAATATTTAAATATAAAATTATATATGTATGTATAATGAATAAATGAAAATAATAATAATACATTATTGAAAACATCGTAAGAGCACATTTAAATAAAAGCCCTGCCAGTTTGCAGTTTACGAAATGCTTACAGAGTTCTCAGATAACTAACCAAAAAAGTAAAAAATAATAGTAGTAGTTAAATTTAAATTAAAGCAAAAGTAAAAATTAAAAAAAAAACACGGTAAGTGTAATTTTGTTAAGTGCGCCAGTTATGTGGTGATAATAAAATTGTGAAATGTGATGGGTGTGTGGGTGTGTGTGTGTGTGGGGAGAGTGTGTATGTTTGTGTATTAGCTGTGGTGTGTGTTCTGGTGATGTTGTCTGTGGTTATATTATTATGTATGTAAAAAAAAGCGCATGTATGGTTTGTTACTAATTACTAATTAGGTATACAGTCAATTAGGTTGTTACTTGAATAAAAGGCTTTCTACTTGATCATAATCTAGCTTAGCTAGCCAGTTGTGAATACTTTTTTTAAAGTCGAGATTATTTAAGTGTTGAGCGTCTTTTATTGCGAGTTTGTTGTTTACTTTATAATGCTGCGACTTCTTTTACTGCAATAATTCTTTGTTCAAACGATGAACGATGCTAAATAATAATGACTCGGCTGTTTAGTCAACTAATAGCTTCACTCATTTTGTAATATTTGTTGAGATTGGTTGTCCTCAAACTACATGTTCTGTAGTAAAAGGATGTATTCCATTCAATTTTGAGTAACAGGGTGTTTAAATAACAATAAATTCTGTCCGTCTGTGCCTTATGCAACTTATCGCCGATGATCGGCGGTAAGTTGCATAAGGCACAGACGATGACGATTTCATAAATAGTTTCCAACTTATTTAAAATAAGACAAACAATACTTCTTCCAATTACAGAAGCAACTTTTACATCGATAATTAAGTAAGGATTCTTTAGTAAAAGCCTTCGGGAGTACTCCCCCGAGGTTGAGCCGCCATCATTCGAGCAATTTATAGCTCGGTCATTAGGGACCTCAGACTTGTACAAATGTAATACAACTTATTAGCGTAGGATTACGTTCTGATATTTTTAAATAAAAAAATAATATTTCTAAAGGACTTTAATGGAAATGGTTAGGCTTGGTTGAGAATATGACGTTAATGTACATGTTTGTGAAAATAGATTAGCATTGTATCAAAAAAATTTAACTACTCAATACATTTATGTATTTATTTTACAAATTTTCTGGGAATAATACACCAACTACACTCGCGAGCAATAAACAGGAATCACTTCATGGCGCATTCCTCAAATCAATTTTTACAATTTCTATGCAATAAATAAATAATAATAATAACATGTGGGGACATTTTCACACACGGCCATCTGACCCCAAACTAGGGAGACCCTGTACTATGAGAGTCAGACAGCTGATTTACATACATAAATACTATTTTTTTTCTTTTTAAATACATACATATAGATAAACAAATGAACTATTATTGTGGTATTTCATTTGAAAGGTAATTCTTTTTTCGTAACTAAATATATTCACTTTATGTTTTGGAAAATAAAAACAAAAGTCATTAATGTTTAAAACAAAACATCATATTGTCTGGGCTGGAGACAATTTGGGTCCGGTGGCTTGCCTTGCTGACAGCACTCCCTCGAACTTCTCGGAGCCACTGCTGGATGTCCACATCGGTCAGGTTAGATTTTGGAGAGAAGTGGTGACAATAAATTGGTCATCACATCCCGAAGTGTATCGCTGTCGTCCAGATCTCTGGTGGATCTCTGATCATGGTCTCTGGGGGCCAAGTCTGCTATTTTTATAATTTCGTCATTCCAACACGATCCCTTTGTAATTTGGCTAAAAGTTCGTAATCTGCTAAATCCATAATGGTCGATTATTGGTCGGTCGAATTAAAAGCAATGACTGCACAATGACGTTCTAATGGTAGGTCACTGATCAAAGGAACTGTCAAAATTTTAGCAGATTACCGCCTAAGTCAGTCATTCAGTTGTCATTTTGTACGAGATTACCATTCTATATAATTTCTTTCAATGGCGTGTCAGTGGTTGACCATTGGAAAATCATAATGACGCCATTATATTAGTAGATTACCAAACTTGTCAAAATCAACAATTATGAAATCAATGATAAACCATTCTGACAATATTGTAATAGCAGACTTGAGGCCCTGGACTAAATTTTTAGTCTCCCTGAACCTCTTGTATACCTTCGAGACACAAAATTGGTTCAGATGAAGCTGTCAAGCGATAGTATGCGAGATAATCCTTGCTGGAGTAGGATGACGACTGGAGCGGCTCCTATAAGTGTGGTTTCCATTCCTTTTAGCTTCAGTGTCCTGTTGTTGACTAATTTACTTTTTATTGGGTTTCAGGACTATTAAACAAGATGGTGGTTTGTCTTCAAAATTAATGTATTTTTGTTTTTACGTTTCAAGACATAAGGTGAATAATTAATCTTTGGTTATGATATTGAAATAAGTTGAAAGCTAACAAAATTACCTATTCAAACTCAGAAAAACTCTTTTATACTCAGTACATATTTATTTCTTTATGCCTAATAATTCCTTCTACAAGGAGATCAAACCTAAAAATACTACCCTAAGAATCAATTTATCAGTAAAATATCAAACGAAATAACCATTTATGTGCACAGAAAATAAGACACAAAGATAGAAAACCATTTAAAGTAATAACTCTTTCAGCGTACCTGCGATCAAAGACTTTGAATATTGAAAGATGTGTTTAAAACTTCTTAACCAAACCCTCTCAAGATATCTAAACAAAATCACATTAACTGGCAGAAAAATAAACAAAAGGAACTCTTTACTTATTATAAAACGTCAAAGAAACAAAATCAATCAAACTTTTGGATTGACTTCGTTCTAAGATTAAGATGATTCATGAATATTCATTGCGGCATCCCTAAGCGCCTATCAATCAAAAATATTACACCGGGGATAGTAACAAAGCGACGGAACATAAAATATACAATACAATCGTATTTCCTTGACAAAGGCAACGACTTTTGTATTAAAATATTATGATAATGTGTTGGCTGTCATTGTCGACGCACATTCAAATGGTTATTACATTTGTATCGTTTTGTCGTACAAATACTCGTAAAAGTAGATTGTTTAATCTTCACCAAATGTAAGCGTTTGTCAAACCGTCCTCACCATTTCGTTTAGTTGACTTTTCCTTTAAAAAATATTTTATTCTTGTTACCTACATCGATTGATGTAATTGAAGGTACATTGCTGAGGTATCTATACGGATTATAATAAAAATAAAATGTCTGTTTAAAATAACAAAATAACAGTATTTACTTAATGCATGCATATGAACTTTTACTCAGTAATTATATAAAAAAAAAACTTAAATTTTTGTGCCCGCCTCTTTGTTAGTTTGGACTAATTAATCTCCAAAACAGCTGCTCCGTTTTGACGGGCCTTTCACTAGCGGGTCCATATTGGCTCACCTAAATTTTTTTACCCGAAACTGTACTTCCTAAGGATTTGTAATCCGAATGATCACTCTTCCTAAAATTTTTCATCCTAAAGTTTTCATTCATACTATTTGTAGTGCTACCGGCGATGTTCATAACACTCATGTCTCCGAAAATTGTAATTAATAATATCATTCGTGTAAATATATTTAAACTCCTACTGTTTTTTATCATAACGCTTCTATCCCTAAACATAATTACCATAATATTTTCACTCATACTCGGAAAGAAACATTTACCAAGTGTAATAAAAAATATATGTGGGTAGAAGATGATACTTATAGTTTTAATTTGAGGGTATGATTATAATTTGGGGGTACGCTTTACATATAACGTACTGAGTTGTGTCTATTGCTAAGTTCATGTCGGTGTATTATCATTACGTGCATGTTTGTGTTAATGCTTTATTAATAAGGAGGAAAGATTTGCAAGCAAGCATGCAGCGTGCAAGCAAGCATGCAGCGTGCAAACAAGCATGCACCATGCAAGCAAGCATGCAACATGCAAGCGAGCGTAATCATGCAGCAGGCATGATTTCTGTCGCGGCTCCGGCGTTGCAGGGCTCCGGCGGTCCCAAGCGAGCTTATCGTCGCAGATGGCCGCCTCGCCCCTCCGCGCCTACGCGGATTTAAATTACACTCTAAGCGTAGGGCAGACAAGACTACGTGGAGTCGGTTTCGCAGCGATTCGTTTCTGTCATTAACTTTTGTAGCACAACATATTCACTTTTTAAGACAATATTTTAGTTATTGTCTATTTATATTTATTTTCGTTGAAATAAATTCCATGGAAAAAGACACTGAACAAACAATATTCGTTAAAAAATAATTCTACTGTTTGATAAGTTTGTTAAACAAAAAAATGTGAATAAAAATTCATTGAATTGTGTTTCTGTGAAATATGTTTCATTAAAGTAAATAGTCTTTGAAACAATAATAGCCGAAATACAATTACAAGAACCAAATATTATATGAAACATTTTCTGGGAAACGAAATTCTATGAAATTTCTGTCTGCGAAACAAGGGGACTCCGTTATACATGATATGTGAAAATAAAGTTACGCAAAATTAATGTATATGTCGGATCGTCAGGTGCGATCGAGGAGGAGTGCCGAGCGGTATAGTACATCGTCAGGACTATAGGCGTTCCCATTATCCCATTATCGATAAACAAGACCTGTAAAAACAATTACACACTATTAGTAAAGAAAACATAATACAAATGGTAATCAGTAACAAGAATAAAGTAAGTTAAAGGTACAGCAACAATACAGTTAATCGAACAGACCATTAAGGTCCCACAGTTCGTACAGTGGCCAAGCCACCCAATGATAAACGAACAAACCCTTAAGGTTTACAGTTCGTACAGCAGCCTAAGCCACCCAATGATAAACGAACAAACCCTTAAGGTTCATAGTTCGTACAGCAGCCTAAGCCACCCAATGATAAACGAACAAACCCTTAAGGTTCATAGTTCGTACAGTAGCATAAGCCACCCAAATACGAAGTGTATCGCTCGCTAGCAGCAAGCCTATACAGCTATGTGAATATACAGCAGCGCTGTACCAGGTAAACCGACAGTATTGTCGGGAGCAAGAACTCTTTACTGAGTCGAATCCGAGGATCGACTACCATACTTACGGAGTGCACGCTCTTTTATAAGGCGATGCCCCCCACCTTGCAACCTCTCCATACAAGTCTATCCAATGGCGCACGGAAGTGCGTCACGCGTTTACTTGATACAAAACACTACAATGTACTAAATCTAATAAGATTTAATTATAAAGCAATCAAATAACACACTAATAATTGTCATGAATAAACAATAGTGATTTCATAAAGTAATTCGTTTTACATTCAAAGTAACGTGTCAACAATTATTATTTTGAATAAAACCATCGATAATAAAGTAACCACAAATCAGTGTGCACACACAATAAATCATGTTTCGACATAATAGACAATAATTGATAGTAAAATCACATAAATTAACAATAAGAAACAAATCATAACAAATTTAGTTAACACCCACAATTGTGACTAATAAACCATCTCCGACATATATAATACTGATTATTATGAATAAAATCAAAAATAGAAATCTAAACAAAAAGATATGACTTTGAATAATAATGTAAAAGATGGTTATGTTGAGAAAATATAGGAAAACAAATAAAAGTATAATAGATGTTTATTGCTACTGACATTATGAAGTTGAATGCTTCGGAATTATGAACATTAGAGACAGAGTAGTTAGGAATTGTGATTGTTAGGATGAAAAATGTTAGGAAGAACATTTTCGGATTTCCAATTATCGGAGTTAAAAATTTAGGTGAACTTTGGCGCACCCTTCACTAGCAGAAAACTGATGTTAAAGGAGTAATATAGGCTACTAATATTTTATAAAAAGTCTAACGGAACTCTAATGAGTTCCGTACAAAACAATGAAAACTCCGCAGATAACCGACATTTATTCGGTCGAAATCGCAGGAATAAGATAGTAGATAAAATAATTAGAGTTTCAAACATTTTGACCTTTGAGGTCAACTATAACTTTTGTTTAAGCGCAAGTAAAGATTATCAAGTATCACTACGGTCCAATTATCACCCAGATCATTCTCGTAAAATTCGTAATACACATTCATGATAGTCTTAAGGGCGCGTATTCGATTTAGCGCAACTCAAAATCTAAACGATTGCTAGAACGGCGTAGCAACATTGACACACACTAGTACAATGCAAAGGTCTGCTTGTGTGCATCAGAAAAAAAAATATGCACGAAATAAGCACGAATCATTGAAATTGATCGGCAAATGACAGCGCGCGATGTTTTACAGAGCTTTTTAAAATAATTGACTAAAAATAAATGAGCTCGTATAACGGACTGAAATATATTGTGTATATTAAGCATAACATTTACTTTCATAAAATAAATATAGCAGTTATGTTTTTATTCAAATACTGGTGAAAAAAAATTGTCAAAGTGAACCGATTTTCTACTTTTTCAACATTGTTTTTTAATACATAATTGTAATATTTTCGTAATTTTGGCTCTGTAGCTGTCTTTATGACTGTGCATACTATTGGAAAAACGCATATAACAAAATATGTTGGCATATTGTAATGGTTATATTCGTCCCGAAAGCTAACTCTGACGTCTATTTTTGTAAAACGATATGAAAAAATTGTCTTCGCTTTAAAAAACCATAATTAAAAATTATACTTTTACTCTGTAGCTGTCTAAACCAAGACTTAATCTTTCTAAAACTGTAAATTGTATTTAAATAATCTGCTCACATAATTACGATATTGCTCTTGGCAAAACGCAAAAACATGAAGTTTTCGTCACGAATCGAATACGCGCTCTTAAGGTCAATATTCAAGCCTGGTTTTAATACAATACGATATAGTAACAATATCATAAAACAGGTAAAGTCTATAGACCTACCTCTAATAACTACTACCCGAATTTATATGTTTCATGATTTTCCCCGCCTGCCATTCCTGCTTGGTTTAGAGATAGGTAAACAATATTTAAGCAAACCCAATAATTTGATCCATAACAGATCAAATTATATGTATAGCTTACATATTGTTTTAGTGTTAGGAACAATATTCGATTTGTTCAGTAACTAAAATATTTAGTTCCTATCGACGTCTGACGTTGTATAATATTCTCCTACTAGCACTTTGCCCGTGACTTCGCCCGCGTGAATTGTCTCAAGGATCCCAATTTTTTCAATTGATAAAAAGCTTTTTTACAAAAAAGTTTTTGTAAAAAAGCTTTTTATTTTTCGCTTTTTACTACTTCTTTATCATCCAAATCCATTAAGAAACGGCAACACAGTCAAAACAGAGATTGAAAGTACAAGGTTGGAGAACATTACCCCACCATCCATGTATATATTTTTTGCTTTCTGTCGATTTTTTTAAAAAGTGCTGAATCAATATAAAAAAAAATGAGACCACCCTTGAGGCATACCCTATCCATCAAAAAAGAATTTTCAAAATCGCTTTACGCTTGCCGGAGAAATCGCGTAACAAATATACAAAAAAAAAGCAACATACAGACGAATTGACAACCTCCTTATTTTTGAAGTCGTTTAAAAAATGTAGTCTGTTACTCAGGGAAACATTCGGCAATGCTGTAGTAGGCATATTGTTACTCGATGAGTTGGTCTGTTTCTTGATATTGTATTTTTGTATGATATCTCTATGAGTACTGCTGCTCGAAATAAACTTATTTTTTTATAATGTAGCATTGTAATGGTGAAAGAATTTTTGAAATTGGACCAGTAGGTTTTGAGTTTATTCATTATAAACATACAACTTGTTGGAGTGTTTTGTGTTAATATTACTGGCAACATTGTCGACCCGGAATGCACGGTACATCTCCTCCTACTGAATCTATGGTCAGGTCAAGGTGTGAATATAAAAAGTACAATCAATTAATTTGTATTTTAATTCAACCAACTAATAAATAACTAAATATATAACACAACTCTTTTCTCTTAATAATATTAGTGTAGATGTAGATTATCCGAGGCAAGAAAAATATTTTAAATCAGATTCCTGGGACATACTCATGTTAACTTACTAAATAGGTAGATTGCTAATTTAAAAACTCTTTATAGTTTGTTTTTTTTTGTTTTGAAATAAGCGAGTTCTCTATAACCAATTCTAGAAAGAATAATATTTGCTTCAAAATGTCAAGTTTAATAAGTGGCTAGACTTTTTCATTGGCTTTAATTTTTAATAAAAAACTTAAAAAGGTCAAGTACGGGTTATTTATAATGTAAGTAAATATTAATTACTGCTCCAGAAACTTAAAAATAAAATATTAAGCTTTTGCCAAAAATAGGTTACTTAGAGACGTTAACTGAATATACAGGCAATAAAACAGAGGTAGGTAGGTTTGTAAATATTAGTGAACAATTCATCATCTGCCTAGCCTTTTCCCAAGTATATTGGGGTCGGCTTCCAGTCTAACTGGTTGCAGCTGAATACCAGTGTTTTACATGGAGCGACTGCCTATCAGACCTCCACAACCCAGTTACTGAGTAACACGATCTACAAATGACAGCCGGGACCAACGGCTTTACGTGCTTTCCGAGGCATGGAGGGAACTCGATATGAAAGGGTGGTCACCCATCCACAGACCGACCGCGAACCTTTGACCAATCGATTTGTACGGCTTTAACTTAGCCACGAGCTCCTCCTAATTAGTGAATAATTATGACAAGAATACGATTATGTGAGCTACCTCATGTGAGTAATAATTACAAAGTGTTTGAAATATTCGTCTTATTGGAAAAGTGATACCCACGAATGAAATTTCATACTCGCATATCAGACTCTTGGAATCTGTACAATCTTTAAAGATATGTTATATTGGCAAACTAAACCCAATAGCTTCAACATTGATTGATGGATAGCACTTCAAAATACTTCATAATAGAATGAACAAGGAATAACACAGATACATCACTTACTAAAGTTTTTGACCGACTTCATACATTTACATTTCGTAGCACAGTTGTTTAGAATTATTATTATAGCCACACGTCAAATCCTACTCAGTGCTAATACATAATTCGATATTCACATAATTCATTTAGTGCCAATAAATATCAAAACGATGATTTAGGTCTTGCCTGCTATCGAATCGACCTATTGATTTGGTTATTTTAGTCGCTCTACAATAAAAGAAAAACATTTAGTATAATTTACGCCATTTTCTCATCAATATAATTATTTTTGTGTATGATTATGTAATTTACTTACCATAAGTATTACGTTTTCAAATGATATTATTTTTGACTTCTCTGTTAAACCTTTACCGTAATATCATTTTATAATTAAAGTTTTTGGAGCGTAATAATGGCGGCGCTCTGTGCAGTCGCCCGGTAATGGACATTACATAATTAACATTATTTATCTGTTTATTTACTCGAGCTTTCCTGGTGTAAGATTTATTAATGTAATTTATTTTAATATTGATGTTCTTTTCATTACAGGTAAGCTTTCAGCTGTTCATTGAACAATCATCAATGTGGTATGAATTAAAATAAATATATTTTTATTTTTTAAGTTAAATTCTAACTGTAAATGTAAGAGTGTTTGTGACAAAGCATCGTGAGGGTCGTAATGAATAATTACAAATCCAAGACTCGAAGTCACGGAACCCTTAGACTACGAACCCAAGCGTGAGTGTTATCAAATCTCAGCACATTACGTATTTCATACACAAGCATAAAACCCCATGACAATACAAGCGAACCTCATCACAATACACAAGTAGTGCCGGGTGAGCGACCATGACTATCACTTGTGGACCATGCTCTATAGGGCTGCCATGAAGTATATTTCTTTTTTAAAAACAGGAATACTTTTGAGAGATATCAAAAGGGGAAAAAGCAATGGAGTGGAGAAAAACTTTGTTCCAGGGTGGAGTAACGACTAAACTTTACTTGATTTATTATAAATAAATCTATAATATCTAAAGCTAGTCGGCTATTGGACTTAAAAATTGAATTTAAATAAATTGTGATACGACATAATATTATTTCGACAATATAGATCTCAGATACGACTTTTTTTTGTCAACACTTTAGTTCAAAATTGAGCAAATCGTTCTTCGACAGATCTTTCCATTACACATTCATTTATATACATAAAGTAGGCTACTGTTTTAAAAAAATGTGCGCAATATTTCGGCTACGTTTGACAACCCTAACGTGGTCCACCAGTTATTATGAAAGGAGTGAGAGAGGCGTCGTGCGCTATTGTCTATCGCCTCAGAGCCTTTTGGGAAATTACCGTGAAATGCAATATACGACTTATTTATATTAACGATAAAATATTATACGAAGTGCCTAGATTTTTCAATAATTTAATTACATCTACCGACAGTGAAAATCCCGCAAAACTAAGTTATCATATTATACAGGATGTTATTATACAAGCTAAACGGATTTCGGATCTGTGCTGATTTGATTCCCCGGTGTGGTTTTGTGTATATTCCCTCTATTTGTGGTAAAACATTATATTCTGTATAGCACATATGTATTGAATAATGTTAGTGATTTATTGTGAAAGAAATGTTGAATTATAATAGAAAAAAAAAACTATTTGTTACCTGATGACCAAGCTGCTGTTTTACGATCCTTGAGATAAATACTGACATATTTTTTGTTATACAGTTTATCTTTGTAAAAGCGTTAAACAATATCCCAAAGAAAACGATGATGAAAAATGATAAATGATGATTTGAAAAGATTTTTTTTTGTTGTATCTGAATAATAATAATAAATGTTTATTTGTACACAGAAATAAACATACATATGTACACAAGGATTAAAAAAAAAAGTATTGTACAATAGGGTCACATTAAAGGGAAACTAATTACTGCTAAACTAGGCCAAAAGCCTGTGTTTTAGGAGTCAAAGTTCCTCCAGATAAAATGATATACAAATTAAGCGTCATGCAAGTACTTATCTAAACAATGAATGCTCATTGATATTATTTTTTCTGTACATCCCCAAACTTGAACAATGAACATAAACAACCTTGTAAGGTGTGGAATTAAACTGAAAATAAGCTCACACGTAACACTCCGTCTGTAATGAGTTCCTGATGGCGCTTGTCAACACGAGCGACATTTGTGCGGTGTTCCTTACGCCTGAATGACGTCATTGAGGATATGTTTAGTATATACTTGAAGGCGTGCCGATGCTTAAGAATTTTCTTATAAGTGTTGTGAGTAAGTGATAAGTAATAGGTATGTTATGGAGATACTTAAGATACAATCAGGTATTAATAGCAACAACTAGGTAAACTTTCCGCATCTATCTAATATAATAATTGAAAAAAAATCGGACCTCCCATACAAAATCGATCAGCTGACTATTGATTTTGCATGGGACGTCCGATTTTTTTTTCATATTTTGACCCATGTTTCTTGGAGAAAGTTGTTCAATTTCACGGGTATTATCACACTGAAAATTTTGGACGGTGACTGAAAAATCACCCTGTATTGTATAAAGGATATTTTTTTTGGTTAAATGCCTAGCAAATCTAGAACGAAAATGAGAAAATAGAAGAACACAGTTTTGTATAAATAAAATCAATAACAAACCTATTTTTTTACATTTCAGAATGCTTCGTTGTTTTTGTTCGCAAACAAATTGAGAGTCATCAATAACGTCGTACATAGCCGTCAACGGACAGCTAGATCCACCCAATCAATTGACAGAATCCAATTTATATTCGATGTCTTTATTAATTGTTTGCTGCCTAGTCAGGGCAGCGTCCGATGGAACATAGGACGATGAGATGTTCAGTTGTTGAGGTCAGATAGACATAACATGAGTGTTACAGTTCAAATATTTACTTACAATGTTAGCAGAAAGTAAAGTTTAGAAAATAGATTTTTAAACAATATTTTTATTAAGCATTTGCTTAAGAAAATTATGCATAATATTTACAAGTATAATGAAAAAATGAGAAACTAAAAATCTGAAATAAAAAGTCAAGGTAAAAACCAGCTCCTACGCCACGGAAAATGTCAACAAACCGTTTGGATATTTCTTTAGTTAAAATCAAAGTCAACGACAAAATCAAAGTCAAAGATTTCACCATTATCATCATGTCAACCTCTAGACGCCCACTGTTGGGCATAGGTCTCCCCCAAGGGGGGTTCAGCGGTAATCGCCATGCTTGGCCGATGCATGTTGGCGATCGCAGTAGGTGAAGATTTATTTGCAGATAAATATGGTCTGAAATGTTCTTCCGATAATAATATGTAGCTGAATGAATTAAATCATAACTAAAAAGGAGACGATCTCCAAAATAGTAGTAAAGGTGTTTTCCTCATTTAACATAAACTAAATTCATTTTTGATGGTTAATATTATTTTTTAAACATTTAGAATGGTGATTTTTGTCAAAAGACGACAATAACCGTAACAACGTCTTTTTCGTCAGCGTCGTCGACCAAAGTTATGTTCGTTTATGTTTTCAAAGGATCATCCTCGTAAGGCCACTTTAAATACCAGAAGTGCTCACATGCTTCAAGTCTCACAACGTTTGCTCCCTTTAACAACATATTAATGTTGAAGATTCCAGAATGAAGTACCAGGATCACATAGCGTAAAGCAGGCGAGACAGATTATCTCAACGTTTGTCTCAGAATGCCTTCTGCGCTGCGTTAAGCTATGTGCTTACTGTGCTTAGCAATAAGAGGATCTACATGCTTCTAAGGAAAGCAAGATGTTTAGTACCACAACTCACAATGTACGGGAAGCGTCTTCTTGAGTTAATATTAGGTATAAGAGAGGAAGGTGGTTGTATGCATAAATCGAGGTAGGCTTACAATGTTACTAGAGTGGCTATTTAATTAAAAAGACTAGAAAATAACTATGGTAATGTTCATACGAACCCATAATTACAATTAAGCAAAAAACGTCTAAGTAGCTACCGCTACGGCGTAGCACGTTCGCTACGACGTAGCACCTTCGCTACGCCGTAGCACCTTCGCTACGACGTAGCACCCTCGCTATGACGTAGCACGTTGGCTATGACGTAGCACGTTCGCTGCAACTTAGCACGTTCGCTACGACATGGGACCTAGGCTACGAAAGCGCAGCTGACTCATAAGATTAATTCTCGTAATTAATAACGTTGAAAATCTAGTCACAAAATTGCTCGCCAGGTATCGTCAATCGATTGTGTCGGAGTTTGACTTTCTATATAATATACACCCTAACAGCATTGAGAAGTTGCTTCACTGTGGCTACTTTCCATAAGAGTACGAAGAAGTAAAAGAATATTTAAGGTTGATAATATCTACTTCTCCTCCATTTTTATAACAAATTAAGTTTATCACTAACAGTGCTGGGCACTCAGTATTTCAGCGACTTGTGAACTTAAATAATATCTCAAAGTTGCCACTTCAGCCGCAAACTGTGCCAACCGAGGTTTGATAATAGCGTGGTACAAGGCAAAGGCGATGAACGAGAAAATATCTGTAAAAACTGACTTAATTTTCGATAGGTGTGTTGAACGTCAAGAGCCTCAATAATATTTACAAAGAAAATATGATAACTTAGCAATCAGATAATTCTTCTCTCATAACATTTTCATTCTCAGTTCGGTCCCCGCTTCCGCTCCCGCTCTTGACTCACGCCGCGCCTCGCCTGGCCGGTGGCATCGGTTTTGGTTTCAATTGCCCCTTAGATAATATCTGGTGTAATTTAATCAAAACTTGCCGGTTGCCGCTGAAGCCTAATTGATTTAGTGTTATTTTAACTCGACATTATTATAAATTGGGATCGGGCGCAACTTTGTCGGCTGCTCACTGATTATTATTGAAGATAGCGGGTTATTAACGTGAGCTAGTTATTGTAATCTACGGTTGTTGTTGCAGTGGGCTCTGGGATCATTGGTCTTGTTAGCGAAGCAATATGATCTACACTAAAAGGTGCTCGACTCGCAAACTGTTAGCAACAAACACTTTTTATGGGTGAAATAGTCAAAGTTCAAAAGTCGCTCAATTTCCATTAATTTAACATGGCCTGGTGCAGGAAATCTGTCAGTTACCCGAAATATAATATATAGAATAGTAAGTTTCTGTAGTAGTCATTTAGTGCTGTTATTAATCAATGGGACATTATCACCTTGAGGAGACCACGAAACTATGTTTTATTATTATTGTTCTAATCCCAAGCAAATTCTTCTTGCACACAAAGACCAGGGGAACCATCGCATTTAAAATATCTCAGTCTTAATCTGTCGCAAATACCTACGTATATTTACCTACATTGTTGACGAATCTTTCCTCTAACATTTGTTTCAATTTAAGGTGCCAGAAAAACATCACATCACACAAAACATCACACACACATCATCATCACTTACACTTTCACTCTCACAGACTCTCACACATACACACACTCACAACTTAACGCACGTTTTACTTAATTTACCTTGTAAACTTTCTTCATGCTCATTCGCACTCTGACCCCCAAGATACAAGCCCTGCTTAGTTTGGGGGTCAACGGTTAAACCAAAAATTGAGATGTTTAAACTCAACTTGCTTATGCAATGTACCGTTAGTTATCACCTCTTCTTTTCTGCCAATAAACTTTCTTGTATTTGTATTTTGTATTTGTATTTTTTTTTGTATTTGAATTTGAATCAAAAACTTGTTATCACATGGACTGACACTGAGACGACATTGTGACTATAATTTTGAATGTACTTCCGATTTAATTTATAATAATAATACCTGCCTAGTATCATTGTCCCACTGCTGGGCAAAGGTCTCTTCTCATACAGAGAAGGGTCGAGCATTGATCACCACGTGCGCTCGTGTCATGCTCGCTCAAATGTCTCACTGATGGTGGCGTGCGGGTTAGATCCTTCGGTTCCCTTCAAAATGGTTGAGCTAAGTGGTGCTGATCCGCGCGTTATGTTCGTGAACGGGCGCTGTCAGTTGAGATTGGTCATCTCTTGACTGCCATGGCTTTTATATTAATTTATTTTTAATTAGAATGTTTTGGATTTCTCTTCACTTACATTGTTTTCACATATAGAAGCAACAAGAATAATGTAGCCTGGATTTTGTAAAAGCTTGATTGAAAAGAGTGTCCGTGGAGTTTCTTGCTCGTTCTTCTCCATAGAGACCTACCCTACGTTTTGGAACGAGCAACTAGCTTCAACTTTCTGACTAACTAACTGACTCTTTGACTATTCAAAAGTGCCTGCAAATGGTTTAATTGAAATAAATGCTTTGACTTTGACATTGCTCAAGGTGGATTGGAGATTTCAGTCCTATTTATTAATTAATTAATTTATTTATACTTCATGCACAAAGGTACAAAGGCGGACTTAATGCCTTAGGCATTCTCTACCAGTCAACCAAGGGTGGTGAAAAGATAACATGGCAGGTGCTTAGTTAAAAAGAACAACTAATGTAAACTGAATATAAAAAAAAAAAAATAACTAATATAATATATACTTATATATATATTATATCCTATTCATAAGAACAAGTTTCCTCACGATGTTTTCCTGTACCGATGTTAGTGATGTCCAAGATAAACTTAGAAAGTATATTTGAATTTGAAAAAGTCACATTGTTACTTGTGAACCCACCACCTAGGCTTCACGAGATATTCACTTTCTGGCATCAACCACTCAACCTTTACTTGAAAAACGAAATACTTCTGTAAATAGCACCACATGCCACATTAAAAACCCATCACTGAAGTGGTCCATTCAGTAATTGCGTACTATGGTTTCAGTTCTAGTTACAGTTTCATATTAATTCACTGTGAAAGGGTTTGACTATTCAATACAAAGTTCTGTAGATTTTAGACGAAGTGTTCAATTGAGTCTCTTTAGTAATGGACTCTTTTAGTTTAAATTAAAAGTAAAGTGATATTGGTAGAATGAAAAAGACATAGTTACAATTTCGTTTTCTGTAATTACTTGGCTAAAGGTTTTTAATTTTTCAGATCATTGATGAAGAAAATAGATAAACAACATTATATTAAGTTACTTTTGCTCAAAAAAATATGAAGTAGGTACTTACATTTTAAAATTAATATGAGTGGTTTCTCTAATAAGAATTTTTATTAATTGTATAAATACGAAAACAACTCTGTCTGTCTGTTAGGTTTTCAGGACGACACGGATAAACTGATTTTAATGAAATTTGAATGATCATCCATTTCCTACCGAGACCCTACGGATAGCACGTGAAACCGTTGGTCCCAGCTGTCATTCGTAGATCTTTGAAAGTCGTTGTGGGTGGTCAGAAGCCAGAAAGTCTGATAACCGTATCGTGTTTCCCAGTAACTGGATTGCGGGGATTAGATAAACAATCGCATCATGTAAAACACTGGTATTCAGCTGCATCCGGTTAGACTGGAAGCCGACCCCAACATAGATGGGACTAAGGATTGAAAAGCTAAGCAGATGAGGACCGTAATAGAAGTAGAAGCAGTAACAACATTGGTATAGTATTATTGTTATATATATATATATACTGCTGGTGTATAATTCCAGTCGTGTCGAGACGAGCTTCAACGATCTCTCAGTATTCATGGAGTTCTTCGCCAAAAAACAATTGTTACAAAACATAAGAATCCTTATATATCATGTCTTAATTTTTTAGCATGCAAATATGATATCAAAATGTAACACACTACGGAAAGGTTAGATATTATTATTACAGGAACGTATCGTCCAAGAAATTCAGCACAGACAATTAAAGATTTGTAAACACCTCTAACCTGCTAAATATTTTTTGGTTGTCTACTTTATGTCTTATAACTATGTAGTTAACTTATATATCTATTTTATTATCCAGTTCAGGTTGTCTTCTGACATAGGTCTCTTATTATACTGTCCATGTGTTTCTGTCCAGCGCTATTTTTCTTCATCTCTTTGGCAGATCGTCCTATCATCTTTTTATTTGCCCTCTTATTTGTGTTTTTCCATTTCTGGGGTACCATTCCGTGACTTTTCTTGTCCATTCCCCTGTCTTGTTCCTCCACATATGTCCCGTCCATCTCCATTTCAGCGTTTTGTTTCACTCCCACGTCTGCCACTTTGGTGACATTTGTAATTTTTGTAGCTTTACACTTGTCTCATAGCCTTAGTTGCTTCATAATATTTCTTTCCATACCTCTTTGACACACACCTAATTTATGCTCGATTTTTCGTGTATATAGCCAAGTCCAACAATCGTATGTATCACATTGGGAAATGCAGGCGTTGTGAACTTTCTCTTTTCCAGAAACAGTTATATTCTTTTCTATTAAGGTTGCAAATATAAATGTATTAATTAAAAAAAAAATGCAAACTCAAAGGCATGTAAAGGTTAATAATATATGAGACTTAAATATAGGTACATAACTGTCGGTTACTTTAAGATTAAATAGAGCTCTCAGGCAGCGCTTATGAGCTTTGAAAATACGAGAAAAGGAACGTCAAAGTGCAGTTATCCACTTCTGGACTGAGAGCAGCGAACGAGACTGTGACGATGGCATCAATCATCTGCGTGTGGTGTACAGCACACCGACAAATCTTCGGACTAAGTGTTGCGCGGACTATCAATAACGGTGTATAGAATACATTGTTATTGATATTCCACGCGTCACTAGAGCAACAACGAGGGAATTGAAGACAATCAACGATCGAAGTGAAGACGATCAACGAGCGAATTGAAGACAACCAGCGAGGGAAGTCATCATCAGTCATTTCAGCCCAAAGACGTCGTCCACTGCTGGACATAGGCATCCCGAAGAAGGGGGGGGGGGTTGCCATAATCGCCACGCTTGGCAGGCGGATTGGCGATCGCAGTATGGTTGTTACAAAGGCACAGAGAACGCTGCTGCCCATTCTCTGGTAAGTCCCTTAGTCGCCTCTTACGACACCCACGGGAAGATATGGGATGGTGCTATTCTTTACGTCCGACACCACACGGACAGGCGAGGCGGCGAGGGAAGTGTTCGCATGTAATATAAAAGCTTTCATGACTACTTTACCATTTTTTTGTGTATTGTTGTGAATTAGTTGTGTAGGGAAGCTAAGTGGATTTAGCGTATACTCTTTGATCATAATATTCTCAAACATCCCTGAGAGTCAGTCGATTCTCTCGACGTATTGGTGAGCAAGATGCGGCACGTTGAAGACTCTCTAATGCCAACTAAAACTGTGAGTAAGCTTTCTACAAACAGTAACAACTGAATGCACCATCGTCCCGTTAACGCAACAAATTCCAATAAAAGCACTAAAAACAAACTGTTTGTTGCGGTTGTGGCTAACAAGGCGTTGTTAGGTCAAGTGCGATAATGCAAGCAAAATTAAGATATTAATAATAAAAGTGCAACAACATTACATTCGATTAAATATAAATTGCTACCTGCCTATCACTGAACAGGATCGTAAGTATATTACAATATTATTATTCAAAGTCAAAGTCAAAGTCAAATCATTTATTTCAATTACACCATTAAAAAGGCACTTTTGAACGTCATAATAAAAAAATATAAAGTTGATTCTAGTTGCCCATTCCAAAAGGTAGTTTCGTATGGAGAAGAATGGGCAAGAAACTCCATACTTACTCTTTTAAAAATAAATGTGTACAATATTTTGCATTTACAGTTTACAGTTATATAACTATACGTGAATACGATAGACCTTGCATAAAAACACTATATTGAAGTATGTACAAAGTATTACAAGATAAAGAATGACAGCTAAGTTGTATACATAGATACATAGTGTTCACATATTATTATTTACAATTATTGTAAAAGTAGACAACCACTCCATACATTTCACAAACTATGAACCTATGAACCAGTGTGTGACCCAAAGCAAGAATTAAATAAAATGTATATACTAAGTATAAATTAAATAGTTTTAATTAGCAATCCGTTTGATTTTGTCTAGACTGTAGATTGTCCTATGGAGCCCGGACCAGCATGTTTCCAAGCATTCTTATCGTGGATATAATCCTCTAAACTGTAATATGCTTGTTTACAGAGTGTACTTTTATATAATATATGTTTTAAATTTTCTTTCTTTTAGTTGCAATAATATATCACTTTGAATTTTGTTATAACACTTAACACAGAACCCCATAAAAGATTTATGAACTTTAGACAATCTAAAATATGGTTGAGCTATTTTGTCTTTGTTTCTAGTATTAATATTATGTCTATCACTAACTTTATTAATAATATTATAAACAATTTGCCATATTGTCTTGAATTTACCATCTAATGTTAAATTCTGATAAACAGATGGATTCAAGGAAACGCCCATACTACGTGATCATTCGAATAAAATGTCGAATGTATAGTATATTATTATTATCGTGTCGATTAACTGTTGCCGGAAGAACTTAGTTTTTATTTTCGTATCTGTTTTGTTCTACTCCAAACGCGAGGTCGCAGAGATTGGTCTTGAGGGGGAGGCTGTAACGTAAATGCATCTTATTGTTTGAACGCACCAAGTTCCTTGGCGGGACGGAGTTTGACATACCACGGTTGTCACAGAGTGACATGTCTTGGGTGACGTTTCTTGAATACCTATATCTCTTGATTCATTCCCAAACCCAACTTTTTATATCATAGAATTGTCACAGATAGCAATTGAACCTAATTTGTGGATCTGAAAATTTACAAAAAACATAAAAATCCACAAAAAGGTAACAGTGTCTCAAATTTATTTTATTTTTAAATCAGTATCCCAACTCAAATCTCTTAAAAACATTCGCAAACCCAAAAGATATTTATTTAAATTGAATCACGGTACCTTTATCACCCTCTGACAAATACCCGTCCCACAGGGCACAGGTACCTACTACTCGCTAAACCACTTTAAATCGAAAAGCCAATGAAACATGTACGCGTTACCGTTAGTTGAAGCGAGTAAATAGATTTTAAAATTTACGTTTGTATGTATGTCGGTGGAGTGTCAGTCCTGTGCTAAAATATTAACGGCGCGGCGTCAGGGTTGCTGCTCCACTAAATAACTGACTATCGATTGTTTACAGACATTGCCGGCCGACTTGCTTATTTTTGCTGTACGAGTAATTTGATTTGATTCGTGACGTCATTATGATCGTCATGACATTCTGTGTAATGTTAATAGCGTAAGCCTTTGCCTCCACAGCCTTTGATGTATTCTATTTACTGGGGTTTTTTTTTGTATCGTTTATCTGAATGTACATCATTATCATCAACATCATCTGCCTTTTCCCAACTATATTTTGGTCGGCTTCCAGTCTGATGTTATAATGTAGATCATTATCATAATTTTATAAAATTCAGGAAGTAATTAAGAGTGAACTTTCCGATAAACATCCTTTGGTGTGATTCTGTAAGACCTCATTCTAAACTTCGAATCTGAATCCGCTGTGAGTTTCTTGATTGGCAATTAAAAACTCGCTTGATAATTCGAATTTACACAAGCGCCACCCTTGCGAGCGTGTCAGGGAGTTGAACTAGATTGACAGGGAGATTTTGACAGATGAAGTATGAGGTGACGTAAGAAGGGGCATTCTGTAAGTTAATTTGCCCGTCACTTCGACGCTCACTTCGCACTCGAACCCGATTCAAAATTTCAAATATATCAAGGTCATTTTGAACCTTATGCGAAGTGAGAGTGAATAGTGATGTGAGATGAGAGTTGTTGTTTGAATTTTACAGAATAGACCTGCTGGTTTTAAATATTGGGTTTTAAACTATGCAACGCCTTGAGGAAGAAGTGTGTTCACGAAGTCGACGTGACCAATACAGACTTATACAGAGGCCAGCACATGAAGCTACAACAATCTGTCAAATTTCTTTAATAAATTTTCAACTTTATTACAAATGAATAAGGTTCATATTCAATTGGGAAAATTTTACAGTTAGGTATGGCTTGATGTGCTGGCGTCTGTACGAGACGACCTAGGTGTAGTAGATATAATATGCACTGTGCTGCTATGTGTGTGTGCATAATTAATAAATTACTTAATATTCGTATGTTTAAAGCACTGAATTACAGACTATTTAAGTTATACAAATGGCAGAATGAAAATAATTTCTATAGCATTAAGCAATTTTTTGAACATAAATTGTAATGTTAACCAGAAAATCATGCATGCTTTAATTTTAAGCAAAACATGTATGATCTGATATTTTATTGAACACCTTTGTTTACCGTGTTTTATGCAAAATAATTTAATTATTATTTTTAATCCATCTTGATTTTTTTCTTCATTAATAAAACCATCAGCTGCTGTGTCAACCCTAACTTTAAATATTAATGAGACGACGTCAGAGCAGCCCTTATTTATAGTAGCGATCGATTGAGGAGTGATGTGCCGGCTGTGTCGCACGTATATATGCCTACATGACACACACAGCGACGAGAACGTGTGTATGTGTGTGTGTGCGAAACTTTGCGAAAGGGGGAAACAGCGTGTGACGAGGGATAGTGTTTTGATAAATATGAACATGACTGTGTAACAATAATATTGAGAATCGATATGACGAAGGGCTCGTTTGACGTTTTGTGACGTAACTATTGTGGCATATTGAGTTAGAGTAATATGACCTTGTACTGGGCATTGACGACTAATAGACAAAAGCTTTTGTCATAGATTTCTGCAGCTATATTTGTTTGTATCAAAGTCAAAGTCAAAGTCAAAGCATTTATTTCAATTAAACCATTTACAGGCACTTTTGAATTGTCAAGGAGTCGGTCAGTTAGTCAGAGAGTTGAAGCTAGTTGCTCGTTCCAAAACGTAGGTAGGTCTCTATGGAGAAGAACGAGCAAGAAACTCCACGGACACTCTTTCAGAATCAAGTTTTTACAAAATACTGCTTACATTATTGTTGTTGCTTCTTTAAGTGAGAACAATGAAGGTAATCTAGAAATACAAAATATAAAAAAAATAATCAAGATAAAAACCATGGCAGTTAAGAGTTGACCAATCTCTACTGACAGCGCCCGTTCACGAACATGACGCGTGAATCAGCACCATTCAGCTCAACCATTTTAGAGGGAGCTGAATGATCCAACACACGCGCCACCACCAGCGAGACATTTGAGTGAGCATGACAATTCTCTCTACCGCCATGCTCATTTATGTCAAACACATAATAATTTACTTAATATATGGCTCCATGGTACTCACATTTACAAAATTGAAATAATGCTGCTAAATTATACAAAACTAAGGTTTTCAATGTTTCTAAAATGTCGAAAAAGTAATTAAAATATATTTGTGTATAATAATAACGATACTCTTACTCATGTCAATAAAAAAAAAAGGGGTAGGAAACAACATTCCTCCAATTAGGAAATTCGCTAAACTGCCTGTGGAGCAGGACCAGCATTTAGCCAAGCATTTTTATCATTGATGTAGTCTTCTAATTTATAATATGCTTGTCTACACAGTGTGCGTTTAATACATGTTTTAAATTGTCTTTCATTTAGTTGTAGAATATCAAGAGGTATTTTATTATAAAATTTTACACAGTACCTCATAAAAGAAGTATGAACTTTTGACAATCTGAAACAACTTTACTGAACTCGTATGTAAACTACAAACACATTTCGTTCTGTAGGTTTAGACTACCGATACTTTATCATCTTCTTAGCCTGGTCCCGTATGTTGGGGTTGGCTTTCAGTCTTGACACCGGATGCAGCTGAATACCAGTGCTTTACATGGAACGACTGCCTATTGGACCTCCACAACCCAGTTACAGGGTAACACGATACCCTTTGGTAAGACAGGTTGTCCGACTTTCCGGCTTCTGAGTACCTATAACGACTGCCAAAGATCTACGAATGACAGCCGGGATAAACGGCTTTACGTGCTTTCCGAGGCACGGAGAGGACCTAGTATGAAATGGATGGTCAGCCATCCACAGACCGACCGCGGCAAGCGTAGCTTAACCATGATCGATCGATTCATATGGCTTTTACTTAGCCACGAGCTCCTCTTAGACTATCGATCATCATCATCTTAGCCTTTTCCCAACTATATTGGGGTCGGCTTCCAGTCTAACCGGATGCAGCTGAATACCAGTGTTTTACATGGAGCGACTGCCTATCAGACCTCCACAACCCAGTTATTGGGTAACAGGATACCCCTTCGTAAGACCGATATAACGACCTATAATTTCCGTGGCGTATCGTAAGAAATGACATTTGTACGTCAATACAGGATGTTTGGGGTAAACACCGTCATCACACAAACCATGTTGTATGACGACGTGTGTGAGTGTGTTTGGTTACTTAAATATCTTTCCTTTTTTTAAAAAAAAATGTCGCTCCACACTAGGACTTTCTCCTGTACATTCTTGTACGTTTCATCATCATCATCATCATCATTTCAGCCAAAAGACGTCCACTGCTGGACATAGGCCTCCCCCAAGGGGACGTACGTTGTACGTTTACAAACATATAAACTCACATACTCAAATTGTCCGGAACTACTACCTGGGGGTCTAAAAAGGCCACTTTGGGTGAAACATCTGTAATATGAATCATTTGACAGATCATAGCAGAACGTTAGCAGCTTCTACTAAAAGTCGTAAAATGGTCGTTTTTTTAATGTATATATTTACATAGTAAACCTTTATAGGTTATTAAAAAAATCATGTTACCAAACAAACAATATTATTTATGCTTCTGTGCAATAATCCAACAGGGGCGAAATTATTTTATGGACGACGACTTTCTTTACTTCTTGATGTAAATGTTTCATATTAGATTTGCCAGTTTTAATGAAAATTCGTAAAATGGTCCAATATGGAGAATTGCTTAAATGTCAATTATATGAAATTTTAGAAGTTACTCGGGAATGAATATCTATAGTTCATTTTCGCATTTTATTGATTGTTGTGAGTGAAATCGTGAAAATTTAAGTCAATTGACTTAAAACATTGTAGTGACGTACAGTAATGGCAGGCTTGGGTTTGTACGAGATTTATTTGGGACTCGCTTATCTTTAGGAAGCTCTTGCCTATAGACAAATCACGGCTAGAGTGAGAAACATGGAATTATGCAACGAAATTATGGAATTATGGATCGAGATTTCGTTGCACTCTACTAAAAAAATAAAAATCTTCATATTTGAACATTTTTGTGTATATTTGGTAGTCCTGAAAATAGGTCGAAAGCTGTTTTATTTTATTTATATGGTAAAATAAAATTTGCCGACTAACTATATATTGTTTGTGTGTTGACGTGTTTTTTTTAGTACATAATGTTAGGAAAGCACTTCCAGTACAATTTTATGAAGTCTTCCTTTCCAGATTTATTTAAGATCGTTGCTAGGTTACTGTTGTTTCTATACATCATTTTGGCAGATGATATTAAATCGTTCATGAATCATTAAAAAAAAAAACAGGCAGTCATGGGGACTGCCGATAGAAGTGAAAACTATTAACTTAAACATAACCTTTAAACCACAATGATACTCATTTCATGACATAAAGGTTAAATATTAAAAATACAATTAAAAATAAATAATGCCATACTTTTATTTAAAAGTATGGCATTATTTATTTTTAATTGTATTTTAAATATTTTTAATATTCATATCAATATTTGCATTTGCAAATATTGATATGAATATTAAAAATATTTGAAAATAAATTCTTCATTTTCATTATTCATTTATCTATATGAAAACATTAAAATGTTCAATACTCACTTTTATATTGAACAGTAATCCTTTAATTAAACGATTACAATAACCAATTTAACCTTACTTGTACACCACGGTCCACTTACGAATATAAATGTACTGCTATTATAGCATGTTGGTGACGTGAACTCATGAAATGATACCCATCCAAACGTCCAACGCGCACATGATACAGTCAGAGATATTTAACGTATTAGTGTATACGTGTACACAGGCCACAGCGCGAGCGCCAGCCTGACTACTCATCGCTATAGATATACTATTAGCATTAGCATGTCGGTGACGCGAATCTATAAGTTTTTCCCCTCCAAAAACGCTCAACGCGCCTAAAGAAGTTTTCACTTCAAAAACGACCATTTTACGACTTTTAGCAGAAGCTGCTACGATCTGTCAAATGGTTCAAATTACAGATGTTTCACCAAAAGTGGTATTTTTAAACCATGTGTTAGCGCGCTAAAACTCTTTGATGTTCCGCCATCCGTGCGATAACGCACACGCAGCCCGAATGTTCGTAACGATAGCCGATAAATGGGCGGTCACATCAGCGTGTATCGTGTCATGGCGCGAAGTAAATAAAAATAAAACATATATATGAATCATCTATTGTGGCCATTTTGTGATTTATGAAATGAAACATATTGTGATCACATTATGAAACACCTATTGTGGCCTTTTTAGACCCCCTGAAGGTCATACAAATATTTGCTCCGTGCGGGAATCGAACAGCTCAGCAGTCAATCGCACAGCCATTGCACCAACCGTGTCTTCAAAATATAAAAAAAAATATGTTAAAAAAGCTTGTTTCCTTCGAACCTAAAGTAAAATGCTCTTGCGGTAAAATGTAGTTTTCTTTGGTTTTACGTTCTGTAAAATGAAATCAAACCACAGGTTTCAAGGATAACGGTGTTTACCCTAACATCCTGTATAATATGTAGAACATGACCTTGCTGACGAATCACGATACAGTCATGTTAACAGTATCTTACTTATTAATATACCGTTATCGTATATTATATTGGAAGCGTGTACTTTGTTAAATATTTATGTCGGTAAAGCTTCAAAAGCAATATTAATTTAATGTCGACGGCAATTAACTGTTCCTACACATAACAGTAATTAGTTTGATTTCATGCTTAAAATGAGTAAATAATTTTAACTCATAATTATATTTATGTGTACCTGTGTCACATGTGTTTTCGGTGAAACCTGACCGACCACACATTGTATTTCATTACCGCTTTTGTAAAATTATCCAATTTGGTATGCAATGAATAGTATTTCATTTGTATATTTTAAAATGCATATAAGACAATTAGTCTTATGAACGGTTATTTTGGAACCGGC
This sequence comes from Charanyca ferruginea, assembly GCA_947361185.1. Classification (NCBI taxonomy): domain Eukaryota; kingdom Metazoa; phylum Arthropoda; class Insecta; order Lepidoptera; family Noctuidae; genus Charanyca; species Charanyca ferruginea. The sequence continues at coordinate 22,712,337 of OX376078.1, read as the reverse complement.
AAAATAAAAATGTGTTGCTCTGAAAATGAAAGTTTTATTCAAATATTTACACTTTTTACACAAATTACAATATTCTAACAAGTTTTAACTTACCTGAAAATCAAAGAAACGACATTTAAAGTTTATTATAAGTTTAGTCGATTCCCTTTTAAAAAGTGCAAATTAAAATAATAAATGTTTTCATTAGTTGCAACGACGTATTATAAATAGACGCGTCATACACGAACATTAGTGCACTTTAAAACGGTGCAAAATTTTATATCTACATACCAGTAGGCACATACAATCATACAGTGCAAAGAAAAGGACAAAAGCATACAGCGTACACCTGTTAGAAAAAGATAAATATACAAATTTTGTTGCGTCAGTTATGTGTGAATTACGAGCGATAATAATAATAATAATAATAATAAGTATTTATTTCATAAGACAATAAGCATATTGCACTGCATACATTGTTGGTTATAAATATCACACTGTAAGCACAATTATATAGACTCTATCCCTTAAACTAGGTCTAGCCTGTATCTTAAGAGATAAGGTTCAGCCAAATGGGTACAATAAATAATATAATTGACATTCTGTAGCAAGTGAAACTATGTCGATGTTACATAATTTAAAGTTATCCTATGAAATAAGTGTAGGTCGGTTACTTAGTGTGTAGTGTATGTGAGTAAAAGAGTGCATGTGTGTGTGTGTGTGTGAGTGTGTGTGTATATGTGCGAGGATTTTACGATTTGCATGTTTACGAGATGTATTCTAGAAGATTTTCCGTTGAGAGGTAGTCCTGTTGTAGTAGCCATTGAGTGATTTTGTGTTTTAGCGTGTGTCTGTTTAAATCAAGAATGTCTAATATTTTGTGTAATTTCTTATATATATAAGTACCTATGACGTAATATTGGCGTTTGGCAAATGCAGTTTTATGTGTTACGCCTGATGGGACATTTGTGCGTTTATTTGGGTTGGACCTGGGCATGCCTTTATGCGTTCTGAGGACAGACTGCAAGATGAATAGCTGTCTAACTGTTAATACCTTACATTCAGCATAAAGTTGTTTGGTTGGATATAGGTACGGTTTCTTAGACATAACTTTAAGTACGGCTCTTTGAGCTCGCTCTGCCCTCAGGAGATTGGTTTTAATAGCACCACCCCACGCAGTAATGCAATATCCGATAATTGACTGACACAGAGCAAAATAAACCATTTTTAATGTGTCTATGTCAGCCGATTCTCTAAGGGATTTAAAAACATATATTAGACGCATTATCCTGCCAGTTACCATTTCTAATTGTTTGTCCCATCGTAAGCCATCATCTATTTGCAGACCTAGATACTTTACACAGTCACTTCTAGCTAGTGTAGGACATGAACACGGTGTCGGGGAGTTATGACAGGAGTGAGCAGTTATATTAAAGCTATGCGGTGGCTTGGTGTTACGTCGAATTGAGAAAGGAATGTAGCAAGTTTTATCCAAGTTTAATGTGAGTAGATTTTGGTGGAACCAGTACATTATACTATTCAGTGCTATTTCTGCCTTAGTTTTAACCTCTTCCCAGGTAGAACCATAGATGATAATCGCAGTATCGTCAGCGTAAGCGAAGATCTTGCAGTTAGGTAGTATCATCCTACAAAGGTCATTGACATAAATTTGGAACAATGTGGGACCTAATATACTTCCCTGGGGCACACCGTATGTCACGATTTCCTCATCACTGAGATATGCATCTATTTTTACTTGCTGAGAGCGATTCTTGAGGTAATCTTTAAATATGTCGAGTGCCATGCCACGTACACCCAGAAGCTCCAATTTTGAGATAAGTTTGGGAACAGAAACTGTGTCAAAAGCTTTCAACAGATCCAGAAATATACCCAAACACTTAGCCCCACTATCAAGTTTTCTCGCAACAAATTGTGTGAGATCCAGTACAGCATCTTCCGTCGACACCCCAGACTTGAAGCCATACTGGTTCTCAGCAATAATGTTATGCTTACGTAAGAAACCACTAAGTTGTCTGTTAATGATCTTTTCAATAATTTTTGAAAGCGAAGGTAGGATGGAAATTGGTCTGTAATTGTTGACACAGGATCTGTTCCCGCTCTTATATATTGGATGGACTATAGCTTTTTTGAGTCCATCTGGAAACGTTCCCGATTGTAAGCAAAGATTGCAGATGTAAGTGATTGGTGGCACTAGTATGTGGCGACAAATTTTCAGCAAGGTAGATGATATTCCATCCCAACCTACAGCACAATCATTTCGTAGTTGCATGATGATTGTTTCTACCTCACCTTCATCGGTGTCTAATACAACAAAGGAGCTAGCTGGAGGTGAAAAATTGAACTTTTCGGATAGATCACTTTCACTATCAAAGGGAGTATTAGAATAATCGTGAGATTTTAATATATTTGCCGCTAAATTTTTACCAATATTACTAAAAAAGGAACAAACTTGGTTCACGGAAGAGTGGCCGTTATCACCTACCTTTAACAATTCGTCAGGACTGGTGCGTACTTTACGAGTATTAGTGATTTCTTGTATGGTTTTCCAAAGAGCTTTGGGATTGTTTTTTGATTTTTCAAGTTCACTTTTCTCAAAGGCTATTTTAAGTTTACGGAGTAAATCATTACAGAAGTTCCTATAGCGAGTATATGTAAGTTTTAATATTAAGTTCTTTGGTGATTTATTTGATTTCATATGCAGCCTATCCCTATTTGTTATACATTTTAACAAGCCTGGTGTAATCCAAGGTTTTATAGTTCTCTGTTTCCTAGGAATTGTAATACGATACTGACGTATAACCGCGACACTGGGTGGTACGTGACTAAGTGCGATCCCGGCAATTGCCTTGCTTTAATATTGCCATTATCAAGCGCGGGTAACGCATCTAAGTGTATTATATCATTGATTAGTTGTTATAATTTATGACAGCCATCCATCAGACCGCCATCCGCCATCCCAAAGGATGAGTGAGATACCAATCAAGAAGGGCGCGCTTAAGGGACAATGTAGACATTGAGAGGGAGCGTTGGTCTCTAGCGGTCCGGAGCAATATGTAGTCCCCTACGGGACTATTTGCGCGATGTACAGACCTAGTTAAAGTAACACTTTTCAAGGCTTATTGCCAAAGCCTGTACACGAGCAATCTATGAGTCAGTTATACTAAGAGATCGCTGGATGCCCTGTGCGTCCAATATAACAATGCTTTCAGGATGTTGTTGAGATTGCCTCGCTACTGTAGCGTGTCGGAAATGTTTGCGCAAACCCGTACCGACGGTTTCTATGCGATTATACGCAAGAAAACCGCGTCGCTACTGAGGAGAGTGAGGGACAGTCAAAACAGCATCTTGAAAACGGTTGCAGAGAGCTTCGGCTCTCCGATTATACAGCAGTTTGTGCGGAGGTTGATTTTTACTAACACTAGATGATAAGTTTTTCTATGTTACTAACACTCTATGGATCTTTGTTGTCCGAAACAAAGGTTTATTATTATTATGTCGGGATCGGCTTCCACTCTAACCAGATGCAGCTGCAGTGGTGGACAGTGCTTTACATGAAGCGACTGGTTATCTTATTCTCAGAACCCATGCAGTCACTATTTATTTATTTTATTAATTAAATTTTACTGGTTATCAGAATTTCTGGCTTCTGACACTACACACAACGACTGTCAAAGATTTACGAATGAAAGCCGGGACCAACGGCTTTACGTGCTTTCCGAAGTACGGACGGGTCTCGGCATGAAATGTATGGTAACCCATCCACGGACCGACCGCGTTAAGCGTAGTTTAACTTTCTCCGATTGATTCAAACACGAGCTTCTCCAAGACATAATAAAATATATTGGTTTTATATTAGAATCAAACCCGTATTGTCGAACCTCGGGCACTCTCCATACATACAGCTTATAAAAACTCTGAAATATTTTCACTTGGTAGGTACAGTCGACTACAAAGAGATGTATACCCCTAAAGTTACAAATACATGTACCCATTTAAATAAGTGTACATACTTTGTTAGAAATTATTGTACACGTGAAACATGACGCATATATGTATTCACTCAATGTGCCTAATTAATGTATACAGCAAGATGAACACTGTAATGTATAGGCTCTGAAACAAATGAATGTATTCACACTTTGTTACAAAACTATGTATACAAGATACGTTCTAATTTAAAATTTCAGAAATTCTGTCAAAACCATTGAAAACTCTTTGGATATTGTAATAATTTTTTTTCTGTTATGATGACACTTATAAATCAATATTTATATTATAACGAGGTACAATTTGTTTGTATGTAGGGGGTAATTTCTGAAACGAATTCCACTTTGGACAGAAAAAACTTAGGTTAATTTAGGTCGACGTCAAACCCTGCAGACAGAAATAGGAGCCCCGCGCAAGATTTATAATTTTTTGCCCAAATGTGAAGTAGATCTACTATTGTTATAAGTAGAAGAATATTATAGATAAGTGATATTATTAAAAGCAAGACATCGATTAAAGTTTCAATAAATTTGTTTTATGATTCAATAGTTTAAATTTTATCTATGTCCAAATAACATTACTTAAGTTTAGTTTCTGTATGGAAATAAAACAGGTTGAATAGAAAACACCTTCTTTATATGAGTCGAGTGAGAGAAAAATAATGTAAATAAGTGGCGAAAATAATTTGTAACTTTGTAAGTCAATTTCGATAAACAAATGACACGCCAATGACGTCATGCATGAAATGAAAGAGAAAACAAGTATTTCCGCACTATTCTAAAATTTAAAAATAGAATATTAGACCTGTATACATATTATTGCTACCATAATAATATGATATATCCATATAATCAGTTTTTTTTCATTCGTTTCAAAACGTACACATTACAGTGTAATTTTAGCTGTGTATATAAAATTGGCACATTTGATAAGAACATAAGTCTGGCATACATCATGTCTACTAGTATTTGTAACAAACAATGACGACATCATGAATGGATACATCCATACTAATATAATAAATGTGAAAGTAACTCTGTCTGTTACGCTTTCACGTCGAAACGGCTGAATCGATTATGATGAAATTTGGTATGAAGATAGCTTAAACCCCAGGGAAGGACATAGGCTACTTTTTAATCCGCGACTTCGTCTGCATGCACTATAACCGACATTCACGCGGACGAAGTCGCGGGCAAAAGCTAGTATTTTTACAACTTTCAAATGTATCCTTTTTTTGTAGTCGACTGTACATTATTATACATAGATGAAACAACTTACATGACATCATCATCATCATCATCATGTCAACCTTTAGCCGCCCACTGTTGGGCATAGGTCTCCAAGGGGGTTCAGCCGTAATCGCCATGCTTGGCCGGTGCATGTTGGCGGTCGCAGTAAGTGTTATGGTACTCAGAGGGACGCCGCTGCCCATCCTCTGGTCAATATCCCTCTGTCGCCTTCTACGACACCCATGGGTAGAAATGGGGTGGTGCTATTCGCAACCGGCATTACACGGCTAGTGACCTAGTTCAATAATATTGTCGAAAAACTTTGAAAAATAATGAACGTCAAAATCGAAGAGAACAAACCAAAAATTTGTCGAAGTAGAAATAAAGAAGTTACGAGGGTTTTTAGTTGGCCGCGCGAACGTATCGTGAAGAATTGCACGGCAATGGAGATCTTAGCAACTACTTAGGTTAGCGATCTAATTCTTTTTGTCAATTGAAGACTGAATTGGTCAAAAATTAACGAAAAAAGGATTATAAGCTCTATATCAATATTTTACGAAATATTCACCTTGGCAGATTTTCCTCTGCAGAGAGAGAGAGAGAGAGAGATATATATATATATATAACTTTATGCTTGACATGTAATGTGACGTAATTCTTCCGACCGAATTACGGCCACGGCGGCCAAGATCAGTAAATCAGTCAAGTACGTCGAGAATATTTTTAGTGCAAAAGTGTGTGCGTAAACATAGGTGTACTCCCTTTTCTTCCAATTTCATAGTCCGGTGGGACGGCAATCCGACGCGACCGGCGAGAAATCAGGCGCAGGACCAACGGCTTTACGTACTTCCCGAGGCACAGGGGTGTTACACCGTCAACTGCCAAACTCCGGCTGTTACTGAGAAATTCTTAATAGATAAACCCTATAGCAGTGCCCGACTTGGGAATCGAACCCAGGACCCTAAGCTCAGCAGTCGCGATTGCGACCACAAGACCAATAAGGCAGTCACAGTAGTAAGATATACGACAGAGACAACTGCAGACAAAGTGAAAGTCAAAGTTAAAGTATTTATTTCAATTGAACCATTTACAGGCACTTTTGAATTGTCTAAGAGTCAGTGTCAGTTAGTTAGCTAGAAAGTTGAAGCTATTGGCCTATTCCAAAACGTAGGGTAGGTCTCTGTGGAGAAGAACGAACAAGAAACTCCACGGACACTTCAATCAAGTTTTTACAAAATACTGGTTACATTATTCATGTTGCTTCTATATTGTGAAAACAATGCAGGTAAAGAAGAAGAAGAAGAAGTTCAATGCTGCTAAGACCCAAGCGTGTCTCTTTTCCGCTAAAAGGAGCCAATTCCACCCAGCTCCATCTTTCCGAGGTGTAACCGTGCCGATAACCGACCGACTTGAGCTTCTTGGTGTTACGTTAACATCAACCCTCAATTTTGGCCCTTTCATAGAGGCAAAGGCTCAAGTGGCTGCCAAAAAGCTGGGGATCCTAGCAAAGGTGAGACGGTACTTCACGCCGGAACAGCTGCTTAAACTTTATCAAGCGCAAGTTCGATCGTGTATGGAGTACTGCTCTTATCTTTGGGACGGATCTGCCAGATACCAGCTTGATGCCCTAGAGTCAATTGAGAAACGAGCCAAGAGGATCATTGGCAATGATAGGCTCGTCGAGTCAAAGCTCCAAAGTCTTGAGCATCGACGCCGAGTTGCTGGCCTGTCGGTTTTCTATCGGTTGCATTTTGGGGAGTGTGCGACGGAATTGCATAATTTAATTCCGCCGAGCCCGTTCCATCATCGGACCACAAGACGTACGGCGATGCGCCACCGGCACACGGTGGACATCCCACCCACACGCACGAAACGTTTTGGGAATACATTCATTGTGCATACTGCTAAGGAGTGGAATTCCCTGCCTGAGTCTGTGTTTCCTGATAGCTACAACCTGGGAGTCTTTAAGGCAAGAGTGAATAGGTTACTTCTAGGCAAGCGTGCTCCATCTTAGACCGCATCATCGCTTCCCATCAGGTGAGATAGTGGTCAAACGTATGCCTATCAATAGATTAAAAAAAAAAAAAAGAGCAATGCAAAATATTTAAAAAAAGAATCAAGATAATCAGTTAAGAGTTGGCCAATATCTACTGACAGCGTCCGTTCTCGAACATGACGCATGAATCTGCACCATTCAGCTCAACCATTTTGAAGGGACCGCTCTGTACTTCTATTTCCGAAGTGTGCGCCGACCGAGTCGTCATTTTACTTGGTAGTTGTGGCACTAACACGATATAACTATTAGATCGAGACGTTCAACAAACAAGACAGAACAAGCCATCAAACGGCGAAGCATTCTCGTGAATCAAACAAAACTTCACCCTTTGTAAGTAGAAGGTAACTTGACAACAAAACGCGGGTCTCATCTAACATTCGGACACTTATTTGTAAAGCCTGCCACACAATAGCGCTGAGAGTGACACATTCTGTGGCCGCGCTCTTTTATTCTTAGCATTCGCAAAAATCTTTTGGGGATTGATAAAATTAAAAAAAGAGCTGATCTTTTCTCTTTCTCGGTCAAATTAAAAGATCAAACGTAAAAAGATTGGGTAATGTTACGACGGGGCAATGTTGCGACCTTTGATAATTGTACGTGACTTTACGATATTTGAAAATGAAGATAATATTATATTGCTGAGGTTATTTTGGGGACATTTTGTTGTAATTACTATATTTGTTGGTCTGATTCGTGTGTGTCGTTCTCTTTGCCTCGGGCCATTTTAATTCCAACAAAGTACAAACATTTTATTGATTTCAGTTTTTTATTTATCCTTTATACACATTGTATTATGCAAAGACTCAGTATTTTAATAATAATAGTCTCCCGATACAATTACAGACTCTGCGATCAATCTGAATTAAGGCGACGATATACGCCGGTGACCTTGAACGACCAGAGAATCGTATGCGCTGCGTCCAAAACTCTCAGTTTAGTCGAAAAAATTAAATAAAAGATAGTATTATTTAACTTAAAAAAAGGCGTATGCTAAAAGATAGATACTAAAATTGTCTGTAAGATAGTAAAATTTCGTTTAAATATTCCTGGTAGATTTTGTGTGATTATCAATGTTTTGTCCGCGTCAGACACAACTTCACGATTTAATTAAACTATTTAATATGAACTTAATCAAAAATATTCACATACTAAATGATTAAGAAAATGTTTTAGTTTAACATATTTTTTTTTTCAAATCATTTACACTACACATTTTGACGTGATTGTCAGTTTAAAATCTGCAAAAGTGGCTTGTTAGCGCCATAAGACTAGCTATGAACACAGGAGATAATAAAGTTCACAAGTGTGTGCGCAATCAGTTGCACTCAGATGCACTTCCACTTTAGTCACACGTATAATAGTCCGATGGGACGCCAATCCAACTCGACCGAGGAGAGATCAGGCGCAGAATCGACGGATTTACGTGCTTTTCGAGGTTCGGGGTCGTCACCCCACCAACTACTAACTTTCGGGCTGTAATTTTTTTATTAATAAATAGGCTTGCGTTTGACCGCAATTCACCTAATCTTAAGTGATAATGTGGCCTAAGTTGGAACACGCTTGCCCAGGATGAACCGGTTCACTCGTGCCTTGAAGATACCCAGATTATACTTATCAGGGAACAGAGAGGCGGGCAGCGAATTCCACAGTCTGGCAGTTCGCACAATAAATGTGGAGTCAAAGCGCTTGGTTCGAGACCCTAGAACTTCAACCATATCTCTGCTCGTCCGATGATGGAAGGGTATGGGGGAATTAAATTGTGTAATTCCAAAACACACTCTCCGAAATGTACCCGATAAAATACCGATAGGTTAGCAACGGTGCGGCGATGTTCAAGGCTCTGTACTGCTGCTTCTGAGAAACTTCCACCTTGGTTTCCAGCCCACGAGTACATGCTCAGCAGTCACGTTCGTGATTATAAGACAAAAAGGGGAGTGTTTTAATAATGCCCATAACTACAGTTTCTAAATGCAATGGTATTCAGCTGTATTCGGTTAGACTGGAAGCCGACCTCAATACAGTTGGGAAAGGCATCATAATGGAATACAGTTTCTAAATGTCAATTTTTAAATATCGTGACTCCAGACTCATCGTCATCATCATCATATCAGCTTATTGCCGTCCACTGCTAAACGTAGGCCTCCCCCAGAGATCGCGAACCAACCCAGTCTTGGGCAACCCGCATCCATCCGCTGCCAGCCACCTTTTTCAAATCGTCGGTCCATCGTGTTGCAGAGCGTCCCACACTACGCTTGCCCAAACGCGGTCTCCGCCTGTTCTGTCCGTCCAGACTAGTTCGACAAAATAACATTCTGCATTGATAATTTCTGTTAAAAACAGATTTAAAGATATGAAGAGTCACAACTATTAACAACATAGTTGACACAATTCAGTCATAGCTAGGGTTGCCAACCCTACTATATAATATAATATCCTACTATATTAGAGGTCGAACTACTTTTTTTTTGAAAAAAATATATAGTATGTGAAACTACTATATTTTAAAGGCATCAAACTCTTAGCAATAATATTCGTTTCAAAATGTGTAAGCGTAAAACAAAACGTCAATACCTACCTAACTATTCTGGAATGTCAAGTTGACAGATGCGTTCAATAATTCGCAAAATATTCTTCAAAAAAATAAAGTAACTACCTAATTTTTGGAACCTACTATTTTTTTTGCACCTTTTCGTTATCTACTATATTTTTATGGGTAAAAATTTTAGAACTACTATATTTGACCGACAAAGAGTTGACAACCCTAGTCACAGCCAGCCATCAAGTAAACATTTCCTCCACAACATGAATACCGGTAAAGATGAACAGTTGAACGGTAAAACGAAACTGTTATTACTGAAACTTTTATCGCGCAGCTTTCAAGTTGTGTGCTGTTAATTCAGAGCTTTTACCTTCTCACGCCTCCTCCCCCGCCACCCCCGTCATGCTCTCCCCTCCACTTGTAAGTACAAGTTAGGCCGGTATACACTGTTGTAGGTCTAATGGCGTGAGAGGCGGCGTGCATCTTAATTTTCTAATTATGGGATTTCAAGTGTTTAGGTGATTAAACCAATCGGACATGACACATAATGTCTTGTTAATGTATAAAAATACATATCTATTATATCTCTCTTTTTTTTATTCATATATTTTCTTCTTTTTTTTTTCTCTATAATATGTTTGGCACGTACTTTTAAACATGGGTTCATTAAAACACATAACTTATATAATTATTTGTAACTCAGGGGGATCGGCGTTGAGGGCTGAAATACAGGCTATGCCTAGTTGGCCCCAGATGCTAATACTTTTGTGTACAATAACTGTAGACTAAGCACTTTATTTGTGAAATGATGTACATTTTTTTTTCTGTCAATAAACATTATTATTATTAAATCATTATTATTATTATCTCACACGCACTCATTCATCTAGCACATCACACAAAGAGAGGAACAGACTTCTAATAATATAATACTTCTGGTTACTTAATAAACATTTGCTAATATAACAGTAAAATGCTAGCACCTAACCTAATTTGTAACTGGAGGGGGATAGCGCTGTCAGCCGAAATACAGGTTTCTCCTAGTTCGGCTACAGATGCTAAAACTTTTGTGTACAACCAACTGTTTTTTTTTATAGCATATTTTTTGTATAATGATGTACTCTTGTTTAAGAAATAAAAGATTATTATTATTATTATAAACATATAACCGACACATATCATATCAATAATCACTACCTACTTCATAGTTTTATTATTCCTCCGCTGTTCTTTTCTAATTAATTTCATTACGAGATTCAAGACAGTTGAATCGATTCTCTGAGACTCGTCGAGCTTTATTGCATTCACCATTTTTGATTCTGGCTTACAGGTGTTGAAGTGTTTCGGAAAAGTGTGGCGGGTTACATACTTCATAACTTAACGTAGCCATGTTGTTCCCGAACAATACAAATTGCAGTGAAGCGACTTCGTCTGTATTCGCGATAACAGACGCGGATGAAGTCGCGGGCAAAATCTAGTAATTATCATAAAACACACATACTTATACCCTGTGCGTTGTATATAAGGCTACTTGTAATTCCCACAATCACATAACGCACCGCCGCCCTCGTCTAACTCAGTCAAGCGTGATCCATGACATTGTGAGACACACCGCGTTCATATCATTATGTGTCTGCAGACATTTATTTGTGTCGAGAAGTCTCTCTAGCGAGAGGATAATTATGATGAAATTTATGTAGTGTTTCATTTGTTAAAACGCCATTTAAAAATAAGTACTAATTATCTGCCTAGACTTTTCTTAATTATGTTGGCATCGGCTTCCAGTCTAACCGGATGCATCTGAATACCAGTGTTTTACATAAAGCTACTTCCTGTCTGACCTCCACAACCCAGTAACTGGGTAGCACGATACCCCTTTGGTCAGACTAGTTGTCAAACTTTCTGGCTTCTGGCTACTCTTAACTACTGTCAAAGGTCTACGAATGACAGCTAGGGTAAACGGCTTTACGTGCTTCCCGAAGCAGGAACACTCTTCTCGGTATGAAATTGATGGACCAATCCATGAACTAACCGCGACAAGCGTAGCTTAACTGGTTGATCCAACTTAGCCACGAACCTCCAACGCACGAGTTCAATACCTATTCTACATTAAGTATGAATTTTAGAAAGAATCATGGCAGAATTTGTACAAAAAAAATAAAGATTTTTTAGAGAAGTTAAAATTCTGATTATTATTATACTCTTATGTACCTAAAGAGTATCTTCAGGTATTTACAATATTTTTAAAACCCCGCAAAGAAAGTGAATAGTTTAATGAAAAGACTCATTATTTCAGAACGAAACGGTGACTGACAGTCATAGTGACACTGACAGCCATCGTTTCGCAGTTCTTACACTGAAATTGCATCATTTTGTGGGAAATAATATCACAAATAATAATTATATTTTTCCACACACTTGTCACATCACTTGTCTGCCAATTGAATAGACCAGTTAACGTCGCTTGGAACTTTATTTTTTTTATAAACACAAAAAGGACATCGAGATGAAATGAAAAAGTGTTATTTTCATTTCGTAATATTTTAATTTTGCGGGGTTTTAAAAATATGGTAAGTATATCAATCTACTGCTGGTAATGTATTCTTCACATTGGAAAATAGTTTAAACCCTCTAAATTATTATTTTTTCTCGTAAAAATTAATGTATGGATCTCGCCATGATTCTTTGAATGGCAAAACATTCAATTTTTATTATTCTGCTTATATACTAGTACTTTGCCCGCGACTTCGCCTGCGTGATTTATGTACGGATCCATGCAGCCTATAGGCTTTCACCAATACCAATTGATAAAAGAATTTTTGAAATCAGATGAGTAATTCCGGAGGTTACCCCCTACGTACAAACAAATTTTATATTAGTATATATTATGTATTAGGAAAAGGGTATTATGCTCTTGATAAACATGTCGCATGAATAAGTTGTTCGGTGAACATTATGTGTCGTCGTATATCGTCGGCGATGCGTGATTTTATTAGGATCAAAGAAAACCTGATGGCTACGCCGTAGGCATTTGCTACGCGATCGTAGCACGTCGCTACGACGTAGACGGGTTACGACTTTCACTTTGTAATAATTTAATTGATCTTTTGTAACTATGTTGTCAAGTTAGAAACTGTTTTGGATACACAAACACATTTCACATAACTTACAAACAAAACACACAGTTACATACCTACTCACACACATAACACTATGAAAATCGCGGCAATTCTTGCTAAACTCAAACGACCTATGTATGGAGGCAGATATGTATGTATGTGTTCGTCGCGCCAGTTCGACGCAAACTTTATGCAAATGTGGCGTGTGTTTTATGTTAATACTACCCTCGGTGCCACAGCTTAGACTAGAACAGTAGGCTTACTTGAACTTAGAGTCCATTGTTACTTTTGATAAAATAGACTAGCTGATTGCTAATGTAAATACGCTATTAAAATTGTACAAGAAATACAATATCTTAAAGGTTTATCATCGAACAGGCGATGAAGAGGTTATTAGTTCGAAGACCAAACATTGCACAATAATCATAAAATTTCAGGGTTTAATAAGAACTTACAAGAAAATACCAATGTGACTTTGTTAATTTGGCGACACGGTTGGCGCAGTGGCTGAGCGATCGACTGCTGCGCAGCGTGTTGCGGGTTCGATTCCCGCCCAGGGTAAACATTTGTGTGATGAGCACTTGTGTTTGCCTTGTGTCTGGGTGTTGTTTATCTATATATGTATGTATTTACAAAAAATAAAAAATATTTGTGTATGTATGTGACACCCATAGTACAGGGTCTCCCTAGTTTGGGGTCAGATGGCCGTGTGTGAAAATGTCCCCACATATTATATTATATATACTTTCTAAGTTTTTCTACGACATCACTGACACTGGTTAAAGATTACATCTTGAGGAAAGCTAGGCTTGTAATTTATATAAATCTGAAATCGCCAATCCGCCTTTATGCGTGATGGTCAATGCTCGTGCCTTCTCTTTATGAGGAAAGGCTTTAGCTCTGCAGTAAAACAAGAACAGCTCAGACTGGTATTATCGTAATTATATTATTAATAGGGACACTTCTAGCGCACATTAGAATTTTTATTTTTCTCTATCCATTTATTTATTTATATGATACTTTTTTCTTCATTACATACCTACTTCTTATAATCTAAAACCATTAAAAATCAGTGACAATAGAAGAGCATCATTGAAATTGATATCAATCGTTGAAGATATCACTGTATAGTCACTAGTCACGCCGACGACTACACATTATGCAAAATATTCTTGATTTTAAAAATTTTGTAAATGTGACTGAACTGGTGATAATAAAATGTATGCCGGATTAATTTGGGAAATTATAGTATCGAAGAAAATAAGAATAATTGAAATCAGCTGTTCGTGAACAGTCGGTGAAGATATGGACGGACAAGTATATACAAAATAAAATACAGTCGAATAGAGTCCTTTTTTTATAAAATCGGTTAAAAATTCATCTCTGTATTTGTGAACCTTCTCTACATATCCACGTGTAGTGTATCGCGATTCTATAGGTTTCTTACTTTTTAATTGCGCACGTATTGGTGAGTGTGTGACGTGTGCGGCGTGTGTGGCGTGTGTGACGTACGTGGCGTGCTTGGCGTACTTGGCGTGTATGGCGTGCGCAACGCTTGTATGGCATCGTTACGTCTTATAGTGGATGGCTGCTTTAAATGCTTTTATGTATTCAAATGTTGGGGTTTGTAAGCCTATGGTGTACGCTATGGAGTTAATGTTGGGTGGAAGATTGTTACTGTTATTGTTCTTTTGATGCATCATTACGGAGTTTTGAACAAAAAAACTTTTGAAAACAAAGGAATTTTACCGATGTTCCACGAGCACTTCTTTTGTCTTAATTTGTTATTTGCAATAAGGACACTGTGTATACCTACAGTCTCCCAAATATGTTTAAACATTTTTCCCTAATGTTGAAAATGGCGCTATAAATATTATGCTATCCCTAAAACTTCAAAAGGAAAAATTCAAGAGATATTGCTTTAGAAAATATCTTAACGTAAATAGCTTTGAGTTTGAGGATAAGAAAAGTCACTAACATAGAACTTTACTATTTTAAGCAAAACACGCTATAAAATGTATTTTTAACCTTCCAGTACGGCAATAGAGCTTTCTTGTGTAACAGATAATAACCAGCGCGGAAAACTGCCGTCGTCTTGCAACAAGATGACGTCAGAACAAAAGCGAGTACACGAGTTGTTGTTTTCTATCGGTACATCGGTACGCAAAGCATGTCGCCGGCATCTCAAAGAAATACAGAAGATCCAGTCCACACAGAGATTCAAAAATTAGATAAGAATTGTGATTCTTACTGAGATTTTTCAAAACATAAGTTAATAATATTAATTTTACACGACTGCTAATCGGGGGGTTGTAAGTTCAATTAAATGAACCAAATCATTTCTTGTAACTAAAAAGGTTCAAAATCTAGTAGCAAACTTATCTCGGCAAAAATGTAGATAATTGTATTAAAAAATGGTTTTGACAGATTGAAACAGAGATTTGACTGCAAACGTTCCTAAAAGTCAGTATAATTGCCCCCCACGAATTTCTCACTAGCACATTGAAGTTTGGCATTAGTAACGTGAGCAAAATGCTCTATTTGTATAGAAGACTAGCTGGTGTCCGCGACTTCGTCCGCGTGATTTTCAGTTATCTGTGAGGATTTCATTTTTTTGAAGTGAAACTTCTTATGCTACTTCCAACCAGGTTGCGTTAAACGTTTAACGCTACCATACGCATGCGTAGTATACCTGTTACAGGCCAGCAATGTTAATAAAGTTTGTCTTAAAGAAACAATATGAGTTCACTATTTTCATTTCCACATTATGAAGTTTCACTTCTTCCTTCTTTATAGTATAGTATGTAAATAGTGCGTGGAGTACGCACTATTTTTATTAGCGTGTGCGTGTATACGTAAAATAAATAACCTATGATACTCCTGATAAAATCAACTATCTGTCAGTGACTCCCCCGTCAAAATCGGACCAACCGTTTCGAAGATTAACCGAAACAAACAGACAGAAAAAATGTTAAAATTTGTTTTTTGGTTATAACTTCCTTGTAAACATTCAAATTCATTTATTAAAAAGCATTTATTAACATTACAAACAGACTAGCAAATCAATACCTAGTGTAATACCAATCAAATACCTAGTGTTTTTATGCAAGGTACATCGTATTCACGTATAATTATATAATTCCCGTAAATGCAAATATTGTTAACATCGTTTTTAAAAGAGTAAGTATGGAGTTTCTTGCCCATTCTTCTCCATACAAAAGTACCTTTTGGAATGGGCACCTAGAATCAATTCTTTTTTCTCATTTGACGTTCAAAAGTGGTCTAATGAAAATGGTCTAATTGAAATAAATGATTGGACTTTGACTTTGACTTTGAGACACTTCAGTTTTATTTATTTGCAGTATAGATAGTGTTATCAGTGATACTTCTGTACCTCACGATATGTTGTCTCAGTTCAATAAGCGAGTAAACAGGCGGGCGCCGCGTCGTCGCGGCGGCGCGCGTCCCGGCGCGTGTCGGGACTTAGACAAGACCTTGTACGTACTGTTGTTGAACTAGACGATACAGGCCTTGGTTAAGTCTGGTACTTCGTGTTTTCACATCAGTCGTATCTTGGAGGTTGAGAAATACTAAAGTTCAATAGGTTTTTAGGCGGCGTAGGTGGCGCACTTTGTGTTGTCATCTGACATTATGCTGAGCTGAGGCCCTTTTGGCATTCATAATCGTTGTTTTTTGTATTTTATAGTTTTAAGGTGTATTTAATTTTTAAAATAATGCCAATAAACGCATTTTTCTTTCTTTTCTTTTCTTTAGAAGAAGTCAACGCAATTGACCCTTTATTGGTTTTATTTGATACAATCTACATCTTTACTAATTTTATAAAGAGGAAAGTTTTGTTTGTTTGTTACGATTTAATTAAAAACTACTGGTCCGATTTTAAAAATTATTTCACCATTAGTATGCTACATTATTCCTGAGTAACAAATGCTATATTTTGAAAAATATAGGGATACTTGAGAAAATAAACGCGAGCAAAGTCGCGAGCAGTTCTAGTATACACTATTTACACAAAAGGAAAACCTATAACTATTAAACTAAAAAAATAACCTACTACATTTAATAATAGTCATCAAAAAATTCCTCCACATCTCAGTCAACTAAAAATGTGCCCAAGAGATGCAATGCCGCCAGCATTGCCACGTTGAATGGTAGGTAATGTTTAAGACTGCGCCGAGCAAAATAATTCAAAACAGTCATCACTGTTAAAGTGATATAATCAATACTTTTACCATAATTGCTTAGTTATTTTATTATTAATTTTTCGCGCTGTTTTGAATCATACGCAACGTATGTATGTATTATTCAAAACAGCGCCTCAATTAAAAGAAAAAAAAAAATAAAATAACTAAGCGACATTTTGAAAATGTAAAAACTACAAATTGTAGTATGAATTCTAAAGATTAATATGAATTCAAGGTTGTGAAAAAAAAATACAGTTTACTATCAAAACTCAACTAAATACGAGATTTTTTTAAGATTTTTGTTTATTAAATTAAACAGTATTCTTATTTTTTGCCAACCATAATCTGTTAACACATTCATTGTGGTATTCATTACATATTTTTTATGGTAATTATGGTAAAGGTATTGATTATATTACTTTAACAGTGACGACTGTTTTGACTTATTTTGCTCGGCGCAGTCTTAACCTCTGTCCGAGGTAAAAACTAGCTCTTGTATCACGGGAAGTGTCAAATTGTTATATAGAGATCCCTGAATTTAAAAGTGGAATTGATTTAAATTTGTCTCGTTTCGGTTCGATTGTCTACAGCACGTACATAACGCAGCGAGAGTACTTAAGTATTTTTTTTAATTTCAGCAGATCAGATTTGTAATATTCGCAGTCACAGCTTTCCTTTATTAATTTGTACTTTAATATCAAACTATTTTTGTATCTCAACGCGAACAAAAGTCTAGACCTAATCAAAAGGAGACTAATTCAATTAATTCATTAAAAAAAAACAGCTTCATTTTATCAATCAATTAATCCAATCTATCAATCGTTAATGTTAGTTAATTAACAGACAAATGATGAAAGCTAAGAAGTCCAATCAATTTGATCGATCTCTTCATTAAGGCTCAGACTTGGTCTAGACTCAATTAATGGGCGCTGTTTAGTGTGAACCAGACCAGACCATTAATTTTAATGATTTGTCATTACTTGCGGTGGTTTTGGTTTATGCCAAGATAAAATACAATAAATACAATACACAAACAAACACAAGTAAGCAGAGTCGTTTCATTACGTCTTTTCTTTTCTTATGGACATATATATATTTATATATTATATTAGTTATATATTTTTGTGTATGAAGTTTGACTATTTTGTTATCTGCTTACTATACACCTGCCATGTTATCTCTTCACCATCCTTGGTGGACTGGTAAAGAATGCCTAAAGCATTAAGTCCGTCTTTGTACCTTTGTTCATGAAGTATAAATAAATAAATAATAGACGTTGGATTTAGCTGCAGCGGTGATTATTATTTCAAAAGCGGTGAATGTAGTGACGTGTAGTCTCTAAGTTCGAGGGGTTCCAAAAGTCACAGGTGCACTTAGGTGTATACATAATTATAATATACTAGCGGGCCTGGCAGACGTTGTCCTGCAACCTGACTATAGCGCCACCTGCCGGGTCCAATTGTGAATCTAAACCATTCTCAAATCCACTGAAACACACACTAACAAATTCATCAAAATCGATCCAGCCGTTTAGGAAGAGTTCGCTTTCATACACACGCACAGAAGATTTTTATATATAAGATGTATATACCTGACGGTGGTCAATGGGGTCACGAGACCAACGGGGCACTTCTAGTAACTAGTTATTTAAATATCAATCTACTCACAAACAAGGCTGACATGACCTGCAATGCAAATTGTCCTAATTTGACTACTGTTATCTACAATGCGGTATAATACAGCTAGTATAGATATGTGCAGTTGAAGTCAAAAAGTTAGTAAATGAGCTTCCCGTAGAACGAGGCGCAGCGACCGGCGACCGCGCGCTTCACCGATAAGTCGCGGTTAGGTAGCGGACACCGCACTGAGCGGAGGCGGTCTATAGTGTGATCAAGTTCTGGACAATTGTTTCATATTTCGTTTATAATAATAAACGAAATATGAATTCTTCTTCTTTTTCTCAGTCGTTCACTCTTGATAGAGTGGTCGCGGTCATGGGGCGTCGCCCACAACTGCGATCGCAGCCTTCGTGAACCTTTTCCACCGGTCTCTATTGGCTGCATGGCGTACACATTCTACCACAGGGATCTTTGTGGCAGATTTTAGAGTCTGTCCATCGGGTTGGCGATCGACCACATAGTCTTGTGCCCACACCTGAAACATGAATAAGAACATCAAAATTGACATTACTTTTATATATCCGACAAATCTTGCGAAACACCTACACAACACTGCCCAACCCATAAGTTGATACAAGCGTGGTGTTATGTATGTTTTACGAGAACACACTCCCAAATAGACCGTCAAGAAAAATTATTGACCGGATGCAGTAAAATAATAGTGTAATAATATTATGAAATAAAAAACAAATCTAAATTCGAATTGGAACGTGGTATTGAAAATAAAGTACTCAAAATTACCCGCACATAACTATAATCGTCCCAATCTGTTATATTTGCTTCGCTGTCCCGACTCATTGTCATAAACAGTCGAGCACTTTAGTAACTCAAGTGATGCCGCGACGGAATTATAATGGATTACGTACAACACAAGTAGTGTTCGCATTTGTGTTATGAAGAGTTAGGTAATCTTGTTCTAGGGTTTGTCTAGAGTTTATATTACTTTAAGTGGTGCTAAAGGTTCTAATCGTCAAAGTAATGTGTTTTTATAGTACGTCGATTGTCATCATCATCATCATCAGCCGAAAGACGTCCACTGTTGAACATAGGCCCTGCCGCTTGCATCCACCGGTACCCACGACCTTGACGATGTCGTCGGTTCATCTGGTGGGAGGCCTACCAACGCTGCGTCTTCTGGTTCGTGGTCGCCACTCGAGAACCTTTCTTCCGCATCGGTTATCGCTTCGAGCGATGTGGCCTGCCCATCCATTATACCATACTATTAATACAATATATTACCTAAATAAAATACTAGTTAGTAATTACAATCATGGGCCTTCGATGTATGTAGGTTTTTTTTTTTTTTTTACTATTAAATAGGCTTGCGTTTGACCGCAATTCACCTGATCGTAAGTGATAATGCGGCTTAAGTTGGAACACGCTTGCCTAAGATGAACCGGTTCACTCGTGCCTTGAAGATACCCAGATTATACTTATCAGGGAACAGAGAGGCGGGCAGCAAATTCCACAGTCTGGCAGTTCGCACAATAAATGTGGAGAAATAATTACGTACAATATATATCATCATCAGGTTCCTGCCTTTGTCCCATGTAACTTGTGGTCGGCGCATCACGTTTTGTTATAGTCTATAGAACACAGGAATGACGTAGTTTCCTATTGGTGAAATAATTTTTGAAATCGGGTGAATATAGTTTCGGAGACTACCCCCTATATACAAACCTACAAAAAAAATTTACCTCTTTATAATATTAGTATAGATTTCAGTTTCTTTCAAATTATTCGTCATGCAATCCATCCATCTTTTCTTTGGCCTTCCTCTCCCGGAAACTTTACGAAAACGTAAAACAAAATGGCATCAAAAAAAGTAAAGATTGCTTGTATTCTTGTTCGTAATAGGTAATTTCTGGAAGTACCAACTTGTTCAATTACAAATATTCTATTCATCATCATCAGTCGGAAGACGTCCACTGTTGAATATAGGCCTCCCCCATAGAACGCCACAACTCTTGCAACCTGTCGCTTGCATCCACCGGTTACCCGCGACCTTGACGATGTCGTCGGTCCATCTGGTGGGAGGTCTACCAACGCTGCGTCTTCCGGTTCGTGGTTGCCACTCGAGAGCCTTTCTTTTCGGTTAGCGGTTCTTCAACCGATGTGGCCTCCACATCGCCACTTCAACTCGCATGTTTTGAGAGCTATTTCGGTGACCTTACTTCGACGGATTTCCTCGTAACAGATTTTATCGCGTAAAAAAACTCCGAGCATAATTCTCTCTATGGCTTGGCTCTATTATTCAGAAAGATATTACAATAATGATATAATAATCGTTTGTATAAATAACAGCTGATTCAGTAATCGCTCCGCTCGTCACACTGCTCTCTCCCTAACAACGTTATCGCCGCGCTCGCTCCGTGGGCAAGTTTACAGCCCAGTAGCCTGAGTGAACCAATTCTATGATTTCCTTCCATTTTTATTCACTTTGTTTTTTAACATTTTGCCGCAGTGAATTTTTAGGTCTGTGCGCTTTCCGGGGAATACTGCATCCAAATAATACTAAGATTAATCCGACTCTGTATCACAACGGGCAATTTTAATAGAGATGAACCAAGTACACAAGAGGCATTATAATTTGTTTTGTAGTTTTTCAACTTTCTGACTGACTGGCTCCTTGACAATTCAAAAGTACTTTTAAATGGTTAATTTGAAATAAGCGGTTTTGAGTTTGAGTTTTGTGCCCAAAAACAGACGGACTCGCTCTTCCCCCACGCTCATAGTCTGATGGGACGGCAATCCGACACGACTGGGGAACATCAGGCTTCTAAACTCCGAAGTGTTACTGAGAAATTCCTAATGAAAAGTCCCACGTTTTGCCTAACCGAACCCAGAAATCCACTCCCAGTAGTCGCGACATGAAACTGAAGCAGTTAAAAGTGTTCTTTATTATTCACAAAATCCCTTATCCGAATTAAATAAACAAATAATATAATTATTATGTACAATGGAGGGCTCACAGGGCATGAAAAACTCGTCCACTTCGCTCACAATGGTACAAGTGTCCAAAGACTAGCAGTATTACTACGATGAATGCTAATCCTTTGGCCCAAGAAAAACCCAGCCCACTGGTCACATGAAGAGCCACAGTTAAAAGTTGTAATAGTTATGCTTAGTTTAAGCACGTCTAAACGTAACGTATGTATATCTCGGCTCGGGAATATTTTCTCCAGGCAAAAAATACAAAATAAATCTGGTCTCCATTACCGTTACACCTCAATAACTCAAGTATAAAAACATAATCAACATCCTCATCGTACAAGTGTTTGCGCTATAAACATTAGCCGACTTTGCAGCGAGGATGTCGGGTAATGTGTTTGTTCGCATTTCAAGGACAGGCTCTGTCGCTCAGTAAACAACATTAGATGAAGGTCAGCTGACGTATCGCGAACATTATATTATGTGGTTATTTGTTGTGGGATTTTTGACCTTTGGTATGGGTAGATAGAGTTTATATTCTGTAGCGCGTCGGGGAGCGGTGCACATCCCTGGTGCGTAAGGTGCTGGCCAGCTGCAACTGTATCCTGAGGGCATTTGCTGTACGTTTTGACTGTCAGTAATGTTACGATATTATGTTAATTTTGTTTTGTTTTAATTTTCAAAGTACGTGTAATTCTTTAATTTGATTCCAAAGTTGATTGAAATAAATAAATAATAATAATGATATTATACACTGTATAATTTGAAAATGGATCTCCAATATACAGATATGTTAAAAGGCGACATGAAATCTGGTCAATGTAGTCCATAATCACAAACATGTCAGACCAATTAAAAAAAAATCACAGTCTTCGCTTTCATGCTAAACTAAAACCGAATTAAACTCATTTATAGCTTCCAAAAATTCAGTAGAAGCAATCATTATAAAATCTTGTAATTACCACACTTGTGCCATATGGCAAAGAACGCCTTAAGCCGGGTCCAGACGAAAGTAACGTATGTTCATTACACGTTACACCCGTCTGAATCCGGCTTAAGGCATTCCGTTCGTCATTAAGTTCGTCGTTGTATCTTTTTCTTGCATAATTATTATTAAGTACTAGCAACCTGACCCGGCTTCGCATGGGCTATAGCCTTCCTCGATAAATGGACTATCCAACACAAAAATAATTTTTCAATTCGAACCATTAGATCCTGAGATTAGCGCGTTCAACCAAACAAACAAACATAAAACTCTTCAGCCTTATAATATTAATATATAGTATAGATTTTAATTACAGCCTGTTTTGTCCCACTGCAAGGCAAAGGCCTGCCTATCTCCTTTCCAACCCTCTCTGTCTAGAACTAGTGTGGACCAATCCCTCCTGGAAGCGTCAAGCTCATCCCGCCGTTTTCGCTTAGGTCTATCACGATGTCGCTGGACGTCTTCCGGGAATCATACTGTGACTATTTTAGCCCATGAGCCGTTCGACATACGGCAGATGTGGCCGGCTCAGTCCCAATTGAGCTTGGCCACTTTTTGAGACACGTCGGCGATTTGTGTCCTGGAACACAGCTCTGTATGCCAAATGCGGTGCGTTTATGTGACTTCCAGGTTGCTGTACTCTGTCACTCGCTGGCAATTCTCAGCATAAAGCATAAATTAATTATTTAATACTTTTGCCCGTGACTTCGTCCGCGTGAATGTCGGTTATCGCGGATGCAGACGAAGTGTCCGATTAAAAATTAGCCAACGTAAGGTTCCCCAGGGTTCAAGCTATCTTGAACTTGTTGGCGCAGAGGCTGAGCGATCGACTGCTGCACAGCGTGTTGCGGGTTCAATTCCCGCCCAGGGTAAACATTTGTGTGATGAGCACTTGTGTTTGCCTTGTGTCTGGGTGTAGTTTATCTATGTATGTATTTAAAAAAAAAATGGAAAGTATTTGTGTATGTATATCAGCTGTCTGACATCCATAGTACAGGGTCTCCCTAGTTTGGGGTCAGATTCTGATGGCCGTGTGTGAAAATGTCCCCACATATTATTATTATTATCTTCTTATCAAATTTCATCAAAATCGGTTCAGCCGTTTCATCGTGAAAGGGTAACAGAGTTACTTTAGCATTTATAATATACAATATTGGATAAATAGTAATAAGAATGGATTATGATTATACGATACACTTAACACACCTACCTATTAACACATTTAAATCATTAATAATAAACTCAACAGCGATCTATAGATACGGACCCTTTTCTCATTAGAACGCACAACATCCGGACATGACATACGTTCAAACTCAGACCATCAGCAGTTCAGAAGCCAATCAATGTCACTGTTTGATCGCATGTGTCAGGCTCGCGGAGATGTGATGTATGTATGTATGAGAGGGAGAGATCTCAAACAAGATTGTGGATGTAATTTTATGATAATGGAAAAGTTTTCTAAATTCAGTGTAACTTAAAATTTCATAGACTACACACACAGACAGTACAGACACAGTACTTTTTAAGAAAAAAACATGACAGTGACACGATTGAACTTTTTATGCAACATCTTGCATGTATGCGTATACTTATGTTTTAGCAAAATAAATATCTTGTGGGTAATTCCGTCCATGAAAGTGTTTCAGTGAAGGTTTAACAGATTGCTCTTAGATAAAATAACACAAACGAGTATAGAAAACTAAATAAGTAATTAGATTCAATCAACAAGCAACTAAAAGAACTAAGTTCTAAGAACCTACCTATTGATAACATCTTCTAAATTCTGTAGAGTGTACAGAATCTAAACTCAGTTCACAATAAAAAAAAATGGAATTTTATTAGAAGTCAATAACAAAACTATTGATGAGCGTTTCGGAACAAATACATAAAAACTAAGCACAATACCTATATTATTATGGCAAAATGTTGTTATTAGCGGACAGGAGTGCTATTTATTAATTTATTAGTAGCTCAAACAATACCTACTTTCAGAGCAGTTTTTACTAAGAACACAACCAACAACACAAATAACATACAACACAGAACAAAAACATAGTTGAGTCTTTTTGTTCGTATAAATTTCTAGGTCTAGATTTTAACATAACCTAGTCTTTACAGCGCCTAGCCCTCACGTAGTTGTCTCATACATAGTAAGGCACAGTCGCACAAAAGAGGCTTTATGAATAAATAAAATAGCGAAAGTCCAGCAGTAGGCGCAAACGTCGAATGTACGCTCGCGTGCAATCAATTGTAACAAGCCTTATTTAAATGAGGAACTCTATGTATGTAACAGTCTCAAATTATGAAACAAAAGGCAGATAGACCGCGCGAAACACAGCCACTAAATCAAATACAAAAAATCTTTCACATTCGAGTTTTTTTTTCTAAATTCAAAAACAGGCGAAGATGGTAGGATAGGCTTGGCTCTTACAGGCGGGATTGGTTCACTCGCTTAGGGTACAGATGATTTGGAAAGTAGCGACGCTTTTGCACTGCAGTGTGTGCACAGCACAGCCTAAAAATGTAAAATAATACTAGAATATCTTATTGGTTCATGTACATGTAGCTATAGTAAAAGACACACACACACACACATGCACACACAGCCACACATGGACAATAAAGTGGCCTTTTCTTTAGCACACACACACACACATGCGCACACACACACTCACACACTCAAACAAACATTCTCAAATAATCACATACTTCCACCCCCATATTGTGTACACAATCTTTTTGTTTTATCTCATTTTTGGTGGAGCTGGATTTTGTAATTTATAATCTTAAACCTTAATCTTAAATCTTATACTAATAAGACAAGTTGTTCACACTCTATGGTCTGTGTTATGGAAGAGTATGGTCTCCTAACACAGGCTTTATTTGCTTAAAAGGAGGCTCCAATCACTAGTTTGGAGCTTGTTAAAATAATAAAAATATTTTGATATTGTTTTTATTAATTTAAAAAAGTAAAGCCTTTAGTAACCAACATTATCAGCAAGTAACATGAGTTATGTTTTATCGTATTCGCGTTGCATTATTTATAGGCGGAAAAAGTCGCGAGCAGAAGCTAGTATTTATTATTTTACGTATGTAATATATTTAGTTAGCTACATTTATTTTAAAACAACTGTATCATCTATCATTACCACACAAGTATAATATGTAACATTATAGAGAAGCACCCTCCACGGCTCAGGGTACCCGCTTTGTGTACCAAATACATTGATATGTAAATACACGCTGCTTATGTATTGCAAATAGAGGGATAAGTTCTAAGTAACCCTTTCAACAAGATGACTTGTATTCCGAAGCAGAGGCCATGATGTTGTAATAAATAAAGTGGCCTTTTCTAACAGAATATCTGGCAGAAGAAACGGCACATTCTTGTGTTATCAAAAAACTTATGAAAAACCTGTTTTGACATAAGTTCTTGTTAGCTCACGCTCTGAAGTACTTTCGGTTAAAACGTAATGAAATAAGCCAATGGGCACGTTCTATACCTACTTACTACAACAGAGTAGCGAGCCGAGTATGTGCTCATTTCATTAGCTGGCTACTGAACATCGTCTTGTATGCGAATTAGTTACTCTGTTGTTGTAACAAATACGCAGTATGTCTATAGTTAAGAAAAAAGATAGATAGAGTAGTTATTTTCACATAATATTAACTGACCCATATTTTGAAAATTTAACATAAAAAACTGAATTTAAGAAAGACAACCGTCTTCTAAAAATAAAGTTAAAAAAGACTTTAATTCCGAAAATGAAACTTAGTGTTTTTTGAAAAAGAGTTTTATTATTAAGTCATCCCCTATTTTTCCACTTTTAAAGGTGAAAGGTTTAATGAAATGTAAATGGGACCACCTCACCTCACCCTATCCATTTCAAAACAATTTTAAAATCCATTTACATCGCGGGACAAATCGCGTAACAAACACACAGTCGAATTGAAAACCTCTCCCTTTTTTAAAGTCGGTTAAAAATATGTTACCGTGTAGGTCGAACTTGTCAAAAGTATACCGGTAAAATGCTGTACCATTGCCGACATGCGCAACATTGTCTACATTCTAAAAAGTTAAATTATAGCCGCTAAAAAATTTTGTTGCTATCTATGGTAATACTAAAAGCAAGTCGGCTATATCTATATGTTAAAAAAACATTTCTTCAAACAGTTTAATTCATGACGGCAATGAAATACTGCATTTTACGGTACTTAACTTACAACATTGCTGTTATATGGTTCCAGTAAAATTATAAGTCATATAATATCTCAACATCATCTGAAGATCTACAAACATCGAGGTAAAGATAATCAAAGTCAAAGTCAAATCATTTATTTCAATTAGACCATTATAAGGCACTTTTGAACGTCAAATGAGAAAAAGAAAATTGATTCTATTACATTCTATTACACCATTTAAACACTAGGTAGTCTATTCACATACGTCTATCATCTACACACATATCTATCACATATCTACACGTTTCATCTACACACATATATCTTCCTAATTTCAATACCACACTCCAAATACGTACAATCCCGCAGACCACAGAATGCGACACAGAGTGCTCGCTCATTTGATTAACTGGCAATCGCGGCGCGTCTTCGTTCAGTAATTAGTTCCCCTGTGGCAGACTCGCCCTCGGATCCGTTCTTGCGGACTATTGATTTATTACATGAGATTATCTATGTATGACGAAGTTTGTTAGATTGTTATGTAAATTATGTCTACTGTATCATTATGTAAATTATTTTGCCTGATTTTACATAATAATCATTTGATGAGAACATCGAGATACGACGTAGTCAACTCTTATAGATGTATTATGTAGCTTATCGGTAATGTCGGTTATCCCGGATGCGGATGAAGTCGCAGATTAAAAAAAGTAGCCTATGTCTTTCCCCAGAGTTTAAGGTATCTTCATGCCAAATTTCTTTAAAATCTGTTTAGCCGTTTCATCGTGAAAGCGTAGCAGACAGAGTTACTTTGGCATTTACAATATTAGTGTGGAAGTATGGGTGTCTAACAATGTTTCTTTTATCATTTATTTATTACAGCAAACAGATGTAATGCCGTGGCGCAATTACTATTGACCAACATTACGTTAACTGGTTTGCCTTACACTATATTCTCATCTGTGTCTTCTTAATAGTACATTATGATATAAGTGCGGTAAGTTGAAAATATAATACAGCCGAAGCGATATTGCTAGCCCGAGCCGTAGGCGAGAGCTACAAGAAAGCAGAGGCTGTAATTATCAAAACGCACGTATGTCATACGACGTTTTATAACATATTTGCGAGGAAATAAATAAAACTCGGACTTTCTTAAACGAATAAATCTTTAATCACTTGTTAAAGCAGGTAGAAAATTTGAACAATTTGTAAAATTGATTATTACGTTGCCAGTTGGCATTTTTGATGTTGTCAAGTTATTACTATAGTAACAATTTCACCAGTTAAAAAAAGTACCGTTCATTTTAGACGGAGCTTCTTGATAAACCCTACGTTTTACCTTATTAAAAAGAAACTCGTGCGTTTTACATTACAATAACGCACTAGTACGTAATGACATACATTACGATATTGAAATTGGTGAAATAACAGACGCTTTACGAGCAAATGTGTTATGAAC
Source organism: Charanyca ferruginea (assembly GCA_947361185.1). Classification (NCBI taxonomy): domain Eukaryota; kingdom Metazoa; phylum Arthropoda; class Insecta; order Lepidoptera; family Noctuidae; genus Charanyca; species Charanyca ferruginea. Next base: position 22,683,966 of record OX376078.1, on the reverse strand, counting down.
TATTTTACAGTATTCAGTATTCTTCTTTGCGTGGGGATGGTATTGAATATTGAGTCGGCCCAGAACTTAGTCGTTTATCGTTATCATTAGCGTCCATCAATTCCTGAAGCGTGCAGTCATCAGAGCACGATAACAGGTATCTCACATTATCCCAGTATTCACATACACCCCTATATCACATAATAGTGCCGTGTGGTGACGGCCGCGAATATCATCATCGCATTTCTACTCGTGGGTGTCGTAGAAGGCGACAGAGGGATATTGACCAGAGGATGGACAGCAGCGTCCTTTCGCGTACCATAACACCTACTGCGATCGCCAACACGCATAAGCCAAGCATGGCGATTATGGCTGAATCCGCTAATGGGGCAGACCTATGCACAGCAGTAGGCGTCAAACGGTTGACATGATCACATTGTTTACCCTACTTATGATGTCACCATTTAGTCACGTAAAAACAAATCACTTCTCATTACTTGTCCTCGTACAAATGATGGCTTTGTATGGACCCTTGCGGTAAGATCGCTTAAAGAAATATCCAGCAGATAAATTGAGCCTCTTCGTAAACCGTGACAAAATACGGTCTCTCGAGGAAATATATCGCCTCAAGTTGGCATGTCTGTCCGTTGGTGGCAATAAATAAAAAGTAAGAGTTTGGTGTATTGGAGGCGAGAGAAAAGAGATACATACTGAAGAGAGAATTGCTTTGTTTTAAGATTTGAGAATGGCTTATGATTCAGTTACCACCTGATACAGTAACACAGTTGGTATGATTTTGACGGGTTTCAGTGGTTAATGTGTGTTGTTGTGTATATGGTATGAGTGTAAGAGTGTAAGAAATAATTATTGAAATCGAATGAGTAGTTTCGGAGCTTGCCAACATCATACACACTTATAAATAAACAAACCAATTTTACCTCCTTATAATATTAGTAGGTACAGAAAAGTAATTATTATTCCACGCAAAAAGAATCAAACCTCGTTGATAAGCATTACCTAGTTTGAAATAAAGACATTTCTTTATTCCTAATCAAGACACACCTAAACATCAACAATTTCTTTACAACAGCGACAAACACTAGTTCTCCTATACAGACACAATATTACCGTCTGTCAGTCCGTATTGTTTATTTGGAACAGACACGAATCTCTCTAACAGATTGCCGGATTAGTTGCTCCGTTACTAGAACTTTTACAACATCTATTATGAGGTCAGTTGCTAAGTGATGACGTCATTCTAGAGGTTGTGGGATAAGGCGCAACTGTCAGCTGATGTATGGCAAGTATTATATTATATACAGGGCGGGGATGGCATTATCACAAAAAAGGATCATGGTTGATAATTTGGTGTAATTGTTTTTATTGAGCATTAACAATATTTTTGACGACACCGTTGGCGCAGTGGCTGAGCGATCGACTGCTGCGCAGCGTGTTGCGGGTTCGATTCCCGCCCAGGGTAAACATTTGTGTGATGAGCATTTGTGTTTGCCTTGTGGGTGTTGTTTATCTATATATGTATGTATTTACAAAAAAAAATGTATTTGTGTATGTATATCAGCTGTCTGACACCCATAGTACAGGGTCTCCCTAGTTTGGGGTCAGATGGCCGTGTGTGAAAATGTCCCCACATATTAATATTAAATTATGACGCCACAAGTTGCAGCTCTTCTCACAAGTTAGAAAACCAATATTTCAAATGGTGTTTTATTTTGGTTACATTTATATGCTCTATAGTATATCTGAACTTTTTATTTAAATTTCGTTTTAAGAATTTATTTGATAGTTTCAAAATATTCTTATGAACTAATATTATAAGTAAATTTGAATTTTTTGTTGTATCGTCGTCCCCACCCCGTAAATGTTCTGTGTTTGGTCTACACAGCGCATGAAATAGTTTAGTACATTAATGGGCACAGTTAGATCTAGAAACCGTATTTATGTCCTAGAATTCCAGTTTCACTTCTATTTTCGGCAAAGAGCTTGAATCATCAGTCTTCATATGTATAGGAACAGCTATATTGCCTTTCAACAAACATCATTTTGACTGAGGGTTAACATTACAATATAAACTAAGCTCCGTTTGAGAATTGAACCTCAAAGCCTCAATAACAACGCTTGTTACTTCTAAACTAATAATAATAATAATATGTGGGGACATTTTCACACACGGCCATCTGACCCCAAAATAGGGAGACCCTGTACTATGGGTGTCAGACAGCTGATATACATACACAAATACATTTTTTTTTTGTAAATACATACATATATAGATAAACAACACCCAGACACAAGGCAAATACAAGTGCTCATCACACAAATATTTACCCTGGGCGGGAATCGAACCCGCAACACGCTGCGCAGCAGTCGATCGCTCAGCCACTGCGCCAACCGTGTCGTCAAACTATTAGGTAAGTCTCAATAACTTTCAGATCCGTAGCTTTCACGGAGCAGTTTGTTCATAAAACATACTTTGCCGCCGTTTCAAAAGATTCCCCTCATAACACATACATACGCATAACATATACGTGTCAACATATGCTGCAGGGTGTCCCCACCCATCACTTAGGGGGTATTACCTCGAGAAAGTTTGCAAAAGCGTATAAAAGACAAATTGCCAACCCATGGCTAACGAGACCCATTTATTTTTACCTCACAATCTTTCCGATTTGTCACCCTATAATGTGTGTATGTATATGGGGCACCTTTTGACATAAAATATCCCTGTTTTGCCTTTATGATGGTAATAAAGCCATTTTAAAATAATTTTCTTAATAGGTAGAGCTAGTAAAAATATTAAAAAATAAATAGGGTTTTGCCTCTTATTAGGCGTCAGGATCAAAACCTTGTGTACAAAAAGTATTCGGTTTTTTACTCTCTATAATAATAATATCATGTTAGAAAGGGCTTACGGATTGTAATTGAATTTACAAAAAGATTGAGTATTTGATCACCGCCCCGATAACCAAATGCTTGCTGTTTTTGTAAAGAAGCTTTTTCACTGTCAAGGAATATTTTTACTGGATGAATTACGTAAATTAATTTCAAACTTAATTTATTCAAGAACCAACCTTCTTTGCTATTCGACCGGTCATAACCCTTTGAAACTCCATCAATTTACATAAAATGGCCTTGTTATGTTCCCTCATACAGCCTGCCACACAAGTTGTCACCCTATATTGTCCGGTGAACATGTGTGTTGCAGGCTCACCGTGTTCAAGGGTGTACATCGCCATTTGGCCGGGACAGAGTCGATGGGCGGCATTCGATTATCCAATAATTGCTTGTCTGAGTGGTGCTCCTGTGTGATGCGGTTTGTGTGGTGTGAGGGACAGGAGGTGGCGATGGTTATTGTGTTACAAAAAGTAATATTTGACTATGGCTCGCAACGAATCTTGGAAAAGGAAATCAGTATATCGCCGGTACGGTTGTGGGTTCTAACAATGTTTCAGACATTTTAAGTTTTTTTTTTAATAAAATTATAACACTGAAGTCTGACAAATAAAAAAAAACTGTATTGGCTAAAATCGTAAACAAGACTAGGATCACGATGTCTTTTTTAGGTATTAATATCCAATTCTACTATGTATTTGAAATCAGCTATGTTATTCTGTAAGAACTCACTCCAGTTCTCACTTCTGAATCCGCGGTGAAAACTGTTTTAGGTATTCTGTAACTCGATAAAAACGACGCTAGCGCCACTGAGTGGCAACATAGGTGAACTATTATTACGTTACTATTTTAGCGAATTTCATACCAAATAGTTTTCACTTCAGGTAAGTGAAATCGGAAATGAGATAGGATTCGAATTCGCGAGTGAATTCTTACAGAATTGCACTGCTGATCACAATCTCATCTCACAATATTTTTATAGAATCAATGTAAAAATATTGTCAAAAATGTAGGTAAATAGACACGTTCTTGACAGATTTGATCGTGAACATTTCTAAAAGTTGTACTATTGCCCTCCTGGTCAACCCCGCCGTGTCTCACATCTTGTACCACACAACACGTTGGCGTTGGTTTTCGTCGTCACTATCGACTCGGGGGCCCAATTTATTGTGTGCTGTTGTCGGCATTCATCGAATTATTCCGACTCGGCCCTTAATTACTGACCCCCTGTGCGTCCTGTGTTGTGTTGTGTAAACTAGACATGGTTTTGAAAGAGACAGATTATACACAGTATCGAATGTATGGATTAGTCAAGCTTTTATATGAAAACGAAGAAACTGACCGCCTCCTTTGTGAATTAAACTATTATTGTCTCACCGCAGGACAGAGGCCGGTAGCTCAAGGTGGATTGGCGGTATCAGACTTATTAATTAAAAGTCCAGGTTCCGTCACCATGTTTTTGCTTCACCGATGTCAGGGCCTCAAGTCTCCTATTACAATAGTGTCAGAATGGTCTATCATTGATTCCATAAACTCAAAAACTCAAACTCAAATCATTTATTTCAAATAAACCATTTACAGGCACTTTTGAATTGTCAAGGAGTCAGTCAGTCAAAAAGTTGCAGCTAGTTGCTCGTTCCAAACAGTAGGTTTCTATGGAGAAGAACGAGCAAGAAACTCCACGAACACTCTTTTAAAATCAATAGAATATTACAAATTTAGGTTACATCATTCATGTTGAATTTAGAGGTACAATGTGAGAACAATGTAACAAGTTGTGCACGTTATAAGAGGTCTAGTGGCAATGAAATTAGACAATTCAAAATAAATTTAAAATAACCGAGGCAGCTAAGAGATGACCAGTCTCAACTGACGGCGCCCGTTCACGAACATGACGCACGGATCGGCACCATTTAGTTCAACCATTTTGAAGGGAACCAAATGATCCAACACATGCGCCACCATCAGCGAGACATTCAAGTGAGCATGACAAACACTCAACCGCCAGGGCATATTCAAGTCAACGAAAGACATCTCGTAAATGGTGGCTTTAAAGTACATAGTGCTCACATGTATGTGCTATACAAAATTATATAATACTAATAGTTTGAGTTTATACAATGCAAAGATAATGGTATCTTCAGCAGCTCCAAAAAATAGTCACCAATGCTAATCCATAAATCTATGAACCCTTATGGCTGTGGAGCTAGACCAGCATCCAGCCAAGCATTTTTATCAGTGATGTAATCATCCAATTTATAATATGCTCGGCTGCATAGTGTGCGTTTAATATAGGACTTAAATTTTGTCTCATTAAGTTGAACAATGTGGGGAGGTATTTTATTGTAACACTTTAGACAGAACCCCATGAAAGACGAATCTACTTTAGCCAGCCTGAAACCTGGTTGAACTAGTTGGTCCCTGTTTCTAGTACTATAGTTATGTCTGTCACTTCTTTTACCAAAAAGATGCAGATTTTTTCTAGCGTACATAATGTTTTCATAAATGTATTGACAAGGTGCCGTCATTATGTTAATTTCCTTAAACAGTTCCCTTAGAGAATCGCGCATACGTAGATTGTAAATGGCTCTGATTGCTCTTTTCTGCAGAATAAAGATAGACTCGATGTCTGCAGCTCGCCCCCAAAGTAAAATACCGTAAGACATAATACTATGATAGTAACTAAAATAGACCAGTCTCGCGGTATCCACATCAGTAAATTGCCGGATCTTTCTGACAGCATATGCTGCCGAACTTAGTCGTCCTGCGAGAGATGTTAAATGAGGACCCCATTGTAGCCTTGTGTCGAGCGTGATTCCCAGGAAAACAGTTTCATCAACGAATTCCAGTTTCTCTTTATTCAATACTATATCGCAATCACTACTTTTGACATTAGGTAAAGCAAATCTGATGCATTTCGTTTTTTTTTTATTTAATACTAAGTTATTGGCTGTGAACCAATTTTCGACCTGAAGTAAGGCGTTATTTACATTGTCGAGATTATTAGCCCGTCTATTTATCTTAAAAATTAAAGAGGTGTCATCGGCAAATAACACCATTTGTGGTTGGTTTTTGAATAACCGGGGAAGATCATTAATATAAACTAAAAAGAGGAAAGGACCTAATATTGACCCTTGTGGGACTCCCATTTCTACTTTTAAACCATATGAATTCACCCCATTTATTTGAACTTGCTGCTGTCTGTCATACAGATAAGATTTTATTAAACTAAGCGCAAGTTTACCCAGTCCGTAATGCTCAAGTTTCAAAAGTAACGTGTCGTGATTTACGCAATCAAATGCCTTGGAGAGGTCACAAAAAATTCCTATGGCATCTTGCGCCTCTTCCCACGCGGTAAATATATGTTTTAATAAAGTGACGCCGGCGTCAGTCGTACAACGTCCTTTGGTGAAACCATACTGATGGTCGTGTAAAATGTCATTTGTGTTAAAATGAACAAGCATCTGATTTAGCATTATCTTTTCAAATACCTTGCTGAAAACCGGCAACACGGACACGGGTCTATAATTATTGGTATCTTTACTGTCCCCGGATTTGAAAAGTGGTATGACCTTAATAAATTTCATTAGATCTGGGAAAACTCCCTGGTCTACGCACATATTAAATATTATAGCCAAATAAGGCGCTATTGTTTCAATTATAGATGTGCAAACTTTAATAGACATGCCCCACAAATCTTCAGTTAATTTTATTTTGATTTGCCGAAATGCTTTTAAGACTGTTACGGGGTTTATATGTTTAAATTGAAATTCTACCGGGCAGCCTGGAACGTTCGCTTTTAATAACGCAATTGAGACGTCAGGTGAGGAATTTAAAGCTTCCGTAGTTTTAGCTGGTACTTATGCTAGTAAAGAAATTAACAAATTCATGAGCTACTTCTAGGTTAGAGCTTATGGGACCATGTGCTGTCTCCAATGTATATTCAGTGTTACGAACTTTTTTCTTGTTAGTCTCGTTATTTATAACTTTCCAAACTGTCTTTATTTTATCGTCTGCCGATTTAATCTTATTGCTAATGTATAGGGCTTTAGCTACCTTGCAAGTATTTCTAAAAGTTTTAGAATAAGTAGTAACATACTTGTTGAAAGTGTCTGTATTAATATAAGACTTAAGGTCATACAGCTCAAACAATCTTTCCCTACTTTTTCTAATCCCCCTAGTTGCCCAGTCACTAAATATAAACTTAGGGCTAATATGTTTTACCTTTTTTTCGAAAGTTTTATTAAATTCAGTCTCCACCACAGAAAAGAAATCATCATATAATTTATTTGCATTGTTATTATTATTATTATGGTCCAGAGCACTTAACTTATCATTTAGGGAACTATTGAATCTATTTAATTTACCAGTTGTAAATGGTCTAAATTGTATTTGCACTTTTGTCATAGACATTTTAAATATAAAAGTTACCGTTTGTCCGCTATGATCCGATGGCAGATAATTAACAATAGCTTTATCCAAATAGTCACAATCGCAAAAAATATTATCGATGCAGGTAGCAGTAGTTGAAGTTACTCTAGTAGGTTCCATAAATACATTTGACAAATTGAAAGACTTATAAAGGCTTAATAATTGACTACTACTCAAATTATTTTCTAAAATATTAATATTAAAATCACCACAAATAATTATGGATTTGCTACACGGTGCGAGTTTCGCTAGGACATCTTCCATTACCGTCTCAAATAAGGAATAGTTTTGGTAACTTGGGGGTCTGTACACGCACACTATAATATGCTTATCCAGCTCGACACAGGATAGTTCAATGCAATGTTCAACCGATAGGCCAACAATGTCATTCCTTTGTTTATATTTTAAACAATTTTTTATTAAGTTAATGAGCCTCCACGTGACTTAGCTTTACGATTAAAACAACTGCCCACAGTATAGTTTTCATAGTTAATTAGCATTTGGTAATCCTTCAACCAATGTTCAGTAAAACAAACAATGTCAAACATGGTTTTTTCTAAAAACAATTCAATTTCTAATAATTTGGATGAAATACCTTGAATATTTTGATGAAATAATTTCAAGGTATTCTGCTGTTTTTGCATCTTAACTTTTTGAGAGCAAGAAGGGACCTTGTTGTTTGTAGGTATAGCTATATTACTACCTTCTATTGTCTTACAAACTAGTTTAAATGATTATCCGGAGTGAAAGTCACATCAATAGATGGCTGGTCCATAATGACACATGGACCCTCCTTCGTACAGTTTGTATAATTATTTATAGCATGAGAGCTACAATTATTTAGGGTCACCACCTCATTATTAGTATCATTACTAATTGTTGTGGAGTTAATAATACAAGACTTCGACATACTACTTATGTCTGAGTTAATATTATAAGCTAATAGCCGCGCTATTTGATGTCTAAACCTAATGGGTAGATACACAGTATCCCTAGTCGATTTTAATTTTTCAACAAAAATGTTGGTGTCAAAAAACAAAAGTTTGTCACTATGTTGACTTACTAAAAAATGCACATGCTTATTTAACATGTGTATATAATTGTTTTGTCTGTTACTTAAATGTTCAAAATATGGGAATGCACATAAAATTATTTTATTACAATTAATATTCAAAATCTCTGTAACACTGTCAGTAATATCCTCCTTTTTGACCCTTAAACTGTTACCTATAAATACAGATATATTGGTAGAAGGATTATATTCATATTTATTTATTGATGACATTATATGTTTGTACGATGACCCAGGTGTACAGTGGTTTAAAGTGTAATAGGTGAGGTTATTACTAATCAATTTCCCTATACCTCTTCCCATGCTATCTGAAAACATCACTGAAATACTAGCTTCACTACTATTAAGGGAACAAGTACTAGATACTGGGTGTGGCACTTCTTTTACACTATTAGGGCTTTCTTGGTTGGGGATACAGCCCTGTGTACTCACAGCTTGAGATGGGTCCTCCCTCTGACAAGAACACTGGCTGTTGCTGAGAGTCAGCGAGTCTATTCTGTCTGCATTATAGTTACACAAATCCACCAACTCATTAGCGGCCAGAATGTGTTCCTTTATTTGGTTTTCAGATATTACATATTTACTATAAAGAGACTTTAGTGAGTCATCCAGAACCTTTATTTCTGATTGTAAGCGCTGAGTGTCTATTTCATAAATGTTCTTACTATCTTCTAATTTTATTTGATAATTATTCAATTTATTAATAAGAGCAACACGTTCTTTCCTAAGTTGAATATTTTTGGAATTGTGTTTTTGTTGTTTTTTGAATTTACGACAGTTTTTAATAATTGGAACGAAGTTCCTTATCGCGCGTTGTGAAAGGGGGCTAGACGGAAAAAATTCTTACGAAAAGTTGTCACGACATGCTATAATAAGCTAAATTGAATCGTTGGGACTGTCAAATAGAGTTCATTATTAGTTGAATGGCGGCTTTTCTATGAAAATATTGGAGCGAATTAAAACCTTATTTTTGCTATTTTTATTACTTCACAAACGCAGACAATTCGAACAGAAAAATTGAATCGTTGGAACTGTCAAATAGAGTTCATTATTAGTTGAATGGCGGCTTTTCTATGAAAATATTGGAGCGAATTAAAACCTTATTTTTACACATTAACCGTGAAATTCGGTTGCACATAGCTCCTATTGTCCGGTCGGGCACCAGCCTATACGTTTCTCAGAATAATTTTATCATGCCTAGTTTGGTAAAATTTCAATTTTTAACCGTTTACGTTTACAAAATAAAGTCCGAATTCGCTTTTCGTAGAATATGTTTATGTATTTAAAGGCGGCGCGGCGAACTCTTTGAACTAGGTACCTACGGCGATATGTTTAGTACCTAAGTTTATTTAACTTCAAAAAAATAAAATTTTATTACAATTCCTTCACTAATTAATCGAAAGGAACTTCGTTCCATCCGGGTGTCCCTTGACACCTCTCAAGTTTTTTTTATTCAGTTTAGCATACTTTTTTAATTTATTTTTACTAACATTATAGCTAGACTTTTGATTTATTAAGGAATCTTCTGTAAGATCTATGGTTACTAACGAATGTGGGTTACAGTTTATATTTATTAATTCATTATATAAGTGGTCAGTTTCTTTGACCTGCGTATGTTCCGTTTCCATTTGTAATTTTAAAATTTGATCATTTGCCTGGATCAATTCATCCTCTAAGTCCCTAACTTTGCACAGAGCCTCCTCATACAAATTACTACAATTGTTAAAACCATCTGTGACCATTTTTAATTTATCCATAATTGTTGATTTGGACAAGTTTGGTAATCTACTAATATAATTTCGTCACTATGACTTTCCAATGGTCAACCACTGACACACCATTGAAAGAAATGATATAGAATGGTAATCTCGTACAAAATGACAACTAAATGACTGACTTAGGCGGTAATCTGCTAAAATGTTGACAGTTACTTTGATCAGTGACCTACCATTACAACGTCATTGTGCGACCGATGATCGACCATTATGAATTTAGCAGATTACGAACTTTTAGCAAAATGACAATGGGATCGTGTTGGAATGACGAAATTATACAATTAGCAGACTCAGGTTGATGTCCAAGATAGACTTAGAAAGTATGTATATAATTATAAAATTTAAAAAGTCACATCGATACTTGCTCGTGCATTAAACAATATAACAAATGTCAAGGCTGTGTACTCAAAACTCAAAATCATATGTACGTTTGCTGTAAATTCGACATTTGTAATTTATGATGATTCTGTAGCGTTATGTCAGGAGAAATGAAACACTAACTTTTGATGTAGCATAATTATGTCTATATTTGCGCTATTTAAGTGGTCGTTTTTGGCCTCACAAGTTGTGGCTAAATAAAACACTTGGGAAATATATTGACCAATCATAGTGCTTAATACTAAGTTTCAAATATTACAATTAAATAATGTAGGTATTTGTTTCGTATTTGCTGTGAGTGGCGCAGCCGAAAATGTCCTGAGGTATAAATATTTGAATGCCGGCTGCGTACGATTTAGTACAGCGGCGCACCACCGCGCGCAACATATGTGATGTTGGTATGCAGCTACAATCAATTGAATTAAATTATGTATAGGTATTATAATGATATTGATGAATGTAATTTGAATAATTATAAAATGTTAATAACGAAAATATAGTAGTGGTTATATGTAATAAGTGTATCAAATTGTAAAATGTAATGAGAGTATGAATGTTATTATTTATTTTATTTTGTATTGTAATTGTAATATCCTTTGTTCTATGGATTCATTCATACCTCCTACGTCCCGGTAACAACGTTTCCCAGTAGACCTGAAATAAATGAATTTATTTTATTTTATGTCTCCATATACTTCGTGTCATCTCCGCCAGGCACCCGGTAGCAGGAGCGCCTGAAAGCCTTTTAGCAGACATAAGACAAAAGTGACAAAACAAACCCAACTGACTCGCTTGTCTCCTTATCACATTAAGAGCTAGATTCTTTTAACTATTCGACGCTAAAGCGCGTACGACGACTTAAGCCAGTGGTGGACAACCTTTTGAAACGAAAGAGCCAATAGTTTTTATTTACAAAAAATTCCAGGTTTTAAAGAGCCACTATATATTGTACACAACACTATTCATACAGTATAATTTTGAGCAGGCAATGTAAAGAAAAGTAGCAGGTGCAGTATATGAAATTATAATTATAAGTTTCATATGATCAATTACACGATTTTTGCTTATGGTACTGAAGAGCCGTAACTTGACATCGAAAGAATTAAGAAGAATTATGTATGTGTAGTTTTTATATATATATATATGACGGGGGAGGACCCTCTCCATCATCATTAGCACTTATCGTTAGGCCTCCAAACTGTGGGCATCGGTGGGTAATGTTGGATCAAGGAAACGGATTTGTCTACCCAACCAAATTATAATTCCAAATCAACGGTTACAACACAGTGAATAGGTAGACACATAAACTAAGGTAGGTAGGTACGTATTAAGAGGAAATACCACGGGCTAGAGAATTGAAAATTAGGTATTTGTAAAATCTATTGCTATCGCGCGATGCCCGAACACGAACCGCAGAGCGCGATAGAGCAGACAACTGCAGCTTTGACCGAAAATACCTATTAAAAGTACACAAAATCAATGATTCGTAGTCCCCTGATTTCTTCTCCAAAACTTAACCGATTGAACTGCTTTTTTCGTTAAAAAATAAAGAAAGGCTTTTGCCGAGTTTCTATGTTTTCTATTTTTTATATAATCAAGTCAAATTTGTTTTCTGAATGTTTGAACACAGCGGAAAATTATGCCAATTTTTTCGGTTTTTGAATATTCATATCTCTTTTAATAATAAATTTATGAGAAAAAGGAAAACATAGGGACATACCAATAGTAGCCATGGATATTTGAAAAAATAATAATTGATCTACTGGCATTATCCAGGGAGGAAACAGGGGACTAAGTTTGTATGGAAAAACGGCCCTTGTGTTTCCTCTTAAGAACGCGCGATGGTTCAGTGAGGTCCGCACGTGCCGCCAGCCAACAGAGACGTGAAGAACTCTAAAATAATCGAACCAAGGCGCGCGCGCGCTCCCACCAACTCCATCGAGCGCCACTAGATGGCGCTGGCGTACCCGACACGACCCGATTGCGACATATAAATATATCTTTTTTCGCTTTTTAAATATTACTTTTTGTAATGCACCTGCCTTGTTATCTCTTCACCACCCTTGGTTGACTGGTAGAGAATGCCTAAGGCATTAAGTCCGCATGCGGCTCGCGTGCCGCAGGCTGCCAACCCCTGACTTAAGCGATACTTAGTTTCATACCATGATATTTTCGGAATGCGTGTGTACTTCTTGAGTAATTTCCATACCTACATACATGTTTTACGAGTCTGTGGACGTAACACATCGCTTGGTTAGCGCGGAATGTGCGGACGCATAGCGGTGGCTTGTGGGACTGACTGTAACGCTCGTTTGTTGTGAGTACGTGTGTACTGGCGAGCTTGTGGTGGAACACACACTGCTACTAGATTCCAGAAATGCTAACACCACCTGTTTTTCACTTTCACTAGTAAAGCGATACGTCGAGTACGCATTCCTTCTTATCGACATACTCTTCTGTCTATACAATAAATATAATAATACTATTAGATATAATAAAAACAATAATGTATTTGTTTGTTTTTTAGTTAACTATATAATTCCTACGTTCATTTATTATTTTTCTAGAACCCCTGCCAGACTGTTGTAAACAAGTCCTCCACATCGGTCTCTACCGGCGGTTTGCAACAGTGTAAACCCTTGTTTGCAACAAAAATACGCAAACACCAACCGTGAGCTCCACAAGCCTCCACCAAGGTGACCCCTGTTGGAAGCTTGTTTATAACAGTCTGGCCCGACCTTAAAACAGACCTTCCTCTCTTCAACCCTATTGCTGTGGTCGATCAGGGTCCAGAATGATCCTAACCAAACACGTACCACCTAAGCATATTTGTACCTATGGAAAAGCAATAAAGATATTGAGTATACCATAGACATAGAAAATGGACAGAACGTGCCTTGTCCAGCTGTGAAGTAAATACGTGCAGAAAAGTGTGAGAGAGACAAAGCGATCACGCGGCCAGTAGTTGCCTCTTTCTAGAATTCAGATTGGTCCACGTCACAGACTTGCAGGAGCGGATACTTTGGGGCATCGCGTCTTCGTCACTACAGAACTATAGAAAAGAGACAGGTACTAGCCGCACAATCGGAGTGGAGGACTGGAGTACAATCGCTGTCGACTTGTTACATTGTTCTCACATTGTACCCCTAGATTCAATATGAATGATGTAACCGTTTGTAACATATTATTGATTTTAAAAGAGTGTTCATGGAGTTGCTTCGTTCTTCTTCATAGAAACCTACTGTTTGGAACGAGCAACTAGCTTCAACTTTCTGACTACTGGCTCTGACAATTCAAAAGTACCTGTAAATGGTTTATTTGAAATAAATGATTTTGAGTATGAGTTTGTCTCTCTTTCTAGAGAGTGGTCAATTTTGTGAAGGTATTGCATATATTGGTCTAAACTCGAAATTTCAATCATGCCAATATGACTTGAGTTTGCCTATCTTATTCCATAAATGTAGAATAGGGTTCAAATGAAAGATACTTCTTGATTATTACTTCTTCTTTCTTACTTCTTCTTCTTCTTCTTTTTCTTCGTTTATCGTTAGCGTTTTTGGCTCTCTCCTATCCTTCGTTCACCATTCATCCTTCACCCTTACCTTACTTCCCTTTCACTCAATGCTTCGTTCATAAATTAATATCATTACGTTTGGAAACACTTACTTAACATGGAATAAACAAAATATAATTCTACATAAATAATATCTGCAGTCTTTTTACTAAAGTTAATGACCGTAAGATTCAAACTGAGTTCTATTGCTGCTACTAAATAACAAAATATTGAAGCAACAGAAAACTACTTAATTCGCACATAAGTCTTAAAGACAGAAGATTTATTTGTTTTTTATAATTATAAGCTATGTATAATATTAAAATTTGGCATAAAACCTTTCTTCAAAATTAAAACAAATAATGATCTAGTATATCACACACCTAGGTACACGTAGGTACCTACTCCACCGTGGTACAGTCGTCGTCATGAATTATGAACAGGCAATATGGCGTCGGTAATTATTTGCAATTAACTTAACGATCGGACGGCGGCGGCTTGCTGTTTCATTATGTTTATTTTCTTTCAATGGAAATTGGTTTTTGATGGTCTTAGGACATGGGTTGGCGCTTTTAATTTTATTATAAGTATGGCATTGTTGATTACTACTGCTGCAGAGCTATCATGCCTATTTCAGCCGTCAAAAGCATTATGCCCAAAGTACATAACTCGTATCCTACAATAGACGACCCTTTTTATAATAAGCCAACAACACAAATACTACTACCAATTTTCTCGTTTTCAAATAAATACGACATCCATGTCACGTAAACAACGGTCTCCATTTACCCTACGCCTTACAAACTCGGCAATGTGTACGAAAGCCAGCGATACACCCGAGAGAGAATGCTGACAGCTACCTATTCTATTGTTGTCCTGTATTCGATAGGAAAAGGGATAGTTGTAAGGGCGCCGTGTGTATGTGAAGTAGACTTCTCTGAAACGGAAATAATTTAATTTATTCGTTTGTAAGTTACAATTTACATATGAAATAGTAAAAATAAAGAAATAGCAAAACAGAACCTCCACTTGCTAGATGGTTTAATATACGGTAAAAATCATTAAGTTGTTTTTTTCTAGGAAACTTTCCCCACTACTACTAAGCTTATTTAAGCTTATTTCAAACATGTTTTAGCAGAATCTATTGAGTTTATGGTTACGAAAAAATATAATAATATGCTTATCTTGAACATATTTCTGAGAATCTGTTGGTATCAAAACACATTTATTTTTCTCGATAAAAAAACACGGGAAGTTAAGATACCTATAGCCTCTTTAAATGGCCTTTTAGCAGAAATATTTAGGTATATTATTATGTCGTTAAAATGAACAAGAGTAACGGTTGGTTAAAACAATCAACTTCGTTGTTTTTACTTGTGACTACTCAGCATATTTATGAGTAAATCGAATATTGCTAATTGTATTTGGTATATTATATGATAAGCATTGTGTTTGTGACCTATTTTCACGTTCCTGTCTATGTACCCTGACAGTGACCACGCTTCAGCACACGGCCAATTGATTGCAATAATTAAAAACGTTCAAAATATAATGGAAATCTCATCTCAGCCACGATCAATGTCAAAATGTATGTAAATAGAGACGTTTTTGACAGATTGACACTGAGATTTGAGAATGAATGTTACTTAAAGTTGGCAGAATGCTCCACCTTTTGTTTGCGCCTTAAGTTGCCCGTTCGTTACTGTGCCGCAGCACAACAGATGGTAGAGGTGGTGGTACAATACGAGCCACGAAAGATGACATTTGACACACCGTGGTTTGACTTGCGCAGTACTCCATTTATAGGTGTCTTACCTTTAAACGAAGTACACGGTGTGTCAAGTGTCATCTTTCGTGGCGCGTATTGTACACAGCTGTAAGAGGCAGACGACACTTAACAAAACCGTTTCTTTTTTAACACTCAATGTGTGCAAGAGCAGGTAACAAACATCCATACATCCTCACAAGTTTTCTTGTTTATCACAGTATTTAACTGTGATAAACAAAAAAACTTTCAAGTTTGGTCACTATGTGGCCGCGTGTTAAACACGTCATCGACCAGGGGAACTATTTGGAGATCAATTACATACTGAGATCACAAATAACAATACACTTTTAATCGTGATTCTACACAGGTTAGGTACACTGGAGAAGATGGTAATTTCGGCGTACAGAGGTTTAAATATTCTCTCGCGGGATGCTGGCACGAGGAAGCACGAGGGGAAAGAGCGCGTGCGTAAGTCAAATTGTACTTCAAACTAATTTTGTTTTAAAAATAATTTTATTAACTGATAACACGATAATACTTTGATTTACAATTTTACAACTTAAAGGTAGTGCTGTCGCGACGAATGCTAAGTAGATACCAACGCTGTACCGCTGAGAACGGGTCTTTTATACTGCCACCATTGGTTATATACTCTTTGTCTTGGTTTGCTAGAACCTTCTCGTTCCTAGTGGTCCAAGGGGTAATTAGTACGGGAGATTGATATCGTGTTGTTCCATTTTCCATAACATTTCCAATGTCTTCCGTGAAAAAATTAAATTAAAAATTTAAAAAAACCCCCAACGCAAAACATAAAAGCGATTATGTAAAAAGTCAAAAATAATACCTTTTGTTGAGCCATCAAATGTTTGTTCGTTGAAATGGCGCTATAATGTCGCGGCGGGGTACCGCTTAAGTAGGTCAGTCCCTTAATTTCATTCACTGTCTATTAATTTACCAGCATTTCCGACCAATTTGCTTTGATATTATAAAATTTTTGTTGCTAATCTAGTTGTTAATCTTGTTGCAAATCTAGTTACCATCAGTTCGCTATTTTAGCTATTTAGTTATTGCTTTAAACTTAGCGGTACCCCGCCGCGACATTATAGCGCCATTTCAACGAACAAACATTTGATGGCTCAACAAAAGGTATTATTTTTGACTTTTTACATAATCGCTTTTATGTTTTGCGTTGGGGGTTTTTTTAAATTTTTAATTTAATTTTTATTTTAAATTTTTTAAACGTAATTTAGTTCAGTGTGGTCACCTATAATTATATGTTTGAAAGCAAAGTAAACATCCAGTATGCGTCTAAGATCCCTACCGCAGCTAACAAAAGAGCTGATAACTTTAAAATTGCTGAACCGATTTTGATGAAACATGTCTAAGAACCATCGCTAGAGAATCTGCTTTCAAATAAAAAAAACCGCATTCAAATCGGTTCACCCGTTAAAGAGCTACAGTGCCACAGACAGACACACAGACACACAGACACACAGACACACAGACAGGTCAAACTTATAACACCCCTCTTTTTCGTCGGGGGTTAAAAATGGTAATTATGTCTTTAATGCGTTCATTGTTCTGGGCTTGTTGACTCGTAGACGGCCGAACGTAGCTGTAGTAAACACTACTAAGCTTAACACATAGTAGATCACATTTTTGTGATCCCGGGGGATTTTTATACCGAAACCCCTTCATCCCGGTTGTCATTCGTAGATATTTTACAGTCTTTATGGGTAATCAAAAGCTTGAAAGTTCGACAACCAGTCTTTCCAAAGGATATCGTGTTACCCAGTAACAGGACTGTGGGGCTCAGATACGCAGTCGCTCCATGTAAATACTGGTATTCAGCTGCTTCTGGTTAAACTGTACACCGACCTCAATGTAGTTGGAAAAGCCTAGACAACTGATGATGATGATTTGGTGTTTCCGTTGAATAGTTTAGGACTATGACATAATTCTGAAGCCTAGCAGTCGTCGAAGACAGAAGCCAGCACATAATATTGTTGAGTACTCGTACTTACTTAAATGTCATGTTATTTTCATATCATTATAATTTGTTATCATACTTTAACTCATATCTACCCTTAATAAACACAAGATATGAAATCGTGAGCGAGAAATCCGACTTACACTCTTCGTATTTTAGTATGATTTTGTGTAATATTTGAAGCAAGTTAAAGAGCGCCTGTCTACTTATTGTATCGTTTGTTAGCAGTTTTATTGTCAAAAGGTGGATAGAATACAGATCGGGGGTAATATGATGAGGGTAGTTTGTGCAGATACGGAGAGGATACGTAAATACAGATCCAGGAGATAAAATACATTGAAAATGTTCGTGTGAGGGTTGAGCCTGAAGTAAAGAATGGCTGGAGTGTGGCATTTTAATAAAATATTATAAAGATAAAATATTATGGCCTAGTGGTGGCGCCCGTCCACTCATGTGTGAGGTTGCAGGTTCAATACCGACCAATCCGGCTTGAGCAAGCATGGTGATCAATGAGAAGAGGCCTTTGCGGTGGGACAATAATAGGCAGATATATTGGTATGGTATGGTATGGTATGGTATGGTATGGTATGGTATGGTATGGTATGGTATGGTATGGTATGGTATGGTATGGTATGGTATGGTAAGGTATGGTTTGGCATGGTATGGTATGGTATGGTATGGTATGGTATGGTATGGTATGGTATGGTATGGTATGGTAAGGTATGGTTTGGCATGGTATGGTATGGTATGGTATGGTATGGTATGGTATGGTAAGGTATGGTTTGGCATGGTATGGTATGGTATGGTATGGTATGGTATGGTATGGTAAGGTATGGTTTGGCATGGTATGGTATGGTATGGTATGGTATGGTATGGTATGGTCTAGTTATAACGGGCTGGTGTCCGCAACTCCGATGGGAAGTAAGTCATTAGATCCACCTGAGCTCCCCAAGATAGGCCAGCAGCGCCTTGACGTCGCTGGCGATCTCCCGTAGGTTACCTGGGTTACCGAAGTACTTTGCTCCAGACTGTTAAAGTATTATTTAATATTAAAGCTATGTTTTATTGTTAATCTTGTATTTTGTTACATCCATACTTTATATATATAATGTATTTTATATATCCATACTTCCATACTAATATTATAAATGCAAAAGTAACTCTGTCTGTTACGCTTTCACGATGAAACGGCCGAACCTGTTTTGATGAAATTTGGTATGAAGATAGCTTAAACCTTGGGGAAGGCTACATAGGCTACTTTTTAATCCACGACTTTGTCTACATCCACTATAACCGACATTCGCGTAGCTAATTTTTTTATTAGGGTACAACAATTTAAAGAAATAGTTAAAGGACGCTAACTTAAAATATTCCATTCTCCTCAGCATGTCTTAAAACAGGTCACCGCGTTAACTTACAAAGACTGACTTTAAACTCCCTCATAACAAGCTCTCTCCGCTGACACATTACTCGCGCACTTCTGTAACTATGCACCGTTACTCAGCGGGTCATGTGAGGTGGGTCACAAAGGTAGCCCAGCGACGGTTGTCACCCGCCTGGGTTACCGACGTAGTCGAGGAGACGAGCGAGCGTTACCTTGTTAACCTAGTTCTTTTGAAACTAGTTCGTGTCAAGATTACTAATTACTCTCTAATTAGTACAACGTTTAAACATATGGGGCACTCTATTTTGTATGTAGTTTAAAAATGTTTTATAATTAACATCGTAAGAGGATTCAATAATTATACTAGTGAAATTTGAGTTTAAGTTTTACCTACTCTTTCAAGAATGCGCGTGCAGTTGTGTTAATAACTAACAGTGGATATCCTAGGCATAAAGATAGCTCGAACCCTGAGGAGGACATAGGCTACTTCTTAATCCGCGAATTCGTCTTCATCCGATTCACACAGACGAAGTCGCTGGCAAAAGCTAGTAGACTATTGAATTAAGTAACATTTTAAGGGAAT
Organism: Charanyca ferruginea; assembly: GCA_947361185.1. Taxonomy (NCBI): domain Eukaryota; kingdom Metazoa; phylum Arthropoda; class Insecta; order Lepidoptera; family Noctuidae; genus Charanyca; species Charanyca ferruginea. The sequence continues at coordinate 22,664,143 of OX376078.1, read as the reverse complement.
AAATATAATGACCACCAAAAAATACTTACTAAATACCAAATGTAGTAAATGATCACCAAATCTTAGTGTGCAAAATAACCAAAATCTTTTTGATCCTTAAGTCCCCCCTGTAGTGGATCCGACATGGTCAGGTAAGGTTAGAACTGTGACCCCCTACGCACGAGGCGAGCGAGCGGAGCGAGCGTGCCGTCGCAGCGGCCGCCGAGTGCCAGAACCAAATCACTTTTATTTCTACAATACTTTAGGACACACAATTTTGGTGATCATTTACTATTTTTGGTTTTAATTTATTTACAATTTTTGGTGATCATTTACTAGATGTGGAGGCACGTTAAACAAAAGCTAAATTTTAATCACACTCCTTTATCAGCATCAGCATACAATATCGCTACGCCATAGCACATACCGTGTCAGCGCGTAGCACCGTGGCTACGACGTAGCATGGCCGCTACGTGCGTAGCGTAATATATTTTATTTTAGTATCGCTTATTTTCACCGTTTACACACACTCAAGCACAATGATATGACCGATGTAATTATAATAATAGTTGTTTTATGTTAATTAATGTGCATTTTGAATTTGTTGCAGGTAAACACTCATTAAGAAGACAATAGAAAAGGAATAAAGCATTTGAGAGGTAAGCCACAGAATGTTACAGTACAAACTGCTTTAGTGTTGTGTTAACTATTCTTATGTATACATTGTTTTAAAGAAAAACAAACTTTAAAGCTTTGTTTTCGCTCGTTATTTAAATTAGTGAGTTTATAACACAAATAGTAAAACCTCATAAATAAAATGTTGAACATTTTTAAAGCTAGATGACATTATTTTGTTCGTATTTTTGTTATTACCGTTTTGTACTGTATTGTTCTGTTGTTTTCTCTTTTTATTTGATGTACTGTGTATTAATGTTAACACAAATTATAAATTAATGACTCTTAAATTATTTAAAAAACTTCCAAACTGTTGAAACTTATTCAAAACTTTTTTGCGTAACGGACTATTTACCTTCATCATACATAAAACCTATTTAAACAAGAACCTTCCTCAATTAAATACTTGTGGTTCCTGAAACTTGCTGTCGTTACATAACTATTTTCTTTTCTATTCTTCAATTATTGTAATTGGTCTAGATTTTCAATTAAAGTAAAATTAATAACTATGCACCGGTCAGTACCGGAGCTAAGCGATTACGTCACAAGTATGCTCTCACAAGTTACTAACTGCACCTAGAAGGTGAACATTATAAGTAGCCACTGTCTTACTGACTAAAATAGGAAACATCTTTTTATATTCAACGACTTTCCTTCTCAGATTAAAAGGAAAATGGTTAAAATATAAACGGGATTTTAAAATGTTGTGTTCATGAAAATCTAGACAAAAGAACTTTGTAGACATACAAGTTTGGGTAGGTATGCGGATTTTTTACTAGATAATGTCATCCGTATTGTGTCGGACGTTAAGAATAGCACCATCTCATATCTTCCCGTGGGTGTCGGAAGAGGTGACTAAGGGACTCACCAGAGAATGGGTAGCAGCGTTCTCTGTGCCTTTGTAACAACCATACTGCGATCGCCAACCCGCCTGCCAAGCGTGGCGATTATGGCAAGACCCCCCCCCCTTTGGGGAGGCCTATGTCCAGCAGTGGACGTCTTTCGGCTGAAGTGAGTGCGTGAGTGAAGAATAATGTTCACATCAGTAAAACATTGAAAGAAAAGCAAATTTTTATTTGAAAACTGTCTCCGTTATAATAATAAGAATCAACACTTTTCCCTTCTATCCGTTTCAGCACTTACAGCTATATTTCTACGACACCTTATCAGTCATCTTTTCAGCAGTTTTGGGATTATAACATAGTTATGCTGTGTAAGGGACACTCAGAAAGGTCAACAGCTGTTTCTGCTGTTTTTCAAATAGTAATATCGACGGCAAAAATACTTTCTGATTTTTACCAAATCTGAGTTCTACCGCACTCTTTTTTCTGCTTACCTATTTCTTTGTTACCCGCACTAGGAATTTCTGTTGTATCGTCGGTGCGTTTACAAAGACAGGCCCGGAACAACTATGCTTTTATTTCTTAAATTGTATTCTTTTGCTATGCCAGGTATGTTTGCAGACGCAAATATAGATGGTATTACGGCAATTATTCGTAAGAGAGTTGTGTCCCTGATGCGTCGTATACGAGGCAGCTCCAACAGCTACCTTCAGCTGTTCGCATGTGCCCAATAATACGGTACTGGACCAGGCTGCATATTGAGCACTCCGGATCCAAACCTAAATTAAGATTAAGATAAGTGTTTTAGTGTATTCAATCTTTTAATCTCTTTATTTTAATGTTATATTGTTAGTTATAATGTTTTATTTAATGACTGTTGTATTATTGTAATTATTGTTATTATTATTATTGTAATATTTTAATTAATTCTTAATTTTTATTTTTAAAACTTTTGAACTTAACATACGTATGGATATGGACTGGTTCCGAAATAAATGAATTTATTATTATTATTATTATGCATCAACATATTAAATCGAAGTGTCTGTTTTAATGTCAAAATGGCAGCTTTTCACTAAATGCACATAAATATTTACACGGTACCTAAACAAGAAAAAAAAAACATTGTTTTTTTGTCTGTCTGTCTGCTTATTCCAGATAATAATATCCGAAACGGCTGGTCCAATTTTGACGGAACTTTCACTGGCAGACGGCTAATGTTATAATGAATAATACGTCAACATTCACTTGCTACTACTACTTCTATTTTTGAGAAAGAATTTTATTATGGTTCCACACAAAAAAAAGAACACCGCTGAAAACCGATATTCACGCGGACGAAGGCGCGGGCATAACCTAGTCATAATATTATCGCCACTAATGACTCTCCTAAAGCATACCTTTGCTTAAATTCTTTAAAAATCGCATAAAAGCGGAGTCCTTTTTATGAAGTTTTCCGTGCATATTAAAGCTTTTTTATTCTCAAATTGTTCTCGCTCCGATAAAAAGCGTCGGTCGATACATTCCTCGTATTTAATGAACATAGTTGGAAAATCAGACGGATTCCTGTCGGATCCCGCACCCGGCCCGGATGATTCAAAACTTTTTTTTCATTGCGTATATATGTATATGGGTTTTTGTAGGTGAACGATATTGGTCCAAGTTGTGAATAGTGCAGATCTTTATTCTTATTTATTTATTTTTTTTTTCTTCTTAAGAGCGGGCCTAATGGCAGGATAAATTCTGATTTCCCCCGCGCGTCTCGCCACACCCGCATTAGTACGAATAACAAACACGGGCGGCGCGAGAACGCGCGAAAACAAAAAAAATACTAACTTAACTAAAACAATTGAAGACTCAAATGATGGCTGATTGCCGCAATCAGCCATCATTTGAGTCTTCAATTGTTTTAGTTCACGCTTTTTCAGTTTCATTATTGTATTTTTTTTGTTTCCCATCTTACTCAACAAAAATGTAGATATTTATTTATAATAATAACGGCGGCTAGGCGCGGAGCAAACTGACATAGACTACCCGTCTCAACAGAGCGAGTTGAACTGATCGTTCGTCGATCGGTGACACAAATGTAGTAAACGCCAAATGCTTTTTATTCTGATAGCTTCTAGAATAGACAATATTTAAAAAAAAAACTAGGGTTAGCTCTAGGTTGTATATGAGTGGATAATATTTACAAAATGTATGGTTCAGTAATATGAACCAACACAGAATGCAAAACAAAAATGTTGAAAATTAGAGGTAAGTTTGTGATGGATTTCTATCGAGAAAATTTTATCCTACTATGTTTTCGTCAGGGCCGACCTTTAGTTATATAGTGATGTTTTCTAACATATACTTTTTTTCGAATTTGAACATGATTTACTACTTTGAAAATCAAATCAAAGATTGAAGATTTTGCTTTAGGCCCAATCTTAATGTGTCGATGGGAAACACAGATATGTGTAATGCGAGTGTGTGTATGTGTGTGTCAGAAAAATAATATATTAAAACAACATCAAATTGGTGGCATGTTTTATAGTTTGTGGCCTATAGTAAAGACTGAATACGAAAATATTACAATAGTAATTTTTCTTCACCTATGTACAGTACGCAAAGGAGATAAGTATCCATGTCGCCGAAAACAGTTGAAGTTTACTTAGGAACCGATAGGTTTTTATGAATAAAATAAAATACAATTTATAGAGAATAAACTGTTCAATGATTTAATAAAATTTCATTTGAAAGCCCGCATTGGTTTCTAAGAAATCTTCAACTATTCCCGACGACATGGATACTTATCTCCTTTGCGTACTGTACCTAAATACATTCTGAAAAACTAAACTTTATTATTTATTTAATAATCAAAGAAACATATCATCATTTTAACCTTTAGACGCCCACTGCTGGGCATAGGTCTCCCCAAGAGGGGGTTCAGCCGTAATCGCCATGCTTGGCCGATGCACGTTGGCGATCGCAGTAGGTGTTATGATACTCAGAAGAACGCTGCTGCCCATCCTCTGGTCAATATCCCTCTGTCGTCTTCTACGACACCCACGGGTAGAAATGGGGTAGTGCTATTCGCGGCCGGCACCACGCAGCAAAGAAACATAGAGTTGCCGCTTTATTAAAAGCGATTTAGGGCCAAAAAATCGACTCAGTTTTTCTAGCAACTGAGACGTTGGACCGGAAAAATTATTACGCGTGTCTATTAACTGAGACGTGTCGGCGGTTAAGAAACTTACAAATAAAAAATAATCTCCCAAAACCGTCTAGACGGTTTGATTGGGGGATTAGACAGTCTCATTCTCTTACATAATATATAACTTTAACACTTTATAAATATACTTTATAAAAACAGTATCGGATCATGAAATAACTTCTTAAATATTTACCGAATAAAATATCTGTAATATTTATGAGTAGACTCTGTGTTTATATTTTTACGGCGTCATAAAACAATGTGTTTGTCACTATCATGACGACAGTAAACAAGAGAATTGTCACTTTAACGAGCGACACACTTGTTCAATCTATCGGAAACAGTTGAAGATATTTTTAACGATAATTTAAGTACGTCATAAAATCATAACACCCCATTTTTATAGCATTCACCACCTTTTTTTGCACACTCTTTTCTCTCTATCTTGATCTTATATTATTACTTTTTAACCCATGATTGCTCTGCAGTAATTACTGTTTAGTTCATTTCAAAAGCACGGGTCACCCAGTTAATATTTCTATCTGGCACTTACTTACAAAAACCTATACGAATACCACACCATAAATAAGATCAAAACCATTTAATGGCTAGTTATATTTAAGAAATTATAACAGAAAAAAAAACACCATTTGATAACAGTTATTGGTTTGAACAATAAGTACCTACTTCTGAAGCGAATTTCAGCAGAGAACTAAATATAACACCGAGTTTATAAAAAGTGGCACTACCCTACAGTGGCACTTTTAAGAAAAAGTTTAGCTCTGCTGAGCGTCTTCTCCATCACCTATACCATTAAACCTAGGAGGTTTCCGGCAGCTCAACCGGACTTTCCTTTGGTGATTTAAATTTAATTTAAGACCTCCAGCCAGGGCAAAAAGCTTACAACGCATACTAAGCGGCTACACGCTAACCCCTGGCGGGTGCGATCCTCTGGTTAGGGCGTCTCTGGGGGAGGGCACCCAAGGGACAGGCTGGATCGGATCTAGTCCTTTTATACTACCTACCAGATAATACATAGTTACGAGTATATTTTACACAACACACACACACACAACACGCAACCTCTCGTAACTCACACCGCCACACAAAGGCATCGCCTCGCGCGCAGTTTTTATTTGAGTTCCATGCATGTTACAGTTCAACAACTGCAATTTTCCACTTGTAATTTGCACACGTTTCATATCCAACTTGTGTGGTCGGCTGTACTTTACTGTACTGTATTGTATTTGTTTGAGGGTAGTTCAGTGATAGTTTGAGTGCGTCTGCTCGTTGCGTAGGTAAAAAGAAATGTTGAGATAGATATAAAAGGTACTAATTATATTGTTTGTGCATCATTTGAAATAAATTCCAATGGGCGGTGTGGACAGGACACATAAAGTAATCGATTTTATGCATAACTATACAAATATGCTTGTTTCATCGACAAACATTTTTTTCAACTCTCTTTTACCTTCAAAATGGTTCATTGTAAGTATTTTGTGCTTTCTCCACTAGTACCACAGTCATCTTACAATGATTGAAAACTCTTTCTTCACGTTAGCATACCTCCTTTTATAATATAATTTTTAGTTAGTTTTGATAATATAATTTTTCATTCCTACCATACAATTTTTCGCTGTGCAACCCTGCTATTTACTAGTACTAAGTGACAACGCGTCCCTTGTCTTACGCGGACGGACCGTGGACAGGGATCTAATAACCCTACTTCCCTTTTCTTGACCCACATTACTGAGGGATGGCTGATATGTATAATATACTGTTTTTTTCATATCATTGTGTAGATTTATAGATAATAGCTTTTGCCCGCGACTTCGTCCGCATGAATGTGGGTTATCGCGGATGAAGACGAAGACGCGGATTAAAAAGTAGCCTATGTACTTCCCCAGGGTTTAAGCTATCTTCATATAAAATTTTATCAAAATCGGTTAAGCCGTTTCATCGTGAAAGGGTAACAGACAGAATTACTTTCGTATTTTAAGTATTAGTATGGATTTACCATTATGTTACTAAAACCGATTACGTTTTCAACTACAAATCACAAACATCAAACAAGAATGTTTTGTACAATAATTGTAATGTTATTCGTACAAAAAAATGTATTGTTTAGGTCAATAAAATTAAATACTCACTCAGGACGTAAATAGAATGGCACTCACAAGCAACGACGACAAACGGTTGCTATCGTCTAATACATAGTACAAAATAATGTTAATATATTACTTAAATATAGTTGTATGACCCCAGGCTAAAGTAGTAACATTAAACCATTTTTTCCATTTTTTGTACTTTTATGTTTTTAACTATTTTGGCATTGTACTTTTTGGTTTCTGTTCTTACTCAATATTGTTGAATGGAATAAGATTATAGAAGCAAAAATTGTATTTTTGTTTTCAAAGTTTTTCGTACTCATAATGAGTACAACTATCATCCTCAACTATAGAAAAGGATATAAGTGTTATTACTGAAATAATAACTAGAAATAAAAAAAGCAATAAACAGTTTACTGTCCATATACTTTAATTAATCAATACTTTCATCCTTCCCTTTAGAGTGATTCATATTATAATTAATACCATTCGTTATAACATAATGACATAACTCAAAGTGTTTAAATAACAAAACTCAACTGTAAACAAACGTTTCGTGAACTAATTTTCAATTGAACTCCAAATCGTAAATGTTGACTTAGGCCGCTTTGCTACCGAAAGTGTATTCTATCATAAAATTGTACGAACGAATATACGACGATGTTCAGTTAATTGTCTACTTTTGTCGTTTTATTATTAGGTCTTTACATATGAAATTGCCGATCGGTATCAAAAAATTAAAACTACTTTTTTTTAAAGAAATTATATATTTAGTCAATCGAAGTATGCACCATTGTTATCGATACACTTCCGCCATTTTATCGAGAGCTCATTGATCCCTTTGGTAAAAAAATCCTGGGAGCGAGAATCGATGAACTGCTTGAAGGCTGTTTTAACAGCCTCATCATAATTGAATTTTTTTCCTTGTAAAAAGTTGTCCAAATTTCGGAATAAATGGTAATCGTTTGGGGCAAGATCTGGAGAGTATGGTGGGTGACGCAGAGTTTCCAGTCGCAGCTCCTCTAACTTGGGGACCGTCTGATGTGCAGTATGTGGTCAAGCGTTATCCTAAAGGAGCAATGGGCTAGAGCAATTGACCAGTCTCGGTTGTTTAATGGTGAGCTTTTACATCATTGTTTACAACTGTTGACAATACATGTCTGCAGTAATCGTTTGGCCTGATCTCAAGAAGCTGTAGTGGATGACACCAGCACAGGACCACCAAACACTAACTAGAATCTTCTTTTTGGTCAGTTTTCGCTTGGGGCAAATTTTTGCCGGTTCTCCAGGGTTAAGCCATTGTGATGATCGCTTGCGATTATCGTACACGATCCACTTCTCATCACAAGTGACAATACGATTTAAAATTCCCTCATTATTGTGACGATTGAGCAAGGAAGCGCAGCAACCGACGCGTGTTTGTTGGTGTGCTTCAGTCAATTCGTACGGTACCCACTTTTCGAGCTTTTTTACTTTTCCAATTTGACGCAAATGGATAATGATTGTTTTGTCACTTACTCCAAAGGCTGCTGCTAATTCAGAAGTGGTTTGAGATGGATCCGCTTCAACTATCGCCTTTAATTCTTCATTATTCATTTGAGTATCCGGTCGTCCACGAGGCTCATTTTGTAAATCAAAATTTCCAGAACGGAAACGTTGAAACCAGAAACGCACCGTTCGTTCGTTAGCGGTGCTTGGCCCGTACACGTCGTTAATCCTTCGAGCCGTTTCTGCTGCACTGGTGCCACGGTGGAACTCATATTCGTAAATATCGCGAATTTTTAATTTCTTCATTGTTGTTGCTATAGCAATTTTCAAGCCCAAACAAATGACGTGAAAACAAATGAAACACGAATTTTAAAACAATATTTTTTAGTCTTTATTTTGATATAATTTTGAATTTGGAATTCCTAATCAAACACAAAATATTTGATTTCAAAGTTGCCAGTATTAAGTATCGGCAATTTCATATGTAAGGACCTAATAATTTTGTTATTATTCATAATTATTTAAATGCTGATGAAAAAGTTGAAAAGTGGCGACAAAAATTATACATACACAAACAATAACGTCATGTCCGTAAACACGCTTTAGTATGTACTTGAGACACGTTTTGTTGACTTTTCATCTAGCTTTATTTGTTTGAGTATTATACAAACAATAGAGTGCTAATTGAAATAACATTTTGGGCCCTATTTCACTAGGACACCATGACGGCGCGGCGCAACCAGTAGCCGCCACCAGCAAACTCTATAGACAGTATCTCACCTGTAGACCTAGCTAACTTACAAACGTTTCGTATCGTTTCTCTTTCTACAATAATGAACGCCTCGTCGTAATCCATTTTTTATTTTCGATCACGTGACTTATTGTTGAGATGACGTCATTCTCATACTTTTGGTATTTTATTAGCGTTATCGATTGTAGGTTGTCCATTTGGATAATTTGGGCAAGATTTCACACATTTTGTTGTTGGCGGCGACTGGTTGCCCCGCCATGGTGTCCCGGTGAAATAGAGCCCTTATTACATTCCTACAATAGGATTTCGAATTTTGGTAATTTTTTATCAAAACTATCGATACTTATTAAAAATTAACGTAAAGTGCAAAATATAACCACATATTTTTGTTGTCAGCCTCTTCTTTCCCACTTCTAGGCAAACACCTCCCTCCATGCCTACTACTTCGCACTACTTATTTAAAAGAAAAATACATCAAAAATATAATTCGCAAGAACACTGGAATACCTAGGTATTATCCAAGAAAACAAATAACGTGTTTCCTACTTTAAAAAAATCTCACGTTTTTACCTTAGTATAGACGTTCGAAGGTAATTTAAAAGTCTAGACTACTTGTGTTTGTTCTAAGAAAATACTTGTAATCATAAATCTAGTATCTACATGTTGACACTTTATGGAGGTGATGCATGCTATGAAATGCTTCAAGTAGGGTTTGTAAAACTCAATAATTTGAACTTAGTAGCCATTGGTCAAGGAATATCTGACATTAAAGTTACCGGTCTTTTAATGTAATATTTCCGAGTCGTCAGAATATCCTTATTCTAGTAACTAGATTAGTTGGCTTCAAATGTATTTAGAAATTAGTGATCTTTAATAACTACTTAATCAACTTACGACATTTATTTACGTTAGTTAAATTAATTACCTTTATTGTTTTTCCATAAATGTATGGTGTAATCCTGTAAAAATATAAAATATAATATAATACTAAAGTAAATAAAAATATAATAGCAAAGCTATGAAAAACTAAAACTTATAATACTAAATAATAATTATATGTGGGGACATTTCACACATGGCCATCTGACCCCACCAAACTAGGGAGACCCTGTACTATGGGTGTCAGACAGCTGATATACATACACACATACATTTTAAATACATACATATATAGATAAACAACACCCAGGTGCAAGGCAAACACAAGTGCCCATCACACAAATATTTACCCTGGGCGGGAATTAAACCCGCAACACGCTGCGCAGCAGTCGATCGCTCAGCCACTGCACCACCCGTGTCGTCAATGAATCAGAATCTAAATTAATCTATCGTTAATTATGTACAATGTGTACGTGTAAATGCGAAAGTGAATTTGTTTGTAACACTTTAACTGCTAAACATCTAAACGCTTTTGATAAAATTTGGTGCTGACTAAGGTAAACCTCCAAATAAAGATATAATAGGCTACTAATAACCGTGATTACAGTCCGATCTGCAATGTCCGACATTCACGCTTGAACCTTCAACATCCATCGCTTCAATCTCAAATTCAAACTTCACGAAACTACTAACTAACCAAACCATAAATGCTAAAATGACCCTCTCCATATTATGCAGTCACTTAAACCACTTCACATACTGAGACACCCAATATTGAATTAAACCGTCGGAATGTCATCTGCAGCACAAAGTTAGCTCCTAGAGAATAATGCTAGGAAGATAGTTAGGAACTCTCTCTGGGCTATGTGCTCCTAGTACGAACATTGTTAATATATCTCTAGTGGTTACTGTACAGTCTTAGTCCATAGTCTCTAAGGAATTTAGCGTTAGAGATAAGTTATACAAAGGCTAGTCTCAGGTGTGAAAAGCAAGTGGATAATGGCGAGTAACATTTATGATGACATAATATAGCGTTAAAAATCAGCCATTTTATTTTTATAATTTTGATTTACCCAGTGTCACTCCCACAATTAAGACGATTCTAATGGAAAAATAATAATAAGTCCATCAAGCCGTTTAGGCTACAGAGCGTGCCAAAGAAATATACATACATACACTGGAAAAACATAACCCTCCTATTGGCAGTCGGGTAAAAACAACTGATTCTTACCCGGCTGCCGAAAGAGAAGAGTTATTGTTCAGTCTCGTTACAAATTTACCATCAGATATAATGTAACATCAAAAGAAACACCGCATTCTATTAAAATTTTTCTTAATCCATAAAAAATAACAGTCTTAAAAGTCACGTCCATCTTATTGAAATAAAATACAAGTAAACCTCGAATAGATACACAATTTAATTACAAGGCAGCAAACAATATTTCCGCTGGGCGTCGCTTTCTGTCACCAACTTCCGAACACAAGGCGTTTCGCCGACTGTCAGTCGCACAAAGAATGATAATTAGCTCCTCTGTACCCTGGCTTCCCCTGGCTTGTCCTGCCTCTCCCCTGCCCTCCCCTTGGCGTCCTGGTCGGTTGTAATTCTGGCCGCGACAGGGAACAGCCCTCCATAGAAAACGCGACCGTTTTATCTCCACTGGCAACTTTGTCATTCAAAATCTTCACTGTGATTTTCATTGAGTCGAGTGTTGATTTTAGAACTGGTAATTAATGAGCTGAACTGTTTGATCAGCTTTGATTTTGTAATCTTATTTTGTTTTTAATTGGAGTTGTAGTTTGTTTGTAAGTGTCCACGTCACCAATATAATTTATCGAAACTGTTTTGCTAGCATCACTTTCCTGTTCGTTTCTTTTGGGTCAGTGTTATTATTTTGTAGAATGACGTTTTTAATTTCTACAAAGAAGTTTACAAATATCAGTTTACATCACAACCATCGCCTATCAATTAAAAATGATGCTCCCTCTTCCACATCATTTAAATGCCCCTAAAACCACAACATACATACAATTTCCCCTTCTTACTAAATTCTCCAACATTCTTCATACGCAAAATCTAGACACAGGGTTCCTAAAACATAATCTAGACGTAGCCAGGAATTCTAATCAGTCTTTTAAAAAAACAGTCTAGAATTTGGTAGCGGTGTTACCGGGCGTCGTGTACAAAGACTTCATTGTGAATCGAGCCACGTACCCAGGCAGGCAGGCGGGCAGGGGACTTTTTATTATAGCTAACAAATGATAGGGACATAGTCTTGTCCAACATAATTTGGGGACATTGTCTGTGTTTTTCTTTGTGGATTAGGGTAATCTGTTTGTTTGTCGATGTTGTGCTGGTTATTGGTATTTATAGGTTTGGGAATTTTGTGAGAGGCTTATTTTATTGAAGATGTGACGTCACGTGACGTGAGTAATACCTACATTCTTACGTCTTATTTCACTTCTTTTGCTTCGTTCACATTAGGGCACGCAAATATCAATGTACTGTATAATATATTATGTTTGTATTTCAAATATAAATAATATAATATTTAACTTCGGTTATGTGCTGTACAAACATGATCATGAAAATGAATTGTAAAATTTTGTTATTTTATGCATGTATTTTGTAATTGTAATCCACATTATGATAATTATATTTGTTGAAGATTACATTTATTTAATATTTTGTAATTTATATGGAAAATTGAAAGAAAGAATGAATTTGTTTATTTTGCAATTATTTATTATGTGATTTTTTTATATTGTTTATGAAAAAGAATTGTGATTCTTTTGTTATTTTATGCATGCACGTTATGAAATTGTAATCCTATGATATATTTTGATTTTATAAGTAATTCATATGGAAATAAAGAGGCTATATTATTATTATTATTATTATGTGCTGTACAAAACTATGATTATTGTCAACGACAAGTTCTTTTTTAATCTTTTTGTGTTCTTTTTATTATTATTTTTCTCCTGTGTCGTGGGTGCATTTACAAACATATAAAGATACATACAGAAACAGACAAAGACCAGACCAGACCCGGAACAACTATCTGTTAGCAAAACGAATATTTGTTCCGTGCGGGAATGGAAGCCGTGACACGCAACGCAGCACCCAATCGCTCAACCACTGCGCCAACCGTATCGTTAACCGTGTCGTATTGTAATTCTGGTTGGAGTAGACAGAAAAGTACACAAGGAAAACAATAAATATTTCAAATTCTCCAAGTTTGTGTTTAGTGTAAATAAATAAATAAGTTGAAATTACAATAAATATAACGTTTAATTCAAAAACTTTTGTAAACGCCAGCACCTAAATATCCGTACAATAAAATAATCAGTTGAGAACATCTATATTCAGTAAGTTCAGTAAGTTGTGCGCGAAGTCAGCTCAGGGCCTGCAAACAAAATCCTTTCTGTTAGCCTCAGATTATGAAACAAAAGGATAGACCGCACGGAACACTGACAGTGAAGCCAAAAAAGCAAATGCAAATTCAAAAGCGAATACCTACAACACGCTATAAAAAAAAACAAATACAAATTCAAAACCGAATACAATCACAAGATTGTAGGTATTCGCTTTTGAATTTGTGTTTGCTTTTTTGGCTTCACTCTCAGTGTTCGGCGCGGTCTATCTGCCTTTTGTTTTAGGTATAATCTGAGCTGTTAGCGTTAACGCCAACGGAAAAATAAAATTGTATGCAGTTGACGTTTGCTTACCAGATGTCACGTGATGCAAATATGTCAGCTAACAGAAAAGCCTCCCTACCCATATTACCCAAATTGTCAATCTACAATCGATAACGCTAATAGAAAACTAATCAAATGTATGGGAATGACGTCTTCTCAACGATACGTCACGTGACCGAAAATAAAAAAAGCGGCCAAGTGCGAGTCGGACTCGCCCATGAAGGGTTCCGTAGCAGCAAGTAAGGCAAATTACGGTTTACGATTTATGACGTATTAAAAAAAACTACTTACTAGATCTCGTTCAAACCAAATTTCTGCGGAAGCTTACATGGCAATGTACATCATATATTTTTTTTTAGTTTTATCATTCTCTTATTTTATAAGGGACACATTTTACCACTTTGGAAGTGTCTTTCGCGCAAACTATTCAGTTTAGAAAAATAAGATATTAGAAACCTCAATATCATTTTTGAAGACCTATCCATAAATACCCCACACGTATGGCTTTGGTGAAAAAAAAAAAATTGAGTTCCAGTTCCAACTATGGGGAACTTTATTGTTTTTTTCTATTTTTGTGTGAAAATCTTAAATGTGGTTCACAGAATACATCTACTCACCAAGTTTGAACAGTATAGTCCTTATAGGTTCGGAAAAAAGTGGCTGTGACATACGGACGGACAGACAGACAGACATGACGAATCTAAAAGGGTTCCGTTTTTTGCCATTTGGCTACAGAACCCTAATAATGGATTACTACGAGGCGGTAATTATTGTAGAAAGAGAAACGATACGAAATGTTTGTAACTTGGCCAGGGGGGAAAGGGATTTTGTCTACGGGCTCAGTACCGCTAATCGGCCGCTTATTACCGCGCTCGTCGGAACATGACGACTCTTCAATAAACTGAATTACAAAACGTTTCACTTGTTTTCGGGCGGAAAGGGCTGATAACTCGCTAACATTGAGAGCGAAGTTTGAAATGCTTTTGTGTTTGTGAAGGTAAATATTGGATCGAGTTTGAAGTATTATCGTGAAATATAAGCCTTAGTATTGATTAAAGGTATAGTAGCCGGTGGAGAACCGGTTCGTTTGGAAAACGTTGGGGTAGACCCATGAGATGGGTAGACTGGAGGCTAATTGGAGGGTCATTCCAATACGATCCCATTGTCATTTTGCTAAAAGTTCGGAATCTGCTAAATTCATAATGGTCGATTATTGATCGGTTGAATTAAAAGCAATGACTGCACAATGTCGTTCTAATGGTAGGTCACTAATCAAAGGAACTGTCAAAATTTTAGCAGATTACCGCCTAGGTCAGTCATTCAGTTGTCATTTTGTACGAGATTACCATTCTATATCATTTCTTTCAATGACGTGTCAGTGGTTGACCATTGGAAAGCCATAATGACGCCATTATATTAGTAGATTACCAAACTTGTCAAAATCAACAATTGTGAAATCAATGATGGACCATTCTGACACTATTGTAATAGCAGACTTCAGGCCCAGGAGTAGGCGTCTCCCGGTTGATGTGAAGATAATGATTTAGTAACTGTCAGCGATTCTGTTCCACTTCCTGCTTGATTTGGAGGGAACTGGAAAATATGTTTTTCTTACTCCTCGGCTGTTCTTTTCTGATTAATTTCGTTGCGCGATCCAAGACAGTTGTAATGTTTCTCCGGGACTCGTCTAGCTTCATTACCTCGACCATTTTGCTGGTGGTCGCCACTGTCGGTTCTAGCTTTCAGGAGTTACAGTGGTGGAGAGTGGCCATAAAAAAAAAAATTCTGCGACACTAAAGTTTGACTTTTACGACAGTTTCTTTAAATTCAACCCAGTTCCTTCTTCTTCATGCAAAACAAAATCCACATTAAAATGCCCAACACAATTGCAGATACATTAACAGCAACAGAAACAAAAGATAATCAACTTAACAATAGAAGATAATTACTCGGAATTAACTCGAAGACATCCTACAACGGTTTGTTTTCAAACTCTGCAGTCCATTAACCATTATAGCGGGGAGGGGGGAGCGGCACGTCCCAGCTATATATTGGGTGAAAGGGGTGGGGGGCGGACGTGACCGACCAGAAATTAACAGCCAGATATCTCGGAGATATCCCCCAAATTGAAGACGGCGACAGAAGTAATGATAAATATGAATTATTGAACGGATGCTGGATATAAAGCTATTTGGAACGCGGTTCTAATGGTATTTATGGAATTTTATTATGTTGTTGGATGTGAATGAAAAAGAGTAGATAAGTATGATATGTGTATTGCAGTCTGTTGGTTCATTGATGATAAGCTTTTAATATTTTAGCGAATATGACCATCATTATCATCATTATGAGCTTACTGCTGTTCACTGCTGAACGTAGGTATCGCCCAGAGATCGCCAACCAACCCGGTCTTGGTCAGCCCGCATCCATCTGTTGTCAGACACATTCTTCAAGTCGTCGGTCCATTGCATCGTGCCGCAGGGCGTTACACACTACACTTCCCCAAACGCGGTCTCCACTCTAAAGCGTGTTTGCTCCATCTACCGTCTGTCCTTCTACAGACGTGGCCGGCCCACTTCCACTTCAGCGTGCCGATTTGACGCGCAGTGTTGGTGATTTTATTTGTTTGGCAAATTACTTCATTGCAAATTCTATCCACCAGAGAAACCCCGAGCATCGCTCTTTCCATCGCACACTGAGTAACCTTGAATTGGTGGACCAGGCACACGGTGAGTGTCCAAAATTCGGCTCCGTAAGTCATTATGGGTAGGACGCACTGGTTAAATATCTTAGTCTTAAGGAATGGTGGGATAGACGATTTAAGAATATCACGTAGCGAATAAATGACCATTAGCAATAACACCGATCTGATAACGAAAACATTCACGGCAGATATTAATTCTTGTATACCTACTTCAGACATTAAAATTTTGATGCTTTTAAATGTGTAAACTATGAAGGTAATCTTGCTATACAAAGTATAAAAAAGAAGCAAGATAAAAGACCAACCCCTACTGAACCGTTCACGAACATGACGCGTGGATCAGCACCATTCAGTTCAACCATTTCGAAGGGAACCGAATGATCGAACGCTTTGAGTATCATCTGAAAGAGCCACATTTTCCGCTGAGTCCTCAACACCGCACATTGACACACTTTAGCACGTCTCCTGTCAAATGTCATTCTGTCAACGCGGCTGATTACACGCGCGGTGGCGCGAGAAATCAATTCCGATAGCATTGTCCCACGGGCATTCATGCAAGTTTAGCTCAGTGTGTGTTGTTACTCTGTGGCTTGTTTTGAGTGACGTTGTAAGATGTTGCTGTTAAATTGTAGATACATGGAGATCAATGTATTTGTTAATAATTATTTCTCCTTAATTTTCGGCTACAAATACAATATGATATTAGTCACGTTCCAAATTTTTCAGGGTGATAGAACCCTGTAAAAATTCGGACCTCTTATACAAAATCGATCAGCTGACTATTGATTTTGCATGGGAGGTCCGAATTTTTTTTTCGTATTTCGACTCATGTTCCTTGGCGAAAGTTATTCAATTTCACTGGTCTATCACCCTGAGAAATTTGAAACGTGACTAAAAATCATATTATATATCATACTTACACTAGTGAAAACTTTATTCAGAATTCTATTTATATATTTTATATTTGCATGGTACAATATCGTATTGTTTCCAGAAAAATATTTCATCTATTTTTAAAACCGTGTACATGTATTTAATCCGCTCATACGTGTCAATACTTTAAATAAACACACAAAAAAATAGTTCATAAGTTTGTAAATCCTTGCATCTGATGGTTCGGAAGTAGGAAAGTTTATTTCCGTTAATCTGGTTTCAATATTTCAGTTGATTTTCAACTTCAAATTTCGAAATTGAATTTAGTTTGCGCTCGTTATTGGCGTCTAACTTGACTATTTTCGCCATAGAGTAATCAAGAAAGTTTCAGTGAATTAATTTAGTCTCAACGCTTTCATGAGTTTCTTAAGTCAAGTAACCATCTATCTACCTCTGTTATAACATTGAAAGGAAAAGTCAATCGGTATAAACCTCTCTCCTTGTTCATATTGATACAAAAGATTGTTGAACAACTTTACGTTTTGAGGACTTAAGTCCCTGCACGTGTCTGTGAGGAATTGTTCCTACTTATAGCTATTGTTTCCATTCTGCTTCTATTCCAAGCAGTTCACCGTGATGCCAATCATTACACTCATTTTCAACCGACTTTGAAGTCGGTTTTCAATTCTAGTGTATGTCATTTTTTTGTATGTTTATTACGCGATTTCTCTGGCAAATATTAATCGATTTTGAAAATTATTTTTTCTATGGATAGGGTATGTGTGTATCAGGGATTTTTTTTTGAGATTTTTGAGAAAATCAATAAAAATCAACAAAACAATACATAGATGACGTTTTAGTTCAGTCAAAAGTATCTCTGTTTTAACTTTGTTGCCGTTTCTTAATGGATTTGAACAATAAGGAGGTAAAAAGGGGAAAATAAAAACTTTTTTTAACTGAGTACAAAAAGGAGGTGGTTATCAATTCGGATGTTTATATATGAGGCTATCAGCGCAAAAGCGGCGTAACCTTTTTAAGAACAATTGGTTTTCAATTGTGTCTGGAAAAGATACACCACTTCCGCGCCGACAGCCTCATATATACTAGCGACCCGAGCCAGCTTCGCACGGGCCTATAGCCTTCCTCGGTAAATGGACTATCCAACACAAAAAGAATTTTTCAATTCGAACCAGTAGATCCTGAGATTAGCGCGTTCAACCAAACAAACAAACAAACTCTTCAGCTTTATAATGTTTAATATATATATATATATTTTATGTATGTTCGGGCACAACTCTGTCATATATAGACGGATTTGCATAATTCTTTTTTTGTTCGAAAGGGGTTTATTCCGAAATGGTCCCATATCAACAAAATCCCAAAAAATATATACTTAGATGACGTTTTAGTTTCTAAAATCTTTGGAGGACTTACAATCTCTTTTAACTGTGTCGCCGTTTCTGAATGGATTTGGATGTTAGGGCAATACTAAAAAGCGAAAAATAAAAGTGGCGGTGGCTTTGTGTTTGTTGTTTTGTATTGCCACTGACTTCCGAAACTAAAGTGTGTTCTGTGCTAAACTTATTTATCACTTTTTAGTCTTTAAAGGCGGTTTTCTTTTTTTTTTTAAACCATTTTACAAAATAAGTTAACCGCCTTCAAAACTACTACAAAATAAGAAACAGAACAAAGCCACCGACTTCCGAAACTTAAGTCATGTATGTTCTGTGCTAAATTTATTTATCACTTTTTAGTTTTTGAAGGCGGTTGTATTTTTTAATCGACTTCAAAAAGGAGGAGGTTCTCAATTCGGTTGTTTTTTTTTATGTATGTACATCGATTACTCTGAGATTTATGATCCGATTTACGTGATTCTTGTTTAGTTTGATGCGGAATAGTTGCCATTTGGTCCCATACAAATTAAACATTATTTAGCCCAGTAGTTTTCATTTTATGAACATTTTTGTATTTTTAATATATATATTTTTATGTTTGACCACGCGTAACTTTTTTCAGTGTAGTCCGATTTTGATGATTCTTTTTTTAATTGATAGTGTATACGTCAATTAGTCACAGTCCCATACAAATTTCAAGAAAATATTCCACCCCTAAGGGTTGAAAATTAGGGGAAGACAGTTTTTTTTTGGTGTCGCCGTTTCGTAATTAATTTCTATGATGAGAAAATAAAAAGCAAAAAAAAAATTAAAAAAAAAAGACAACCGCCTTCAAAATGTATAAAATATTTTTCAAGTCGGTGGCAATACAAAATAACAAGCAAAACCAAAGCCGCCGACTTCCGAATTTAAAGTTATTTTAACTTTTTGAAGGCGGTTGTCTTTTTTTGTAAAAAAGGTTTTTATGGTGTTTACTGCAGTAGAGTTAAATTAACAGAATGTCCGTAACTCTTGTCAGAAACCGTCTCAAACATAATACTACTTAAATACCAGCTACCAGCAACTGTTCACACTCGGCTACCAAGTTGTCCACAAGCCGCAATACCACAATGTGAACATACGCAGCCTTCGAGTTTCCATAAACGGAACAATGTTTCGGTATTTGAGGTCTCAAAGCACTCTAATCATATTTAGAGTGCTCTAATTAGTGACATTGGTTCTCGATGTTCATTGAATCACTAGCACGACATAATTATTATAAAACATAGTCCCCGTCGCGTGTCTGTCTATTCGCGTTGAACTCAAAAACCACTGAATGGATTTTTATACGGGTTTCACCAACAGACAGAGTGATTCGTGAGAAAGGCTTAAGTGTATAATTTGTTAATGTTTTGTATAAATTTGTTGAAATATGACAATAATACCTGTGCAAAGCCGGGGCCGGTCACTAGTCTATTATACAACAAATTCCCCGCCGCATCTGTTTGTCTGTCCGCGATAAACTCAAAAACTACTTGCACAGATTTTTTGCGCGGTTTTCACCAATAAACAGAGTATTTCACGAGGAATTTTTAACTGTATAATTTGTTAGGGGTTTTGTTTAGTGAAGGTTGAAGGCGGCGGAAAAAACCATAGCGACTGGAAGTTATGTAGATAACTTATACATAAAGATAACTTTACCTGTGCCGTGCCAAGCCAGGGCGGGTCAGTAACTAAATCTTTATTTAGTTACTAGTTACTACAATAACTCGCTCTCTAAGTAAGCTCACTTAAAGATATTTAAATACATAATATAGGTATTAAGCTTCCACTAGAACAGTCAAGTAGGTATCTAGTTGAGGGTCGACCAAATTAGTATTCGAAACGAGCCTTTTAGAGGCTTCAAATGTCTCGATAATTTAATAAATGAGTTGGGAAAGTCTATTGAACTAATATTGGAACGATAAGCTGAACTGACATTACTTAATTTGTATTTCTATTTTATTGAAACAACTAACAACGGGCAACTACAATGGCCAACTAGATTCAAATCTATAATATATATATTATATATATATTTATTTAAATATATTAATATTCTAAAGCTAAAGAATGTGTTTGTTTGGTTGATCGCGCTAATCTCAGGATCTACTGGTTCGAATTGAAAAAATATTTTTGTGTTGGATAGTCCATTCACCAAGGACGGCTATAGACCCATGCGAAGCCGGGTCGGGTCGCTAGTTTTATAATACGTTCAAAAGTGCCTTTTAATGGTCTATGACTTTGACTTTGATTAGTATTTGGTAATAATATTTTATCCAACGTGATAGCTGCTAGGGTTTTGATGATTTTACATTTACATAACAAGATGGTAAAATATTACGTACAGTACATTAACAGTAAGTTCCATGTAATATGATCGTCACTCTACCAAATCCCTTAAGAGCCTGGCGACGAGAAACTCGACGGGTATAAGATTTCACTTACGTCCCTGCCAAATATACCTAAGTACCACAGTAACTTTTACATAAACTTCTTTTACATAGTCCAAAATACAAACCATTTTATCAAAATCTAAATCCAATTCAACAATATCGCATGTAATCCCTTGAGATTTATCTCAATATTTTTCTAGCGCCATTTTTAGGGTTCCTTAATCAAAGGGTAAAAACGGGACCCTATTACTAAGACTCCACTGTTCGTCTGTCTGTCTGTCTGGCTGTATCTCATGAACCGTGATAGCTAGACAGTTGAAATTTTCACAGATGATGTATTTCTATTGCCGCTATATAGTCCTCTTTAGGTATCGATTTCGATGACGGCCCTAATATGACTCGCCAGACCGAATTTGGTTTTAAATACCCGGTCACACACATCATCATCATCATCATTATTTCAGCCGAAAGACGTCCACTGCTGGACATAGGCCTCCCCCAAGAAATGGGGGGTTTTGCCATAATCGCCACGTTTGGCAGGCGGGTTGGCGATCGCAGTATGGTTGTTACAAAGGCACAGAGAACGCTGCTGCCCATTCTCCCTTAGTCGCCTCTTACACACACACACGTACTAAAAACAAAATAAAATAAATATTTAAGGGGGGCTCCCATACAACTAACGTGATTTTTTTTCCCTTTTTTGCTCGATGTCTAATGTTGTATAAATAATGGTACGGAACCCTTCGTGCGCGAGTCCGGCCCGTACTTGGCTAGTTTTTATATTTCGGCGACGGTGAGACATTTAAATCGTCTAAATAAACCGGGTTTTGTACCTTTAGCCTAGTCTTAGAGTGATCTGGGATTTGCATCGCATTTACCGCTGGTCACGAAATAAATAAATAGGTACCTACCTACAGAAAGTCAGCTGCGAGTCTCAAGCGAAACCGTACGCACATATACCTACACTACGGCTTCATATACCGCGAGTGCAAGTACACTTTAGATAACACGGTTAGCTCAGTGGCTGAGTGATTGGATGCAGCGTTACGTGTCGTATGTTCGGTTTCCGCACGGAATAAATATTTGTATGGCCTACATGGTTTGTATTTGTGAGTTTATATGTATGAAAGCGCACCCACGGTACAGGGGTGACCACTAGAGTGTCGGAAATTAAAAAAAAGCATATAATATTATTGTTTTGTCTGATATTGTAATTGTTTAATTACGATATTTTATTAGTATTTTTTTTTTGAGATCAAGAATTTTTTTTTTAAATCATCAATTTTAATATATTACACTTATATGCATATTTTGTTACAAGGCACAATGCCAGTTATTTTCATTCCAACTCTGAGGGAGAATTACAGAGCCATATTTCAATTTACTTGCCACGTTAAGTCGGCCGAGACAGCTAATCTATTACAATTGTACATACATTCCGCTCATAATGCACCGGAACAAATAAAATGTTATTGTTCTCCCTCCCTCCTCCCTCCGAGCCAAGCTCCATTCAAACGTTTCTATAAGAGCTAACTTAAAACATTCAAAAGTTTAAACGAGTCCTCTCATTTACCTACAATCACATCTAAAAACTCTTTTACAAAATAATAGTTTTAAAAAACAAAAAACACGCTTTTTATAGAAAACCAAACTAAAAAATAGATTTTTTTTTTAATAAATTTAAATTAAGAAAAGTGTTAAAATTTCAATAAATATAAATAAATAATAGTGTGAATAAAAAAAAATACTTTATTTTAAAAAAAGCGTGGGGTGCATGGTGTCAATAGTTATAAATATTTTATTGACAGATTTGAGTAGAGTGATTATCATTTTGATAATATCTTAAAAAGCACGCCACGCTTTTTTTTAAATTATTTTTTTTTTTTATTCACACTATTATTAATTTATATTTATTGAAATTTTTAACACTTTTCTTAATTTAAATTTATTAAAATTTATTTTCTATTTTTTAGTTTGGTTTTTTATAAAAAGTGTGTTTTTAGTTTTTTTAAACTATTATTTATTTTTTACTTTTTAGTTTGAAAAATGGAATAATTTTATCAAATTAGTGTATTGTCATCGGTCCTCGATAAATCTACAAAGTTTGAACGAAATCTGGCCGTTTAAAGTGGGTCAAAATCGCGCCCAAAGAAGTCGGTTACAAACAAACATACAAACATACAGGTGAAGCTAATAAAAAGCGTGTAAAAAAGACAACTGCCTTCAAAAAGTAAAAAATAACTACCTAACTACTACTAAAAGTAAAAAGTTTTACGCTTTTTAGTGCCTACTTCTTATCATATAAATTAATTACGAAACGGTGACACCAAAAAGTTCAGTCATTCCTTAATTTTCTGTTGAGATGTTAAAAAAAGCGGCCAAGTAACATAATATAAAAGCGTATTAAAAAAAAACTACTTACCTACTAAATCTCGTTCAAACCAATTTTCGGTGGAAGTGGTAATGATGGTAATGTACAGCACGCAAAAGAGATAAGTATCCATGTCGTCGGGAATAGTTGAAGATTTCTTAGAAACCAATGGGGGCTTTCAAATGAAATTTTATTAAATCATTGAACTGTTTATTCTCTTTAAATTGTAATTTATTTTATTCATAAAAACCTATCGCTTCTAAGTAAAGATCAACTGTTTCCGGCGACATGGATACTTATCTCCTTTGGTGACCGTAAATCATATTTTTTTTTTAGTTTTATCATTCTCTTATTTTAGTTACAGGGGGGGGACACATTTTACCACTTTGCAAGTATCTCTCGCGCAAACTATTCAGTTTAGAAAAAAATGGTATTAGAAACCTCAATTATCATTTTTGAAGATCTATCCATGGATACCCGATACGTATGGGTTTGATGAAAATATTTTTTTGAGTCTCAGTTCTAAGTATGGAGAACCCCCAAAATTTATTGTTTTTTTTCTATTTTTGTGTGAAAATCTTATTGCTGTTCACAGAATACATCTACTTACCAAGTTTCAACAGTAAAGTTCTTATAGTTTTGGAAAAAAATGGCTGTGACATACGGATGGACAGACAGACAGACATAACGAATCCATAAGGGTTCCGTTTTTTGCTATTTGGCTACGGAACCCTAAAAAAGACTCATCGAAATCGGACTACACTAAAAAATCCGTGATTAAACATAATAAAAAATACGTGTCGAATTGGGAACCTCCTTTTTTTTAGAAGTCGTTTGAAAACAAAAACGATGAAACCGTTGTAGATGTTTACAAAACAATTTCTGCAGAATTACACCTATTTTAAATATTTATAAAACCTCCTGAATTTTTGAGTGGGAAAGGTCCGAAATACATTAACATAACGTATTCAGCGCGTGAGTAGGATTACATTAAGCTCTTAACTACTAACAATGTTTGAATTGTATAAATACCGTTTTACACATTCATTCGCTCCATTATCTTTGTGTTATGAAATACGCCATAGGAGCCCTCAGTGCTGGCAGTAATTGTGCCTTTTATAATAGTTGAATTTACATAACAAACCGTATGGAACTGGTAGGTAAAGTCGGCAAAAGAGATAGGTATCTAGGGTCCTCAGATATAATTAAAGTTTACTTAGAAACCGATGGATGTTTTTGAATAAAAGAAAATGAAAATGCTTTTCCACAAAAAGACAACCGCCAACCATGTCGGTGGCTTTGTTTTGTTTGTTGTCTTTAATTGTTACCGACTTCCAAATCTAAAGTCATGTGTGTACCGTGCTAAAGTTATTTATCACTTTTTAGATTTCGAAGGCGGTTATCTAAATAATTAAAAAATGCTTTTTAATTATCACTTTTTATTACCTTCTTATCATCCAAATCCATTAAGAACCGGCAACACAGTTAAAACACAGGTACTCCAAGAAGAAACTATTAAAACGTCGTCTGTGTAGTTTTTTTTGGGATTTAATGGATTCTTCAAAAAATGCTGTATCAATTTCGATAAAATTTATGTAGGACCACCCCTGAGGCGTAGCCTATCCATAAGAAAAAGATTTTTTAAAATCTATTCATATATACAAAAGAAAAAAACAACAACATACAGTCGAATTGATACCCTCCTTCTTTTTTGAAGTCAGTTGAAAAATAATAGAGAATAAACATTTCAATGATTTAATTGTCCATCGGTTCCTAAGTAAACTTCAACCATTTCCGATGACCTGCATACCTATCTCTTTTACTGACTGTACGTCGGGTTTGCCTCGAATTTACACTCTTACCCGACTTTGTTTGTGCTTATTATAGGTAAAGTTGGTTTGTCTAGCGGTTTCAAGTATTGTTTCACAAAGAACCTTTGTTCTTTAATCTGCGAGAAGTAAGTATGAAATTGATAAGTCTTGAAGATTCTTAGCAGTAGTCGTTTTGAAGAGAAAGTTTGGAGTGTTGTTGTTCCTGTAGTAATTAAGCATTTAAATATATTTGTGTTTAAGACTAGAATAATTCTAAATTCTAATAGCCTGTTTCATTTTGTTTCCATCATGAATATTACTAACGTTAAACAGTGGTGCTATTGTCTAAGTAACAACCTAAAACTCGACGCTGCGGCAGAGGCGAGTTATATTTTCGTATTCATTAGTCTTTGCATACGCAGCGCTAGCGCCACGTTAATTAACGGCTTTTGGTGAAACTACTCAAGGTTGAATAATTTAACACTTTTGACAGTTCATAATTTGAAAAAAGAAATTCGCTAAACAAAAACAGTCGCTGAGATCGACGTCGATTTCACGGCTGACACAATGTCCAGTTCGCCGTAGAGCACAGCAACGAATTATAACATTAGAGAATAGCATAGCAGTACCTATTCATTTCTAGAACGTTACCACACATTAATATTGAAATTCTTTCATACTTTATTAAATCTGAAAAGTTTCAATCTCTTCACTTTCCATCATTTTTTCAATCAAGGCGAAGATAAATCTTGTCTATTCATTACGTACCGATGGCGTCAAGATTTCTAAAGCCTGATATCATCGAGGAACACTAGGCGTTGTACCCTCGTTCTATAACCACTGCTAGCGTCGCGCTGTCAGCAGTATTGAATCTGGGTCGTATTCAGACCTCCACAAGCGAGTCTGCCCCACTTCGTTTGTTAGACGCGTCTAACTTTTGTCTTTTGTCAGATTGGGAGTAACATCGATTTGATAGTAGTTGCGGCGCGAACCAATTCATTTCACAACATCGGTGTAGCGTTCCAACTTTTGCTGTTAGATTTTCAAATAAGTTTTAGTTTAATGGAAATACGTTTTCTGTTGTCGGTTTCAGTCACGGAACAGATAAATAGAGATAAATAAAATGTTTTTTTTTGTTTTTTATTCCATGTTTCATTTTCCACATACATTCGTCAGATTCCATTAAAAAAAATACACAACGGTTATCGATAAAAAAATATCGGCTTTATCAAGCACTAGCGTAAATGTCAAATTTTATTCCTTTTTTGCGTGTTTGAGTGTCCAGTGCCTACGGGAACTTGGGCTAGTGTGCAAACGAATAGCTGCTCTGAGATTTATGTGTGTGTGATTTGGTAGTGTGCAAAATATTTGTAGACATAGGATTGCGTATGTGTAGAAATTAAAATAGTGGGAGTCAAACGGCGACACTGGTTTTAAAACAAAATTGAAGCGAGGGCCTTTCCAACTCTATTTATCTGTTCCGTGGTTTCAGTTCCAAATTACGGATTGAGTTTATATAATATCGAAAAGCGTTATTAGGAATTTAAAATACATTTCGGAATGCTTAAATTGGTTATGTAACACCGCTTCTAATTTTATGAAAATTCGTGCCATCGAAGCCACCTCTTAGCAGATGATTACATCAAGATAACAACCGATGTCATGAGTAGGTCGAAGTTACTAAACGTAGTAGATTCTACTGATCAACCTCTAAATTGAATTCGTTTTAAGATAGTATCAAATCGCAATATCTTTAATAAAGATTGGTTGCTGGAGGGCTGGTATCGAATACTTTCACGAGATAGAATATAAAATCGGTTATAATTTAAGAATTTTAGATAGGTACGTAATCGCTTTAGGAATTCGTTCAAGTTTCAGCGTTTTAGCGCCGAGTGTGTTCGCCCAGACTGGTTGGTAGGCGTGATTAAGCCACTTTCATCTAATTGTTCTAATAAATTCAAAGGGGAAGGCCTTTAATTTCCTCCGCCCCCTATCATTTCTCCTGATTAAATTCATTGTGGCTCCAAGACAACTTAACTTGTGATACTTAGAACTTCATTACTTGGAGTTATTGTTTAGTCCACTTTGGGTTCGTGGCTTACCTTCGCCACACTATTAATGGTAACTTAGAAAACTTAGAAAATTATATATTGATACTGTTTTACCCTTATC
Organism: Charanyca ferruginea; assembly: GCA_947361185.1. Taxonomy (NCBI): domain Eukaryota; kingdom Metazoa; phylum Arthropoda; class Insecta; order Lepidoptera; family Noctuidae; genus Charanyca; species Charanyca ferruginea. The sequence goes on along the minus strand of OX376078.1, from coordinate 22,636,790 downwards.
TTCGGTCCTACATTATCTTCAGTAGGTTTTGAAATTGTTCAGGAAACAAGGGATCAGGGGACTGCAAAGAGGAAAATGATCGAAATATACCATTATAAGAACTTGGCAACGGTTGCTAGGTATAAGACGGGAAAGTATATCAATAGCTGCTTCCTCTTTTTATCAATACCTTCGGCATCCAAGTTATCGAATATATTAGTGACTTTATTGTAAACTAGCGCGTCAGTGGTGTGCTATAAATACTAAACAGTTGATCTTTTCGCTAAATGGAGCTAGTGACACTGCTTTACATTCGTCTTATGTTTAAAAAAAAGGTTTATCAATCAATAATTTATTTTCAATATGGGAAAAGTTTGTAGAATTGGTCCCCCTTACTAATTTTGTATGCAAACAAAACCACAGCCAACAGCTAGTTTGATACAAAAATTCAACCCCAGTCGGTCTCGATTTGGTGCCTATCAACCTACCTAAAATATTTTCGTTTCGTAGAAAAACCAGAAGAATTAGCCAGTGGGCGTGTCTAGGGGTCAATGTTAGGGCAAGCCCGTCAGAAGAGATAATGATTCAATATCAATTTAGAGATATTTTATTTTTGTGCTTTCTATGTTTTTTTTTTGTCTCGCCAAAAGCCAGGCTTGTCATTAAGTCAATCAATAATGATTGCAAGCCGGGCTTTTGGGCTTTAATGGAAGGCACGCCACTGGAATTAGCAACCACTATTAGAAAGGCCCAAACCCGAACCCCACAATAGTTTCCTAACAAAAGCTCGTATTCTTCAATTACGTCCACGTCTCGCAGACAGCCGTGTGTGATGGAATTCAAACAATTTATTTTATTCACAGTCCAAATAAAAGGGTTTACTTCCCAATGGGCTGGAGAAAGTTTCGCGTGAAAGCCTTCCTTTGTGTGAATTCCTTAGCTCCGGAGCTGCGAGCGAGATGATGTCGTTTAATTTGAAGGTTTATGGTCTTAGTGTGAGTTGTGATGCTTTTGTTGTAACCAGCTCTTGAAGTGGAGCCTTTTGGAAGGCGCGTGGATTATGTTTATTTGTTTTGTTTTTGTTAGTTCACGGAAGGTAGACTTGATGCGTTGTGGCATTGTAGTCAAGACGACAATAAGGTAAGCTCATCTCAATTATAATTACAAGTATTTTACTAGAAAGTTACTAGAAAAATGAGATCTTATATATTACCCTTTAAAAAATGTGTAGAGTACCAGACAATTTTTTTAATAACAATTATTGATGAATAATGTAGCCGTGTGATGCCGGCCGCGAATAGCACCACTCCATTTTTACCCGTGGGTGCCGCAGAAGGGGATAGAGGGATATTGACCAGAGGATCAGCAGTAGCGTCTTTTTGGGTACCATAATTAACACCTACTGCGATCGCCAACATGCATCGGGCAAGCATGGCGCTTGCGACTGAACCCCTCTTTGGGCTCTTCCAAGGAGGCCCAAGGAGGTCTCTACCTATGCCCAGCAGTGGGCGTCTAAAGGTTAACATGATGATGATGATGAATGTACAGCGTTATGAAATCCCATTTCCTTAAATTCACTTTAGTATGTTATAGTCCGAACTCAATAAAATAATAATTCTACCATCTCTCTCTAGCTCAGTTCAGATGCATTTTGAATACAGTTGACACGACTGCAATAGAATTGCAAACCAAACGCCACACCAACACAACTGGACTGCAATTGGACTGCAATCGGACTGCACGTTTGGTTTGCAGTTCTATTGCAGTCGTGTCAACTGCATTCAAACTGCATCTGAACTGCAATTTGCGGTTGGATTGCAGTTGAAATGCGGTCCGTCTGTTTAGAGCCTTAGAGTTAGCAGGCATGAAGGTACATAATGATATGTATAAAATACAGATAACCCAAAACCATTTGTTGTAGCACTTTGCGAGAGAGCTCCGAGTGTTCGACAGAAGAAGCCTTGAGTGATGTAATAAAGTCAGCGTTTTACTCTCATCTCAGGACTTTCTCGTAATTTAACGCAAGCTTTACGTTAGGTAGGTATAGCTATTATTGTATTAAGAATTATGAACGGTTGACCTACATCCTTGCTTCTGGTATTGTCTACTGTTAGTCCCACTAAGTAACTGAATTTAATTAATTATTTATTTTCCTAGTTACGCTTTTGTTTTCGTCTTTCTTCTTTTCCTACTTTTATTTATATTTGGTTTTTTTTTCTTGAGTAACTTGCGCACACAATAAGAGCTGGTATTCAGTACAATCATCAACTTTCAGGGGTTCATGGCTAACTAAAGCCTGGTCCATAGATCATGGTTATAGCTATGCTTGCCGCGGTCAGTCCAGTGGGTGGCCATTAATTTCATACCGAGACCTTTCCATGCCTCATAAATTACGTAAAGCCGTTGATCCCGGCTGTCATTCGTATATCATTGACAGTTAATGGGTAGTCAGAAGCTACAAACAACCAGTCTCACCAAAGGGTATCGTGTTACCCAGTAACTGGAATGTGGAGGTCAGATAGGCAAGTCACTCCATGTAAAACACTGGTATTTTACATGATAATAATAAAAAGTTTATTGATTCAAAAACAGGTGTCACAATATTTAGGTATGACACTGGATACCGCACTAGGATACCCTGTGTCACAGGATCCAGTCTCTTTCGACAGATAATATGAATTTTATGAGATACTAGCTGACCCGACAGCCGTTGTCCTGTCAATAAATTTTTCAACTTTCTTACCATATTAACCTTCCCTGAACTTCCACAAATATTTCAAGACCAAAATTTGCGAAATCGGTCCAGCCGTTCTTGAGTTTTAGTGAGACTAACGAACAACGATTCATTTTTATTATATAGAAGAAGATAGATGATAACAAATGCAACGGTTTCAGTATAAATTATTTAACTAAACTAAATCTAGAAGATGATGATATGATAATAAGAACATAATTCTCGCTTGAGTAGAAAACATATATCACGCATATTGTATGTAAATATATTACTCATAAACATAAACTTATTCCATCTTTGAGCCTCTGAAATGATTTCAAGGTTACCTTCAACTTATACCAATAAAGGCGGAAAAAATCCTTATTTTCTCTTTTTTTCCTTGGGTAAGAATTACATTCTGATATCACAACATGTTTACCTTCGATTGTTTTTCGAACATGAGTGAAAAACGCTGTCACGTTTGATGGAATCACGGAGATAATGGGAACGTGAGAGTGGGATGCTGTGAAGAGTATCCCTACTTAATGGTGGAGGGATGCGAGAGCTTGTCAAACCTTTTGTTTGAGAAGATATCACTTGAGTTTAAGTCAATGACGATTCAATTCTAAAATAACAAATGATGGTTAAAGAAGACAGGGTTATAAATTGGGTTTGATTGAAATACAAAAGAGTTTCTAAAATAATGAATTCAGAGAAGTACGAGTCGGACTCGCGCACCGAAGGTTCCGTACAAACTTGCAGTACTTAATAAAAAATGTTTCTGACCTGACCTGTCACTACTCCAAGGGATGGCAGAACTGAGTATTTGATAGTAATTTGAGCTTGACAGTTTTGCCCGTTTCTGAGAAAAAAGGGTCTCAACAGACGGACAGACAGACAGACAGACGGACAACGAAGTGATCCTATTAGGTTACGCTTTTCCTTTTGAGGTAAGGAAACCTAAACACAATTCAACGCAGTAAAAAAGTAGTCTAACGATTTAAAAATTAAAAAAAAAAAACCAGAAAACGAATTTTGTATTTTCAACAAAACAAATATGTTTTCCCACAAAATCTTCTTACCACATTTTGCAGTCCAAAATCATAAGTCATCTGAAACGATAATCCGTTCACACCGCCAACAATACCTGAGAACGAAGCTCGGAAGGCATAACGTATCAGATATCGGTTCCCGAAAAACATATATCGTAATCGTTCGGATCCGGATCCAGAGCATAATTCGCAGCTTCCAATGCCTTCCGGCGGCGGCCCAGATTACGATATCGGCGTAAATCATGAATTTTGTCATCCCTTCATCCCCCTTATCCGTTCAACCTCTCGCTGTTTCATCCCCAACTGCTTTAGATATGAATCCTTTTTAAAACTTCGGTTCCGCTGGTGCTTGGGGGATTAAAGGGGTTGTATTTTTGTGTATTTGAGATAAACAATAATTTGAGTAAATACACAATAATTTGACTGTTGTCCCCGCATGATCACTGTGTCACTTGTTTAGCCGGTAGTGCTTGCTTATATGCATTATTTTATTTTATTTACTCTCGACTTAAAAACTTCTAAGTTAAAAAAGCTATCGGAAAATATAAGTAATAAGGTTTTCAATGTATTAATTTGCATAGTTTTTCCTGTATGTTCTTGTTGTTCCGTATATTTCAATATTCCTCTTTTGCTTTCTATTACTACGGGCAACTAGAATCAATTTTTTCTCATTTGACGTTGAAAAGTGCCTTATAATAGTCTAATTGAAATAAATGATTTGACTTTGTCTTTTTTTTTATCAATTGATAGGCATACGTTTGACCACTATCTCGCCTGATGGGAAGCGATGATGCGCTCTAAGATGGAGCACGCTTGCCTAGAAGTAACCTATTCACTCTTGACTTAAAGACTTCCAGGTTGTAGCTATCAGGAAACACAGACTCAGGCAGGGAATTCCACTCCTTAGCAGTACGCACAATGAAAGCTCAAAACGTTTTGTACGTGTGGGTGGGATGTCCACCATGTACCGGTGGCGCATCGCCGTACGTCTTGTGGTCCGATGATGGAACGGGCTCGGCGGAATTAAATTATGCAATTCCGTCGCACACTCTCCAAAATGCAATCGATAGAAAACCGACGGTTCAGCGATTTCACTACAATGTTAGAGCTCTCACCAAGAGGTATCGTGTTACCCAGTAACTGGGTTGTGGAGGTCAGACAGCAGTCGCCCCATGTAAAACACTGGTATTGATCTGCATCCAGTTCGGTCTGTTCGGTTGCGTAGTTTGGCTAGGCAGAAGAAAATTTTCGACCTCGAGACTAAGTAAAAATCTTGCTCGCTTTCCGAGGTCCGTCCGTGCTTGGGTGAACATTCGAGGAACCTCCGTGCTTAGGAAAGCACGTACAGCCGTCGGTCCCGTCTGTGTTTCAGTCAGAAGCCAAAAAGTCTGACAACCAGTCTTACCACGGGGTAAAACACTGGTATTCTACTGCATCCGGTTAGACTGAAAGCCGGCCTAACATACTTGGGAAAAGGCTAGGCAATGTTTAATATATTTTTTAACAACACAAGAGAGAGTTCTTAGAACACTAAAGTCTCAAATGCTTTATTTACTTTAGAATGAGGTCACAATAGTGCTTTGAACTGGACTCATTGCTTATTAGAGGTGCACTGCTATTGGTCAATATTGGAGCTGTTTGCTTCCCCTAGGCGCAGTACTGTAGTATTGACAAGGCTGTTATTGGCTTTGCTTAGTTCTATTAATAAACTTGTTATAATTAAATTGAAATAATATTAGACCATATAGTATTTGGATGACGTCACTTATTTAAAAAAAATGTCACAGATTATCCACATCATTGTTAAATTATAATCGTGATGCACATTCAAATAATTATTTTAACAGCACTTTTATTTTATGCGTTTCGTATATTCTATGTATGCGTTTAATACACAAACAAACAAATTTCGTATTGTTGTAAGGGAACATTATGTAACTGTCCTTTTTACAGACTTTGGCGGTCATGCGTGACCGTACAAGCACACCCACGACACTTCATATTAACGAAACGATATAATTGCCTACACTACTACCAAAATAACAGACTGTACAAGTACGTACGTGTGTGTGTGTGTTTACCCACCGTTCGAACTAAAAGCAATTTCTACGTACCGTACCTCTTACGTACCGCCCGTGACACTAGCGGGGGTGGCGTTAAGCAGAGTTACTCAATTTGTGTACCTGGGTCATGTTTTAAATGAGGACCTGACCGATGAAGCAAACATGGAGAGGGAACGCAGGGGGCTGACGGTTCGTTGTAATATGCTGGCACGCAGATTTGCACGATGTTCAGGAACGGTAAAGACGACGCTGTCAGTCATTTTACACGTGTAGTCTGTGGACTAGCTACACGCAGCGAACCGTCAGTGCCCTGCGGGTCCAATATAACAATGCATTCAGGTTGCTGATGGGACTGCCTCGCTGTCAGCGATGTTTGCTGGGGCTCAGGTGGACGGCTTTCACGCCATTATTCGGAAGAGAGCAGCATCGCTGATGCGAAGGGTGAGGGGCAGTCCCAACGGCTACCTGAGTGTAATTGCTGAATACATCCATAGTCCTATTTGAAGGCATTGGATAAGGTTGCATGTAGTATAGGCTTGTGTGTAAGATACTAACATAGTTTTAAGTTATTTCGATGTGTTACTAACACCATATAGACCTAAAGTCTGAATTAAATGTTTTGAATTGAATTGAATTGAATTCCGAGAGAAAATTTCGCGCGAGAAGAGGTGAGGAACAGTGTTTCGGTGGGGGGCGGAGCGTGTCGCTACTGTACGGTAGTACTAATACTAATACTGTGGTACAGGGATGTACCACATGTGTAGTATTATATGGGTCATAACTTCTAATAAAAAATCCTCAAGGCATTTCAGGCTAGACCAAGTTAGCATAGGAACCGTTGGAAGCACCCATAAATATAATACTTTTCACGAGAAGTAATGTTGTAAGTTGGTATCATAAATCGCTTGTACGCGCTTCCACCATATTGTAATACGTTTTTTGAGAGACTGCTGAGCACCGAAACTTTGTGAGAGATTGCGACCATCATGTCAGACTTGTTGAAAGTTCAACGTGTACCCCACAATCTTTATAAAAGAAATTCCATGTATTCACATACTTTGCTGAGATAACTATGTCGAAAGATTAGACGGGCCTTAGTCTAACGATATGATTTATAATACTGGCGTAAGATTTAATGTTTGAAATCTTTTGTTTAGGAACAGCAGCCAAGGACAATCAAAAGAAGCATCGGACGTTAGATCCTGTACTTAGATTATGAAACAAAAGACTGATAGACCGCGCGGAACACTGAGAGTGAAGCCAGAAAAGCAAATACAAATTTAAAAACGAACACCTACAACGCGCTTCGTGCTGTACTGACACACCGCCGCATTGTTAAATAAAAAACAAATAAAAATACAAATACAAATTCAAAAGCAAATACAATTACGAGGTTGTTGGTATTCGCTTTTGAATTTGTATTTACTTTGGTGGCTTCACGCTTAGTGTTCCGCGCGGTCTATCTGCCTTTTTTTTCCTAATCTGAGATGCTGTAGTTAATAAATATTAAGTCAATTGAAGACTAGTAGTGAACAAAGCATTTATTTTTATTAAACGAAGTGTTGATGGTTTAAAAGCAAGTAGTCTAATTTTTTATAGTACGCCCAGACTGAAAAATGGTATATGTTGTACCTCTGTTGCACAATTATTATTAGATTTACATATATCTTACGAATATGTTACGATTAAGCTAAATAGTGTACCAATATTTAAAGATCTTCATGAGTTCGATTTATATACCCGCTTCCGTGAGTTTTTCCCACTGGTCAAACGCTTTGGAAAGGTCAAGGAAGCAGGCATAAATGGGGGTATTTCTTTCTGTATAATATCGGACAGTTTATTTGAGACCAAAAATTGCGCTTTCCGTGGAAAACTTGGATCTAAACCCAAACTGTGCGACATGTGGCAGTAAAATCACAGTGGCACGCAATGTAGGTCTGTAGTTGGACGAATCAGTGATCACCAGTTTTGTTCCTTCCAGTTTGTAAACACGTTTCACGTACTCAGAATGTCTCCAACATACAACAAGATCGTCCACATACACAAACTCTCAATTCGTCCTAACAATAAGAACTAAATGAACATTTCTATCAGTATTAAAACTGGGGATTACTCCTAATCCGCCAGTTTTATGCCTCCAGGATAATGGATAATGAGAGAGTTTCAGCTGAGGGATGGCTTTTTTTCAGCTGCGACCCATCCCTAGACATTACTTACTTTAAATTGATCGTCCGTTTCTGTGTCTGTGTTACTGCCGATGCTTTTTGTAGATTGGACTGTATCTTGTGTCATTTTATTTGGATAATTAAAATCATTGTCTTTGTTTAGTGTTCTTTGTGTTTCTGACCTTGTTTGATAAAGTTTTTCTTTAATTTATAGCCTCCCAGGAAGATTTGTTTGTTAAGTTTCTGCTCATCAATTATGTCAAAGTTAACGGAAAAATCATGGTTAAAAGTTCGTTTTCTTTTTCATGAAGAAAGTTCAAAACGTACAGTTTATTTTAATTTAAGGAACGCCAAACATTCTAAAGTTGAGTACTCATAAATAAAAGTTTATATTAATGCTTCAGCAGTAAAAATTCTGCTCAGACATCCGTGTTCTCATAATCCTCACATTTTGGCGCTTTTCCACCATTCACAATACACTTTACAGTCCATTTAGGGACATAAAATTATGCCCTAAGCGTTGACGAGATAAAACGCATGACGCCACTACCGCCATTGACGTAAACTTTACAACAGTACCAACACATAAATATAGTGCTATATCCATAAAACATGTACCAACTTTACGACCTTATGAAATATTTTGCAGTTTGAATTGTGCCGAGTTCGCAAACTGCCTCGCTATATTGATTTACGCTCAATTGCCTACAAGCAAAAATAGACTTTAAAAAGACTAGCGTTCAGTTTAGAACTCTATAAAATTAGAAACAAACTTCCATTGAAAGACGCATGTTCCCGGTTTAGAATACATAGGTTTAAAAGCAAAATATCTTGCTGTACAAGTTTGAGCTGTAAGTGGAACTGTTAAGGTCTGTATTGCGTCGTGATAATTATGTGTTATTATTGGATTCCCCGAGACGGTCGCAAATAGAATGGTGCATGTTTTTCGTTTGTTAACGTTGTTCCCTCGCAGTGTTTGCGGACTCTAAAGGTTTTATTTAAAACATGTGGTTTGCATTTTAAACGTTTCCTTTAACTGGTGTTTTGCTACGTTTTCACTTTTGTTCTTACGCTATGTGCGGTTTGTTTTGTAATTACTTTGATAAAAGTCTAGTTAAATACGTTTCTTTTATTTCTATCTTCTTTATTAGTTTGTACATCTGCAAAAAACATTTCGTGATTTTTTTTATCGAATCCATTAAAAAAAACTGGTCTAGGCGGACCGAGGGTTCCGTTTAAAACTACGGTTCAAATTTACGGTTTTAGTACTCTATAGGTTAAGATTCCCTTGCGAGTGTCAAATTATGCGACAAAACTGGCTGTATATTTTAAATGCATTGATTTAGAAGTTTGATTTTTTCACCGCTCCATAAGATTGCAGACCTTAGTATTTGATATTAATATCAGCTAGATAGCTCCACCCGTCCCTGAGCTAAAGGGTCTTGACAGACGGACAGACAGACAGACGGACAACGAAGTGGTCCTATAAGTTTCTGTTTTTCCAATGCTAATAAATCTAATCATCGAAAAAAAAGTAAAGGAGTGTGGCCAGTACGTTCGCGTCCAAGAATTCTCCCGACTGAGCTGACCCAGTTAAAAATGGGCAGTTATTTTCGGACCAATTACTGACGGTCTCTTGAGCGTAGCAGAGGTGAAGTCTTATAAGATAGTTCACTTGTAGTTTCCAGTACGGGGTCGTTTGGCTTTAAGCTTTTTAATTAATTTGTTAATATTCATATTAAAAGAAAGTAGTTCTGGTAATATTTTTGGTTAAAAGTTGTTTGCAATTTGGTCTTTATAAGGAATAATTAACGAGAGAGGGCAATACGATCGATAAACTCAGTACATTATTTGTAGTAAGATGACACTTGATGATAACATCACACACACGGCCATCTGACCCCAAACTAGGGAGACCCTGTACTACGGGTGTCAGACAGCTGATGTACATACACTAATATATAAATAGATACATATACAGATAAACAACAACCAGACACAAATCTCTAGTGTCTTTTATAGAGACGAGATCAATAAGAGGTCATAATATTCTTGGTGATCACAAAATCTGCGTCTCATGTTTATCAATTAATACATTAAGTAAAGCTAACATAACTCAAACAAAAGGTACCTATAACTTGTGATTATATTCTACATTTGATTCCACTCCCAGATGGCCAAAAGAAACTTTGTTCAACAATAAAAATGTAATATAAACTCAGCACCAACACTTATTGTTTCAGCTTTTTTTTAAACTTAAGCACAATATTTGTCTTGAAGTTTCAAACAAGTTTTAACTTTGTAAAACAACTTTGTATTTTGTTGCAGTTTTATTGTCAGTACTGTCTCTAAGCGCGACTGCTGAGCATACGCTCTTGCGCTTGTCAGAATAAAGGGTATAAGTGGCAACATTATAAAGCAATTAATAGCTCTTCATTAAATACACATACTTATATACTCAAAGAATATTATTATTTAAGAACAGAATAGTGAAATGAAAATACTTTGTTTAGGAAACATATATTTTATTGTAATATTTCAGACTCAAAATCATTTATTTCAATTCAACCATTTACTGGTACTTTTGAATTGTCAGAGTCAACACGCTCAATTCCTGGTTTTTCAACTAAACAATTGTGCTTTGCTTACTCGTTCAGCAAATTTACAAGTATGACGTTATTTTTTTATATCTAAAAAGTAATAAAATTTTGGAATGGTAATGTTCCAAATATTCTGGTTATGCAAATTAATGGTACTCCCGAGAGAATGTGCTGGATATGTTGGTTCAGAGCCAAATTGCACCTATTTGTCGTTGATTAAGGACTATAGTCGGAGAATTTAGAAACATAGTGTTAATATAGAAATAAGAGGTTTTAGACGATAAGGCTAAAAATAACCATGAGTTTACAGTATTGACAAAGTATAACTGACAAAGTATAACGGACGGTCGCCGGACTCATAAGCGAGTGGACGTGTGTCGGTTATCCGCAGAAATTATATTTCTAAATTGCGTGATTGGTTCAATACATTGATTTTAAGTTCCTTGTTACTCTTTAAGGAATTAAAGCTATTAAATACACCTACTGGGCGGTCCTAGAGAAGGATAGTATCAGTTCCGTTGTTCCTGTCGTAATAAGTGTTAGAAAAAGTGATTGTGATTCGACGAGGCTCGAACCTGCGGACACGAGGCGTGCAGCGGAGGGGGCGAACCACTGCGCCACGACTTTAGTAGCAGAGATAGCGAAATAGTGGCCCGCTACGCAAGGCTGACGTCATACGAGTGCGCTACGAGAGCTACATCGTGCTACGGGGTTGCTACGAAACAAGTATCGGCTACGCCAAGTATTCTGCGACCTCGGACGAGCGAAGTAACTGGACTATTGCTTATTCTATAAGCAAACGAACACAGTAAGAAAATATTGTTTTATTTATTTACTAATATTACCATGTCTGGGGTTCAGCGCACGCCACCGAATGCGAAGAACAATACCCTGAGTCAAACTCAATCTGTGCCCGACATAAGCACGGCAATTGAGATAAGTGAACATGTAACCAATAGACACAAACGTCCCAGATCGGAACACTCACCGAAAAACGTGTCCCCGTCGAATCAGCAAAATTTTAATGATCTCCTTGCAACTTGGAAAAAAGACCAAGACACTCGAATGTCGAAAATGCTCGAGGAACAATCTACCTTGATGGCAAAGCTAGTTTCAGATATAGGGGAGATTAAGGCGCAAAATAACAAAATACAGGAATCCAACAGCGAAATCCGTAAAACTAGTGAGCAGATTGACCAATCGATGTCTTTTATGAACAAAAAATTTGAGGAGTTAAAGAAAGAAGTGGAATATTTAAAGAAGGAGCGTCAAGATCAACGAGTTTACATTGAAACGCTCGAAAAAAAATTAACAGACTTACAATATAAGTCTCGTTCATCGTGCATAGAAATAAGAAACATCCCGCAGTCTGAAAACGAGCCAACAAGCGGCCTGGTAAACATAGTCTGTAACATCGGTCAACTCGTTGGTGTGCCTATATCTGAATCTCAAATTCGAGATGTATATCGCCTCCCTGGAAAATCCACACCAACTCCTACCTCACGTCCGGTCATGGCGGAATTTACTAGAGTACAAACCAAACAAAATCTTCTGTCAGCAATCAGATTGTATAACAAGGGCAAACACCCAAAGGAAGAAAAGTTGAATACAGAACTAATTGGTATACCGGGGAAACGCCTACCGATTTTTGTAGCAGAGCAGATTCCGTCTAGTTCCAAAAAACTTTTTTACCTAGCACGTCAATTTGCCAAAAATAACCATTACTCATTCTGCTGGATAAGCAATGGAAACATCTTCCTTCGCAAACATGAAGGGGACAAGCAGCTGCTAATACAATCTGAAAAATGTCTGCAAAATCTAAGTAACACTAATATCTGACTAGTTAAACTTCTGCCCATATTACTGATCTTTGTCATACACCTGTTTTATTTTGTAATGTTAGTTTTTAAACTTCTCACATACACTCACCACGCAAGAGCAACATACAATATAGACCATATACACAATTCACACATAACAATAAACTACAATCGCATATTAACTCTCATAACAACTAATATAAAAGTGCGCCGAAATACTTTTACTGACTTCAACTATAATTCACCTACACAAACAAAATTGGATAATGTTCCAATATTTATTGATACTTTAATAATTACAAATGGCTATCATAAACAATATTAATAATGACCTAGATCATCTAAATCTCGAAAATTCCTTTAATTGTAATCCCGAAGACTGTCCCAAGTATATCAACTCATCCGGAAATAATATTAATATACTGCACTTAAACATACGTAGCGTAAACAAAAACTTTAACCAACTTCAAATTTTGCTGCACATGACAAAAATAGACTTTGAAATAATTGTTTTGACGGAATGCTGGCTGAGTAAAGTAAACATACTACCTACGTTAGATGGATTTCAGTCTCACTCATCAGCAATCAACGCTAATCAAAATGATGGAGTGATAATATATACAAAATTAGGTTTAAAAAACTCTGTGTGGGAGCCGACTTTTGAAGGTGGGAATTGCCTAGTATGTCAAATAGACAAAAAGTTATCTGTTGTCGCAGTCTATCGCTCCCCGTCTTTTAGTTCCAAAGAGAAATTCAACCAATTCACAACAAGTCTCAGTAATGTGTATCAAGAAATATCCTCCTGCTCTAGTATCGTCCTTGTGGGAGATCTAAACATAGATATAAGTCCAAGCAGTAGAAACGACCAAAGCTTTGAATATCTTACAATTAACGCCTCCTATGGTTTGATGCCGACTCACCTATTCCCTACTCGAATGGAGCACTGCATTGACCACTTGCTCCTCAAATCTAACCTTCGATCTACCACACTTGTATTGGAATCACATGTTACGGATCACAAGCCTGTTCTTTTATCCATAGCTCACGCTAGTCCCAGACGGAAGATAAATAATGTTATCACCCGCCTGGATTACGAAGCCATTATAGCGGAACTAGAAATCACGGACTTCACGATACTATACCAAATTAATGATATAAACGTGTGCATGAATAGATTTATAGATATTGTTAGAACAGTAATTAAAAAACACTCGAAAGAGGTAAAAATACCCAGGAAAAAAAGAACTATTAAGCCGTGGATGACTCCAGGGCTATTAAAGTGTATAAAAAATAGGGATAAAATGCACATCAAAACAAAAAAAGCTCCCGATAACCTAATCTTAAGAACTACATATACACGCTACAGGAATTTCTGTAATAATCTGCTTCGAAAATTAAAAATAGCTTACGAAACGGCAGAATTAGAAAAAGCAAAAAATAATCCTAAAGCCTTATGGAACACCATTAAACAAATAACAAACACACAAAAGACCCATAGTAGCCCTTTAGAGCTTCTCAAATTGAAAGACGATCCAAAATCTTCCTTAAACGAGGTAAATAGCTTCCTTAGTAATGTAGGTAAAAACTTGGCTGCAAAAATCATGACACCTGGGCAGACAACGGCAACCTGTGGTCAATATCCTTCTAACCAAATTGAGGACAGTACTCAGAACTCTGTTGTCAGTTCTCTTGCCCTGTTGGAAGTGGACGAGACGGAAGTTGAATCTCTCATCTTACAATTACGTCATGACTGCGCTGTTGGTTGGGATGATATCTCGTCCATGCTATTAAAAAAATGCCGACATGTTTTGGTACCACATATAACCTTCCTCTGTAATCGTAGCATTCAAACGGGTATATTTCCGGATGCACTAAAAAAGGCAATAGTGCGCCCTATTCACAAGGGAGGGGACAGAAGCTGTGTTAGTAACTATAGGCCAATATCTGTGTTGACTGCCCTTTCAAAAGTGCTAGAAAGGATCCTGTCAAATTGTCTTAGAAACTTCCTGGACAAACACAATATTATTGCCAAAAACCAATACGGCTTCCGAGCAGGCGTGTCGACAGAAGATGCTGTTTTGGACTTTACGCAACAGGTTGCCAGGAAGCTAGACAATAAAATAAAATGCCTGGGAATCTGCCTGGACCTTTCTAAGGCCTTTGACACAGTTTCTGTTCCCAAACTTATCGATAAACTGGAACGCATTGGAGTGCGTGGAATGCCACTTGAAATTTTTAAAAGTTACCTCAGTAATAGGACGCAGCTTGTCAAGGTTGACACGTACTATAGTGAAGAGGAACCAATAACATATGGCATCCCCCAAGGAAGTATTCTCGGACCTATACTCTTCCAAATTTACGTAAACGACCTCTGTAAGATGAGCCTGCTTAACTGTGACATCTACGCGTACGCTGATGATACAGCGATCCTCGTTTACGGACCTACTTGGGACATGGTTAGGACTACTGCAGAAGAAGCCCTGTCCAAAATAATGAAATGGCTGAATTCTAACCTTCTGACACTCAACTTAACCAAGACCACTTACATCCCCTTCGCAATTCGACGTAACACCGGACCGTCCCATACTTATTCAATAACTGCTCACTCATGCTCAAATTCAACACCATCTTGTGATTGTCCAAAGCTGACTAGATCTGACAATATAAAGTATCTTGGAGTTCAGATTGATGATGGACTAAAATGGGACAAACAGATTGACGCCCTTACCACAAGAACAATGCGCCTTATACATGTGTTTAAGTCACTAAGGGAGTCGGCCAATGTTGATACTCTGAAGATGGTATATTATGCTCTGTGCCAATCCGTCATTGGATACTGTATAACTGCATGGGGCGGAGCAACTAAATCTAAAATCTTAAGAGTGGAAAGAGCACAGAGAGCCATACTCAAAGTGATGACTAGAAAGCCCTACAGATATCCAACAACTGACCTATACTCCAACTGCAAAGTCCTTACGGTGCGTCAGCTCTTCGTGCTCAAATTAATTTTAAGAACTCATGCTAAGCTACCGCCGCTAAATCTTAGCAAGCGATTACAACTCCTCCCTGGGTCTCAACACAAAACCACCTTCGCGACACATCAATTTTACACCTTAAGTAAACATATTTACTATAAAATTAATAAAGAGTTAAAAATTCTAAAACTAAACACCCACACGGTAAAAACAAAAGTAACAGACTGGCTACTAGAGAGAGACTATGCCTATACGGAGTCACTCCTTACATACATCACCTAATGTCTCACGTACCCCCTTTTCGATATCATACACACATTTAAAACAGCGCGCACACAACTCTCCACCCTCCCCACCTAACACGCATGCACACACCCTTACACAATACTCACACATACACTCCTTCACACACACACACACACACACACACACAAACACGTCACTACTATTACAGAACCATTTTTCGAATTACTTGCAGCGGTAGATCGACACCGTCTCATAATTTGTTGTAGTAGAAATAGAGATAAGAATTTTGTGGCTGTACACTGTTTCTTAAAATACAGGCTTTGTCCTAGTTTAAGAGACAGGGTTTTTAAATTTTAGTACAGGTTTTGCAACAAACGTAATTTAACATTAGTTTCCACTGTATATAATTATGCTGTACTCTGTAAATATCTGTAATATTGGTGAATAAACATATTTTATTATTATTATTATAACTCATATTTTTTCTCAGTAAAATCAAGTATATTTTATCTAAAAAAAATCCTTCGAATTGCCAATTTCATTTCATTTCACGTAAAACCATACAAAACAATAATCGCTACACATACAAAAAGAAACACAAAGCTATAATTTTATCTAAGTAAATGAAATAAATTACAACTACCACAATAAATAGGTTTTTCTTTCTTACAATTTCAACGCAAATACATTATAACCCTACCAAATTGACCGTCACATCAAACTTAACAACTGTAAAGCTCCTGAGCCCCTTTCGAAATGGCCGGGTAACAAATTAGTTCAAACTTAAAGGTGGGATTTGAAGTCAGTTGGAAGGATTAATGACAGCACTGGGACTTTATACGACATATGACAATGATAGTTCCGACCGTTAGTTTTGTGTAATTGGATGTGTGGACTTGGACAGTTTGGGAGTAATCTTCGCAAACTGTATACGTAACGAGGTTAGGACGTGGAACATAGACTTTGGTTTGATTGGGAGTTCTTCGACGTACAGTCAGAGATATGACATATTGCCTTGTCATTCTACAGACAGCGTCATCAACTGGTTACCTCCCACGCATTACAATTTCTTCAGATAAGGGGTAACCAGTTGATGATGCTGTCCGTACCTAACCTAAACAGGCACAGAACGGCTTCTTATTTTTGGAGAAAAGTCTTCCTAAGCCATTTTAACACTGGCAACACATCACTTACATGTTTCACCATCACACTTAATACCTTCTTGGCATTTGCTTTCTCCCTTTTTTTCTGTAATATTTAGAATCTATAGATACTTTTACTTATTTTTTTTGCAATGCCTTAGAATAAGCGAACCAAGGGTGGGGACTTGTGCCCTAAATACAAGTTATCCTGATAACTTAGCAAGGTTGCTATAGTCACAACAACTTCTAGTGTGCTTTTATAAATATAAGTCTTAAGTATGTAATGTTAATTAGGTTTTGTTGGTGCAAATAAATGTTTATTATTATTCATCATGTCAGCCTTTAGACGCCCACTGCTGGGCATATGTCTCCCCCAAGGGGGGGTTCAGCCGTAATCACCATGCTTGTCCGATGCATGTTGGCGATCGCAGTAGGTGTTATGGTATTCAGAAGGACGCTGCTGCCCATCCTCTGGTCAATATCCCTCTGTCGCCTTATTATAGTCATTCCATACGGTTGAACGATCCATGTGTTTTTAATGAACGGTAAAAAGACTACTACTGAAATATTTGTGTGGTCTATTTTAAGAAGGGACGCCATTATAAAAAGGGTTTACTACAGGGAGTTGGTTTCATTAAGGATCGTCGCAATCGTATTACTGTTGCTTCAAATATAAAACATGGTGGTTCTCATAGTTATAATAATAATAATAATATGTGGGGACATTTCACACACGGCCATCTGACCCCAAACTAGAGAAACGCGGTACTATGGGTGTCAGACAGCTGATATACATACACAAACACATTTTAAATACATATTATATATATAGGGTGACTGGTAATTAGTGTACGATACTTAAACACGTGATTGTGTTCATGATGAACACAATCACGTGTTTAAGTATCGTACACTAATTACCAGTCACCCTATATATAGATAAACAACACCCAGGCAAATAACTTGATCGAATGAACTATCTCAGGAGCATTTCTGCGAGTGTGTCCTATGAGTTAGAGACGGAGGTATTATTAATTGTATTAGGCCTCTCTTGTCCACGTTAAGGCTCTCATTCGGTGAGAGCCTTACAAGTCATAATATAAGTCCCATTTTCTCATTTTGAGGTACAAAATCTTAAGAAGAATAAGATAAGATAGAATAGGAAAGAACAGGATAATACTTTAAAAACATCCATGCGTATATTCTTATATACGCATTATTTAAAACATTGTACGTATGAGTACATTATGTTAACGTTTGTTCAATATTAAGTGAGTTCAAACAAGTTCAAACATTAATAATGAAGGAGTATCGACGTGGAAGTGTACCAGTTCGTTTACAATTCGCGATACGGCCGTACTGTAAGCACTGACAGACTTTCCTTTCATTTTCTTTTCATTCGACAACTCACAATCTGTAGATACACAATTGAAATTGTTTTCTCTTAAAATAGAAAACATGCGAAATTGCAAAGCGCTTCCAATACTCGATATCAGTAAAAGATCAAATAAGCATACAGCTAAAAAAATGGAAAAAATATTGCTCAAGACGGAAATACGATAGGATATCTTGTGAAGGGGCATTACGATTCAAAATTGCATAAAGTATCATCTTGGGAGGATGTCTGGGGAAATCAGATCTTATTATAATGGTGTATTGGTGTAGATTCGAGCGCGGTTGGTTTCTGATTCAATAAGGTTGAGAGGTAAGGTCAGACACAGACGGATTGAATTGTGTGTCGTGAGGCTTTCCATGGCTCGCCTCCGCTTTTGCACATTCTGTACAGAAATGAGGATATTTGCTGCGCAAAGCCTGACATCTTTCCTTTTCACAAGTGTTTTGGGACTAATTCTAATGTATACGCTTTGAGCGGCGCTTTTATGAAGACTGCTTTTTATAATTCTTCAACATTTCTCGAGTCATTAAAATTCAGTCAACGATATTGCGGTCGGTTTGTCTTTATTCAACGTTTTGTGTGAAGTTGTAAACTCGTTATTGAAAAGGCCATCATTTCTATAGAGTATCATTAAAAATAATTAAGAGATTATATCATGTCTTTTCTTTGACGGTTTTAACACACACGCACCTATAGGTATCTATTAATTCATGTTTAAGATAATTATTTTAAGAAATTATTCAAAATATTTTTTTTTGTTCATTAGACACGAATCTTGCTTATTGTTTTCTCATTACGATTTCCACCTAGTGCATGTACACTAAAAATCATCCAGTCATAAACCAAACAATGATAAACTTGTCATATTAAAAACCATTTCAACGACGTCATACCACCATTACTCACAACCTACAAAAGATATTTATGTCGCTCTCTCAAACACGATCCTCAATTTTGAGCGACTAAACAAAAATATAGCTCCGACCTTTATTTAATAGACATTTAACCTTATCAAAGTCATACATTACCTCAGTACGCGGGCCGCCCAATAAATCCCTTCCGATCTCATTACAGCCTCGCGCCGTTTGTTCCGATCATTTCACGTTACATTGCGTTGTTTGCTCGTTCCATTCGACTGATATACTATTGTGGGGCAGCAGTGTATACTTAGTATTGCAATATTGTATCGATGTTTTTGGAATTGTGGTGCGGGACGAGGAATTTAATTCGAAAATAATGGGTTCTAAATTGAGTATGAAATGTCTGCAGCAATATTATTTGAAGATTATTGTGATGTTAGTAATAATATAGCTTACTTCGAAGAAGACATAGCGGAGTATGAAATTAATAACGAGTAGGTACTTTCATTATGTTATTAACTTTCAAGGAGACATTTCAGAAAGTTCGTTATTAAAGCTATATTGAATTTTGTACGGCACAGGGAGCTACTGTGTTCTTGATTATATTACTTTTATCATAACATCTTATAACTTAGAAAGTGTCACATGCTAATTAAACTTCCCAAATTTTGTTTGAAAACAGTTTTCAAGTACACACGACAATCTGATTAGTATATATGTGGATATATGTCTGCTGTCAGTCTTCATATAGACAAACGTCTATAATATGTTAGCTTTAGTGAATGTTTCAAAGATAGTGTAAAAATACTCAAATAACAAATTACAACATTAGGGTAAAGAATATTCATCGTTCATTCATCGCAGATCTATCTTCCTATCTTTTCGTAACCCCAAAATAAGACAACAAAACCCTGCTAATACATACATAATTACATTCTACACAAGCAGACATTTTTTAATTACCTTCAGGCCTCACATAATTGCGGTGCCTTTTAAACGGACACAAGATCCCCCCACCCCACTCACGAATGGGTGAAATTAAAAAAGGGCAAAAAGGAGAAGGGGGAGTTTCTTTGTGAGCTTTTTCAACAATCCGTGTAAATGGCCACATGAGGCACTCGTCCTATACAATATTGTATGAAACACCTCTTGTTAATTAACTGCTATTGTCTCTTGGTTTGCTGAACTCAATTGTTTAGGCTGTGGCTACGAATTTTGGCTTGATTTATTATGGTTTTTGGTAATATTGTAGTTTGCTAAACTTTTGTAGTTTGTGGACTATTTTATGTTTCGACGATATCACAGCAATTATTTAAACTATAAACTTGTATACGGACTGTTTTGTGTCCTACCCATATAATTTTGATTAGTTTTGTTTCCAAAATTTATCCATGTTTTAGGCAAAACGTTTCCTTATTTTTACCATAAACAGCAAAGTTTCAAAAATAATATGGAAATATAGTTATATTGTTTAGTTGCTTCACAATTTTATAACAAAATAAAAAACACATTTCAGTCACTACCATAACTTTGCCAACATTCGCCAAATATTGTCTAAAAAGCCCCAACAAACATCATTAAGGAAAAATATGTTCTTCAAACAACCGTTCTGAGTAAATTAAAAAGATGTTTATGTTGTTCCTAGAAATAAAAATGCGGTGGCAAGACTGTTGTGAAAAAAAAACATGATTATAAAGAAAAATAATTTACAAAAGTTCATTTGACTTTCATTACATAACATTGAGTCTAGATCATAACAAATCCTAATTAATGACTACAATACTACAATTCGTTAAGTTAACATTTATTAATCTACTAAGTCAGAACGAAACAATAAAAAATATTCTAAAATATCAACAAGATGAACAAAACAACATAACAATAGAATCATGTCTGCTACGCTGCTACGAACCCCGTAACGTCATAGCATTAATGCTACGCTGCTACGAACCTCGTAGCATTGCTACGACATCTCTCTTGTAATGCCGAACATCTATTGTCATTACTATACGCTTCATAGCTAAGCGGCTTAACTTGCATTTTTAATACTTGCATGTCAAAGTAGATGACGTTTTTGTTCGCATTGAAGTTCGCAGTAAGTACTCAAAGCAAACAGTTCGCTATGAATGGATACAGATCTCATAAGTGGTCGGTAAAGGCTTTGAGCTCGCAAGCCGTTCTGTAAACCCTAGTACTATTGCAGTATTATATTATGTATTAATTTGTTGGTAAGGATTAATTGAATGCAGTATTCAATGTGCTACGGAGTTCGTAGCTGGTGCTACGAAAATTGGCTTTGTGTTAAATGCTTGCATTGTTCACATAATATGTATTTTATTGGTGTTTATTGAAAACTACAGTAAATGTTTATGCTTTAGCTAGATATGAACATTAGAGGCTCGTCATGAAGTCGTTATATTTAAGGCCATTTGGATATATGAATAGAAAATGTTATTATTCTGTACATTACAATAATAATGGGACTGTGGACTTAAGTATATGGTTTTAATTTTAATTCGATACCTCTACGCGTTCCCAAGATAAAGGGTCTTGACATACAGACAGACAGACGGACAATAAAGTGATCCTAGAAGGGTTCCGTTTTTTCCTTCTGAGGTACGGAACCCTTAAAAAAGAAAACAAGAAGAAATATTAAAGTAAAGTAAAATGACAACACTCATTGTCAATCCAACTATTTGCATTGTAACCCCGATCGACGTTCCTTTGACTCCCGAACAAACCGTCACCAACATGTCGGTGGAGGTTTCGTGTCACAAGCGTGACGTCACGAGCCTTTGACCCTTCGAGCTCAAACACACGTCGTGAGTTACGAAAATTGGTGAACATAAAAGAATATCTCAAATGTTTGAATACCAGAACTGTAACAATAATACCAGCATATAATTGTCTCACTGCTGGGCAAAGGCCTCTTCTCATACAGAGTAGGCACGAGCAGTGATCACCACGTGCGCTCAAAACGGAAATTAGCGATTTCAGATTTACATTTTTGTTAACTGCTTTATAACTTTTGCCCGCGACTTCGTCCGCGTGAACGTCGGTTATCACAGATGCAGACAAAGTCGCGGATTGAAAACTAACCTATGTTCTTCCCCAGAGTTCATGCTATTTCCATACCAAAGTTCATAAAAAGCTTTTTACAAAAAAGACAACCGCCTTCAAAAACTGAAAAGTGAAAATAACTTTAGCACAGAACACACATTGACTTTAGTTTCGAAATTCAGTGGCTTTGTTCTGTTTGTTGTTTATTATTGCCACCGACTTCCGAAACTAAAGTCAATGTGTGTTCTGTGCTAAAGTTATTTTTCACTTTTTAGTTTTTGAAGGCGGTTGTCTTTTTTGTGAAAAGCTTTTTATTTTCCGCTTTTTAGTACCTCCTTCTCATCCAAATCTAATAGATTTGGAAGAGATTGAAAGTTAACTACTACAAAGATTGATGAAACTAAAACGTTAAAACTTTTGGGTATTTGTTGATTTTTCAAAAAGTGTTGAATCAATTTCGATAAAATTTATATGGGACCTCCCCTGAAGCATACCCTATCCATAGAAAAAAGAATTTTCAAAATCGGTTTACGTTTGCCGGAGAAATCGCGTAACAAATCGCGCACATACTTAATGCAAATTTAAGACTTATACGGTATTTCTCATGGATGCCATTGTCAGAACTGGACCAAATTAAAATGGGACCACACGGGAAGCACTAGCTTTCAAATAAAAAAAACATTAAAATCGGTTCACCCAGTCAAAAGAAATCAGGTAACAAACATAAAAAAAAAAAACAGACGAATTGATAACCTCCTCCTTTTTTGAAGTCGGTCGAAAATCGGTTCAGCCGTTTCATTGTGAAAGCGTAACAGACAGAGTTACTATCGCATTTATAGTACGGAAGGTATGGAAGTATGGATTTTGTAAGTCCTGGTTCTCTCACGATGCTTTCATTGTTTTCCAATTAAAATTGTATGCAATTGTTTGTGGAGATTGTCTGAAAGTGTCGAGTTCAGTAGCTTTGATTAACGAATTAAATGCATTTTATAAGTTACAAGCTTGAGGTACGGAGTCAAAATGGAATTATAGTTTTTTAAATTAAAGTTGCATTTATCACGGAAATTTTACGGGAAAAGCTGAATTTTTATAAATTAATAGTTTCAAAATAGTAAAAAAAAACACGTTTTCTTAGGTACTGCACCAAATAAACAAATTAATAGTGAGGCCGCTTTTACAAACTTAGTACTACTTAACAAAAATCTTTTGTTTTAAGTTGTAGTTTTGGTAATTCCAAGATTTACATAAGAGAGTTCTAACACGAGAAGAACATGTTGTTCCATTATGAATTTCCAGTGCCTATAATCCGGCTCCAGCATCAGTTCAATTTTAAGGTACCAGATTTATTATATTGTCATGGAATTTAGATACACATTCAAAGTTTTTAATTGACACGACAATAATTAGAATTATTGGTTTAATTAGAATTTCTTCCATAGTTACAGGTGAAACTATTAAAAACGTGTTAAAAAAAGAAACATAATTTAATTTGAATCTTGCAAAAAGCAGTGAGAGAAAGGAGGTAATATGATACGGTTGGCGCAGCGTGGCTAAGCGATGCGCAAACCCGCGACACGCAACGTAGCCGACGTTGCGTGTCGCGGGTTTGATGCCCGCACTGAACAAATATTAGTATGGTCTATAGGTAGTTGTTCTGGGTGTTAACGTATGGGAGTTTATACATGTTTGAAAACGCACACACGAAACAGAAGAAATTCCAAGTGTGAGGCAACATTAAAAAAAAAAACAAATAGAAGTCTGTTTCATACATATTTGACCAGATTTGATTCAAAATCACATCTAACTAATAACTTTAAAACTATCCTGCTACAAAACTGAACTAATTTCCTCTAAACCTACCTCTAAACTCGAACAATCCCGTGTTTTTTTCCCTGTAAATAAAACCTATCCGCCGACAGAACATTTGTAAAGAAGACTCCATTTACACACCACATATACAAAGTGTCCGGCAATAAGTCTGCGCACAATAGAGGCAGCTCTAATGAGCTCTGAGGATTTATTGCACACACATGAGTTTGCTGTGTCTGTGTGACATGAAGGGTGTATAGTATTTGTGTGCGTGTATCTGTAGTAAGGCTACACTTACATAAGAATTTTTTCATCGATTATATTAAATTGCCAGAAATAGCCAACGTCAAAGAATTTATTTCAATTAAACCATTTACAGACAGTTTGAGTAGCCAAAGAGTCAGTTAGTTAGTTAGAAAGTTGAAGTTAGTTGCTCGCTCTAAAACGTAGTTAGGTCTCTATGAAGAAGAATGAGCAAGAAACTACACGGACACCCTTTTTAATCAAGTTTTTACATAATCCTGGCTATATACTCTTGTTGCTTCTATATGTGAAAAGAGCAATCTAAACCATTTAATAAAAACAAAAGCCATGGCACTTAAGAAATGACCAATCTCAACTGACAGCGCCCGTTCACGAACATGACATATAGCTTAAATTGTTTTAGCACAGTTGTCTTTAATTGTTCAATAGATTCTGTATTATATGATACCAAAAATAATTGAGTGTATCTAGTGCATATATATCGCTCTATACCGGTGGAGATATCTAACAACAAAAATACTCTATCTACAATCTTTGAATTGCCGTAAATGGCTCGGTATTGCCAAGACGTCATAGTTCCACACAATAACAAGAATTGCGTGTAAGGACACCTTTAGGGCTGTCTGTCATAATGTGATAGTCTGTTAGAGTAATGGCTTTATTAATGTGAATGTGTGTGTGAATGTGTATTAACCATGACCTGTGGTATTATAACCATGTTGTGTGGGTTTAAAAAAGAATGATATTTAAAAGCTATGTATTTTGTTATCTGCTACACGCGAGGCAGTGTAGGCAGTTAAGTACATAGGTTCCTTTTGATTCAATCGCGTCACAATTTGAAAATAATGTTTATTTTAATATAAATCGTCATAATTAATAATGAATATTCTTCTTTTTCAGGTAAGAGGAGTATCTACTAGTATATTGTTAACTAGTAAGTATGTAATAGTGAAATAATGCACGAATCAGATAACCGGAAAAAGTAACTTAAAAGAGCAGTGAAGTGATGAAGCGACCTAAGGTGGAGCACGCTTGCCTAGGATGAACCGGTTCACTCGAGCCTTGCCTAGAACATACCCAGATTACTTATATTTATCGGGGAACAGAGAGGCGGGCAGTGAACGCCACAGTCTGGAAGTTATACGTGTTAATTATGTTTACATTTTTTTTTTGTTCTACCGTAAAATACTTCTACTACCACTAAATATATTTCAAACCGTTCCCGTGAAGCCGTCTCGTGTAATACGTCAAGTTTAACGAGTTTAACTTAAAGTTAAAATATTAATGAAGAAGTAAACTGCTGTCAGCCGTTTGTCTGCGTGTTGAGAGGTGAAGTTTTTAACGAGGTTCAGGGTCATTAAAAAGGTTATTACTTTTAGTAATACGTTCATTTTTCTTTTCAGTTTTATTGTTTACAGTTTTTAGAGTTTATGTTTTTCATATATAGGAGTTTGACCTATATTGGCACGTCGGATGGATAAACAAAAAGCCCTTAATTTTAAAAGCTAAACTTTCCTTTAGAATGGACACGAGACGCAGTGGTTAAGCGATTGGCTGCTGTGCTGCGTATCGAACATACCGGGTTCGATTCCCGCACGGAACAAATATTTGTATGGCCTACAGATAGTTGTACCGGGTCTGGCTGTTCGTGTATGAGAATTTATATGTTTGTAAAGGAATCCAATATACAGGAAAAATTCCTAGTGTGGGGCAAGGTAGTTCATTCAAAATTAGGACTTATTACAACTAGCGACGGTATCACAATTAGGCGGAATATGTGTACTTCCACTTGTTTTTTTCTATTCCGTGGTATAAGATTATCATTATCTTAGAGAATAAGGTACTAATCACACCGCACAACAGATCGAGTTACAAGGCATACATATAAAAGTAGATACAGCCACTAATTCCCGTGATTTACAGCTTTATTCGTCTGTTACGACACCCACGGGGGGCTTGGTTGGGGTCCTACGTAACCGAGATTTCGGCATAAGTATCGTTAGTGGGTGATAAGTGGTGGGTTAAAAATAGAGTATGAGTATGTAGAAACATACTCGTCATTGTGTATTCTATTATTTTTGTTATTTATTTTAGGATTTCCTACAAAACATATACACAATCATTACATTATTGTTAATACCCAACAAAGTTTTACGTAGGTTCTTCAATTACAGGAAACCACAGTATACACAATATACTGAACAATTAACTTATACAATTAAATATCTAATAATAAATTGAATTTTGACTCAAATATTAGAACATAAAATACCTAACATTAACATATAAAAAGATTCTACTCGAATTATTGGTTCATAGTTTGACATCAGAATGGGTACTAACACATAACAACATAACACTACCACACACTACTACAATGGCACTACTTATATAAATTCATTTTTATTACAAGCAAGCGTTTTCTAGCTTTATATGATTTTCATTCGTGTATTAAATTTCAGGAATACAAGTAACGTGACTTAGCTTATACCATTTTTTTTTGTAAAACTATAAATAAAAAAATTGTTCTGTCGGGAGACCCCCGTAAGGAACGAAGTTCCTTACATACGTGCCTGTATTTGTTTGTAGTAGGCTCGATACACGCACACATACACACACGCATTTCGTTACGAGACGATTTCTACTAATTCGCACTACCCGTAAGCCGCGTTAAGGAACTTCTTTCCAAAAATCTGGGTCCTAATAATTATCGTCGCTTAAAGATTGTGTTCTAAAAACGCGATCGTTTAATACCAGTATTTGCCCAACAGTGAACGTAACAAGCGAATAGCGAGCTCCCACTCAATAACCAGGTACAATTTTACAGTCCACCCCATCACACACAAACGCCGCAGTTGTAAAATCTAAATTGTAAACACCTTAGTTCTTAGCCAAAGTGCGGAGGAAAATTAACTATCAGTAGGTTTCTGAATTTTGTAAATTAGCAAAAATATGATTGTGTATCCGCAAGTACTCGATAATTACGTCCTTGGATATTATCGTCAAAAGTTAAGTGTCTTTTAAGTGATGAAAGGAGTAATTAACAAGTTATATAATTAACAACGAAACTGTATTTTTTCCTTACTTTGAACGACCCTCTTTTGTAGTATAATATTCTAAATAATATTCTTCCGTCTTCGAACTTTGTTACCAAAATTGTTGGTTTAATTTTATATCGCGTTAATATTCGTAATTGTTTTCGGTTTTCTGTCAGAAAAGAGGTTGAGTATGTTTATTGTGTATTGTAACTATAGGCATGTCGTTTATTATGACAGTTATTTTTTTCCCAGCACAGAAGGACGATACCCGTAATTAAGAACATTTAAAATTAAGTCGTAATCTTACTCAGCGGCTCAAAATGTTTTGAAAAATTTAGTAAATTAGAGAATTTTTTAATAGATTGAAATTAGAATGCGAAGGTTCTTAAGAATACATAACATATTATAAATCAAAGTCCCCAGCTGCGTCTGTCTGTCTGTCTGTCCGCAATAAACTCAAAAACTATTGACGCATATTCATGCAGTTTTCGCCAATAGACAGAGTGATTAAGGGTTGGACCTCATCTGGCAGCACGGAATCGCATTTGTTCCGCCTGTGCTACCACGTGCTGCAGTATGCTGCCGCATGCGAACGCGCGCTGTCGCATTCCGCAGACAAAAAAGGCGATCGCACGCGTCAGCATGCTGCAGCATGGGTGGCATACGGCCGCGTTCTTTATGATCAGTTTAGTTTCAAGCGCGAGATGGATAGGACCACGGAAGAGAGAGCAGTGATTCTAGCGTGTATTTTGCAAGAAATGCAAAATCAAAATAATAAAAAGAAACGCATTCGCAAAATAAAACGGAGATACTGGGTTTATCCTTTTTGGAAGCAGAGAGCGGTTCATGGACAATATGTTACGCATTTTCCGGATTTAGTAACATATCCAGATAGTTTCGTAGATTATTATGGAATGACTTTAAATGATTTTAATTAATTAGTTAGCGGCCGCGTGCGCCATTGTACGATAGAGTGAGACAGCATGCGATAGCAAGTGATCGGCGGTGAAAGGATGCGTTAGCATGCTATCGCGCGCTTCAGCCTTCCGGAGTCTCCCTGCCGACCATTGCATTTTGTCCGTGATGCCGATCGCCTCGAGGATTCCGCCGCGTGCTATCGCATTATGCTTTCTGTCTCGGTTTAGCAAATGGCAGTTCTAAGCGACAGAAAGAGAAAGGGCGACGGAAAAAGGCGATTCCGTGCTGCCAGATGAGGTCCAACACTAATGAGGAAGGTTTAGGTGTGTGATTTGTTAAGGTTTTGTGTAAATTGGCTGAAATAATATGACGATGAATGTTGAAGGTGGTGGAAAAAATCATGGCGACTGGAACTATGCTCTACTACCCGTTCGTAGCCGAGGTTCCCTATCCATTTGCATACAATTTTCAGACCTTATATAACTTAGCATACTTTTGTTACTCCTAATTATATTTTCGCATAACATTATTTACGCATAAATTTTTTAAGCATAATTTCTTTAGTCATGATGAAAATGATTAAGCATAACATTCTAAAGCATAAATTTATTGACGTATATTAAAACAGAATTTTACCATTCATGCGGCAAGTATGCAAACATGTAAACAAGCATACACCACGCATGCAGCAACCAAGCAACATGCAGCAGGCATGGTTTCTGTCACAGCTCCGACACTGCGGGGCTCCGGCGGTCCCACGCGAGCTTAGATTACACTCTAGAGATAGGGCAGAGAAGACTACGAATCGCTGCACAACTGACTCCATCAGTTGTGCAGCGATTCGTTTCTGTCACTAAGATTTTTAAGTTAGTGACTAACTTACAAAAATCGCTGCACAACATATTAAATTTTTAAGACAATACTTTAGCGTGGCGCAATGGCTTTGCACATTATGCCTAGTAACATTATGCGAATTAAATTTATGCCAAAACAAATTAGCCTTCAAAATAATTATGCCAACATAAACTGTATGCCAAAACAAATATATGGCGACACGACGTATTATTATGGCAAAACAAATTGTGCCAAACTAGTTAGCCAAAGTATATTAGGAAAAATAACATTATACGAAAAGAGGCAGGTCGCTAGTTGATTTAATAAAACTGTCATTATCACCGTATTGGGGATATGAGAACTTTGTGTCGAAATGATGAACAGAATGACAACCCTCGAAACAAAATTGAGTGTTTTACTTACAGTAAGGCGAAGGTTCGCTCATTCCACTCTCCACAATACCCATTTGTTCCTATTACTCGTACAAGTAATACACTTCAACTGCACCTACTTGCACCTGCACGCTACAACTCTGCCCACCCCACAGTAAACACAAACTATCAGCGGTTAAGCGTAAATCTCGCCACCCAAGTAATTTGTTGTCCCTCTCCAACAAACAGGCGAAACAAGGCGTGGGAGGGAGACGCCGGTGAAATGTGTTTATGTCTTGGCGTAAAATATTGCGTTTGGGAAAAAACGTCGAGTTTTGTAAAATAACGTTCGTTTGTTTTAAAAAGTTTGTTGTTTTACTGCTTCGGGGTGAAGGTGCACGTTGATTATTTGGATATTGACAAAGTTTATTATTTTTCTGTAGTCGAATATTTTTCGTAGTTCTTGGGGTTACCACTAAAAATCTACCAGATAATTTAAAAACTAGTTTAGGGTTTCTATCATTTTTATCAAACAGATAATAAACTTAACATTTGAAGATCATTATCTTCAGATGACACATACCAATTTTTTTTTCAATATTTTTTTAAACTTCACCGTACTCTGTGAATGTCACCTGTATGTCTATTCTGTTTCAATCTCCCTCGGTGAACACCAAGGTGAAGTGAGCTGTCATCCATCCGTCTGCTTTGTCAATCTCTAGCATCGATGACAGCTCACTTCACCTAGATGTTCACCGACGGAGATTGTTACAGAATTGTACTGCTGTATCGTAGGTTTATTTACTAACATATAAACTCACATACACAAACAGCTAGATCCGGAACAACTACCGGTCACACAAATATTTCGTCCATGCGGGAATCGAACCTGCGACGCCCAGCGCAGCAGGCAATTGCTCAGCCACTGCGCCAAACATGTCGTCAATTTTAATATTAAAAAGCGTTTGAGGACATTTTCAAATAAACGTGTCGTATTAGACAGCTTGTGAATGATTCACCCAGGATAGTATAATTATACACCCACCATCTTGTCAACAGAGTGCTACAATAAAACGGAAAATAATTGATATACTAAAATATATTTTGTCTCGAAATGGGTCTACGAAAATAGATTAAATACTGAGTGGTCTGAAAATAGAGGTGTACATAAATAACGATCACTTTCTCCAATAATAAATCAAACAGCTTTATTACTCTACAACTTCAACGTTCTTCCGAGTACACGAGTACAAGTAGTACACATACAGAGTACATACAATTGTATTTGCTAAATGTACCTCTCTCACTTAAAAGCTTTGAGTTCCAGGAAAGCTGCGACAGTTCGTGAAACGTATTGCATTTTGCTTTTTAACAATCGACTGTATTTTAAAATGTCGTTTTAACAAAGTGGTTCCGGTTTGGCTGTCAGGAACACTAATGGGGTTGGAACGTTTTATTTCATTTTGAACTGCGTTTTTCTTTATTTTTTGTAAAAATATGCAGTTCTCGTCAGTAAACTTTACCTTTTGACTGCACAGCTAAGTCAAAAAATACTTATTTCATATATCAAAGAAACGAAGTCCAGTCCCATAAGATGAAAAAATTATCACTCTGTCAATGAGCCAATCGCTATTACATTTATTTCAATTACAATGAAAAGAAAGAAATCAAAGCAAATATTCCTTTTTTTTTCTACAATCTTTTATTTTCAAAAATCTAAAATTTTGATTGTCAACACACCTCATCTTAACTCAGTGACCAAAACTGGGAATACGTCATTTAAATAATAATAGTATTTGGTTCGTGACTAAGTTAAAGCCGTACAGATCGATCGGTCAAAGGTTAAGCTACACTAGCCGCGGTCGGTCTGTGGATGGCTGACCATCCTTTTCATACCGAGTTCCCTCCGTGCCTCGGAAAGCACGTAAAGCCGTTGGTCCTGGCTGTCATTTATAGATCTTTGGCAGTCGTTATGGGTAGTCAAAAGCCAGAAAGTCTGACAACCAGTCTTACCAAGGGGTATCGTCGTGTTATCCAGTATCTGGATTGTGGAGGTCAGATAGGCAGTCGCTCCATGTAATACATTAGTATTCAGCTATATCCGGTTAGACTGGAAGCCGACCCCAATGGTAGTTGGGAAATAGCTGATGATGAGGATTTTATTTACTTCAGATCAAATTACAAGATCCATACGATTAGTAAAAGTCTTAACCTAATGTTAGTAAAAACAACACTATACAATATTCAAACGACTAACACCTACGGCTATGAAACCTATTTCATTTTTTTTTTTTATTTGAGAAAACAAGCAATTCCACATTAAGAATTACGATAGGATACAGAGATGATACAAATGTGAAAATATTTAAAGTCAAAGTCAAAGCATTTATTTCTATTAAACCATTTACAAGCACTTTTAAATTGTCAAAGAATTAGTTAATTACTCAGAAAAATGAAGCAAGTTGCTCGTTCCTAAACGTAGATAGGTCTCTATGGAAAAGAACGAGCAAGAAACTCCATGGACACTCATTTTCATTATTTTTTTACAAAATCCTGGTTACATTATTCTTGTTGCTTCTATATGTGAAAACTATGAAGGTAATCTTGCTATACGTATAAAAAAAGTGAAGAAAATCCAAAATATTCACTAATTAAAAATAAATAAATATATTGTTAGTAAAAACCGCACTCTATATACAAAATTGAAACGACTGACACGCAAGCAAAAAACCCCAGCTTACTTTATTCTATTTCTAATGTATCCAAACCCTAGGAAGACAGCCACAAACCATCCCTTGTCTGTTTTGTAACAGTCGGGTAGTTACACGTGCCGCGGAACCCGACGGCGCCTCCCGACGTGTTCTCGATAATGTTACACACCTTGAGCCGGAACACCTTACACGTGTCTTCCTGACGCAGGAACTCGGTGCGCAAACCCAAATACTCTGAAAGGGCGATGGGAATTTCGTTGTTAAATATTGTTCTTTTTTTGCGATAATCTAAATAATATAGAATGATGTTATATGCTTATTTAGTCACACATATATACTCAAAATCTCTCACTCTCTCACACACACCCCCACACTTATGCAATTGATCGTGTCTTTTTCCTTGTATCTATTTTGGTTTTGATTTTGATTTTTATATACATACTGGCACGTTAATAATGTAAGGAAAGAGCGGAGCTTTAAACTACAGGACTTTTCTGTTCCTAAAAAGAGACTCCTCGACAAGATATGTGATGTAAGCCAAATATGTCATGAAATACTTAAGTTTTTTTTTTCGAGTTTATATTCTACTTAGCAGATGAACAGGTCAAATATAAATAGAGTCAAGACAAGCATAAATACGATTTATGGCACAGATTAATATCTCCGTAATACTCAATCTTTTTAGGTAGGCAAGCTTTCCACCTTTCTTCCGTCCCTACCGTCACAGTGTGATTGCATCACTCGCAACACTAAGAAGTTTGCTTACAAGGACTAAAGACCTATTTCAACACTTTCGAATAGGTTCGGATTAAATTACTTGGCAGATAATTTCAGACAAATGTTCCATTTTTAAATGAGAGGTAATAAAACAGGCTCGTATGCATAGGTAAACAACTACACTGCATTCATTATACTCATTATTTCTCATTGTGGCGCTTTTTAAAAAGGAGGAGGTATTTCCAATTGTGGACCTATTTTCAAAATTATTTTTTAATGTTAAGGGTATGCCTCAGGACTCGTCCATAAATTAAATTGTTATCAGCGCTTTTTGGAAAAAATCACCGAAAACAAAATAAAATGCGTACATAGATGACGTTTTCGTTTGTTGTTCTTTTTGGTTCTCTTCAGCAAACGTTTTGATAAGGTTGTTTAACACTTTGAACGCCATGGGGGACACCGTGTGTCCGACGCTAGTGGAGGTTTTACCTTTAACGTTTTTGACCTGGCAGTTAACGTATTAATCTCTGTTTAAACTGTGTTGCCGTTTTGTAATAGGTAGATTTGGATGAACAAAAGGTAAAAAAAGCGAAAAAATAAAACCTTAAAAAAAAATTACAACCACATAAAACTAAAAAGTCATAACTTTACAATACAAATATAAACAAACTCCGCCGACTTCCAAAACTAAAGTCTGACTTAAAGTCTAAAGAGTTCCGTGCTAAAGTTATTTATCACCTTTTAGATTTAGAAGGCGGTTGCCTATTTCAAAAATAGGTTGTCAAGGTTAATGTATGTTTCCTTACTCTAATTTCTTTTAATAGGAATGACCCTCACTTCTACTTATAGTACAAACACAAGCCTACCTCAAGGCCTCAATCCGGCAACATGGCGTGTCACCTCAGCAGTGATTAATGAGGCGACTGATTCAATTTGCGCCAGACGACAGCTGACGTCTACTATTGCCTCTGTTTTATTAGTGTAGACTAGGCTTAAGTGGAGGGGAGTTATTGATAGACTTGTACGACGTGATGTTTAGGTTGTTAGTTTTTATTTGTGTGTAGATGTTTAGGAGTGTCCTGTTTACACAAATGTAACATGATTACGATGTATAGACGCCAGCACATCAAGACATACCAAACTGTCAATTTTCCCAAATATGTGTATAATTTTAATTTGATTTATTTATTAATTGCCAACCTTTTATTTTTTAAGATTTAATTATTATTTATTTCATTGTATTGTTTTAAAAAAGAATATGATTTTTTGAAAGTATTTCGAACTGTTTACAATATTTTTAAAACTGGTTATACTTGACATTATTGATTAATTATTATTATTTTTGCATGTCCCATTTTAATCCTCATATATATTTTTTCTATTTATACAATTTCAATATATATATTTTTGTATGCAATTTTGTAACTGACATTTAGTTAATGTTGTGCATGTCTGTAATAGGTATAAACACTAGCCTTAAGTCCACTCAAATGTTAATATAATTGTTTGTGTTTATATTGTTGACGTGCCATGTTTAAAATAAATAAATAAATAGGAATATTACTGCCAAACTTTACCGCTAGAGGCGCCACCGAAATGTAACTGTATAATATGCACACTCACAATATATAGCACACTCACTAACACACCAGTTGGCTCGCCAACGCAACACCGCCCAGGCCGGCAGTCCGACAACGACTGACCGCCCCACCTATCGCACCGGTATTTATAACCGAGCGACGTATGCGCCCGAGACAACGTCATAATACTGCTATCGGTTTGTAGCGTGATATATTAATATCTACATACACTACATCCCTTCCTTGTTTTAACGTAGTTGTATGTTACCACTTAATCAGCACCTGCACCTGACCAATCGCCTAATTACGCACTCTCGCCGGCGGCCCTCGTGACACCGACACAGTGGCACTAAACAAGACACGGCAGCGTATGTACCCACCTACATACACTACATCTCCCTCCTTTATCAAATTAATTGACGCAACCAGAATTTTTTCAAAACATACAACCCCTTTCTGGAAAGCTAAATTGCTCATCCACCCGTCGTTTTACGACTACTACAAATTGATTGAGTGATTATTTTCCTAATCAAATCGCCCTCCGGAGACCCAAGGTGCCCGCCTGGACTTCCTGGACGCAACCACAGGATTCACCCTCAACCCTCTGCGACGGCACCGCACCGTTGCGCTCTGCCATCCAGGCAGATCGCCACTGATTATAGACAGTTTATCTCACAGTCATCAATAACGTTGACGGGGACAATGCTGTGTGAATGATGACGTTGACCTGTCCCATGCGTTTTGTTGCAACCAAGGACGCTATTACCAATCATGATTTTTATAAAAACTTATAAAAAGTATTAAATCATTGTACAAGATTTGACTGCATTTTGCTAAGCAAAGCGGTAACGCTGGAGTATAGGAACTAACATAATTGACAGTTTAAAACTCAGGACGTAATTTTATTGAGTCAATATCATATTGTTGATTTATTTAAATAGAGTTTATTTGTAAATTCATTACAGGTTAATTTACTCATATTATATTATACGATTTTAATTCTGTCATTGGTTCTATGTGATTAAACCTCTAAAGCACTTTCCCAGGGGGATAACTCTGTTACTATAACTAACCTACTAAAATCAGTACCTATTTTCACTTAAGTCGGACATGTTTTATGAAAATATAATATCCCTACAATTCGGCGGATAACCAAATCTTGTCTTTAGTAACCGTTCTATCAACAAATAAACAAATAGCCGTTGGGACACGTAGTTTGGCTCTTTCACACAAATAGTTATCATCATAGTCCCGCCGTTGGTAAACAACGCGTGCCAGCATGATTCCATAATCTTTCACAAATCTTCGGGATGTCTCAACCAGCGACAGATAGGCCTCTCCATCACCAGTACGATAAAACTCGAGATAGAATAGGTTATCGGGTTTGACCGTAACTGCGAAGAGCTGTTGATATGATACTAGCGCAAATGCCTTCGTTCACAACCCAGACAAATGGCCGCCCACCGCCAGGCAGCCGAAGAAAAAGGGGCGAGTCAGAGATGTTAATCAGTTCTTTCTTGAACCTCGCCGTGCCTTCAATCAATACATCCAGACATGACAGCTGTAATTGCATGAACACTCCAGATAGACTTAAATGGACAGGTCCCATTAATATCTGTCTCTTTCCTGTTTTTATTGCAGAGAAAGAAATAAATAGCTAAAAATAAGTTCAGCTCGTGCACAACTGAATCAGCACCAATAACTTCCAAGGCGGATTATTTGTACTAAGATCCTTGCATTTGTGACAATACAAAGCTGAGGAAGGTGTTGAAAAAGCCATGGTCACGAAGCACTCCGATCTCCATGAAACCGTTGCGACCCAAATCCCTTGCAGAGCATCTGGGATCCGTGACTGAACCAACCCGCTAACTGCATGACATCATACACTAACCGCATGGTGCTATTTTTTTAAATAAACACCAACCGGCTTAGATATCTACGTAATCAGCTCTGAAACACAAACATGTAACCATGTAACATTGTTTCAAGTAAATAAAGCAGCTGAATACAAATATCGCCAGTTATTTAGATAGATCTCGGTCACTTCCATAGGTGGGTCAGTCATTAATGGATTGTTGTAAATATCAGGATAGTGTGTAACTTCCTCAAATCCTTGGAAATTGCTGAAATGAAAATATTAAAGTTAGCTAGTTACAAGTACTAGCTAACTTTGCCGGCCCCTTGTTTTGTGTTGTGTTGTGTTGTCCTCCATTGTCTATTCCTCCAAACCTCAAATATGCTAAAATAATGCAGGGAACTCCGGAATCCCAGTCCACAACCATTAAACACATAATTCGAAGTTTCCTTGAGATCTTTTGTTGGAGAACTTTAGTCCGCGCATGAAACTTTGCTACAACGCCTGTCAACACCAATCCATTCATCTACTTGATGTTCCATGTCACTGCAGGGGTTCAGCAGGATATCAGCTTCACGTATTTGTTCTTGATAAATGCTAAGCTGGTTTCCCATTTAGTGCACTATTGAGTTTCCAATTGGATGAAGGTTTTTTCTTACCACTTTTGGTGGCGTGTTATTATGCCGCTACGCCTCATACTCGCGCATAATCTTTTTATCTCTTTCATCTCTCTTCCAATCATCTATTTTCTTCCGTTCCTTCGCTCTGTACTTTCATCTTAGCTTCTCCCATCCGTTCGAGTGCAAAAGAATTGTACATACTACAGTATGTTGCTACAGGAAATTGCTGTAATAAATAGTGAGTTAAGTGGGAGTGTTGTTTCCACCTTCCATACAGACTATACACACATGACGCTCCCACAATAATTACCATGATGAAATGACAGTTTATCATAAAGTTTCCAACTTAATGGGGGTTATTCCAACCACTTTCTAATTTAATGGAGGTTTTTCCAACCACTTTCCTATTTAATAGGGGCTACTAGCCATTTCAGACTTACCCGACTAATAGAAATACATACTGACTGACACAGAATAAACCCATTATCATTTATGTTTAATTGATAACATATATGCATATTCTATTCTTTACTGTACTTCTAGATTACTCTGGCTCACAAACTAATTTATTGTGGTTGAAATATGAGGGGTGGTTGTTTACTGTTTCCATATTTGTAAATATGTGAACACTATGTATATGTATACATAAATAAACTGTCATTTCTAGATTTTAATACTTTGTGTTTACTAGTGGTTTTTATGCAAGGTATTCACGTACAATTATATAATTTCTGTACGTACAAAATATTGTTAACATTTTCTTCTTAAAAGAGTAAGTATGGAGTTTCTTGCCCATTCTTCTCCGTACGAAACTACCATTTGGAATGGGTAACTGGATTCAATTTTCCTAATATGACGTTTAAAAGTGCCTTTTCACGGTTTAATTGAAATAAATGATTTGACTTTGACTCTGTTTAGTTTTCCTTAACCACATCCAGTGTGTCCAGTATGCATATAAATAGGAACAACTACTGCTGACCTGTTTTCCTTATAAAACTGTCAATTTAATGACCAGTAGGTATATTCTACTGCAACCACAGTCGTTTCCGACAAATGTCAATTTAATGACCAGTAGATATAATCTACTGCTTTCACAGTCGTTTCCGACAAATGTCAATTTAATGACCAGTAGGTATGAGCTACTGCTTTCACAGTCGTTTCCGACAAATGTCAATTTAATGACCAGTAGGTATGAGCTACTGCTTTCACAGTCGTTTCCGACACATGTCAATTTAATGACCAGTAGGTATGAGCTACTGCTTTCACAGTCGTTTCCGACACATGTCAATTTAATGACCAGTAGGTATGAGCTACTGCTTTTACAGTCGTTTCCGACACATGTCAATTTAATGACCAGTAGATATAATCTACTGCTTTTACAGTCGTTTCCGACACATGTCAATTTAATGACCAGTAGATATAATCTACTGCTTTTACAGTCGTTTCCGACACATGTCAATTTAATGACCAGTAGGTATGTTCTACTGCTTTTATGTGCTTCTTGATTTGTTGTTTTAGAACTAATTATGTAGGTAGCACAAATCAAATAACCAAACTTGAGGTCCTCAGTTTGACTACCATTTGATTTTGAAATGCAACAATCTTCTTCTTTCTTCTGCCCTTATCCCATGTTACTTGGGGTTGGCACAACACGTCTTTGCCTTGTATTCCGTCCTGTCCAACCTCATGCTTTCACGTCCAACCTCATGCTTTCACTGGCTCCTTTTCCATTCGTTTTATTCACACAATCCATCCATCTTTTCTTTGGCCTTCCTCTCCCTCTCCATCCATCCATTTTGAAATGTAAATATATTATGTATATTTCCTTCCGAATAATTATCTACCTGTAGGAGACTGTCTTTTTTTTGCATTAAAGAGGTCTTATTTTTGTTTTCTCAGAAAAAATAAATTATTTCAATCTACCTTCAAAAATAAATGTTACCTTCTCTTTTTCTAATAAACATGAATAAGCGCCATTATTACGTATTATTCTATTTCTCTTTTCTTTTTTTTTTATCTAAGAAAAACGACTTTATTTCAATCGACCTTCATAAATAAATGTTACTTTCTCTTTTCTATAAACATGAATAATCATCATTATTGCACACATTTTTTTTTTTATAATAAAATAAATAAAAACTCACGGTTTTATCCTCGTCGCCAATGTATAATATGCACACTCACAATATATAGCACACTCACTAACACACCAGTTGGCTCGCCAACGCAACACCGCCCAGGCCGGCAGTCCGACAACGACTGACCGCCCCACCTATCGCACCGGTATTTATAACCGAGCGACGTATGCGCCCGAGACAACGTCATAATACTGCTATCGGTTTGTAGCGTGATATATTAATATCTACATACACTACAGTAACGTAAACAAACAAAGTGGATATTATTGCGACTGCCACGCTTTTGTAGTGCCTCAGCAATGTTTGCCGACGCACGCACTGACAGATTCGATGCGTTGTGGCGTGAGAAATCTGCCTCGCCACAGGTTTCGTGGCAGTCCCAACACTATCCTGTAATCGATAGCCGCCCCGGATAGCCCGCTAGTGTAGGCGCTAACTGAACGTACCCGATCGATTCTAGTAATTAAGTACTACATAGGCTAAGTTATTTTGATACTAACACAGTGGACCTGTTTGTAGTCTGTTAAATTAATAAATAATAATTACAAGCGCACGAATGCATGGCGCCGCGCGCCAGATGAGTTGAATTATCTATACTAAAAAGATAATGAAATACAAAAATATTCATTGGTATACCACGTGAATTCAACTCATCCCAAAAGCACACCCGCGACACTTCATACAAACGAAACGATATAATTGCCTACACTACTACAAACATAGCAAACTGTACAGATACGTGCGTGTGTGTGCGTTAATATCACTAGGGCTGTCACTGCCACCGCGAGCGCGCGAGAGCAAGCGAGCGCACGATACCGGCCTCAACACAAGTGTTTCTCTCTCATGTAGGTACTCGATTCTTTCAAGGTTTGAAATTCGAACTTCCAAATAGGTAAGTAGGTACATATCAAGCAGTTTGTAGCTTTAGTTAAAATTCGTCATCCACCTCACGGTCATTTCCTCATTGCATTTAGGACTTAGGAGGGGATGACGATTGATGAGGGAATGATTTACACAGTATTCTACAATACTTTTTAATTTTTTATTTTATTTCTTCCAACTTGTATTTTATGGAATTTGGTTTAAAACAGGTAAGTGCATGAATATGTCATAGTTTAAAGTGATAAAAATTACGTAATTTCATATAAGTATGTATTATTATTTGTTTTTTAATATAAAATATTATATATAAAATATTTAATTTATATACATAATATAAAATATTTCGATTTTCTTTTTCACAAATAATGAGTGAATGCACGTTTCTACGCGCCACGAGTTAGCCCTTGAACTGGAACATGTTGCCGGAGCCAATGCGGCGCGTCTAGACGTGAGGAACAGTGTTTCGGTGGGGGGCGGAGCGTGTCGCTACTGTACGATAATACTAATACTTATACTATGCCAAAAGTCTTGTTAGACTTTGATCAAATTATTCACAAGTCACTAACTTTAGGATACCACCTCATTTGGATTATATGTATAACATGAACGTACACACCTTCACTTGTTTTCCAATACCTTTTACCAAGACTCATATTTCAACAAAAAACGCTTTAAACTTCAGCATTAGGATATAAACGAAATCGGGAATCGGCAAAACAATCAGTGATATCCGACGGCTATTAGCCGGTGACCGGTTCAGGGGGGAGGCAATTAATCTTCGCTGGAAGGAGGGGAGGGGGTCTGTCGGCAACACGCCTCTGTGATCAGCTGGGTTGTAAGGTATTGATGTGTGAGGGATGTAAGTTGTGTTTAGGTTGTGTGTGTGTGTGTCAGATGTGCTAATTTAATAATGTAATGTTTTAATTCGGTTTTAGTGATATGCAAAACTTAAGAAATATTCTGTGATCGTAGACATGTAGTGACATTAGACACTTGCTTTAATCGTTGTTTTAGTTTTTTAGTAAAAGTAAAGCAATAACAAGGCAACTGTTTTGTCACTTAAATCTTTATTATTAATCCATCCATCCATCCATCCATTTGACGACACGGTTGGCGCAGTGGCTGAGCGATCGACTGCTGCGCAGCGTGTTGCGGGTTCGATTCCCGCCCAGGGTAAACATTTGTGTGATGAGCACTTGTGTTTGCCTTGTGTCTGGGTGTTGTTTATCTATATATGTACGTATTTACAAAAAAAAATGTATTTGTGTATGTATATCAGCTGTCTGACACCCATAGTACAGGGTCTCCCTAGTTTGGGGTCAGATGGCCGTGTGTGAAAATGTCCCCACATATTATTATTATTATTATATTTTCATACTAATATTATACATGCAACTGTCTGTTTCACGATGA
Organism: Charanyca ferruginea; assembly: GCA_947361185.1. NCBI lineage: Eukaryota > Metazoa > Arthropoda > Insecta > Lepidoptera > Noctuidae > Charanyca > Charanyca ferruginea. Next base: position 22,595,569 of record OX376078.1, on the reverse strand, counting down.
AATGGCTTAACCGATTTTGATGAAATTTGGTAAAAAAAAATAGTTTGAACCCTGGGGAAGGACATAGGCTACTTTTTAATCCGTCTCTTTTTCTGCATCCGCGATAACCGACGTTCATGCGGACGAAGTCGCGGGCAAAAGCTAGTCTTCAATATTTTACTAAAAATACTTTGAGGGCCGCGATAAAAATAAGCAGTTTGGCACTATTGTTTCGACATTCTCAATACCACCTTTGATAACTTGTATTGATAATTGCGAATCAAATGTGCCTTGCAAAGTTTTCAAAATATTGAAGACTAGCTTTTGCCTGCGACTTCGTCCGCGTGAATGTCGGTTATCGCGGATGCAGACGAAGTCGCGGATTAAAAAGTACACTATGTCCTTCCCCAGAATTTAAGCTACTTTAATACTAAATTTCATCAAAATCGGTTCAGCCGTTTCATCGTGAAAGCGTAACAGACAGAGTTACTTTCGCATTTATAATATTAGTATGGATTATAGAATAGAATAGAATCATTTATGACAAATTACTTACAAGTTACGTTAGTAAAATTAATTGTTTAATTACAAAAAGGAAGAGTCATATTACTACCGCTAGTATATAGGCCCAGCTGACACCTTGCAGCAGCGGTGAGGTTATATTGTCTTCGTACTGTTTTTACATTCATATAAGCCTATATCACGGTGCTTAAGTGTGTGTGTTACAAAGTTATACATGTGTGTGTGCGTTACGAGCGAACAAAGGTGAGACAAGATAAGCAATCAAAATACTATTAGCAAGTTTGTTCGTCGTCAGTTTCGTACGTGTAACTCTGGAGCTAGACGTGTGAGCCTTAGATATTACTTTGTGTCGTGTACCTTATCGTACCTTGTTGTACCTACCCTCTAGTCAAAAGTACCTGTGCGAGGATATACCAATGTAGAAGGGGGGCACGGATCAGCTAGTTAATGTCGTTGACGACACGGTTGGCGCAGTGGCTGAGCGATCGACTGCTGCGCAGCGTGTTGCGGGTTCGATTCCCGCCCAGGGTAAACATTTGTGTGATGAGCATTTGTGTTTGCCTTGTGTCTGGGTGTTGTTTATCTATATATGTATGAATTTACAATTAAAAAAAAATGTATTTGTGTATGTATATCAGCTGTCTGACACCCATAGTACAGGGTCTCCCTAGTTTGGGGTCAGATGGCCGTGTGTGAAAATGTCCCCACATATTATTATTATTATTATTCTCATTTATTTATCTTAAATACACATAATTTACATTTTTAAATATTAATAAAAAAAATAAAAACATTTAAAAATATAAAAAATAGTAGCCCACCGGTATCGGGAACAGAATCCAAGCTACCGGCGGTCAGGGCTCCAGAGAGAGAAACCTCCTAACAATGCGGGCCGTGTCCAGAAGTACTGCCTTCTGAATCAAGCCCTTGATCCAGCCGCCTAACGAGAGCCTCCTTAGATGTTGGTCGAGGCTCTTGGCAGTTAAGCCATTGGCTGTAACAACTATCGGCACAATGATCGCTGAGTCCACATCCCACATGTCGACAACCTCGCGGGCCAAGTCAAGATATTTTATTTGCTTGTCTTTCTCGACCTTCACGAGGTTCACGTCATGCGGAACTGCTATGTCAATAATCATTGCGCGCCTCTCCAATCGATCCACCACCACTACATCAGGCTTATTGGCTACAATAGTCCTGTCAGTGATGATAGATCGATCCCAGTACAATGTGACATTGCCATTTTCAAGAACTGGATCGGGCACATACCTGTAGTATGGTACTTCTGATTCCACGAGGTTGTATTTTAGAGCAAGTTGCTGATGGATAATCCTGGCCACAAGGTTGTGCCTATGCAAGTACTTTTCGTTAGCAAGACGAGAACATCCAGAGATAATGTGACGGATTGATTCCCCCGGTCTGTGACATGCCCGACAAATGTCAACCGTGCCATCCTTCACAATAAATCTCCGGTAGTTATTCGTCAAAATAACTTCGTCCATAATTGCACAGACAAAACCTTCGGTTTCTCCAAATAGATCGCCGAATCGTAGCCAGGATACGGACGCTAAGAAATCCACATCGGGCCCGTGTAGGGCCCGGAAAAAGCGTCCGTGAAGCTCCTTACTCTTCCAGACCTCCTCGCGATCTTTAGTCTCAAGCACTACAGGCTTGCACCAGTTCTCTTTAGCCAAGGAAAGCGGGGTAAGGCCCTTGTCCACTGCAACTACATCTCGGTGCATCCCCACGTCGGCTTCTAGGAAATATTCCCTGAGACTGCATATCTCACGGTTGTGCAGGGTCTTAGCATTTAAGAAGCCACGACCTCCACACCTCCGCGGGATATACAGTCTCATCACCGATGACCGTGGGTGATGCATCCGATATGCTGTCAACAATGTACGGACTTTCCTATCCAGGGCATCGAGTTCCGTTTGAGTCCATTTGAGTATACCGAAAGAGTACATAAGGACCGGCATGACCCACCCGTTGAAGGCGCGCACCTTATTTCCGCCTGACAAAACACTATTGTATACTTTTCTCAGGCGGCCAAAGAAGCGCTCCTTCAACGATTGTTTCATGTCAGCAGCATTGATGCCTAACGCTTCCGCCATACCCAAATATTTATAGGTCTCAATTGAAGAGAGGGATCTAAGGTTTATGGAATCCGAGAGCTGAACTCCCTCGGATTCCACAATCTTCCCTCGATTGACATGCATGACCGCACATTTATCCACACCAAATTCCATCCTGATGGCGCTACTAAAAGTTTCTGTTACTTTCAGTAGCTCCATCAGCTGTGAACTGTTGGGGGCAAAGAGCTTTAAGTCATCCATGTAAAGAAGGTGAGATATTACCTGACCTCCTCTCTTCAACCGATAGCCTAGACTTGAATTCTCCAGAAGTGTGCTTAGAGGATTCAAGGCTAAGTAGAACCAAAGCGGACTCAAACTGTCGCCCTGAAATATACCCCGCTCAATCCTTATCGGTTCACTATTCCTCTGGATATGTCGACATCCTGGATAGCGAAGGACCGTCCTCCACTGCCCCATACACGACATCAGGAAGGTGCGCAGAGTGGCATCTATCTTATACAACTCTAGCACCCTCATGAGCCATGTATGCGGCACAGAGTCATAGGCCTTCTTGTAATCTATCCAACATGTCGACAGATCCTTTCGGGATCGGCGAACCTGTCGGCTGATGGCCATGTCAATCAGGAGCAGCTCCTTAGTACCGCGGGATCCATTCCTACATCCATTTTGAGAGGGAGACATGATACCGTTACTGTCTACGTGGTGGTTAATTTTAGCTCTCAAAATGGATGTAAAAACTTTATAGACCGTCGGCAAACATGTGATCGGTCTATAATTTTTGGGTTCCGCAGTACTACCTGATTTATGGAGCAGGTGGGTTATTCCTGTCGTCAAAAACTGGGGCAACGATCCTGATTCCAAGTATGACTGGAACCAAGACGCCAAACAAACGTGCGACCTTCTGAACCATTTGATCCAGAAGTTGTGCAGCCCGTCCGGCCCTGGAGACTTCCAATTAGGCAATGGACGGACTGCACAAGCTACATCTTGGGGGCTGATAGTGATTGCCCCCATTTCTGGTAACGCGTCACACGCTCGTTCGACTTCCTGAGTTCAATCACCCTCAGTGTGCCTGACAGGCACCGACCAGATGTTGCGCCAGAACAAGTACATGGCGTCATCATCCGGCAGGCGCGTATCAGTCATACTTTGAATCGGTCGCTCCCAAGTCCTATAAACCCACCTTTCATCGCTCTGGAATGTGCGATTCTGAGAGTATCGTTCCGCCCGTCGCTTATACCTTCGAATACGGTTTGCCCATGCATACACCTTCTGCTTCAGGGAGTCGATGCGCTCTGTGACCCAAGGCATATAGTCTCGAGGACTGATATCAGTCCCCGAGAATGCCCGCCTCACAAAGCGCATCACTCTTGCATAAATTAATCTCATAAATTAATCTGCTTTAGGGAGGGCAATACTCGCCGTATTGCCCTCCCTAAAGCAGGTTAATTTGCCGATGTGCACTCTGGCCTGACTAATGCGCCGCTCAATTCTGCACTGCCACGCCGGTACGGCAGGTTTTGGTCGTGTAGCTCTGTCATCATTAGCAAATTTGACGTGAGCTACACGACATGCCGTAACAGCTGCACAGTACAGGATTGAATGCGCATCAGTTAAGTCTTCGCAACCATCAAAATAATTTGATAGTTGCGAATCCAGAGCACACACCAGCGCCTTATTTTTTTTATGCATGGGCAAACGAGTGCATGAATGCATGGGTAAGCGTGGTCTAAGCTCAGGCGGCATGAATCGATACTCTCGAATCGCACTCTCCAAAGCGCTCCTCAATTCTTCATTGCACTGGGTACTTACATGTGTAGCCATGTCATCACTCCCATCAGTAACTTGACTAGGTGTTGCAGTCGGCTGTGGTTGTGCCACTTCCACAATCTGCGGCAGGGGAGCAGTGATATGGCTTCTCTGCATTTCAGTTCGGAGGCGATCAAGTACAGTGTCATCCAACATACGGTTACGCTGGATGACCCGCACCTGATCCGATAGTCGTTGTGCTGAAACGTTGACAGCTGGCTCAAGCACCTGAAACAGAGAGAGCATCCGAACACGGTACGCGGTCAGATTACTTCCCCCCTCTGTAGCCCCATAGTATGCGCGCATGACATTTTCGTTGATAGTTTGTGTCCATCTCATGCGCTGCACACTTCCGCCGGGAGCTGGGACCCTATCAGAGACCGATGGGTCTCGCGGTCCTAAACAATCCGGCGGCCGGCGTCCTCCCCGTCGACGAGCAGGTGGTGGCGTCGTAGGCGGAGAGAAATACTCGTCGCTCGAGCTCGACGCAACTGCCGAGGCCGGTATCACAACACTCATGGTTGGACTGGGTTCCGGCGGCGGTGAGGCGGAGCTGAGCGACGGGTCCGGAGGTTGTAGGCGTGCTCGACGTACTGCTGCTCTCGTTATCATCCTTATCTATATATTTTCTTTATCTTGTACCATCGTTTTTGATTATATAGTCCATATGTATCGATGATAATATACAATTTCCAATTATTTATGCAATATATTTGTACTATGACAGATGTCATGATGAGAAATTATTTTCCAAAAACTATTTGCGATGATTTTATGGGTATGGCTCACAGAAGTAGTAAAATTAATTGAATATAATTATTTATAAAAAATTGTATCAGTATCTATTAATATTGTGTATATGGTATTTAATTAATATTTTTGTTGAACAAATAAAATATTAGATAAGTGACACATAGTGTTGCCAGCTTATTAATGTGGAGATCTGATGTGTTTCTGAGATAATAGCCATTAGATATTATACTCTATGACGGAACACTCAGCAAACTTCTAGAATAAGTTCAAATAGTAGACTTGTATTGTTTTACATTTGACATTAGGACTTCCTAGCCTGATCTTGTCACGGGCACACTACAAGTATCTGATAATATAAACCAGTTCCGAGTTTCAGTGCTTTCATTTCTAGATTAAACCTATTACAATTACGCCATATCCCGGTACCAGTAAGAATCCTCCATCAGGATCTCTTACATTAGCGAGGTTGGTTGCAATGGCCAGGCCACGCCCAATTATTATTATTATTCTTTAATAACCTTTCAATCATCCTGTATCGTGTGTGCGTTCAAACATAAAACTCACATATACAACCAGACCCGAAACTACTATCTGCAGGTCATACAAATATTTGCTTCGTGCGGAAATCGAACCCGCGCCGTCCGATCGCTCAGCCACTGAGTATGTATGGAGTTTCTTGGCCATTCTTCTCCATACGAAACTACCATTTGGAATGGGCGACTAGATTACATTTATACAATATGACGTTCAAAAGTGCCTAATTGAAATAAATGATTTGACTTTGATTTTGACATTTGTTTATAGTATCCTGAAATATTTGCAGTTATCAATCATAATAAAAATTACAGTTACATTCCTTATTATTTAAAAATATTTCGATATTGAAAATTCCATCGCAATTTTATTGGAAATTTCAACGAGCCGCAACGCTTCACGATAATAAATTCCAACAAAAATTAATAAATTCAATATTCTATGTCAGGCATTAGCATATTATCTATAATAGACAAATTAAACAACCGTGGCTGATTATTATTCGCAGTACAATATCGATTCTGAATTAATTGAATCGAGATAAAATACAAATTAACTTTGGTGTCTGTATTTGAATTTGAAATTAATGTAATTAGTGAATTATCGGACTTTCGCTGTTAAATATAGCGATTCGGACCTTAATGAAGTGACAGGGCGAGAGAACGTACACACATATTATATACGTCATACATATATGTGTACGTATGTGTGCCTTTGATACAGTCCCATTTCAAATTACGACCGTGATGATAAACTCTTCCGATTGGGGATTCCGTATGGTGTTGGACGTAAAGAATAGCACCATCCCATATCTTCCCGTGGGTGTCGTAAGAGGCGACTAAGGGACTTACCAAAGAATGGGCAGCAGCGTTCTCTGTGCCTTTATAACCACCATACTGCGATAGTCAACCCGCCTGCCAAGCGTGGCGATTATGGCAAAACCCCCCCTTGGGGAGGCCTATGTCCAGCAGTGGACGTCTTTCGGCTGAAATGATGATAAACTCTACTTTACTTTGTCAAGAATGTCCTCTTTCCTTTTCATAATTGAGCTTACTTCTAAAACGAACCAACTATCTTAATAATTAAATTATGTCAAACTAGCACTTTGCCCGCGACTTCGTCCGCGTGAATTTTCTCAAGGATCCCAAATTTTTTTGACAATGCAATATAACCTACAGCAGGTCTATTTTAAGGACTAATTGCGGAAACCAAATCCCCCTAACGTAGAACATAGAACCTATAGCATTCAAGGGTAACTTAGCTTCCTATTGGTGAAAGAATTTTTGAAATCGAATGAGTAGTTTCGGAGATTACCCCCTACATACAAACTTACAAACAAATTTTACCTCTTTATAATAGACAAATTCCGTATGCCAAATATGTTACATGAATATCCTGCCACAACCATAGAATATACATCCCAAACTTATGCTTGGAATATATTCAAAAACAGTCAGCATTAAATATCTAAATCATTACCTACTTAGCTAACCTAGCCAACCAGCCTAGCTAGCTTACCTCGTGGCTAAGTTCAAGCCGGACAGATCGATCGGTCAAAGGTTAAGCTACGCTAGCCGCGATCGGTCTGTGGATGGGTGACCATCCCTTTCATACCGAGTTCCCTCCATGCCTCGGAAAGCACGTAAAGCCGTTGGTCCCGGCTGTCATTTGTAGATCTTTGGCAGTCGTTATGGGTAGTCAGAAGCCAGAAAGTCTGACAACCAGTCTTACCAAGGGGTATCGTGTTACCTAGTAACTGGGTTGTGTAGGTCCGATAGGCAGTCGCTCCATGTAAAGCACTGGTATTCAGCTGCATCTGGTTAGACTGGAAGCCGACCCCAATATAGTTGGGAAAAGGCTAGGCAGGTAGGGGGTGTATTACCTAATTAGAAAAATACCTAAAAAAAATTTGAATAATTGTTCGAGATTCTTTTCTTATTGGAAACTAAGCGTGCTACAATAGGCCAAAACACAAATTACAGTCCCTGAAAAAAATATTCTCACCTAACTTGCTGAAACGAAACTTAACTGCCAACACCTGTAAGCCATAAATACTTATGACCCACTAAACTTGATTCATATTAGTTAGAGGTCACCTATAACTTACAAATAGGTCTGATTCGAACCGGCGACCCGCAAGCTTGCGACCCGCACACTAGCGACGAACAAGCTGGCGACCCGCCAAATATTAACACGATCAATATAATATGCTACTTTGGCACTGCATAACATTGTGATTGAAATTCAATTAGGCGTTCACACGTAGCAAAAGATAAACTTAAAATGTAGTTGTGTTGTGTTGAGTGTGTGTTATGTTGTTGGTGTTGTAGTTGTATTGTTGTTGTATTTGTATTTATAGTGGTAGAAATAATCGACGGATAATACAATGAAAATTGCACTACAACTTTTCTAGCATAAGGTGCACACAGTTGTAGTTTATAAATAGTAGTATCTAGAGTTCCTTAAAAAATAAATAAAATAGCCTTTATTTACCTCTAACCTGCTCAATACATTTTTTTTTATACTTTCCATCTTATAACTAGTTAACTTACCTATAAAATTGCCACTAGCCAGCAACCAGTTCAGGTTATATTTTGACATAGACCTCGTTTAATTTGTACCTAGAGCTCCTTGAAAAATTGTCTGTAAATACTAGTTCCTCTGAAATGATAAGTAAATTAAGTTTTTATGTGAACTTTATCTTTAAGGGGCTATTTAACGACTTTTACAGATTTTAAACTGACAATCACGTCAAAATGTGCAGTGTAAATGATTTGAAAAAAATATATGTTAAACTAGAACATTCTCTTAATCATTTAGAAAGTAAATATTTTTGATTAAGTTCATATTAAATAGTTTAATTAACTCGTGAAGTTGTGTCTGACACGGACAGAACATTGACAATCACACAAAATCTACCAGGTATAATTAAACGAAACTTAAACTATCTTACAGACAATTTTATTATCTATCTTTTAGTATACGCCTTTTTTTAAGTTAAAGAATACAACTTTTATTTAATTTTTTCGACTAAATTTGGAGAGTTTTGGACGCAAACTGCGTCCGTTCTGCGTCAGTTCTGCGTCCAAAACTCTTAAAGATTGGTCGAAAAAATCAAATAAATGTAGTATTATTTCTAGTTTAACATATACTTTTTTCAAATCATTTACACTTCACATTTTGACGTGATTGTCAGTTTAAAATCTGTAAAAGTCGTTAAATAGCCCCTTAAGGCAATGCATCGGTAAACCGGTCGGTGTTACAAAGGACGATAACCGCTGTTCGGTCGGCCTGTTTGCTAACCGACATAAAATAATCTGCCGCGTCAGTTCTATCGCACTGAACTTGCATTTTTTTTAATGTTTGTTTTCACCGCGCCATTGTTTTTTACTCTTAACCCAAATACGAGTCAAATACTGTTACCTAGTTTTACTGCAGTTAAAAAAGCATCGCGCTTTCCACGCTTGGGAATGTGGTTGTTTATCTGAAGGCTTAAATGGATGAACTATTTCGGACAAACGGCAGCTAAAATGTTTAAAATTCAATATGTGCAAAATGTGCTTTGTGAACTCAAACGTGAACATATTATTTGGAATGGATTTCTTTCATTTTCGTTGCATGATGCATAAAAAAGTGTGTTAGCGCGAAACAGACTTCACTTTTATAATTTCCTTTAACAATCTATCGATTTATTATAATAATTGCCACTAAATTACGAACACCCACCAATAGATGGCGATATTATCAAAAAGCATTAAGCATCAATTCCTTCCCACTAAATCTTCTTAAATGAAAACGTTTTCTACAAAGAGGTTTTAGTGAACGTAATGAACCGTCAAACTCGAACGTGAATACATTAAAAATAATCCCAGTTTACACACGTAAGCCTCATTTACTCGGCTCCGCGGTAAATGGGACACTACATCATTTTCAGCAGACATTTTCAGAATAAAATAGGTATTATAGCCGTAATGTGTTTTGATAATTCGCTCGAACGACTGCGGCATTTATTTTGTTTGAGCAAAATGTCTTTGGATATAATTCTTACTTTATTGTTTGGTATTGCTTTTGCCAGTTTTTTAGGTTACTGCCGTATGCCTGTTTACTGTTTCGTTAAAAATATAGCACAATTCTCACTTTCCCTGCATACTTATACATATAGGTTTATTTGAAATTAGTTTCTTATGAACTTAGAAAAAGTCGCCTACTATTCTATGGGTAACAAAATGTTTACTGCTCTCCCGACTTTTTCATATAAATTGAAACATTAAAACTTCTGTATTAGAGTTCAAATTAAACTTTCTTTTGGGTTTACCTGACATACAAAACACCATAACAGGAAAACATGTGAGAAAAGTTGTGTTACCAAAAAGTTTTCATGCACACCATACGAACTTTTTCCAAACTGCCATTAAGATAGTCCCATGCCGCAAGTTCGTTCTACTTACGTAACTTTTCTATTTAACCTCGTCTTTGAATTAAGGATTTGATCTAATTTATTTGCATTGCTTTAGCTGGCAAGACTTAATGGGTTTTTACTTATTTGCTAGCAGAACATATTTCAGCGAAATAAAAACAAAAACCTGATTTAGCGTTCGCTGCATAGCGTCAGCGATATTTTGAAACCTTCACTAAGCTGAAAGTGATAGTTAAGAAGCACTCTCAAGAGTAAACAGCTGATAGTCAGTTCTACAAGTTGAGTGCTGTGAGAAACCTAAAGCATTTTTCTTGCTTCTAAATTACACTGAGCTGAGGAGAAAGTAACTTATAATCTACCTACTTCCTACTATACTATTATAAACTCGAAAGTTTGTGAGGATGGGCAAATGGATGGAGATTACGTAAACTTTCACGCTTACGGGTGAAATTAGCTGAAATTTAGCGATGTATAAAATAGTTAAAAAAAAATACGCATCGCGTCGTATATGTAGACGCTCCAAGTCTGGTTTTCAGCCCAGTCGACAATTGGCTCGCTGCCTAGAATTAAATCATATCTGAAAAACGGTGGGTGTCTAATAATGACTTTAATTTAATATATCTATGCCTACCCTTTCTAAAAATATGAAGATCATTACACAAACTATGACCAAGGATTTTGTTCATCATTTTAGACACCTTACATTCTTCATCAGAAATTAAATGTCCACTGCTGAACGTAGACCTCCCCTAGAAATTTCCAACCTACCCAGTCTTGGTAGCCCGCATTCATGCGCTGCCAGCCACCTTCATCAAATCATCGTTCCATTGTGTCGCAGGGCATCCCACACTACGCTTGCTCAAACGCTATGGGCTGTCTCAGTATCCCTTCCACCTAGTATCATTAAAAGTATAGTCCAATGCCTTCCGCCGCGCTCACACTTGCATTGATAACCACAAATGAGGAGTTGTGTACTGCGCCATTAGCTCGTACCACTTATGGTGACCAATGCGGGCGCTATTAATCAACTAAACAGTGTTCCTTATAATCAGGGCGTGACTCCCCCCCCCCCTTCACCCCTCCTATTACCATGTAACAAATTAGTCCCTTCGCCATCAGTACGCAATTAAAATTAATGGCTATTGCCTACAAACAACATTAAAGAGTTTTTTTTCGTAATTAATTATATCAAAAGATTTTTTTGGAGATTTTGACGCTAGCTTTATTGACGATTTTAATAATTATATTAATTTGTTTATTTTTCATCATCTTCATAGAAAACATTAAAAAATACAAAAAATTGTATCTGGTATCGGGAAGAAACCGACCGCCAGGGATATAGATCCCTGGCGGCCGGATTCTTAAACCCTATTCCACAGATAGACAGGACCCCCCAAACAATACGCGCCGTGTCCAGGAGTACCGCTTCCTGAATCAAGTCCTTTATCAACCCGCCTAACGAGAGCCTCCTTAGAGGCTGGTCGAGGTTGTTAGCTTTTATGCTATAACAACTATAGGTACAGACAGCGTCATCAACTGCTAACCCCCTTTCCGATGAGACTTCAATGCGTGGGGGGTAAGCAGTTGATGACGCAGTCTGTACAATGACGCAGAGTCCATATCCCACATGTCGACAACCTCGCGGGCTAACTCAAGATACCTTACCCTACTTGATTTGCTCATCTTTCTCCTTACATTTTAATTATTTTTATGGCGTTTCTCGATGTTACAACTTCCAATGATGTGTTAACTAGTATTTGCCCACAACTTGTTTGTGTAAAATTTATGCCAAAATCCTAAATTAGGTTTCCAATGGGAATAGGTACATGTGTGGCAAATTTCAGCTAATCCCGTGCAGCCGTTCAAGCGTAAAAGAGCATCCAACATACATCCATCCATACATCTACATAAATTTTCGCGTTTATAATAGTAGTAGTGTTACGTGGTAGTTGCCCGTTGGGAGAGCGGTGAATACTTACACGAAACCCGCACCCCCGACCATAGGCAGAGGTGGAACACCGCGGTTGTTTTAGCCGGTAAGAGTCCGGCATGCCACTCCGTCACCCCCACGATGGAGGAAATCCATGAGAACTTCCACCGCGCAATAAAAAAAAGGGTATTATGTATTAATTTACTTACCACTTCTGCTAATTCTGCTGAGCGAGCGCGCCTGCTGGCTGTGGGAAAATGGGAGTCGGGTCTATGGCTTCTGGCACTTCCGTCGTCAAACCTAGGAACTATGTTTGACGACACTACTTTTCGCCTCACTGCTTCCTTACGTTTAGGAGCATCTTGTTGCTCCCCTCATCGCTGTCGCTGTGGGGAAGCTGTCAACTGCCTCGGACACCACGGCCTGTCGTGCAGCCGGAGTGCGGGTCGCATAGCGCGGCACGCGAATATTAATGACATTATCCGTCGTGCTCTCGTCGCCGTCGGCGTTCCGCCTGTTTTGGAGCCCAACGGCTTGGCACGCGACGATGGCAAGAGACCGGACGGCATGTCATTATTTCCATGGAAGTTGGGTAGGCCTTTAGTGTGGGACGCTACGTCTGTCGATACTCTTGCGCCATCCCATCTTCCTAGTACAGCGTGCTGTGCTGGTGCTGCTGCTGCGGCTGCAGAAGACCTCAAACGGCGAAAGTATAGTATCCTAAGCGATTACTTTATTTTCGAGCCGTTTGGGGTTGAAACCCGAGGGTTTCCTTTTTTATTTTTTCGTGTAAATATTGTACATTGTATTAAAACTTAATATTAAAAAAATGATTATGTAGTTAGGTAAACAACATACTAGCGACTACGGAATCAAACGTTTCCGTAGTCGCCTTACGACGTATACAATTATGTTTTTTTTTGTAAAAGCTAGTTTAAGTGCGTTTGAAGTCAGTGATAATTTATTAGCAGTAAAATCCACCATCAATACATTTAAATATGATTTATTGTAAAAGTAATTTATTGCGTTTTCTATACCGATATACTAATTACTAACTAATAATATAATAATAATATTATAAAGAGGTAAAATTTGTTTGTATGTTTGTAAGTTTGTATGTAGGGGGTAATCGCCGAAACTACCCATCCGATTTTAAAAATTCTATCTCCAATAGGAAGCTACGTTATCCCTGAATGCTATAGGCTATTTTGCTTTATAAAAAAAGTAAGGGATCCTTGAGAAAATTCACGCGGACGAAGTCGCGGACAAAGTGCTAGTATGCTATAGATACTTATGACTTTCTCTAAACGTTTGTGTGCGAGTAAATTAACAGTTAACTGTAATAGGGTATTTTACTCTAAACGAGAAAAAAACAATTAATATGTTATTGAGACAGTTTAGGCATAAAGCAGTCGGAAAATGTAAGTTTTAGTTCATAAAATAACAAAACAATTTTTTAAATTCAATTCTAAGTTTTCAGTATTTTTAATCAGTTCTAAAACACCGTGAAATAGTAGCAAAAACATGTCAACTGTCAGTCAACCGATTGGCGTAATATTATATGCTTTGTACTTTTATTATTTTCGTAACCAACGTAATTTTTTCATTATTACACCTACTACAAAATATGCTTTTAATTATTTTTAAATGATATACAGTTATCGTATTTAATATGAGCTCATTTGATACAAAACGAACTTACATCATTTACGCTGAGCAATATGGCGTCCAGTAAGAGGCGTTTTCGTCAAACTACGCGCGAAATTTGAAAATTTAAAATTTTGTTGCATTTTTATGGCACTTATCGATTAAATAAAAATTTTGTGTTTTTTTTTTTGGTGGCATATTAGCACTACAGAATTTCATTGAGACACTTTTCAAAAATGGGTGTAATACCCTATTAGACATTATAGATTGAGAACAACGAATTAACTCACTGTGTTGCTCACGTTTCGTTTAATAAAAAACTTTAATTAGGTAACAATCTAGACTAATTACAGTTTTCGACTAGCTGTAGTACTGTTGTAGTGCTCGTGGAGCCGTTTTAGAGCTATTTATTTTAATTGCTAAACTTATCGCGTAGTTCGTCTGTGAAGGGGCCGAGTTACACCTTTGTTATGTGAGAGCTAATCGTACTAAAGAGACTGTTCAATCTTTTATTTTGTTTATTTACTTACTCGATAGTTCTTTTGTCGTTTTAAGGTGAAATAAACATGTTGGGTATGGATAAAATAATTATAGTATATTGTGGTAACTTGATTTTTATTTGAATAAAACGCCCACTGGTAGGCTGAGGTTAGTAGGTTAGTAGGTTAGGCCTCCCAGGGGGGGGGGGGCTAATCGCCTTGCTTGGCTGATGCATGTCGAACGCACTAGATGTTATGATACTCAGAAGAACGTTGCAGCCCATCCCCTAGTCAATATCTCTCTGTCGCCGTCTATGACACCCACGGTTAGAAATGGGGTAGTGCTATTCCCAGCCGGCACTACACGATTTACTACTTACTTTTGAAAAAAATAAGTATCTTATTTATCGTGCTACCATATTTTATAATTAATGAAATAAAACCTCTATACTGCTGTATATTATTAAGCTGAAGATTTGGTTTGTTTGTTTGAACGTGCTAATCTTCACAATCACAGATCTGATTCTTAAAATTCTTACGCTATAGGAAACTACACGTTATCACTGAGTGCTATGAGTTATATTTAGTTACCAATAAAATAAAGATCCGTAGTGTTTTAAAAATGTATAACAGAAATATCTATTCCATTATTGAAATTTACTACCCTTATCTGGCAATAAAACCACCGTAGCGTGCTCGTAGCACTTCTGTACCACTTTCGTAGAGCGTTCGTAGCATCGGCGTAGCAGCTCTACGAACAATCGTAGCTAGTTTGAGATCGAATTCTGGGATTGTTTTTATTGGACTGTAAACTGAATTTCATAACCCAACGATATTTCAACCTGTGGTTTGTAGGCTGAACGTATGTGTGATTGGCTTTCCTACGTATTCAAACATTAGTACTGTTTCCTTTGATTGAATACTCAATAGAAAATCTATCTTGATGTGAAACCATCCTTCTATAGTAGGATGATAATAAAATTTGGGTGCACAGTTTGGTTTGTTCTAGTCACATGTCTATCATATACATCAGAAATTTAATTACACCATTCGAAAGCTAAAAGGATAAAATAAAAAACATATTTTCAGTAAGTTCAAAAATTATTATGATATACATATAATACGCTCAAAGAACATATTATCCGTAACGTACATGGTATTCACGTAAAACACACGGCCGTGTCCACAACACAGGCACAGTCCAGTTTTCTTTTTCCTTTTACCTTTTTTCGAAAATTTGTATGTAGGTAATTTAAAATATTTTCAGTACAATTTACTCTGTAGAATTACATCCACCAACTAACTTTATTTCATCCAAAAACAGATTACATAAGTTCTAAACACAAGTAGTTAAGCGGTGCTACGCGACCCGTAGCACGCGCTACGCGGCTCGTAGCACACGCTACGTAATATCGTTGCACAAACATGTGGCGTAGAACATAACGTTAAATCAGTGCTACGAGCGCAAAAACTTTTTTATGAGCTTTCCACGAAACAGTTCGAGCTCGTTACTACTTGTGGTACTAGGTTTTATGGTTCTTTAGTCATAATGTACACGCGTCACCAACGTGTAAGCTAAATTACCTGTAGGTTTTCAACATTACCTTGTAATGTTGAAAAGTGTTTGAATACAGTCCTACTATACTTATTTCCAATTAACCTTAATCTCTATTGAATTTTATTAATCAAGCATTAATTAACACGATAACAATTGTAAAAAATTAATGACAAATACCACAAAATGAAAAATAACTTTCGTTTCGGAAGTCGGTGGCTTTGAATCTGTTTGTTGGTTTGTATGGCCGCTACTTTCCGAAGCTAAAGTTAATTTTTGCTTTGACGTTTTAGAAAGCTAGAGCTAAAGTTATCTTTTTCAAAAGAAGTTTTTATTTTTCTCTTTTTGTGCCGTAGCCTTACGCCATCTTGTTGGCAATGGAATGCAGAAACAGCAAACACTAATTAATCTAACCAGGAAATGTGTTTCTTCTTTCACACAATACATTTTACTGCATGTGTCCTGTTTGTCAGTGAGGAATTCCATGGGATATCTTCTAGTCAAGATCAGTTTACTTCTTAAAATATATACCGACAAACACTTAGAACCTCGTCAATAAAAAGTCATTGTCAATAAACATTTTCTCTTTTTTCTGCCCTCACTCATGTAACGATTGTCCTGGTGAGATTTAAAATTCATTAAACCGAAAAAAAACTTCATAATATGCACTTAATCGGTCTTCATCTAGCATATCTTATAACATCTAATGTCACCTTTAACACCAATCCTATTAAATCCCTGCCGCTGTCACCCCGCGTCCCGCGTCCGGCTATCACTACGACCTATGAGATGAGGATATAATATTTAATCCTGTTGACGTCACTTAAGTAATAATTTAAGACGGGGCATCCAATTTTCTGCGTCGTCGCCGACTCGTTTTTATATAGCGAGGGGTTGTGACGTAGTTTGTGTCATGCAACAGGAATGTGGGCAGAAGGTTCAGTCGGAACCAATTTGAGTTTGAAGTGACTATATATGTACTAAACTATGTTTTATGTACGAGCGTGTTTACTTTATGATTGCCATCATTGACAGTGAATATAAAATTACAGTTCTGATTCGAAGATGTCACTTTTGACGACACAGTTGGCGCATTGATTGAGCGATTGACTGATGAGCTGCATGTTGTGGGTTCGATTCCTGCACGGAACAAATATTTGTTTGGCCTACAGATAGTTGTTCCGGGTTTGGCTGTTTGTGTATGTGATTTTATGTATTTGTAAACGCACCCACGACACAGGAGAAATTTCTAGTATGGGGCAACGATTAAAAAACACCACTGTATTATTACTTCCAATCGTACGAACTGCTACCATACGATTGTCAACATGTAACACGCATAATTATGTAGGTGATTGAAAGGCAAACTAACAATGTTAAACGCTTGAAAAATGTACCCAAATGAGCCAAGCTCTCAGTAGTTAAGTTAATTACATTGAACTAATTAAATATACCAAATGCGTTACATTTGTATCCATTACGTTAGCTTAGAATAGATCTAAATTTTAAAATCATTAAAATTACTTCGAAAAATGGAAAAAAATGTATGTTCTGACAATGCTGACGTCACCGCACTAACCTTCTGTCGTTCCCCGTACAGCGCTGTGGTCGCCTTTTCAATTCCTTTCAGCGTCACGCTTGAAGTTTCTTGAATATTAACATGAACGCTCCCAACGACGACTGCGGCACGGCGCGAGCGCTGCATCATTACTCTAAGAGCTTTAAAATTAATATCCTGTAATAATGCGGTGCAGGTTGGTCATATAAATTAAAATGTAGAAGGAAATGAGTTTTACTAGCTGACGTGTTGAGGTTTTAAGAGAAAGAGGATGTTAATGTTTTAGTTCATTCATATAATAATCACATACTTACTAATAGATGTTGATGAACGAAATCAAATGCCTTAGCCTAGCACTTATCTAAACTATTTTATTCCGTGATTACTGATTAGAATTAACGTGAATCATACAGTGAATAAATATAATTATGATACAGTTTTGACCGCTACCTACCTAATTATCATTCACACTGATTTATTCACAAAACTATAAATTTAATGTTATTATTTTTAATTAATTCTATCAATCAATGCTAATTTATGTTTCAATTATTATTCCATTGTTATAATTTAAAATTTTAAGGTTGACCATTTTGTTTAATTTATTTGTAGAAATGGTTGTTGATATGGTATTGACGAAATGTAAATTTATTATTTTCAAATTATTGATGAAATTATTATTAAAAATTCAAATGTAATTATTTTATTGTATATTCTGCAATTGTGTAATGTAAATTCAGATACAAATTTCTTGTTAATGAATAAATGACTAATGAATGATGAATGAAATTATAATCTTAGCAGTTCCACTGCCACCTAGATAAATTTTAAATAAGTCGTGCTCATTAGAGACTGTTCAAAGTATTTGATCAGCGTATGCTACAATATCTTCCCCTCTGTCGCACTACCTTTTTATATAGAAGTAGGTAAATAATAAATGGTATAATAAAATGAGGTATTTCACTGAAAAACATCTTTTCAGTTTACAGTCGAGTAGGTTTTCACAGCTCACTGGCTCTTCAATATTAATGTACATAGTGTTATATATTGTTATGTGGTAAATAATAAGGAATCATTGGGTATTTATGGAAAGGGGTTGACGTACTGATACGGTTTTCTGCGACAGTTATTGTCAACGTAAAATATTTAAGTACCTAGGTATGCTTACGTACTTTATAATGCAATAAGTGTTCAATTCCTTGAAATTAAATAATTACAACAGTGGGGTTACCTACATGTTATCTGCTAGTATAACAGGTAGGTAACTCCGATGACACGGTTGGCGCAGTGGCTGAGCGATCGACTGCTGAGCAGCGTGTCGCGGGTTCGATTCCCGCCCAGGGTAAATATTTGTGTGATGAGCACTTGTGTTTGCCTTGTGTCTGGGTGTTGTTTATCTATATATGTATGTATTTAAAAATGTATTTGTGTATGTATATCAACTGTCTGACACCCATAGTACAGGGTCTCCCTAGTTTGGGGTCAGATGGCCGTGTGCGAAATGTCCCCACATATTATTATTATTATTATATTATATAAAATGTTAGATTAATAAACGTCCTTTTCAGCTGAAAAGTGTACTTAGTAAATTGCATAATTATGCCACATTTAAAGTAAAGGTGTATTCGATCGAAAAATACTACTGAAGTATCGAAGAACCTGTCCATACATACATAAGTGTGAGACTCAACAAATGGCCGAATAGCTAACAAAAAACATTAATCTCAAATGGGTCGGCAGAGGTATATAAAACTCCAACATTTACTAGTCATGTAATAAATTCAATGGATAGTTTATACAAGAAACCGTCATACTATCTACACAGTAATCTTTTGTCTTTCTACCTTTTATCGAGTAATCTAAATAGCGCGAGCACTTTCTGTAATCGTCCCGTATTGGACGTTTATACTGAAACTGTTACGTAATAAGAGGTTTTACAAAACTATTTGTTTGTTTCTATTTTCTCTCTAAATGAGCGTTGAAAAGGAGAATAAAAAGAAATGCGTTCTACATAGCGTTGAATTTGTAAAGCGCTATCTGTTTTACAACAAGGCTTTTTGTAATTATATAGTTAATTGAAAAAAGAAACATTTTCCTTTGTCTTTATTCTTTCAACTAAGTTTTGCTTATTTTAATATTATTTAGAGAATTTATAAACCCCAGACAGTAGTCATTGACTATTAATGAGATAAGCCAAGTATGCAGGAGATTCCATAACACACAGCTGTGTGAATACACTTACACCACACCCACAACACTCACACATAGAAACGAAACGACATAATTGCCTACACTACTACCAAAATAACAGACTGTACACACGTGTGTGTGTGTGTGCGTGTGTACAGTCTGTTATTTTGTGTGTGTGTGTGTCGACGCGCTAACTAAAAGCAGTTCCCAGTACCAGTAGTTCGACGCGGGAAGAGGTGAGGAACAGTTTCGGAGGGAGGCAGAGCGTGTTGCTACTGTACGGTAGTACTAATACTTATACTGTGCTTACACTGTGCACTTTACATACTTTCTGATATGGTGGTGTGACACCAACTACAAAACAGGCATTCCCACGCAGGGCATTCCACACATACCTCACATTAGCACAACCTGACCATCAAACCTAAGACCAGTATCAGAATCAGTAGTCGAGCTTACGACTACGAGAACAATTTAACGGCACAGTTAACACCACCACCAATAGAAACTGCATTTGCCCTTGGTAAAACTTGGGTCCAACAGCGCACGTCTTTCAACTATAATGATGATGATGATTACGAGGCATCACCACAACCGTGAAATCATCAGTACTAGAAAGAATTTAACAGCGTCCTTTCATCCCCAAAATAAACCCAATAACAATGACAACAAAGCCTTTATTAGAGTCAAACGAAAACACATTCCAATCAGAACCTCTTCATCAACATCTACAAAGACATCAGAATTTTACAAAAAGCACCGCCTCCCGCCACTTCATTACCCGTGACGTCATCACAATAAGGTACCTTCCATTGTTAGAGTAAGAAATTGCTCGCCGGTTAGAAAGACATTTTTTTTGGTGTTTTTATCGAGTAGTCGGATATTTTAGAAGGTGTTGGAAGTCGTCTTTGTTGTGTATGGATTAAATTGTTACCATTCGTATTATTACAATTCTTCTTTTTTTTATTACTTCGCTTATTTATTAGTGGTTGCTTCACAATATGGATATATGAAGCCAAGAATATCAAGCATTTTTATATAAAGCTCAAAAATAGAAATAATAATAATATATGTAGAACCTATATATATATATTAGGTCCTTACATATGAAATTGCCGCCGATACTTAATACTGGCAACTTTGAAATCAAATATTTTGTGTTTGATTAGGAATTCCAAATTCAAAATTATTTCAAAATAAAGACTAAAGAATATTGTTTTAAAATTCGTGTTTCATTTGTTTTATCGTCATTTGTTTGGGCTTGAAAATTGCTATTGCAACAACAATGGAGAAATTAAAAATTCGCGATATTTACGAATATGAGTTCTACCGTGGCACCAGTGCAGCAGAAACGGCTCGAAGGATTAACGACGTGTACGGGCCAAGCACCGCTAACGAACGAACGGTGCGTTTTTGGTTTCAACGTTTCCGTTCTGGAAATTTTGATTTACAAAATGAGCCTCGTGGACGACCGGATACTCAAGTGAATAATGAAGAATTAAAGGCGATAGTTGAAGCGGATCCATCTCAAACCACTTCTGAATTAGCAGCAGCCTTTGGAGTAAGTGACAAAACAATCACTATCCATTTGCGTCAAATTGGAAAAGTAAAAAAGCTCGAAAAGTGGGTACCGTACGAATTGACTGAAACACACCAACAAACACGCGTCGGTTGCTGCGCTTCCTTGCTCAATCGTCACAATAATCAGGGAATTTTAAATCGTATTGTCACTTGTGATGAGAAGTGGATCGTGTACGATAATCGCAAGCGATCATCACAATGGCTTAACCCTGGAAAACCGGCAAAACCTTGCCCCAAGCGAAAACTGACCAAAAAGAAGATTCTAGTTAGTGTTTGGTGGTCCTGTGCTGGTGTCATCCACTACAGCTTCATGAGATCAGGCCAAACGATTACTGCAGACATGTATTGTCAACAGTTGCAAACAATGATGGAAAAGCTCACCATTAAACAACCGAGATTGGTCAATTGCTCTAGCCCATTGCTCCTTCAGGATAACGCTCGACCACATACTGCACATCAGACGGTCGCCAAGTTAGAGGAGCTGCGACTGGAAACTCTGCGTCACCCACCATACTCTCCAGATCTTGCCCCAAACGATTACCATTTATTCCGAAATTTGGACAACTTTTTACAAGGAAAAAAAATCAATTCTGATGAGGCAGTTTAAACAGCCTTCAAGCAGTTCATCGATTCTCGCTCCCAGGATTTTTTTACCAAAGGGATCAATGAGCTCCCGATAAAATGGCGAAAGTGTATCGATAACAATGGTACATACTTCGATTGACTAAATATATAATTTCTTTTAAAAATGTTATTTTTAATTTTTTGATACCGAGCGGCAATTTCATATGTAAAGACCTAATATATAAAATACATATGTTCAATGGAGGGTTCACGCTCTCAATGGGAAAAGTGCTCAAAAGGCTAGCAACATTAACACGTTGAATGACGATGCTAATTCTTTGTCCCAAGAAAAAGACATCCCAAAAAAAAAAAAGTTCTTTCTTTTTATTGAGCTTTACCATTCGATAAAAAAAAAAAAAACAACCGCCTTCAAAAACTAAAAAGTGAATTTTTTTTGTTACTTTAGTTTTTATTTTCCGCTTTTTAGTATCGCCTTAACATCCAAATCTATTAAGAAACGGCGACACAGTTAAATCAGAGATTGAAAGTCCTCCAAAGATTTAAGAAACAACGTCATCATTGTAATTTTTATGGGATTTTATTGGTTTTTTCAAAAAGCGCTGAAATAATTTCGATAAAATACGTGAAGACCATTTCGGAATAAACCCCTTTGGAACAAAACAAGAATTTTGCAAATCCGTCTATATATGACGGAGTTATGCCCGAACATAAAAAAAATACAAACATTCGAATTGATAACCTCCTCCTTTTAGAAGTCGGTTAAAAATCATCTTAATCTCAGCGTCCTCAGGTCTGCAAAAATCTCAATATCGTGATTAACTCCATCATAGCGATCATTGGAGGCTTATTAGTGAGGCATAGGTCTTGATGCGAATGTCTACATATCAAGACCTATTCTCGACTTAGGTCGAAGAAAATCCTAACGAGATGCATCAATAACTTCGGATTCCAAAAACTCACCCAACAATTCCATTAATTACATAAACTTGCGATACACTTATCGCCTCACCATAAAGGTCGTAGCACACATACCAAATCGGAAAGGGATCGTCACCGTATCGCCTTTCGCCTCGCCGTCAAACAGGTGTCAACATAACGTAAGCACGTAACCAAAACGGATCAGCAGCTCCGATACGTCGACTCGGCTACGGCTAGGCGACGCCGCGCTTACGGCTTGCCGACCGCCCGGTTGGCCTGGCTGGCACCAGATCAAACAAGACTAGAAGTTGCCTTGTGAATGACAGCACGTGTGGCAACAATATTGTGCTGCAGGCAGGTCGTGGGAGGGGTGAGAGGGGCAAGGGTCAAGGGTGGACGAAGAGACACAAGCGCGGTGACGCCACGACGTACCGCGGTTCGTGAGCTTATCCCCAGGCGAGTCGTTTACGTTACGATTCCAATTAGTGTGCTTTGCAGTAAGGAGTTTCATACAAAGAATACTAAACGGCTAGAGTAGATACGGTTACGATCCGTTTCCGATTTGATATGTGTGCTACGACCTTTACGCTGAACTCACAACAAAGCCTTTAACAACAGAACTCATAAAACTTGACCTTCCTTCAGGAAAAGGCTCGCGTCGATCCCACCAACTATTTCTTACAAGTTTGTAACAAGGAACGTAAAAAGGCGGCCATAAACTGGATCATAAATTCCGAATATATTAATGCTCGTTTACACTTACTCTATTTGTACCTACATTTTGATAGGACTTGTCGATAAATTTGTGTGTGGTAAGTAGATTAAATGTGCGGTGACTTAAGTATACTAGCACTAGGTACTTAGTAGTTGAAATATTTGCCATAAAGTGAACTTCGTAGTGAATTTCTTTTGAGTAATAAAGATTGTTCTTTAATCAGTAGTTCTTAAACAGATCTAGGTATTACCTTATTCTAAGGCTCGACCGAGATCTCGGTCTCGGTCTCGGTCTCGGCATTCTCGGCTACAAATCCAACCGAGAAATTTGTCTCGGTTCTCGGCTAGTTATAGCCGAGATTCTCGGTCAGGGCCGAGATTGTAACTTTGTTCGGATCGGCATTCAAATTTTGACGCGCGCGGCCACGCGCCGCAGCGCGAAGTCGATTGGTGTAAGTGCGTGAGAGAGCTGAATTGTGATTGGTTGAAGTCTTATGGGCAGCATGATTCCATAGAGTTGTCTTCCAACTCTGCCAATGACCAATGACGAATACAGTTCAAGTTCTGTGATCCAAATAGCGCTAGAAAGTTTTCTTAAAGAGCCAAGACTGCAAAGAAATGCTAATATTTTGAGTATTGGTTTTCGTCACCTTATAAGGTGCTTAGGCCTGCAGCAAATAAGTTTTTATTTGCGCCGCCTACTAGCGTAGCAAGTGAACAACTATTTAGAAAAGCTGTATTAAAAAGTTAATTTTTTTTCACGCTTTGTTTATTCTCGGTCTCGGCTCTCGGTCTCGGCCGAGATAGTATTATATTCTCGGTCTCGGTCTCGGTCTCGGCCGAGAACGAAAAACCCATCTCGGTCGAGCCTTACCTTATTCTTGTTAACTTATAGGAAACTAGCTTTTGCCCGCGACTTCGTCCGCGTGAATGTTCGCGAATGCGGACGTAGTCGCGGCTTAGAAAGTAGCGTATGTCCTTCCCCAGGATTCAAGCTATTTTCTTACCAAATTTCATTAAAATCGGTTCAGCCGTATTTTATTGTATTTTCGCATTTATAATATTAGTATATAGTAAGTAAGTATGGACGTATGGATGAGACATCCACTCTTCACAATGTAATTATGTATCCATCAATCTCTCAGTAGTTGAATTAATAACGTCAACCTTATTATATAATGCCAAATGTGTTACACGTGAGCAACGCAGTAACAATCAAATGCACATCTCAAACTTATGCTTAGAATAAATTTTATAAAACCAAATGACTACAAAGACGTTTAGAAATGGGAGACTTTTGTGGGAGGTTGGTTCGTTTTGGCAAACTTTAAACCATTTATTTTATACAAAATGAAATACAACGATATCTTTTTTCCATCTAGCCTGTTCCAAATTTATCTTACAAAAATGTAAACATAAGTAATTTAAATAATACATTTTGTGCATCCAGGAGCCAAGGTACAGCACTACACCTGGTTCGCTCCTCGTATCCGTATTTTTACAAAACTTCACAAATTATCATGTAGATAGAAAATTAATTAGTTGCCACACAACAACAATATCTCTATACCACGGACTCCGGGATTATGTAACAGAATCCCGTTGTGTCTAATCCCGGTGCGCAAAGCAATTATTATTTTATGTTTATAAACTGTCGACGGTGTATTAAGCACTTGCAAATCTGTCCTGGGACTATCGCGGGACTGCCCGGGGTAGCTCGTTACTAAGATAAACTCGTATGTTATGTAGGTACTTATGTTAATTATTGAAGCGAGAGAAACTTTATAGACGAGGCTTTAGCACAATCACTTTCCGTGAAGCGTACAGAAACTTGGATAATTTATAATCCGCGTAAGGTCTTACATACCTATTATTATCTTTTTCACCGATCGTTTACTAGAGAATTAGAGAATTATGTTTTTACAACACACCACCCACCACCACCACTCATGATGTTCAAATTAATAAATTTTTCAAATTAATTGAAAAATTTATTAATTTGAACACCATGAGTCCATAATCCCATGGGGTTCTCATAGGGTGTCCGGACCAGATTAGCACTCATTCATCCCGAGGGTGTCAGACGACTAAGGGAAAATCCAGAAGTCGGACAGCAACGGCTTCCGTGTACTTAACTACCTCACTGTGATCCCCAAGAAGCCAGCCAAGCGTGGGGATTGTGGCAACCCCTCCCCCCCCCCTCATGGGGGAGGCCTTTGTTCAACAGTGGAGGTCTTCCGACTGATGGTGATGATGAAAACCTATAATGATTAAAAAACACGTACAAAAAAAACATTGATATCGGTGGAAGTTCAATAAAAATATGTCATTTTTATTTATTTAAAGATATCGGTAGGTATCACCTAAATTGGATTGGAGATAAAACTGGAAATGGAGTTTCCGTCACGATTTTTAGCTAACAAAGGTATTTCTTAAAATAGACACCCGCCATTAAACACTGAACCGAAAATCAACTCCTAATTAAAACCGACATTGACCCAGAAAAAGCAATAAAAATTCTTCCTAACTTTGAAAATTTCAACCCTCAGCACAAGGGTTGGACCCTAAAGTTGTCGGCTCCAAGTGCTCCCAATTGTTTATGAGGCATGCTAATTAGCGGTTGACCTCTATTTACTAGGCTCTTGAGAGTTTTACAACGTGTACCTGCGATGTGAACTGTTCAAACTGTCAATAGTTTCAACTACTACAGGGACAAAGGGTCCTAGGACGACGTGGCTATTGTGTAAACTTTCATTTGTTTCAAACTCCTGCCTTCACTATGAATTTCATTTGTTTTGATATGTTGTTAACTCATGTCTTTCGTTATGATCGGTACATAATTATACTTCATTTATTATTAGCATTAGAAAAAAGAGGCTTGTAGAAACAGGAGTGCAAAACCTTTTATTTCAAAGATAAGTTAAAACAATTTTAATTATGAATAAGATGGTTTTAGCAATACTTTGAAAAATAGATCTAAGGTAGTACTAAATATGGACGTACAGTTTAAATTTAGTAGAATCATAGTGAAACCAATAACTTTCCCGGTATTGTTCATCCCTGCTTCTTTTAGGTTTTTAGCATGGACACTGTAATTTTAAATTTGAATGAAATAATACGACTACTTTTAATGAAAACCACTTAATTTTATAAGATAAATTATTAAAATGTTACAATTAAGTGCGACAGCTACTGTGAAATAAGATTATAATAATTTCAGTGTCCATCGTAACTGTAACATGTTTATTGTACTTTTGTTATAAAGTGTGGATTAAAAATAACCCTTTTCACCTTCTGTCTATTGTAAATGGAGTAGGTATATTAATTGTTACTGAACTGAGACTGTAAGTACTAATGTAATTATTATGACAAGCAGTTAAATGGAATCTGCTGCGTATTCTTTTGAATCTATTTCTTTAGTTACTTCTTACACATGTTTTAATAATTTTACCTAGTTTCGATTCTAATATATTTTATTTCACAACTCGTTCAGATACAATAATTTTTGTATTTCCAACATTTCTTTTCAATATAAAACTCTTATAAAACATCCCAAACTTTGTCTCCACGGTCTCAATTCTTTGTAATTCCCCGCCGTCTGTTGAGCGGCGATAGTGACAATCCGGTTAAGCCTTCCCACGCGTGGCCAAAGCGTGGGGCTGTGGGCAACCGCGCGGCTAAGCCGAACGAAGCTCACCATGTGCCACGGCCAAGGATTTGATAGTTCCACATTTTCAATTGAAATATGGAGGGATTCAGAATGAAACAGTTTGTACAGCTGAATAATGTTCCTTTATTCAAGTTGCTCCAATTTCACGGAGAAAGAATAATGATATATAGTTGCCGCATACCTGTGTTATTGAAATCTAGCACGAATGTGTTCGACGTGAAAGGAAATTAGGTTTAGACTTGAATATATTGAACGTATGTAGAATAGAATCGAATTTTATTTCCTTATAAAATTACATACAAATATTAGTTTGGTTAATACAATTTTCTGAAATTCACTTTATTTTCATTATTAATAAATAATAATAAATTATAACAAACGAATAATTGCACTTATAACAAACTAGCGTTTGCCCGCGACTTCGTCCGCGAGAATGTCGGTTATAGCGGATGCAGACGAAGTTCAGGCTATCTTCGTGCCAAGTTTCATTAAAATTGGTTCAGCCGTTTCTTCAAGAAAGCGTAACAGACAGAGTTACTTTTGCATTTATAATATTAAATTATGGATTATGGATATACTAATTTGATAATAAGATTTAACTTGTGTTTGGGGTGCCAGAGCTCTCGCAGTTGATTTTACAAATTATCTAAGTACTGTTTGTGAGTTTTTAATGTCTATTAAAACAAATGTTATAAATGTTTAAAACTGAGAACCGGTATAAAGAGTAGAGGTGTGATATGTGATCAAAGAATAATTACTACTGCATTAGTATCGAGTCACAATATTTTCTAGGTATGGACAAAGAAACACAACCGACTATCAGTTATAGGGTGAAAGCATTTTAGCATTAAAGTAATGGTAACATGAACATAACAAATAACATTACACATTCATGTGTCTCGTATGTGAAGTCCACTTCGATAATATCCCTTAAAAGCCTTCCGCTGTCCTCCTGTGCTCTTATGTCATCTGAATTAATTTACAGTCAGTTTAACACACCATTATGTTTTAGCATCAAGCTCCTTATTTACACCTTGTAAAAAAGACTGACTGATAAAAATACATGCTGTAGGTTTGGTAAATAATACTATGTGGATCCATGCTTAATATTATTAAAGAAAAAAAATTTTTTTTTTTAAATCGAGAACCGCCTTCAAAAAAATCTAAAAAGTGATAAATAACTTTAGCACAGAACACACATGACCTTAGTTTCGGAAGTCGGTGGCTTTGTTCTGTTTGTTGTTTTGTATTGCCACCGACTGACAAAACTAAAATCATGTGTGTTCTGTGCTAAAGTTATTTATCACTTTTTAGTTTTTTTTTTAAGGCGACTCTCTTTTTTCAAAAAAAAAAATATTTCCCACTTTTTAGTGCCTCAACACAGTTAAAACAGCCATTGAAAGTCCTCCAAAGAAAGAAACAAAAACGTCTTCTCGGTTTTTATTGTTTTTTTAAGAAAGCCCTGAATAAATTTCGGTTTGTTGTATACTAAAACCTTCTCCAGAATATAACAAACACTTTTCTGAAAACCACATCAAAATCGGTTAAGCCAAACGGGAGATAATCGCGGACAAACATACATACATACATACAAACATACGGGTCGAACTGATAACCTCCTTTTTTTTGAAGTCGGTTAAAAAGAGTTTGTTTGTTACGCTTTCACGGCTAAACTACTAAACCGATTTCGATGAAATTTGGTACAGACTAAGCTTGAGCCACAAGAAATTACATAGGCTACTTTTTAATCAGTGGATTTCGTCAGCATCCGCGATAACTGACATTTACGCAGTCGAAAATCTTGTTCATAATTAAGATGCGAATACCGATTTCGGCGGCACAGTTGGCGCAGTGGTTAAACGATTGACTGCTGCGCTGCGTGTCGCGGGTTCGACTCCCGCACGGAAGAAATATTTTTATGGCCTACAGATAGTTGTTCCGGGTCTGGATTTTTGTGTATGTGCGTTTATATTTTGGTAAACCTACCAACAGTACAGGAGAAATTCCTGGTGTGGGGCAACTTTAAAAAAAGAACTGGAAACAGGGCACGATTGTGATGTCAGGAATAAGGATTTGTCATAGGCATAGCACTGATTTTAGAATAGCATCAGTTATTATACGACATCCTACTTAAATTAAAGTCAACAACGTTAAACCTACCGAAGCTATAAAATATGAACAGTATGTCTATTCCGTTACCATCTCCCTCGGTGAATACCTAGGTGAAGTGAGCTGTCATGCTTTGTCAATCCCTAGCATCAGGACGGATGACAGCTCACTTCACCTGGGTGTTCACCGAGGGAGATTGTAATATAATAACACTGCTGAAAACAACAAAGCTCATTTAACTTCCCCTCTCCCTTAACATCGAACAATCATCCCTTTTCTAAAATAACTCTAACGGATTATAACACCTGAAACACTTCAAACAACTCAACTAATCCTACTTAGAAAAATACCTCACATTAGCGGAAAATACCTCCAAATCTTTTAAAGGAATCCTTAAAAATTCCGCGCGGAAAGTTTTCTATTGTACGCGCGGCGGATCGCAACTTTTTGTTCGTGAAGTCTGCGACCGCACGCGATTTGTTTAGCCCCCAAAGTCCCCGTTATCCTCAGTGTAGTGCGGTGTTAGACGGTTCGACTACTTCGAAACAATGTTCGCAACAAGAGATTGTAAATGTTTTACTGAAACGAGTTGGTCGTTTTGTTTGACCGTTTGGTCGCATTGCAGTTGTGTTTAAGGGAATTGGGTTAAATTGCTGTCAACTATTGAAAGTAACAGACTATTAGTGTAAAGTAAGGTACGAAACAACTGCATACAATGCTGCAACTGAAAATAGTTTTATTTTTATTAGAACTAAGTTTGCTATCGTTACGTAAGCATTTTACTTACATTTCCCAAATGACAATGCCAGATCCTGCCCCACCCATGTACAGAAAAGTAAATTAATGAAAATAATTGTAATGAATATAGAACCTTTCTATACTAAATTGTTTTTCTTTAGAACTTGCGGATTACGAAATACCTACCCAAAAAAAACCAACTCATTTTACCTAAAATACAATTTAACCTATAATCTATGTCATTATTGTTTTTAGATTTAAACGGAAACCGCAAGTTCTACAGTCACTAAGACTAATGTTTAGTTATCAGCAATAAATAAACAGTAAGATGCTACATATTGCACATGACTTTTATTGAGTGGGGCAAAGTTCAATAGAGTTTCTGGCATTGTCCTTTAAAACAATTTTATCAAGTGCACGTCTCAATATGATTGGTTGTTGTTATTTTATTTTTAGCAATCACAACAGTAAAAAATCGGCGAAGTGCGAGTCGGACTCGCCCATGAAGGGTTCCGTAGCAGCAAGTAACATAATATAAAAGTTCTTGTAGTTCGTTGTAACTTAGATCGATGTTTTAATAACAGTGTATTTTTTTAAATTACGGTTTACGAGTTCTGACGTATTAGAAAAAAAACGACTTACTAGATCTCGTTCAAACCAATTTTCGGTGGAAGTTTACATGGTAATGTACATCATATATATTTTTTTAGTTTTATCATTCTCTTATTTTAGAAGTTACAGGGGAGGGGACACACATTTTGCCACTTTGGAAGTGTCTGTCGTATTCAGTTTAGAAAAAAAATATACTAGAAACCTCAATATCATTTTTAAAGACCTATCCATAGATACTCCTAACGTATGACTTTGATAAAAAAAATTTTTGAGTTTCATTTCTAAGTATTTTTTTTTATGGGACAAGCCCGCCACACTATTCCCTAACCACTGTAACTCCTGTAAGCCAGAATCAACAGTGGCGAACACCAGAAAAGCGCCAGAGCAATGAAGCTCGACGAGTCCCAGAGAAGCGATTCAACTGTCTTGGATCCCGCAACGAAATTAGGAGGAGTAAGAAAAAATATATTTTCATTTCTAAGTATGGGGAACCCCCAAAATGTATTGTATATATTTTTTTTCAATTTTTGGATAAAAGTCTTGATGCGGTTCACAAAATACATCTACTTACCAAGTTTCAACAGTATATAAGTACCTAGTTGTTACAGTTTCGGAAAAAAGTGGCTGTGACATACGGACGGACAGACAGACAGACATGACGAATCCATAAGGGTTCCGTTTTTTGCCATTTGGCTACGGAACTCTAAAACAATTAGTTTACCGAACAAGTACTCAGGTAACTAGAGAACTTCTTTAAACAAACCGCACCAGAATTAACAAGCTATCTAAAACTGTTCTCAAGACGCGACGAAGTTAACGATCGAATCCGGTTAAACCAATCCAATTCCCGCGACGATTGAATTGCGTCCAATCGCGTCCAACGCCAACCAATAGTAACCAATCGCGTCACTCCAATCGGAGCTGATTGAAACTCAGACCGACTACAATAGAATTAGAGGTCGCGACGATTCGATGATTTTTTGTTTTTGTTTTGCTTAACATTGTGACAAGTTTGTTACGAGTAGGTAGGTACCATGTCAGATCGTGTTTTGTTTCGATAAACGGGTCATCTGTATTCTCTGAAGATGTTAGATTCACAACGCAATCCGTGGGAGGACAGGTTATGTCGACGTGAAAATATATGCAAAGCAATTCGGTCAGAGTGTCACCTGTGAAGGCTGTTCCAATGCTGACTTGTTCAGTATGCTCAAATTCTGGCAATATTGGGAGCCGTAGAGATAATCGTCAGTATTTCTAGTTACGTACGTTATGTAATAGCGAAAACTTATTATAATCTGTTGGGCCTGCATTCGTAGCGTACGTAGCTGTTTCGTAGCAACACACAGCGAATTCGTAGCACGACAGCAAATTCGTAGCTAGACGTAGCGAGTTCTTAGCAAGACTTACCAAGTTCGTAGCTTGACGTAGCGAGTTCTTAGCAAGACTTACTGAGTTCGTAGCTTGACGTAGCGAGTTTGTAGCTCGACGTAGCTGTTTCGTAGCATGACGTAGCGATATCGTAGCGCGATGTAGGTGTTTCGTAGTGTAGTCCGCAAACCAGCTGCGTATCATTTTAAAGCAACAAAATATAAATAAAAGTACTACAAAGAAGGTTAAACCGCTACGTGTTGTAGAATTTTTGTTAACGTGCAATTTTCTATTGCAGAGCTTTAGATTTAGACAAGAGGCTTTAGCATAAATTAATAGCACTATTTCAATTATTATGTAAATGTGAGAACTATGGAGCCATTTATTTATTCAATGTGTTTCACATAAATGAGCATGGCAGTTGAGAGCATTGTCATGCTCGCTCAAATGTATCACTGATGGTGGCGTGCGGGTTGGATCATTCGGTTCCCTTTAAAATGGTTGAGCTAAGTGGTGCTGATCCGCGCGTCATGTTCGTGAACGGGCGCTGTCAGTTGAGATTGGTCATCTCTTAACTGCCATGGCTTTTATATTAATTTATTTTTAATTAGAATGTTTTGGATTTCTCTTCACTTACATTGTGTTCACATATAGAAGCAACAAGAATAATGTAGCCTGGATTTTGTAAAAGCTTGATTGAAAAGAGTGTCCGTGGAGTTTCTTGCTCGTTCTTCTCCATAGAGACCTACCCTACGTTTTCGAACGAGCAACTAGCTTCAACTTTCTGACTAACTAACTGACTCTTTGACTATTCCAAAGTGCCTGCAAATGGTTTAATTGAAATAAATGCTTTGACTTTGACTTTGACTTTGAGCGCTAAAGCAAAAGTAGATAATTCCTACTTGTAAAAACTGCATGCAGATCTCTAGGTACAAACAAAATATTATAATAATAAATAAATAATACAGTAAGACGGAAACGCAGAATACATTACATTCATTTTCTACATGAAAGATTTCCTTTCACCACAAAGTAATCCCAGTCGAAGGAACTCGAATAGATTTAACTTCCTCGCTATCAATCAGCTCATTTCCACACTATCGAATAACCGATAAATTCTCGGAAAACGTCAAAATCCGAATTGAGACGCAAACAGTTCGATATCTGGGCGGCTAAAATGCCTTGAAGAGCGTTTCTGCTAAAACCATTCAACCGGGCAGCTAAAATGTTCTCTAGAGCAATTCTGCCGAGAAACGTCCCAAGATTCATTGCTGGCAATTTGTAAGCGTCTCCGTAAGCGCCCTTTGTTCGGCGGTTTTAAAGTCGGATCAGTGAAAAGAGATGTGTTGTCACTTGTGATGCGGGAGATTGTAGGTGCGGGGAGGTGATTTTATTATCTTGGACAGGATTATATTTTAAGCCGATCGAATCCAAAAAAAAATTAAGCATTTAGTTAGGTATGTAGCGACATCTATCACACATGCTATGTACTACTAACAAACGTACCTATATACAACAATCCCGACTACAACCATCGGGCAGTAGCCCGCCTGACACAAGTCCCGACTGGCCGGAGGATCCCCCTTTTCTATAGAGGATGAAGAACTTAACACTCTGTTCCTCATACCTCCAAAGGTCCATATTTTGACCCCTCTACTGTTATTTTGTGATAACTATTTTCTGATTAAGTAGGTTGCGGGATCCAATACAATTGTAACGGTTCTTTATGACTCGTCGACACTATTGGATCTGGCTTTTAGAAGTTGCAGTGGTTAAGGAATAGAAAAAAAAATAGGTACATCATTTCACCGTAACAAAAACTACAGGCATTCCTAGTTTAGGAGGCAGGGTTTCATCTCTGGTACGCCTGTAATCATTGAGAAACATAGATATTAAGCATATTGCAAGGACTTGTATCAATAAACTATTGTCATTATTTTATTCTCATTTATTCATCTTATATACACATAATTTACATTTTTAAATATTAATAAAAAAAAACATTTAAAAATATAAAAATAGTATCGGTATCGGGAACAGGGTCCAAGCTACCGGCGGTCAGGGCTCCAGAGAGAGGAACCTCCTGACAATGCGGGCCGTGTCCAAAAGTACTGCCTTCTGAATCAAGCCCTTGATCCAGCCGCCTAACGAGAGCCTCCTTAGATGTTGGTCGAGGCTCTTGGCATTTAAGCCATTGGCTGTGACAACTATCGGCATATATTATTATTATTATTACCGTAACAAAAGCTGCATCATGTCGTATTTATCATGTATGAGATCTCTAAGGAACGAAAATAATACAGATGTGACCTATATTTAGCAGTTTTTTTCATAACATCATGAATAACCACTTAAAACAATTTTATCTGCAACCCATAAAAAATAAACAAAAACTCGGCGGAAAAACAAAAAAAAACAACAATAAATTCGAAATTTAAACATCATAATGCGATCGTCACTCGTGTTATGCGCTACATCCGCGCGGTTTTACGCGCGTAGTAAACCGGTCGCGTGAAGCTACTGCGATAGTATTTCACCGTAAATCGCATAAAATGGCGTAACACCGTAAAGTTACGGTGTAAGCTCGTGTGTTGTATTTATTGGTCTCAGTGTATTGTTTAGTATATTGTTTTTATATTTCAGTTTTATTTTGTTCTTTACTATTTTTTTATACTTACTATAAAGTTCAATTTTGTGTGTATCCGTGTTGTTTACTTTTACAAGCCAATGATAAAGCTATCGATATTAAGTAAAATTTAAAAGATTAAAAGATTAAGATTAAAAATGTAAAAGCTCACTCGCGAATAGGTATGTGAGAATGAAATGCAAGATAATAATCAGCTTACTCAGTGTTCATGTTTTTCATCCACATTAGGATTACTACCATCCCATGTAAACAAACACCACACATTCGAAGCTATCCCAAAATTTATAGCCTACGTGTATACAGCTTATCCGACACATCGAACCGGATTTAACCGACCAAAACCGGTTATACGC
The DNA here is from genome assembly GCA_947361185.1 of Charanyca ferruginea. Classification (NCBI taxonomy): domain Eukaryota; kingdom Metazoa; phylum Arthropoda; class Insecta; order Lepidoptera; family Noctuidae; genus Charanyca; species Charanyca ferruginea. Next base: position 22,560,805 of record OX376078.1, on the reverse strand, counting down.
GCTGCGATCCGGACGAATTTGGCTCTGAAATTCCATTTTACAAACCCCAATTAATATTTTGCGGTTATGCTAACAAGAAGCGAACGATTTTGATCTATATTGGATAGTAGATAAGTGTTCATGTGTACTTTTGGATGTGTATGAAAACGTTGTATATTTTATCGAAGCGTTATACGTAATATCGTTTTAAAGTTTCTCGATGATAGGGGCTTATTGTCGAATGATAAATGTGTCATATTTCGAGTATTCCATTGGACAATGTTCAACGAACCAGTTGATTACAGAATTTGCGATTGTCACTTTTATTATCGTATCAATTGAATACTGTCAGGAAAATGGTGATACCTAAATGGTAATCCTGAAATGTAAGATAAATATTTTCAGCTTACCTATCACTATATAAGTATTAAAGCTGTTAGTGGTCTTTTTACTGTGAGAAGAATAGGCTGAAAAATTGTAAAAGATTTGTATTGATGATGATTCAGATATAACTATAATTAATCGACTCAATTAAATTAAAAACATTTATTTCAGACTTGTCGGTGCATAGAGTGTAAGTATATGCATCCTAATCCAATGCCTCCAAATAGGACTATGAATGTACTCTGCAACTACACTCAGGTAACTGTTGAAACTGCCCGTCGGTTTTTCGGGGAATTTAAAGGGTTTATATTTTAATAAAATGGATTGTTGTGTTAGGTTTTATTTGTATTCAAGTTAATACAGATTAATATGTGTTCTTTCATATCCAGGTCATTCTTCTCTGGAATGCGCTTCCTCTCGATATCAGAACGGCCACCAGCCAAGCCTTCGCATCAGCGATGCTACTCTCTTCCGTTTCATCATGTCAACCTTTATAAATCGCCATGCTTGGCCGATGCATGTTAACGATCGCAGTACAAATTATGTTACTCACAAGGTCGCTGCTGCCCATCCTCTGGTCAATATCCCTCTGTCGCCTTCTACGACACCCACGGGTAGAAATGGGATGGTGCTCTCTTCCGTATAATGGCGTGAAAACCGTCCACTTGAGCTTCAGCAAGCATCGCTGATGCACTGCAGTGGCGAATACGATAGACTTTACCCGTATTACATGAGACTCCTAACATTATCTCCTCGCAAACTAATACCTCTGCCTCCTTCGTAGAACACAATCGTAACGTTACGCCAACCTCACTTGCTATCAATTTCAATTCAATATCCAGAAGTTCACTTCCTAAAATGATATCATTTCGTTTTGTATTTGACATCAAACACGAATGTCGTGTACGTTTCCCGCGACTTGAACCTCGATTTCAGATATATGCAAATGTGGCGAACATCGCGAGGTGAAGCAGAGTGACGACGTTTAACGACGTCAGGGATTTGAGCAAAGCGAGACGTTTTTTACGCGCACATCGACGAAATTGTAACTACGTTGACTTTGCATATATTATGTAGATTGGTAACGGTATATGGGGGTCTTGAAAGCTTTTCTAAAAATAGCCGGCTGATCGGAAGTACCATGGAGTGTTTCCGAATCTTACCTGAGTATTGCATTAACACCTCATCTGGAACTGCTAACTGCAGGAGTCTTTATCCTAAAAGCAGATAGATCATATTTTTTAAACTGAATAATATTTAATTAACCGTGTGGAGTCAGACGCGAATATTACCCCATTTCTACCCGTGGGTGTCATAGAAGGGAACAGAAAGATATTGACCAGAGGATGGGCAGCAGCGTCCTTCTGTGTACCATAACACCTACTGCAATCGCCAACATGCATCAGCCAAGCATGGCGATTAGCACCCCTCCTTGGGGGACCCTCTTGGGGGGGGGCCAGCAATGGGCGAATATTGAATATTAAACACAACACAACACTAATTCGTGTAATGCGTATCGATTAAATTACAGTCAATTTAAACGACCAATTATGCAAAGTGTAGCATTAATCTAGTTCACGACTGATTACCAGAATACTCGCAATACATAATTCACTAGTACCTGGAACAGATTACACAATCTAATTAGGATTAAGAACATACAATAAAGCTTCACTATCATAATGAACTTTAAATCTGATGAATACTAATTAACTAATTTATGCCGCGTTAATATATTATGTAATCGCTACTTCGAAATACATTGCGGGCAATGTTCAGACTTACGCAAAGCTTTGAGGTTGCGTGACTAGTACCTACTTACATTCATCATACATTGCTGCTTACAATTATCACTGAATGAACATGTACACACACCAGCACATCAAGCCATACCAAACTGTCAAATTTCCCCAATTGAATATGAACCTTATTTTTTGCAATAAAGTTGAAAATCTATCAAAGAAATTGGTCAGTTTGTGGAGCTTAATGTCCTGGCCTCTGTACAACCTTGGTAAATCATAACACACAATCGTCTTGTTTGAAAAGTTTCTCAAGAAAAGTTCATAAAACTATGATTATTTTTTTGTTGTGATCACACTATTTGCTACATAATTATTGTTTTTTTTAAAGGCGTCTTATTTCTTTGCCATCAACAGTACGTACAGTTATTAAGCAGTGGTAATGACTCTACAATCTTTGCTGTATGTTATGTTGGCGATCTCTGGGGGAGGCCTACGTTCAGCAGTGGGCGGCTAAAGGCTGTTATGATGGCTACGATGACGCTGATTTTCTCTCCTCTCTCTTCTCAGTCTTTCGTCACGCAATGCTAAGTGTAGGCATCCAACCTCGTCCAGCAATCTTCTTCTTCTTCTTCGTCGTGTTTCAGCAATCTTAGTTGTTGGTTTTTACTTAAGTACTAGCGGGCGTGGCAGACGTTGTCCTGCAATCCGACTATAGCGCCACCTGCCGGGTCCAATTGTGAAACTAAACCATTCTCGAATCCACTGAAACACACACTAACAAATTCGTCAAAATCGAACCAGCCGTTTAGGAGGAGTTCACTTTCATACACACTCACAGAAGATTTTTATATACAGGGTGTCCAGTAAATAGCACGACATACTGCAGGGGGTGACAGCTTGGGTCAATACCTGCCAAAACAACACAATATATGGAAAAAATCTATAAAATCTATAAATCTTACGGATTTTTGTTCACCACTGTAGGTTAAAGTAAAACGATAAGAAAATTGTTCTGTGAAAATTTGAACAAAAAATTGCATTTCTTGAAAACATTTTTGTTTTTGATAGAAAAAAAGACTTATCAATGAGTAAAGTAACCATTCACGAATAAGATGCACAAATAAAAATACTAGAAAAGGAATTTTTCATTACGAGATGCTTAAAAATCTGTTTCAAGGTAGAGATTTTTCGATATTTCGGAAAATTTTGTAAAACTGTAAATCCGTAAGATTTTGCTGAACATATATTGCGTTGTTTTGGTAGGTATTGACCCAAGCTATCACCCCCTGCAGTATGTCGTGCTATCTACTGGACACCCTGTATAAGATAAAACCTAAAAGTAAAAAAATCCAAATGTAAAAGCTCACGAGATTTCACTGTTAGCACTGCTAACACGCTCAAACAATAAAGTTTACAGTTTATACAGACACAATGCATTACACAAGCAATGCATCACATTACACTGAGATTACACTGCTATCGTGCAGTTGGTTGTTTTATTACTACAGTTCGCAGCTAATGTATCACTTAAAGTAATTATACTGCGCTTATTTGACAGCTAAAGTTAGCTACATTTCGTAGGTCTTGAATTATGTTAGTGTTTTGGTAACTAGTGTTTGAAATCGCTTATGTATTTTCTGAAATTGTTCTTGAAGTATTTTGGGTTGAAGACTGTGTTTTCTGCGTGTTTAGAAGTCGTTTTTACATATTTTTTAAATATTTTAATAGGTTTGCGTTTGGCAGCCACTCACCTGTGTGTCTATTCTGTAACAATCTCCCTCGGTGAAGACCTAGGTGAAATGAGTTGTCATCCGTCCCGATGCTAGGGATTTACAAAGTACTCAGCTCACTTCACCTAGGTGTTCATCGAGGGAGATTGTAACAGAATAACACTGCTGTTGTTAAGTGATGATGTGGCCTAAGGTAAAGCAGCATGAGTAGCCTAGGACGAACCGGTCATAGTCTAAATTATAACACGTACTTTTTTCTTATAAATACGATGGGTTTTTTATCGAAGTATATAGGGGGGGGGGGGGGGGGGGGGTATTTGGGTTTTTCGTGTACGGTCGGCGCAGTGGCTGAGCGATCGACTGCTGCGCAGCGTGTTGCGGGTTCGTTTCCCGACCATGATAAATATTTGTGTGATGAGCACTTGTGTTTGCCTTGTGTCTGGGTGTTGTATATCTATATATGTATGTATTTAAAAATGTATTTGTGTATGTATATCAGCTGTCTGACACCCATAGTACAGGGTCTCCCTAGTTTGGGGTCGGATGGCTGTGTGTGAATTGTCCTCACATATTATTATTATTATTTAAACCCATACTTCCATACTAATATTATAAATGTGAAAGTAACTCTGTCTGTTACGCTTTCACGATGAAACGGCAGAACCGATTTTAATGAAATTTGGTATGAAGATAGCTTGAATCCTGGGGAAGGACATAGGCTACTTTTTGATCCACGACTTCATCTGCATCCGCGATAACCGACATCCACGCGGGCGAAACCGCGGTGCATCAACTAGTGCTTAATAAATTAAGCTACACTGTCACTTAGTAAATGTTTACTATAGCAAATACAATAGGTAGTACAGCTCAAACTTAATAGCAAAATTCTGTTTCAGCGCTCTCAGTACCAACACTCGCTAAAACTCGTAACAGTCCATCAGTATTCCAATATCGAACGTTCGTAGTATGTTAATGAGTTGGCTTACAAGTGCAGTCGCAGTTGGTCTCGGTGGCCGAATTGTCAGCCAATCGGGTCGAGTTTGCGGTCGATCGGGCCGAGTTGGCGACCGATCGGATGGAGCTAGCGGCCGATAAAGCCCAATATTAGCATAATCTTAGTTAGGACTTGTCGGAGAGGTCTTTGTGTAATCGCTTTGTAATATCTAGTTTACAGGTGCTAGGGATCGAATTAGGAACGTTTGGAAAATTATCTCGGGAATTAAATGGGAATGCGGCGTGACCGTAAAGTTATTTATAATGTCGTACTGCGGGAGATGCTGAAGACTATTTTAAATGAGACTGCTGAACTTATTATGGGTGGAATTCCCAGATTGGCAATGTTTTTTGGAATTTTTCGTTCCGATTTTCTCAATAGCACACAGTACGGATTTGTAGTAGGTTTGCCTGCTAATTCTGGGACTTGACCCTAGAGTAATCGCACCTTTTCGTGATACACGTGTGGTCGCGTGGGGAGCATTGTGCCGATGTTTATTATTGCAAATTATAAAAAGAAAGAATTAGGTACCTATAGATAAACTATCGGAAAAATTAACATTTTTATTAAAGTTTAAACGTCTATGTTAAAAAAAAAATGCTTTGGGAAATCTTAAATAACATAATTTTTTTTACGGCAAAATGCTCATTAAAGCATGGGACAACATGGGTGTAGGTACTATAAATACACCAATGTTTTTTACCCCTTTTAGATATACAAGTAATAATGTTAAGTTATGTGTAAATAAATCATTAAGGTGACACTTCCACTATACAGCGTCCACAACAATTACTCACCAACACATTAGCAGTCCTTGTCCACGTACAGATGGCGCCACTAACAATGCACGTCGAGTTGACGCGCGGAACAATGCGTCGCCGCGACACCGGCTGACTAATTGACGAGGAATAATGACGCCGCGCGTAATCCCGCCTGACTGGTGGGTGGAGAGTCAATCCTGTCAGACAGGGCGCTTGTGTGGAGCATCTGTTTAAATGTATTGTTGTTTCTGGCGATCTTAAATAGATGGAACGATGGTGGTAACTCAAAAAAATAATTTGCTGAAATGAGGATTTTTTTCAAAAAAACATTGCACCACACTAGGAATGTCCCCTATATCGTGGGTGCGTTTACAAACATAAACTCACATTTACAAACAGCCAGACCCGGAACAGCCATCTGTTGGCAGTGGCGTGCTTCCATTAATATTTGTGTGATGAGCACTTTGTGTTTGCCTTGTCTGGGCGTGGTTTATCTATATATATATGTATTTAAATGTATTTGTGTATGTAGAAATTCAAAATCATTAATTTCAACCAATAATTCATAAATATATGAAGGTCATAAATTATAATTCAAAATAAAATTAAGACTATAATTCCATTATAATCGAAATCATAAATAATATCACAAATACAATTTAAAACTATTATTTTCATTAAAATTAAATTATTAAAATCAAATTCAAATCAAAATTATCACATCAAATTGAAAAATGTAATTAAATTAAATTTAAATCATAAAATTAAATTAAAATCATGAAATCAAATTAGAATCATAACATTAAAATAACAATAATAATAATAACATTAAAATAATAATAACAAAATATCAGCTATCAGACACCTATAGTACAGGGTCTCCCTGGTTTGGGGTCAGATGGCCGTGTGTGAAATGACCCCACATATTATATTATTAAAGCCCAAAAGCCAGGCTTGCAATCAATAATGCGACACAATAAAAAAAAACATAGAAAGCACAAAAATAATCTTTAAATAGGTATTGAATCATTATTATGTAATCTGTTGGGCTTGCCCTAACTTTGACCCCTAGGCACGCCACTGCATGTAGACCATACAAATATTTATACTGTACGGAAATCGAACCCGCGACACGCAGTGCAGCAGCCAATCGCTCAACCACCGCGCCAACCGTGTCGTCAAAAGATGATACTTTTAAGTACACACGGCTACACATCAAGCTGTATATAGGATATATAAAGGATTTCCGTACAATGCGAGTTTAGCTTAGGCTGAAAATGACCACATCATCATGGCCTGATGTGTAGCCGTGTGCACATAACTTGTTAGTGCAGAGGCATTTCGCCAAATAAAGGCATGCAAATATTAGAACTCTCTCTATAAGTTAAACTCTTAAAAAAAAAAAATATTATTCTTTCTATTTTGAATATTATTTAAAAAATAAATAAAAAAATGAGGTAGTCGACCTGCTAGGTGCGGAGGTCATAGTCCATAGACACCAAATACATAAAGTATCATATATAATATCATAATAATCAATAAGTATAATATCATTAACGTCCTATTTCCACCCACTGCTGCTTAAGAACCTATAAGCAGCAGTGGGTGGAAATAGGACGTAAATGATGACATGATTCTTCGCCTATGTTGCTTGTCGGCCAAACTAATCTTCAGTTTAACCAATTTTTAACCTCCAACGAAAATAGGGCTGTTTAATTAACATGATAAAATGACGGAAATCGGAACAATTTTCAAATATACCATAAATATTCAATTTACAAATTACATTAATAAAATATTCGTTCACAAACACAGAGTTATTTTCCACATCAAAGGCCAGCATGCTGAAAAAGAAAGAATGTCAGAGTCGGAGGCAAAAGTACTCAAAATCACTCACAAAGCAAAAATGTACGAGTTTTACAAAAATCCGTCGGAAAAACGGAAACTTTTTCATGGAAAATAATAAAAAATAAGGTTACTGGGAAACGGGAAAATTTATGGCACTTTTTTAGTTCAGTTTTGTTTTTTTTATGCAAAAAATGGAAAAAAAGCCGATACATCGGTGTATCTATTTTTACTTTATGTGTGTAGCTTTAGAACTAATCCATAATTTTCACGTTTTTTGTAGTCACTTCTGTCAAATATATTTTCATTTATCTTAGAGGTAATAACTATTAGCCGTGTGGTGCCAGCCGTGAATATCACCACCCCATTTCTACCCGTGGGTGTAGTAGAAGGCAAAAGAGGGATATTGACCAGAGGATGAGCAGCAAGGTTCTTCTGAGTACCATACACGTACTGCAATCGCCAACATGCATCGGCCAAGCATGGCGATCACGGCTGAACCCCCTTTTGGGGGAAGCCTATGCCCAGCAGTGGGAGTTTTGCTCATGTTTTTTTTTCTCTGTTAGATAGTGTCTATTAGCTGAAACATTTAAATTTTACGGTGGAAATATGAGACCGTGCCCCTGACCCTGAAGGAGATGGGGGAACGATTGGATGGCTTCCTTAAACATTGGCAGGATGTGGCGCAAATCGTGAACTGTAAAAGTAATGAAGGGACATCTTTACTCAGCAGAGGCACAGTACGAGCTAACTATGATAATAGTTCTAATATTTACTTCAAACATATATTATCTATACAAGGCTATATTTTATTATAAAAAAAACTAACTTTTGCCTGCGAATTCCTCCACGTGAATGTCGGTTATCGCGGATGCAGACGAAGTCACGGATTAAAAAGTAGCCTATGTCCTTCCTCAGGATTTAAGCTATCTTCGTATGAAAATTGGTTCAGCCGTTTCATCGTGAAAGCGTAACAGACAGAGTTACTTTCGCATTTATAATATTAAATAATAAAAGTAAAAGTATTATATATATAGTACTATGGATTAGTGATCAGTAAGAGAACTGAAACGGACGAAGACGCGGGAAAAAGCTAGTACTATCAAAGTACCTAGTGTACTAAAACTCAAACTGGAACTAGGTTAGTTCCCCACAATACTAAATCCGTCCCGGACTATCGACTAAGATCAATGAAACAAATCTGTAACCATTAACAAATTGATCGGTTCAGATCCGAGCGAGATTCAAAACGGAATAATTGATGCTCAAGCGCGATTTAGCCTTTCGTTATTCTCATGAGAGCTGTGCTACTGACATGAAGTGTGCTAAAATTGTATTAGAAAGGAAAATAATTATAGATCCCACAGACATTCAGTGTGAGTGCGGTGACGCTGATCAGACGATGGCCTATTTACAACAGTCAAACTCAACTCAAATAATTTAATTCAAATAAACCATTCACATGCACTTTTGAATTGTCAAGGAGTCAGTCAGTCAAAAAGTTGAAGCTAGTTGCTCGTTCCAAACAGTAGGTTTCTATGGAGAAGAACGAGCAAGAAACTTTATGAACACCCTTTTAAAATCAATAGAATATCACAGGTTACATCATTCATGTTTAATCTACGGGATACAAATGTGTGAGAAATGTAACAAGTTGTGCACGTTAAAAGAGGTCTAGAGACAATCATAAACTCCATACCTACTAATCCATCCATATTTTAATATTATAGATGCGAAAGTAACTCTGTCTGTTACCCTTTCACGATGAAACGGCTGAACCGATTTTGATGAAATTTGGTATGAAGATAGCTTGAATCCTGGGAAACGACATAAGCTACTTTTCAATCCACAACTTTGTCTGCATTCGCGATAACAGACATTCACGTGGACCAAATCGCAGGCAAAAGCTAGTTCAAAATAAATTTAAAATAACCGAGGCAGCTACGAGATGACCAGCCCCAACTGATGTCGCTGATCAGTGCCCAAAGTGCCCCTACACTTGCACCTTAGAGAACATTAATGCTGCGATAAATGTGACTACTTACTGGTGCCAAGTAGTGTATAAAAAACCATCGAAATTAAAAAAAAAGTTAGTAGCAGCTGACACCAAACGACGAAGAAGTAGAATCCAATACGTATGCCACAAATCATGGTAAATAGTGAGGATTAAAAGGAGCCTTTGTTACTTTAATGATATTACGATGAAAGAGACCTCATTAACAAGATTACAAATACGTCTGACGACGATATTTTTCAAAGTCAAAGTTAAAGTCAAAACACTTGGCACTTTTGAATGTCATAATAAAAAAATATAAGGTTGATTCTAGTTGCCCATTCCAAAAGGTAGTTTCGTATGGAGAAGAATGGGCAAGAAACTCCATACTTACTCTTTTAAAAATAAATGTGTACAATATTTTGCATTTACAATAGTTTACAGTTATATAACTATACGTGAATACGATGGACCTTGCATAAAAACACTATATTGAAGTATGTACAAAGTATTACAAGATAAAGAATGACAGCTAAGTTGTATACATAGATACATAGTGTTCACATATTATTATTTACAATTATTGTAAAAGTAGACAACCACTCCATACATTTCAACAAACTATGAACCTATGAACCAGTGTGTGACCCAAAGCAAGAATTAAATATAATGTATATACTAAGTATAAATTAAGTAGTTTTAATTAGCAATCAGTTTGATTTTGTCTAGACTGTTGATTGTCCTATGGAGCCCGGACCAGCATGTTTCCAAGCATTCTTACCATGGTTATAATCCTCTAAACCACTTTCACCATTATAACGATTTCGGAGTGCCCATATTTCATAGCTTTACCTACTTAGGTATAGGTTTATTTAGCCACGAGCTTCTGTGACAAAGTAAAATTCGTACAGATCGATCGGTCAAAGGTTAAGCTACGCGTGCAGCGGTCGGTCTCTTGATGGGTGGCCATCCATTACGTGTCTCGGATAGCACGTCAAGTCGTTAGTCCGGGCTGTTATTATATCTTTGGCAGTCGATATAGGTAAACTATTTATCAGTGGAACACATTAGGTTACTACGTTAGTCGATATGGGTAGTCAGAAGCCAGAAAGTATGACAACCAGTCTTACCAAGGGGTATCGTGTTTATTTTTATTTTTTATTTTTTTTATTTGGCTCACCAACAATTGAATACACTTTAAATACAAATATTTGAGGTACATCCAATATGCTTATAGACTAGTGTACCAATCTCTTACAGGTAAGCACATCATGTACTACTTATTTGTCGATTGGTATTAAAAAATACAAATAAATAATAATACAAAAATATTGGGTATTGGGCGCCTACTTAAAATTCGATGAGTTTTTATACTCGCCGAACATAAGCTTGTTTTCGATTGAGATCGAAGTTAAGCCAAAATTATAGAATTTAATTTAAAATCAAAATAAAATAAGAATAAGAATACTATACAAATTAAGTTTATAATACGACTAAAATCGAAATCAAGCCAAAAATAAAAATCGCATCGATTTAAATTTATGATCAAAATAAAATAAGAATCAGATTAAAATATAAATTAAATTCATGATAAGATTAAAATCAAAAATAATTCAGAATCGTAATCATAATCAAAATTAAAATTAAAATCAACATAATTATTACAGTGGAAGTAAAATCAACACTGGTGTTAAAATCAAAATCAATACAAAAATCCAAATTTCCTTACACTAAATTTTACAAGTTTTTACCCAGTAACTAGGAAAAGGCTAGGCAGATGATGGCCTACTTAGGTATTATAATGACCAAAGTAACCGTAGACCAAACCTCACACTCCGATCTAATCCACCATAGACAAGCACTAATAGGCGAGATTACCAAAGTCCTGTGCACCCCCCCTCTTCACCCCCCACTCCGGTATATACGTAACACCGCCCAACTATTCATAATGCCAACTATATCACGTTTGGTAGGAAACCGCAGTGAAACGCGGTCAGAACAATATGGAGAAATAATTACATTTGCAACACTGATCGAATTAAATGTTCGTTGTGGTTCTATCGTATTGTGTTTGCTACCTACCTAGTTACCTATTTCATTGTGTCGAAAAAGCCTTGTTTGATTATGGTTCTTTTACTTTGTAATTCTTAATTTTTAGGGTTCCGTACCTCTAAAGGAAAAAACGGAACCCTTATAGGATCATTTTGTTGTCCGTCTGTCTGTCTGTCAAGACCCTTTATCTCAGGAACGCGTGGAGGTATCGAGTTGAAATTAACAATATACTCAAATCTACGGTCCCTTGAAACTGTAAGAAAATCAATCTTCTATATTAGCGTGAAAAAAAGATACGAACATTTATGCCGCAAAAAACGTATATTTCGATACTATCAAGGGAATCAAAATTTATAGGGTACTTCCCGTTGACAAATCGTGGATTACAAAGTAGCCTGTGTCCTTCCCCAGGGTTCAAGCTTTTTTTATACCAAATTTCATCAAAATCGGTTCAGCCGTTTCGTCGAGAAAGCATAACAGACAGAGTTACTTTCGCATTCATAATATAAAAAAAGGATGGAAAAGTATGGATTAGTATAGAAGTATGGATATGTAGGTACCTACAAATTTGTACGGAACCCTCGGTGGGCGAGTCCGACTCGCACTTGTCCGGTTTTTAGGGTTCCGAAGTCAACAAGGAACCCAGTTTCGCTATGTCCGTCCGTCCGTCCGCAGTTTAGCTCAAAGACAATTAGAAATAGGAAGCTGTAAATTGGCATGGGTATACACATTAGTTTCGATTAAGGAAACCCTTTGGGAAATATTGAGCTCTAAAGTGCTAATTCTAAAAACTAAAGTCAATGTGTGTTCTGTGCTAAATTTATTTTTCACTTTTTAGTTTTTGAAGGCGGTTGTCTTTTTTTTCTATGAACCAGCTTCACGCAAAATTATAGGGACAAAACAAGAACTGCGTGGGTAAGAATATCAACTACGGAACCCTATATTGCGCGTAACCGATTTGAATACGGTGATTTCGCAACGGATTATAAATTGTGGTTTTCATCAATAGAGAGATTGATTCAAGAGGAAGGTTTATACATATAGTTAGATCTCTATAGCACTCGTACGTAGTCGCGGCGAGTCGCTAGTGTTTTATAAATAACATATAATATGTTTTGTTATCAGACAAACTGATCCAACCGTAACTAGCAAATCCTATACATATACAGACCCTTATTCCGATACTTTTCTTTAAAACACAATTAGGTCTCCGTAGTGACAGATTGTCGAGCCATTCCCAAAACAACAGCCCATCTCACAAACGACGTCAATAAAAATAACGTTAAAAATGTACAGTCAACGCCAAAACCACCAAAAGTCCAAGTCATCGGAAATAGTTAAAGTTTATTTAGAATCCGATGGATGTACATATTCGAATGAAATTTTATTAAATCATTAAACAGTTTATCTTCAAAAAAATAATCGTTGTTCGTTAATCTCGCTAAAACTCGAGAATGTCTGGACCGATTTGGCTAATTTTGGTCTTGAAATATTTGTGGAAGTCCAGGGAAGGTTTATACAGTAAGGAAAATATAAAAAAAATATATATTGACAGGACAACGTCTGTCGGTCAGCTAGTTGTCTATTAATTTTATTTTATCGGTTTCGAAGTAAACTTCGATCGCTTTCCATCAGGTGGCGGTTCTATAGGCATACGTTTGACCACTACCTGGGTTAAACGTATACCTATCAAAGATAAAAAAAAACTTCAAGTAGTCAACTACCAGCTCTACATGCCAAAAACTCACTTTGAGTTTTGCTACCTAGTGTCTACATTTTTGCCCTTGACTGTACAAGGAAATGTTCAAGTAATGTTTTAATGCAATTTATCGCCCGAGTTTGGACATAAATTATTTTAAATTATCAGCCGCGGCTGCACTCTTTATGTTAACGGCTTTGGTTTTATGGTATTGTGGTTTCAGAGGATGGTGTGTTTGTAACAATTTCCTGTACATCTATACTAATATTATAAAGCTGCAGAGTTTGTTTGTTTGGTTGAACGCGCTAATCTCAGGATCTACTGGTTTGAATTAAAAATTTTTTTTTGTGTTGGATAGTCTATTTATCGAGGAAGGCTATAAGGCCCATGCGAAGCCGGGTCGGGTCGCTAGTTACGAATAAAATTGAAGTTTTGTTACCATCAATAATTATGCCACTTACCTTGCTAGAAAGTGACTAAGAAACTCAGTCTCCTGCTTGGAGAAAAGTGGAAAATAATGTATGTCTTACTCCTCCACCGTTTTTTTCTAATATATATTTTTTTGTTTTATCTTTTACTAGCGACCCGCCCCGGCTTCGCATGTGCCTATAGCCTTCCTCGATAAATGGACTATCCAATACACAAGAATTTTTCAATTCGAACCATTAGATCCTGAGATTAGCGCGTTCAACCAAACAAACAAACAAACTCTTCAGCTTTATAATATTAGTATAGAAGCATAGATTATGCTGGATTAAAGACAGTTCTTTTATCCCGCATAATAATGTTTCTCCGGGACTTTTCTAGTGGTCACCACTGTTGATTCTGGCTTCCAGAAGTTGCAGTGGTTTAGGAATTATTAGTGTGGCGGGATAGACCCATTTAAAATTATTAGTGTGGCGGGATAGACCCAGACTCTCAGTGTGAACAATGCGCGCTCGGAAACGGACGCGTTTGCGCTACACAGCACGAATATTTTATTCGCGTTTTGCGCAGCGGTAACTGCTGCCCGATTTTATACGCAATGGCTTCAAAGCAGCTCATTGCTAACGAGCTTTTGGCATTCGTCAAGCATGCCATCGACTACATGGACGAGGTCAGCATCTTGCAGATCTGCAAGTCCTCCTTCGAAGAGGAAGAGGTATGCAGTGCCAAGTTGCTGTTATTTCAGATGCCATCTCGGCGGAGAGATGGTGGCCAGAAGAGTCTGCAGGACATCATCGACCTGCTGAAGAGGACCGATCCGGATGACGTGCCAGATTTTGTGGCGAAGGAGCTGCACAAGCTGCCTCCTGTCACTTTCGACCACGTCAGATCTCACGACATCAGATCTCTGAAGGCGAGCCTGGCTGAGATGAAGTCCAAGTTGGAGTCATCGGATGTCACCATCGGTGAATTGAAAGCCGAAGTAGCGTTGTTGCGCAACGATATTCCGGCAAGTAGGTCATCGGACGACACCAATGTAAACACACGTCGCGGGGAACAAAATGCTTCGGTCTGCAGTTTCCAGTCGTTGATGTTAATCGCGTCGTACCTGCCGGGGAAGCGTCGCATGTAATAGGTACATCGACCCCCAAACCTACCTATTCTGCAACTGTCGCCAACTTGAAACCTGCTGTGTCGCAAACGAAACGACAAGCAGAAAAACCAAAAGGGGGAAAGCAGAGTCGCTCAGTATCGAGCGCGACTAAAGGCGCTGTCATGGACCATGAACAGCGGGTTCCACCGAAGAACACATGCGTTAGGGACGGCTTCATCAAGGTGGAGAGAAAGCAGAAGAAGAAGCCTTCTTATCGCAACCAGTGTGGGACGGCGCCCGCCGCATCTAACATGGTGCTACGTCCTGCGGTACCGACGACGCAGCTGTACGTGTCCCGTTTGCATCACTCTACAAAGACTGAGGACATCGTGGAGTATCTACGGGTGAAGACCAACTGGACCTTGAGGGTGGAGAAGTTGGAGGCGCGCCATAACACCAATTTCAAGTCGTTCGTAGTGCGCCTTCCGACTCAACATTTGGTGACCTTCCTCAAGGAAGAGTTTTGGCCGAAAGGTGTGCTGTATCGGCGTTTCCGCGGTCGGCTACGTGACACCTCGCAGCGTAACACGACGCCGTCTCTTCGTGTGCAGTAGTTTTTAAGTTTATTGATTTAAAATATGTATTAGTTTATAATTATTGTTTTTATGCTTATGTATGTATTGTGTTTTATGGGCCTTAGTTGCCTGAAATAAAGGATTAATAATAATAATTGTTATAGACCCATTTAAATTACCCGTTGAAAAAAAAATACTAGGAAACTATATATTTAATGTTATAATTCGCAGCAGCATTCTTCACATAATTAGATGCTGTTTTCTTCCATCTTTGGGCACCTAGAATCAATTTTTTTTTTCTCATTTGATGTTCAAAAGTGCCTTATAATGGTCTAATTGAAATAAATGATTTGACTTTGACTTTGACTTGACAAATCACTTGTCACTAAAATATGGCAAAATAATGTTTGAGCATTACTTTGTATTCATTATAACCCGTAAGTAAAAATTAGATTATTATTTTGAGTCGAATTTAGCCAAAAATGAAATCTTAATCCTCACATCACTCTCAGCAACCTTTCAAAATACTGATCGTGAAAATAATTTATTTTAACATGGCCCTGAAATGAAAAAAAAAAATAACATCATCCATTTGTCAAGTTTCACATTTCAAAAGAAATTAATCTCTTCACAGAACGCACAGAACGGAAAAATAAGAATTGAAAAATAATATAAGAATTAAATGTTAGTAGATAACACCAGAATGAAAAATATTTCACTTTCACACCTAACTTAATAATTTTCCGAGAAAATGTGTAATTTAAAATGTTTAGTGTAACAAAAAATGGGCTTCAGGAAATGAACCAGCTCTGGTTAGATTAAAAGCTGTAGAATTTAATCTATTTCGCAATAAAGTTCTGACTGGCAGAGAATGCCTTGTGGCATTTTGTATACCACTGTTTGCATAAGAAGTGTAAATAAAAAAAATTGGTTGTCTGTAAAGTTGGTTTACGAACGACAGTTTTACGTCATAACGTCATAAAGAAACATAATGGCTAACATTATATAACACAAGCAAATAATGGCTTCCGTCGAGGTGGGCGGAGCTTATTGCTTGGGCCGATCGTGCCTCTCTATCGCTTGTTCCGCGCTCTCGCTTGCACGCTCAGGCTCAGGCGGAACGTGAAACTTTTTCGTGCGTACAGCCGGTGTTCATCGATTTATAAGACGTTATCACGTCAAAAAAATCATACTAATATAATAAATGCCAAAGTAACTTTGCCTGTCACGATGAAATGGCTGAACCGATTTTGGCAAAATTGAGTACAAAGATAGCTTAAACCCTGGGGAAAGACATAGGCTACTTTTTAATTCCGGGACTTTGTCTGTATCCACAATAACCGACATTCACGCGGACGAAGTCGCGGGCAAAAGCTAGCTATTTATATTATGTACTCGTCGTTTATTTGTGTCTGCTCGAGTAATTCGATTAAAGATATAACGACCGAGTTGATTTCAACTAAAGTATTAGCAACTGATTATTCATTCAGAAAACTTAGTTTAGTTTAATAAATAATTCGTTGAATACACGAAAAACGTTATTATATTCCGGTTGAATCATTTCTTCTAACTGATGAACCATAAATTCTAAGATACTTTTCCTGTTCAGGTTTTTTTTTACATGAGGAAAATAGTACATTGTCAATTGGAACTATATACTACGTTAAGCATGAGTATATAATGACACGCCTGTTTTGTTCGACGGGGTAGGCAAAGTGCGTACTATACCAATAATAAGAAAATAAATATAATTACTTACTCGTACGTACTTACCAGCCCTAGAAACGTTGATCTAATTATTGTGTTACAATGTAATGGACCCGCACAATTAGATCCCACGACACAGGGAGTGTAGGATCTAGAGGACAAATAATGTGTAGTACTTTTTAAGACAATGGAGGAGAACCTACGAGGAGATCATGGCTAAGTAAACGGCCGGACAGATCGATCGATCAAAGGTTAAGCTACACTTGTTGCGGTCAGTCTGTGGATGGGTGACCCTCCCTTTCATACCGAGTTCCCTCCGTGCCTCGAAAAGCACGTAAAGCCGTTGGTCCCGGCTGTCATTTGTAGATCTTTGGCAGTCGTTATGGGTATGGTCGGGAAGCCAGAAAGTCTGACAACCAGTCTTACCAAGGGGTATCGTGTTAACTAGTAACTGGGTTGTGGAGGTCCGATAGGCAGTCGCTCCATGTAAAACACTGGTATTCAGTTACATCTGGTTAGATTGGAAGCCGGCCCCAATATACTTGGGAAAAGGGTACGTAGATGATGGTGACTTTTTGAGTCAATAATAATCATTATAATTATAATATTATTATATAATTATTATATTATCATTGGGTATAATTATTATAATATATTATTAATATTATTATATGTACACTCTGGAACAGAACCCAGGTATATAGATTTTCCAGAGAATCTCTATATCTAGTTTACCCACATTTCCACTGGAACCATTTATTTGTAGTTAGTTGTTTGTTGTTTGTTTTTAGTTGTATTCGAACACGTTCTTAGAAACACAAATTTCCTGAACTGTGTAAATTACATATTGTAATATAGTTATAAGCAACCGCGTCCAGTTATGTTACTGTAATTATGAACGTTGCAATAACGCCGGCGGTTATGACTATGCAGCTGTAATAACACATGCTAATGCAGCCATTACTACACATTATAGAAGCAGGTCTCTGTAGCCATATGTTTGCGGAACCGCACTCTTGGTTACTTGTGGTCTAAAATACGTAGAGTTAGGCATTGTAAATACGCTTATCATTAATATACTCGTATTATGTTGAATTATTAGAGTAAGTATGGAGTTTCTTGCCCATTCTTCTCCTTACAAAACTACCTTTTGGAATGGGCACCTAGAATCAATTTTTTTTTTCTCATTTGACGTTCAAAAGTGCCTCATAATGGTCTAATTGAAATAAATGATTTGACTTTGACTTTTAACTTTGACTTTATTATGTGTACACACATAAAAAAAAATTCAGTGTGTACTTATGTACGCGCGTGAGAAGTTATACTTCTTCGAGTCACAAAATAGCAACGAAGGCAGTAAGTAGTTCAGCATGTACGTCAGAGATGGCGTTGTTTACAATTACTCCCGTGAGAATTTTGTGTGACGCTGTGCGCGCGCATCGTAAAATTTCACTCTCATCATTTTTTCATAACGCGCCTAAAGAAGTATAACTTCAAAAAAATTCAGTGTGTACTTATGTACGCGCGTGAGAAGTTATACTTCTTCGAGTCACAAAATAGCAACGAAGGCAGTAAGTAGTTCAGCATGTACGTCAGAGATGGCGTTGTTTACAATTACTCCCGTGAGAATTTTGTGTGACGCTGTGCGCGCGCATCGTAAAATTTCACTCTCATCATTTTTTCATAACGCGCCTAAAGAAGTATAACTTCAAAAGTTAGTGATCACTTTGAAATATCGAAATCTTTTTTGTTACGGTAGATTATATTATGATTACGTCTTCTTTTTAGATTCTTTATATAAAAATAAAGATTTAGAATATAAAACAGTTCAATTGTTTTTCCATATAAAAAGGCTTTCAGTCCTCTTACGCTCATTCAGAAATCTGTTTTAGTCAATTTTAACGGATTTAAAATACTTTTTCGCCGAAAGTTGTTATTGAAAAAATGCCAAGAGGACTATCAGAAGTTTTACGAGCAAGAATAGTAACTTTGACGGAAAAAGATTACACCACGAGAGAAATAGCACGATTCGCCCGCGTGAATGTTGGTTATCGTGAAAGCAGACAAAGTCGCGGATTAAAATGACCTTCCCCAGGGTTCATGCTATCTTCATATCCATCAAAATGCGTTCAGCCGTTTCGTCCTGAAAACGTAACAGACAGAGTTACTTTCGCATTTATATTATTAAGTATGGATGGATGGTAGGTATAGAATGAAATATAGATTAATTTTAATAACAAAAAAAATGTTTTCGTTCTCACAAACTTTGCATTTATAGCATTTTTTGTGGCAGCCCCAGTAAGTAGGTAACAGAAGTATCTACTTGATGAATACATGATGTATTCCTATAGGTTATACCTATACCCAGATTGTGCAATTTGTTTTGTACATAAGTCCCAATTGTGGCAATAGGTTTGATCAATATCTATTACATGAGAATAGATATTGATCAAACCTATTGCCAACAATTTCAGGATGGTCAACATCTTTCGGATGAGGAGTGTGCTCGGCAATTTGCCTCTTTTTTTGAGTCGGTGTACAATCAAGAGCGGCCGCGGCTAGAGGCGCGGGCGGCGGAGGCGGAGGCGGGTGCGAGCAGTGCGCGAGTACACATTGAGACCCTCAGTCTTCAAGATGTAAGGAAAGCGCTCATGAAGCTTAAGCCAAAGCGCTCATGAAGCTTAAGCCAAAGCGCTCAGTTGGCCCCGATGGTATTCCAGCTTTTCTATTCCGAGACTGTGGCAGGGTGCTGGCGGAGCCCCTACATCACATCTTTAATACTTGCTTAAAACAAGCAACGTTTCCACCTCGGTGGAAAATCACACGAGTGATTCCGATTCCTAAGGGTAAGTCAGGTCCGGATATCAGCGGCTACAGACCGGTGGCAGTGCTGTCGACTCCTGCAAAAGTGTTCGAGTCTGCCATCCAGTGCAGCGTGCAGGCTCAAGTAAGCGCACAGCTATCGGACGCACAGCACGGTTTCCGACCGGCGCGCAGCACTGTCACTAATCTGCTTAACTTCATGGCGCGGGTGGTGCCGGCAGTTGATGCTGGTGTGCAGGTAGACGCGGCATATTTTGATTTTAAGAAGGCATTCGATGCAGTCGATAATGACGTACTGTTAATGAAGCTAGC
Organism: Charanyca ferruginea; assembly: GCA_947361185.1. Classification (NCBI taxonomy): domain Eukaryota; kingdom Metazoa; phylum Arthropoda; class Insecta; order Lepidoptera; family Noctuidae; genus Charanyca; species Charanyca ferruginea. The sequence goes on along the minus strand of OX376078.1, from coordinate 22,540,690 downwards.
AAAAATAGGCTGCACACCGCACCTCTTACAATTCTTCGCTAGCTATTTGAAAGACCGACAGCAGTACGTCGACTACAACGGGTTCGAATCCGATCCATACTACACCAGGTCGGGGGTAAGCCAGGGCAGCAATGTGGGTCCTCTTGAATTTATATTAATGGTAAATGACTTACCAGATGTCGTCAAGCATAGTTTATGTTTATTGTTTGCAGATGACCTCAAATTGCTGCTCGAGGTCAAAGGTGAGTCAGACTGTGAGCGATTGCAGGAAGACATAGATAGAGTGGTTGAGTGGAGCCATAAAAATAAACTTTATTTCAACACAGCGAAATGCTCAGTGATGACATTTACGCGCGCGAAGACTGCCTCAGCCTACGAGTACAAAATAGAGGAAGGGCCGATCCAGCGAGTGTCTCAGGTACGAGATCTAGGAGTACTGTTTACCCCGGATCTAACTTTCCGCGATCATATAGTTAATATTTGCAAGAAAGCGTACAGAAACCTGGGTTTCGTCCTGAGACAGTCGCAGGGATTCACGAATATTACCACGCTCAGGGTGCTGTATGGCGCTTTGGTAAGGAGTCACTTGGAACACAGTGCGGTGATTTGGGCTCCTCATGAAGTGAAATACAATGTCATGCTGGAGCGAGTACAGAATAAATTTACAAGACACTTGTATTTTAAACTTTATGGGGTTTACCCTTTTTACCCGCTGATGTATCCTACACTGTTTGTACTCGGTATGGTGGGGTACAACGAACTTAGGGTGCGCCGGGAATTCACACTCGCGGCATATGCACTGAAACTCCTGCGTGGAGTAGCACATAACCCGGATGTGCTGCGTCACCTGAAGCTGTGCGTGCCAGACCGGTACGTGTGGAGGCGGCGACGACCGCCGCTGCTGGCCGTGCCTGCTGCACGAACCAATCTATTGGCAAAAACACCTCTCACCCGCACAATCTGTGTGCTCAATGAATTGCATGAGAGGCTTGACATATTTTCGTGCAATTGGAGTGAATTCGCAAGAGTTTTGTTGAATTTTGTTAGTTATAATTAGAATATATAGGTATGTTGTATAAAGTTAGATTATAATTATATTAGTTAAGATTATTATACAATTCTGTTAAGTTAGTTTAGTATTTTTAATTTTGTGTTCAGGTTTTTTAGTATTAGCCTAGTTTTAAAGTAAGTAAACCTATTTTTTAATGTTTGTTTTGTGAACCACTCTATTGTTTTGGGGTCAACCTGTAAAATAGTGTGTGCGTGTTAAATAAATAAATAAATAAATAAATTTCAAGTAACCCAGACTCAAATACAGACACGTGGCTGATGCTGAGACAATCTCAATAAAACTTTTTCCGTCCCGGGCATTGAGCCCAGAAACCCTTTGCTCATTTGCGATTCACTAGACCAACTGCGCAGCCCGTCCAAAACTAATACATATTTATAATATCAAGACAAAAAACTATCTACTAAACTAAATACATAAACAAGTCCCGGCGGCTACTACAGAAACAAGAACAGTTTTTCGGAGAAAAATAATTGTCCCTTTTCTACCTAATTTTGTGTAATATTTTGCTTATAGAGACACCTTTTGTTACCTTATTTAACTCTTGACAGTTTGTTGTCTGCTTAACAAAGTGTACTAACAAGTTGACGTAGATAAGAAAATGTATTACCTCGAAGAATTTGTAGACAAGCTTCTTTTATTCAATAAGATATTTTTAATAAACAAGGTCTGAAAGTATCTAGTCTAGAGGGTTTGTATGCTATAGCATATATAAATAAACCCAAGTGTCTAACTCGCTTAGCGCTTTTACGCACTAGCGGTTAACCGCAGGGGCGGCTAACCGCGCGTCTAGCCGCCTGTCCAATTTAATATGCTTGTACGTACAGTCAACAGCAAAAGTAGATGATCAAAATCAGACATTCAGTACTAATGAACGGAGTTCGCGTCATAACTGTGTGGCGTCGAAGTGATTCAAAAGTATGTGTGTGACAATCACATACTTTTAATAAATAAACTAGTAATAAATTATATAAATTAGTGTTAATAAATTTGTATTGAATTTCTGATTTTGATCATCTACTTTTGCTGTTGACTGTACTAAACCGCCACAAAATTTCAACCGCGGCGGTTGAATGGAGGGCCGCGGCCCGCTTCGCGGCTAGCCGCCATCTTGTGTATACGCACTGGCGGTCAGTTTGCGGCGAGCCGCCGGCAAAGAGTAAAATAATATAGGCCGCCGGTGAAGTATGCACGTGTTTTGAGTTGCGCAGCCATGAAATTCGACACAGAGAAATGCATTGTTGAAATTCAACAACGAGAAGCTATTTGATGTCATATAAAACTGTTAGTAATTCCTCAAATGACAAAACACTCATTCTAACATAGCCGAAAAAAAATTCTCGGTGTTCTTGAAAACAACTTGTGAACTGGCCAAATTCGTTGAGTGTTTCTAGTAAAGGATGAATCCAGTATCTTTTTTTATTTTTCTTTCGTTGTTTTCGGGAGTAAATATAAATAACACAAGCTATCTCGATGGCGTCCATTTTGTTTATGGGCCACGCGCCTTCGAGCGGTCCAACCGCTTAACGCGGTTTCATCGCGGCTGACCGCTATGGCAGCCAACCGCAAAGAAACCGCGATGAAACCGCGTTAAGCGGTTGGACCGCTCAAATGTACCGCCAAGGCGGCCAACCGCTAGTGCGTAAGGACCTAAACGTTTCAAATAGAGTATAGTAGTGACATCTATTGGCGATAACTGCAATAAATACTAGCTCTTTCCGCCGATAGATGTCGTGCACTACGCTTCGACAACTAGTTCTGGTTTCTGTTACAAGAGGCCGCAACAACTTTTTTGATTTTTTTGACTACAAAAATTTTGCATTTTTAAGTTTTATCTTAAGACGGGCCTTCAAGTTGTAAGTGAGTTCATAGTAGAATACCTAGTAGAAATACCTAGTGGAAAGTACCTTGATACTATTTATGCATAATAAGTTAACACCATTAACTTGTAATAAGTCTTTTTTTAACAAAATCATAGTTCAATTTTAAATGTGGAATATTGAAGTTGATGAAAATAAATTCATAACACTACCTGCTCGTGGTACCTACACCTATGTAGTTTAAAATATACCTACTTTTAGAAGCCTGCACTATGTCGTTGGGCTATTGGTTTATTCATGACTAGCGACCCGACCCAGCTTCGCATGGGCCTATAGCCTTCCTCGGTAAATGGACTATCCAACACAAAAATAATTTTTCAATTCGAACCAGCAGATCCTGAGATTAGCGCGTTCAACCAAACAAACAAACAAACAAACTCTTCAGCTTTATAATATTAGTATAGATATAGATTAAATAGAATAATGTAATTATAATAATATTTATTTGTTCAAGTCTTAAACCAATTTAAAATTATTGTACCTACATTAGACTTTGTAAGTTAGTGGCAAGATACAAAACATGTTTGTACAAAACTGGGCTTCTTCTAGGAGGATTCCCGTGCTTTGAGCACCAGTTATTTCCATCACCACTGGAAGTAACTGGTGCTTCCACAGTCGGTGGTCATGCTAGCATGAAGTTTCTGATGAAACTTATTTTTTTTACGTCAAAGTTTCTGTTTCAGTTCCCAAAGCAAGGGTTGTTAACCCAAGCTCTATATCTCACTATATCAACGAAGAAAACAATAAAAATATTTCGTGACACGTAAACGAAAATGACTTTACAAGGCTCACGAGTCACGGCAACACTCAATGGTCAGTGTTGCCATAAACATGTGCCTTTATGTCTTTATTCGTTTATGACGTCACTTGTTGTTCTGGGATTTAAATTTACCAACATTGCCAGTGTAAATAAGTTGTAAGTGTGTATCGTAAAATAACTTCGTATTACGATTGTTTTGAAGAGATCGTTCAAGGGAATGTATAGAATACGTGTTGGACATTAACTTTAATTATATGTTCTAATTACTTTTCAGAAGGCATGAAATGTTCCCAAAGTTTTTGACATCAAAGATTGACATTTTGATTTAATGTATACGCGTGTGTGCCAAGTTTTTGAATAAGACATATTCAAAAACTTGGTAAACTTTGACAAACGAATGTTGTTTTTTATTCTGATGAAATATTTAACTTTTATGAAAGACTACCAAGAAAGACGGTGATTAGGTATTACAGAGTTCCTATATCAGTGTTACAAAGTAAGATAACTCAATTAATGTAAAGAGAATTTAGTCGAGTGAGTTTGCCCCTCTAAAGTAATAAAGAAACGTAGGCATTAAGATCCCAAGACAAGTTAATTCAATTCCCAATTCAGTATTTTTCACGCGTAAGCTTTACTTATTCAGCGGAAAAATTTACACAAATTCATGTAACATTTATGTACCGTACTTAATTCGGGCCACGAAATCAACATTCCGAGAAACGCTCCGACAATGAGAGCGGACTAAATCGTTCACCGAATGTATTCAGCATCAGCAAACCGTATCAGCTAGCGCGATAAACAATGAAAAATGATCTCTGAAACAACAACCTGAATCCCACCTTTCCTCCAAAAGAATAAGACTGAAATTACTTCTGAAAGTAATAAGGAAAACGCTTAGAGCAACAGCGTAAATATTCAAAAGACATCAATCCACATGCCAGGTGGGAGAAAACAATCAATCTCTGATTTTTCGTGACGAAATCTATCTGCCTCTTTCTTTCGTATAGTAAATTGATGGGAGTGAACAAGAGGGTGAGGTGATGTAGAAATAATCGCAGCAAGTTGAGCACGCGAAGTTTTCTATACATTTTTTGTACGTTTTATTTCTGAAAAAGTTGGAGTATTTTATTTTGTTAGGTAATTACTAATGTTGGAGGTAGTTACGGGGCAGGCTGTAGATTGTACATTCATGAATATACGATGTAACCTACTTACAAGTTTCGCACGTTTTTATGTTAAATAAAGATATAGAAACAATGATTAGTATTTTCTCTACGTCCTTTAGGTAGTCGTGAAATGTGAAGCTGGGACGGAAACACTCCAGATATAGTTAATATTACACTCAGATTATCAAACAAAAGGCAGATAGATAGTGCGGAACACTGCGAGTGAAGCCACAAAAACAAAATGAATAGGTACTGAATATAAACAAATGTTTCCTTGGACGAAGACATTTAATAATAATTCTCGCGAGACCTTATGCAATGATTGGTAACGAAACCATACCGTGATTCAGGATTTCGAGCTCACTGTACAACGCCATCTAGTTACAAATTTAGAACTATAATTATTTTCAGGTACAATATCTGTTTGTGATATTTGTTTAATGCACGATTATACAGGTACATAGGTACAATCTCGTGATTGTATTCGCTTTTGAATTTTTATTTGTATCAGTATTTGTTTTTTTTAGCGATGCTTCGCTTCGTGCTTGTATGACTCGTCTCAGTAAAGCGCAAAGCGAATTGTAGGTATTCGTTTTTTAATTTGTATTTGCTTTGGTGGCTTCACTCTCAGTGTTCCGCACGGTCTATCCGCCTTTTATTTCATAATCTGAGTTATTACAACTCATAATTATCATGTCAACCTTTGCACGCCCACTGCTGGGCATAGGTCTCCCCAAGGGGGAGCCGTTATTGCCATGCTTGACCGATTCATGTTGGCGATCGCAGTAGGAGTTATGGTACTCAGAAGGACGCCGCTGCCCATCCTCTGGTTAATATCCTTTTGTCGCCTTCTACGACACCCACGGGTAGAAATGGGGTGGTGTTATTCGCGACCGGCACCACACGGCTACTCTTTATCTGCTGTTGTCTGTGTCATTGGACCAGCACTCCAGATGCTACATAACCTCATCTGATATATTAGATGTTAGACTCCATCCCCAAGATTATCATTAACTAGCTGATGCCCGCGACTTCGTCCGCGTAATTGTCGGTTGTCAGCAGGGGTTTAATTATTTTTGCATGGATTTGCGGGGTTTTAACTTTTTTGTACAAAACCCTATTTTTTTCTAAAATAAAAGTAGCCTAAGTTACTCCTTATAACATCAGCTATCTGCCAGTGAAAGTCCCATCAAAATCGGCTCAGCCGTTTCAGAGATTAGCCGGCACAAACAGACAGACAGACAGACAAACATTTTTTAAAATTGTTTTTTTGGGATAGGTACCATACTTACTTTCATATGCATTTAGTGTAACGCTGTTATTTGGACATTACAAACAGTCACTTCAATTTTATTTATTTGTATAGATATAGATGTGTCATTAGACCTCTGTAGGTTGCATGTGACCGCAATGGGCTCCTCCTAAAGACAATGCCTCTTATTTTATCTATATTTTTTTTTACTTTTAGGCAAGCTAAATTCTCGTGGCTAAGTTAAAGCCGTACAGATCAATCGGTCAAAGGTTCGCTAGCCGCGGTCGATCTGTGGATGGGTGACCATCCCTTTCATACCGAGTTCCCTCCGTGCCTCGGAAAGCACGTAAAGCCGTTGGTCCCGGCTGTCATTTGTAGATCTTTGGCAGTCGTTATGGGTATAGTCAGAAGCCAGAAAATATGACAACCAGTCTTACCAAGGGGTATCGTGTTACCCAGTAACTGGGTTGTGGAGGTCCGATAGGCAGTCGCTCCATGTAAAACACTGGTATTCAGCTGCATCCGGTTAGACTGGAAGCCAACCCATTACTTGGGAAAACGCTAGGCAGATGATGATGATGAGGCAAGCTAAATTCTACCAAAATCCATATCCATACTCTCCATACTCCATACTAATTATTATAAATGCGAAAGTAACTCTGTCTGTGAGGTTTTCACGACAAAACAGCTTAACTGATACTGATGAAATTTGGTATGAATATAGCTTGAACCCCGGAAAGGACACAAGTTACTTTTCAACCGACTTCAAGAAACTGTATGTTGTCGTTTTTATTTTGTTTTGTATAATATATTTGTTACGCGATTTCTCCGGCAAATGTGAATCGATTTTGATTATTCTTTTTCTTATGGACACACATGACTTTAGATTTGGAAGTCGGTGACAATTAAAGACAACAAACAGAACAAAGCCACTGACTTCCAAATCTAAAGTTGTGTGTACTGTGCTAAAGTTATTCAGGTACTTATCACTTTTTGCATTTTGAAGGCGGTTGTCTTTTTTGTGAAAAAGCTTTTTTAGTTCGTAAATTCGTGTGCATCCGCGATAACCGACATTCACGAGGACAAAGTCGCGGGCAAAAGCTAGTCTAAACTAATACAAAGAGGAAAGATTTGTTTGTTTGTTTGTTACGATTTAACTCAAAAACTACTGGTCCGATTTCAATAATTCTTTCACCATTATAATGCTACATTATTCCTGAGTAACATAAGCTATATTTATCATTTGGAAAAATTAGGGATCCTTAAGAAAATTCACGCGGACGAAGTCGCGGGCGAAGTGCTAGTGTGCTATAATTAATAGGTCAGTGTACGACTAAAACTTATACTTAAATAGATTCAAGATAAATCAGCATCAAATATCTAAAATATTGACGTAAGTTAAAAGTAACAAACACAATTATCTTTTCTCGTAAACCACCAAACTTTGTTACAAATTTGGCAGTTTCTGCGAAAAGGTCACGTTCAAATGCCAAATCGATATTTTAGGGTTAGGGTCAATAAGGTTAATAAGACTTCAATGTCAAAATTTGCTACCTACTTTTAATTATTGTCAACACTTAGAGCTCTTTTTTTCAACCTTACTGTAATACATATTAATATCTATTCATACAAATAAATAAAATTGAAATGTCTGACATCAGTCTTTTTTTTTGTCATTTGATAGGCATACGTTTGACCACTATCTCACCAGATGGAAAGCGATGATGCGGTCTAAGATGGAGCACGCTTGCCTAGAAGTAACCTATTCACTCTTGACTTAAGGGGGTACCGAGCAAAATCATTCAAAACAGTCGTCACTGTTAAAGTGATATAATCAATACTTTTACCATAATTGCCATAAAAAATATGTAATGAATACCACAGTGAATGTGTTAACCGATTATCGTTGGCAAAAAATAAGAATACTGTTTAATTTAATAAACAAAAATACGTAAAGTTGTACAAAAATCTTTAAAAAAATCTCGTATTTAGTTGAGTTTTGTTAGTAAACTGTATTTTTTTTTCACAAACTTGAATTCATATTAATCTTTAACATTCATACTACAATTTGTAGTTTTTACATTTTCGAAATGTCGCTTAGTTATTTTATTATTAATTTTTCGCGCTGTTTTGAATCATACGCATCGTATGTATGTATGATTCAAAACAGCGCGTCAATTAAAACAAAAATTAATAATAAAATAACTAAGCGACATTTCGAAAATGTAAAAACTACAAATTGTAGTATGAATGTTAAAGATTAATATGAATTCAAGTTTGTGAAAAAAAAATACAGTTTACTAACAAAACTCAACTAAATACGAGATTTTTTTAAAGATTTTTGTACAACTTTACGTATTTTTGTTTATTAAATTAAACTGTATTCTTATTTTTTGCCAACGATAATCGGTTAACACATTCACTGTGGTATTCATTACATATTTTTTATGGCAATTATGGTAAAAGTATTGATTGTATCACTTTAACAGTGACGACTGTTTTGAATGATTTTGCTCGGTACCCCCTTAAAGATTCCCGGGTTGTAGCTATCAGGAAACACAGACTCAGGCAGGGAATTTCACTCCTTAGCAGTACGCACAATGAATGTGTTCCCAGAACGTTTTGTGCGTGTGGGTGCGATCCACCATGTACCGGTGGCGCATCGCCGTACGTCTTGTGGTCCGATGATGGAACGGGCTCGGCGGAATTAAATTATGCAATTCCGTCGCACACTCCCCAAAATGCAACCGATAGAAAACCGACAGGCCAGCAACTCGGCGTCGATGCTCAAGACTTTGGAGCTTTGACTCGACGAGCCTATCATTGCCAATGATCCTCTTGGCTCGTTTTTCAATTGACTCAAGGGCATCAAGCTGGTATCTAGCAGATCCGTCCCAAAGTCCGTCGAAAAAATGTAAGTAAAAACGGAAAGTATATACGTTAATACCAACTTTTTTTAATGTTTATCTGTTTGCCTGTTTGTTCCAGCTAATCTCTGAAATGGCAGGACTGATTTTGACGTGATTCACTGACAGATAGCTGATGTTATAAGGAGTAGCTTACGCTACTTTTATTTTACAAATAAATAGTGAAAAGCGCAAAGAAATCTGATAACCGAATCTTTAGGAAATTCTGACATACTAGAAACCCACCATCACCTGAATACCTTGATCCCATTTTATACCAAGCCAAGTTGCTTATATAGCCAAACATGAATCAGGAAGACAATCAATCCCTTTTAGGGTAAAACCGTGATAATACGAATTCAAATTCAAAGTGTTTTAGTACGTGCAAACAATTTGTTAGTAGAGCGCACGTCAGGCTCTGATAGAGTCACGTAATAAACGTAGAGTTCCAACACTGTACGTCACTACGTACTCTACATACTTTGTAGAGTTCTCCTTTAAAATTCTCTTGAAGATTAACGACGACTTTAATTTTTGTAAAGATAATTTAGAAGAATATGGTGGATTTACAACTCTAATTCCGTTAAATATGGTTCTGACTCCATTGGAAATATGGGTTAATGATCTTATTCGGAAATACAGTAACATAAAGTTAAAAAAAATAAGTAATAAAGTTTATAATACATCTTGCATCTATTTATATTTTTTAAGATGTACCTACAGTTAACATTTAATAATAACATTATTATTATTACTAATTGTATTTTCTCTTTTTTAACAGGTAAACATAATCTGCAGAAAAGATTGGAAAAAAATACTACAAGTGGCAAGTTTTTGAAACCAGTTTATAAAACACAAAAATACCTAAGTATCTACAATTCACACTTCGAATAAATTTAAAATGTCGTTAAAGTTTATTAAGAATTTAAATCTAATTGGCATTTGGATAATTTAAAAGTCAAAGAAATTAGAAAAGCATCAGAGAAAGTACTTGAGGAGCTTTGCAAATTACTGCGAGCTAAGAGGTCTGGTTCATAATTAATTAGATTCAACTTTATGTTAAATAGTTAATTGAGATAACACTTTATAAGGAAGGTGTTATATTCAGACCAATTTGGAGTATTCCCTGATCTTTGATTTAACATTAATTCTTCCAAAACTTGTCAACTCATAAACTTTCAATAAATTTGAGGATACGATTGGCGCAGTGGTTGAGAGATCGGCTGCTGCGCAACGTGTCGCGGATTCGATTCTCGTCGTACAAATATTTCTTTGGTCGACACATAGATGTTCTGGGTCTGGCTATTTGTGATTGTGAGTTTATATGTTTGTAAACGCATCCACGATTCAGGAGAAATGGCCAGCGTGGGCCAAAGTTTAAAAAAAAAAACAATAAATTATGTCAAATTAATTTAAATCGTCAAAAGTGTTACATGGTCATGGTCTGTCATTCAAAATCCATGCTTAGAAGAGATTTAAAACTAATTACCGTTAAAATAATCATTACAATTACATCGAAATATGATACACATGTTTATGTGGATTGGTTCGTTTTGAAAAAACTACAACATCCATTTCAATAATGTCAATAATGTAGTGTTCAATAATGTGTAAGTACACATTCACTTCCATTAAAGTTTTAAATGATTAGTATACCGAAAAAGTGGTACTTTAAACAGCACAAAATATTAACACTACCTAGTCTGTACATAATGGAAGTTGCTGTGTTTGTGAAGTCGAACCCAAATCGTTTCAAACGTCTGGCTGACGTAGTTCCTCGTAATAGACGTGACAACAACTTACTATGCTCCTACCCCGCCAAAACAGCACTAATGCGCAAGAGTGTTTACTGCATGGCTTCAGTCATTTATAATAAACTGCAGCTTTGGAGAGAAATGCCTCTATCATTATTTAAAATCAGACTCCGAAGCTTTTTAACCCATAAAGCATACTATACTGTCAGCGAATTCCTTACTGAGAAATCATTTTGAATAAGCATTGTCTATCTTTATAATATAAATTGTGTTACATTACAGTGATCTAGATAAGTTGTGTTGTTGCCTTTATTGTTTTAGAGTCAAATTATAATTATCTGTTCATCACCATGTACTGTACCCGTATTTGCAAAATAAATGACTTACTTACAATAATTGACTAAATTAAAGCGAACCATTTGGACGTGTAAATGCACAACTTGCACAAATTCATTATTCCCGGAGAATTCACTTGAATTATTCAGCGATACAAATGAAATTTTTAATCATCTTGATAAAATGTCGCCAGTTTTTAATATTAAATCTCATTGCATTACTTTTTTCCGCAATGCAATTTGCAATTTTCTGCCGACGACAGACGTTGCAAATCTCAACGTTGTCACTTTGCAGACATTCCCTTCACTTACAAACGTTCCTGAAATGTTTACTTTACTCTTATTCCGTGCTAACCTTTATTTATTTCTGCTGTATTTGGAAAATACGTGGTTCGTATCTGTGGCATAGGAGGACAAATCTAATTATTTTTAGGGGTTTCAAACCTTAATTGGAAAACGGATTACTGAAAATCCTAGAGTAACGGATTTTAGTTTACTTTTGCAGGTTTTTCGGTTGACATTGAGTTGAATTTAATAGAATATTGGATTAGTCTCCCGTGTGGTGCCGGCCGCGAATAGAACCACCCTATTTCTACCCGTGGGTGTCGTAGAAGGCGACAAACGGATATTAACCAGAGGATGGACACCAGCGTCCTTCTGAGTACCATAACACCTATCGCGATCGCCAACATTCATCAGCCAAGCATGGCGATTACGGCTGAATGGCGGCCCTCCTTGGGGGATCCCTATGCCCAGCAGTGGGCGTCTAAAGGTTGACATGATGATGATGACGTCATATTTTTGACCATAGCTTTAAGACCTCTTAAATCTTGCAAGGAGAGTCCTCCATCAGCCTCCAACCGATAACTGGTCCTCTCTACTGGTTGGTCGACTAGTAATAGGTATATTACAATCACAGTACCTACACAAAGTTGGACTAAATAAGTTTAGAACTACCCATATACCTATAGTGTGAAATAAAGCGTCCAATCCCTGAACTTCAAAAACTCACCTTCGGAAAACACCCGAAAATGTAAAACAGGTTTATCAACGTCACACTGCGGACCTTCTATAAAACTGAGTGGGCTTCGTCTGCAGACATATACAAAGAAAGAAGAAAAGGCTCACTCATCTCAATACGTTATAAGGTCATACAGAGGACGTTCTTTCTTATGTTTTCAGGATGTTGGCAGCATAGCTAGTAGAATAACCTTTCTTTTTGTGGCTATACAATGTCACGCAAAAATGAGCATTAACTACGTATTATTAAATTTTACAATACTGTAAAGTAGTGCTGTAGGCCAAGGATTCCTTTTTATAATAATAATAATATGTGGGGACATTTCACACATGGCCATCTGATCCCAATCTAGGGAAACCCTGTACTATGAGTATCAGACAGCTGATATACATACACATATACATTTTTAAATACATACTTATATAGATAAACAACAACCAGACACAAGGCAAACACAAGTGCTCATCACACAACTGTTGAACCTGGGCGGGATTCGAACACGCAACACACTTCGTAAGCAGTCAATCGCTGAACCACTGCGCTAACCGTGTTGTCCGGTTGTCCCTATTATCATTCATGCTACTAGGATATTACTACGGGAATAAATATAATGACCACCAAAAATAGTAAATGATCACCAAATCTTAGGACCCTTAAGTCCCCCCTGGAGCGGATCCAACATGGTTAGGTTAGAACTGTGACCCCCTACGCACGAGGCGAGCGAGCGTGCCGCCGCAGCGGCCGCCGAGTGCCAGAACCAAATCGCTTTTTACAATCAAACTCATACATTTCTACAATACTTTGGTTAAATGTTGGTGATCATTTACTATTTTTGGAGGTCATTTACTATATCTGAACGTTCGTTAAACATAAGCCTGTTAACATTAACATTCATGCTACTTGGATATTACTGACTAAACGATAGGAAACCCAGATTGGTTCTGTAATATCCTTCAAGTGGTGCGTTAGTGCGATCAATGCTTGTTCTATCACTAAATAAAAAGAGGTTTATACCCTGTTGTAGCACACCTAAAGGCTACTGTTGTGATAGTGACCTCGTACATAAAGGCTGCCTACTACCACGGAGATCGTTTACATACGTTTAGTGTCCCTTCTGCCTCCAGTAAGGTATCAACATTTTTACGTACGCCGATGTCACAGGGTTCCTATATAAATGCAAATGCGGTGACCCTTTGTTACGGAGACCTTACAAAGTAAATTTGATGGTACATTACTTTTATTGGCAATGTTGGCGAAATTCGGAATATTTTTTTGATTTTATTTTGACCCGTTTTGGGTCAAATTGTGCTGTGATTTTGATGTTAGGTGAGACAGGTGTTGGAACTGATACGTTTACGCGGAAGTGTGAACATAAACGAGTTAGTTTTGTTTCCTTATTTTTCTTTTTAGCGTATCCACGGTAAATACACAGTTATGTGTTATGTGTGTGTGAGTGTGTGTGGATATGAATGTATGTATGAGTGTGTTTGTCAAAATTTTAGTTTGGCCTAATATTTCACCAGCCACGGCCATCGCCATTTTGACGACACGGTTGGCGCAGTGGCTGAGCAATCGACTGCTGCGCAGCGTGTTGCGGGTTCGTTCTCACCCAGGGTAAATATTTGTGTGATGAGCACTTGTGTTTGCCTTGTGTCTAAGTATTGTTAATCTATATATGTATGTATTTAAAATGTATATGTGTATGTATATCAGCTGTCTGACACCTATAATACAGGGTCTCCCTAGTTTGGGGTCAGATGCCCGTGTGTGATTATGTCCCCACATATTATTATTATTTACTGACGCAGTCATTAGGTCCTTTTGTGCAGGTGACAGGACCATGGCATACCTACGACACTCCATACAAACGAAACGATTTAATTACATACACTACTACCAAAATAACAGTCTGTACAAATACGTGCGTGTGTGTGCGTGTCTACGCGCCGCTTGAAATAAAAGCAGTTTCCAGAGCACGTACCACGCGGGAAGAGGTGAGGAATAGTGTTTCGGAGGGAGGCGGGGTGTGTCGCTACTGTACGGTAGAACTAAAATGTATTCTGTGGCCATGGTCTGCGGAGAGACGCCGCTTAAGCACTGAAGATTGGCATAATCTGAAACCCTGTGAAGATGGAATCAGAATTCATTAATGATAGAGCTTGTTTGCATTTCATAGTAGGTTAAATTATCGGTGAAGAAAGCAAAAAAAAAATAACTTAAACTGAACTAGGGCAGTGGACCTCTAGAAAAATGTAAAGCATAAAAGAGACTGAAGACTATTACTGGCCATTAATGATGTCCCTAGTACCTATGTGTGTTATCAGACATGTCTGCTGTCACGCATATACCAAGAGTGCCTAGCCATCGCTAAGAATACAGGCCTCTGTTAAATCAATCTCTAAACACTCTAAATTCAAACAAAATGAAATAATCCATATCCTTATCCTTATTTCCTTACTATATTACTATATCATCACCTAATATTATAAATGCGAAAGTAACTCTGTCCGTTACGCTTTCTCGATGAAACGGCTCTACCGATTTTGATGAAATTTGGTATGAAGGTAGTTCGAACTCTGTGGAAGGACATAGGCTACTTTTTTCTGCATCTGCTATAACCGACATTCACGCGGACGAAGTCGCGGGCCAAAGCTAGTATAATATAAAATGTACCTACAGCATCAACCTAAATAATTGGGACGCGCCGACCCAGTTTCCCGCCGAAACTTTCGGAAAATATACGAAAATAATATGAAAACAGTGAAACCCGGGTTCCGTACTGCCACCTCGGAGTTGGACAACATGAGCTTGTTCCATTAATTCACTTTTTTGTCGAGTAGAATTTTTTGTATCATGTGCGTAGATCGCAATCAAAAACGTGTTATGAAATTGGACATAAAACAAAGAATTTAATAAAGGTACCTGTGTGTAATGAAACATATTTGCTTGATAACGGATAACACCGTGACTCGTACTAGGGAAACATAGTGCATGTGATAAATGTTTTGATGAAACGATGGTCATTGATCCACCTTATACGAGGACTCAAGGCTTTGCTGAACCCATGCACTAACACGTAATAATTTAATTATATTAACGGTTTGTAGACTTGGAGTTCCATAGCTATTGTTAGATGGCCTGATAAAATACATATTAATTGTTAATATGTTACTAGCTTTTACCCGCGACTTCTGAATGTCGGTTATCGCGGATGCAAACGAAGAGAGTATCCTATAATTATCTTCACCCAGGGTTCAAGCAATCTGCATGCCACAATCAACGATTTAAATCCCCTGGTTCCCGATAACAACCCAACTTGATGATTCTACCTTCTGTCATTGTCAACTGACAGATCGCAGATTGAAGGTTCAAAATGCGATTTCCAAGAGATTAAGAATTAGAATTTATTTATTTGCAAGAATGTAGTTTTACATAGTACGGTACGTAGTACTATTAAGTATTCTGTGGTACGGTGATAATGTTTTTCAGGTTCTATACTGTTCTGTTGTTTCTAATTGTAAGGATATTTATATATAGTAAAACAAACGAAACAAACAAATAATAAGAATAGTATTTCAGCCCCCGACCACGACACTCTAATTTGACATTCTACGCTAAATGCCTTTTGAAACAAAACAACCGCAATATTTTCATAACCGTTTCATCCATTCCGATTCAGAACACTAAAAGCCCACTATCCATATATTGCACAAATGTCATCCGCTGAAAAACTAGCGGCGGAGTACAAGGGGTGGCACAAAAAATGGCTGCCATCTGTGGTAGATAACAATTTCGATTTCCCGCATACTGATGGTATGTTAGATACGTTTGTGTTTCATGTCACTGTGTGTATTGGGATGTTATTGGTTTTGGGTTCACAAAGATCTATGTATAGCAATTTAGTTATTATAATAGTAATAAATTCTATTGTCAGGCTACTGAGACCCATAGAAAAAAAACCGGACAAGTGCGAGTCGGACTCGCTCACCGAGGGTTCCGTACATATTTATAGGTACATTTCCATACTAATCCATACCTACTATCCATACTTTAATCTACTTTATCAACGCTAATATTATAAATGCGAAAGTAACTCTGTCTGTTACGTTTTTACGACAAAACGGCTGAACCGATTTTGATGAAAATTGGCATGAACATAGCTCAAACCCTGAGGAAGCGCATAGGCTAGTTATAAATAAAGACTATATTTCTTATGATTTAATTACAAATGTATAGTTTTCAGACTTTTCCCTGTACTTGTAGTATAAGATGATATTACTAACCAAATTTCATAGTTCTAGGTCAACGGGAAGTACCCAATAAATTTTGATTCTCTTAAGAGTGTCGAAATATACGTTTTTTTTTGGCATAAATGGCCGTCTCCTTTTTTCACGTTAACATGGAAGTTTGATTTTTTTACAACATCAAGGGACCGTAGACTTAAGTGTATGGTTTTAATTTCAACTCGATACCTCCACGCATTCTCGAGATAAAGGGTCTTGACAGACAGACACACGGTTCCGTTTTTTTCTTTTGAGGTACGAAACCCTAAAAATACACAAATAATCTTAGATAATCATAAACTAATACATATCAAAAAACCTTATCAACTCGGCGTCGTGTTTTGCTGCGTGGTGTCGCGTAACCGTCCTCGGAAACGTCAATATACGACACCTTTAGACCAAAAATCCTCCTTCAAAAAGGTCTGCAGATGTTGAGTTTGAACTCGTACCACGAACGTCATATAGTTGTGATGAGATTCCAACGCTTCAACCCTCAGAGTCCAGTCGGTCTCCACCCTCAAATAACCGTGGTGTAATGCAGCCGCGAAATGTACAGCTGCGTCGTAGGCACAGCAGGACCAGCAGAATTGGGCTTTTTCTTCTCTACTTGCTTGCTTTCTTCGTGCGGTGACCCCATTACTACCCGTGGGTGTCGTAGAAAGCGACAGAAGAATATTGATCAGAGGATGGGCAGCAGCGTCCTTCTGAGTACCATAACACCTACTGCGACCGCCAACTTGCATCGGCCAAGCATGGCGATTACGGCTGAACACCTCCTTGGGGAAGACCTTTGCCCAGCAGTGGGCGTCTAAACGTTGACATGATGATGATGTTGGTCGGTGTTCAATTTTTAATCCGCGACTTCGTCACACGACATTCACACGGATGAAGTCGCGGGCAAAAGCTGGTATACCATAAAACATTATCTTTTGATACTCCACATTAGTATAGAATGCTGCATATTTGTAATCAGACCAGTATTTCCAGAAATTACCTCTAACAAACGAACAAACACACAACCTTTACCTCTTTATAATATTAGTAAACAGACTAGTAGGTAGATATATTCTGTGGTAGTTAAGAGCGTGTATTCGATTCGTGACGAAAACTAAAGAAAGATTAAGTCTTGAAAGGGAACTACAGAGTAAAAGTATAATTTTTAATTATGGTTTTTTAAAGCGAAGACTATCCTTTCATAGCGTTTTAGGAAAATAGACGTCAGAGTTAACTTTCAGGACGAATACAACCATTACACTATGCCAAAATATTATGTTTTATGCATTTTTCCAGCAGGATATACAGTCTTAAATTCTACTACAGACCCAAAATTACGAAAATTACTATTATGTTTTAAAAAACAATATTGAAAAAGTACAAAACCGGTTCACTTTGACAATTTTTTTTCACCAGTATTTGAATAAAAACCTGACATATTTTATGGAAAATAAAGGTTATGTTTAATATACAGAATATTTTTCAGTCCGTTATACGAACTCATTTATTTTACACAATTACTTTAAAAAGCACTGTAAAACATGTCGCGCTGTCGTTTGCCGATCAATTTCAATGATTCGTGCTTATTTCGTGCGTATTTTTTTTTCTGATGCTCACATACAGTTCGTTGTATTGTACTAGTGTGAGTCAATGCTGCTACGTTCTAGCAAGCGTTCGGATTTCGAGATGCGCTAAATCGAATACGCGCCCTTAATTACAAAGCTTTTCATGCATTAAATGCGTACAGACGTAATCCGTTGCTAATTAATGACGTATTAAAGGCTGCGGTCACTCGCATCCTACCCCCGGATCTGCAGTGCGTCGCCTATGTGCACCGGAGCGTGAAGGTATGGACTGAACACTTGAACTACAATAACCGACCTTACTGCTACGACATAAAGGCGCCGTCAATATCAAATGTTTCTATATCAGATACGCTGATCTCGCCATCTGTGACATCTGCCCCATTGCCCTCATTCGGATGTGTTGCTAGTAAGACGTGGTTGGGAAGTGATTTCAATAGCGAATGTGATTTGTTTGCCGCCGTATAATATGGTAAATACGATAATTCTTCGACTTTTCTTTTGAGACGAGCCCGCCACTCCGTTCCCATACCACTGTAACTCGTGAAAGCCAGAATCAACAATTGTGACTACCAGAAAAATGCCGAGCCAATGAAGCTCGACGAGTCCCGAAGAAATTGTCTCGGATCCTGCAACAAAATAATTCTCCGACTATCAATAGATAGGCAAAACCACGGAATAATAAAAACAAGAGGAAGTGCCCTTAGTCTTACTTAATACTGGATCCAGTGTCGCCAAACTCACACATTTGCAAATTAAAATGTACTTGCAATACACAGAAAACGATGATAAAATTGGCTACAAATTATAAACGCAACTTTGGCGAAAAGCTTATTTATTGTTGTTTGAAATTAAACCGTATCACATCTGACGAACGTTGCTATATTAGCGATATGTCACGTCGCTGCAAGTAATTGATCTCGACTGGACCAATGTTGATCATTTCCACATAATTGTGCCACACGTTCGATGGCTGCGTGGCACTTCCCCTTGTTTTTATTATTCCGTGGGCAAAACATTAATAACTAGCACTTTGCCCGCGACTTCGTCCACATAATTTTTTACAAACTTACAAACTAACAAATAAATTGTACCTCTTATTTTCTGGTCTCCTGGTACCTAGGGCCACATTTGTACCAGGACATTGACCGCGACTTCGTTTGAGTAAATTTTCTCGAGGATCTTTGATTTTTTGATAATGTTATATAGCCTATAGCATTCAGGGATAACATAGCTTCCTATTGGTGCAAGAATTTTTGTAATCGGATGAGTAGTTTCGGAGATTACCCCCTACATACAAACTTACAAACTTTTACCTCTTTATAATATTATAGTATAGATAATATATTTATTTGCAATTAAATACACACAGAAAAACACAAGCATTACACATAAGACTATTTAGATGCTAGCTTAGTTGAACTCTGGTACCCAAATTAAAATTTAACTTATGTCAAGGGTACCAGGGCCCTCGCACTTATTAACACAATTTAATATTAGCTTCTGAGCGGAACGTGTTCACGTAAGTGAAGTTGTACACATATATTTCTTTACATACTTTGTGAAACAGTTTTTATGCAAAGAAGATCTAGGTCAAAGGTACTTCGCTAAGTACAGATTGCTGAAATATTGCAACCATAATTGATCACATACATAATAAAATAACTATACTCAAAATTTTTATTCCTGATTGTGTCTCTATTAAATTATTACCGGTAGCGTATCACAAAGCTCAAAGTACCTAGTGAATAAAAAAAAAAAAATGCATCACAAAGAAAAAGCTATTAAAAAAACTGGTCAAGTGCGAGTCGGACTTGCGCACGAAGGGTTCCGTACCATTATCTATACAACATTAGACATCCAGCAAAAAAACGGCAAAAAATCACGTTTGTTGTATGGGAGCCCCCCTTAAATATTTATTTTATTCTGTTTTTATGTACCTATTTCTGGCAACAGAAATACATCATCTGTGAAAATTTCAACTGTCTAGCTTTCACGGTTCATGCGATACAGCCTGGTGACTGACAGCCAGACAGACGGACAGTAGAGTCTTAGTCCTGTTTTTACCCTTTGGGTACGGAACCCTAAAAAGTTTTATAAAAATCCAAATTAAACTTTAAGTACAAACAGCAGCTGTATTTGCTCCGGAGCAAGCGCAGTATTAAATTCTTGACTTAACGATGAGTTTTAATGGTTGTCCGTAATTGCTGAAACCGATGCTTTAAACAGACAATTAATTTGAAAATTTCAGCGTTATACTTAAATAAAGTTAGGGCAGCAAGTATTTAGATGAAAATACTTTTTTGCTTTAAAAAATAATTGATTTAACAATGTTTGAAGTTGTTCCGCGGTAAACAACCTTTAGCAATAATGTTCCAGTTTCGTTTTCTGGTTTTACAAATCGTTGCTTACACATTTAGCTAATTCCAACAAAGAAAAAGGGTTTCACTGCATTGCAGTAGGTCGTTAATAGTACCTAACCTTTTTAAGCATGCAAATTGTTATGTCTAATATCAGTTTAATGTTTAACTGGTAGTTTTCTACTAAAGGCACTTAGAAGTGTCAGCTTAAGCACATTGTAAAAACCTTCTCTTTTAAAACACGACTGATCATCATCATCATCATCAGCCTGAAGATGTCCACTGTTGAACAAAGGCCTCCCCCATAAATGGGAGGCTTTGCCATAATCCCCACGCTTGGCAGGCGTCTTGGGGATCGCAGTGAAGTTATTAAGTCACGGAAGCCGCTGCTGCCCGACTTCCGGATTTTCCCTTAGCTTAACTGGTAGTTTTCTACTTTTGCATTTAGAAGTGTCGGCTTAAGCACATTGTAAAAAACCTTTCATTCAAAACGCGGTCTTCATTCGTAGTTTGGACCAACAGACTTGCATTTTTTTTAATTTATCCTCCATACTAAGATTATAAAGAGGTTTGTATGTAGGGGGTAATCTCCGAAACTGCTCATCCGATTTCAAAAATTATTTCACCCATAGGAAGCTACGTTATTCCTGAGTACTAAAGACTATATCCGTGTCCGTATGGTGTCGGACGTAAAGAATAGCACCATCCCATATCTTCCCGTGGGTGTCGTAAGAGGCGACTAAGGGACTCACCAGAGAATGGGCAGCAGCGTTCTCTGTCCCTTTGTAACAACCATACTGCGATCGCCAACCCGCCTGCCAAGCGTGGCGATTATGGCAAAACCCTCCATTTTGGGGGAGGCCTATGTCCAGCAGTGGACGTCTTTCGGCTAAAATGATGATGATGATGAAAGACTATATTGGATTACCAAAAAATAAGACATCCTTAAAAAAAATCACGCCGACGAAATCGCGGGTAAAGTGCTGTATATAATATGAATACCTACATCCTTATATTATCGCCATTTCTTCTTTACACCACCATCTCCATTTAATTGCAAAATAATGCCCGCATAAAGTGTGCAGGTCAACATAAAACGCGGAACGTGGACCACATCGGAACCAGAGCAAGCATGAAGAGCAAAAAGTGTCGAACGTTTCTTAACGACATTTTAACGACCCGGATGGAACGTTTTAAGTGATTCTTTAGGGCTCATAGTGTCACGTTGGTGGGAAGAACATGAAATAGACTTATTAATACTGTTTTTTCCTTTGATGACGCGAAAAGACACTCCAAATGCATCAATATACATGGTCTGCCTAAGTTTATACCAACTGTGTGTGTTGTGGTTTGTAGGACAACTATCAACACATTACTGACCAAATTGGATATATTCTTATGTCTCTTAATTACTAAGGATCTGACTTGTTCCTGGTACAAGGTCGGGGTACACCTGTTAACAGTCAGGTATTTCGACCACTTAAGGCGATAACAAATGACTTTTACAGATTTTAAACTGACAATCACGTCAAAATATGTAGTGTAAATGATTTGAAAAAAAGATATGTTAAACTATAGAGCATTCTCTTAATCATTTAGTTTGTAAATATTGTGAAGTTGTGTCTGACGAGGACAAAACATTAATATTCACACAAAATCTACCAGGTTTATTTAAACAAAACTTTCAATATCTTACAGACAGAGAATTTTAATATCTAATTTTTGGTATACGTCTTTTTTAAAGTTAAAGAATACTACCTTTTATTTAATATTTTCGGCTAAACTTTAAGAGTTTTGGACGCAACACATACGATTATCTGGTCGCTCAAGGTCGCCGGCGCATATCGTCGCCTTAAAATGGTTTATTGTAAGAAAATAATTCCTAATGGCCACCCAGTTCAACCAGCTGGACAAGCAGTGCAGCAACAAAGCGTAGGTTGTCTTTGTTTCAATGTACCAACAAAACCTAAAAATATAAAATGTATGCTCCAACTGAAACATACAGAAAAGAATTTACATCTCACCAGTCGTACAAAGAAAACTGCTGTAACAATGTATGTTACCTATGTCGTCAAAGTTGCTCGCTATTGTTACATCTACGTACAAAGTTACAACAGGTAACTACTGCAGAACAATAAGTTCTTTCATAGTTTATAACTTGTTTTCAGACGGTACGATGCCACGGGAAATGTTAGTTAGCTAGAGCACTCTAGCTCCTCACGTGGGTATAAACGTTATCAAGGGTTGAATTTATTTATGTAGACTTCACGCACAAACGTACAAATTCGGACTTAATGCCTTAAGCATTCCCTACCAGCCAAACAAGGATGGTGAAGACATATAGGTACTTTAACTTACAAAAATACACTCACATATTACATCTAATAATAATAATTATATACTGTACGGACATGAGCCTATACATAAGGTTTACGCTCCGTTCGCCCCTTGGATCTTGCCCCTTACGATTAAAATGTTCCACTCGCCCCGTTTTTATTTATTTTGATATAGTGATTCGCCCCTTGCGGCATTTCCTTGGAAATTTTACCAAAAAAGGTATAGTTAGACAGAAAAATGCATACATTATAAGCAGCGCCATGTTTAATTTAAGTCTATGTTTAGAAAATCTGTGTGTGTAGGTACTTATGACTGCTGTAATCTACATTGTTGTGTTTTTGACATTTTATTCCACAATTTTGATTATTTTAATTTTGTTGATAACAAATCTTAGCAAACTACCAGGAAAGCAGAAATTAACTGGAACTAGGTGTATGTATTTTTCTGTCTAACTATACCTTTTTTAATTTACAAGGAAATGCCGCAAGGGGCGAATCACTACACGAAAATAAATAAAAACGGGGCGAGTGGAACATTTTAATCGTAAGAGGCAAGATCCAAGGGGCGAACGGAGCGTAAACCATACATAATAATGTTGTTCGATGTACTTAATGTGAGCTCGATATTAAACTGAAGACTGACGTACTTGCGTACGTGACGGTGTTACATGATCTTAATTAACAGAATTTGCAGTATTTATAACTACTGGCTCGCAAACTTCTTCGCTGGTGTAGCGGGTGCCGGGAGCCTCAGTAGCGACTGCGTACAACGTGCGGTTGTTGACCGTACACATACCTACTCAAAAATCTATATAAGAAAAGGAAAGAGATTGAGGGGGAACCTATAAATATTTCCCTTAACAAATCTTTCTCTAGTAGCATTTGAAATAAGCTTGCAAAAAAAAAATGTTTCTTTGTCTTTTATAACTTACAGGAAAACATATTATTATTTAGAATGTTTCACTTATCCTATACCTAATACAATAGAAGTTACAATAAAAGTGTACGCAAACAAACTTTTCTTTAACGTTAAAAAAAATACCGCCTCCAATTTTCGTACCTCGGTGTAGGTTGCTATGACGACAGCGGAGGCGTCTTAAGTTGACGGCAGCGCCAATGCGGAAATCGGTACCAACTACGGACACCCTTGTCTTGCGTCTTAGTATGCGTTGCCAACAATAGATGGCGCTGAGATACAGATTCAAGCTGTATTTTATTGTCTTACGCAGATACTGATTTCTTTTTGAAACTTTATTTAAATCAATGGCGAATTTAATTGAAATCTGCTTAAAAGAGTAATTAATCTAAGTTTTATCCGAATTTGGGATAAGCCCAGTACTTATTTACATATTGGTTTTAACTTACTTTCAAAGTGCGTCATTAGTCTTACTAATCTTGAGGCCTCGAAGTTTCCGTCCCAAATCAGTTAAATTTCTAGATTTGTTACATTTCTGAGGTAGGTAATATTAATAAAGAAGATTGTAGGCCGGAGGGACACAATCTTCTTTATGGAATAGAATAGATGGAATAGAATAAAATAGAATAGATTTATCTATGTGTCATAGATTTATTTGTTTGTATGGAAATAGTGTGTAGGTATCTTCCTACTATGCCTTTGCACGGAGTTAAACAACTTTGAGAATTATATATTATATGTCACAGTCAAAACTACTTTTAATATTTAGAAACCCATTAGGTTGGTAGGTTTCTTTTTTGACCCTTTTAAAACTTTGGTTTGGTAGTGATTCTTATAACTAAGGCGTTCCGTATTTTTGATTTTGTAACGCAAACGCGTTTAATCTTAATAAGGGTTTTGACTGAACCCTGTATGGTGTCGGACGTAAAGAATAGCACCATCCCATTTCTTCCCGTGGGTGTCATAAGAGGCGACTAAGGGACTTATCAGAGAATGGGCAGCAGCGTTCTCTGTACCTATGTAACAACCTTACTGCGATCGCCAACCTGCCTGCCAAGCGTGGCGATTATGGCAAAACCCCCCCTTTGGGGTAGGCCTATATTCAGCAGTGGATGTCTTTCGGCTGAAATGAATGATGAAGGGTTTTGACTGAACCCAGTCAAAAGTAGTTTTGACTAGTTAAGAGTTTTGACTGTAAGATATACACTGATAAGGTACTCATATCATTTATTGCATTTCAAAATGCTTTAGGGTGTTTACATAAAATTGTTCAGTACTGACACAATCGGCATCACACACAAGGTAGATAGGTATGTACAAGACTGCATTTCAAAATCTACAAAAAAAAATATTTTATTTCAATTACAAAGTCCATATAACATACATGGTTTGGAGATCACGTTTTAAGCAAGTAGTTGCTTGTGTTAGGAGACTCCAGCCTTCCACTTAGCAAGTACCATTAGTTTGCAATTAATTAAGTAAGTTACTTATACATTTTAGAAAAGGCAAAATAATAATAAAGAAATGGGAAATATGCGCATTTATGTGTGACTAGCGACCCGACCCGGCTTCGCCTGGGCCTATAGCCTTCCTCGATACATGGACTATCCAACATAAAAAGATTTTTTCAATTCGAACCAGTAGATCCTGAGATTAGCGCGTTCAACCAAACGAACAAACTCTTCAGCTTTATAATATTAGTATAGATGTGTGATGTGTAGATGTATGGGATGTGTGTGAGTGGTGCTAGTTGAAGGGTGTGTAAGAGTTAAAGTTAGAGTTTTTAGTTCTCCTATATGTTATAAGTTTAAGTGTACATGAAAGGTTAGCCCTGCGACAGTGTCTTGGGATCAGAAGAAGTCAAATTACGGAATCCTCCACTAACCGAGCACACAGCAATGCGCTTTTAAGTGAGTAGGTCATCTAAGAGTAGTAACAATAGACTCAACATCGTCATAGGTATTAGTCTTAAACCAGTCAGTTACAACTTGTTTACAGTCTCGGAGCTTTAAGGAATATATACCTAGTTAGCTTTTTATTTAGGAAGTTGTAGAGGTGGGAAGATTGTATGGCGTAAACACTAACTTGAAAGTACATAACTCGCACCTACCGTATCTGAAATATTTCAGCATCACAGTTTAGAACAGCTTCTAATTAAAACGACCTCAGAAAGCAGAGCATCTTCAATTAAATCCAGGTTTAATTACATTAAATTGGTTCCAATCCCGACCGGTGGGCGGCGCCACTGTCGCAACTGCACTTGACAACTACACTAATGACTGTAAGTTGATACAGAAGCAGTTTAAATGAGTTCTCTATTATTTCTCTAGTTGTTTAAAGACTGGCAAAAATACGAAATAAAAATATTTATCTCGGGATAATAGAATAAAAGATCAAGGGAAAAAAAGAAAAATAAAATAAAAGAGCGGGTACCTTGTAGTTCTAATCTTGGTCTATTTTTTGTGAGCTAAGCTTTTTTTATTGTAGTTCTCATCATTATTATTGTTGTTGTTTGTCATGTGGTGCGATAATAATAATAATAATAATAATAAGTGGGGACATTTTCACACACGGCCATCTGACCCCAAACTAGGGAGACCCTGTACTATGGGTGTCAGACAGCTGATATACATACACAAATACATTTTTTTTTTTGTAAATACATACATATATAGATAAACAACACCCAGACACAAGGCAAAGTCAAATGCTCATCACACAAATGTTTACCCTGGGCGGGAATCGAACCCGCAACACGCTGCGCAGCAGTCGATCGCTCAGCCACTGCGCCAACCGTGTCGTCAACTACACACTATGGGTGATAATCAGGTCCGAAAATAAAATAAAAACCGGACAAGTGCGATTCGGTCTCGCTCACTGAGGGTTCCGTACAAATTTGTAGGTACATAATACATATCCATACTTCCATACTAATATTATAAATGA
The DNA here is from genome assembly GCA_947361185.1 of Charanyca ferruginea. Taxonomy (NCBI): domain Eukaryota; kingdom Metazoa; phylum Arthropoda; class Insecta; order Lepidoptera; family Noctuidae; genus Charanyca; species Charanyca ferruginea. The sequence continues at coordinate 22,514,129 of OX376078.1, read as the reverse complement.
GACAGTAACTCTGTCTGTTACGGTTCCACGACATACGTAGCTATAATATATATTAATTTACTATGCTATATATCACGGTAGTTATAATATATTATAAGAATATATTTTTACCGTTATTAAGTCTGCGGTCGTTGTTTACTGCACATTAATATGTCTTGCTATATCTGTCCACATATTTTGGTGACTTCACAAAGATATATATATTATAGCTACGTCTGTGACGGGCTTTACGCTAAAACCATTTACAGTATGTATCTACAAAATTGTCAAAAATAACATTTAGTACCCTAGGTACTAAATGTTATTTTTGACAATTTTATAGATATAGATAGATAGATTTAGTTCTAGTTGATGCATCATAAAATTACGTGAATTAACCCTCAGATCCACCTCCTCCTTCAGATCAGTGAGTGTCATACAATATAACATTCAAGATGGTAGGCCGATGATGATATCAGAAGAGATTGTCATCCGCAGCGTGTTGCGGGTTCGATTCCCGCCCAGGGTAAATATTTGTGTGACGAGCACAAAAACACGAAATATTTGTTTGCCTTGTGTCTGGGTGTTGTTTATCTATATGTCGGATCGTCAGGTGCGATCGAGGAGGAGTGCCGAGCGGTATAGTATATCGTCAGGACTATAGGCGTTCCCATTATCCCATTATCGATAAACAAGACCTGTAAAAACAATTACACATTATTAGTAAAGAAAACATAATACAAATGGTAATCAGTAACAAGAATAAAGTAAGTTAAAGGTACAGCAACAATACAGTTAATCGAACAGACCATTAAGGTCCCACAGTTCGTACAGTGGCCAAGCCACCCAATGATAAACGAACAAACCCTTAAGGTTTACAGTTCGTACAGCAGCCTAAGCCACCCAAATACAAAGTGTATCGCTCGCTAGCAGCAAGCCTATACAGCTATGTGAATATACAGCAGCGCTGTACCAGGTAAACCGACAGTATTGTCGGGAGCAGGAACTCTTTACTGAGTCGAATCCGAGGATCGACTGCCATACTTACGGAGTGCACGCTCTTTTATAAGGCGATGCCCCCCACCTTGCAACCTCTCCATACAAGTCTATCCATGCGCACGGAAGTGCGTCACGCGTTTACTTGATACAAAACACTAAAATGTGCTGAATCTAATAAGATCTGTAATCAAATAACACAATAATAATTGTCATGAATAAACAATAGTGATTTCATAAAGTAGTTCGTTTCACATTCAAAGTAACGTGTCAACAATTGTTTTGAATAAAACCATCGATAACAATTATCGAAATAAAGTAACCACAAATCAGTGTGCATACAGTGAGTACTCAATAGATCATGTTTCGAATTAATAGACAATAATTGATACTAAAATCACTTAAATTGATAATAAGAGAAACAAATCATAACAAATTTAGTTAACTACCCACAATATTAATTGAGATTAAAAACCATCTCCGACATATATATGTATATATTTAAATTAATTTGTATATATATATCAGCGGTCTGACACCCATAGTACAGGGTCTAGTTTGGGGTCAGATGGCAATGTGTGAAATGTCCCCACATATTATTATTATTCTTACAATACTGTGAGTCACATCTACTAAACGTGGTAATTCTGACAATACTATTTATGACGTGGTCAAATGGGTGGCATATGTTCCAAATCCCTTATCATCTCATATTTTTGCCTATTGTCATTTTCCTTCCTATTGTGTGAACTTTGACCCCTGCACTATGCAAAGCAGAATTTTCTTGTACGCCTATTATTTGGCAACCATACCGTTTCAGTAAGGAACGTCTTGACCCCCTGACCCCTGGAACCCGGCTAACCTTTTCCTCTTCGACACTAACCCTCACCTTTTCTCTCCTTATTCATAAATTAATAGTATTACCGTTCTTAATAAAGTTCAGTCTCATCGCAGTCTATAACACTCCCTCAAACTACAAGAGTATAAAATCTTAGCTATCCTTAACAACTGTTATATCACTCCACTCAAAACTGAACTAAAGCGGTTGTAACTGGAGTTTATCGGTTTTAGTACTACTATACAGGATGTTTGGTAGATCGATGCAAAGCCGTAAAGCGGAGCTAGTATAGACTATTTATAATCATTTGAACCGAACTTGTCAAAATTTTAATGATTCTTGATGACAAACCCAAAATATTGCAGTTAGTGGCAAATAATGGTCAGTTTGAAAGATAAATCATTTATTTATATTTTTTTACATCTTATGATTATGACACGATGCCTTAATCATGTTTTAATGAATTGCTTACACAACACTGATGACTGCATCATCATTTCTTTTTATTTTAGTTTATTATATTTTGGGTCTTGTCATTGAAAATCCCTAAAATTTTGCAAAAAAACACTTCGTCTAAGACAAGTTCAGTTCAAATAGTTATTCAAATTCAAATTCCAATTCAAAATTCTTTATTGCGAGTTCGCAATAAAGAATTTTTTAACATCTTCATAATGTATACACTTTAAGTTAAGTTAAGTGTATACATTATGAGGATGTTAATAATATGTTTGTTCTTAGAACTTAGTTACCTGTTAAGGCATTGCAATTTAAATGGAAAGAAGTACAGTTATTTTACAATTCAAATTATCTTATTAAAATATCATTATTCATAGGTATATAAATAAAGTACACTTAAAGTTACTTATCTTTAATAAAGTGAGCGCACCTTAGTACATTACATGCCACTTCCAGTTGCGCGCGCTCCGTGTATGTTTACGTTTTGGCAATGTTAAATATTAGCGGTTACCCTACACTTTTAGAATATTTTTCTTTTTTGGTAGGTATATTGTACTATTTAGTCAAAACTGTACGTTGTTTAATAATGTTTTAATGTTACTCAAATATTTCTCATGTAAGTGAATTAAATTCTTATGGGAAATAAAGACATCTCAAACCCGATAAACAGTCTACAAAAAAAAAAATTAAGATGTTTAGAGAATTTGAAATTCTAATTCATAATATATTCTTGGGTACCTAAAGGGTATCTTCAGGCATTTACAACATTTTTAAAACCCCGCAAAATAAAGTTACTTTTTTTTTCATACAAATGAATCTCGCCATGATTCTTTGCAGCGATCTACCAACCATCCTGTATTATGTCATAGATTGGATACTTTTTTCACTACTCTTAATTAGCTCGGACTCTGCCTCGTTTCTGGTTGATAGCTATAGGCTAGACCCACTGACCATGAAATATTTTCAAATGACGCACTTATCAAGGGTCTACAGCACTCACTCCTAACTAGTAAACGTAAATATATTTTCGTGTAGCAATTAAAGAAATAACCGCGCTAATAATGAACCCTCCACTTTCGATTCCGCAGGCGATCTCAGATCATAAAGTTGGACTATAAAACTGATTTACTGCAGAAACGTTCTACTTCAGGAATTCTATAATATCTGGTACGTAATGGATTGTGATTTGAGAGCAAAAAGTCATGTAGAATTGGAATTATTGAAATGTTGAATTGGAGTGTTTTAGAATGATTTGTTGAAAGTTCGTGCTAACGATGTTATAACTCGGAACACTTGTCCGTATCTATTATTCATTGACCTGAAGATTTTATTTATACATAATAATAAAAATAGGTGATGAAAAAGGATTTCTACGTTCGCAAAACTTTTTCATCCGAAATCCCAAATAATTTGGCACCATGTCGCCAAAAGATGAATTTTCAAATATAAATAAATACTTTTCAACATAAATATCGGGCTTTACAAAACTGGGAACAGTTTTAAAGTGGGTTCGCATCCCCGGCATTAAGATTTACAATCGACGTAAAAACTTTTCTGTAGCCCCCACTGAAACACGACAAAACATTTCTGTTTTAAAATATTCTGTTGTTTCTTTTTTACGGTGACAGCTCCGAGGAAGAAATGAGAACGGAAAATTATCTAATTTTTGGTTGAAGTGCGTTTCATGAATGTTATATTGTGTTGTGTTATTGTGACCAGTAGGTCGATTCTGTAAAATTCAAACAACAACTCGCATCTCACATCGCTATTCACTCTCACTTCGCATAAGGTTCAAAATGACCTTGATATATTTGTCACTTTGAATCGGGTTCGAGTGCGAAGTGAGCGTCGACGTGACGGGGAAATTACCTTACAGAATGCCACTTCTTACGCCATCTCAAACTTTATCTGTTAAAATCTCCCTGTCAATAATCCCTGGGAATAAGCACCACCCCATTTCTACCCGTGAGTGTCGTAGAACGCGACAGAGGGATATTGACCAGAGGATGGCCAGCAGCGTCCTTCTGAATAGTATAACACCTGCTGCGATCGCCAACATACATCGACCAAGCAAGGCGATTATGGCACCCCCCCCCCCTTGGGGGAGACCTGTACCCAGAAGTGGGCGTCTAAAGATTGACATGATGATGATGATGATCTGACGATTAAATCCAGAACCAGTTTGCGTTTCCATTGAGGGACCACATTTGATTTAGAGCTTTTGAATGCGTCAGCCTTTAGTAAAAGTTCTCAAACAATTGTAATTTAGCCTCTAGTTAGCTCAGCTCAGCAAGCATGCTTGTATTAAATCTTCATCCATCCACCGACGACCCTAGGCAACGAGGTTAACTTTACAGATCTATTAATTAATCCCCACAGCTGAGCTTCAATCTGCTGAAATTGGAACAACCCGTAAAATATAAAGCGTAGGCACTTCTATAATATCTACGTTTTAATTGTGTCCCTACAATAAATCGCTTTCAGCGCTTAAAACGTAATCCAGCTCCCGATTGATTGCCATTTCATCAAACCAATTTCCAATAAAGCGCAGCTTTTTATGCGATAATAAAGAATCATGAGCTTTGAAGCGTTCATTAAGAATTTCGAATATCTTCTTTGAAGTTATTTATTAAATAAATGTAAGTGGTTTATTTCGCGAATAATGAACCATAACTTATTGTTTTGTTTACTTATTGTTTAATTATTAAAGTCAAACAATTAAAGCTTCCTGAACGAAATATAAACAAAACATCACGCCTGTTTACACCGAAGGGTTAAGCAGAGATAACTTGTACATGTTGCCCTCTACTCATAAACGTGAACCAAAGGCCAGACTCCGGGTCGTTACTGAGAATTTCCTAATAGCTAGCTCCCAATCAATACTTACTAGTCCGTATGGTGTCGGACGTAAAGAATGGCACCATCCCAAATCTTCCCGTGGGTGTCGTAAGAGGCGACTAATAGACTCACCAGGGAATGGGCAGCAGCGTTCTCTGTGCCTTTGTAACAACCATACTGCGATCGCCAACCCGCCTGCCAAACGTGGCAATTATGGCAAAACCCCCCCTTTGGGGGAGGCCTGTGTCCAGCAGTGGACGTCTTTCGGCTGAAGTGTGTGAAAGTAACTCTAGTCTGTTACACTTTCATTTCTCTCTCTCTCTAGTCTGTTACAGCCGATTGAAGTTAGCTTGAACCCTGGTGGAGGACAAAGGCTACGTTTTACATTCCTTAGTTGCCAAACCTTAGTTTTGTATAATTTAGCAGCATTATTTCAATTTTGTGAATGTCAATACCATGGAGCCATTTATTAAGTAAATTTATATCTTATGTGTTGACATAAATAAACACGGCGGTTGAGAGCATTGTCATGCTCACTCAAATATCCCGCTGATGGTGGCGCGTGTATTGGATCATTCGGCTCCCTTCAAAATGAATCCAAGTCAAAGTCAAAGTCAAATCATTTATTTCAATTAGACCATTAAAAGGCACTATTGAACGTCATATAAAAATATATGTCGGATCGTCAGGTGCGTTCGAGGAGGAGTGCCGAGCGGTATAGTACATCGTCAGAATTATAGGCGTTCCCATTATCCCATTATCGATAAACAAGACCTGTAAAAACAATTACACACTATTAGTAAAGAAAACATAATACAAATGGTAATCAGTAACAAGAATAAAGTAAGTTAAAGGTACAGCAACAATACAGTTAATCGAACAGACCATTAAGGTCCCACAGTTCGTACAGTGGCCAAGCCACCCAATGATAAACGAACAAACCCTTAAGGTTTACAGTTCGTACAGCAGCCTAAGCCACCCAATGATAAACGAACAAACCCTTAAGGTCTATAGTTCGTACAGTAGCATAAGCCACCCAAATACAAAGTGTATCGCTCGCTAGCAGCAAGCCTATACAGCTATGTGAATATACAGCAGCGCTGTACCAGGTAAACCGACAGTATTGTCGGGAGCAGGAACTCTTTACTGAGTCGAATCCGAGGATCGACTGCCATACTTACGGAGTGCACGCTCTTTTATAAGGCGATGCCCCCCACCTTGCAACCTCTCCATACAAGTCTGCCCATGCGCACGGAAGTGCGTCACGCGTTTACTTGATACAAAACACTAAAATGTGCTGAATCTAATAAGATCTGTAATCAAATAACACATTGATAATTGTCATGAATAAACAATAGTGATTTCATAAAGTAATTCGTTTTACATTCAAAGTAACGTGTCAACAATTGTTTTGAATAAAACCATCGATAATAATTATCGAAATAAAGTAACCACAAATCAGTGTGCACACACAATTAATCATGTTTCGAATTAATAGACAATAATTGATAGTAAAATCACATAAATTAACAATAAGAAACACAAATCATAACAAATTTAGTTAACACCCACAATCTGATTAATAAACTGTCTCCGACATATATATAAAGTCGCCCATTCCAAAAGGTAGTTTCGTATGGAAAAGAATGGGAAAGAAACTCCATACTTACTCTTTTAAAAATAAATGTGTACTATATTTTGTATTTACAGTTTACAGTTATATAACCATACGTGAATACGATGGACCTTGCATAAAATCACTATATTGAAGTATGTACAAAGTATTACAAGATAAAGAATGACAGCTAAGTTGTATACAGATACATAGTGTTCACATATTGTTATTTACAATTATTGTAAAAGTAGACAACCACTCCATACATTTCAACAAACTACCTATGAACTAGTGTGTGAACCAATGCAAGAATTAAATATGATGTATATACTAAGTATAGCAATCAGTTTGATTTTGTCTAGATTGTAAATTGTCCTATGGAGCCCGGACCAACATGTTTCCAAGCATTCTTATCATGGATATAATCCTCTAAACTGTAATATGCTTGTTTACAGAGTGTACTTTTAATATATGTTTTATATTTTCTTTAACATTTAATGGTGCTGATCTACGCGTCATGTTCGTGAACGGGCGCTGTCAGTAGAGATTGGTCAACTCTTAGCTGTCATGGCTTTTATATTCACATTTTTTTAATGTTTTGTATTATTCTATACCTGCATTGTTTTCACATATAGAAGCAAGAAAGAAAATGTAACCAATATTTTGTAAAAACTTAATTTAAAAGAGTGTCTGTAGAGTTTCTTGCTCGTTCTTCTCCATAGAGACCTACCCTATGTTTTGGAACGAGCAACTAGCTTCAACTTTCTGACTAACTGACCGACTCCTTAACAATTCAAAAGCGCCTCTGCTTTTAATTGAAATAAATGCTTTGACTTTGACTATTTGTGACATTATGGATTTTTCTCGACCCTGTTTGAAACTCTTTGCAAGTTGTTTATAACAATTTTTTCCTGTTTGTCATGAAATGTCAAGTACATCATTTTTATCATTCATTTCGACAACACGTGTCGCTAGTCGAGACTGAAGTCTGCTTGAATCTGCCTGAGAGTGCCTGTAAACATAATGTCAATGTGTGCGTGCGAAAAATGGCGATTTGTTCTGAGTGGTCTCTCTGCTCGGTCGCGCCGCAACCTTATGTATTTTGTGCCAAGAAGTACTCACTCGTTTTCAAATAATAAATGTTCTCGTTTCTATTGTTTCAGTTAAAAGAGTAGAGCAGTAGCAGCTAAGATGGCGGCGTTCGTGGCTAAGCAGATGGTCGGCAACAAATTGAGTGCTGTCAAAGGTATGTGCCTAAAGTTATAATTACCTACTAACACATACCCACTTACAACATGAAGCATAATAAAAAATAAGAGTTCAGGAAATCTATAACTATCAAACTAAAAAACAAATACAAAAAGGCATAAAAAAAATCTCCATATATCTTCGTCACCTGAAAATGTTCCCAAGAGACTGGCGGTATTGCCACGTTGGATGGCAATGCCAAGTGTCAAAGTGTATCTTTTCAATACACACTTTCAGAGTTACCCGTGAATACTAAATACGAATAATAAATGATTTAGAAGCGAAGAAGATAATATCCGAACCCTCGTTATAGTTTTGTTTGTTTAAACTTCAGTAATCTTTTCATACTTTGTGCTTTTGTGGAATGTTTTCAATATCTAAATGTGTGTGCAAAACTAAATTCACGTTATCAAAGTTAGGTCCAGTAGGGAGATATTGGACCTAACTTTGATAACTTACAAAATATATTGAGTTCACCGTATCTTAGAGCTCTCGGCCCTGCTTTCAATGATAGTAAAAATCTTTATAGTTTAAACATTAAAAATTGAGCGCCCATTTTGCCCGGTTATCTGCTGAAACAATGTAGTCGATCTAGAAATGCAGTCTGAATGAATTTATCGTCAAATAAATCTTCAAACTCAAACTCAAACTCAAAATCATTTATTTCAATTAAACCATTTACAGGTACTTTTGAATTGTCAGAGTCAGTCAGTCAGAAAGTTGAAGCTAGTTGCTCGTTCCAAACAGTAGGTTTCTATGGAGAAGAACGAGCAAGAAACTCCATGAACACTCTTTTAAAATCAGTTAAATTTTACAAATTTAGGTTACATCATTCATGTTGAATCTAAGGGTACAATGTGAGAACAATGTAACACGTCTTGCATGTTAAAAGAGGTCTAGAGAAAAATATAGTTATAATAACAATTCAAACCAAAATTTAAAATAACCGAGGCAGCTAAGAGATGACCAGTCCCAACCGACGGCGTCCGTTCACGAACATGACGCATGGATCGGCACCATTTAGCTCAACCATTTTGAAGGGAACCGAATGATCCAACACATGCGCCACCGGCAGCGAGACATTCAAGTGAGCATGACTCTCCCAACCGCCAGGGCATATTCAAGTCACTGAGAGGTATACCTCGTAAATGGTAGCTTTAAAGAACATAGTGCTCACATGTATGTGCTACGAAAAATTATATAATACTAACACATTGAGTTTATACAATGCAAAGATAATATAGATCTACATCTTCAGCAGCTCCAAAAATTGTTACAAATGCTAATCAATTAATCTATGAACCCTTATGGCTGTGGAGCTAGACCAGCATCCAGCCAAGCATTTTTATCAGTGATGTAATCACTCAACTTATAATATGCTCGGTTGCATAGCGTGCGTTTAATACAAGACTTAAATTTTGTCTCATTTAGTTGAACAATGTGGGGAGGTATTTTATTGTAACACTTTAAACAGTACCCCATGAAAGACGAATCTACTTTAGCCAGTCTGAAACCTGGTTGAACTAGTTGGTCCCTATTTCTAGTATTATAATTATGTCTGTCACCTCTTTTATCAAAAAGATGCAGATTTTTTCTAGCGTACATGATGTTTTCATAGATGTATTGACAAGGCACCGTCATTATGTTAATTTCCTTAAACAGTTCCCTTAGAGAATCGCGCATACGCAGATTGTAAATGGCTCTGATGGCTCTTTTCTGCAGAATAAAAATAGAATCGATGTCTGCAGCTCTTCCCCACAATAAAATACCGTAAGACATAATACTATGAAAGTAACTAAAATAGACCAGTCTCGCGGTATCCACATCAGTAAATTGCCGGATCTTTCTGACAGCATATGCTGCCGAACTTAGCCGTCCTGCGAGAGATGTTAAATGAGGACCCCATTGTAGCCTTGAGTCGAGCGTCAATCCCAGAAAAACGGTTTTATCGACGAATTCCAGTTTCTCTTTATTCAATACTATGTCACACTCACTATTTTTGACATTTGGCAAAGCAAATCTGATGCACTTAGTTTTATTTCCATTTAATACTAAATTGTTAGCCGTGAACCACTTTTGTACCTCCAGTAAGGCGTTATTTACGATGTCAAGATTTTGAGCCCGTCTATTTATTTTAAAAATTAATGACTTGTCATCGGCAAATAACACCATTTGTGGTTGGTTTTTGAATAACCGGGGAAGATCATTAATATAAACTAAAAAGAGGAAAGGACCTAAAATTGAGCCTTGTGGAACTCCCATTTGTACTTTTAAACCATGTGAATTCACCCCGTTTATTTGAACTTGCTGCTGTCTATCATTTAAATAAGCTTTCACTAAACTAAGCGCAAGTTTACCTAGTCCGTAATGCTCAAGTTTCAGAATTAATGTCTCGTGATTTACGCAATCAAATGCCTTGGAGAGGTCACAAAAGATTCCTATGGCATCTTGTGCCTCTTCCCACGCAGTAAATATGTGTTTTAATAAAGTGACACCGGCGTCAGTCGTACAACGCCCTTTGGTGAAACCATACTGTTGATCGTGTAATATGCCATTTGTGTAAAAATGAGCAAGCATCTGATTAAGCATAATCTTTTCAAAAACCTTGCTGAAAGCCGGCAACACGGACACGGGTCTATAATTGTTAGTATCTTTACTATCCCCGGATTTGAAAAGAGGTATGACCTTACTAAATTTCATTAAATCTGGGAAAACACCTTGGTCTACGCACATATTAAATATTAAAGTCAAATAAGGTGCTATTGTTTCTATTATAGATGTACAAACTTTAATAGACATACCCCACAGATCTTCAGTAAATTTTATTTTGATTTGCCGAAAAGCTTTTAAAACGGTCATGGGGTCAATATGTTTAAATTGAAATTCTACCGGGCAGCCTGGAACGTTCGCTTTTAATAACGCAATTTAATCGTCAGGTGAGGAATTCAAAGCTTCCGTGGTTTTGATTGGTATGCTAGTAAAGAAATTTACAAATTCACGAGCTACTTCTATGTTAGAGCTTACGGGACCATGTGATGTCTCCAATGTATATTCCGCGTTACGAACTTTTTTCTTGCTAGTTTCGTTATTTATAACTTTCCAAACGTTTCTTGTAAACGATACGTCACACTATATCGACGATAACCGTCATAAATAGAATAACTGTAACCAACATCGGCTATCGTCTAATGCAGTGTCTACTTTAGCGGGCTACGGCGAATATTCGTGTTATAACGATGAGTGTGGCCGGGAAGATCATTGAAACACATATATTCGGGCGAAGACGATGTATAATCGGGGCACTGCCGATAAACTGGCGCGCATCAAAGGGATTTGTCGCAACAACATTCGCTTGGGTGGCTACACCTACGTTACTTCCTCCATTTAGAATTACAGCCTACGTCCCAGACGCACAAAAGAGAACAACACAATCCGGCTCGATGAATTTCGCCCGCCTAATGTAGACAAGAACATCGTGTTTGCCCATACACGATGCGCGCTAACGCGACACGAATCTTCGTCCACCAATGACAAAAGATATTCCCCAATAATTTAATCCCACTGCCCCAGTTAACTTCTACACAAAACTCTTTACTCTTCACCCCACAGTGACCCCCATTTAAAATCTTCAGTCGTCATTAAAAATCATTAAGACTTGGAAAGTATGTATCTTTATAAAACCGGTGCGCAGACAAGTCACAAGTCGTAACAAGGGACGTGCCGCTGACATTATTTAGCCAATGGAAAACTTGCCGTGTTGTGATCGATGTCGAGGCGTTTTCATATCGCTGTAGTTTTTCGCGCTGATGTCGGGAAGACTACGTTTTGTTCTGCGGGATGCGGATGGCGGAATATAATGATATACTAGTAGGTATGTAATGTAACTTGCAAATATTTATGACTACCTGTGACTGCGGCTTCACTCACGTGGATCTTGTTGGTCTTAAAACATGTTTCCCCCAAAGCAAACAGCTTGATAATGTATAGCCCTTAGAATAATTGGGTGATGCTGTAAGATACATTACTTTGTTATGAATTTATGCATGACTACCACTTTTTAACCGACTTCAAAAAGAAGGAGGTTTTCAATTCGTCTGTATGTTTTTTATTTTTATTTCTTTTTTGTATATTTGTTACGCGATTTCTCCGGCAAATGTGAAGCTATTTTGAAAATTCTTTTTTGATGGATAGGATAAGCCTCAAGGGTGGTCCCATATAAATTTTATCGAAATTGATTCAGCACTTTTGAAAAAAATCGACAGAAAGCAAAAAATATATACATGGGTAATGTTGTAATGTTCTCACCTTGTACTTTCAATCTCTGTTTTGACTGTGTTGCCATTTCTTAATGTATTTGGATGATAAGGAAGTACTAAAAAGCGAAAAATAAAAAAGCTTTTTTACAAAAAAGACAACCGCCTTCAAAAACCAAAAAGTGAAAAATAACTTTAAAACAGAACACACATGACTTTAGCTTCGGAAGTCGGTGGCAATACAAATCGACAAATAGAACAGCCAAGCCACCGACTTCCGAAACTAAAGTCATGTGTGTTCTGTTTTAAAGTTATTTTGAAGGCGGTTGTCTTTTTTGTAAAAAAGCTTTTTTGATAACAATAGGACATCAGACGGTTACAAGGTCGGACTCCCTAATATGAAATAACTCGTCTAGTCTTTTAGAAAGACGTCTTTGTACTGCAGTGACATAATTATACAGGACAGGCAACTGGGACTCAGACCTCCTTTCAGTGAGAGATAGTGGAGTGAGCGGGCCCAGTGCGCTTTGCTAGATGACAAACAATCAAAGGAAATCACAGTATTGACTTGTAACAAACGGTCTAGTTCTATCTTCTACTTAAGTAGGCCTATCAACAACCACCTAATATTAATACCAGCAGGGTATTACTTTACTTCCCCTCTTACAAACGGGTATCGTTTCATTTCCCTCGGGGTATTCGGGTACTCGAGGACTGCTTTATAAGCGTTTCTCTTTAAGTACATACAGGTTATTTACCTGCTTGTTATTGAAAGTAGTGGCGGTTAAACACTTTGTCTCGAAAATGGGTAATTTACAGGTATGACAAAAAAACACAAGCACAAATTGTAATAAATTAAATTATCGCCAAGTAATGAGGTGACTTTTTAAAATAGCTGTGTTTTGTTTCAAAAATGGTACACACGGTAAAAACGTTTAGTGTACAGGCAAAACAATGATTAATCACTTTGATTTGTAATTCTTTTTAAACGGTGCTTACGACAAATGTGGATAGATAGCTAATGCCTCCAAAGGTAGGACTCTGACTACTTATCTTAGGTATGCCAAGATGATGTTGTTGGAACTTTATGTGTACCTAGCTATTTATTATCACTATAAAGATATAGAACTAGAAAAAGAAACAACGTCTAAACACTTTTCACAAGAGACTGCTTGTGTCAGTTTTATTTCTTTTTAACCATTACATAAAATGTTAGGTAGTATGAAGGATTTATTTACATATTTTAACAGATCTACATACGCCAGCACACCAAGCCCTACCAAACTATCAAATTTTCCCAATTGAACATGAACCTTATCCTTTTATAATAAAGTTTAAAATCAATCTAAAAAAAATACAGATTGCTGTAGCTTGATGTGCTGGCCTTTGTACTAAGGCCACGGTTCCTAACCTGGGGGTAATTACCCCTGCGGGGGTATAATTGGTATTCTGCGGGGTAATAAGTGGTTATATACTATAACAAAGATTAGACTAAATCTAGCTTGCCAGTGTATTACCAACAAAACGAACAGTACCAACCTTCACACTAAAAATGTTCTATTTGCAAGTTTTTTAATGTTAGGTTTAGTACATAGTCTGTTAAGATTATATAAATAGGTAGGTAATGTGATTTGCAAGAACTTACTCAATATTTTTGTGCAATTTTTATATGTCTAATAAAGTCAATTTGTATTTATGTGTGTTGTTTTGTTCTGTGTTAATTGGTAACATGACGGAGAGCGGGAGGGGTAAAACAGATTCTATATTTAAGTCATATGGGAAAGTCAAATGGGATAAGACCGAAAAGGTTAGGAACCACTGTACTAAGGAGACTAAAGTCCAAAGACGGCGAAATAGATGCAGTTAATTAAATTAGTTTTATGTTCGTGACACTATAAACGTTTCAGGTTGACTTTATAATATTAGGTACATTAAAATGCCAAATATGATTGTATATTTTATTAGACTAATAAATTTGATTTCACATTGAATAAATGTTATGGCACGTAATATTTTATTAATATAAAAAAATAATCTATCATAATTACTTACAAGAATACTTACATCTAGGTAGCACATTTAAACAAGACATAATTATTTTCTTGTTTTGAATCTTCAAATCTGACATAAAAAAGGTGGATTTGTTAGTAATAAGTAGCGAACATAAAAAAGAATATTAAAACGAAATAAACTGGGTCTAGAATCCATTTTTAAATAGTTGTATGATAGCTAAATAGAACAAATGGAACGATAATAAAAATAGTCCAGCCTGTATAATAATGTCATAAAAATACTTAATAAAATGTTCTTGTTCTAATGTTTATGGACAAGTTAATACCATAAAAACAACGACATGAATAATAATGAATTTTGATAAAAGAAGATTTTCTTCGACTTATTTCTAGGTACTTAAAATGTTTGTGACATAATATATTTGCAGTCAATAATCAGTCTTAAATGAGCACGACTATAATTATTATTTTATTATAGTGCGCTTAAAATCGTATGAATTTAAGGTACCATAGCAATATATGAAGTAAATACAGTAACGTAAACTATGTAACATCATATAAGCACTGAGCAGCCCAATATGGCTTCAGGGTATTCCATTAATTACTTATGACCCTTATCAAAATATGGGTTTCCCAATATACCCACAAAATATTCAACATATTGCTTGCCACTAATAATATAGATCCAATATCGATAAACAGAAATACGCAATGTATACTTTAAATTCAACTAGCAAAATCCACGCAATATTCCTTATTATGAAACAGACTGATTAAAACTCGCTTTCTCATTCCCCCGCGCACGTCGGGGCTATAGCCGTCCTGCTCGCACTCCTTGACATACGCTCTTTTGATTCTCTCATTGTTATCTGGTATGAGTATTTGTTTTCGCTTTTTCGCCTTTCTGCTTCGCTCTGTGGTGCTCCACGTGAATGTGGCTTCATTAGGGCTCTCGGCCATCGGTGAATGGAATAGCTTTTTGCTGATTGGTTGTCCGCTCGGCTTTCTTATTGGTGAATCTGTCTCCATCTGAAACGAAATAGTTTTTCTGTCACAATTTTATTTATGTTGTTACCTAGTAGTTTTTTTAGATCATGATAGATGTAGCGAGTTCGTGTTTATTGTCAGTTTATGCGATGTTGGGGCCCTGGGCCTCAAGTCTGCTATTACAATTGTGTCAGAATGGTCTATCATTGATTTCGTAATTGTTGATTTTGACAAATTTGGTAATCCTCCTTTAAATAATATATAATATATATAACTAGCTGACCCGACAGACGTTGTCCTGTCCCGATCTACGGGGGATGAAAAGGGGGTGAAAAATGGGGATGAAAAATAGATGTTGGCCTATTCTCAGATCTACCCAATATGCACAAAAAATTTCATCACAATCGGTCAAGCCGTTTCGGAGGAGTACGGGAACGAAAACTGTGACACGAGAATTTTATATTTAGATAATATTATAAATGTGAAAGTTTGTGAAGATGTTTGGATGTTTGTTACTCAATCACGCGCAAACCGTTGAACAGATTTGCATGAAAATTGGCACATAGGTAGGCCATTTCCTGGATTATCACATAGGATTATCCGTTTTATCCCGGTAATGTGTTCCCTTGGGATAATCGTTCTTTTTACGCAGGCGAAGCCGCGGGCAGAAGCTAGTCTACTAATATAATGGCGTCACAATGACTTTCCAATGGTCAACCACTGACACGCCATTAAAGGAAATGATATAGAATGGTAAAATGACAACAAAATTCTCGTACAAAATGACAACTGAATGACTGACTAAATCTGCTAAAATTTTGACAGTTACTTTGATCAGTGACCTACCATTACAACGTCATTGTGCAGTCATTGACCGACCAATGATCGACCATTATGAATTTAGCAGATTACGAACTTTTAGCAAAATGACAATGGGATCGTGTTGGAATGACAAAATTATACAAATAGCAGACTTGGCCCCGTTTAGTTGTTTATTTAAATGTCTCCATACTATATGGGGTAGAGTTTTAACTCCTCTAAATTTTTCATCCGAATGAGAGGCAATATTAGTGGTTGCCAATGCCAATACGATATCTCGATTTTTTTTTTATAACATTGTAAACCTAATCTATACACTATAATATACTAAAGTAATATTATAAAGCTGAAGAGTTTGTTTGTTTGTTTGGTTGAACGCGCTAATCTCAGGATCTACTGGTTCGAATTGATAAATTATTTTTGTGTTGGATAGTCCATTTATCGAGGAAGGCTATAGGCCCATGCGAAGCCGGGTCGGGTCGCTAGTCGTTGATATTTAACCCAAAAATACATAATTTAATCCAATTATGCGGTAATGGAGGCTTATTCCCAACTGTCCAACAGTCCAGCAAACTAAGCTGAAGTGATGATGATGATGATGCGGAAATAATTTCGGAAGGTAATTGACTTCTACGCTGCGAGTCGAGTTCGATCTTTCTTCTCTGGTTCAAAGAAATCGCTCGTTTTTTATAACTTAAGAGTAACTCTACGCATCCTGTGCTACAGGTATGGTAGATGTACAGGTATCATTAATTCTTAGGAATGTCGGAATTCCAGTAACTTTGTATCGTGCCCGCTTCCCGTTATGGGAGCTACCTGACAGGCTGTAAAAACACAGGTAGGTTTATTTGTGACCCTGTTCGAGCAAAACAGTGTAAAGTTTGACCATCAACATTTTAGTGTTAATTATTATTGAAGCAGAAACAAAACATCAGACGCGGGATTAAATTAAATTGATAAACTTGTGTTAGTTGTTAACTCAGTGTACCTATTATTTTTTATGTAATTTTTTTATATTACGAAGTGACGAAAACAATATCAGGTTTTTACATTTTATTATTATGTACACATGGATACACATCAAGCTATACATTTCCAGTGTAAGCTGACCTCTCATTTTATGGAAATTCTATACAATGCGAGATCAGCTTATACTTATACTATAAATGTGTACATTGCTGATAAACAGTAGAAACTTATTATATCTTTATCATTATATTATCCTACAAATTAACACACAACTTGTACTAATTTCAGTAAATAATATTGACCTAATTAATTGACTTCATAATAATAACAAAAAATCGACAGACCAAGTCTAAACCTTATCAACAAACATTCAATGATAACTAAACTTTGACAGACAAAGCCGTTATTCAAAAGTGTCAGACACAACAAAATGAACATAAATAATGATATAAAACTTACCGTATCACTGTCCGAAACGAATTCCAATGAATTATTCAGTATATTATTAGCTATCAGCACAGTTAAATTCTCTCTGGTTATTGTATTTATTGGTGTTGACATTACGTCGTCCATTTTGAAACAGGTTATTATAGGCTGACGTTTGAAAGGAATGTGCAAGTGCGCCGCTTCGAAGTCGGCGCGAGACTGCTTGCCAGAGATAATATATGTATTGGTTAAGATTTTCATGGTTTGATTGGCAGCCGGTGTTGCCAGCTGGTTATTCTTAATAATTACTATAGATTTATTTATACATATTAATACATATGATAAGGTACAGGTCTAGTTTGCATTAAAATAAGTTCATATTTTTCCTAGGTACCTTACAAAATATTGAAAAATCATATTTATTAAATTGTTCTACAAAAAATATAAGTTAAAATGAAAGACATATTTATTTGATTCTTATTTATTAATCATTATAAATGTCCGTATCACACAATAACATCTTGCGTAGTCACTAATAAACTAAAAAATAACAAAATACAATTAGATTTGTAAGTTTCTCACGTCCTAACAAAATAGACCAACAACCATTGGTTTTGAAATAATTACCCACTAAAAAACAAAAATTAAAATTGCACCGAGTATAGTTTGGTGACAACGCCATCTATGTCATCTTAAGAGAAACAATCACATTTTACGAACAAAATCATACAACACACTCGGCTGCTCGTTGTGAATGTTCGTCAGTTTTGATGATTGTACATTTTTATTTGCATTATTAATGTTATTTCTTTCTTTAATTGATAATTCTGAATAATTAGATGTTATATTTAAAAGTTCTTTTCTTCTAGACTCATTAATTAATATTTTTATTTTATTTCCATTTTTATTTGCATTAAAAGTATGATCTACAGTTGAAGTAGGACTTTCATTATCTATCAAGGCTTCCGTTTTTATTTCACTAACATTAAATTTGTTCTTATCTTCCAAATGATCTAAGAAACTAAAACTTCTTGGTATATTACTCCAAGTCACTAATTCATCTTTCAAGTATTTCTTTTTTATATACATTGCGATGTTATCAACTGAATTTGTAGCCTTAGTCTTTTTAGCAAAGTTTTGAAATTCAGTGAGCAAAATTTTTAAAGATTTTGAATGAGTTTTACAATACTTTCTTATCATTTGACTAGTCTTGATAATATCTTTAGTTGTGGCACCTTTTTGTATCTTCATGTCGTGGAATCCTTCTAGATTGAAGACAGAGTCTTCAAGTGTGATTTCTTGTATTTCTTTGACGTTAATTTTGTTGTTATTATTATTTCGGTATAGTTTAGGAAAGTGTCGGCTGAGGTACTGTGATGATGGTGGCCAACTTGAGAGGAGGTTGAACTCGTGGAGACGGCTCGTCGCGCGGTCCTCAGCTGATAACTGATCCTCCTGGAATTTGATGAAAAAATAATTAGTTCTTTTATTTCTTTAATAAGCAGTTGCAGTTTAGGATTCATTAGGAATCTAGTGAAAAGTATGGTATCTAGCACAAATATAATAAATGCTATTTGACAGCAGACATTTTATTTAGATTTGACTGTCATAAATACTTTCCAGACGTTCATGAGGAACTCCTATTATAATATTTTCGTATTTTGTCCTACTAGAACCGGTTTTCTCAATAATAAAGGTCATGTACTCATGGATCATGCCTCCTTCTAGGTTCCAGGGTGCCATGTAGACAAACCATACGAATAAACCTTCCTATTAAATCACTCTATCTATTAATGAAATCCGCATTAAAATCCGTTACGTAGTTTAAAAGGCCTAAGCATAGCATACACATGGCGGGATTGACTTTGTTTCAAATGCTGTAACATTGCCTTCATGCTCAACATTGCCTACATTCTAAAAAGTTAAATGATTGCCGCTGAGAAATGTTTTTGTTGTGTATACTACAAGCAAGTCGGCTATCTATGTGGCAAAAAAAATGTGGCATTTCTCAGCGGCAATAATTTAACTTTCTAGAATGTTGGCAATGTTAAAGTATTTTACTGGTACATACTATGTAAAGATTAAAATTGAAAGATAACTATAGTTGCACTCACCATAGACTCGAGGTGATGGAAGTAGTTGCAGACATGTCGGAACTCGTTCTGCTGTCCGCAGTGGAGCCACACGATGATGGCTCTGCGCACCGTCACGGTGGTGTAGGCTGGCGACGGAGGCTCCAGCAGGGAGTGACAGCTGCTGTCGTTCGGCAGGAGGGAGAACTGGCCCAACATGGTGCTGGAGAAGAGAGAGATAGATAATGATATCAGTATGTCTATTCTCAAAGTCAAAGTCAAAGATTTATTTGCAGAAAAATATGGTTATAAAAGTTCTTATAGATACAATAGTAGCTTAACATATTTTATCATAAAATAATGACATGCAAATTTCGGGTATACAATTAAGTCATTTAGATTTAAACTGAAAAAAATATTTTAAAGTGTAGAAGGAATTCTCAATTAACCACCCGCGTAAAGTCCTTCTGAAGCGGACCATTGGAAGTTCTTTAATTTGGTCAGGAATCTTATTATAAATTTGAATGCACATAGATACAATCTCCCTCAGTGAATACCTAGGTGAAGTGAGCTGTCATCCACCCGACTGCTCATTAACGCTCATTTCACGTTGTTGTTCACCGATGGAGATTGTAACAGAATAGCTCAACTGGTGGGCCGTCGTCGAATTTGTTGGCATTCAATGACATATAAAAAAACACCGAAAGACTGGCATTGACTGGACATTGGCTGGATATATGTATGTAGATCTCGCACACCGAACCGTCCAATTGAATACTGATGTGTTATAGACATAGTTTTAGCAAAATTACTTGAAGTTTTTTTATTCAAACTTATCGGGGTGTTTGTCAATAGTAAGCCGAAGTCTGGATCCGATAAATTTCAATAAGTGGTAGCTAATAGGCTCGCCATTTTTCACATGGGACTACTTATAGATACACATCTGTCTAGCTTTTTGGCAACTAAAAACAGACATACATAATTATGATATCTTTTCACTACAATATAGTGGCCTAACATTATCTTATAATATCTACCAGTGTTTATACCCTGCTGGCGTAGGGCACGGGATTTCCCGGGTTGTCCTAGTTTTGGGGATGTCAAGGGTGAGTCCGGGTTTTAAAGAGCGTCCGGGTACAATTTAACATTTTCGGGCCAGCAACTTTAGAAGAACATAATTAACATAATTAATACTTAACACGAACTTGGGAAACGAACCCTAATTACAAATTGTAGTATTTCGCATACTAACAACTACAGAACCATTGATGCCATATTTTATAAAATAAGGTTAATTACCAAGGTATACATCAAGAAGTAATGACTTCAAACTATGTACCGACCACTATACTGTGAACCGACACTTCATTACGTAAATACAGCTTGATGGGCCATTCTGTACTGGCCATAAATAGGTTTATTTTTCTATAACAAAACTATTAAGACCCGCATAAAATAAAACAGTAAACGGTCCTCAATAAAAATGATTTGTTTCAAACGAAAATAGTTCAATTTGTAAGCAAATAAACAAAATGAAAGTTCTACACTAAAAATTATCGCCATGATCTATTGTAACCATTTTGAAAAATGTTTCAGGTACGGTCATAAAAATGAACGATTTTTTCAAGCACTAACATTCCTTGTTCCTTAGAGGTAAAGTTGAAAATCGTGTAGCAAAGATATTTTGCGAAATTAAAGGGCGATCCATAAATTTTGTTTATAACTTTGGCAAAGCTATGACCTCCTTATAATGTTCTAAAGAAGTAACAATTGGAAGGATTTCGACTTGTTCTTAGTAAAGATTAAGTTTATGAATTCTGACTACAGAATTATTGTATTGTTTTAATAACTGCAGGTACCAACCTACTTGTTTAACTTAAAGGGCCACCCTGTATATTATGTCCTTGGATTTTTTTTATAATCCTGTCTTCACCGTGAGAACCAAGGTTTAAAACCCGGATCAGGCAAAGTCTTACTGGCAAAGTATATATAATAAATATACCTATAGTTAGCCTAGAGTTTAAA
This sequence comes from Charanyca ferruginea, assembly GCA_947361185.1. Taxonomy (NCBI): domain Eukaryota; kingdom Metazoa; phylum Arthropoda; class Insecta; order Lepidoptera; family Noctuidae; genus Charanyca; species Charanyca ferruginea. The sequence continues at coordinate 22,492,596 of OX376078.1, read as the reverse complement.
ATAAGGTTATGCTTCAAAACGGCCATATCAATAACATTTCTCCTAACCTAACTTTTGTGTCACCTGTAGCTCCATACATACAATTAATCTTACCCTACAAAATATAAAATCAAAATATTAGGCGCTTTTCTTTTTTGGTGAAAGTATAAAAAGTTCATGAAATAATTGGGCTGTTACACACACACCAAGCTCAAATAAAAACAATTGAAAGATGGAATTTAAAAAATTGGAATTGAAATTGGAATTAAGTATGTAAAACAAGTCCTATAACAGCTGATATAGGAACCATTTCTCATAAAGACTAATTATAAACCTCCACAGATGTGTAAAAAATCAATTTTTATTGTTTCATAAATCAGCTGGTTCACTTTTCTCGATACAGAATTCCTCCTAACCACAGTGCACACAGTTATTATAATTTATCACACCAAACCTTCTATGAACATAATTACATAACTTACCAATCTCTAATATTTAACTCGAGTCACCTCACTTCGAAACACGTACCTAATTAACTATGAATGTAATCAGTAAATGGAGTAATTACAATAAGTAATTATTATAAAATGTCGAGTAGTTATGTGGCGGCCGCGCGAGTTCGCAAGCTCTGTCTAAAATGATACTCTACGAATTATGTGACAGAGTGATTTTTTCTTTTGTAATATACCCCCAGGTTATATCTAAATTATAAACATTTGTTACATATTGTGGGTACATTTTTGCTGTAGTTTATAATGGAACCTTCATTTATGATAGATAAATGATAATTATATTCCGCTATGGGTGGGTTACACAAGCTAGTAGGGTTATTACAATGATATTATATTAAATCCAATGATATTTATTAGAATATCATTGGGTTATTCTTTTTATAATTGCAGAACAATAATTACTATTTAGATAATTTACATGATAGGTTTTTTAGGAGTGCTTGCTGGATATCTATTAAGTTCAGATATTCGGGCAAACATTTAAATTAAATCAGCTTTATAGTGTAGTGTTGACGACACGGTTGGCGCCACGGAATAATAAAAACAAGGTTGGCGCAGTGGTTGAGCGATTAACTACTGCACTGCGTGGCGCTGGTTCGATTCTCGCACGGAACAAATATTTGTATGGCCTACAGATAGTTGTTCCGGGTCTGGCTGTTTGTGTATGTGAGTTTATATGTTTGTAAGCGCACCCACGACACAGAAGTAACTCCAAGTGTGGGGCAATGTTTAAAAAAAAGTGTTATTTATGGTGGCACTTCACTTGGCGTATTTATTTTGTGCAAATATTGTCCTTAATTAGATAATACAAAATCGACTTCATTTCAATTATTATAGGGTATAATATTTTGTATTAACTAAGCAACACAACTGGTGAAGTGCCACCATTACGATAAAAAATAAACAAAAATTGTTTTTTAATACATAATTATGTCATGTTTTTGTTCATGAGTCAAACACCTAATTTACTTTTAATCATTTTATTTTTGTCTTTTTTTGTACTTTTTAATCGTTAGGTAAATTAAATAGGTTTAGAGTAGTACCGCCATCTAGACATCGGCATTAGAACTATGAAGTCTTAACTAACTATGGATAGTTTACACTTTACCGCTTTGATTGTACTATTTGCTATAACATATATAGTTAGAATTCAATGCCATGATTAAAATGTAGGTAAATATTTAAATTACTTTGACAATATTTTTAATATCTACCCTTTATATCTTATGTATCTATATTTATTTATATGATATCTATTAAGTATTTACGTAAAAAGACTATTGTAACACGATAACAATCGATTATGTATACAAACATCTTCATGGATAAGTATTATATAAAAAGTAAGTTATTTAACATGTTCGAACAATTTTATTTATTTCATAAAATACTAGTTTGCGGTATATTTTACACGGATTAGGTAAACGTATTATTGATGTTTGCATATTGTTTTTTATAAATACAGTTTATCACAATTCACGAGTAATTAAAAGTAAATCTATACAATTTATTTAACTTTATAATACCTACTTTAAAACTATACATTTTCCAATCACCGTTCAACCAACACTTTTATACCTTGACTTACAACACTTGATTATGCATTACATATTTTTAGACCACTCTTGTCAATCACTTTATAAAAACAACGCAATGTACACCGTGTAATTTATTTTTAACATTAGCTATCAAAATGCGAATGCGGTCTTTGGAATTGCTTGATTCCTGCTGAAGTACTTGAAGAATGCCTCGACAGAATTATTGCCATCCTTTTCTGGCTCGCAGCAAAGGATTCGCTCCCTCGCGGTCGTCTCTTTCAGCCTTTCGTCACTCCATATTGACTTCGGGAAAGGGGGCCATGAATAATTGACGTGATCCAGCACTTTTCTCGGTACGGGGAAACTAACCCTCGAAGTTGATTGGGTTACGTTAGGTATAGAAGCTCTTATCCAGATGTTGAGTGAGCGAGGCGAGACTTTCGCAGCGGTTGGTTTTGTGTGTTCATTGCTGGTTACGTGCTCGGGCCATCGCGGTGTTGGTAGGGAATCTGCTGGTGGCGCAGCATTGTAGTAAATGTCGTTGGATGTTTGGTCGCTTTCATTTGAGAAGGCGCTGTCGCTGCTTGCTATGGATACGGTAGGGCGGCGTCGGAAGAAAGATTTTCTTGAACAACTACATTTGAGGCGGTTGCAGGCAAAGCAGTTGTGAAACTTGTATTCTTCGAGCAGTTTGATCAGGTCCCGTCGAATGTTCTGCAAGTTTAACTCCTGAGGACAACAATAAATATTTTTTTTAAATAAATGAATGCTGTTGATTAATTATATGTTTTAGAACTAATATAAATCGATAACTGATTGAAAAAACAACTATTTTAGGACCGCAAAAATAAAATAAAAGTTTTAAGTCTACAAGATAAGAGTTTTCTCATAGTTCTAATAGGTTACATTAGGGCACCTACTTCAAATGTTACCCATTTAGTTGTTTTTCAAAATCGTTACGTGAATAGATCTCATAAAACCTACAAGAAGGACGTGTATATGTGTGTGTGTATATGTGACATCGTGCTGTTTGTTAATGTGCGTGTTTTTATATAGTTAGTAATTTATTTATCTATTTATTTACACAGAGCTTCATCAACTGGGGAGAACTTAGCTAGTGTATAACGCTGTCCCATAGTACTCACATGTCAAAAGAAATAATAGAAAAATACGTTCAAGATAATGCTTATTAAAAAAAACTCTTTCAGTATACTTACTATACATGTGATTCAGAGATATTTTTATTAAAATTATGAATAAAATACCTTTTTATTATTTAGTAATGTCTGGCGATATAAATACAGGATGAATCTAAACTAGCATAGCATAGTATAACGGACTTGTGTCCGCAACTCAACGTCTCAGCGCGTATTTTGCGTAATCTATATACTATGTAAAAACCAAATAGAAAGTTATTGTTAAATAAATAAACACTTGTTAAATACTCTCAATCAAATTCTAGACTATCCTATTCCTTCTGTCCATTCTTTTCTAGTCTCACATGTATATTTAGTAAGTACATCCTGTAAACAGACGTTTATGAAGTTATACTAATTCAAACAATTAAGTATCTGCTTACCAACTGAAATGCCACGTCTTCATAATAATAAAGTTGAGATTTCGTCATTTTCACCAAAAAACACAGAACACTAAAAACTTAGTTTATACACTGCATATCTGTCACACTCGGAAATCAAATTAAACTAAAAGTAGTAAAAGTAAAATAAATAAAAAAAAACCAAAAGGAAAAAATCTTTTCTCTTTCAAAATCAACCCTCAGTCCCCGTTTTCGACCACCGGGTAACTGAGAACGATTTTAATTGTGACAATGGTTTTATGCGTTTGCGCACCCCCTAATGAGTCCCTTCTCGTTCGTCAATGTTCGGGGATTTCCGGGACCGTTTCGGAAAAATAACATGTTTCTAGGAAAGTGTTAGGGATTAAGTAGACATTATTATCAAAGTAGTTTATTACTTTTTTTATTATTCAGTTGACTCGGTTAATGAGGGTGATTACTGGTACCCAGTAAAAGATTTTGAAGTACCTATTGATTACGTTTTAACTATATAAAGGTTAATACCCTTATGAATAAATGTGTTATTGTCAATATTTAGTGCAACATAGTACTGACGTCGCATTTATTGTTAATTTAAATATTTTGATAATCTTTTCTGTTTGTGTGTTTTTGTTTGAGTGCTTTTTAATGTTTTTTTTTAACGTTGCACCACTTTTGGATTTTTTCATGTATACTGGGTGCGTTAACAAACATATAAACTCACATACACAAATAACCAAACCTAGAACAACTACCAGTAAATTATAAGTCATACAAATATTAGCCCCGTGCAGGATTCGAACCCTCGCCACACAATGCAGCAGTTAATCACTCAGCTACTGCGTCAACCGTGTTATCAAACATGAACTACATAAACAAGCACAAGCGTCTCTGTTTTTTCTTTATTGTGTACAAAATTCCTAATAAACAAATCACATTTTTAGTCTGACTTAGAATTATCTATGATGCTGATACAACCATAAGAAATACGCCAAATCTAGTATTCCTTCATAGGCTGTAATAAAAAAAACTGTTTTCTCTGTTTTGTTTTATTTATTTTTTGTTGTTCTATATCAAAAATTGTAAACAATTATTTTGTTGTCGATGTATTGATATTAATTGTAACTTAAGTTAGCAATTAAACGGAAACTAGCGTCTCTTTGATCAATGTTTTGTTGTGTATGTGTATATTTATGTGCTGTGGGTGAACAAAATTTAGATCATATATTAAAAGTACACTCTGTAAAAAAGCTTATTATAATCTAGAGGACTATATTCAAGATAAGAATGCTTGGAAACATGCTGGTCTAACTCCATAGGACGATCGACAGTCTAGACAAAATCGAAACGATTGCTAATTTAAAATACCTAATTTCATACTTAGTATAAATATGTACATATATATATTTGACTCTTTTTTATACACTGCTCAGGCTCACATACTGATTCATTGTTTGTTAAAATATAAGGAGTGGTCGTCTACTGTTTCAACATTTGTAATAATATGTGAACACTGTGTAATATAACTTAGTCTGTCATTCCTTAAATCTGTGATACTTTGTACACACTTTCAAATACCTAGTGTTTTTATGCAAGGTACATCGTATTCACGTATAATTATATAATTCCTGTAAATGCAAATATTGTTAACATCGTTTTTAAAAGAGTAAGTATGGAGTTTCTTGCCCATTCTTCTCCATACAAAACTACCTTTTGGAATGGGCATCTAGAATCAATTTTTTTTTCTCATTTGACGTTCAAAAGTGCCTTATAATGGTCTAATTGAAATAAATGATTTGACTTTGACTTTGAACCTTTAAGTAAATAAATAAATACATTTAAATATCTCAATTCGTTTACACAGAATCTCGGCGACGTAGACACGCACCATCGTCTTCCTGGCAACAACGATTACTCTTTGAATGCATTTCTTTACAACTTAAACTCCTTAACACCTATAATCCTTAAAAACATTAACAAGAACCGTGCAATTGTTTTGAAAAGATAACATAGTCAAAGCAGTTACTGTGAAAGTTAAAGTTGTAAAATAACGGGAGCGATCAAAGTCGCCGACTTTCTTTAAACAAAAGATAGGTTGGGTTGGCGACCGGCGTTGCTTGCTGAACACATGTTTTGGTAATATTGTTCTTGCTTTACTTGTTAAGTTAGGTACGCAGCTGAGGCATAGAAAGTGATTGAGTTTATTTTTGTCTTTGGTTGGAGTAAAATGCCGCCGCATACAACGTTATTAGAGTTCTTTTTACCTTCATCTAATCATCCAAATCCGTTAAGAAATGGTAACACAAAATTATCTAACACTATCACGTAATATTATTCCATATCTTGAAAACTACTGCACGAAAATTGAGGAAACTGGGACTGATCCCTAAGTTGGAGTTAATTCGAAAGGAAAAAACCGGACAAGTGCGAGTCGGACTCGCCCACCGAGGGTTCCGTACATATTAGTAGGTACATATCCATACTTCTATACAAATCCATACCTACTATCCATACTTTAATCTACTTAATATTATAAATGGGTTTTTTGCGACATAAACGGCCGTATCTTTTTTTTACAGTTACATAGAGGGTTAATTTTTAGCAACAAGGGACAGTAGACTTGAGTATATGGTTTAAATTTCAACTCGATACCTCCACGCGTTCCCGAGATAAAAATTCTTGACAGACAGACAGACGGACAACAAAGTGATCCTATAAGGCTTCCATTTTTCCTTTTCAGGTATGGAACCCTAAAAATGACCAAACAACAATCCGATTAATAGATTCGGAGAAATACGTGGACAAACATACGTCCATACACTTGTAAAATATTGTAAATTCGTTTGGAAACCCTAATAGATTATATACAAATATGAATTTGTAGCAGTTCCAATAATATTTCATACATACACAAATCGAATTAAAAATCTTTTTTTTTAAAGGCAGTTAAAAACTTATTAATATCAATTATGTAGGTACTACGTGTTTTGGTTTGTTTATGATCACCATTTGATTGAGTGCCGCTGAACGAAAGACTGATTTTACAACATTTTGAAAACAACAAAATGCAATGATGAAGCGTCATAATCTTCGCTCATTACTTCCTGAAATGCAAACAAGCGTTCGCCCTTTAGCAGGATAATTAGTTACAAATGGATAAAAACTTACGCCTCTACAAATGGACTTACTATTTACACTTTCAAAAATTGAATACATTTTTTGGATTATTCTGTAGTGACTGAGGTTCACGATAGCAATAAAATATGTGTGAAACCCCTTACACAAGGGTCAATGAAAAACCAAAGGGATGGATGTCACAGATATTAAAATCGATTACCCTTTTTCTTCAATCAGTATAGGTATACTAGAATTGAAGTGTTAGATTCGATAACTAGTATCTGTTTTCAAATATTATCTTGTTAGTAAGTTAGGAGCAATCTGGATATATTCTTTTTTAATATTTATTTTATAAAAAACTATAAGTATTCTTATTTTGAATTAGTAATTATTTATCAAACTCAAATCATTTATTTCAAATAAACCATTTACAGGCATTTTTGAATTGTCAAGGAGTCAAAAAGTTGAGGCTAGTTGCTCGTCATTTCTATGGAGAAGAACGAGCAAGAAATTTCATGAACACTCTTTTAAAATCAATAGAATATTGCAAATTTAGGTTACATCTCTACGGGACACAAATGTGAGAAAATCAAGTTGTGCACGGTCTAGAGACAACCATAAACAATTCAAAATAAATTTAAAATAACCGAGACGGCTAAGAGATGACCAGTCTCAACTGACGGCACCTGGGGGCCAAGTCTGCTATTTTTATAATTTCGTCATTCCAACACGATCCCATTGTCATTTTTCTAAAAGTTCGTAACCTGCTAATTCATAATGGTCGATCATTGGTCGGTCGAATTAAAAGCAATGACTGCACAATGACGTACTAATGGTAGGTCACTGATCAAAGGAATTATAGAAAAAATTGCGGATTACCGCCTAAGTCAGTAATTCATTTGTCATTTTGTACAAGATTACCATTCTATATCATTTCTTTCAATGGCATGTCAGTGGTTGACCAATGGAAAGTCATAATGACGCCATTATATTAGTAGATTACCAAACTTGTCAAAATCAACAATTATGAAATCAATGATAGACCATTCTGACACTATTTTAAAAGCAGACTTGAGGCCCTGTTCGTTTGTATGTTTTTATTACGATTATCTATAATTTAACACAGTATTCAGTTCTTCCCGTGATACCTACAGTTGACTATAACAGAGATAAAAGTTAGTAATACGCAGTCATTTTAAAGCCATCTTCAATTGAAATAATACAGCTTCCTTGACTAGTGGCTCGCGTGGTTCACATTCCTTCCGACGGTTTCGCGACACGCGCCGGGAAATTGCTTCCAATACCATTATCATAGTCTATATTTCATCTGACTACACATTTAATTTACAAGTCCCTTATTAAGTACTAGCTTCGGCCCGCGACTTCGTCCGCGTGAATGTCCGTTAACCCGGATGCAGATGAAGTCCCGGATTAAAAAGTAGCCTATATCCTTCCCCAGGGTTAAAGCTATTTTCATACCAAATTTCATCAAAATCGGTTTAGCCGTTTCATCGTGAAAGCGTAACAGACAGAGCATTTATAATATTAAGTATGGTTATATGAATATATGATATATAATAATATAATATATCATAAAATAATAATATATAAATATGTATATAATAGTAAGTATGGATGGATTACAAACTAGCATTTTCCCCGCGACTTTTCTTACCGATTCCTAATTTTTAGGGTTTCGTACCTCAAAAGCAAAAAAACGGAACCCATAACGGATCACTTTGTAGTCCGTCTGTCTGTCTGTCTGCCAAGACCCTTTATCTCGGGAACGTGTAAAGATATCGAGTTGAAATTAGCAGTGAAAAAATCAAACTTCTAAATTAACGAGAAAAAAAGATACGGCCGTTTATGTCGCAAAAAACGTACATTTCGACACTCTCAAGGGAATCAAAATTTAGGGTACTTACCTACTTTCCGTAGACCTAGAACTATAAAATTTGCCAAGTAATTTCGTCTTATGCTATAAATACAGAAAAAAGTCTGAAAACTATATATTTGTAATTAAAACATAAAAAAATATTCTTTATTTATAACGAGCCAGATTAGAGTCCGCGATTAGGTCCGTGTGAATGTCGGTTATCGCGGATACAGACGAAGTCGCGGATTAAAGGAACCCTATGTGCTTTCCCAGGGTCCAAGCTGTGTTATCACGGCTATTTTATTATCAAAACCCGAACAAGTGCGAATCGGACTCGCTCAGTAGGCACATATCCATACTAATATTAAAAATGCGACAGTAACTCTGTCTGCTACGCTTTCACGATTGAAACGGCTGAAACGATTTTGATTAAATTTGGTATGAAGATAGCTTAAATCCTGGGGAAGGACATAGGCTACTTTTTAATCCGTGACTTCACCTGCATCCGCGATAACCGACATTCACGCGGACGAAGTCGCGGGCAAAAGCTAGTAACTAATAAAATTAGATAACATTAGAGTGCAGAGCAGAGGGACAATGTAGGCTAGATAAAAAACAAAAGAATAGCGGCAAGATTTTAAAATCCTACTAACTAAATATGTTTGCAAGCAGCATCACCGGCCCGTGAGTTGTCCTACGCCGCTTAAAGTCCTCCCCTCTCCACCCTGACCTCTCTACCTCTCATATGATGGTATTCGGGATGACTGACTGCTGCAATTAATCCTCAGCTTGTCTAGTGCGGTGAGGTATCCGTTTGTCAATCCAGATTATAGTGTTGTAACATGAATATATCGATACTTTTTTCCTAAATTAAAAAAAAATAAGAATGGAAAATGTTGATTTTTGGGTAGGTACACACTCGTAATTTTGATTATAGCATAACTTGCCAAGAATTGAAATATATGTATAGTTATTTACATTCAATTACTTATAAAGTTATTCGCCGTTTATAGGTAAATTCGTGATTAATTATGAAAATATTTGAGCAAACTTACATTTTTCCTTTTATTACTACTATAACTATGGTAGTTTGTTCTGAGCTGGGCACATCAAAATTAAGTCTTTAATTTCCATATAATATATAATCTTGATAGATTTGCGGAATTTCTAATTATATTTTCTTTAATTATAAATCATTTATTATATAACGAGATTTTTTAGTAAATGAGAATGTCACAAGGCATTCCACAAGTTAATCAATCAAGCTGATCATTTCAATTATAGTCTTATTTTAATAAAAACAGAAAACCATGTTTAGATGAATGGTGCCTTCCACGATATGCATTAGCAAGCCATTGCATTGAAACCCACACAAAACAACCTACCAACCCATTATCTCAATACACTACATTCAATAAACCCCATTATCCTTCCAGTTAACTGAAAAGCACATCAAGGATCGATATCTCATATAGCCCGGTATTGTCTTCCAACACTGCGAAGAATGCCATCTTAATATGCGAGCGGCAAATATCGGGCGCCGCACTTCACTATGCGAGGAATGCCACTGACGCCGTAGGGACGTGACCGGATTATCGATACCGATATTGCCATGGAATATTTTATAAATTGGAGAAAAATTGGAGGTGTCTGTTGGTTTTGTAAGTGGTGCGTGATAACGGAAACTTAGGGATCAACGGTTTTAGACGTAGGCTATTTCTTAACAAAGGAAATTATTTCCTAAAATGTTGATTTAAAGTATTAATATGATAACTATTCGTAATTAAAAACAATAAAAATGGAGAGATTTAGACAAAAAATAATAAATAAACACTGGGTTTGAAAAAGCAGTAAAGCATACACTTCTTTTGAACAAACACTATTAATAGTACTAGTTATTAATGTAAATGAAAAATCTTTTTTTCTCACCTCTAATAAAAAGTGAGTCATGGAACATAAAAACATTACTTCCTGCACTTTAACTACCATTCCATAATTACTTGTTCCATACAATATTTTCCAAACCTCACGCAAGTCATGGACTGGGAACGATTATTATGACTAATTTACATACGTACGTAATGCGGCGTGCGAATACCGCATTTCAATTTAAACTCATAGGTATTCATAGGCTCTAATGTTAACCCCTCGTTAGTTGCAAATGACATTCGAACAGAGTTGTGTAGTGAGTAGTGCTGTGACGATTCTGGAAGCTTCATATTATTGTTGGCGTTGGTATATTTAGCGGTAATTACTAATGTAATAAATAATAATACCAGCCATGTCCCACTGCAGGGCAAAGGTTTATTTTGATACAGAGGTGGGACTCGGTGGTGTTGAAGAGGTGGATGCACCTGCATGCCAGTTCAGCGCCATTCATTTAATAGTTCATTACGTAATTACTATTTTAATGTGGTTTTATATTAATTTGTAGTTTCTAATCCAGTGAAAAATTGAATACAGAAATAAATGATTATTATTATTATAAATAATAATACTGTGATTGACAAATATTCATTAAATTGAAAAGAATTATGTATGTACTACACTACTAATTTAAAATTCGATTATTTAATTTCTTTTTTTTATATAAGACCCTTAGTTCGCACTGTACAAATTTAAACTCATAGTATATCGTATAACATTCTGTTTATTTTCCAAACAGTAATTAAATGTATTTTCTGAAATAAAATATTTTTTTTTAAAGAAATCTAATCTTTATATATACTTGTGCTATAATTAGGAGAAATATTAACATTATTGTTACAAAACTACATACTTACTCGGTGCATAATAATTTATCAAGTAAGAAAACAACAAAATGTTAACAATAGCCGGTCAAGAACTTCAATCAATAACTGTCCAAGTAAAAAACAAAGTGAGGTAGTGACAGGGAAAACGATTATTTAATAAGTTTTGAAAAACAGGAAAGAATGCATTCAACCTTCCACCCTTTAACCCAACCCCAGTTGGTATTCTTAAGGTGTCCGCTTCCGGTATTCGTCCCAGCTCCGAGGAGCCCCGAGCCGTTCCGATCCGTCACGACACCGCACATTCCTCGGCACGTTATGAGCCATAAAGTGCTTTGTAATAAACCCCTTTTTATATCTAATCATGTAATGGATTGCACGACGATAATATTTGATAGGTGAAAGGTGAGGGCGAAGTGTGCTGGTTTGGGTAGATTGGTCATCATGATTGTGACATGTTGAGGATATCATGATGAATGAATAAGTGTTGTAGAATATTATTTTATTGAAGTTTGTTCGCAGTTGTAACTATAATATTTTTAGTGTGTGTATTATTTGGGTTCAGTTCTACAAAAGCGCACATATTTCTCCCATTTTTTCAAAGTGTTTTATATCTTAAACGTTAATTAATTTTAATGATCTACATTGTCTCCACACAATCATGCGCAAGCCGTGCACATCCTTGGTGCGTAGGGTGCGGGCCAGCACCTACAGTATCCTGAGCGCATTTGCAGAACGTTTTGACTGTCAGTACGTGAATCACTGCTGCATAGTTCACTTACAGGCTAGGGTTAATTTATTACTTTAATTTTGTGTATTTTAATTATTTTGTGTATTATTAATATTATGTAGAATTTTCAATTTCAATTTAAATGTATTATGATCCAAAGTTGATTGAAATAAATAAATTATTATTATTATTAAACTGTAATCGCTGAATAGTAAAGTAGTACATTTTACATCATAATTTTCATGTATATAATTTAACTAGCTTTTGCCCTCGACAACGTCCGCGTGAATATCGGTTATCGCGGATGCAGACGAAGTTGCGAATCAAAAAGTAACCTATCTTCTTCCCCAGGGTTTAAGCTATCTTCATACCAATCATTTTATCAAAATCGGTACAGCCGTTTAATCGTGAAAGTGTAACGGATAGAGTCACTTTTATATTTATAATATTAGTAAGTAATTAGTAAGTAATTAGTAAGTATAGCAAGTATGGATTATTGAATGAAAGTGAATTGTTTCGTTTTATCAGAACTAAGCTCATATTGCCCTAAAAAAAAGTTAGGTTAGCCAATTTTAGAGTTGCGTAAACTCTTCACGACAGTATCTGTATAACAAAGAGCTTCCAATTTAAATAGTTTCGTTGTCATTTGAATGTTTTTGGCATATAATTTGTTAACTGTAACAATCATTTTGAATATATATAAGCAATATGAACCGTTGAAAGCACAAACGATGAGATGACACAAGAACTGTACGAAAAAGACTTCTCAAAGCAGTAAAATCACAGATATTCCAACACATCTATTTTTACTTCCTCAATACGACATAACACCGTTAGCTAAATAAAATCTCACACAATACATTATTCTAATAGTAATAGTGCGATTTTGCAGAATATCGATATCATAAAGATCGAAGTCAGCCCATCACTATCCCGTAACGAGGGGGCGTGGCTAGACGTGTCGTTACCATGACAACCATCGCGACTCACCCGCGTTCCTGAAACATACAGCAGAAGGAATTTGAGACGGGCACGCAATAAATATAATAATAAAAGCAAAATGAAAATATTTTAAATTAATAAGAATAACATGAGCACGTAGGTTTGCTTTTGAATGAGATAGGCTGATTAACGGCGTAAAAATTCAATTAATCGTAATCGCCGCAGTACGATATGAATCGCATTATTAATAGTTTCAAAATAAAGAACTAACATGAAATGTACTTGATTTGGCAAGATTATAACAGTGTATCAGCAACGACACCGTCATCTACTTATTACAAACATGACACATTGTAACTTTGTTTCTATGGAATACTAAGAAAGAGCAGTGAAAAAATGGTTGTACAGTATTTTTCATACAAAAATTACATAAAGACACCATGACATTTTACTCTTCTTACAATTTATGTGGTCCATTCAATTATTCGACATAAAATACCTGTAGACGCGATTTAATTAAGACAAAGCCCGTAAAAGTATGAAGGAAGAAATGGAATTAAGTGACTTTTAAATACTTACAAACTGATACATACTGAGAACATTGAGATTGCAAATAGCAAGACACACATTTTTGCGCTAGGGTCAATGATCTGTGATAAAGATGTCACCGCTCCGTTCCGCGCCGCCACTGGAATAATAATAATAATAATAATAATATGTGGGGACATTTTCACACTCGGCCATCTGACCCCAAACTAGGGAGACCCTGTACTATGGGTGTCAGACAGCTGATATACATACACAAATACATTTTTTTTTTGTAAATACATACATATATAGATAAACAACACCCAGACACAAGGCAAATAGAAGTGCTCATCACACAAATGTTTACCCTGGGCGGGAATCGAACCCGCAACACGCTGCGCAGCAGTCGATCGCTCAGCCACTGCGCCAACCGTGTCGTCTGACGGAATGCAAGGTTCGGAACAGGATGTTTCAGACTTTACGTGTCATTCTTATTGAATTATATTTTCAATGGTGAAATGGCGACGTTTGAGAAGTTTTATTCAATTGTTCATAAATTTCATTTATTTTAAACTAGCTTCTGCCCGCGACTTCGTACGCGGATCCTGTTGCTTATGCCAGCGACAACGGGGTCGACAAAATCGAAGATCTGAAACGTCTGATGTCGAATTCTAAGAGCCTGAGGACGGGAAAACAACGGGATGCGCGAGATGATTCGAGACGTTCAAAAAGTACAATTTTGAATCATACCTCCGATGGCGGAATATGTGGCGTAGTCAATCATAGGAGTATACGTAAATGAACTCCGTTCCTCACCAACCCAAGGAAGGTCGCCATGACCTACGGCTATATCTTGAGACACATCCGATTCTTCAGATGATATCGACATTCTGTTCAGAGAATGTCGAAGTCGGTCAGAATTCAAACGTTCGTTGCGCTCTTCTTCTGCCTCTTCATGCCGTACTCCAGCAATTCTTTTTCTCTCACTTTCTAACTGATTATGAATATTTTGTTGTGTGCGTGTTCGGGACAATCTATACTATACAAACAGACAGAATTTTTTTTTTGGATTCGTGCTGTATTACTGTTCCTAAACCCCCCTCATTTTTTTTTTTTATATATATTCAATGTACAGACACAGTTTTGTTACTGTTTTATTATATGTATAGACGAGTTATTAGTAATCATTAAAAACAAGAAATGGGCTACAGTTGTAAGACAATTAAAATTCCATGATATATAGCGTAAAAGGGTAACAGTGGCATCTAAGTCCACGACAAATTGCTTGCTTCATCAGAAATAGAATAAAAAAGTAGTGCAAAAACAACTTAGAAGAATAAAAGCGACACGCGCGCCCAACTGTGGCCCCGTATATTTTTCGATAAAGTCATACTGCGGTACTATCGAGTATTTGATCCCTACACAGCGTTTCACACTTATTTTATTTTCTCAACGCATCGGTATGTAAAACTATCACTTTGTATTTCTTTCTTTTTTTTTCTTGTTTTCATAAGCAAAATGACAAAGAAATCTGATACACTAAAGGTGTAGAAAATAAAATATGGTAGTTTATTTTTTGCTCATTAGTGATGTCTCGATATTTTAAATAAAATCGTTTTTTTATTATTTCAAAGTGTATTTTTTTTGTAATTTATTATTAAATTCTTTGTGATATACAAGCTTATATTTTTACCTAATGAACGCTCTGTATATGAAAATCATGCTGAAAAGAAGCTTTTTTTGTAGGTATATGGTCTACAAATTACGTATTCGGCCGGGAGTAGTATAAATGAAAGTCCGGAGGGTTAGGTAAAACTTGGTGTCTATATTGTCGGTAATAACTGCACAAGTTACACTGATATTTTAAACAACTGCTCTACACAAAAACTTGGAGACGACTAAGGTAGCGGGGGACTCGCTAATCGGAATACGAATCGTAAGCGTCGTCTCTGGTTACAAAAGGTGTGTGTGTGTGTCACTACAGTATTCCCCCCAAATTTTGCCAAAAAAAATTTTACTATTTAATTACAACATCCAATGGTACATAAAACAACAACCTGTATGTCAGTTATGCAGAATTGACTGAATACAATTATGAGCGAGTCAGCGTACTGTGCTGACGATAAAGAAGGTGTTACCTTACATATGTGTTATTGTAAACCAACTTAAAAATAAAGGTATTAAACATTTTGTAGTACACATATTTTTACCTTTTAGATACATTCTAGATTTATTTCTAAACTAAATCATTAGGTATACAGATGAACACTGGTTACATAAAGAAAATCTTAATTAACGATTAGTAGGAATGCTGAGCTGGTTGAGTTGGAGTTTGTTTAGCCGGTGCTGGCTGTGACTGACCTTTTTCCAATGCCGACACAATGTCTTTCACCAAAACTTTCTTAACTCTCCGTCCACATAGTTTGCAGCCGATGAGTACACAGGTCACTATTAATACTGCAACTATTATGACAGTGAAAACGCTATAAATCTCCAATTTCCTTTCTAAATTAGAGGTATTCCTTGCGTCGTTGGCTCCATTTTGAGCGATTATTACTTCAGCGTTCCTACTGCGTGCGTTACCCATTTTACAACAAAATATTTTTTACTTGTTGAGAATATAATAGATGTGTATCCGTATATGGAAATTGAAATACAAATGATGTTTGAACTTATATATCTAACTTATTGTTACCTTAATCACCTACTTTCAGAAAAATGTTGTTGTGTCATAAAATGCAATTGATCAGTTTGCATATTTATTTTGTCAAAACAAATTTTTCTACGTGTTTGCACTTCTCTGTAAGTGTAAACTACAAAAGTACTGTTTCGTACACAATTTTTAAGTTGAAAGAATGTATTTAAGAACTTGGGTACCAAATTTATTTCCGTCGTCAGCTTATTGCCGTCCACTGATGAACGTAAGCCTCCCTCAGAGATCGCCAACCAACCCGGTCCTGGGCAAACAGCATCCATCCGCTGCACCACCTTCTTCAAATCGTCGGTCTATCGTGATACTAACCGATTTAAAAAAGGAGGTTATCAGTTCGACCCGTATGTTTGTATGTATGTTTGTCCGCGATTATCTCCCGTTTGGCTAAACCGATTTTGATGCGGTTTTCAGAAAAGTGTTTGTTACATTCTGGAGAAAGTTTTAGTATACAGCAAACAGCAATTAATTCAGCGTTTTTTGAAAAAAAAAAACAACAAAAACCGAGAAGACATTTTCGTTTCTTTCATCTTTACATCTTTGGAGGACTTTCAATCTCTGATTTAACTGTGTTGCCGTTCCTTAATGAATTTGGGTGATAATGAGGCACTGAAAAGTGGGAAATAAAACTTTTTTGGAAAAAGAGAACCGCCTTCAGAAAAAAACTAAAAAGTGATACTTAAATAACTTTAGCACAGAACACACATGACTTTAGTTTCGGAAGTCGGTGGCGATACAAACCAACAAACAGAACAAAGCCATATAGATATAAACCTCTGGAGTATGGGTATCTAGCGGCCGATAGATATTATAAGACATTTTCTAATTCGAAAGACGCAAAAAAGCTTTAAATTCTTTAGAAACGGTACGGTACGGTGATACTGTAGGTGCGTTATTTTAATACTTAATCCATTCACCAAGAAAGTTCTATCCTTGATTTCATTAAGATAATCCTTTCGAATCCGCTACTTTTGTGACTTTAAAGTAAAGCTTCGCCGCTGAATTTTTTGGAGAGCAAAACTGACTATTACATTTAATACAAATTAAATATTCAAATTCGAATTTTAACTTTTACTTTGACACACATTTAAACTAGAACTCTTGACTCACTCTTGAAACCCATCACTACATCATAACAGTACCTATCACTACATATCTATTACTAATATTATAAAGATTATTTTTATTATGTACAATTTTGGTAGTATATAAACATTTAAAATTTGTTTGTAAGTTTGAATGTAGGGGGTAATCTCAGAAACTACTCATCCGACTTCAAAAATTCTTTCACCAATAGGAAGCTACTTTATCGTTGAATGCTATAGGCTATATTGCAATATAAAAAAAATTGGGATCCTTGAGAAAATTCACGCGGACGAAGTCGCGGGGACAGTGCTAGTTATGTATAAATTAAATATGAGTTTCTGTTCGTTCGTATTAACCTCCGTATTAATACGAAGCTACGTAACACCCTAGTGTTATAGGTTATATTTTACTGTCAAAAACTAAAAGGAATACTGAGGCACTGAGTATAAAAAATTGCAAAGGTATTATGCTAAATTACATGAAGTACCTAACAACACTAACATAGCATATAAGCAGAATCTGTTACTAACCACTAAGAAGTTGTTAACTAAACTAGGTCTTAAACAATTTTTTTTTAAACATGAAAATGTAACACGGACGAAGTCGCGTGCTAAACATAACAATTTTATTTTTTTGTTCATTTTTACAAAACCTGACAAATAAGTTTGTAGTAGAATCCGTCAACAGCCCCCGTATCTGACCCCATACATCTTCTAACAGCATCCGTGTCCCCCAAATAAAATACAGCTGAATTGAAATTTAATGCATAAAAACATGTCAGCGTACGTATAAAGATATATTCCTTTCTGATCCTCGCCGATATAAAAATTTATACGTGGACAATCCTTAGGTCATAAACAGGGATTATTTCGGATACCCGCGGATATAACTCACGGTTTGCGAGCTATAAGGTCGGATACTAAGCGGATATGGGTCGGATACGCGGATATCGCTACTGTGAATAGTCCAACGAGATTTGTAAAGCAATTGTTCGTCGTTCAAATAGTTGTTTTGTATATTTTTCCCATGTAGTGATGGTGGACTGACTTTCTTTGGTGTTCTGTTTTTTGCTGTAAAACTGGGGTCGGTGGTATTTTTAAAAGATTTGTTTACAAATCTTCTTCTTGTCAGCATTAAAACGGATGGTCAATTCTATTAACTTTTAGGCCCGTACAAATCCAAATTTCAGTCAGAAACAAATATATATCAACATTTTTGACATTGTTTGTTGCTGATATAATTTTAAACTTCTTTAAGATTTACCCTTCAGTTTACGAAAGAAACAATCGGTAGCTGGAAAAAATGCAGCCAGAGCAATGACAAGAAGAAAATGTTTGTTTTTAACTATTGTTATTACAGTTGAAAAACCGCTAATAATAAATATGAATAGGTACTTAAATAATTAATAGTAATGCAAGCAACAAGATGGCGTAACAGATTATATTTAAATTTCTGTTTTGCTACGCCGTAGCACGAAATAGCTACGGCGTAGCAATTACTTTCTGATGTGACTTGTTTAAAAAACCAAAGTATCTAAAGGTTTGAATGTCATTAAGGTTAAACAAGTAAATATACATATATATAGGCAACGACTAGCTATATATCTTTCACAAGCCGTTAAATACAACTACTTGCGGCTAAAAGTTAAACTTAATGGTCTGACGGCCGTTAAATAAATCTTCTGTCAGCTAACTCTTGTTACTTGTATATTGAAGGAGTTAATAAGTAAACTAGGTTTAATTTAACAAGTCGCTTGTCAGCTTGAAGCATGGCCTTAATCTTTTCTTAACGTTGTGCGACATACACTCACACTTTTGTGAACAAATCTTTCGCACATTAACATATATGTCTATAGGTTTATAGGTTGGTTGGTCTTAAAATATTAGTTGCCATACGAGCTTTTCGGACAATGATTATTTTTATAAAGTATCTCTGTAAAAAATATGCATGATGTGCAATATCCAAAAACAATGTTTGCTTCGTTTCCTTCACTTACACATATGCACAACAATGTTATATCTCGCTAGAAAATAAAATTATTTATGTGTTCAGAGATCTAAGACTGGACACCATTAATTTGGAAAGGGCAACTAGATTACATTTTTCTTATGACGTTCTTAAGCGCCTCTTAATGATTAAATTGAAATAAATGATTTGACTTTAGATAGATAGATAGATAGATATATTTATTTATTTGCATAGAATGTATGTGATTACAATGAAGTGTTACAATATTTTCAGTCCTTATACATTTTGCCTTATAGCATGCAAAATTTTATTAAAACTTAGGCTACTATAAAATTATTCTATTTACTAAAAACTATTTGAATACTTTATATATGTCTAAAGATTACAAACTAAACAGACTTGTCATTAAAAAAATCTGATACAGAGTAGTAGCATTTTCGGACTAGCAATTTTTTAAGGTGCTTTTTAAAGCTTCCTATTGGTTGCTCTTTAATATTTTTGGTACATGGTTATAAATAAGAGGTGTCATACACATCTTCATCATTCAATCTTTCTCAATAATGCAGTTTTAAATCACCAGTGCACAACTTGTGTTCGTATTGAGTTCTTAAGCTTTGACTTTACTTTGCTTTGCTTTGACTTTACTTTTTTTTTTAACATTACCTAATGATATTTCTCCTCAATCTGATAGCTGAGGAAATCACTGTTATCATCAGAAAGTCGTAAACAATGTGGAATATGCAACCCCCTATTATCACCACAGCGAGCGCTCCTGCTCATCCAGCATCTGAAGCCTGCGACCTGAAGGCCAATTCTACTAATTAAAAACGTTCAATATCAACAGTCAGTCTTGTCACGTGCGCGCAGTCGCAATATTATCTTATGAAAAATAAAGGCATTGTAGACATAATTTAACACGTTAACTGCCAAGGTATATTTTCTAAATCCTTTTTTGGTATCTTGAGTATTGATTACAAATGGTTTCAAATTAATAAAAAGTGTTCCATTTTCTATATTTTGAAATTTCATAATCATTTCAAATACGTGACAACTAGATATAAAAGTAAGAGGCCATGTTGAATAATAGTAATAATAAATAATAATAATTAATTTATTGTAAAAAAGATTGTACTTGTGTACAATCTTTTTTATTATATTAACTATTAACTTAAAAACTAGTGATCAAAATTGAATACAAAACAAAATAGGAGCATCTGCAGCCGAACTATCGAATATCATATCAAATCTCGAAGTTTCTTCGGTTAATTACCAGGAGGCTTGGAAACAGGTTTGCGAGCGATACGATAACAAAAGAATTCTCATGAATCATCACTTAGATTATTTAATCAATATTCCACCAATCACGCGTGAATCAGACAAGTCTCTTCGGTGTTTAGTTGATAACGTCACTAAAAATCTAAGAGCTTTAAAAAGTTTAGGTCTACCTACAGACCACTGGGAAATGTTGCTTATATTTATTTTATTGCTTAAATTGGATAGTCGTACCATACTAAAATGGGAAGAATACCGCAACACGATAGATTGCGTGAATGGCGTGCCCACTTTAGAGCAATTTAATAAATTCTTAATTGATCGCGCTAATGTACTAGAATAATTTAATCAAAATAAATCTATAAACAAACTCCATTCTAGTGCATAAACAAGAAATTTGGCATTTTGGAATATGTATTGCTTGGGGCCATGTCTGTAATTTCTAATAGAATGAAACACTACATGTGTCAGACGTTACACTGCGCTCATTGGAATTTGATGCTCCGGTGTCAGTGGGTGGCTGACATGGCCTGAACAGATAGTGG
The DNA here is from genome assembly GCA_947361185.1 of Charanyca ferruginea. NCBI lineage: Eukaryota > Metazoa > Arthropoda > Insecta > Lepidoptera > Noctuidae > Charanyca > Charanyca ferruginea. The sequence goes on along the minus strand of OX376078.1, from coordinate 22,471,488 downwards.
GACTGCCAGGCACCTGTGACTGACATGGCATTTAACGTGTAAAGACAGATTATAATGACGTTTTGATCTGTCTAAAAGTAAGTAGCAATGCCCCCCTGATCATGACGACCTATGTGATGATTAATGAAACTTACCACTGTGACCCGTATCCTATTCGATAAGATCAACGGCAGTGTCTCTCAAGCCCCAAAAATCAAATCAACCACCATATCCGTAATATTAAAAGCAACGTCTGAACCCTAAAACAATTACGTTCGGCAGCGGAGCGCGTAGGGCTGTCGCGTGCGATAGCGCCGCCTCACCGCGCGCCAATGTGTTGACACCCCTGCCCGCTATTTATGTGCCAGTAATAATGTGGACCCTGTTGAGGGTATTTGTTGAAAAGTTCAATGGTTGCCTTAGCTTTAATGGGAAGATTGTGAACATGGTTTTGCTAAAGAAATTTCTTTGGAAAATGTGTCTTCGTGAAAGATTTGTTATGACAAAATGAACTTACGAATTGTAGTAGTAGTAGTATGACGGGCTGGTGTCCACAACTCCACGACTCAGCGCGTATTTTGCGTACAGGTGGGAAGTAAATCATTCGATCCACCCCAGCTCCCCAAGAAAGGCCAGCAGCGCCTTGACGTCGCTGGCGATCTCCCGCAGGTTACCTGAGTTACCGAAGTACTTTGCCCTGTATCAAGCGACCTCAGGGCAGTTCAGAAGCACATGGGCTGCTGTCTCGTCTACCCCCATGCAGGCTCTGCACAGTGGGCTGTCTGTGACTTCTACGACAAAAAGATGTTTATTGAAAGACCCCTGACCAGTTATGGCGGCTGTGACCGCACGTAGCTGTTGTTTGGACAGTCGGAGGGCTTCCTTGTGAAGCGGCCCTCAATCGCAGGAAGAGCCTCCTTGGCTTGCCTGCACTCGCCATGTTCGGTCCACAATCTTTGGTATAGATTGGTACGTTTTCTTACCATGGTGCGTAAGTGGCCGAAGGGTGGGTTCCGGACCCACTGCGCTTATACTCGATCCCCTTCTAGCGAGCTCGTCCGCAGCATCGTTACCTCGCGAACCGTTGTGTTCTTTGATCCATTGAATGGTTGTATAATTAAGAATACCCACCTCGTTTAGTCTCTGATGGCATTCGTGTATCAGCCCGGAGTTGACCGTGTAGGTGTTTAGAGCTTGTAGTACATGAATTGTAATAATTGCGTCCATCTGTCTGTAACACTACAATGAAAGTTTTAAGACGCTACGCAGACAAATGGGAGGAAAGGGGTATTGTTATCGGCGAAGCGAGATTAACCAACCTACGTTTCGCTGATGACATTGTCCTTTTTTCCCCCTCAGCCTCAGAACTAGAGCAAATGCTACAAGACCTCAGCAGTGCAAGTCTTGAGGTTGGGTTAAAGACGAATATGTCGAAGACTAAGCTCATGATCAACAGTTTCACAAGAAACATACATGCAGGTGGGGAGAATATACAGTATGTCCAAGAATAAAAGATAAAAGATTGCTGTGAGCACCGCGTGAGATGTGTAGAAGAAAATAACTGCACCGACCCTAAGTCTGGAGTAAGTCTCAGAGGCTGATGATGATGACCACATATTAATAATACGAGGAGTGGTCGTTAACAGTTTAAATATTTGGAAATATGTGAATACTATGTATGCTGTCATTTCTTAACTTCAAACTTGGTATGCATAGACAAATATAGTGGTTTTAAGCAAGGGACATCGTATTCACGTATAATTATATGATTCCTGAAATGGTCTAAGGGCGGGTTGCTTCAACTAACCATTACTGACCGGTAATAGTCAAAAATGGCGCTAACTATCGTCAAATCAAAAAAATGGGTTGTTTCACAAAATCATACGTCAAAAAGTTACTATTACCATAACCGACCAGTCATCGTAATTTTGAGTTGTTAAACAGCTACTTCAAACATCAAAATATTATGGAATCTCTTTTTGAATAACTTTAACTGACGGATTTTTATGTCATGAAACAACCCGTTACATTTAACGTACGTTAAACATCGCACGTCATAGTAACTTTTTAACCGTCCGTATGTAACGTTAACCGACTTTTTGAAACAACCCGCCCTTAGTGATATAAATAATGAAACATTGACTTTAAATTTAAATAAACGCATATCGCACTCAGTATTCGGTTATATTTTTGTTTTTAATAACATTACATTTATAGTGCCTAGAAGCACATTATTAAATCATCACTGAACACACCTACAACAAATTCCTAAAACTACCTCCTCTAATCTTCAAGACATATTCACCTCAAAAGAGAATTATCACATAGAACAATACCATTTGCAAAAAAAAAAACACTAAATATCCATAACTTAAGGGTCCGAGAGCACATAGCCCATAGCCCGATAATTTGGCAGGTTTCCGGTCGGCGGGCAAGATGGCGCGGGCACGATGGCGCGGGCAATTTCCGTTTGGCGCACTTTGAGTCGGCGAGTGCGTTTGACGCGACTCGAGTGCCTTTGCTCAGATAATTGGACCGTTCTCACTACACTCGGCATATTCCATTTTTATGGATGAGTGTTCCCTTCATGTAGTGTTTGTTAATTAATGGTGGGCTTTATTTATTGGACTTGGAAGTTAGTTTATTTGTTTAGTAACATGGGCATCTCTTTTAATGAGTTGCTAATATTTTGAAAAGGACCTCATTAAAAACGACAATACACAAAACCATTTTAAAAGTCAATATTGTTTGACGTCTCTCAATTTAATTCTTAAAATTGTTATAATTATCGTACGGGGCAAAAGCTATGAAGTATTTAATAAATTTCAAGTATATTATATCTTATCTGAACATATATACAAAGTTTATTACATCTTCTTCTTTTTCCTACCCTTATCCCATGTTACTTGGGGTCGGCGCAACATGTTTTCTTCTTCCATTCCGTCCTGTCCAACGTCATGTTTTTACTGACTCATTCACATACATACTTTTCATTCATATCATTCTTCACACAATCTACCCATCTTTTCTTTGACCTTCCTCTCCGTCTCCATCCATCCAAATTAATATTCATAACGCTTTTGTCACATGAGTTTCGTCTCTTCTCTTCACATGCCCATACCACGACAAACGATTCTCTTTCAACTTTTCTGACACTGGCGCCACTTTCAAACTTCCTCTAATATATTCATTTCTCGCCTTATCCATTCTGGTAACTCCACACATCCATCTCAACATTCTCATCTCCGCTACGTGCAATCTTTTTTCATCCATCTTCTTCACGGCCCAACATTCCGATCCATACAGTACGACAGGTCTTATCACAAACTTTACTACATACTATAAACAAATATTTAAGTGTTTGTTGTAATGCCAAAATATAACAACAGCGAAAAAATTACAGCGTTTTAGTGAATTTAAATAACTATACGAATCAACCCAATTTTCCGATTTTTAGTCCGATTTTGACGGGACTTTAGAAAAATTAATGACATAAAGATGGAAGTTCAACAATACGTGTTATAAACTTCCACAGTCACATTTCATAAAGTTCAATTTCCAACCATTTATTGTATCCAACACAATCCTGAAATCAAAAGGCAGCATCTCCGTTGTGAAGTTTAGTTACTAAATAAAAGGAGCATTCTCGCCGGTAATCCGTTTAGACGCTCTTTGATTACGTAAATCACTGTTCTTAAGGCGAGTACGGTTCCGCTAATTTCATTATTTCGCTGCCTTCTGTATTATGCTGCGTTCAAACTGGCAAGTGGTTACTAGAGGACTGTGTTTTGTTTTAAGATTTTCTTGGAAAATATTGCTTATAAGTTTTATGGCATAGTGTGTAAATTACACTGAAGTGGTTAAGGGTTACTATCCTTTAACAGTATAGAGAATAGGTAGCATCATTACCGTTACTGATAAAATAAAAGACAACCGCCTTCAAAAACTAAAAAGTGAAAAATAACTTTAGCACAGAACACACATTGACTTTAGTATCGAAATTCAGTGGCTTTGTTCTGTTTGTTGTTTTGTATTGCCACCGACTTCCGAAACTAAAGTCAATGTGTGTTCTGTGCTAAAGTTATTTTTCACTTTTTAGTTTTTGAAGGCGGTTGTTTTTTTTGTAAAAAGTCTCCTTCTCATCCAAATCTATTAAGAAGAGATTGAAAGTTAACTACTACAAAGATTGATGAGACTAAAACGTCGTCTATGTAAAATTTTTGGGTATTTGTTGATTTTGCAAAAAGTGCTGTATTAATTTCGATAAAATTTATATAGGACCACCCCTGAAGCATACCCTATCCATAAAAAAAAGAATTTTCAAAATCGGGTTACGTTTGCCGGAAAAATCGCGTAACAAATCGCGCACATACTTAATGCAAATTTAAGACTTATACGGTTTTCTCATGGATGCCATTGTCAGAACTGGACCAAATTAAAATGGGACCACACAGGAAGCACTAGCTTTCAATTAAAAAAGAATCATCAAAATCGGTTTAAAAAAACCTTTTTTCTTGGTCCAACGAAATCAGGTAACAAACATCGTATTGATAACCTCCTCCTTTTTTGAAGTCGGTTGAAAAATAACAGCCATTGCAATGATCACTAATTCCAATTTAACCCGGTACTTTTTATAATCTATGGTTGTACGTTGTTTCATAGCTAATAGTTTTATAGAATTTCGGTTCACTTAAAATTTTTCTAATAATTTCGTTTCATAGAATAATCAATACGCAGAATACTTACTTTCAAGATTATCAAATCATTGGTTTTTGTTTCACATAAAGTTTATTGTTAGAATAATCATATCATAGAATAACAAATCAAATATTCTTTATCCTTATATTTTTTAATATAAAACGTATTCCCAGGAATGGGACTCTCAGTTCTAACCAAACTTACTACGCGTGCGTGCAAGCAACCACGCAGGATGCAAGCAAGCATGCAGGATGCAAACAAGCATGCAGCGTGCAAGCAAGCATGCAGCGTGCAAGCAAGCATGCAGCGTGCAAGCAAGCATACAGCATGTAAACAAGCATGCACGCATCATGCAAGCGAGCATGCAACATGCAGCAGGCATAGTTTCTGTCACTGCTCCGGCGTTGCGGGGCTCCGGCGGTCCCATGCGACCTTATCGTCGCAGATGGTATTCACGCTCGCAAGGTCGCATGGGACCGCCTCGCCCCTCCACGCCTACGCAGATTTAAATTACACTCTAGGGGTAGGGCAGACAAGACTACGTGGAGTCGGTTTCGCAGCGATTCGTTTCTGTCATTAACTTTGGTAGCATAACATTATTGACTTTTTAAGACAACATTTTTGTTTTTGTCTATTTACATCTATACATTTTCGTTGAAAAAATTCCATGGAAAAATACAACCAACAAACAAACAATATTCGTTAAAAAAGAATTCTACTTTTTAATAAGCTTGTTAAACAAAAAACTGTGATTAAAAATTCATTGAATTGTGTTTTTATGTTGTATTTTTCATTGAAGTAAATAGTCTTTGAAACAATAATAGTCGAAATAAAAATACGAGAACCCAATATTACGTCAAACATTTTCTGGGAAACGAAATTCTATGAAATTTCTGTCTGCGAAACAAGGGGACACCATAATCAATGTAAATACTTCAATAAAATTGAAGTCTCTGTTTAATGTGAAAGAACAGCTTTTTACTGAATGCATTTGAATGTTTACACGACACTAATAACAAAAAAAAACCGGACAAGTGCGAGTCGGACTCACCCACCAAGGATTCTATTCAAATTCCGTGATTTGGTCATCCATACATTATGACCCAGCATACCTCGATTGATTTTGTACTTTAAATAAAGACTATATTTTTTATGATTTAATTACAAACGTATAGTTTTCAAACTTGAAGACGATATTACTTGCAAAATTTCATAGTTCTAGGTCAACGGGAAGTACCCTGTAAATTATGATTCCCTTGAGAGTGTCGAAATATACGTTTTTGCGGCATGAACGGCCGTATCTTTTTTTCACGTTAACTTAGAAGTTTGATTTTTTCACAGCTTTAAGGGACTGTAGACTTGGGTATATGGTTTTAATTTCAACTCGATACCTCCACGCGTTCCTGAGATAAAGGGACAGACAGACGGACAGACAGATAGACAGACAACAAAGCGATCCTATATGGGATCTGTTTTTTCTTTTTGAGGTAATTTTTGTCTTTCTGTCTGCCGGTCTGTTGGTTCTGGCTAGTCTCCGAAAGAGCTCGTCTGATTTTGACGGAGGGAATCAGGATCAGGAATTACATAAGCTACGTTAATTTTAGAAAGCGAATTAGGGTTCCGAGCAATAGTATTAAAACCCCGCAGGTAACCGAAATTCTCGCAGACAAAGTTGTGGGCATCAGTTAGTCTGTTTTAAAGTTTCTTTTTCGTTTTGTCCGTGTGGTGTCATAACACCATCCCATATCTTCCCGTGGGTATCGTAAGAGGCGACTAAGGGACTTACCAGAGAATGGGCAGCAGCGTTCTCTGTGCCTTTGTAACAACCATACTGCGGTCGCCAACCCAAGCGGTTATGACAAAACCCCCCCTTGGGGAGGCCTATGTCCAGCAGTGGAAGTCTTTCGGCTGAAATGAAAGTTTCTTTTAACCTGAAGCTAAAGTTTCTTTGACTCAAATTGTCAACAATTCATACCGTTAAAAACAGTGAAATGTTTCTCAAATACTATATCCATCTGATAACAACTTTATTATATTGTTTTTCAACATTTTCCGTGTTCTCTGTATGAAATATTACAATAGTGTGTAATGGCCAGTAATTTACCCATTATTTATCCATTACTGAATGTCGATTATTTGTATAGCTTCATAGTTTTGTGTCGAATATATTACAGAAGACATCATAATCATTTATATTGTTGGATATTAAAACTGAATATAAGTTTACGATTTCCGGGTCGGTCAGTAAATATTTAATATCGGTTAAACATGCACTGAAACGAAGTATTGATTTTTCTTATATTCTAACCTATTTATTGACCCTTTTATTTTTTGATCCGGGGTGGTAAATCCTTATGGAGGTCCATCACCCTAGGGCGGGCGATGGGGTCTGTCAAACTCCTACTGACTAAAAACCGCCCCGGTCTTCCATCTCACACCTACGTCGCGGGAACTGGACATACCTACTTCCGCAACCCCCGACTGAACATTTATTTACCCTGTTGTAACTTAGTATTGTTGACTTTCCAGTGTATATAGCTTAAGGCTGATTTGTCATTCGTCAGGTAACTTTAATCTGAAGAATAAGTGATGCGGTCACGTATTAATTACATAGATTAACATTTATCCGATGATTGAAAAATCAGGAATTAAAATATGATCCTTATCATTTCACTACATAAAGTCGTTCCAAATTCAAATTCATTTATTCACATTTACATTGAGTAAGTACAGAAAGTAGGTGGTTTCACATGTTACAGTCCGTGCCACGAAAGATGAGACTTGACACGGACTTGATTTGACTTGCGCAGTACTCAATTTAAAGGTAAGAGACCTTTAAATCTAGTACTGCGCAAGTCAAATCAAGTCTGTGTCAAGTCTCATCTTTCGTGGCACGCACTGTACATTATTGGTTCTTATATTCTATTTAGCCTTTTTATGGGATGTGGTGGGATACAAAAACTAGAATCAATACAAACTAGATTTTTAAAATTATTAGTAAAGAAGAAAACTAAAAACAGCTGTAAAGGAGACTATAGTAGGTTATTCAAAATATGTAAAATTCTACCAGTTACCGTTAAACATAAATACATATTATTAGTTAATAGCCATGGCAGTCGGGATAGTGACGCACTAACAATTATACTACCAGGTCGATGACAGCAGGTAAATATGATGTACCCAGAGTTAGAAATTACTATGGCGACAGAACTTCAAAAAAACGCCTTCCCTATTTATTCTTCACACTTTGCCTGCTGACATCAGACAAGAAGATAATAAAGTAAAATTCGCAAATATTTATTAGATTCTATGTAAGTGTAGGTATTAAGTTTATATAGGTTATTGATGTACCTGACAATAAGTTTACTTTTAGAGAGACTCAACGATCTCACAGTTAAACTGCGTAAGCAGTTTTGTGGGGCAATGTAGCTAGCGTTAAGGATTTTTTAAAGTGAATAAAACATTAATTCATTCATTCACTCATGTGACGATTAAAAAAAAAATAAGGTAATAAAATAGGGATGGGTATTCAATCAAGATCAATACATGCCTCTGAGATTTATAAGGCCTAATGTCAACAGTAAAGCATTTGTGTTTGTTCGGGCTATTCTCAGAAACTATTGTACGGATTTTCATACGATTTTCGCTAAAAGAAAGAGGAAATTATCTAGGAAGATTAGGATAGGGTAGGAAAGAAATTATAACTATTATTATTATTATATATTAGTATAATCTGGGTATCTTTAAGGCACGAGTGAACCGGTTCACCTTAGGCAAGCGTGCTCCAACTTAGGCCGCATTATCACTTACGATCAGGTGAATTGCGGTCAAACGCAAGCCTATTTAATAGTAAAAAAAAAAATCTGTATTACACAGATTATCAAACAAAAGGCAGATAGACCGTGCGGAACACTGCGAGTGAAGCCACAAAAGCAAATACATAATCAATAACGAATACCTACAATCTCTTAATTGTATTTGCTTTTGAATTTTTATTTGTATTAGTATTTGTTTTTTTTAACAATGCTTCGCTTCGTGCTGTACTGACTCGTGTTAGTACAGCGCGAAGCGAATTGTAGGTATTCGTCTTTGAATTTATATTTGCTTTTGTGGCTTCACTCGTAGTGTTCCGCACGATCTATCTGCCTTTTGTTTGATAATCTGAGCTGTATTAGTTACAATTTATTATTTAAAAAGATACGGATCTGTAAGAAAATTCACGCGGGCAAAGACGAGGACAAACCTAGTTTAAAGCAATTCAAAAGAATCAATAACACTAATATCTACATACACATACTCATATCATTTATTGCATTCCACAATGTTTTAAATTGTTTACATTTTATTGCTTAGAGCTATAACACTGTCCACTAGTTTAACCGCTTTTTGACAGCAGAAACTAGTAAACAATATTTATGTTTTTTGTCAAAACTGATACGCATACTGTATTATAATGTCTGTAAGAGGTCATGAATAAGATAATCCAATAAGAATAAGAATTATTTAATCAATCAATAAGAATTAATGAGATAAGGCAGTTTATATATTTATTTTATAACGCATTTTAAAGTTAACTTTTAGGAAATTGGGTATAGTTATGTTCTAAAGCAGCTGTCAAAAAACTAATAACCCAATGGACAGGGTTATATGCACAATCGTGGACCCTGTAGGGCACAGCAATATTCATATTAAATTAGTACACAAGATAAAATAAAAGACTATCGCAGAAGGGATAACATTATGTGAAATAAATAACGCAAACAAAACTGCAAAGTTATCAAAGAAAATGAATCACTTCTAAAGTTTCGTCTTGAACCAAACCAAGCAAGTGGCTCAAACACAAATCTCTTTAACAAGCCCCATTCACTCGCACTCGCTACTTGCCTCCACACTAACCTAATTGAACGCAGCACAATACTGCCTGCAGATTTATTAGGGTTAATCAAAACGTACCAAAGCGTCGCTTCTCGAGTCCTATTTGATTTACTTATTATAAACATTTTGTACTGACACTCTGAGACCAGCGTCTTAACTTTAATATAAGTTGTCATTGGCTCAAAAGAACGGGGTTTATATTAATTATTGTTAATAATCAAATCAATATATATTATAACACAACATTGGAAGGTTCTGCCGTTGATATTACTATTTTATGCGCAATATAATGTAGGTACTAATATTTTAATGTGTATTTGAGAAAGTAATTAAGGGCCTATTTAACGACTTTTACAGATTTTAAACTGACAATCACGTCAAAATGTGCAGTGTAAATGATTTGAAAAAAATATATGTTAAACTAGAACATTCTTTTAATCATTTAGTAAGTGAATATTTTTTATTATATTCATATTAAGTAGTTTAATTACCTCGTGAAGTTGTGTCTGACGCGGACAAAACATTGACAATCACACAAAATCTAACAGGTATAATTAAACGAAACTTACACCATCTTTCAGACAATTTTATTATTATCTTTTAGTATACGCCTTTTTTTAAGTTAAAGCATACAACTTTTATTTAATTTTTTCGTCTAAACTTGGAGAGTTTTGGACGCAGCGCATACGATTCTCTGCAAACATCTGAACGCTCTTTTTCTGTGCAATCGTATAAAAAAAGACTTATGCCTTGTTTTAAAATGTTTTTTTTTACATTTTATTCATTGCCATTTCACTTAATGTTATTTGGGTAAAATACACAAACACATAGCACGTCATCATGATGGTCTGACTATGCGTCAGTGCGTCGAGTATACTAACGACAGATATCAGTATATCTGACGTTAGTATACTTGACGTAAGGTATGGTAGGAGGGAGTGGTAGGGCAGTCCCTACCAGTCATTTATTTATTTACTAGCTTCTGCCCGCGACTTCGTACGCGGATCCTGTTGCTTATGCCAGCAACAACGGGGTCGGCAAAATCGAAAATCTGAAACGTCTGATGTCGAATGCTCGTCACGTGGAACAATTTTTGCTATGGTACCATTTTTGTATCTCTTATAGTTTAGCTGGTCTGTTGCGGTTCTGCATCAGGTGTTCAAGTTTCCAAAATAAATTATAGCCTATATGTTGCCCAGACTTAATACCTATACAACAAAAAAAAATCATTCAAATCCGCCCAGTAGTTCCGAAGATTAGCGTGTACAAACAAACAGACAAACAGACAGATTTTTTTTTTGGATTCGTGCTCTATTACTGTTCCTAAACCTTCCTCAATTATATTTTTTTTAATATATTCAATGTACAGACACAGTTTTGTTACTGTTTTATTATATGTATAGATATAGATGTTAAAATTTCCAACTAAAGATTTACGCAAAACACTACATATTGTTAATTCCCAACAAAGTGTTTCAACACAGTATGCATAATAAAGTGAATATCTAAGCTAACAATTTAAATACCTAATAATGAAATGAGGCAGAACGACAGAGACAAAATCTTAAGTATTTACACCAAATTTTATAACAATCTGTACAGCGAGAATTCGGCTCCTGAACCAAACGCAATAGCATATTCATGCTCCGATCACATTCCACCTTTCACAGGCTAGGAAGTACACGAGGCATTACAGAACATGAAATACAGCAAGAGCCCAGGCGATGATGCGATAACAACTTACTGAAGCCCTCAAAATAGGAGAACCGGTCCTTCTGCCACATCCTACAAATCTATTTAACAGCATCTTAAAAATCACATTCATTTTGTCATTCACTGATCATTCTTCTAATACGCGCTTGGTCGTGGAGTTGCGGACACCGGCCCGTCATACTACTACTACTACTACTACTACTACATAAAAAGGGTGACAAAACAGACATTAATAATTACCGCCCCATCAGTCTGGTTCCGTACCTATACAAAGCGTTTATCAAAGTCATCGAAGACAGAATATCAGGAATACTCGACAAATATCAGCCTCCCGAACAGGCCGGATTTCGTCGCGGCCTCTCTACCACCGACCACCTTCAGTATATTAACCAAGTTATCGAAAAACATGTAGAATTTCGGCTTCCACTTTATCTAGCATCAAGTAGACTATTCAATAGCTTCCGATAGTATCACCCATAGTCAAATTTTAAAAAACCATGAAATAGACATCACTTATATTCACCTTTTGCAAAATATCTATAGAAACAGTACAGTATCCATTAAAATTAGTAATATGACAGGTCCGTCTTTTCAAATAAACAAAGTAGTCAAACTAAGAGACCCGCTCTCCCCAAAATTATTCACGGCAGTACTGGAAGAGGTCTTTAGAAAGCTGGCAGCAGGCTGGGCTGAGAAGGGCATTATGGTCAGACATAAGAGATTATCTAATCTCCGATTTACCGATGATATTGTTCTCTTCACAGCATCAGCCTCCGAGTTAACTCAGATGCTAGACGATCTTAGCACGGCGAGCCTAGAGGTTCGACTTCGGATGAATATGTCAAAGACCAAGTAGATGACAAATAGCAGACATCACAGGGTCAAAGTGGCGGGTGGGGAGGTAGAATACGTCGATGAGTATCTCTATCTTGGCCAAATAGTCTCTTTTCAGGCAAGACAAAACAAAGAAGTGGCAAGATGCACCGAAAACGCCTGGAAGAGCTATTGGGCCATAAAGGACTTCATGAAGGGCAATCTTCCATTGTCCCTTAGGAGAAGACTCGTCGACGTGTGTATTTCTCCTATCCTCACTTATGGTTCTCAACCATGGTCTTTCACAAATGAGAAGAGGTCCTCGCTCGCGGTTTGCCAGAGAGCTATGGAACGGAGTATTCTGGGCATAAAACTTCAAGACCGGGTTACAATACTACCATCCGTTCCATCACAAAAATAGCCTGATGTCATTAGGAAAGCTGTCACGCTGAAGTGGAGTTGGGCTGGACACATCTACCGCATATCAGACGATTATTAGGCCAAACGCGTGACCCAATGGGTCTCTTTACATGGCAAGCGTCATCGCGGCAGGCCCAGGCGGAGGTAGCGAGATGATCTAGACTCTTTTGACAACGACTGGTCTGAAATAGCCCTTGACAGAGAGAAGTGGAAGGAGAGTAGAGAGGCCTTTGCCCTGCAGTAGGAAAATACAGGCTGAAGAAATAATAATCTTCTTCTTCCTGCTCTTATCCCATGTTACTTGGGGTCGGCGCAACATGTTTTCTTCTTCCATTCCGTCCTGTCCAACGTCATGCTTTCACTGACTCCCTTTTCATTCATATCATTCTTTACACAATCATCTTTTCTTTGGCCTTCCTCTCCCACTCCATCCATCCAAATTAATATTCATAGCTCTTTTGGTCACATGAGTTTCGTCTCTTCTCTTCAATTGCCCATACCAACACAAACGATTCCCTTCCAACTTTTCTGTCACTGGCGCCACTTTCAAACTTCCTCTAATATATTCATTTCTCACCTTATCCATTCTGGTAACTCCATACATCCATCTCAACATTCTCATCTCCGCTACGTGCAATCTTTATTCATCCATCTTCTTCACGGCTCAACATTCCGATCCATATAGTACGACAGGTCTTATCACGGACTTGTAGATTTTCTCCTCTATCTTGAGGGGCATCCGTGGGTCACAAGTTGTTCCAGTGACCTGTCGCCATTTCATCCATCCTGCATTGACCCGGTGCGTTACGTCTCGGTCTACATCGCCATCCCCTTGGACAAGCGACCCGAGGTACCGAAAGTCGGAGCAGGTCGGTATGGGCGTTCCGTCTAGAGACATGGGCACAGGACTAGAGAGACCGCCGACATTGCAAAACAAGTACTCCGTTTTGATTCTGCTTAATTTCAGGCCAACACTTTAGTCTTTGCCACCACACCTCCAATCTGCTCTGCTGAAAATTAATCATCATTAATCAATCTGCTGAAAAAATAATAAGGAACTTTGTTCCAATAATAAAAAGTAATTAAATGAAGTTTGACAGTGAAATATAAAAAGAACAGCAAGTTCTGTACAATATTACAACATAGAATAATAAAATATCTAATATAAACATAAAAAAGCAGAAAACACCATTTACACTTCATTACCTACAATATTTTTAAGACACTTCTTATATTTTTCGAGAGATTAGCCAGCATGTTGTATTATTGCCTACAAAGACTTGGTACAGCGGCGTAATGACCTTGGTAACTTAACCCTAAAACCTAAACTAGGTCTCGTTCAGTCTCGTAAATCAAAACTAACATAGCCATACCTAAAATAAAATACCGTAAGCGACAAATCTTATCGTCAACCCTCTCGCCGCTGATGTCATCTATCAGTCATGTTCGCTGATTAATCGTGCGGTAATTAATCAAGACGCGACGAGGGTTAGCTCGGGTCGTGTGCGGCTACTTTTATGAACATGTGACTAAGAAATAAATGGCGGCAAGAGAAAGGTGGGAATATTAATGGGAATGTTTACGAGGCAGTCTTTTGAAGGTGTGCTTGATCTGAATCGTAGTTTATCATTAAAATTTTATGCGCAAGGTATAATGATGTCAAAGTCATTAAAACCATTTACAGGTACGTTCGGATTGTCAAGGAGTCAGGAAATTGAAGCTAGTTGCTCGTTCTAAAATGTAAGTCTCTATGGAGAAGAACGGGCTAGAAACTCCATGGGTACTCTTTACTATCCAGTTTTAAAAAAATTCTAATTATATTATTCTTATTGCTGCTTTTAAGAAAACAATGCAGAAGGAGGGCAACAGAAATCAAATAATTAAAAAAAAATACCGCACAAGTAATAATAAAATATTTTTTTCTAATTATATATACATATTCATACTTCCATACTAATCCATACCTACTATTCATACTTTAATCCGTAATCCATAATTTTCCATACTTTTTAATATTATAAATGCGAAAGTAACTCTGTCTGTTACGCTTTCACGACGAAACGGCTGAACCGCTTTTGATGAAAGGTATGAAGATAGCTTAAACCCTGAGGAAGGATATAAACTATAGGATACTTTGTAATCAACGATTTCGTCTGCATTTGCGATAACCGACATTCACGCGAACGTTATCGCGGGCAAAAGCTAGTTATAAATAAAAACTATATTTTTTATGATTTAATTACAAATGTTAAGTTTTCAGATTTTTCCCTGTACTTGTCAAAGTCAAAGTCAAATCATTTATTTCAATTAGACCATTTTTAGACCAAAATTTGTATCTAGTTGCCCATTCCAAATGGTAGTTTCGTATGGAGAAGAATGGGCAAGAAACTCCATACATACTCTTTTTAAAAAAGGGTGTTTACAATATTTTCATGTACAAGAATGATTATGTTATGTGAATACGATGTATCTTGTATAAAAATCACTATATTATGGTATGTACAAAGTATCACAAGTTAAGAAATGACAGCTAAGTTATGTATAGACACACAGTGTTCACATATTTACAATTAATAATACAGTAGACGACCACTCCTAATCCAACAAACAATGAATAGTGTGTGAGCCAGAGTAATCTATTAAGTACAATAAAGAATAGTATGTATATTATATGTAGTATTAGATTTAGTCATTTGAATTAGCAATCAATTGATTTTGTCTATACTAAATTATGTCCTATGGAGCCGGACCAGCAGCTTGTAGTATAAAACGATATTACTAGCGAAATTTCATAGTTATAGGTTAACGGGAAGTACCCTATTTATTTTAATTCCCTTGATAGTGTTGAAACATACTTTTTTTGCGACATAAACGGCCGTATCTTTTTTTTTACGTTAACATAGAAGGTTGATTTTTTAACAGCTTCAAGGGACCGTAGATTTGAGTCTATAGTTTTTTCATCTCGATACCTCCACGCGTTCTCTACACAAAGGGTCTTGATAGACAGACGGACAACAAAGTGATCCTATAATGGTTCCGTTTTTTCCTTATGAGGTACGGAACCCTAAAAAGAAATAAACCATGGCAATTAAGAGATAACCAATCTCAACTGACAACACTCAATAAAGATTGTTCATATGATGAGGTTCGTAACTAACATTAGAGAAGTGCGCAAAACAAATATACTAATTAATAAATTAAAACAATTTCTGGAATCCAAGTCATATTACTTAGTAAAGGAGCTTTTAGATGAAAAATCGATAGCAAAATAAAATTATTCACTCTTATAAAAACCAAACATTATGAAATAAATATAATAAATAAGTACGGAATAAAGAAATTCAAATTTAAATATTATGAATATTTTGCTACATTTAAATAACAAAATTAATTTCATTATAAGTCTTAAAAATCTAAATAATAATATTATGTAAGTACAATTCCAAAAAAAAAGGTATTATGAATTATTATTATCATAATATTTAGCCTGTACTCTCCAGTGGAACAGTACAGGCTAAATATTCATATTATTCATATTACATATATAATCATTATGAATGTAATATAATATAATCATATTATATGTATACTATGAATACATAAATAAAAAAATAATTTAACAATAATGAAAATACTTAATGTTGTAATATTAATTATTTTTAAATAACTACCTACATTATTCTTATGACATACATAAAATAAAAATAACTAATTGTACTATACCTATATACGCAAATCTAATGATATAATTATTTATTAATCAGCCACCCAATTAAACTCATGAAATAATTATTAATTAATTAAAAATGCTTCCCTCTTCCTCTCTCCTAATTGTGCTGTGCCCAACAGGGTTCATATGATCACTTTTCTGTTATACCACCTATATAATACATAATAATATGGAATGCAATAAAGAATTTCAATTTAACACAATATTACTTAAGATTGCGTTAGTATAGTAAAATTGAACCGCACAACTCCACACACAGACTTACTTAATGCATTATAATATAGCGATCATTTTTACAAGTGATCTCACTGAGATCCGCATCGCTTTAGATCCGCGGCGACAGTCACGCGCGCCCCTTTCACGATGCATTACGCTCAGCACTACGGTTGTGTGGCACAAGTAATGAGTGGAAGCGGGTCCAACAAGACGCTGGAAGAAAAAGGGTCTGAAAAAAGTTTTAATACTTTGATGTGAAGAATTCATTGTATGTGTATATTAGAGAATTAGTCTGTAGTTCAAGTGAGGATCTTGATATTCTTCTCGTAAATGAGTATTTTAAAATAAATGCTAGCTGACCCGGCTATCGTTGTTTTGCCATATAAATTATTAAAACAAACCACCTCACCAAATCTACACAAAAAATATCATGAAAATCGGTGAAGCCATTGCGGGAGCAGTTCGATAGCAAACTCTATAACACGGGATTTTTAAATATGAC
The DNA here is from genome assembly GCA_947361185.1 of Charanyca ferruginea. Classification (NCBI taxonomy): domain Eukaryota; kingdom Metazoa; phylum Arthropoda; class Insecta; order Lepidoptera; family Noctuidae; genus Charanyca; species Charanyca ferruginea. The sequence continues at coordinate 22,454,542 of OX376078.1, read as the reverse complement.
ATGTTTTTAGATTGAGTATATATATATAGAAGCCTTCCGAAGTATTCTCTATGAGTTTTGCTTCATACAGACGCTTCCTACATAAACAGTGCGAAAAATGCACGTCTGTATAGCTCAAATTGTTTGGTTTTTTTTGTAGTGATTTAAGTCTACTCACTAGACTAAAAAAATAAATATATTTTTTAATTTATTTTTAAGCAATAAATAAATAAATAAATAAATAAATAAATATTAATAGACAAATTGGGAAGCACCAACGAGGCAGTTCTTAGATCAGTTTTAACCGTTCATAATAAATTTAATTCAATGCAAAAAAAAATACAAGCGTTTAAAAAAAAATAACACTAAAGTTCTTGGCACTCAAAAACCAAATTTTGAATTATGTCGCGTCCGCTTTTGTCTCAGACCATAAGCCAAGACATCTTGAGAGCACGGCTAGTACAGCAATAAGTTAGAATTTTCCTAATAACAGCAGAGTGTAGTAGCGAGTAGAAATGAGCGCGAAAAGCCGGATAATGGCGGCTGAAATATGGCGGCCATGTTACTGTTCCCGGGGTTTTTTAGTTTCTATTTGGAATGTTACTTTGAAATAGTTGGGATTTTAGTTAGAAGACGTTGGTTTAAATTTTATGCCTGTTATTTGCAAACATATTTGATTTTAAAATATTTATATAGTTTTATGCAACAAAAAATATTTCTGCTTTTTAAATCTGTAATCAGGAATATGTTTTTTACTAATGTTTTTATATTCATATACTTCTTATTACCTATTATGTGCAAGATGGCTGCAAAATAAGAAATGCAATTCTCACAGTACGAGCGATCGAAAGGACACCTGTTGAGTCTTCTCACAGGTTTACCACAGATAATATTTGTAAAAAAGTTTTATATTATTTTGTTCACATAGAAACACTTATCCCATACTTGAAAAGGTTGAAGAACTTTATTGAATGTGCTATTAAATACAAGGATAGGTGAAATTCTAGTTTCACCTGACAGGCTCAGAAGGAGGATATTGTTTTAAGAGCGCCCATCCCATCATATTTCCCATACAAACGCTCGTACGCGATTACGGCGTTATAACAAATTATTACCTAAATATTATTAACACCCAGGTATCTTGTGGTTAAAATCTAGGTTTGTATGAAGTCAAAAATAAACTTTTTTGAGAACACGTACTAATTCAGTATACAAGTCCGAAAATCAGTTTTTTTGCACAATTTTAACTGAACTTTGGCCGTTCATAATGCCCTCATACATTGAAAAGTTAAAAAACAGCTTCATACAAACCTTGCACATGTAATGGTGATTCTAAATTACAAACATTATTACCAAAAACCTGTAAGGCTTTTTCAAAAACACGTATGTCCTGGAGCAAGTTTTGTGAAATTTCCGCGCGCCAATTTTCCTGCGATGTTATTGCGTTCTCACTCACTCGTTTGTTTTCGAGCTTTGCGTTGGTTGAAACAAAAAAAAAAACAATCACGTTCGCGTTGAAGTTTGTTCGATGGGGAAGGGCGCTCTCTGCCTGACAAAGACAAACTCTGAATTTATATTTAAACTGTTGATGAATTACTATTTTTACCATGTGTAAAATATTAGAGAAATTTTCTAATTGTTTTCCTACCTAAAGTACTTTTTTAGCCTATTCTGACCAAGACCCTCCCTCCGTACCTTCCATCTTTCCCGATCCTGTGCTTTATCCCACAAGATTTGAAGGAATCTGTTCAGTTCATCCCGCCATCTCTTTCTGAACACCAATTCTATGTTACCTGAGCCCACAGTTTGTCCGGTATGCGGCAGACATGTACAGAGGCCAGCACATCAAGCTTCTACAATCTGTCAAATTTCTTTGATAGATTTTCAACTTTATTACAAAAGCATAAGGTTCATATTTAATTGGGAAAATTTGACAGTAAGGTATGGCTTGATGTGCTGCCGTCTGTACAAGTAAAAGTACTAGTATAACAAATATTCGAATTGACGAAAACCAATACCTAAACCTGTTGGGCCCTATCAGAATATCAGCGCTGTGACGTTTTTTTTTTAATGTTACAGCACCATGCTGAGATAGATGCCTTTTGGCCTCGTACAGGAATAATTCCGTTTCTTTTTTTTATTATTATTTTTCTCTCTGTGTTTACTTTTTATCCATACTTCCATACTAATATTATAAATGCGAAAGTAACTCTGTCTGCTACGTTTTCACGATGAAACGGCTGAACCGATTTTGATGAAATTTGGTATGAAAATGGCTTGAACCCTGGGGAAGGACATAGGCTACTTTTTAATCCGCGACTTCTTCTGCATCCACTATTACCGACATTCACGCGAAAGAAGTCGTGGGCAAAATGCTAGTTAGTTAGAAGTACAATTATTTAACCATGTTATTTTTACCCCGACTGCAAGGAACGGGACTGATCAAATCGCTATTGGCGTGGTTTTTATTTAAACATTACTAAACATAATTCTAGACTACAGGACTTGTTTATTTCTTTTCAGTTTTTATTTAAAATTCACTTTTTACGCAGTCGAGTTTTTTATTTTTTTATTTTTTTTTTGGTGTGTTTTGTCCTGGCGGGCTAATAAATGCTTTTTCTTTCTTTCTTTCTAAAGCCTAAGAAACAAAAGCCGACAACCCCGAATTAAATCCCCCTCCCCGTCTTAACCCCCTCTACAACACCTACCTAAAGAATAATTTCAGAAAGCGTTCTCTCATTTCTACATGGTTGCCGCTACATATGTATGAGACACTCGGCCGATTGTCCGCACAATTAATATGTATGGACTTAACCCTTGGCTCGCTAGTGTCGGTAGTGAAATTGTAGTCAACTGTTTAGGGTTATAGGTACTCTTGGTAATTGTAGATGGTGTTTTGTTTTGGCTTAAGGGGCTAAACTAAACGTTGAGAGTTTTGGACGCAAAACTGATGCAGAACGGACGCAGTCTGCGTTCAAAACTTTCAAAATTTAGTCGAAAAAATTAAATAAAAGTATGTAGTATTCTTTCAAAATTAAAAAAAAGGCGTATACCAAAAGATAGATAATAAAATTGTCTGTAAGATAGTGTAAGTTTCGGATAATTATACCTGGTAGATTTTGTGTGATTGTCAATGTTTTGTCCGCGTCAGACACAACTTCACGAGTTAATTAAACTATTTAATATGAACTTAATCAAAAATATTCACTTTCTATATGATTAAGAGAATGTTCTAGTTTAACATATGTTTTTTTCAAATTATTTACACTGCACATTTTGACGTGATTGTCAGTTTAAAATCTGTAAAAGTCGTTTAATAGCCCCTTAAGTACAGGGTAGTTTGTCAGTAACACTAGGTACCGTGGAGGACGAATCCTGCAATCGAAATAAAAATAGGCGTGAGATTCTTTTTTAAGTAAATAAAAAAAATTGATGACGTTAATTTAGGAGCATGATTTTTTCCCAACTCCAAAGAAACCTTGACCTAGAAGTATTTGATATTAATTTCAAATTGATATGAATTTCTGCTACTACCTAATTTTACTTTCCTTTAAGTTTTACTGTATTTAGTATTAATTTATCTTAACACATAGTAATGACTTTCTAGCCTGAAACACAGAATCAAGTTCAGGCAAATATGCAAGTGGGTTATATTATGTTTTAAAAGCAAGATAATAATAATATATATGTGGGGACATTTTCACACACGGCCATCTGACCCCAAACTAGGGAGACCCTGTATTATGGGTGTCAGACAGCTGATATACATACACAAATACATTTTTTTTTTGTAAATACATACATATATAGATAAACAACACCCAGACACAAGCCAAACACAAGTGCTCATCACACAAATGTTTACCCTGGGCGGGAATCGAACCCGCAACATAATAATAATAATCTCCATGTGTTTCCAAGAAATGATCGAACTCCTTTTTTATTTTGACCTTCAACTATATTAAATAGTGTTCGAAATATTATTACTCGAAAACATGCAAGCATTGTAAACAATACTAATATCAACAAGTTTTCATGTATTTGTGCTGTTCCCAGTGGACAACAGTAATTGATTGATCAATACCACTTGATTGACTGACTCGATTGATTCGTTCAATTAACTCACATTTTGTATGCGACTCGTACTATACCCGCTGAGTTGAATTCTAAACTAATACGATGATTTGTTTGTAGTTTAAATCAACAGCTAATTAATTTAGTACACTGCAGGATATTGCTCTCGAAATTTCAGCCACAATTGTGGGCTTCATCAGTACATAATAATTGTCGAATATTGTTTGGTTTTAAACAATTAACTTTAAAACATCCACCATGCATCACAGCACATTACCACGTTTGTCATCTCTGAATAAATAAACATGGAAACAACCAGCTCTGAGAAAAACTATTTTGTGTTTCTTTAACAAGAAATGTCTAAACGTGTCAAACGTGTTATAGTTCTTCTCAGCGAAACGTTCGAAATTCAGTAATTCGTCACAGCAAGCTTTCGAAGTTCCGTACATCGCGATAATGAATATTCTCAATAAAGTAATTCGACATAGGAAGCTTTCGAAGTTCCGTAGTTCGCGATTACGAACATTCTCAATTAAATAATTCGTCATAGCGTACTTTCTAACTCACGTAAATCGTACTTTTAAACTTTATAAATACAGTACATCGATATTTTAAACTTCTATGACAATTTAATCTTGTATGACAGTCTAAAAAGAAGTAAAATTTGTTTTTGTAAGTTTATATGTAGAGGGTAAATATCCGAAACTGCTCATCCGATTTCAAAAAGTCTTTTACCAATAGGAAGCTACGTTATCCCTAAGTTCTATAATAGGCTATATTTTACTATCCAAATATTAGGATTCATAAATAAAATAAAATTTACGCGGACGCGGGCTTTAGCTAGTTGGTAAAATTCTTTAAAAGAATGTATCCGTAATTCTTTTCCCTGTTAAAATACTAAGGGTTACCCAGTAATTACAATAAATGTTTACCTTACAAACCACTTATTCCACAATATAACTCATAATTAAGGGCAAGTCATTAAGACGTATGTGCAGATCAATCTTGTGAATGAGCGGCATTTTCTTAAGGGTAGCAACCCTTTATTAATCGAAGGACGTAGCTGCTGGGGTACGCCCCAACCCCGCGTGATGATCAATGGGATTGTGAGAGTCTATTGTGGGGAGGACAATCGACGGTGATTGGTCGAATTGGTTGTTGATTGCGTTATTATGAAATGAAGGATTGTTTAGATGGAAAAATATTGTATGCAAATGTTGGGTTGAATTTCTTGATGACGCTGTTGCATTTGCGTAGTCCGTAGCAGTGAGTGAATGAGTTAGGTGATACTTATAATAAATAATAATAATAAGCCTTTTATTCCATGCAAAAAATAGTGAGATACATACATAGTTAACAGAAAAAAAAAGAAAAATAATAATAATGATATTGTTTACACGTAGGTATTTGGCTTGTTCACTGTAATACTAGTTTGTTTGCATGAACCCCTCCTCAAGTGAAGGTGAAGGCCTCCTCTAAAGAACACCATGTGTCTCTATCTTGAGCTATTTGCGGCCAGCAGGTACCAGCTATTTTTATCAACTCGTCTGCCCATCTTGTGTGGGGTCTGCCTTTGAGACGTTTGTCGATTGGACCCTTCCACGTTGTTACCCTGGTGGTCCATCTCTCGTCCTTTAGCCTCGCTACGTGTCCAGCCCACTTCCATTTTAGTGTTTTAGCGTAGGTTAGAGCATCCGTCACTTTGGTGATACTTACCATAACAATATGTGTTCATACAAAAGTTAACAGCGGTAGAACCATTGCACTTTTAAATTATCAACCCTTTTTATTAGGGTTCCGTAGCCAAATGGCAAAAACAGAACCCTTATGGATTCCTCGTGTCTGTCTGTCTGTTCGTCCGTATGTCACAGCCACTTTTTTCCGAAACTGTCAGAACTATACTATTAAAACTTGGTATGTAGATGTATTCTGTGAACCGCATTAAGATTTTCACACAAAAATAGAAAAAAAAACAATACATTTTGGGGGTTCCCCATACTTAGAACTGAAATACTTAGAACTCATTTTTTTTTTCATCAAACCCGTACGTGTGGCGTATCTATGCATAGGTCTTCAAAAATGATATTAAGGTTTCTTACATCATTTTTTTTCTAAAGTAAATAGTTTGCGCGAGATGTCCCCCTGTAACTTCTAAAATAAGAGAATGATAAAACTAAAAAAAAATATATGATGTACATTACCATGTAAACTTCCACCGAAAATTGGTTTGAACGAGATCTAGTAAGTAGTTTTTTTTTAATACGTCATTAATCGTAAACCGCAATTTACCTTTCATTCAATCAACTCAAATATAAAAATAAAAAATCTTTTATAGTATGTTACTTGCTGCTGCGGAACCCTTCATGGGCGAGTCCGACTCGCACCTGGCCGCTTTTTTAATTGTGACTTCTACTGTCATTAAAAACTTCCCTAGATTTCAACTCCTCCCCTAGATCTTTTCAACCCAAACCTCCCGTCTACAATATTGTCTTTATTCAATCTAGGTCTTAAAAACATCCCTTTAACCCCCCGGCTACACCCCACGTGATCACTGAATACGCAAGTAATTACCCAGTACGAAGTGAGCGTCATCGTGCAAGTACTTGCGATAGTCTGCAAGTCATTGTGGCATCGTTTGCAGGCTCGTTGGTCACTCTAATTAATTGTGCACTGCTTTTAGTGGGAGATAATTATTTATGAGGTTCAAGTTCAGTTTTGAAAGAAAACAACGAGCAACTAGCTTCAACTTTCTGACTTACTGACCGACTCATTGACAATTTAAAAGTGCCTGTAAATGGTATAATTCAATTATACCATCTTTGAACGAAGATTGTATCTCATCATCATCATGTCAACCTTTTCACGCCACTGCTGGGCATAGGTCTACCCCAAGGGGTTTTAGCCGTAATCGCCATGCTTGGCCGATGCATGTTGGCAATCGCAGTAGGTGTTATGGTACTCACAAGGACGCTGCTGCCCATCCTCTGGTCAATATCCCTCTGTCGCCTTATACGATACCCACGGGTAGAAATGGGGTGGTGCTATTCGCGGCTGGCACCGCACTGCAAAGATTGTATCTAGTGCCATAAAATAAGCTTTAAAAAGAAAGTCACAAAACTAAAAACAGGCTGAAACTTTTACTATTATACTATTCAAATTCAAATTATATATTTGTAAAACATTGGTAATATTTTTAAACTTATTATTATATGATTAAAATTTGAAGATGTTCAATGTGACATATGTCTAGTCTACATGCACGAATAACATAATTTGTCTGCGATAAAAATAAACAACCAAACTATTATTTATTACGGTTCTGGGAGTCGTTGGACAAAAACATCCAGAGACAACGTGGCAGACCCGGTACTGGTGAAGATGGCAAAACAAGCTTGACGTTAGCAGGCAGAAATTTTTCGCACCAGATCAAGATAAGAGGTTTCACAAAGAGAAAGGGAGGCCATTAGCCTTTAGTGAGACAACGCAACCATAAAATGAATGTTAAAACATTACAGATAAATAAACATTAAACATTTCCACAAATAAACATTAAACAACACACAGGCTGTTTTCTGTTAAAATATTACACCGAAAAAAAAACATCTGAAAAAACCAGCTCGTAAAATATTCCGGTTATACATCAGCCGGAGGGAGCCGGATCCGTCACGGTCCGGCTCGGACACGGCATCCGTCACTCCGTCGATGTATGCTAATCATTCGGACTCCATTCGTTTTGGCCGGTAAAAAAACCGGGGAATAAGAAATGGGATGATTCCGTTAATAGGAGGTGGTGAAATGAAATAGGGGGGTGTTTTATATTGGAGCTGTTGCGTTTTAATAAATAAAGATGTATTTATTTGTTACTTTACATGAGATAAACAATTTATGTATAAAAACGTAGGGACAGGTTTTAACTCGCATGAAAGGCTCGTGAACACATAATCATGTTTTTGTAAATATTTGCCAAAAATGTGAATTAGAACAACTTCACAGTTTATTATTATTATAAGTTTTGGCAGCTCAAAGGCTAAAATGTGTTAGATAAATGATAAAGTCAATAATAATTTAAACATCATCAAAATTAATAATGTCACCCCGTAATTACTCACTGGATAGGCTTTCCAATAATTGCATAAATAAACGATCAATTCTTCAAAACACTCCAACCCTCCAACACTACGAAACGTCTAAACTCCTTACTACAACACCAGAGGCGGTGTCGATATCCGCCAATATCCGCCAATATCCACCAATATCCGCCTCTCAATAAATAATAATAGTCGATTATCGAATGTCCGCTGTTTTAGCTTATTTCCTGTTCGTACGCGGCTGATCGATATCAATTTGTTATTATATTGGGAACTAAATGAGTACACTAGTAGTGAGGATGAAGTCGCAGGAGGATAGTGTTTTATGTTTCTGTTTATCTTTTGATGTTTATTTATTTAAGGAACATAAAACAGAATAAAGACATTACATATTATCATAGGTAACACTTACTATACACTTACAGGGGTGTGATTTTGTAAGACCTCATTCTAAACTTCGAATCTGAATCCGCTGTGAGTTTCTTGATTGGCATTCTAAAAACTCGGTTGATAATTCGAATTTACACTAGCGCCACCCTTGCGAGCATGTCAGCGAGTTGAACTAAATTGACAGGGAGATTTTGACAGATAAAGTATGAGATGACGTAAGAAGTGGCATTCTGTAAGATAATTTCCCCGTCACTTCGACGCTCACTTCGCACTCGAACCCGATTCAAAGTGTCAAATATATCAAGGTCAGGATCAAGGGAGAGTGAATAGCGATGTGAGATGCGAGTTGTTGTTTTAATTTTACAGAATCGACTTACAGGTCGAGACTGTATTCCTAAATATGTGTGACATGACTACTTATTATAAAAAGTAAACAAGACTGTGAGAAAAGTAAATGGTAAAAAAACTAATTAATGTTGGTACCCAACTTTCCATCTTAACTAAACTCATCATATCCACCTTTAGACGCCCACTGCTGGACATAGGTCTCCCCAAGGAGGGATAAGCCTTAATCGCCATGCGTGGCCGATGCATGTTGGTGATCGCAGTAGGTATTATGGTACTCAGAAGGACGCTGCTGCCCATCCTCTGGTCAATAGTCGTCTATCGCGCCGACCCCACGGGTAGAAATGGGGAATAACTAAATTAAATACATACACAGCTGCGGTACAGTTTGTGTGGAACGGTAATACCAAAGGTGTCATAATAATAGCAAGTTTTCGTTTGTTTGAACTCCAGATGAAATATTAGTGAAAAATCTTAGTGCTTTATTTTTTTTTTTTTCAAAAAGGAGCGTCGAACACCTGCAATATACAGTATAGTAAAAGAAATACACATAACATTTAAACAATATTGTAAGCCACAACGCTGTTCACATATTAACTGAGGAATAAAATATACAAGCAATTAAACGCTAAATAAAAATAAAATATTAAAGCTAAACTTAACTAACTAACTATCATGTTTACCATATTTTGTACATAAAGCAATCAAAATCAAGAGATTTCCTTAATTATAAGACTCTTGAACCTACTGGGAGAACATGTAAAAGTGACACTATGTTCAAAAGTCCTATTGTAGGCATCTATTTTTCTGCAAACGGTTACCTATCATAAGGTCGAAAAATATTTGACCGAATTTCATTTCACCTAAAACTTTTCAACTTTTCTCGTTTCGTATTTTTTTACTTCATCGAAGTCACGTCTGCCACTGTATCAGTTGACCTATTATCAATTCGCTTTTTTTCGTTGCGCCGACGTTTCATTGGTCGAAAAACTTTTTACCGAATTTTCACTTAGCCGAAATAACATTTGTTCGAACATTCGTTATACCACTGTTTTAATTACCATATTCCACCAAACGCCTAAAAGTAAATATGTCTGATATTGAGTCAATGAGCACCGGTACTCCACCAGCAAAAAAGAATACGTCGTTAAAGAAACGAAAAATCAAAAACTTTTGAAAATTAAAGACAATTTGAGTGAAATTTAATATTTGAAAGAACTTTCAAAACTAATGTATTTATTACACTGCCGTTATAGAGAGCTAATTTCAGATTAGTTTCCTACTATTTTGTTTCATTAATTAATTAAATGTAATGGCACTTAATAAAACAGGTGGTCCCAGTAAGAAGCTTGCAAACAAAGATTCTTGCTACAAGCATGCAGCATGCAAGCAGGCATGCAGCATGCAAACAAGCATACAGCATGCAAGCAAGCATGCAGCGTGCAAACAAGCATGAAACATACAAGCAGGCATGCAACATGCACAAGCATTGTTTCTGTCACGGCTCCGGCGCTGCGGGGTCTGGGCGGCCCCACGCGAGCTTGTCGTCGCAGATGGTTTTAACGCTCGCCGCCGCGGCTGAGGCTGGGAGCTCGCGGGCCGCCCTACCCCTCCGCGCCTACGCGTTCTTAAATTACACTCTAGGTGTAGGGCAGACAAGACTGCGTGAAGTCGGTTTTGCAGCGATTCGTTTCTATCACTAAATTTTGTAACATATTGACTTTTTATGACACTATTTTAATTTAATGTTGAAAATGCTACCAAGTAACCGGCTATATATTTGTGATCAAATAATATTCCGTAAAATGTTGTTGAAAACATGGCAAATAAATCATTTGGCAAATGAAAATAGTTCAAAAGAGACTTCGGTCAATAGGAAAAAGTTATTTTGTAAATCGGCGAAACATAGTTCGGTAAAATAATACCTATGGCACATGATACTTCGATGATCTAAAAATATGTCAAATAATGCATATAGCAAAAAAGACGTCGGTCAATAGTTTTCGGTAAAGTGAAATTCGGACAAAAATCATTCGGAAAAGTGATCGGTTCCCTCTGCAAACAGGTGAGCGCAAACCGATGTAGTTGTCTATTAGTCAATTATCGTTTACAAATGGAACTAGTTGGAAAAAATAATTCCGAGCAATACTAGTTATGTCGTTGTCTAATTTCCACGCAGTTCGCAAAGAATATAAAACAACAAATTCCAAACAGACAAACCGACAGTCAGTTTGTATGCCCCTGTACTGCTTGAACTTCTGTTCAGTTCAAATATAATCGAAAATAATTAATTTTAAAAAATAACCACCTTCTTGGAAGTTATTTGTTTTAGCCGTTCGGGGTTGAAACACTAGGGCCATGGGGCCCGAGTGCTCACCTTGCGTTTAGGGACATTGCTAAGCGGTTGGTCGACTCTTCACGTGACCAGAGGGCTGGCCTTTTATTGGCTCAAAGAATAGGTAGGGGTATTTTACCAAAAAAATCTAATTAGTCCGCCAGTTCAATTATCGAAAAATATTGGATACGTATTTTAGGTTTTATCAAATCAATAAAAACTAACGAAGATAAAACGCATCAAAGATCATGAGTGGGGGTTTGTGACGTCAATTCGCCAGTAAAAGTGTACTGACATAGTGATGTCACACGAGTTTTCGACGCACTATATCGTCTTCATTTTTCATTTACGTGATAAAAGAAAAAACACGTGTCCAATATTTTTTGGAAATCTATCTGACGGACTAATTAGATTTTTTTGGTAAAATACCCTATTAGCATTGCCATTCAAAATGGTAATGCTGCTAGCCTTTTGCGCACTTGCCCCATTGAGAGCGATGCGGACAAGTTTTTTTGTGCCCCATGAACCCTCCATTGTACATAATATATTTTTATTTATTTTTAAGCTTTTTATTTAATTCGTGGGTTCGTAAAATGGGATTTCTTACTTTATTTTCAATCCACTTAAGGTTTGAAAATAAAATAAGAAATCCCATTTTTAAATGGCTATTAAACATCACACGATGATTAACTAAAAAATTAAACTAGTAATGCATATCATTTCTACAAGTATCTGGAAGTGGCCTGAGCTCACATGTGTCTGTGGAACTGTCAGTGGCAGGAGGAGCTCAAAGCTTTGTCTCTGGCCAAAGGACGTTACTGTTTGGTACAGTTTTAGGAGTTTGGACTTATTTCTGTGTGATTTTAACTAAAACTGTAATTTTGTAGCTATCATCTTACGTATAAGCTATGGCTATATGTTAAACCTTACAAAGATGAATTATAATGTGCTGATGTTATTCTGATTATATATATTTATATTTAATAACAACTAATAAATATGAATGTCAGAATTGCGGGCATAAAGTGGTGAATTCGAGATAGGTATGCAGGTCATCGGAAATGGTTGAAGTTTACTTAGAAACCGATGGATGTTTTCGAATGAAATTTAATTCAAACGTGTTTATTCTCTATTAATTTTATTTTATTTTATTCAAAAACATCTATCGGTTTCTAAGTAAACTTTAAATATATCTGACGACCCTGCATACCTCTCTTTTGCTGACAGTACAAATGTAACTTCGTTCATTCATATGTAGTTTCCAAGTTTATCTTGAACATCACTGATGTATTCCTTCACTCCTGTGAAGGAATACATCCTGAGGAAACCAGGACTATAATTAATGCATCTGTAATCGCCATTCCGCGTTGGGAAAGGTTGGTGTTCATTGCTCGTGTCTTCTTTGTATGAGAACCAGCCCGTGCCTGTAGGGCAAGGGTTCTGAGACAGTGGGACTAATATTTAATAATAAGCCGGTATTATTCCACTGCACACATATTGTAACCAAACATGCAAAAAACAGATTACCCAGTTTCTTTCTAAAAAAAATTATGCTGATACTGAATCTCTACTAATAACACTGAAGTAACTCACAACACTCATAACACAACACACACATACACATACTCACATACACACACACACACATATACACACACGCATACGTTCACCACATTTACACATGAATGTAAATAGTCACATAGATTAAATGTATTGTTTAATGTTCTATATTTTGTCTAACAGTCTAATAATATTAACCTATTTCGGGAAATGAGGGCTGATTGTCCTTAACACAGGTTACTACGTAACCTAGCTAGGACATCAGATCGTATAATGTTTTTGTTACTTATCTTACCTGTAATTTATTCCTATGTGTCATCATCCTAACTTGTAACAGACTGTACCACTTTTTTGTGAAATAAATAAATTATTATTATTATTATTCTTATTTTTTTCTAAATATACAAAATAAAAATGTATTTACAAATACATTACAAGAACCACCTAACCACAGACACACGCGACGCGTTTAAGTTTCTAAAATACCAGTTTTATTTCAGTTACATTACAGTATTGTAAAAACCTCTCATTACTTAAAAAGGCCAGGAGAATAGCAAAGCACGTCTGTACTGAATCACTTTAGTTTATATCGTATGGCGAGGTGGAAGTGAGGTATGCGAATAGTTATGCTAAAATAATGAAAACGTTCTGAAACACAATTTTTTTACCATGAAACTGCAAAAAATATTTTCCTTTTTTTTCATGTAGGTACATTAACCTTTCGTGTGTTTTAGACGTGGATCCACGCGAGACACAATAGATTTTCAATTGTGTCTGTAATTACCGCATACGAAAGGTTAACGTCAACCACATACTACTTCCACCCATCACTTAATGCACCACTTAAAGCCACCGCCTTCAGACACTCAGAACTGACAGTCGGGACTGACAGTCTGGATTGACACACGGATTGAACGTAAGCTAATAGCCGCTCACTTAGTTAGCCGTTACATGCCACGCACAATTAACTTTCATTGTGTTTGAAAAGGAGATCGCTTCGATTGTCTTCATGTGGCGAGGGTTAGGGAGAAAAATCTCGTGGTATTTTTTTTGTAAGTGAAATTGCTCGTAACTTAAATATTAAATGATTGAAATTGTTGCATACACAATTTGTTTAAGACCGATCATGATTGTTAATCTTCACTTGCCAAGGTCGGGCGGTGGATGGGTGACCATCCAATTCATAGCGAGGACTTGCAACCACGACTTGCCTTGGAACCACGTCAAGCCTTTGGTACCGGCTGTCATTCGTAGATCTTTGACAGTCGTTATCGGTAGTCAGAAGCTAGAAAATCTGACAACCAGTGTTACCAAGGGTTGTCATGTTACCCAGTAACTGAATGGTGGAGGTCAACATGTAAAACACTGGTATTCAACTGCTTTCAGTCTATTTCTGTATGTAGAACATACAGGATTTTTAATTATGGAATGCAACTTGGAACAGCTCAATTTCTAGGTGCATTAAAATCATTTATGTCAAATTAATTATAATTAGCTAAATTCGAGCGATTGTGAAAACTGTTGGGTTACTTTTTACGTTTCCTTAAAGTTGACAAAAGATACTAAGTATGGTACTTATACTATTATGTTACAATTTTTTTTTTTAATTTATAAAAAAGCGTTGCCCCACACTAGGAATTTCTCCTGTGTCGTAGGTGCGTTTACAAACATATAAACTCACATACACAAACAGCCAAACCCGGAACAACTATCTGTAGGACATACAAATATTTGTTCGTGCGGATATTGAACCCGCGACACGCAGCGCAGCAATCGATCGCTCAACCACTGCGCCAACCGTGGTGTCGAATTGCACAAATTACATGGCTGTAAGTCCCGGCAGACGTGGTACTGCCCTTAAAATTAAAAAATTATATAACTCGACTGCAGAGCCATCTACCAGGTCCAATTGTGAATCTAAACCATTCTCGAATCCACTGAAACACACACAAAAAAAAATCATCAAAATCGATACAACCGTTTAGGAGGAGTTCACTTTCATACACACGCACAGAAGATTTGTAGGCTGACTTCAAATCTTTGTTTTTCCAAAAAATCACGTTGTTTTTTTTTGTAATTTTGAAATTCTTTACATTTTATTTCGTACCAACCTTTCATACATTCCCCTGCTGACTCTTGCTATCATATCCTTCACATTCCCCCTGATACACTGAAAAGCTCCTAATTACAAATCCAAACAAACCATTAACACTTACTGGAAAACCGTTTCCAGTGTGTACACGTCCTCGAGGGTCAGTGGAGGAACGGAGTGGAGAGGGAGGGAGCGGAGGGGGGATGAGAGGAATAAGAAAACGTATTTACCCCCGGACCACTTGCGTTCAGACGTAACTTTATACCTAAACGATGGTAGGGCTGTGACGTATTAGATTTTTTTGTGCGTAATAGTTTTGAAAGTTGTTTTATTATTTATTTCTTTGGGTATAAATTGTTTACGATTTCGTTACTTCACTTAATTCGTAGGCAAGTGCAAGCTTAAGTGGTTGTTTTCACCAAAACATAAAATAAATTCTTTTACAATTTTTACCGTCCCGTCCTTATAGACATTACGTGATTCATTTTATGTTCCAGCATTCTTTGTTTTAACATATTTTAAGAAAAAAACATAAATGATAATATTTGTGACTTCCTTGGCTCAGTACTTCAGACTGTGTATTGAATTGACGTTCCTCCTACAAAACATAAACAAAAAGAAAACTCAGTAATGTATTAAAACCCACACTAAAATCAAACACGCAAAATACTCACCCACCTCATCCATATAAACAAATACCTACCCACACATTTCTTTCCCTACCCACTTCAAAACTAACGCGGGGCAGCCCTGGCGCGTCCATCAAAGAGCCGCGTTAAGTATATCAAATGAATTGTAAATGAAATCAGACGCGAGTGGGCACCGGTTTATCGCTCCGCCACCGCGCCGCTGACCTACCGCGCCGTTCACATACCGTATACCGTTTTCGTGCCGCCCGGCTAGTGTTCTACATAATGTGCTGTAGTGAGAATGGTAATGGTAATTGGTAGAATGAATTTGAATGGTTTTTTTGTTGTGAGTCGACGTATACATTTTTTTTTATGTTCTTCTTTTTGTCGTATCGGCGCTGTTTTACGAAGGTCAAACGTCATGTGACAAACGTTATGCTGTTGCTATCATCATCAGCCTGGTCTTAACAATTAGCTTGCTTGATAAAGCAGAAAATAACTCACATACAAACAAAGCTACAGTGGAACTAAAATTAAAACTATTTAACTTCAAAAAAACTTACCTCAAAAACCCGCTTAAACAAAGACCTTTCATACCCTCAGTTGGAATTGCCGTTAAAAAAATACCCGCATCTTATGAAACTTCAAAAAAGTAAGGAATTGAATAGAATAAACTAAATTCTTCAATGTAAAAGCAACGAAGTGCATTGCATTATTCTTTTGTTCAAGCTCTACGCTTTCGTAGCGTCTGCTACGCCGTAGCTACGTAGCCTCCGCTACGAGACTACGTAGTGCGGATTGTTGCATCTCTTTTGTTTTTAACGAATATGTTTACTTCCTTGATTGTTTCATGCTGATTTATTAAAGGATCAGGGTAAGATTTGTACAAAACAATAAAGATGTTTAGAGAAGTTGAAAGAATCATGGCGAGATGCATACATTCATTTGTATGAAAAAAAAAAGATTCATTTAAAGGGTTTCAAATATTTTCCAAAGTGGAGAATACATTACCAAGAGTAGATTGATATACTAACCATATTTTTAAACCCCCGCATAATGAAAATAGTTTTAAAATGAAAATAACAGTTTTTCGTTTTATATCGTCGCCCATTTTGTGTTTATAAAAAAAAAAGAGACAAGTCACATTAACGGACCTATCAAATTGGCAGACAAGTGATGTGAATCGTTGTTTACAATGGCGGAGTTGAAAAAGTACATTGATTAATCATTATTTGTGGCATTATTTCCCATAAAACGGCTGTCAGTGTCAATGTTAATATCAACTGCCGTTTCGTTCTGAAATAATGAGCTTTTCGTTGAACTATTCACTTTTAACATACATTTTTATTGCGAGGCTTTAAAAATATTTTAAATGCCTGAAGATACTCTTTAGGTACCCAATAATATAATAATTAGAATTTCAACTTCTCTAAACCTCTTTATTTTTTTGTACAAATTCTGCCATGATTCTTTTAATTCTTATACTCTTGGGTGCCTAAACAGTATCTTCAGGCATAAGCATTTCCGATATTTTTAAAAACCCGCAATAAAAATGGATGTTAAAAGTGAATAGTTTAACAAGCTCATTATTTCAGAACGAAACGGCGGCACACACTAACAGTGACATTAACAGCCACCGTTTTGCAGGTCTTACACTGAATTGCATCGTTTTATGGAAAATAATGTCATAAATAATAATTATTTTTTCCACACATTTGTCACATCACTTGTCTGCTAATTTAATAGATCCCTTTATGTCACTTTCCAATTTCTTTTTTTTTATACTTAGACACAAAATGTGCAACAAGATGAAACGAAAGGTGTTATATTCATATCGAAATATTTTAATTATGCGGAGATTTAAAAATTTGGTGAGTATATATGAATCTACTCCTGGTAATGTATTCTTCACATTGGAAAATATTTTAAACACTCTAACAGTTTTTTTTTCATACAAATGAATGTATGATCTCGCCATGATTCTTTATGTTTATATGAATAATAAGTTTCCTCACGAAGTTTTCTTACAGTCACTGATGTCCAAAGTAAACTAAGAACGTACATAATTCTGAACCTACAGTCTCAAGCATGACTGGCGGGCATCTTAATCACGAGGCCATCAAGACATCTTTAAAGTTTTAACAACAAAATTATTTGGGAGATTTTAACATACGTTTTCATACGTAATTCTGTAATAAAAAAATGGCTTTAGTGTACCAATTCCAATCAATATTGTAAGTCATCTTTTACTACGAGTATTATAATGTTTCACTGACGAAAAACTTTCTTCTTTTACAGGTAAACATTACGAGGAAAAAACTTTGAAAATCTTCAATGAAATGACAGTAAGACTGTTCCCTTTACTCTAAATTTTTGTTAATTTCATTCCTTGGTTATAACTATTTCTGTAATATCTTCTTCCTACTTCCACAGTCTTATAACACTATATAAATCACTATCAAAAAGCCACAATTTCTCTTAAAACTAGTTATATTCAGTATTACAATCACGCGCTCAGAATCTTTTCCTTTGTCAAAAATCACTTACACACCACAGCCTATACGATTTACCGCAAGTGGGAAAGAGACAGGAGTATTTCCGTCACCACCGTGGAAAGGACAATTTGCGCGTACAGTCCCGGTAAGAGGTTTCCACTTTTATTTTTACGGTAATGCATACTTTCTTTGGCGGGACTTATTGGGTGGGCTTGAGTGAAGTGGTCCGGTTCGTTTTATGAAAAGCATAATTCTTGAATATTGCCCCCTTTCAGGCTTTTACTTGCGAACGATTGGAGGCGCGGATTAAAAAAGTTTATATGACTTTTTTATGATGATGATCGTTTTTGACTTTTTTTAAAGTGGTTCTTTTGTTCGACAATGTACAATTTTCGGCTTCAATCAACTGGGTGGTTACCCGTGAAACCTGTTTCCTTTGCTGACAATCGTTTGTTATTGTAACTTTACTTTGTGAGGAACAAGTACTTCATATTTGACGGTATTCCCTTTTTACAAGCTTGTAATCTAACTTTTTTACTGTGATGCATTTTTACACAGTTCAAAAATATTATATTTTCTCTTCTCTAGTGGGTGCACTTACCGACGTACAAACTGAGAACTACACATATAACCAGTTTTTTTTTTTACTTTGCCCCACACTAGGAATTTCTCTTGTATCATGGGTGCGTTTACAAACATATAAACTCACATACACAAACAGCCAGACCCGGAACAACTATCTGTAGGACATACAAATATTTTTTCCGTGCGGGAATCGAACCCGCAATACGCTGCGCAGCAGCCAATCACTCAACCACTGCGCCAACCGTGTCGTCATAGATTAATATATTTAATACCAATGACTCAACTCCTATAGTACTATAACTGATATTCAGTCTACTTATTGAAATATAATTTACGTTATTACTTCGTATATTAAATGAATGAAGTATTATTAGAGGTACATATTTTAGTACTTTAAATCCTCTTGTCAACCCACGAGACGAGACGAACTGTCAAGTCATGATTTCAAAATTGACACTGAGTTTTTCCCTCAAAAATTTGAAATAAACAAATAAGGTTGGATTTTGCTTAACCAGCCAGTGTCTGCAGTACACATTACATATACTTCTAAAACTACCTAACTATAATTAAACCATTAAAATCCTAAAACCAATCAAAATTCACAACCGTCCCTTCCATTCTGTTCCACACAACATGACATAAATAAATGGAGGAAATATTTATAATATCCGTCTTTATGTCACCGTTTAATATAATATTCAAATGAGGTGCATAATACGGGATAGTTTGAAGTCGGTTCTGAATCCTAATCATGGATTATGAAGTCTCCCGCAGTATGCCAGGAATCTTGGGAATGTCAATATTGTGGATGTTTAGTTGATGAAATGAACGGTTTTAGATGAAAAGGAAGTATTTTGAAAAATGATGTTTTTAAATTCTTAAATGGTAGGTCTTTTTTGGTTGTATGTGCTTGTGCTTTTTCTTGTCTCGTATAGATAAATGCGATTTTAATACTTTTTTGAACAAATGAACTCTTCTATCTTTGCAAATTCAACGTAGTCTTGAAAACATAGCAGTTGAGAGCATTTCAGCAGATTAATAGTCAGGTTTAAATATTCTCCATTCAGCTAGAAGGGATCATGTTCCTAAAAAAATACTTTGCCTTAGTTTCGTTGCACGACTGTCTTTACAAACCACCCTATATCTTCACAAAGAGTATCCAACAATAGAACAAAGTCCTAAGTAAACGTTCCCGACACGGAAACGGTTAAAAATACGGAAGCGAGCCGTGCCCGGCCGCTGAACGCGTATTTCAGCCGGCCTCTGTCAAATGCAAGGTATAATACTAAATTACTTAATGCATCGACCTATAAAAGATTTAACACACGCACACACACAACAGGCCACACCCCCGCCGCGTATCCTTTGTTCTTACACCCCCACACATGCGCAATCCGCACCCACCACCCATGTGTGCGTTAAGGGGGGAGGGGGTGAAATACGCATCCAATTTTTCTTACTTACATTTTATTTATCGTCATTCCAGCGTATAGGCGATTGAATTTTAGATTTTAACGATTATTTCATGTTAAAAAATACGCAACATTTTTTTCCTTTCACCAGAGATAAGCTTTGATTTCTTAAATTGGTACTATCTTTTCCCGGAGGGATGAGGCTTTCGCTTCAAAATCTAGCAAAAAAAACCCTCAATAAAGATAATTACGATCATTATTAAAAGTACAATTTGACGGGAATCAATTTTACCATTTCCATTACGACGACAATGGCGGAACGATTTCCCTTGTGCGCCCTCTTAACTGGTGTGGATGTGTGAGTGGAGACTGTACGTGTGCATCTGTGTGAGGGCGCCGTCAGTACGCGCAGGGCTTAAATAGGCGCGCGGCGCTCTCCGGCCAGCATTGGCTTGCCGCCGCTCGCGTCGGACAGACGTATCTCTCGTTCAAACATGTCATAGCTTCTTACGTACTTCTCTTTCTTCTTCTTATAACGATACGTATCATGTATTTTCTAATGTAGGCAAAATTTGGTGCTCAATATTACAAATTAAAAGTATTTTTTATATACGGACTTTATGGCGACTTGTTATTAGATTGTAGGATATAATATATATTATATTTTTGGTACGGATAGTGTGATAGAAGCAGCAAGATGAACTTCATCGGTAAGTTTTATACACTTTTAAATGCTTTTCCTTTAATTATGCAGTTTTTGTTGTCATTCTTCTTAGATTTTATTATCTGATTTGATTTTTTCTGAGCTTAATCTTAATATGTATGTACTTTTCTAAGTAAAAACACATTCTGTTCGAGTATATTTTAAAGCATTTTCTATGACTTTTCTGAATAGGTATATTTTTATTTCTAACCCTTTTTTCGCAGAATTAACCCCTTACCGTGTTTCCTTTCCGCGTACGGTCACATAAAATGCGGGTTTTTACATGGTAACTAAAGTATTCGTAGCACGTATTTTGCCTTCTTGTAAAATAACCTCTAAACGTACAAAGCCGTGCTCATATTTTTCCGAACGTATCTTTTTTAAGATTTCCTAGAAAACTTCACTAGAGTTTTCTTTTTATAGGCAAAATGTTTTTAGCAATACGGAAATAGCTATAAAAATTTATATGAACTGTGAAGGACATGAACCAAGTCATGCTTAGGAATTTTCTACAGTTAGTTACCCGTCGACATATATAGTACACTGCAGTAGTTTTAAATCGATACTCTTCCAGTTACTGGTTTCACAATAATATTCCTCCAAACCGCACTTAACGTTTTCGTCGGAAAATCTTCTTCATTATTTTCATAACTGATAACTTCAGTTTCAACTTATCTAAAAAAAATCTCCTAATGGTCCTGCAACCTTCATTTTTTATATTGAAATTTGATTCAGCTCCAAATAACAAATACAAAAGGATTTTTTCTTTTCCTTGGAACCTTGCTGACACAGGCCAATCCTGGGTAAGCTTAAAGCGCAGCCATAAGCGTTGACCGACTTCTTTCAAGGCCACTGGCAGCGTGCCAACTGGGTTGGCCCAGCCAGACCCCGAAATAGGTTGACAGTGGAAGCAGGGTGGCTGAATAGTCAGCCCGACTATATAAATAATTTAGCCGAGTTAGGGAATGTTGGGGAGTTGAATAGTTTAGTGAAAGCGTGAAGTATGAGAGTTGGGGAGTTGGCGGATGTATGTATGAGGGACTTTGGTTCAGGAATAGTTTAGAACACAAATGTTTGCTTACTCTTTTTGACAACGATTTTATTTCTTTAATAACATAAATAACAAAGGTCAGTCTTTCGTTGTCATGTCGGTAACAAGATGTCCACAACTGAATACTATTGTAAAAGCTAACCAGATCAGAAGAATTTAAGTAACAGATCCACTGAAAATACGTTTTTCTTCTGGATTTTACTAAACTTACCCTTTAATTTTGGCCCAATCGTCTAATCACACAGTTTAATCTTTATAGAGTCGACTAAAACAAAATTATGTAATCGACTAAATCAGTTTCGACTAAATCGGCACAACTCTAATTACCGCAGTTAGTACAGTTGCTTGAGCACGAGTAGTTAATGAGTTTTATTGAAATGTACCTATGCGTATACATATATCACATGTATATTATATACAAATATACAGCACAAACTTCAGTACATTTGTACTGTTTACAGGCTAGTTTCCAACTAAGCTGAAAGGAAAATACTCTTTTATTTTATGAAAATATGCAAGTTTTAAACAAAGGCGATTTAAAATTACGAAGCACTCATAAAAATAATGAAGTTTTTGTTTTAAGTAAGGTTTCTGAGAGAGCTGGAAAATGCAAATAGTTTTTTTTTATTTGGTTTTATATTCCACGAAAAAACTTTATTAGATTTTTTCATACATGCTGTAAATAAACATTTAAAAACAGAATTAAAAGAAATCTTTTTCAACACAAGCTAAACTAGACCAAGACGTTAATAAGGCAAATATTTAGTCCTAAAATGTAAATGAACTCAAACACTAAACTTAACATCATTAAACATTTCCGAATAAAAGCGATTACGGCAGTTCGACGAGTTTAAAAAAAACTTTTCCGGCACGTAGCACTTGCTACGAGCGCTACATTATATTCGTAGCAGGGTCTACGCCACGTAGCCGTAGTCTCGTAGCCAAGAAATTTAACATTAACATAAAAATTATTGCTCTTGTACAGGAGGGGTCACCGGTTTTATTGTTATATAAAAATATATATTCATGGATTACATGATATAATATTCAATAAATACACGTATATAAAATTAATATTGTACAACTTTTACATTCGGACGATATATTTTATGTCGAGACATTTTACGACGTTCAGAATTTGTAGTTTTACAGACGGTCTGGGTCTGGTTGATATGTCACTTCATGCATAGATAATCGACATGCCTGTAATTCCAGAAAGGGGTAGGCAGAGGTACACTATAAAAAATCTTTGATTTCATATGGTTTCTGAATTATTTCACAAGAACTAGCTAAGCAATTACCTGTGTAATTTCTACGGATATTCGATCGGTAATAATACCGATTCTCTCCTTAAATAGAATCAATATATATGATGTTAAAAACGACTACGTGTTAAGTTTCACCATAACCTGTCTAGCCTTTTCCCAACTATCTTAAGGACGGCTTCCAATCTAATCGGATTCAGCTGAATACCAGTGTTTTACATAAACCGACTGCCTATCTAACCTCCACAACCCAGTTACTGAGTAACACGATATCCCTTGGTAAGACTGGTTGTCAGATTTTTTTGCTTCTACCTATAACGATTGTTAAAAATCTAAGAATGACAGCCGGCCGGGACCGACGGCTTTACGTGCTTTCCGAGGCACAGAGGGGTCCACCCATCCACGGGTCGACCGCGGCAAGCGTAGCTTAGCGATCCGTACGGCGTTTACTAAGCCACGAGCTCCTCAATTCAGTTTCTGTAACGTGTACAATTTCGTTCAAAAAATAAATAAAAAACATTTTCGCTTTTTTTACACCTCTCTCTAAACAATTTATCCGATAATCATAACAGTGTACGTTTTGATCGACGCTGCGCTGCGGAGCGGTCGAACACAAAGCGTGTACTGGTCGGTAACCGAGTTACAGCGGAGGCTAATCTAATGAGCGCTTCAGGAGGGCTCCGGCTCAGGCTGGCACCGCGCCAGGCTCAGGCCTCAGGGAGGCTTCATATTTTGTGTAACTTGAACGTGTCTTGTATTTTAAATGAGGGTTTTTTCTGGGATTATTTTCTTGAGATGGTTTGTAAGTTTAGTTCTTTTTTCATTAGCTAATTTTTATAAGTATTACATAGCTCAGTAGATAAAAAAATAATTTTGTTTGTTTTTTAAAAAACGTTGCCCCCACACTAAGATTTTTTTCTGTATCCGTGGGTGCTTTTACAAAAATATAAACTCACATACCTACATAAGCAACCAGATATGGAACAACTATCTGTATGCTGTACAAATATTTGCTCCGTGCAGGAATCGAAACCGCGATACGCAGCGCAGCAGTCAATCGCTCAACCACTGCGACAACCGTGTCGTTTCATACATGTGTGTGTGTGTGCGTGTGTGTGCGTGTATATGCGTGTGTGTGTGTGTGTTTTCAATTTTGGCAAACCACTCTACGCTTGAGCATTTAATAACGGTCAGCAAAAAAACAAACGTTTTAAGATTTTTAGTTCACTTTGTAAGTGAAGACAGTCCTTTCGCTTTGTCAAACCATCAGACTATTTTCCAACCCAAACAAAAAAAGATGCGCAAAGGAAACTCCAATATTTCAGAGTCTTAACTTTCTCTGTGGCTCCAAACTTTTTCCTCACTAAAGTACGTGTACTTATAGAGCCTACTTACACCCCCCACACCCCTCCCCTCTCTCACCAAAACACACATTCTTCCACAAATCTTAGAGGGCAAACTTTTTAACGACAGCGTAAAAAATACCCACTTGCAAGTACTGGCCATTACCAACCGGCCTTCCGTCTCGTTCATTCGTTTGAGGGGCGAAAAGGACAGAGATACACTCTAAACGAATGGTGTGCTGACCAAACATACATCGTTATGCTTTTAGATAGCCAGCGGGATTATGTCTGGGGTAATGTACTCCATAATAATGCTGGATTATTTTCTTGGATTAAAAGCTGTTTTTTGAGTTATGAGGATTAGAGCTTGGTTTTATTTTTTACATTATGAGAGCGTGTGAAAGCAAAAAATAATTGTTGGGTTTGGAAAAAAACGGTCATAATTTGTGTGTTTAAGAGGAACTCAGTTTTATTATTTGGAGCTCGATCAATCGGTCAAAGGTTAAGTTACGCTAGCCGCGGTCGGTCTGTGGATGGGTGACCATCCCTTTCATACCGAGTTCCCTTCGTACGCAGCACGTAAAGCCGTTGGTCCCGGCTGTCATTTGTAGATCTTTGGCGGTCGTTATATGGGTAGTCAGAAGCCAGAAAGTCTGACAACCAGTTTTACCAAGGGGTATCGTGTTACCCAGAAACTGGGTTGTGGAGGTCCCATAGGCAGTCGCTCCATGTAAAACACTGGTATTCAGCTGCATCCGGTTAGACTGGAAGCCAACATTATTTTTTTTTACTTTATTTGAACATTATTTAAAAAAGAAATCCTTTTACACACACAATATTTCAGTTTTTATTGAATAAAACTACGCTAAAATTATATTGCCTGACATACTTCGGTTCGGTTCCAATTGAAACAAATTTATTTACAGATCAGTAAAGTTGTTACAAACGCACAAAACTAACGAACTCCATGCTAACTAGAACATGTTATTAGTAGTGTATTATTGAAAACTATAATTTTAATAAAATATTTACATACTTACTTACACTTTTAACTATTGATTACAAGTTGCAAAGATAAAACTGAATCAGGAAATGAATTCAAAGTTTCTCCCTTTGGGCTTACACCTCTCTCAAGTAATATAGCCACACAGATATCCACCTCCTGCATCCAGCCTCCTTATTAATATAATCGGTCCATTATAGCGTGTTGCGGGTTCGACTCCCGCCCAGGGTAAACATTTGTGTAATGAGCACTTGTGTTTGCCTTGTGTCTGGGTGTTGTTTATCTATATAATGTATGTATTAAAAAAAATGTATTTGTGTATGTATATCAGCGGTCTGACACCCATAGTACAGGGTCTTCCTAGTTTGGGGTCAGATGGCCGTGTGTGAAAATGTCTCCACATATTATTATTATTATTATCACCATTTATTAATTATATTTACCTATAAAATACATTTTTAAATATTAATAAAAAATAAAAACATTTAAAAATATAAAAAATAGTAGCCCATCGGTATCGGGAACAGGGTCCAAGCTACCGGCGGTCAGGGCTCCAGAGAGAGGAACCTCCTGACAATGCGGGCCGTGTCCAGAAGTACTGCCTTCTGAATCAAGTCCTTGATCCAGCCGCCTAACGAGAGCCTCCTTAGATTATTATTATTATTATTACAATATGGCGAGCAGAAACATTTATGTAACATACCAAGTTACCAACCTATTCTTTTACGGTCGTGGTTAACATTTTTTTTAACTAAAATGATCGCGATGTTTTGAGGACATAAATATAAACATACGAGAATATCACTAGGCAAGTTAATACAGCCCAAACAAATTGTTATTATTTTGAATATTTAACTCTGCTTACATACATTAAACTGTTACTACTGAATAGTACTGCAAGAGTTTGGCGTGCTGAGCTCGTACGGTACTGGATCGTAGTATTGTTGTGCTGTGGTGTGTTATAGTGTGTGTGTGTGTATGTTGTGTGTGTGTGTGTATGTGTAGTGAGTGTGTGTGTGTGTGTGTGTAGTGTATAAGACTTACGTTTCTAAATTTCAAATACTTTTAACCGACTTCAAAAAGGAGGAGGTTCTCAATTCGGTTGGTTTTTTTTTTATTTATGTACATCGATTACTCTGAGATTTATGATCCGATTTACGTGATTCTTCTTTAGTTTGATGCGGATTAGTTGCCATTTGGTCCCATAAAAAATTAACATTGTTTGGCCCATGTGTATTTTTATTTTTTCCGATTTCGATGATTCTTTTTTTAATCGATAGTGTATACCTCAAATTTGGCCCCATTTACATTTCAAGAAAATATTCCACCCCTAAGGGTTGAAAATTAAGGGATGACAGATTTTTTTGGTGTCACCGTTTCGTAATTAAATTCTATGATGAGATGTAGGCACTAAAAAGCGAAATAATTTTTTTTAACAAAAAAGACAACCGCCTTCATAAAGTAAAAAATAACTTTTAATTTGCAAGCCGGTGGCAATAGGTACAAAACAACACGCAAAACCAAAGCCACCGACTTGCGAATTGAAAGTTATTTTTTACTTTTTAAAGGCGGTTGTCTTTTTCTAGAACAAATTCAGAGCGCTTAGACCAGCATGCCATATGCATGCAACCTATAAAGTACTGTAATTATTTGACATATTGAATTAGTTTAACATTATTAATATAATAATTAAACAATTGCTAAACGTTGTAGTAGCTGTATTAGCATGCATTTCATGCAATTGTCTATTATGTCACTTCATCAACATTGTCTTTGTCTTTTTGCGTATCTGTGGAGAACGATGTTGGTTACACATTTATAACTCCCTATATTCTATTCTTTTTGTAACATATAATGTGTAATTATTGGTTCTTTGGAATAAATAACATAAAATAAAAATAAACGTTAGCTCTTTTTGAGGGATTTAAGCTAAATATTAAATTGTAAAGTGTATTGCTCCAGCCATATACTCGTAATAAAAACATGCACGGGTTACCAATTAAAATAATGTACAGCCTGCCAGTGCGTCTGGCAACTCCGTGAAACGAGCCGCAGTTGCCAGTGTTGCCAGCTTACGGGCATTAAACTAAGGTTTTAGTGCCACTGTGATTGCTTCCACACTGATAATTGACAGTCTGTGGATGTTTACAACTAGTTTGAGCTGTAATAGCTCATGTGAATGTGGATAGATATTGCTTTGTTAACAAAAAAAATACACAATATTTGGTCTAGGGGTCGTTGTTCCAGAAATATGAATCGTTTAACAATACAAGTCTTCTACTTCAAGCCCTTGATTCGTCTGATTAGTGAACTTCACTTCGTCCGCGTGATTGTCGGTTATCGCGGATACAAACGAAGTCGCGTATTTAAAATTAGTTGTAGTAGATGTCCTTTCTACACAATTTTTTATCAAAATCGTCTCGCCGTCTTTTATAAAAGTTCTATTCTTGAACCTAATTCTTGACCTCTCCTTTTCCCTTGAACTAATATTATCTTAATTATCCTAACTTTATCCTCCTCCTATCATTTGAACCATACTCGCTGCAGTATATCCCAAAATGTAATTCAAGTTCTGTCTCACAAATTATAATGTATAATAATAATTTATCATTTTGTAACCGCCCCTTGCGGGACCTTTCCATACAATGTAGGAACAAGCGTTGTCGACACATAAAGTCTAGTTATCCTATTTGCTCTACTCTCAGAGGTGTAATGTAGAGCAAGCGTCTCTATCTCTGCGATTGTTATGCAAAATGTAAATGTTATTCTAGTTGTAATATGTAATTACAGTGGTAAGCGCTCTACGTCCGAGATGAATCTCTAGATTTATAGTTATTGCGTTATTATGGTAGAGTTAGATGTGGATGTGAGATTAAAGTGGACTACTAAATATACATATGTTTACTAGTTCCCTATCTGACTCGACAGCATTACTTGCTAGAGAAGTTTATATAAACTTCTAAGAGGGTAGTCTTAGAAGTTTGTTGTCATCGTGTAAAAGTTTTCGTTCTTTCATAACAAAATAAAATAATGAATGGCGACATTTCACACACGCCACCTGACCTCAAACTAGGCAGACCCTGTATTATGGGTATCAGACAGCTGATATACATACACAAATACATTTAAATACATACTTACGACAAGGTAAACACAAGTGCTCATCACACAGATTTTTACCCTGGGTGGCAGTCAAACCCGCAACACGCTGCGCAGCAGTCAATCGCTCAACCACTGCTCCAATTGTTCCACTTATGCATATTATTCTCCTAAAGCAAAATAGGAATCGTTTTTTAGTCTATAATACTCGTAATCGGAACACAAATATGATGTAAGGGGAAGATATAGAAAACTTTCCCGCGACTTCGTCCACATGAATGTCGGTAAACGCGGAAACCAGACGAAGTCTAGGATTAAAAAGTAGCCTATATCCCTTCTTAGACTTTAAGCTATCTTCATGCTAAATTTCGTCAAAATTCTCTGTTGGAAACGTAACAGACAGAGTTACTTTCGCATCTATAATATTAAAAAAGTAATAAGTAATAAGCATGTATGGAAGTATGGATTAAGATGAAGATACTACAGTCACAAACAGTCTGTTATTTAAAGTCAATAACTCGCCGTCAATCCTCACATAAATTCGAATCCTCACATCTAAAGAAACCATCCTTCGATACCAAAAAAATATTGACATCCACCAATTTACCTTCCGTCTTCGCGTGTTTGCTAAACATAAATCCTTTAAATAAAACCCACATCTCCTGCCAAGCAAAAATAAACTTAAGTTCATAACACTAAAGTCCAATTTCAATTTACATGCGAACAACAAAAATAAACTAAATAAAAACCCCATTTTATAGTAGCTCGCTGACTCCATACAAAGAACGTTAACCGTTCTATTTTATAACTGTTCGTTGTACACTGAAAATCAATATTTGGGTCACGAATTGGCCGCGAAATCGTTTTAAATCATCGGACTTGATTTACAGGCGGACGCGAACTGAACCAAATGTGCGACAATGTTCAGCCGTCAGGCTGCTGTGCTCTGAAACTGATTTATTGATGGAATTCGATAGTTTATTGCTGATGGCAGATTTTTTGTAATAGTTGCTGTACAATGAGAATCTATACATACATACAAATTTTAATAAATCAAGAATATTACAAATTTAGGTTACATCATTCATGTTGAATCTAGGGGTACAATGTGAGAACAATGTAACAAGTGGTGCACGTTAAAAGAGGTCTAGTGGCAATGAAATTAGACAATTCAAAATAAATTTAAAATAACCGAGGTAGCTAAGAGATGACCAGTCTCAACTGACGGCGTCCATTCACGAACATGACGCACGGGTCGGCACCATTTAGCTCAACCATTTTGAATGGAACCAAACTTCTACGTCGCGCCTGCGACTACGCGTGTAGTTGACTTTTCCATTTGAAAATTCCAATAGAATTCCTGACTCTGAGCTGCAGTTGAGAATTTGCCATTACAATTTGCCCATTTCACATTGAACTTATAACAATAACGATATAGCGAGATGTAGTGGAATATTGTGTAGACAAAACATTTTTATAATCATTACCTAACACTGAAATAGGTCGGCAGATACAGCTATGCTGCGAAAACCGCTCAAGTCTTCCTTGATATGATCACTAATTTTTTATAATAATAATAATAATATGTGGGGACATTTTCACACACGGCCATCTGATCCCAAACTAGGGAGACCCTGTACTATGGGTGTCAGACAGCTGATATACATACACAAATACATTTTTTTTTTGTAAATACATACATATATAGATAAACAACACCCAGACACAAGGCAAACACAAGTGCTCATCACACAAATGTTTACCCTAGGCGGGAATCGAACCCGCAACACGCTGCCCAGCAGTCGATCGCTCGAGCCACTGCGCCAACCGTGTCGTCAAAAATATTTTACACACTTTAAAATATGAATAAACAATTAAATTTTGTACTCTTGTTATGATCTAGCGAGGAACACCTGTGTCTGAACTAGATATAAAAAATCTGTATTTAAGACATCAGCGCTCTTCCCTGGATGTATGCACCTCTTAACTATTATTTAATTCTAGCTCTACACAAAACAAATCATACCGGTAACAAGATGTCAAAATAAATAGAAAGATTAAGAAATAAAGTAGTAAACAGCAGTGAGTGTACAACTTGCTCCCAAGCTTCCCCAACAATTTACGTGTAGTTGTTAGAATCGCGTGCAGTTAGCTCCGCACCGCTCGGCTCGGAGCTCAGCTGAAGTAAACTAGGCTGAGTCAACGTCAACATGCTAACGTAAACTACACTTAGATGGGCTATTCGTTCAGCAATTATTGCCCGAAGTTAACGGAACCATAAATAGAGCAATTTTAAATTGTTACGAATTTTTTTAGTTAATTGCTTCATGCAATTTATATAGCTATAGTTATCACGAATAAAGAGTAAGTTTATTAAGATGCTTCATAAAGCTCAATATGATCTGACAATATTCGTAGCAATAACTATGGCTTGATGTTTCCAAGACACCATATTTGACCAATATTGTCTGAGAAAGGAGTTGTTTCAAAATGTATGGAGCCTGGGCCCAGTCCTTTTACACCATACTTTATAATTGGGAAACCCATTTTAAATAGTTCTCAACTGTCCAATTAATTTAAAATAGCTTTGTGAGCAGGTAAAACACAAGAAATTGGACTTGAAATTGCAACACACAACAAAAAGCAATCATGGCGGTAACCTGTAATTTTGATTGATTAATGACGTTTGACATTTATAATTCTGATTTTCTGCGTCGATTTGTGGATAGCCAGGTAAACAGATGGGAAAGAAACGGTGTTAATTTAAAAAAAAAACGAAAGGGAGATTGTTATAAAGTACTCTAGAAACTAGAAACAAAACGAGACGAAACTGACTGAAGTGAGACTGTTGTGACACTGACAGCTGACAGTTCTCTTTCTATGATCAATGGTCGATCTATGGTTTATAGAGTAGCTAAATCTGAGTGACGCCATGTTGAAAATCCATAAAAATTATTGTTAAATTATCAATTTACTACCACAACAGTATACATTTAAATGAATTATCTGTATTTTTCCCGGATTCTACGGATTTTTCTCTTTTTTTTGAAGTGGTGTACACAGACTGGGCCCAGTATGAAACATGTCCTTTAAATTAAGTGTATAAACGCACAAACAAAACTAGGTTGATTAGGTAAATACTAGTACTGGAAAACGTTGGTGTACAAATAGCACGTTAGCATTATTGAATAGACATGATGAGAAGAAAGTCCCCATCGATATGAACAAGAAATTGCATGGAAGTTACTTTGAAAACTGTTTACTCCTTGGTTGGCATCGATATTTATGTGGGATTAATGCGTTATTCTAATAAATGTGGATTTACGTTACCGTCGCCAAGTATGAACTACCAAACTCTGAAAACCAATACAACCTCTTAGTTTTTGAACTCATTATAAATATATAGTATACTTCTTTTTTTCACGCTTTTTTTTAGCTTCACCTGTATGTTTGTATGTTTGTTTGTAACCGACTTCTTTGGGCGCGATTTTGACCCACTTTAAACGGCCAGATTTCGTTCAAACTTTGTAGATTTATCGAGGACCGATGACAATACACTAATTTGATAAAATTATTCCATTTTTCAAACTAAAAAGTAAAAAATAAATAATGCTTTGGGTGCTTTTTAAGATATTATCAAAATGATAATCACTCTTCTCATATCTGTCAATAAAATATTTATAACTATTGACACCATGCACCCCACGCTTTTTTTTAAATAAAATATTTTTTTTTTATTCACACTATTATTAATTTATATTTATTGAAATTTTTAACAGTTTTCTTAATTTAAATTTATTTTCTATTTTTTAGTTTGGTTTTCTATAAAAAGCGTGTTTTTAGTTTTTTTTTTACTATTATTTTATTACATAGTATAAAAAAGTCGCTCCCTCTGTACGCTTAGAACTTTTAAACTTCGCATCGGATTATAATGCAGTTTTCATCAATAGATAGATTCAAGAGGAAGGTTTATACGTATTCGTTATCTTCATTGCACCCGTGCGAGCCAGGGCGGGTCGCTAGTACTTAATACATACACAAAAAAAAATCCTATATTTATATTAAACTAAAACAAAGACTGGCAACATTGCCATGATGGATGGCAATACTCAGCAACTGGTCAAGGTAGAAACCAACCCCCCAAGGGTTGGTTTCTACCTAATATGATTAGATTGGAAGGCTAGGTAGACTTTTACGAATGTTTTTTTTTTTTTTTAGATTCTTTATTGATTTACAAGGGATTTTTGTACATAAAATGACGATGACAATCCCATCGTACCTTATCCTAAAGCTTCCTAATCTAATAATGTACTTCTAACATTAAACCCTAATTAAATTCATATGAGTATAGCATTTTAGCTGCATCTGAATTCGGTTCAGCTAGAATGCTATGAAAGGCACCAACATCCATATAATTTAAATTCAATTGTCTAACCATTTGCTCTCTTTTATTTGCATTACGAACACATTCCATTAATAGGTTTTACGAATGTTAGAAGGCAAGTTACAAAGAATTCAAGACATGATGACCTGTTCCTAACCCGTAAATGTAATGTCAATGTGTGATAGTAATATATTGCCTAAATGGCCAGTCGTTATCGTAATTAATATCTTAATAAGCCATTATTAATGTCAAAGCCTACATAATGTACGTACAAACCTACTATTATTATAATTGTCGTGTTAGTTCTCAAGTTCAATTCGATTCGAGACAGGTAGTATATTATGGCGTTCACATCATTATGTTTGATGCCCTGAAGGAGACGGCAGAATAAAATATCCATAGTTTTGTTTAATTATTATTTATTTATTCAACTAGTGATCCGCCCTAACTTTGCACAGGTAGTAGAGCATAACCATCTACATTGTAGATGGCTTCTACATACTCGTAACTCTCAGTCGCCATTATTTTTTCGGCCACCTTCAACAATCCTCGTCATTTTGGCTTGCCTGGCTGTATGTATATGTGAGTTTATATATTTTTTAACCAACCCACGACACAGGAGAAATGCCTAGAATGGGGCAACGTTAAAAAAACAACCTTCCTCATGAATCTTTCTGTCTACTGGTGAAAATTGCATGAAAATCCGTTCAGTAGTTTTTGAGTTTATCGCGAAAGGACAGACAGTCGCAGCGGGGGACTTTATTTTATTATATGTAGTGATAAAGACAAACACTAACAGCATATACATATAACACTAGCGACCCCGCCCGGCTTCGCATGGGCCTATAGCCTTCCTCGATAAATGGACTATCCAACACAAAAAGATTTTTTCAATTCGAACCAGTAGATCCTGAGATTAGCGCGTTCATCCAAACAAACAAACAAACTCTTCAGCTTTATAATATTATAGTATAGATCATCATCATCATCATCATCATTTCAGCCGAAAGACGTCCACTGCTGAACATAGGCCTCCCCAAGGGGGGGTTTTGCCATAATCGCCACGCTTGGCAGGCGGATTGGCGATCGCAGTATGGTTGTTACAAAAGCACAGAGAACGCTGCTGCCCATTCTCTGGTGAGTCCCGTAGTCGCCTCTTACGACACCCACGGGAAGATATGGGATGGTGCTATTCTTTACGTCCGACACCACACGGACGGTAGATAGTATAGATTGTCTCACAGGAGTAGGTACTTTGCTAAATGCATTATGACTATGACCATAATGTCAGGTACAAATTTAGGCACCTACTCTATAATAACTTACCTGACCTAGGAATCACGCCTGCGACCCCACACACTCAGAGTCATGCAACCACTATTATTTACATTTACATTGTTATCGACAGGGAAAACGTGACTGCCATTGTCCCCCACAGACTAATGATTAGTATTACGAAAGGGGAACTCTTACAACCCTAATTATTCAATTGATTTGTTGCAATTTTATTTAAAATAGAATACATAGATGCCTGAAATGAAAGGGCTGTTAAAATATTTCCTACTTAATCGTGATCATAGCTGTTATATTTGCAGGCATTTAGCAAATAAAAAGTCCCAACACAGGTTTGTGCTAAACAAAAAGAGTTTCCCTGATTTGGCTTCACCCCTAAAATAGCGTAAAATGTTGCCACAAAATAAACTAACATTTTTTATAAGTCCCCCAAAATGAGAAACCTGTACGCGAGCTTGTTTCGCACAATATGTAGTCGTGTACAACTTACAACTAACTGTATAATAAAAAGACTTGCTCGTCGCGGAAACTTTTAATTAAGTAAAAAGCCATGTGGGGGCTACAGACGGGGCCGGGGTTGACTTGCAAAGATACCACTGGAATTTTAAGTAAACTGATTTATTTACTTTAGAAATAAATAGTGAAGTAATATGAAATACCTACAACTCACATATTTGTTTTTCATTAACCTATATAAAGTATTTAAAGTAGTTTTTAAAGCAACGTGTATTTTTTTGGGCTATTAAAACATTATTATCGTTGACTCAATGAGGGTCATAAAAATAAAATCTTGTCTCGGCCATTTCTTGAATTACCTCCATACTATGTAGTAATAATTCGCCTACATCTCTATTACTGTGATATGAGTTTTAATCACTTATATTTTGCACAATTATTGACACAACACTATTCCTTGACTATACCAATAAACTATTTAATAAACTCACCCCTATTATTCCACACCACATAAAAACTCAACCACATCTAGTCTCACATATACCACATATTGTGTGCTATATCCTTGTCAGTGTAAATTAAAAAACGAGCACGGCAGTGCCCTCTCGCGTTCGCCCCCAGATTAATGAACTGTGTTCTGTCTTCGTGGGGTTGAGTGGGGGTGAAAACTATTCCGAGGTTCCAATTTTGTTAGTTGTGTGTCGAGTTTTTATGGACGCTTTAGTGGTGAAGATTTTTGAGTCATTATATTAAAATTATTTTGTTG
This sequence comes from Charanyca ferruginea, assembly GCA_947361185.1. Taxonomy (NCBI): domain Eukaryota; kingdom Metazoa; phylum Arthropoda; class Insecta; order Lepidoptera; family Noctuidae; genus Charanyca; species Charanyca ferruginea. The sequence continues at coordinate 22,419,195 of OX376078.1, read as the reverse complement.
GAGAAGGGATGAATGTGGTCATTTTATAGAAGTTAACCCGGAAATGTTATAAAAAAGTGTGTAGCAAAATATAAGTACAGGATAGTTCAGGAGTTAAATCGTCACTAACAATTAGAAATATTTTTGAAATTGTGTTTGGTTGTGTGATAAATTGGTGATACGGTTGTCGCAGTGTTTGAGCGATTGACTGCTAGGCTGCGCCTCGCGGGTTTAATTCCCGCACAGGACAAGTATTTGTAAAGCCTACAGATAGTTGTTCCGGATCAAGCTGTTTGTGTAGTTTATATGTTAAAACGTAAAAAAAAATATTGTTTTTTATACCATTTTTAAAACTTTATAGATTCTTAGTAAAAAAACCTTTTTAATTAAAAACAAGTGCGAGTCGTCCGAGGGTTCCGTACATATTTGTAGGTACATATCCATAGTTTTATACTAATCCATACCTACTATCCATACTTTAATCTACTTAATATTTTAAATGCGTTTTTTGCGACATAAACGGCCGTATCTTTTTTTCACGTTAACATAGAGGGTTGATTTTTTTACAGCATTAAGGGACCATAGACTTGAGTATATGGTTTTAATTTATGGTTTATGGTTTTTTTTTGGTTTTTTGGTTTTAATACCTCCACGCGTTCCTGAGATAAAAATTCTTGACAGACAGACGGACAACAAAGTGATCCTATAAGGGTTCCGTTTTTTCCTTTTGAGGTACTCCCGTACCTCAAAAGCAACAGTCTTCGAATTAACTACGATACTGAAAGCCATTTTAATACAGAAAACTATCAAAGCAGTTAATTTACATCAATAGATAGACATCGAACAATTTATCGTCCGTCCATGTTGTTTCATCAATTCTAATAAATTGCCTCAAGCAACGAAAAAAGTAGATTCCGAAGAACATTATTTAGCGATTCAACTATTAGCCTTAGCTTCGTTACCACATCTAGCTCGGTACTATGTTTGTATATCTGTGGTAGCCTCATTACGAGAAACACGCGATTTCCAGTAACTTGGTATTTGTTCCATTAATTGTGTTGTAAATCGTTTCACATGACTGTATTATAATTACGATTTCTGAGAAATGGTATCATTATGTATTTACTTATACACTACGTTATGTAATTTTCTCAAAAGGTTTCTAGTTTGTACTCCGTTGTATTATCTTTCTTTATTTTCTTTTATCTTTAAAAAATGCCCCGCCGGAATTTCTTTAGTATCATGGGTACGTTTACAAATATATAAACTCACAGACACAAACAACTAAAACTGAAATAAATACCTGTAGGCCATATAAATATTTGAATCGTGCGGGAATCGAACACGCAGCGCAGCAGACAATCGCTCAACCACTGCATATACCGTAAAACTATTCATGCTGAATTCATTTAAAATGTGCTTTTTATAAATTAGGTAAGATTGATAGGTAGGTCTAGCCAGGTTAGTTATAGTAGGATTTATCCAATATAACTAAAAGCTGCTAAACTTCACCATAACTGATTTATCAGTTACCTAACTCAAACCAAAACATTTCTCAAACTGCATTCGACAATAACAAACAAATCCGTATTGATGTCTACGGCAGATGTCTACGAAACTTGCCTGGCTACGACAGTGCTACGTCTCGGTGCTACGGTGCTACGCCGCTACGGCGTGCTACAGAGTTAATCAATGTTTGACAAACTTATGGTTATTGAATTGTTATGAACTTTCAGCTTACAAATATTTTATGAAATATTTGAGTGTAGGTTAGACTAGACCCGAAAATAGCCTGAAATCGTTAACACGCGATTTTGCGTTTATAGCCAGTTCATTAATAAGCATGGTAATCAATACTTATGTTTTCTCTGTATGGTCTTTTCCTTGCAGTTACGGACTGGTATTATTATAATACCAGTTTGTACAAGATATACTTCTTCATAATACCTATTAGTATAAATGTACTAAAATAGTTGAATTTACTTCTAGATAACTGCACCATAAGATTTTCCCAAATTCATACTAAATGTTGTAAATGCGAAAGAAACTTTGTACGTCTGTCTGCAACAATTTCACGAGTGAACTGATGTTAAAGAAATTAGGTATGAAGATAGCTTGAACCCCGGCGAACATAGGCGACTTCATCTGCTACCGCGATAGCCAACATTTACGAGAACGACGTCGCGGGCAAAACCTAGTTAAAAATAAATCCCATTTCCTATAACAACACAAAAATGTTGAAACCTTACAAAACTCCAATATATTGCAACAAATCCCCAATTTTAAAACAACCATCGATGTTCATATTTTTTCCGCGATATCTATTCTCAGAACTAGGTTACACAGTGTTGCCGCGCTGAAAATAATAGCTTGTTTGAACGAGCGCGCATTATTTATGTTGGCATCCCTGATTGTATCGCGGTCAGCCAGCGATGTATTAATATTGCTATCTAACCGACGGTGCACGGTGTGTTTATGTTTCACGGTTCAGTTAAGAATGAACCACTATAAAGCTTTTAGGTAAATGGTTTATTCCGACTTTCATATTATTAGTGCCTTTTGACTATAATTCATAGAAAGAAAGAAAAATTCGTTTGTTGACATTACAGTAAAAATAAAATACACCTTAAAAATATAAAAACAACAGAATACAAGGTTCATCATCATCATCAGCCTGAAGACATCCACTGCTGAATAAAGGCCTCCCCCAGAAGGGGGGGGGGGGGTTGCCATAATCCCCACGCTTGGCAGGGGTCTTGGGGATCGCAGTGAGGTTGTTAAGTACACGGAAGCCGCTGCTGCCCGACTTCCGAATTTTCCCTTAGTCGCCTTCGACGACACCCTCGGGATGAAATGGGGTGGTGCTATTCTAGCCCTGATACCCGACAGGGGAGCTTCATTATCATATCAGCTTATTGCCGTATACTGCCGAACGTAGGCCTGCCCCAGAGATCTCCAACCAACCCGGTCTTGGGCAACCCGCATCCATCCGCTGCCAGCCACCTTCTTGAAATCGCCGATCCACCGCAGGACAGTACGCTTGCCCAAACATAGTCTAAACACTAAAACATGTTTGCATTTTTTAAAATCTCAAACCAGTCTACAAAATGATAGTTCTGAAGTAACAAATAGAGAAAATAAATTTTTTTTGAAACTTTGTTATTTTTTGAAATAAGCTAAAAATATAAAGTGTACTCTAAGTTCCTCCTTCACTTCCTTCAAATTTGACTCTCCAATTATGACAGCCTTCGTTCGGGTGTTGATTAAAAAACCTCGTAGTAGGATATTCGATCGACCCCTGAATGAATCTTCCTACTTTTAATTTTTAATTTTCAATTACCTACTAACATAGTTTATAAGTTAAATTGTTACTAACAAAGTGGACTAGTGGTCTGAAATAAAGAATTATTATTATTATTAAGTTGTAATTTCATATATGAGATCTTTCAAATCTTTCTTTATTTATGTTAACAAAACTTTAGTTTTGAAAACGTGACATTGCATGCTTTTGACCGTTTGTGTCATTAATAGCAATGCAACCCAGTAAAGAAGGGGAGGACCTTTTTTATGAATGAATTTTTGTAATTATAGATTTAATGAAAATATAAAGAAAGAGTAAACTTTAGTAATAAGAAGACACGCTGTCAACTGACTTCATTCTAAGTTGTAACTTTGTTTAACAAAGCTCCTTTCCACACCATTTCTTGAATACTTACGTAACGTTCACCGCAGAACAAGGACCTCTAAATTATTCTTTTCTAAAATACTTTTCTCCATAAACGCCACAACAAAGTACGAAGCAATTAAACTATTCAAGAAAAAAAAACAAATTTAAAGAAAGTTTAAAAACTTTCCTCAAAAATAAGATTAATTTCCTCAAAAAAGCAATTCGAGGAAGATTCCATACTTCACATTGTTCCTGAGGAACTTTTCTGACGGCTTTTTTTTAATTAACCGCAAAAAGTTCTGACTTGTTCTGAGAACGTTCTGAAAAGTCAGAAAGTTCAGAATTCCTTTTGCGTTTAATTGGCGAGTTATCTGTTAGATATGTCCGGTTTGTGAAGTCTCTGCTTAGGAAGTAGGAGAAACGTTTTCCTTTGTTATATTATTTACCTACTTACATCTTTTATTTTTTTAAGACTTTTTCGGTTTGTATGCACTTAGTGTTGTATCGGGATTATACAAAGTGTAGGTTCTATACAAACATAATTTAATCTTTACTGGACTGCATATTTAACGCTGAAATAGTTGTTGAAACTGTTCTTTCTTTCTTTCATTCTGAGTCTGAAAAAAGATCTTCATCTTACAGTTTAGCAATCAAAACCATATGAATTTAATATTCGGTGAATAGTAGAGTAGAAGGGAAAAAAATGATTTTTAAAAACATGTTCTCAGAAGTTAAACTCAAATGATCAAAATATTAATCTATACTAATATTACAAAGCTGAAGAGTGTGTTTGTTCGAATTGAAAAATTCTTTTTGTGTTGGATAGTCCATTTATCGAGGAAGGCTATTGGCCCCGGGTCTCTCTGCGAAGCCGGGTCGGGTCGCTAGTGTATTTATACAAAAAACTCATAGTTCCATGAAGGGAATAACTAGAAAAACAGCATGCAGTGCTTCGTGACGGTTGCCATGAACATGAAGGTAAAAAAACTTCTAGAACTACATAGGCGGTAAACAAGACCACAGTTCGAAGACCATGTCGATACATAACTGTAGGTTATTGAACTTCTGTGAGTTCTACCATCGATTATGTAGGTTACTTTTCTATTTATGGAATATTGATAACTGTGTTTCTTCAAAGCCATATTATACATATAGAACTACTAACTTTTGCCCTTGATCCGCGTGAATGTCGGTTATCACGGAAGCAGACAAATTCGCGAGTTAAAAAGTAGCTTATGTCCTTCCCCAGGGTTCGAACTATCTTCATACGAAGTTTCATCAAAATCGGTTCGGCCGTTTCATCGTGAAAGCGTAATAGACAGAGTTACTTCCGCATTTATAGTATTAATAAAAGTATGGAAATATGGATGGATAGTATGGATTTAAAAGATTTCGTATTTCTGATTGGGCTTAGTTCTACAAATATGACCCAACCCACAATTTACAAAGTAATACAATATAACATATTTGTAACATTATTACGTAGCAATAACAAATCAATGTACTTTCAAAACTTATGCTTAGAATAGATTTCAAATTAATCAGCGTTTATTCACAATTACTTCGGAAATTGGTAGAAATGTCGACGGTGCTTGGTTTACTTTCAATTATACATTTAAAAGAACACTTTGTATATAGGTATAATTAAATCGATCCGACCCTATTATAAATCTTCACATGTCAAGGCTACGACACTGCTACGCCGTAGCGCTACGGCGCTACGCAGCTACGCCAACAATTTCAACTTACATACTCATGTTCAAAATAAAGCCTCCGAACTTGAAACCACTTTAAAATCAAAGTAAATAATTCGTGAAGTTGGAAGAGTGACGCAACTTGAAGTTGTTAAAGGTTTGAACTTAACAGTAACTTGGGGAGTTAAGTTGGCCACAATTATGATAACGAGCGCTCTTTGTGCTACTTAACTGAGACTTTTAGCTTTTGTAATGACGGCGACTGTCTTGTGTTCTTTGTGCATTGTTATGTTCAAGGCAAGTATTGAGTAATGATTGAAGAAATCTTTCTGTAAAATGGTACAAACATAGTATCATTGAAAATCAAACAAACTATGTAACAAAATTCTACAGACCTATTTGTAAAATATTTTCATTATGAATAGTAGTTAACAGGAAGTAGAATATTTTTTTCTTCTGAAAAACATTAATCCTACTTATTAAAATCATTCAAAATTTAGTCGCAATTGCATATTGACAAATAATTTTAAAACAGTAAATTAAAGACATTTTTGAAAGATTCAGAAGTTGTTACAATGGCCAGTATCTGAAATACATACTCATCTTTAATTATTTTACAACTTAAATTTAAATCAATAATTAAATGCATACAAAACTTATAAATAATTAAAATAGAATAGGATAACATACGACAAAAAAACTAAAAAGAAAACTATAGTCGACATGAAAATGAAACCAAATTCTTCTTTACTGTAGTCTCAACTCTCTCGCAAACTTAATAAAAAAACACTAATAGATTAAACAAACATCAGAACTATTGGTATATGAAAGCGACACTATTGTTTTGCCCGCAGTAGTTATAGTGAGCAGTGGATTTAGTTCAACAAACTCGAGCGAAGCACGAAGCCGGCGGCTATCGATCGCGCTAATAATAGCCGCCCGGCGCCGCCTGTCTCCACCACCACTACCTATAGGCTCAGCTATAGGTTCTACTGTCACCACAGTAACGTCATTCGTGGCTTGAGGTTTTTGCCATCATCATCAAAAAAGATAATAATCCGTGGCTACTGATGGACTGTTTTAAAGTTTGCTAAGGTTTATTTAGATTTATTTATTTATTTTAAGGAACACGAAACAGCCTATGTTTAGCTTTGAACTGAAGAAGTTGTTATACTGATGTGGAATTCTATAAACTTTATAAACGATCTTTAGAAACGATCAAATCAAATAATTTATTTGCTGGAATATGGGTAGATGGTAGATACATGAGGTGTTACAAACAACAAAAGTTCTCAATGCCATATTCTACCTTAATAGGTGTGCAAATGTCAAATATTATTCATTTTTAATGATGATAGTTAGTACATTTATATTACATTTTTTTCAAGCTGTTCTTAGTCTCAATCTTTAAAAATGCCTCTCTATCTCTACATAGTATAAAACAAAGACCCTTGCTGCCGTCTGTCCCTCTTTACGCTTAGATATTTTAAATTACGCAATAGATTATAATACGGTTATCATCAATAGATAGAGTGATTTAAGAAGAAGGTTTAGACGTGTATTCTGATCTACATTGCACCCGAGCGAAGCCAGGGCGGGTCGCTTGCTTTTTGTAATTACGAGAATTGGTCTTCTAATTATAGGATACTGTTTATGCAATTTGAAGACTAAAAACATGTTCAAATGCCAAAACAAAAAAAAAAGGGAAACTTCGAAATTACCTAGCACTAAACTAAAAATATTTTCACAACACAAACAGATAAAGAAGTCACCCCCACAAGGCTAAAAATACAAAAACAACATTAAAAAAAGCCTTTCAAAAAAATTCGTACAAGAAACACGTAATACACGTTATCATAATAAAATAAAACCTTCCCTGAAAGCTTAGGTGAGCGATAAGGATTCCTGAAAAACTCGGCCCGTGATTACTTTCCGCCCCTTCGAATTTAGCGACATTAGGTAGCGGACAGAGTGACGGGAGTAGTCAATTGGCAACGGATTTATATTTGATTGGGGGCGAGATAAAGTGGAGACAGTTTTTTGTTAGGAAATTAAATGGTGTCGTGTGATATTGGTAACGGATTATTGATAGTTGGAATGTAAGGGTAGGTATTTCGAATCATAAAATTCGAAATACTACATTGGTCTTTTGCTCTATAATATTTTATCCTCTAAACTAGAACCTGTTTCCTCTAACCTCTGACAGTCTCTGATTACATACTGCATATCATCTTGGGGTGAGGCCCCAAAAACCTCACTAAAACAACTTGAAGTCTTCCAAATATCCATACTTAAACTCTGTACTATTAAACCTTTTCGTTACCCAACTACACTTCTTTACGAGTTCTGTCAGGTCTTGATCGTGCGCCAACTGTTTCTCTTAAGTATTTTATCAAAACAACATACTAATTTAGAGTAATGTCCGAACCTATTAACTAGGCGAAGAGGATTACCAGTTTGTAAGTCATTGTTGCAACCAAAAACAGATTTAATTCGAAGATTTTATCCTTTTTGGGCCCTTATCATTATAACAAAATTAATAAGATTATTGAAATATATTCTATGAATAAAACGACCTCTAAAAAATCGGTATCCCAGTGGCTGTTGACTACTAAACCAGAAAAGTAACTAAAATAAAACTTTTCACATCGAAACAAATTCTTCTTGTGAGAGCACTTATCGCTTCCCGCTCCGCTCAACACTACATCGCAACTTTACGTATCAATTTTGGGTCGTCCCATAGGCAAAGGAAAGGTATCACATTAGGCCCATATCATGTATTATCTACTACATAAAACACATAATACGTTACATACAACATCTTTATGAACAAAAGGGATGTGTGTTCTGTCCCTCTCTTTTTATTTACATTTGAATGAGATAGAATTAATGGGGGTTTTCTCGGGGTAATTTTAATGGCTCTTGTATGTTTGTAATGACCTACATGGCCATGTTATGTTTATCATTCCGTCTTTCTAACGAGTTGTACTCATCATTTTTTTACGCTGACTGTAACACGTTTTGTTTAGCTGGTTTAATAAAAAATCATTTTAATATTTTCACTCGTGATTTGTGTTGTAGGCTTACACTACGAATAGAACAGTACGTTTAAAAGTGTTAATTTTTTTATTGAATCATCTGTAGCCGGATGCAGCTGAATACCAGTGTTTTACATGGACCGACTGCCGGTCTCCCCTCAACAACCCATTTACTGGGTAACACGATACCCCTTGGTAAGAATGGTTGTCAGACTTTCTGACTTCTGAATATCCATAACGACTGTCAAAGATCTACGAATGTCAGCCAGGACCAACGCCATTACGTGCTTTCCGAGGCACGAAATGGATGGTCACCCATCTAAAGGCGGACCGCGGCAGCGTATCATGACAATTCGTACAGCTTTTACTTAGCCACGAGCCACACCACCACCAGCGTATATATTTTATAAATATAATAATTTAAAAAAAATTGAACTTTGTAACTTTTGTTATATATACTTATTTCAGATAAGTACAAGCATAATCTTCATTGTTACATAATTTCGGAGCAAAAGGAAGCTATATTTCACTCTGCATCCCTTAGGAGCTATAAATATTAAGTTCCTGTAAAAAGTATACCTTTTACGTGGCAGCATATTATTTATATCTTAAGCTTGAGGTACACTGGCGAATATTCATAAAATGGTTTTTACAAATGAACACAATAATTTCAAGAATTTGTTCGCTACAATATTAGTTGAAGCCCCGTGGGTGTATCCCAGGGTTCAGATGTTTTGAAGCTGGTCAAATATTAATAAGCAATGACTACGCTAGCCTTTCTTTAATTTAGTTTTTATGACTAAACGGAGGTAAGAGGGTCTAGCGGTTCGACCTTTATAATAGTAAAAATAAGTGTCCTAGGTTTTTGCAATGAGTACCGGCTGGCGTCCATAACCCTTTGGTTCTACTACACACCGGTTTCAATACAATTCAATTTTGTTACAACCTTCATCTTATTGCCTTCGGAATAGTATCAATTGCGGGAACCTCTTCATTGCTATCTTCTATATTTCAACTCGAGCAAATATTAAATGCAATATAATATCGATGGGACGTTAACACAATACCGTCTTATAAAATGAAGACTGTTTCATCGAAGGAGTCTTCGGAAGTATTTAAAGAACTCACTTTTTGTTTAGTATACATGTAGTGTTCTTTTATAATATGGAGCGGATCAAGACAAAAATTTGTTCCACGGTCTCGAACCAAGCCTTGCTTCCACATTTATTGTGCGAACTGTCAGACTATGGAATTCACTGCCCGCCTCTATTCCCCGATACATATAATCTGGGTATCTTCAAAGCACGAGTGTACCGGTTCATCCTAGGCAAGCGTGCTTCATCATCACTTAAGATCAGGTGAGTTGCGTATAAAAACATAAAAAAAATATGATTCCGAGTTGTTACCGGGACTTCATGCACGAAAATAAAAGACATGAGGCCACCCTCTGAACCTTTATCATTTTAACACAAGGTCACATTAAATAAATAAGATAACCTAAAACAATTATACTCTAAAACTAAAACAAAAAGCAATCACAGAATTCCTCCGCGTCGTCGTTATCTGAAAATGTGCCCAAGAGACTGGTGGTATTGCCACGTTGAATGGCAATGCTTAGCCTCTGACAAAGCCAGCCCTTGGGACACGGAAAGTGTCAACCAACCGTTTGGACATTTGCTTAACCTTTGCACCGCCACTGTCATATATAGATGACAAACCAAAATGTCCCCAGCATGTCACGGTCACAACTACATGACAGACTTCTATACATAATTCGTAGCTTGACGCCGAGGGCACGTTTTTTCTTTTTTGACGTGCGGTCTATAGGTTAAGCGGTCGCGGGGCGGGTTTTGGCTGATCATCATCAGCCAAAAGACGTCCACTATTGAACATAGGCCTCTCCCATAGAACGCCACATCGAGCGGCAGCCTAACGCTTGCATCCACCGGTTACCAGCGACCTTGACAATGTCGTCGACCAATCTGGCGGGAGGCCTACCCGGGTCTTCCGATTCGTGGTCACCACTCGAGAACTTTTCTTCCCCATCGGATATCGATTCTTCAAGCGATGTGGCCTGCCCATTGCCACTTCAACTTGCATATTCTGAGAGCTATGTCGGTACCCTTAGTTCTTTGGCGAATTTCCTCGTTCCGGATTCTATCGCGCAAAGAAACTCCGAGCATAGCTGTCTCCATGGCTCGCTGCGTGGCCCTGAGCTTCTCTAGGAGGCCAACAGTTAAGGACCACGTTTCTGTGCCATATGTCATCACTGGCAACACACACTGGTTATAGACCCTCGTCGGGCACCGTGGAATTTTGAACGAAAAGATATCTCGTAGTTTCCCGAACGCTGCCCATCCGAGTTGAATTCTTCGGGCGACCTCTTTAACGAAGTTGGACCTACCTAGTTGGAAAGTTTGTCCAAGGTAAACATAGTGTTCCACAACTTCGAGAGTATCGTTCCCAACAACTACCGGTATAGGTGGAACATGGACATTCGACATAACATTGTACATATTTGTTTTTAATCAAATAAATACACGTCACATTACAATCCCTCGTAACTCCTGTTTTCACTCTACAGTCACAGTACATAAAACTCAAATTAAAATGCACTTAACGTGCACCTCTCATCCCCCAAATCTCGCCCCCATCCCCTAAATATGGCGATAATAACAACACTCGCCGTTCCGTTCCAATTAAGTTTACGAGTTTGTTTACCGGACGCGTCCGCCATTACTATAATGACCTCGTTACCGATACCCGGTTTATGACTGTATTTGCTTTGCTAAGTGACGTCGAATATGACAGATATAGCATCTTGTTGTGCCCGATCTACTCATTTTTAGATGAAGTTACTGTGTGATGTTCTGGGTCACAAATTTAGATGTAAAAAACCAAAGTAATGGAGCATTCTTATAAGTAGACCCCGCAACAATTCTTGTGATTCGATTTTTACCGAGGTAGTTCCGCATAAATAACTTATTCCAATTTTTTTCCCAAATCCTGAGTTTCATGAGAAAACCAGGATTAAAATTATGTTCACTCACAAAAACTGATCACCTAAAGAAGAGTATGTTGTCTTTTTTTCTTACATCGTATTCACGTATGATTATATGATTCCTTTACTTACACAAAATATTTAAAAACAGTACCTAAGATTTTGCCCATTCTTCTCCATACGAAACTACCTTTTAGAAGGGGCAACTAGATTCATTGACGTTTAAAAGTGTCTTTATGAGGTATTGTCATTTTATAGTTTATATTTTCCCGTCAGCAATCCCTTTATGGCGGTGATGGCACTTTCTTTTAAGAGTAGACCTATGTACTTGGCAACATACAACATTGATTTGTTCCCGCATTTTCGAAGCAAACTCATCCCTCTTACAAAAATAATAATAATAATACCCTATGATTGTTCCACAAAAGGCAAAGGCGTCTTCTCAATAACCCTCAACCCCCTTACCTTCTTTTACTTTGTACCATAAGTATACATGGATGTATTATTAATTTCAAGCAACAAACTATATCCCACAAATCAAGTCTGCATCAGCAAACTAGTCGACTAACTCCGCCAACGAGGCTAGGTCTAGACTCAGTACATGTGGTACAGTCTAGATACCAATTCAATTATAAGAGGAAGCCTTACAGTTCGAATCGCGAGTGTGTTGCGTAATTATCTTGTTGTAAATTTTCATGTGTGCTGTGTTTAGCGCGTGTAGTGATCATGTTAGTTGAAATCTAATGTCGAAATTATATAATTGATAGCACTGATATAGGTGATTTAGGACGGTACAATTGTGTGAGGCAAAGACAAATTTAATCCTAGATTTACTTAAACTTGACGAAAGGAAAACGCTATATTCGACCAACTGACTCAATAACGATCGTTTATTATTCATCAGCTACATCGTGTATAACCAAACATTTTTCGCTCGAATAAATCATTTTATTATATTTTCCTGCCGAAAGGATATTAAGAAAAATCCATTTCAATCCATTCACCTTATTCATACAAAGCCGTTGGGCACAAAAAATATTCATAACGCAACACAAACAACAAATTCATTATTATTTAAATCCAAAAATAACCTATTAATATTCACAAAACGTAAAGTTCAGCCGATATTTAATTTAAAAAACGCTGAAGAACGCCGTTCGCGAGACGCCGCGCCTTCCACTTGAAAATTATTGAATTTGAATTGTTGAATCGAACTCATTATTCTGTCAGAGACACGATGCGATCAATTAAAGGTTCTATAGCACCATGTACGACCGCCTTTTTCTTAATGGGAATCATTTATTGGGGAGGCAAGAGCAAATTGAATTGTTGAGACGCTTCGCCATCGGAATTCGTTTATGTTCGATATTGAATGCGGGGACATTGTTCGGTGCGGCCCGATATGGAAATGAGAACTGGAACTCTTTTGGCGGTCGGAATGCTTAGTGTGCGACTGTGCGTGTGTGGTTTAGTGAATTAGCTTGGTGTTGTCATCATGTCAACCTTTAGACGTCCACTGCTGGGCATAGGTTTCCCCAAAGGGGGGATCTAGTGTTGACTCTTGATCAAATGCAAATTATATGATTAAAGTTCAGAGGCTACATCAAGCTATAACAATCTGTCAAATTTTATAACAAATTCTGCCAAGATAAGGGGACTAAACAACTCAAGCAAGTTAAACATCTGAGCAACTTTAAATTCAAACAAACAATAATACACTGGTTGGACGATTATAACTACGATGAAATAGAAAACATAATGGACAACATGAAATAATACTCTACAAACATGCACTGTCCTACACCCCTCACACACACACTCATCCCTCACGCACACTCACTACTCACCCCCATACACACACATATTTCACGCACACATCCGTACTGATCTAAAACGTTTATAGTATAATTATTATTGCAACTTATGCTTAACTATTATTATTGTTACTTACTTACTATAACTACTTTGTGATTAATTCCGTAAACATACCTGTCATTGCATGCCATAGCTGTAAGAAATCAACTCTTAATTTGTCTAGAATGCTTCTATAATATGAACCCTGTATATTGAGAGGTCTGGCTCTTGTGATACAGGAAATCCTAGTACAAGAGCCAGGGCTACACTGTAGATAGTATCTTGAAGTGCCAATAAAATTATTATTATTATTATTATTATTATTAATTTCTTTGATAGATTTTCAACTTTAATACTAAAATATAAGGTTCATATTGAATTGGGATTTTTTTACAGATTTCACACTTTTAAAAGTTAGGTATTATCCCACACTTCACTTTAATATATTTTCATTTTCAATCCTATTGAATTACTTTGCTTTCGTCTCACTGTTGTGAAATGGAATATCTCTTGCTTGGACTTGTAAATTCAAATATCATATTGTAGAACTTCAGTGCCAACTAGTTTTATCTGTAAAACGGCAGACAGTTCTAAGCTTTCAAGAATTTCTTGTAAGGAGCTTATGAGAAACTCATTTTTATGTTACATTTCTATTTTATATTTGTGAAGGTAAAGAAATTACACAAATATTTTTGCGCTGTGTAGGTGCTACTACGATATAACTAACCTTACATAGGAGTTTAATTGTTTTCATAGATTAATTATCAAACAAAATACAGTCTGCTTTGGACTCAAAATAGTTTTTTTATTTTTTATCTGAGTGCAATAGTTTTTTCTCTTACAGCACATGTAAACCAAATAAACCAATAAACACTCCACACAAAGCTACACATTTATCTCCACATTCTAAACACGAGCCACAGACAATGCAAAAAAATCTTCCGCCATTTTTTTTTCAACAGAATAGAAAATTGTATGCGAAGCGTTCGCGCCAACGCGTGCGTTCGACGTGCGAATTGTTCAGATTGACGTGAAATGGATTTTTGAATAGCAGCCCTGTTAGATCGACCACTCGACCGGATGAAACCGGTTTGAGGCGGTTGAGACCGACCGTGAGCGGTTAAGAGTGGTGCAAACGTGTTTTCTAATTTCAATGCGTTCATTTGATGAAGGAAATTGTTTTTAAATTAGTTTTTTTCTGAATGTAGTTGTAGTTTGTGGTAATAAAGAAAGAAGGTATTCTTATTTGTTTTACCAACTATAAAACAGGTTGGAAAAAACGTCTTAAGTCCATTATATTTTGCCTTGTTTTTGCGGATCGCTACATCTTTTGTTGTCTTTCTTTTGTATTAAAAGAACGTTGCCCAGCACTGTGGATTTTTTCTCCTCGTGTATTGTGGGTGGTTTTACAAACATATCAATTCACATACGAATACATAAACAATCAGACCCATGTTCGCCTTGAACCCTTCCGTAAAAAATATTTTCTCGATCGATTCGATTCGATCACATCCCAATCTCAATGAAGGAGAGCCAAGTACGCTAGATATGCACAAATATTTGCACATACCGGTCAAATGCTGTAACATTGCCTACATGCTCAACATTGCCTACATTCTAAAAAGTTAAATGATTGCCGCTGAGAAATGTTTTGCTGTGTATGGTATTACTAAAAGCAAGTCGGCTATCTATATGGTAAAAAAACATTCCATCTTCCCGCATAGTCCGATGAAACAATCTGCCTGAGTCTGTGTTTCCTGATAGCTACAACCTGGGAGTCTTTAAGTCAAGAGTGAATAGGTTACTTCTAGGCAAGCGTGCTCCATCTTAGACCGCATCATCGCTTCCCATCAGGTGAGATAGTGGTCAAACGTATGCCTATCAATAGATAAAAAAAAAAAAAAAAAAAAAAAAAAAACAGGAATTCGACACGACCGGAGAGAACGGCGTAGGACCAACGGCTTAACATGCTTTCCGAGACATGGCGGTATCACACCACCAACCTCCAAACCGTGAACTGCTACTGAGTAATATCGACCTGCCAACCCCAGTACACCACGCTTAGCAGTCTAGCTTGGGAACACGAGACCAATAACGGTGTAGTCAACCTTTCTCTAGATCCCTCCGACAACGTCAGCTAACCTGGATGATCCAACCATTGTAAGTTTACACTTTTCATGCTGATGTTTATTAAGCTTCGTAAACAACGTTATTCTTGTACATAACCTTGTTTTGAGCACTTCCAGTTCAAGATTACTTGATAAGGTTTATGTTATAGAACAAAAGGTTCCAGTAGTACGCTCGGGTACTTTATCAAGAGTGTAGTTACAAAGGCTTTACTAATTCAGACATTAAAGGGTACCTGAGTTCTCTGTTTTATTTTACTGTTTCACAGAATTATGTAGGACGGCTACATTAAATAGTAAAGCATGAAGTATTTTTCAGGTAGAAGAAATCTAACTTTTTTCGGCTTTTAAAAAGGTTTTTGGTTTTGTTGGTCTGCTTGGTAATGAATTTATGTCTACTCAGTACTCGGTGTTAGGAAACATGATCTTGGGTGTGTAGCAGGGATGGCCAACTGGTCGATCGCGAGCGACTGGTCGATCGCACATCCAATATTCACACTAATATAAGTTGATACCACAATAGACAAAAAGTCCGTGTGTTTCCCTCATAATAAAATAAAAAATATATCTACTTGTGTACTGTTTCAAAAAATGTATTTATGTATAATTATGATGTATGTAAAATACGATCCGATGATAAGTTTATGAAGAAATATTGATCATTGAAACGGTCGATCGGTCAGCAAATATCTTAGCTAGAGATCTTAGATCTTAGCTTTAATCAAGGCCGCCCCTGCAGTATAGATGGTAAATGTGATTTAGCTACAACGTTGCAATCTCAAAATGCAAAATGCATTGAGACAGCTGCATATCATTCGAAATACATGCACACAATCACTTAAAGTTTTCTTCTGTCCTACATTCTTACATAAATAGCTCATCATATGCCTAACGGTTTCTCAACTATGTTAGAGTCAGCTTCCAGTCTAACTAGGCGCAGATAAATACCAGTATCTAACGTGGACCAACTATCTATCTGTCCTTCACAACCCAGTTACTGAGGAACACGATATGCCTTAATAGGACTGGTGGGTTCATAAATATCTCATCGTCTGCCGAGCCATTTCCCAACTATGTTGGGGTCGGCTTCCAGTCTAACTGGATGCAGCTGAACACCAGTGTTTTACATGGAGCGACTGCCTATCGGACCTCCACTCTGTTACTAGGTAACACCCCACGCCACTGGTAGGACTGGTTGTCAAACTTTCTAACTTCTGACTACCTATAACGACTGACAAAGACCTACGAATGACAGCCGGGATCAATGGCTTTACGTGCTCTTCGAGGCACGGAGGGAACTCGGTATGAAATGGATGGTCACCCATCCTCAGACCGACCGCGGCAAGCATAGCTTAACCTTTGACCGATCGATCTGTACGGCTTTTACTTAGCCACGAGCTGATCCCATCATAAATATCTAACTCTGGGTTCATAAATATCTAACCCTGTGCATATCCTTGTTACAGGCGCAGTTGGTGGTGATGGCGATGACAGCGACGACAAGGAAAAGGAAGAAGAGGCGGAACGCGAACGACAAGAGGCCATCCGCGAGGCCGAGGACAGGCGCAAGGAGAAGCACCGCAAGATGGAGGAGGAGCGTGAGAAGATGCGCCAGGAGATCCGGGATAAGGTAAGGAGTAGACAGTAGGTAGAATATGCACTAGAAGTTCCGGGGTAAAGTAAGGAATAGAGAGTACGTAAAAGATGCACTAGAAGTTCCGGGTAAAGTGAGGAGTAGACAGTAGATAGAAGATGCACTAGAAGTTCCGGGAAAAAATAAAGGAATAGAGAGTAGGTAGAAGATGCACTAGAAGTATCGGGATATGGTACGGAGTAGAGGGTAGGTAGAAGATGCACTAAAAGTTCCGGGATATGAGAAGGTGTAGAGGAGGTAGAAGATGCACTAGAAGTTCTGGGATATGGGAAGGAGTAGAGTAGGTAGAAGATGCACTAAAAGTTCCGGGATATGGGAAGGAGTAGAGAGTAGGTAGAAGATGCACTAGAAGTTCCGGGATATGAGAAGGTGTAGAGGAGGTAGAAGATGCACTAGAAGTTCCGGGATATGGGAAGGAGTAGAGTAGGTAGAAGATGCACTAGAAGTTCCGCGATATAATAAGGAATAGAGAGTAAATAGGAGATGCATTAGAAGTTCCGTGATATGGTGAGGATTAGAGAGTAGGTAGAAGATGCACTAAAAGTTCCGGGATATGAGAAGGCGTAGAGTAGGTAAGAAGTACACGGTAGGTAGATCTGCTAGGTGCGCCTGGAGATCCGGGATAAGGTAAGGAGTATAGAGTAGGTAGAAGATGCACTAGAAGTTCGGCGATATGGTCATGAGTAGGCAGTAAGTAGTTGATGTACGAGAAATACATCACCGCATCGTTGCCAGCCTATCGGTATTTTATCGGGTACATTTCGGAGAGTGTGCTTTGGAATTGCACAACTTAATTCCCCCATCTCCATTGTATCATCGGACGAGCAGAAAAACAGCGAAGCGTCACCGCTATACGGTTGAAGTTCCACAGTATCCAACCAAGCGCTTTGCTTCCACATTTATTGTGCGAACTGCCAGACTGTGGAGTTCACTGCCCGCCTCTCTATTCCCCGATACATATAATCTGGGTATGTTGAACCGGTTCACCTAAGCAACCGTGCTCCACCTCAGGCCGCATTTCACTTAAGATCAGGTGAGCTGCGGCCAAACGCAAGCCTATAAAGATATATCGGATGTATTTGGGGTTAAGAGTAAAAAGACGATCATATTAATTTTACAAAAAGATTACAAAAAAACCAAGTCAAAGTCGCACGGGACCGGTCAATGTGGCGACACTTGGGGGAGGCCTATGTCCAGCAGTGGACGTCTTTCGGCTGAAATGATGATGATGATGATGAAGTCAAAAGTCAAAGTCAAATGAGAAAGTCAAAAGTCAAAGTCAATATTCACTCATATATATTAAATTACAAATACATATTATATTATGATTATATAAACCATTTATATACACGTTAAGCGAACGCTCGGCCGAGCTACATGGTAGGCGGAGTGGGGGGGTATTAGGTTTTATTTTCGTTACGGAATTTCTTGATTCGGTCGCCGCGGTCACAGCCCGCGATAAAAGCTATGCAATAGCTTAAAACATTATACATATAGAAAGCTACATGATTGCCGAGTATCATTGGCTATGTTATAATTATGTTGTATTTGACTTCTAAGACGACGAAATCGCGGACAAAAGATAAGAACAACGCAACTGATGATGAAAATGTGACGAGGTGACAGGTGATTAACGACATGGTTTTGAGTGTAAAGAAAGCGGGAAGCGGGTGGTTATGAGTGTGGTTGTGTGTGCTGGGGTAATTATAAAGAGGCTTAGGAATTTCGTGTACAAGATTGGTAGGTACAGACGCCAGCACATCAAGTCATACCAAGCTATCAAATTTTCCTAATTGAATATGAACCTTACGTTAAAGTTGAAAATCTGTCAAAGAAGTTGGACAGATTGTTGTAACTTGATGTGCTGGCCTCTGTACATAACTGCAGGAGAAGTGTTAATAAAAGATTAACAAGATGAAGGACATAATGAAAGTTAGTATTTTAAAGGAGGTCAGTGAGCAAGAGACGTTAGAATTGCCTTAAAATAATTGCTTTTTAACGAATATTTCACTACTGAATACTAAACTAACAGTTTACATTCCTCCTAAACCTAACATATCATCAGCCTGCCATACAGTGCCTAGACAATGACGTCACACAAACGAGTCAACAATTAATGCAGACGCGCGCAAGTATGTCAAGAGCCCTCCAAAGCCCTTCCACACATGTCAGATAATTTGTTCGACGCGCGTCAAGGACGCTCTACAGCCGAGTGTGGGATCACCTTTATATTTCTGTTTTTTGGTAATTGAGTGGTTGAAAAATTGAGTGTTTTATTTTCATATGAATATTTTTGGTAATTGGTTTGGTTTAAATCGTAGTGGGTTTAATGGATTTAAGAGGTGTTGTGTTGTACAAAAGCTTTGTAGATTGTTTTATATATTTTCATTTCGTTGATGTTTTTCATTTCAAAACTTTTAATGCAGTGAAATGTGGTATCTAGTCCAGGTAAATGCCGCGTTATATAAAATATTTTGAAGAAAAAGCTAAGACAGAGTGCTTGTATAAAAACTGAATAAACACTGAACTCTCAGAAGCTCTAAAAATAAATGTTCAACCACCTAAAGCATGTCAAGTATAATTTAACAATGAAAATATTGTCTATGAAACCCTAAAAACGTTGAAAAGCCCGCCAAGCTATCCGGCTAATTAAAAAATCTCTTTAAGACCTTCTTTATAACATTTAAATTGACCCAAAACTGACATAAATCGCGGGTGGAATAAAATCGCGTCTTCATTTACGAAACAAAAGAACCTCGGGCTCGGTTTCACTTATTCTTAATTAAAAAATTCTAATAATCCTCACAGACCACGGTATGCGGACCACGACATTTTTATGGGGTTCTGTGGTACCCCAGTGTGAGGATCGTAATTGAAGATTCCGTTCAGCACTTTATTAAGGCTTTGGGGTACACCATACCCCTGATATCGGTAAGGAATTTAATATGGAATATATGAATTGTTCGCATTTTTATAAGAAGTGTGAAATACATGAGGGTTTTCAGTTTGATTATTTTGAATTAGTTCTCAGGCTTGTAGGTTTACCATTATAGTTTATTTATCAAATAAAAATTTAATAATCTTGCTGAAAAGTAACAGTGAATAAGGAAGTTTGCTTCGATATTCAACACAATGCGATTAAACTAATTTATGCTTTTTCATACGGAACTCTGTAACTTAATGAGGACTGTTTTTAGTATTTTTTACTTCGGTCGTATCACTTTTCATCCGCGCGGAAGGAGGAAGATAAAAATATGAAAAATTTGGTGTAGACATCCAACTAATTATGTCCATTAATTTCATGCTTTAGAGTTTACGAACATTAAATAAATAAACGGTTTGTTTCTTCCTCATGTTTTTTTTATTAAATGAGCGTGTGATTACATTATGGGTACAATTAATTTAAATAAAGGCAATGATGATATAATAAACCATATTTGTTAATAGGCTCCTATACAATCCGTCAGTCGGTCAACCTCGTCAGACATAACGAGAGAAATGCCGTACAGGGTAATTTAAAAAAAAGGAGAATGTTCTCAATTGGACGCGTTTTTATTTTATTTAATGTTAGACCACGCATAACTTTTTACAACGTAGTCTGATTTCGATGATTCTTATTTAATTGATAGTGTATACCTCAAAATTGGTTCCATATAAACATGAATATACTCCACCTCTAAAATCTGTTAACTTTTATGTAAAAAGTTTTCGAAAATTTGCTCAAGTTTCTACAAGGTCCGCATAGTAAGCTCCGGATGTAGCCTGTACATTATCTAACATAATATTGCGTTCTTTCTGCCAAAGATTACACTCCCATAGGATATGATGTGCAGATTGTTCATATTTACAGTCAGTTGTAGAACATTGACACAAAGGCGAAGCAACAAGCTTGAAAGAAAATAATTTACTTTAAAAGTTGCCATGACCTGTAAGATATTGGCAGCAGAGTGGTCCACCTCCAGCCAAGAACGGATGGAAGGAACCGATGGAGATGTCGGCCCTTGATGGAATTGTCCCACCTACATTGCCATTCGGATAGAAGTTCCTCCCAAACGTCAGTTGGCGGTTTAAATAATTTAGAAATTTTAGCGCGGTAACGTAGTGTTAAGCTTGCATCCATGGTTTCTTGGGCGGAATAGTACATTGCACCTCAAGATCGACTGGAAGTACACCTGCGAGTACCGGAAGGTCTTCAGTACTAACAGTCATATAAGCTTTACACAAAAATTACAAAGCTAAACGGGCTCTGGGCTGCTGGTGAGAATTATTTAATGAAAAAACCCAATCATATTTTGCCTGACACAGGAAAAGAACCGAGCACCCCCCACTCAACAGTCGTGCTTGCGACTACAATACCAAAGACTCAGTTAGAATATAAAATAGTAGACAAAAAATAATCGTCACTAAGATGATTTCTTAAACAAAACATCTTTAATAAAAATTACATATAACTTATAAAAAAAAACAAAAACATTAGAACTAAATCATTTTTATAAAGGATGTGTGCAAAACATTATTAATACTGAACAATATAATCTACGCACACAATGTTTACGTATGAGATTAAAGGGGATGCGATTGGTCCGGCTTTGAGCAAACACCCTGTATGGCAACGGTTTACAAACAACTTGATGTATGTATAAGGATTAACTTGAGAATGTTGTGTTATTTTCCATTTTTGAAGGGAAAATTTCCTTAAAAAAATCGTTTCTAATTCATCAATAATCTGCCAAAGTCATCAAAATCTTTTAAGCAATTTAGGGCGGGTTGTTTCAAACAGTCGGTTAACGTTACATACGGACGGTTAAAAGTTTGTTAAATGTTTAACGTACGTTAAATGTAACGGGTTGTTTCGTGACATAAAAATCCGTCAGTCAAAGTTATTCAAAAAGAGATTCCATAATATTTTGATGTTTGACGTAGCTGTTGTCAAACACAACACAAAATTACGTTGACTGGTCGGTTAAGGTAATAGTAACTTTTTGACGTACGATTTTGTGAAACAACAAGCAACCCATTTTTTTGATTTGACGATAGTTAGCGCCATTTTTGACTATTACCCGTCAGTAAAGTATAGTCCAAGCAATCCGCCCTTAGTTGCACAAACAAAGCAAACAGACAATTGCCTCTTGTGTAGTATAATAAAACATTTCACCTATTTAAAAATAAATAAATTAACCACAAACAAGTAGAGTGCTTCCTAAAAACAAAATTTCGGAGCTTTTAGCGCTTCAGCGCTTTTGAATAAATCCTAAACTGAAAGCTTAGCTACTTTGTGCTTAAAGTTAGCCGCTGAAATATTTTACGATGCTATGGTATGAAATATAAACTAAATAAATAGTACTTGTTATTGAAAATCTTGTTTCTCTGAGGATAAAACAATAACTGTTTGATTTTGAACCGTATGGGTATCGGATAAATTTTCAACTTCTAATGAAAATGATTAATTTATATATTTAAACTAGTAGTAGTATAACGGGGTGGTGTCCGCTAGGAGACACCACCCCGTTAATCATTTCCATAACGCGCTGAGACGTGGAGACGTCTCAGCGCGTTATGGAAATGATTAATTAATTATTATGAAATGAAAACAATAACAAACGTGATAATCCGTTCTAACCTACATTCTTACAACATACAAATGAAAAAGGTAAAAAATAATATTTAAACGCCTGAAATAAAAGGAATTTCATTTTAATGCATAATGATTGAAAATTATGAGGTCGATGAAATTATGACAGATATGTTTATTTCATATAACAACAATTTAGGACCTCTAAAATCTATTTGTATTTTGCTAAACATAGACCGTTTTGTCTACTTAAATACTAAATGCACCTCCTTCTAAATGCAATATAATTTCGCTCAATCTTACAAATTAAAATCAACTCCACAATAGACGTAGCTCCATCCACCTAACTAAACACACCCTCGTCTGGTTAGGAACATACACAAATCTCACTAATTTCAATTGGACAGAAACATAGATTCAATTGTACAAATGGAATCACAAACTACGCCGGTGGCGCCACCTGCTGTCTCCCATTTACATAAGTGGTGCACCTTGCTAGGCGCAGATACAATATCTATGCAGCGGTACATATATATATATGCTAATATTTGAATGGCTGTGTTGTCTGGTTGGAGAACAGAGGTACATAATACAAACACTAATTTTGAAGAGATGAGAGAGATGGGTTTTCAAATACTCGTATACAAAAATGTTAACGTAAAATTATCTTCGGAACTTGTAAAGTGAAGCGCGGCATTTTTTACTGCGTATGATAAATAGTACGGTTCCTAAAATGTAAAATGAAATCTCATTCTTAGAAAATTTTAGTACAATGAAATGAAAAATTCGTTCTCGAAAAATAAGCATTGCTTTACAAGACAGGTAATAAAAAGTTTACATAAACCGCTTCGATGTTCAACTGATTAATGTTATAAGTACAAAATACAGGTACGTGCAGATAGCGTCATTACCTGCTTACCCACCACGCATTAAAATAATGTCGGATAGGGGGTAAGCAGATGATGACGCTGTCTGTACCTGCGTTTCTCTTCACTAACCCGTCGACTTGAATATTTGAACACAGGTATGTTCAATTGTTCATGTCGGTCGTTTTTTAGTAGGTACTAGGAAAGTTCCAATTGAAATTCACACAACCCTACACGTAAAACCTAAAATGCACTCACCAGTTACTCCCACTTAACCTCCTTACATGCACTACCATATTTACCACATTTTTCCATAAAAATAAGTACCACTAAACGCCCTAGTTCCCCCTTCCTCTCCCCTCGTTTCCTAACTTTCCTCTAACCGGCGTAAAGACGGAGTGGCACTTTACGCGCGTAATTTACCGCGGCCGCCATTGTGCAGCTCTCGCGTCAAATTACGAGCAATTTACGCGCGTAAAAAGCCCAGAAGGCGCCGCGAGGAAAGTGACTCGAATTAGGACTAGATTGGCTAGGCGAATGATTGGTGTGTGAAATCGATTTCACTTTTTTTTAAGGAATCAGGATTTTTTTTTCGGAATAATAATTAGTGTCCTCTGAGATACCCTTTGGTATAGCCAGCGCTCATGCTGATAAGATAGACTACTACAAAAATTTGGTTGCCATTAGGGTAAACTTACGTCTAGGGGTGTCCTCTAAAAATATTCAAAACAAAAGCCTTTGCTTACAATACAATACTTGCAATACACCATAGGAAATTGTACTGTGTAGATTACATTTCTAAAAAATGAAAGAGAATATACTAGACTTACTTCAAAATTGCCAAATGTTACCCTACAGAGAACTTCGATACAGAGTAGAGTTTGAACTCCACACTGTCTTCACTATCTAACTTTGATGGCAAAATCATTTCACTAGTTGACATTGTTAAACATATTCCGCAATATCAGGCAGTACAAAAAATATTAAATAGATTACCGCTGGAATTAAAAAACATGCTGTATACAGGATACAGGCTCTTTCAAAGCAAGGCTCAAGGCATTCCTATTGGAATGTCTCTAATCTATAGGAGATTGGTAGTCCGTTTCTTGAATTATGTCATTTTTGTTGAGTTATTGAAGTTATTGATAATTTAAATTTTGTTGTTATATTGTAATGTTTCCTACTTTATATTGGAAATTTCTTTATTTATTATTTTAATTTTATTATTAAGTTCTTATGTTGTATGGTCTTTGCTAAAATAATCACATACTAACAAAGTAAATTGTTCTTGAATTAAATATCAAAACAAAACAAGTTCGCTTTACAAAAATCTATACACCAAGTCATAATTGGCGACACTTTAAAACTGTAACACTTACATTACCCGCCGGCTTCGACTATTAGTCGAGCCATTACGACGCCGCCGCTCCGACGAAGTGTTCCAACGCTTTCCCTCACTAATAAAATTTGTACCCTAAATGGCTACGTCAAAGGACCCTCGGTAATTTCGAGTTGGGGTGCTTATGGGGTCACACTTTCAAGCGACAGCGATTTTGAAGGCGGTTTGTGAAACGCTTGTAGTATGATCTATGTTAGTGAAGCAAGCTGCGGGTTTATCATCTAGAAATGACTGCTTCATGTAGTTTGTTTTTTAATAAAGCCATAATAAAACAATAATAACTTTATTGACCAAAACATTTTGAGGATCTACAAAAGAACTTATATACTACAACAGGATAAATAAATAAATAAATAATATGTGGGGACATTTCACACACGGCCATCTGACTCCAAACTAGGGAGACCCTGTACTATGGGTGTCAGACAACTGATATACATACATAAATACATTTTAAATACATACATATATAGATGTCGACACGGTTGGCGCAGTGGTTGAGCGATCGACTGCTGCGCTGCGTGTCGTGGGTTCGATTCCCGCACGGAACAAATATTTGTATGGCCTACACATAGTTGTTCCGGGTCTGGCTGTTTGTGTATGTGAGTTTATATGTTTGTAAACGCACCCACGTTTTAAAAAAAAAAAAAAAGGAAAAGAATAGATAAACAACACCCAGACACAACGCAAACACAAGTGCTCATCACACAAATATTTACCCTGGGCGGGAATCGAACCCGCAAAACGCTGCGCAGCAGTCGATCGCTCAGCCACTGCGCCAACAGTGTCGTCATAAATGTGTTGTTTAAATTAGCATCAATGGTTCTACTTTAATATGACTTTCTAATCATTATAATATCTTAGTGATTTCGGAAGATAAACCAAAGTGAAGCAATGAACTTTTCACTCCAAGGTTATTTTTCCAAACATTCGTAGGTCGATCAGATTGTAAGATTACGTTATCAGACACTGTGCTACCAAATTGAGGAAAACTTCGTTTTAAATGGAGGTTACGTTCAGAAACCGAATCTTTAGGCAAAGGGTTGTAACGCGATACATTTCACTTGTATACGACCTCGCAAATGTCTAAACAAATAATGTTGATGCCTCTTCAATGCCGTATCTTCCAGGAAAACTGTCATGGCGGGTTTTTTGGTATCTTACTACCTATTTTATTTTATGTATTTTTAACGATATTACCGACCTGATTTTCGAGCCCTGGAAAGGTCATAATCATCTGCTGTAGCTAACATCTTAGGACCTTGCAGCAAGAAAAAGACGAAGTAAAGTAGGCTCGAGTAGACAGTATACTGTGTACCTATGGGACATCTCACACCAAAGTATCACCTTTAATTCATACTATCCATAATGTCATACTTAGGTATCCATACTTCCATACTCTATACTTTTTATACTTTACTAGCGACCCGACCCAGCTTCGCATGGGCCTATAGCCTTCCTCGATGAATGGACTATCCAACACAAAAAGAATTTTTCAATTCGAACCAGTAGATCCTGAGATTAGAGCGTTCAACCGAACAAACAAACAAACTCTTCAGCTTTATAATATTAGTATAGATTACCTACTTTATTTAATATTATATTTGTGAAAGTAACTCTGTCTGTTACGCTTTCACGATGAAACGCCTAAACCGATTTTGATGAAATTTGGTATGAATATATCTTCAACCCCAGGGAAGGACATAGGCTACTTTTTAACCTGGGACTTCGTCTGCATCCACGATAACCGACATTCACGCGGACGAAGTCGCGGACAAAAGCTAGTAATACATATTTCCTAATACAATTAGCGTCCATCAATTAACACAATTAACAGTGTCGCCTTAATTCTTGGTCTTATTATATGAGTTCCGTTTCTCCCCGTATATCTTGATGGAAGATACCCCTTATGGGTCTTGACGAAACGAAGTTACATGATACCATTGATGTTAATTTATCCATCGACTCTGATAGAAAATCCCCTAATTCTTCTTGTGAGAATGAGAGTGTGGGGGCGTCTTTAGGAACATTCAACTTTGAGCGAATGATAACTTAAATTAGTAATCAGAAAAGCAAATATGATGATAATACCTTGACCACGCCTACACTTTCAAAGTTTCAATACTTCGGCTGATTTCACGAAGTAGGTTTTGATATAACGAAGTATATTGATCTTCATAATATACTCGTAGTTCATATAAATATAACTGTGAAAACCGATATCCGTGGTGAAAACCATTCTTATTCGTTCAGTAGGCTATCGATTTTATGCAAAACGTCTAGGAAACCAGTCTTCCGAGTAACATAATTAAGCGCGTCGTATATTCGAACGACGAAACAATATTGAGCGTAGAATCTTACTCTTCCTAATTAAATCGAATCTTACCCTAAAAATACCCTAAAATTCTTACTCCCCATCGTCGTTTAATAAAAGCACTTACTCCACGGAATTCCCTTTAACTATTAACATTACATTCTCTCCCCCACTGGGCCCTGGCCTGACCCTACAATTAAAACTTGCAGTAACGAAACTTTTACGCGAGTTGTCGCAACTTTCCGCAAATGTTCGCGCGAACGTGACGGACGGACTTTGATGACGAGTCCTTAATTAAGTGTAGCTGAGCTCTGTTCGGATTATGGGCGCCTGGTACTTTTGATCTGATTAATTTACCCATGTTTTATTGATATAACTATTGTTTGACATTTTTGCGATATTTTGATTTGCGATTCTCTTATCATTTTAAGTTGAATATTAGAGGTACGGTAGCTATGTTCTGTATCTATAATGTGACCCTGATATTTAGCTTTTAAAGCCTCTTAAACATTCGTTATTTTGTATATTTTTTCATGATAATGATATCTCTATTTTTAGCCTTCTTCACCAATTTAGTGTAGCCCTTCTTAATGTCTCGCCATGGATCCCTATTTTGAGATTAATTTCGTTCCGCCCGATCTTTTAATCATAATTATCATGTCGGCGCATTTGAGGTCTTCCAGGTGGTCTCTTGTCACCCCAAGAGAGATATCATCATCATCTGCCTTTTCTCATCTATTTTTGAGTCAGCTTCCACTCTAACCGTGTTTTACATTGGCCGACTGCCTGCCCCACGATAATTATACTCCTGAAATAGGACAATAAGCTGGGCTGAACTCACAGATATCCTTCAACAGACTTTAGTATCATATTACTGGCATACGAGAAAGTAGTGTTAAGGGGCTATTTAACGACTTTTACAGATTTTAAACTGACAATCACGTCAAAATGTGCAGTGTAAATGATTTGAAAAAAATATATGTTAAACTAGAACATTCTCTTAATCACTTAGTAAGTGAATATTTTTAATTATATTCATATTATATAGTTTAATTAACACGTGAAGTTGTGTCTGACGCGGACAAAACATTGACAATCACACAAAATCTACCAGGTATAATTAAACGAAACTTACACCATCTTACAGACAATTTTATTATCTATCTTTTAGTATACGCCTTTTTTTTTGGTAAAAGATAGATAATAAAATTGTCTGTAAGATAGTGTAAGTTTCGGATAATTATACCTGGTAGATTTTGTGTGATTGTCAATGTTTTGTCCGCGTCAGACACAAATTCACGAGTTAATTAAACTATTTAATATGAACTTAATCACAATCGTTTAATAGCCCCTTAAGGTAGTTTAGTTAGTTACATACCTATTTTTCACACCAACTACCTAAGTTACTAGGGTACCTACCAACCCTTCAAGTTTTAACAATAGCCATGAATAGTTCATTAACCTACAAGTACTAAGAGTACGCCAATTACTAACAAATCGACGTAAAACGTTAATTGTAATCGCGTGACTGGCAACACAGTGCGTGAGTGTTGCCAGCCTTTACGTAAATAATTTATTAAATGGTTATTGGCAACGGACTGGCACTAGACAGCCTAATCATTTACATTATGATGGACGTATTGTAAGTTATGTATTATTCGGAATTATTGAATAGTTTCAGTGAATTATTAATAGAGCATTGTTGTTGGAATTATTAATGAGTTACGTAACATATATAGTTATGACGTTGACATGACATAATATTTCTATCATTCAACGATATATCTAAAATGCTATTCTAAAGAGTTCGTACATGTTTACGCAAGTATTCCGAACATACTTAAATAGGTTAGCTATTTATACCACTGAGAAAATCGTTTGGGTTAGGTTAGGTTACAAGTATGACCTTTAAAGCGCGGAGACGAGCGAGTGGTGCCGCGGTAGCGGTCGCCGAGTGCCAGATTCTCTCTATTATTAGTGAATCATTTGGGTTAGGTTGGGTGAGTGGTAAAGTTTAAGACCCATCATATGATGATCTTACTTTTCCTATTCTTTCGATCTTATTTATACAAAGTAGCTGTCTTCTACCTTCTTGTGCCTATGAATATGTATTTCCTTTCTGTGAAAACTTTTAATTGACCTTATCGTTGTCACTATTTCTATCCTGTCTTTGTACCTAGCTGTAAGTTTTCCAAATAAAATTAAATAAAATACCACCAAGGGCCAGTGGTATGGTGGGTCTACAGTGAGCTATTTCGATGTTTAACCAAATCACCACTGCAGTCTTGCAATCCCACAGAACCTTATCAAATAAAATTCAAATCCAACAGCGGCATGTTAATAGGCAATTTAAAGCTAATTGATTGGAAAGCGGATAATCGTCAGCTGGGACAGACGGTCCATAATCGCTCGCCCGGAGAATTACTAATAAATGCTTGGCCTTAGGCGTTCGAAGGGCCTTGTGACCTAGTAAATTTTATGATTCCATAACTAGTAGCTACCTATAGTCGTTATGGGCGATGGGTCCTACCCTTTGCTGGGTATGGGTTCCCATTACTTTACATAATCCGCTAAGTAGAGCGGTTTAAGTTACGTAATGGTCGAGTGGTCTCAAGCACGGGTAGATTTGAATTTCTCGTCAGTTCAGTGCGACTGCAGACTGTCGAATCATGGGCTCAATTCCCATGCAGGGAAAAAAAAAATCTGTGATGACTTGCAGTTTAGACTTGCATTACATAGAACAATGTTGATAATATGTGACAATCTTTGCTGTTATTTTTGACCGACTTCAAAAAGGAGGAGGTTATATTTCATTTGAATTTGTTTATAATTAATTTCAAATATTTTTATTATTTTGTACCCGTATTGCTTTATTTTTAATCTCCACTTCTAGGATTTTCTCAAATTGTATTTAGATTAATTTTAATAATTTCTTTTTCTTTCGTTATGACGTAAATGATGTGGTCGCGTTTAATTGGAGACACACTTATTTGTTGAGTTGACAACACTTGTTTTGTACATTCTTATGTTATCATGCATGAAATTGTGTAGCCTTTGTTAGCGATCCAAATTAAATTAAATAAATACACCCCGAAGTATACTCGGTATGGGAGAACATGAAGCAAATCTAGGCTGCGACTGAAAACGGGAGCTATCACTAGTATAACTATTCTTCCATAATAACCAAGTACCAGGACACTGAAACACGAATAGGTACCTACAAGTAGGGTGTGCAAAACAAAATATCGCTAAGTGTCACAGTAGACGCATTGGCAATACTTCCGATACATTAGGCTCGCCACACGACGTCTGTAGCGACAGCAAATGTGATTAGACGCGAGTTTTGTTTTGTTGATTTGTTTTATAACATAACAGTTTTAGTTCTATTGTGAAATAATGTTATAGAAAGATAAAGATAAGTTATTTGTCATAAAATGCGTTTACAAAAAATTAAAGCAAGCAGCATCTTAGAAAAGGTATATGAAGTCCGTTCATGTTTTACCAGGGCCTCAAGTCTGCTATTACAATAGTGTCAGAATGGTCTATCATTGATTTCATAATTGTTGATTTTGACAAGTTTGGTAATCTACTAATATAATGGCGTCATTACGACTTTCCATTGGTCAACCACTGACACGCCATTGAAAGAAATTATATAGAATGGTAATCTCGTACTAAATGACAAATGAATGACTGACTTAGGCGGTAATCTGCTAAAATTTTGACAGTTCCGTTGATCAGTGACCTAACATTAGAACGTCATTATGCAGTCATTGCTTTTAACTCGACCGACCAATGATCGACCATTATGAAGTTAGCAGATTACGAACTTTAGCAAAATGACAATGGGATCGTGTTGGAATGACGAAATTACAAAAACAGCAGACTTGGCCCCCTGTGGAGGTGTAAATTTTTGTAGACAAGGATACAGAGTATAATCAACGTAAACCATAGTTTATTTTCGTACATTCATCATTAAATTATTAGGCAAGTTAAATACTGAAATTCAAAATAAAAAAGTAGCACATTATAGGGTTTCATTTTCTTACTGTTTAAAAAGAAATTCACTAACCACTACTAACTTGTCCGTATGGTGTCGGACGTAAAGAATAGCACCATCCCATATCTTCCCGTGGGTGTCGTAAGAGGCGACTAAGGGACTCACCAGAGAATGGGCAGCAGCGTTCTCTGTGCCTTTCTAACAACTATACTGCGATCGCCAACCCGCCTGCCAAGCGTGGCGATTATGGCAAAACCCCCCCTTTTGGGAGACGCCTATGTCCAACAGTGGACGCCTTTCGGCTGAATGATGAACTACTACTAATAGTAAATAATAATAATAATATGTGTGGACATTTTCACACACGGCCATCTGACCCCAAACTAGGGAGACCCTGTACTATGTGAGTCAGACAGCTGTTATACATACACAAATACATTTTTTTTTTGTAAATACATACATATATAGATAAACAACACCCAGACACAAGGCGAACACAAGTGCTCATCACACAAATGTTTACCCTGGGCGGGAATCGAACCCGCAACACGCTGCGCAGCAGTCGATCGCTCAGCCACTGCGCCAACCGTGTCGTCAATACTAATAGTAAATAACAATTTATTGTTATGTGCTGGTATCAGTAGTAGATAAAGTGCTGTAAGCTATTATTAAACAGCCTATTTGTTTGTTACGATGTACTAAAATAACAAAACACGATCAATACACTGCATTAACACTATCTACATGAACTCATATCTGCTACTATCAAACGTTATCAAACAACCCAATATATACGTCTAACAGACGCATCAAACTACATTAACACTTTAATAAACGCCGCTTACTTCAATATAAGTACGCAGGATACGTCGAAGCGACTCAATCTCACATAAAAAGGCGTAGAAATCCCTGTTTATGCAAACCGTACTTGCGAACGTTTTACACGTCATTTTCCGAAGCCATGCGCTCCATAAACTTCCCTATAGCAATTTTCCACCATAACACACACATACACAGCCCCATATAGCGTGAATGTGTGAATAAACGATCTTAAAACGATTTCGCACGACATTCGCACACTAAAGTAACTTCCTTCATTGCGTATTTGCACACGCACATAGTTATATGCCTATGTGTGCGTGCAACCTCTTATTGCGTTTCTATTCAAACAATGACGTAATTCGTGTATGTATACACAATGTATAGTGTACTGAAAGGTCTTGTAGCAATTTATGCGTCATGCAACGCAACGAGTTATATGTATTTATATATCTTTGTGCACTATGAGCCTGTCGGTGCGTCTATAGGGACATAGATACGTATTAGAGATTCATATCTATATATGTATGTATTTAAAAATGTATTTGTGTATGTATATCAGCTGTCTGACACAACATAGTACAGGGTCTCCCTAGTTTGGGGTCAGATATCCGTTTGTGAAATGTCCCCACATATTATTATTCTTATTTATTATTATTATATCTGCAGGATTAATAAATTTTGATTCATCATCATCTACCTAACCTTCTCTCAACTATGTTGGAGTTGGATGGGTGGATGACAGCCGGAACCAACGGCTTTATATGCTTTTCGAGGTACGAAGGGAACTCTGAATGAAACGGATGGTCACTCATCCACATACCGACCGCGGCAAGCTTAATTTAACCATGACCGATTAATTAATGGATTTTGATTATGTTTCATTATTATAATAAAGTTTCATAACTAGTAGAATACGACGTCACCATTTTTGGCAATGTCATTAACAGTAGTAGATAGGTACAACAAGTACTTATTTACTGCCATAAAGTCATACAATATTGAAAAATCTCTGTTTATAAGGAGGACATGACGGGAGACCGGTACATTATTATAATAATGTGGGCGACGAAGTGTAAAAGTCATTATAGCATTTTTCCGCATTACACCCACACACCCAGCCTGTATGTGTGTGTTTTATGTTCCACCTCAGATACAATAGAGTAGTATAGACGTAAGGTTAACTGTAAAGTACCTACAGCTAACACCCTCCTGTTTATTGTACAGATTTGGAAATACATAAGACTGTACATTCTGAAAAAGCTAAACTAGACATTTTTATAGCCTTAACTCCCCTGGGCTTTATCGGTCCCCTATTTTTATTGGAATACATAAAGCAGCTCTTTAAAACATTTGATTTGTCTAAGAAATCTAAAACTACATATGTTCCTACTTAAAATCAAGATTGTTTAACCTTTTTCCACCACGTCAAAAACGCATCGTCCGTATGGTGTCGGACGTAAATAATGGCACCATCCCATATCTTCCCGTAGGTGTCGTAAGAGGCGACTAAGGGACTTACCAGAGAATGGGCAGCAGCGATCTCTGTGCCTTTGTAACAACCATACTGCGATCGCCAATCCACCTGCCAAGCGTGGCGATTATGGCAAAACCCCCCCTTGGGGAGGCCTATGTCCAGCAGTGGACGTCTTTCGGCTGAAATGATGACGCGGGACAACCCTATCGCACGTTAAGGTACTGCGCGCATGAAGGTAATTATTTCAAGGACAGGGCCGAGTCACAATATACTGTTAGATATCTTTATTGTGGCTTTACCGGTTCCCTATTTTTATTGGAATACATGAAGCAACTCTTAAAAACATTTGATTTATCTTAAAGAAAAGAAAAGTAAAACTAAACAAAAAAACTACGTAGGTTCCTACTTAAAATCAAGATTGTTAAACCGTTTTTCCACCACTTCAAAAGCAAAAACGTGTCTAAGACGCAAGAAGGTACGTACTCTATGGAATTACGAATAGAAGTCTGTCATGTAGTCGACCGTGACGTGCTGATTTTGTTGTTTTTATTAATATCTTAATACGGCTATGGTGTCACTGCGACCAGGGTTGATCTATTGTGATTGCCCGCTTGTGTTGGTTAGAGATCGCCACAAAACCCTGCAGCTGTGATGAACTGCAGAATCTGCTTTGGGGCAATCTTTATTATTTCATCCGGGCTTAACAAGTGTTGGCCAGATGGTTGTTGCACTAGTGAACTAATGCTCCACATTCCCCCAAAATATGAAGTAGCGTTTCATCAGCCTTCTTACAGCTTCTGCAGATTCGCGTATCACTTAGCCCCAGGTTGGACATGTGCATGTTTAAGCAGTGCAGTCCCGTAGTGGCTCTTGTCACAATGCGCAGGTTGTTCCTACTAAGTGCTAGAACTTGGTCACTAAGCCTTCTGTCAGAGACTTTGATGAGTGCTTTCGAGAGTAACATGCCCGGTGACTCCTTCCATAATCTTATGGAAGTTTCGAAGCATGATTTAATTTGCATGATCATACTTTGGTTTGTCATCTAGCTATAGGTATATGAACAGTCATGTACCCATAGGTAGATAACAAACCAAAATACAGTCAAAAGGATAAATATTGCATTTCACACGGCAAAATAGTTATTATTTTCAACCCTTTAAACGCTATTGCACTATTCTACTCAAGTCAACGTAATATTTATAGAATGAAAAGTCCAATAGCTATATAATATCTATACCGTTATACACCGGTGGCCGCTCAATTTCTGTCCAGATGAGTTTCGTAACACGTTTAGCGCGCCCCAACGCGCCAATCTTGCGCAAATTGGAAGGCATCACAACGGCTAATGATAGGTAGCTACAGGACGCCGATACTCGAAACTTATATCACTATCTGAAATGTTATTAGTAGTCTTTAGTTTATGGTTATAAATTAATGGCAGTTTTCAGGGCATTTTTGATATAGACTCTGCTCTGTAGGCTCTTCTTCCTTGTGACCAACTTTCTCTTGTATAGAGAGGTGACCAATACATCTTGTAGTATTGAGTACGACAAAATATCAAATATAATTTTCTTCTAGCAAAGTGAACTCTTGCCAATGTCTACGGGGTTGCAATTAAGGCTAAAAACACTGCCGCTGGGGCCACTTCTGACTGATTGCGACCACTTCCATCATTAGCGTTCTATATCATATAATTTAATTCAGAATAAGTTTTTAATTTAATGAAATGGTATTCATTGGTACCTAAATTATGAACAAGAGATGGAAGGGAATTTCAAGCAGGAGTGTTCCAAACTATTGCATATTCGGACCTTTTACAAGGTTTACAGAAAATTAATTAAGGAAAATATAATTGACTTTGATTAATTATTACGTCGGAAGATAATCGAATATTAATTACGTTTGCAGATTGTTTTAAAACTACATAGTTAGCTTTTAATTTTCCAACATGAAATTTTGTATTAGTCCTACACAATATAGTTTTCGTATAGACTCACTTTATCATTGATGTCTTCGTTTTCATTTCGTCAATATTGTCATGAGTGTAACTTGACATCAGTTCATCCCGTCAATTCATTTTAATTTACGTAATAAAATTATTATTATGAATGATCGTGAAATATCTATTGAATAATGGTTTTCAGATTGACGTTTGAACGGATGCCTTACTGTGCGTTCATATTTTAATCACAAACATGCTTGTACTATTTTTTGTACTCTTCTACCTTGCACTACTCGTATATGTATGTACCCAAATAGAAATGCACAGCAGAGCAAAGAGGGAGAGGAAGAAAGAAGAACCAGCTCATGGATGTTAAATTGACTCTAGTAGGGAGTCCGTATATACGCGCGACTCCCTAATCGAGTCAGGTTGACTTCTTTGAGGCTAACACTGCGCCAGAGGGTACAGAGAAGAAGAAGAAGACAGAAGATCTCTTCGTTCATTGTATTGTTAAACTGTGATGTATTGATCTGTTCCCTCAAAGGTTTTTATATGTCATCCTTTATATTTTGTGTTTATTTATTACTGTGCCACCATTTCCATTTACAACACCAACGCTTAAGTTCCATTTTCAAATTAATTTTCAAGTAGAATTTTATAGTATATGAGCAACTTTTTAGCACCGGACATAATTTAAATTTTTATTTACCACCGAAAATATCATATTATTTTTACAATATTACAGCGAGTAAAGCCGACTATATTTCAGGCTCATTTTAATTAATCAAATCCCGGGAATCCCCGGGTATCGCTAAGCCGGTGATTATTTAAAATTGTGCCATCTACATGATTAAGGAAAATGTTATATTTCGTACTTTCTGTGATGTTGCCAGAGGCAAAATGTGGGTAAGGCTTGTTGTAGTAATATTGTGTAAATAAATTACTCACTAGGGATGTAATTTTATTATCTTTCTAAATTACGGAACTTTCATCAAATTCTACATTATCATGCACTATAACTTTATTATTGATAAAAGCTAAACTGAGCGTTGTTAATTATGTATGTTAATTATTTTTAAACCCTGACGTTAATATCGAATTGTTATGAGTTTAAATCCACAGTCTGTATGTATGGGTGTCTGTACCGTAACTCCTAACGAACCAATTTTATCGCAGTTTTTTATATCACCGTCTTTTTCACTAATTTTGAAAACATTATGACGTAGAACGAGAAAGCTTAATATAAAATGTCATTTAAAATCGATGCTGGCAAATCTTTGCTTAATTTCTGAGACAACTGCCAAAGTAATTTCTAATTCTGCCAATAAACTCAATATGCTGTTAAAACTTATAAAAAATACATACCTTTTTAGATTGTGTATGAATTTAAATCATATTTCAAAATTCTTGCTATCGCAATTTTATAAGAAAATACAAAGACGCTTTTAAAAATCACAATAAAAATGTAATTTAATACCAATACCCGCAAAGCCTCACTCAATCTCTATCTACCACTGAGACAGCCCTAATGAGATCTCCAGAGGGTTGCCAGCGGAAAAATGCTTTTAAAATTAAAATAAATTCTTCCCAAGGCAGTCCCCGCTGCATGTAATCAATTGGAGATTAAAGGCAAGAGGATTGCTCTGAGCCTTCGCGGTGTAATTTTCTATTTTATAATTAAGCCTCTTTGTGTCATCGATCTGAAGTAGCTTAGAGGTTTAGTGGCGTGGATTACAATTTAGTGTAGGTAACCTACTTTGGCAAGGACAAGCGCGGTACAATGCGTAGAATCTTATGGATACTATGCTACTTTGAAAATCAAATGTTTATGCCAAGTTTGAATTGTGTTAATGCTAACTTGTATCTATCAATACGACATTGTATGGGACATGCATGTTGAGGATTTATGTGAATAGGCATGACCTCCAATATAACTTTAAAAAAAACTCTACAAGAACAAATCTTTTGAAATTAAAATGTTAGAGAGTTACATAAGTAAGCTCTCAGGTAAACCTACGTTAAATCAAAGAACCTATCGTATTCATTTCCACTTTGTGATTGAATACCGCTGTGAAACTACACCGTCAACGAAACAAAAAACAACCAATAAATAAAGCAAGAAAAATCAAACAAAAACTCTTTGACGACAAATAGAAAAAAAAATGCAAAGAAAACAGTTCCAATAAGTCTCAATAAAATAAAGGTTGCATTAGTCCCAGCTGCGGGAATAAATCGCGAGTTTACAGAAAAGAAGGCAATCTATTTGAGTGTGGCAACACAGGGCGTTCAGAAATCGAATGCGCTGTACCTTTGGGAAATTACGACTGGCAACCCGAAGGTTGTATCGCTGAGGAACCGTCATAGCTTGTTACTACAGAATAATGTATTAACTGGTAGTTTGATAGGATGCAATAATACTCCTTTGAGCTGGTCAATCGTTGGAAGGGAATAAAACATCGTTATTCGCTTTTAGAAATTCGAAAATTTGAAGCGTCTGCGTTTGGATATTAGAAACATAATTATGTTACCGATTCAAATAAGCTGAAATAATTAAATTGGGATAATTATTAATACGATTTAATTATTTAAATTACTTACCATGTAGATACATGCTTCAATAAATGCGTAACAATATAGAAAGTTAAGCAGCGGTTGAGAAGCGTGCTGTCAATCAACTTGCTGTCTTAAAGTTTTCTTCTACCAACGATTACTAAAGTTCATCCTTATTCTGCTTCCAGTACAAAATCCCAAAGAAAGAAGAGGTTGTAGAACAGCAGCAGGCCGAGCCTGACAACCCTCTGATGAGGAAGAAGAAGACTCCTGAGGAACTGGCGGCCGAGGCGGAGCTTGAAGACCAGGACGAGTTCACCAGTAAGTTCAACTTATTCTGAAGCTTTTGTTAGTGACAATCACTCCGCAAAATGCTCCAGCATCATCAGCAGCCTATAGCAGTCCAGTGCTGGACAACCGGCTCTTCACGAGTAATAGCAAAGCCGTTTAACTCGACCTTCAGCTACTCTTATCTCTCATTCAACCACCGTGCTAAAATCCTCGATTAACAGTTTGAAGGCGTCTTTCATTATATTGATGATCCACCATGACGACATGATGGGTGCAGTGGCTGAGCGATCGACTGCTGCGCTGCGTAGCGCGGATTCGATTCCGTCACGTAACAAATATTTGTATAGCCTACAGATAGTTGTTCCGGGTCTGGCTGTTTGTGTATGTGAGTTTATAGGTTTGTAAACGCACCCACGACACAAGAGTAATTCCTAGTGTGGGGCAACTTTAAAAAAAACCGGACAAATGCGAGTCGGACTCGCCCACCAAGGGTTCCGTACATATTTGTAGGTACATATCCAATCCATACTTCTATACTAATCCATACTTTAATCTTAATATTATAAATGCGATTTTTGCGACAGAAACGGCCGTATCTTTTCTTCACGTTAACATAGAGGGCTGATTTTATTACAGCATCAAGGGACCGCAGACTTGAGAATATGGTTTAATTAATTAGTTTAATTTAATTTCAACTCGACACCTCCACGCGTTCCCGAGATAAAGGGTCTTGACAGACAGACAGACCTACAACAAAGTGATCCTATAAGAGTTTCGTTTTTTCTTTTTGAGGTACGGAACCCTAAAAACTAAAGCAAATCTTACAAGGACTCTAATAGCCTATTCCAGTAGCAAGTTGCAATAACTACTTAACAAATATTAAAGTCAAAGTCAAAGCATTTATTTCAATTAAACCATTTACCGGCACTTTTGAATTGTCAAGGAGTCGGTCAGTTAGTCAGAGAGTTGAAGCTAGTTGCTCGTTCCAAAAAGTAGGTAGGTCTCTATGGAGAAGAACGAGCAAGAAACTCCACGGACACTCTTTTAAATCAAGTTTTTCACAAAGTACTGATTACATAATTCTTGTTGCTTCTTTATTTGAAAACTATGAAGGTAATCTAGCAATACAAAACAAACAAGAAGCAAGCAAATCACTTTTGTGCTGACAGGTAAAGGTTAGAAACAAATGCATTTAGCATAAGACAGTTTTCCATACTCAGTGTTCTGTTGTTACTTAAATGTTACTGAAATTGTATTTTTCACATTCCAGAACTGAAAAACACCATCGAAACGCAAGTGAATGAACTAAAGTCGCAGATCGAGAGCAAGTGCGTGATGCAGTGAGCGCCTCTCGACTATTGTAAAACTATCTGAATACATGATGTAGCTGAGCTAAGGTCATTGTTACGACGATGTTTCACAACCCCTGTATACACCCCACCACCCCCACACGACCCCCGAATAGCGAATAAAAAAACAACCAAAAAATAATAACAATTTCGTTCGGACGTATCAATCATTCGCGCTCAAAATTTTTGTAGGAGAGATTCGAATTCTAAATTTTTTCGGAACGTAGTTGGCTAGTGGCGCGTTGGTGCTTGATAATAAGCAATAATATTTTTATACATTCATAAAAAATTTTGGAAGGCAGCCCTCGATTCAACTGTGAAGCGCGTTTCAGAACGTATGGTCAAAAAGTCATGAACTACCGAGCGGCAGACGAAAGCAGTCGTGAAACAATCCGTTTTATATGTTGAAGCTTGTGATATATTGTTATTTAAGTGTAAAGTTGAAATAATATAAATACAACTAGATCGAAACGGTGTAATCTATTTAAAAACGGAAGAAATATATTATAAGACATTCTAGCACGCGTGTATACTCGACCATCGGTTACTCGACTATTCATCGCCTTCTCTCTCTATTTCGCACTTACATTGAAATAACAATGTATTCGGTCCCCAGGACTCCGGGAGTATTTGTTTCATCCAAATTCCGCGCTTGTCTGGCGTCCCGCCGGTCTCCGTGGTTCTAAGATTCGCTTGAGCTCTTCGACTTTTGCCTCTAAATCTTTTGCATGCGTGCTTATGCAGTGTTAATCTATGTGTCAATGTATTTCTTTTTAGGTGTACATACCTGTAATCGACCTAGCCTTAATATCCACATCGAATATAATAGGTAATTGTTATGGCGGCTGTCGTTGTCCAGTACTTTCTTGCATGTTTAATATAAGAGTCAATGTTCATTTAGTGTTTAATGTGTAAAATGTTGTAGATAAACAAGTAATTCGCGTTGTGTTACCGTTGCGCCGACGAGCGTTGTTCTAATCTAATGTTTTATCGATGTTTTACGCTTAGGTATTAAAGTTAAATAACACATTGTGGTGTGAGCAAATTATTCGAGCGATTACGCCATCTTGGATTGAAATAGGGATGGGAAATATTTGCCATCGATAGATCTTGTTATCTAGGTATTGATAGACATACTGGGACAGACATATTAGGTAAAAAACGTCATAATAGCAATACACTAAATGAGAACGTTGACACATACTGGCAGCTGGTCGATGAGGCAGGGCTGGGAGAGAGAGCATGGTGAAGGCATTTCGCGCTAATGGTTCGAACAATGTTGTCCACATAGTTATAAAGCTGCAAATGCAAAAGATTTGTTATCGTCAAAAGCTGTGATATATGAATATAATAAACTAAAGCGCGCAATGCGACGACCGCTCGCGCTCTTAGCTTCTTCAATCTTTCAATGTTCAATGTTCGACACGAAACTATCATTCTACCTTCTTGTAGATCCTTACCTATTCGGATTACAATCTCTTCAATCAGCACATCATGTATTTTATATTATATTTAAGTTTTATCTTCTTCACACGCGATGCATTTTGTTATAGTTTAGTAAGTTCTTGAAGTAGACTTATCTTATGTATAGATCTCATTGTGATAGTTGAAGTGGTACATAATATACTTGTTCGAAGTTGTAACAGATGTTTATGTCAAACACCCTTGTGCACTGTGTCCGTTTTATGATTATTGTATGACTTACACAAACTTAGTTATCTATAGGTTAATTTATTAATTTAAAGTTCGTAATATAATACAGTTAAGTACAACCGGAATAAGGACACTGACACCAATCTGAATAGTTTAAATCGATAGCGCGTTACTAACTAGTCGAGTTGTCCGACAGTTAGTCGATGTATCGATTCGCAACAAATCGCATCGCGTGTTAAACACTAAGATTATTTTAGATACTTCACTTACACCTTCAATGTTACTGCTTGCTTGTTTTACGTTAAGTTATACTGACGTCCTGTCAATTACACCTACCTTCTCTTCACATATACTATTCAATATACAAACATGTAAATAAAAAAGTAATAATTTCAGATTGTTTATTGAGAATGCTACTATTTTTCTGGAGTATAAGAATCGACTATTTTCGCACTGTACTGCACTCGATATATTTTCATAGCTTGTTTCATAGTTATCTTGTTTAGAGCACGCACCGCTGTATTGTAAGATGGGCATCACTCCTAAGGCCCCGTCCGGCCACGTCACTAATGTAAGTCATAAAGTATATAAATTTAAATTTTCACAATGTATGTGTGGTTAGACTAGGTAATAATTATATAAACATAGTTCTACCGTATGTGCATGGCAAATCTAGCTAAATGGTTGTATGTAGACATTCAATACAATAATAGTTGTTAAGTCTATTGGACCTGTCTGATGACCAAATTTCGATCGAATCTATCTTTCCTTACAATCCTCTTGCGTGTTAGAATACTAATCTATAACCTTTGTCTATATCTTCAATCTATCGTAGTTTAGTCTGCGTTCTACGTTGTTGACTCTCAAGTAGCTGATAGTTTAGATAAAACGTTATTTTGGTATAGAACGATCTGTATTCGGGATTGTGGACTAACTGTCACTAATTTAAAATGAACGGGACTTACAATCTTTGCGCTGTCAGCGGAGTGTCACGTTGACACTGACGTTTCGAAATGTCAGTGTCATTTGTGTTTACATCCTTGTCTGGCTCTATTTGAAATGTAACAACGTACAGATGATGTAAGTTCGAAGGTTTCCTGCGATAATTTGTGGTTTTCTTGCATGACCGTATTGAGAAGTGTGCTCTTGGCGTGTTGGTGTCGTTCTCTTCTAATTAGACTTGTTTTAAGCTGTTTGTTAAATATAATGTTAGATGCTTCTATTAATGTGTATATTTAAGCTTTCGATGTTCAGTGTATAGTTCATAGTTATAACGTTGCTTAACTGCGCCATTTCTAAAGGAATTTGGGTGATATCAAATGGTTGTTGAATTCTATTCTGTAGAACCGAACTAGTTTCTACGGACAGCGTTTTATTTTATAATTATTGTAATAATGACAAATGTAACACATCGATCTCTTCGCCCTACTTGTCTTTCATAATGTAATTAACTATTCACACAACAATATATGTTTCTTTTTTATAATATTATAGTGAATTTATAAAGAGGTTTATACAAGGTAGATGTGTAGTTTAGACATAAAGGAAATAAGTGTAAAATCAAAATTTTTGAAAAGAATTATAAATAATGATTTCCGTGAAAACCCGTAGTGTTAATTTTAAGGAATCCAAGAAGTCGCGACCAATTTTTTATATTTTTTTGCCACGAGAAAGATAAATTGATGAAACAGTTGGATATTTTCAAATCTTATGACTCTCATACTCAGGGTAATATACTATTTATAGTTATTTGTTCATAGTATGATTTAGATCGTTTAGGTATGAACTGTATGACTTTTTGGCCTACGAAGGCTTTACTAAACCTTTCTTCTAAACTTTTTCCTCTAAATGTACCCCTTTGACCCAAACGGTAGAACGTCTTGATATTTCACTGTTGTTCTTAAATCCTTAGAGGAGTTATGAAATGGTAGACTAAATAACATTTTATGACATAACTTGTTAAATTTATTAAATAAACTAGCCTATATTGATAATTGCACTAGGTATATGATAAGCGGCGTCACGTGATGGTGCATTTGTTCTCGACACGCGAACGCGATGGGATACACTGGACGAAGTAGGACGTGAGTGAGACAAGATAAGACTAATACAGTACAAATGCATCATTTACTACAAAGTTAGACAAAGACGGGGAGAAGACTCGGTAGGTCTATCATCTGAACTAAAATAATGTCATTAAAACGTTATTAGAAAGAGGAAAGAGACAAGAAAGAACGAGAGAGAACATTTATACAAACAACAGACATTTATTAAGAATCCTCCTTAATATACTAACTGTTACACTAACTCTTATTGTTAACCATTCAAATGATAACCCTACCGACATTCAAACATTTAAAAAACCTGTTCGTTACTTCCAAAGACAAGAACGTAATGAGGTCGGTGATTGCAATATAGCATAGACAATTAGAGACAACGACACTGTACCACACACTCAAGAGCTTTTACACTTAATGCCAGTATTAATTTAATGTTTTACATTCATTTCTAAACTCTCAGACGGCGCAGGAGTAACAAAGAACTGATTTTAAAGTGCCACAGACTATCAAATATTGCGCTAAAAATTTATTTTTCCTTCTCTGCGCTGTCTTTTCAATGTGATTCTTAATAGTTTTAAAACATATATGTTATTACACTGGAAGGAATTTGTCTCTGCCTCGTAATATCTGCCAATATTGTTGTAAACTAAAACTCGGCACATTCCTTCCAGTTTCTATTGTTTGTATATTATAGTTATTGGCCAACACACTAGTTCGTTAGCTTTTAATATTAGTGACATTATAGTGTTAAAATTGCAAGTTTACAGAATGTAAAAAAAAAATCAATGAAACCACTAAGTACTCATATATGAACTGGGTTCATATGTATGTTGTCTTGTTATATTTAAAGAAGAAAAAGTTAGTAGTTTACCCACAATTAAATTTAAACTTAGTGATTATGGATGAATAACGAAAAAGGTTATTGTTGAAAAATGTTTTTAGGTAATTAAAAAACGGATTGAGCTTCTGTGACACCTTGTTGTTAACAATAAGTTAGGTTTGTTTGCAGTAAGGCAGCTGTACAAGGCCGATTCTTTACATCTAAAGTCGAAAATCTTCGTCTGAAAGTTACTTCATTCGAGGCTGCCTCGACCCACTAACCGCCTCACTGAACATGACACAAGATATTGTAAGCTAAACCCACCAATACGTAGATGTTTAGTCTCGAACACATTTGAATCGG
This sequence comes from Charanyca ferruginea, assembly GCA_947361185.1. Lineage (NCBI taxonomy): Eukaryota > Metazoa > Arthropoda > Insecta > Lepidoptera > Noctuidae > Charanyca > Charanyca ferruginea. The sequence goes on along the minus strand of OX376078.1, from coordinate 22,374,707 downwards.
CCGTACAGGCTGACTGGCTATCTTCTGGCTATATACAAACTGCCGTAATAAACTCTTTTCTTATATAAATAAGGTTAGTTTTCCTTTCACGACTGTATCACTGTAGTACATAGGACGCTTGTTTGCTACCACTTCGTTCGCCATTACTGTTGCGGAGCATTGTTAATATTTATTTACAAGGTCCCTATTAGTTATTGTATAAAAGTTTAGAGGTAGCCATTTTCATATGTACGTTGAGTTTAATGTGAAAATGGTTTATCTAACATGTTGTTAAATAATAAATAAACTACATTGTACCACTATTTATTTGTTTTATTTAATCAACCTGTCTATATTCAACAGAAAAAACAAAGAAGAATCTAGTATGACTCATTGCGTAGCGAACGTGCTACGAGTCTACGAAAACGTAGCACGTGTAGCCTTGAGTCCATGATCGCATTAGCTACGTCGTAGCAGCGGATACAATAATAACATTATTATTATTGTAAAGTGCTAAAGAAACAAACTGCTAATTGAAAACTGGCTTAGAAAAGAAAGAATACATTATGGTATTACAAATGAAAAGTGAACATGCTGAATATCACTTTTGGGTACAATCAAATTTATATTTATTGCCCTTTGTTATTCAAAGGTTGCCGCTTTGGTTTGAGGTCACAAGTGCCACTACTAAACTTGGCACCAACGGAAAATCTAATAAATGCCACCCGACAGCATCAATTGGATTTTCGTTCTGAAAATTCTTAGGTGAAGATTCTTAAGTAAAGAAGTAACCGTTAGAGTGGTCGGGCCTTATTCTTCATCATCATGATCGTTCAGCACAAAGACGTCTATTGCTGGATATAATAGTGGCGTGCCTTCCATTAAACCCGAAAAGCCCGGCTTGCAATAAGGTAAAACTGATACCATGATAATAAGCATAATAATAATTGCGTTTTTTTGCGGAACGATGAATTTTGAAAAAACGTATAGTATTTGTATTGTTGAATCTATCGGGTTTGCCCTGACTTAGACCTCTACGTCACTGATATGAGTATATATCCAGCAATAGACGTGTTTGTGCTGAAGCATACGTGCTAAACGTTTTTTTTTTATTTCAATAACACCGGTCAACAAAAAAAAAATGCGCATGGGTTTTACTTAATTTATTCAGATTTTAGAAGCACATCATATGTGAATTATCGTCATCTAGCCGAGGACCTGTCTGAAGTCAAGTTTCTCTTATTAACCCCCAAATATGACGTCAAGCTTTTGGGGATAAGAACTTTAGTGTAGGATTTTATAATAGCGTTCTGGCTTCACCTTTGTCGGATGAAGCTAGGGCCCTTTTTAATATTATCATTATAGGTATAAGGTTGCGGGTAGACTAATAAATTTTTGTTTTTTAGGTTAATTTTGTATGCATTCATCGGGATGACGTTTTCTACACAGAAAAAATCCCGCAAACAAATAAAGATTTACAAAAAAAAAACCCCCAAATATAGTCTCCCATTATGCTTTCAGTATTTTGGCAAAAAAGCCAAAAAAACATTTTTTTTCGATTTGTAATCACATTTTCGTTTGTATGTTGTATAATATTTTGTTTGTTTATTATACAAAAGAAAATGTGATCACAAATCGAAAAAAATTGCTTTTTTGGTTGGTCATCTAGCCGAGGACCTATCTGAAGTCAAGTGGTCAGAGGCAGCGAAAGAAGCACGTAAAGCCCTAGCTGTCATTCGTAGATCTTTGACAGTCGTTATAGGTTGTCAGAAGCTGTAAAATCTGACAGACAGTCTTACCAAGGCCTTTCGACTTTTCCAGCAACTTAGTTGTAGAGGTCAGATGGGCAGTCGTTCCATGTAAAACATTGGTATTTATAAGATTAGACATTTACAAAAACCTTTATTACAGTCCGTTCAACTGATTTTGACTCATATTGCGTTGGTAGCATGACAAATGGCAACTGCAGTAAACAGTTGTTATTGTAACCACTTTTTTGCCTCTAATGTCATCCTTAAGCCTACCGAATAGAAGTCATAATCGGTTGAAGGGACTGTAAAAAAGGTTTGTGTTTATGTCTAATCTTATTATGAACAGGGTATAGCTGTATCTGGTTGGTCTAGAAACCGACCCCAACGTAGTGGGGATTTTTTTTCATGGTAGTAGTTTAAAAAAATATGAACCAAATTCTGGCAAAATTATTGTTGCTGACTCTGCTGGTGTTATGTTATTGATACTACAATTTAAGCTATCTGCTCACCCGTTAGTTAAAAACATAGCCCTTCTCGACAGTCGGTAAAAAGAAAACACTCTTGACAATATTAGAATATATTTTACCTAACCTATTCACTGTACATTAATCTAACAAGTTGATGGTGTCCCATACTCTATTCAAGTTTTGGTTTAAATCTTCTAAAACATTCAGCATAGTCTTCATTGTAGTCTTAATCATGCCATGATTTGGGTCTTTGACTCTAATGGTGGCACTATCGTCTGATAACTCAGTCTTTAAAACTATTCCTTCTGTAGAATCAGTGTCAGTATGTTCTTCAGTAAGATCTCCAAATTCTTTGTTTAATTTCGATAACATCTTCCAAAGTTTGGCTTTGTTTTTACGACTGAAGTGTATATCATTTTCAGCGGATATTTCTTCAATTTCATTATCAACGCTTCTTCTTTTTCTTACTACTGCTTCTAAAGTGTTTGATGCTTCGGCAGATAATTTCTGGATGTCTTGATTTCTTTTGGTATTTATATCTTGCATATCTAAATTTCTTTTAGAAAAGTCTTTTTCATTTTTGCTTTTTCTAAAACCCTTTTTTAGGAAATCGTCATTATCTTCTGAAATCTTTTTGATGTTTTTAGGTTTTCTGTGAATTCTTCCAAGAAATTGACTGTCCGCTTTCAATGAGTTTAACGATCGTAGTTTCGAGTTCTTCGAATGTCTCTTGCTTACTCTATTGAGGTTTAGTTTTGATAAGCTTGGTCGAAGATTTTTCAGATCATTTACTCTTTGTCTTGCTTTTTCTAACAAATCATCAATAAGCCTTCTTGTGTTTAAGTCACGACCTTCAAACCGATATCCTCTATCGGCTCTATGCCTGAATCCTTGTTTTCGAAATTTACTGTTTCCAAAAATATCAGAATCTTCCCTTTTAAATCTGTTCTTACCTAAGTTTCTTTTGAATGCATTTTGTATCTTTTCCAAATCTTTATTCATATCACTGATTCTGCTTTTCAAAGCATGATTATCGGGTACAAAAGTATCGGTGTCCTCAAAATCGTAAGAAAGATCAGCTATGTGTGTGTAGTCTTCAAAATCATCATTGATAGATCTTTTGGCTCTAAAAAAATCATTGCTGTCGGTCTCTGCTTTAACGAACGTTTTACTTTCATTGTCTACTTTGTGGCAAGCATCAATCTTCGTGTTGGCAAGAACCCAGAAGCCGAAGGACTTAGCTGGCAGGTTGGTGAGCAGTGTCTTGTATGGACGGACACGTTTCACTACAGGTTTCAAGTCACCTTCGTAGTACATCGGACGCCCGTTCGCTACAATATTTCTGTAATTAAGAATTAAAATATTAATCGTTTGTAGGTTACGATGAAAGATAATCGTATTAATTAATTTGAGTTAATCTTTTAACCTTACAAGAAGGACTTGTTAATAACCTAGTTCACATAAACCTTACCCATTATGATCTTTTCCAAGTATGAACTGCAAAATGTCACCACCCTCTTCTCTTTTAGACAGTTTGATTGAGAACCTAGCAGGTTCGTCATTCATGTTCGCTCCAAACAGAGTAACAGCTCCGGGCACTTGCTTGTGATGCAGTGATGTACAGTGTGCAAACAGAATCGCCTGTTCTGGATCCATTGTTACGTTTAACACTCGTTCACCGACCAAGTTTTTAAATAGGAGCGCCATGTAGAAGCTCTGAAATATTAAATTAATAAAAGTTAACGGTGACACAGACAGCCGAAATCGGCGACTTGACTATATAGAGATATGGCTTAAAAACTGCGACACATTACAGCGTTGATTGCGCAGTTGGCACAATGGCTGAGCTATTGGTTGCGTGTCCCGGGTTCAATAAATTCCCCACGGGATAAATATTCGTATGGCCTGCAGGTAGCCATACAAATATTTGCCGGGTCTAGCTGATTGTATATGTATGTATTAAGGCCAGGGTTTGATCCCTAGGTTGCACAATTACAATATATTTCTAGGAAAGTCGCAGTTAGCTGCAGCAGCCAGAGTCTAAAGTTCCAATTAATAAGAATAGGTGCGCCAACTATAACAAGGGATTTAATCTTAATTGGCTAATGTCATGAGTGAATACATAATACACCTATCGCCTACTCCTTTGGGGAATCTCTGATTTACAGCCACCACGTTTCGCTACGTTACTTAGAGTAACTCACCAACGTCGGTTCATACATCTCCTCTTCCTCTAATTCCCGATAATGTACAGCGAAGCCGTTCTGAGCCGAGTACCCCAGACTGGTCAGCCAATCAGCAGCCCTCTCCAGGTCATTGTATCGCTTTTGATTGGTCTCCGTCAGCCAGAGAGGAGTCTGAGTGCGGGACAGGAGTCGCAGGAGCTTCGAACGATCATGCTCTGACATGCGTTCCAATTCGTGATATGAGGAGTTACTGAAAAATGTTAAAGGATATTATCAACAGTATTATTCAAATTGTACAAGAGTTTAACCCTTAACAATAATGTAAAAGATAGCTAAATGTAAAAACTAAAATTAAAAATTAAAAAAAAACCCCAACGCAAAGCAGAAGCGATTATGTAAAAAGTCAAAAATAATACCTTTTGTTGAGCCATTTCAACGAACAAACATTTGATGGCTCAACAAAAGGTATTATTTTTGACTTTTTACATAATCGCTTTTGTTTTGCGTTGGGGGTCTTTTTACATTTTTAATTTAATTTTTATTTTAATTTTTTTGAACGTAATTTAGTTTGGTTTTATATAAGAGTTTACAAAAATAATTTACAAGTTTTTAGTTTTCATTTCGTTACTCATTCTTCATTCCCTTGCAATATAGTACCTATACATTATTCTACTAGTCTAGGCCTTTCATTTGATACCCATATATTGAGGGAGTTGTGAAAATAGAATGTAATTCACCATTTTGTGGTTGCGGCCATCTTGGATTTAAAATTTGTCATAGTGTATAGTATTCTACTAGTCAAGCCCTTTCATTTGATACCCATAATGAGGGAGTTGTAAAAATATGTGATCCGCCATTTTTTGGCGGCGGCCATCTTGAACCAATTTTCATCAAACATAGCTAAGCTAATTCCGACTAATTCACCTTTCAAATTAAAAAAACAAAATCAAATCGGTTTATCCGTTCGGGAACTACGATGCCACAGACATACACACACACACACACAGATACGTCAAACTTATAACAGCCCGTCGTTTTTGCGTCGGGGGTTAATAAAATACTGATTAAAACGAATCCAAATACGATATATCTGCTACTAAGTACTAGTGTGCTGTATAATCTGGCTGCAGCATAAGACCAAGAATTGTATAATCTTGCATAGTTTTATAGCAAACATGGGTGTTTCAATGGGTGGTCAGTGTGGTCACCTATAATAATATGTTTGAAAGCAAAGTAAACATCCGGTATGCGTCTAAGATCCCTACCGCAGCTAACAAAAGAGCTGATAACTTTAAAACTGCTGAACCGATTTTGATGAAACATGTCTAAGAACCATCGCTAGAGAATCTGCTTTCAAATAAAAAAAAACCGCTTTCAAATCGGTTCACCCGTTAAAGAGCTACAGTGCCACAGACAGACACACAGACACACAGACACGTCAAACTTATAACACCCCTCTTTTTCGTCGGGGGTTAAAAATAGGGAAGTTTCTTAAAATCAAATTAGGCGTCCTTGTCGCTCATTACGTATGGTACTGTATTGGGAGTATTTGGGAAGGGTGAATTAAAATTTTTCCACTGCACAATTTAAAGTAAGTACCTATCTACTGACACAATGCGTAAGGGAATACTAATGATAAAGGAATGTTGTGTATGCCCATTTTTTACAAACCACAACTAGACAATATTTAGCCCTTACTGTCCCACTGCCGGGTAAAGGCCTCCTTCCATTCAAGCCATGCAAGTCGTGGATAATTATTAGTACAATAATAATTAAATGGCCACAAACCCATTCAGGAGCAACGCATCCATCATATCATTGGACAGAGACATATAGTCCTTGAAGTCACTCTTGGACTCAGCATGAAGGCACTTGGTGACGTCACCACCCACCACCTTCCATTCTGCCGTCCGTCCAGGAGGGAAGGTCTCGATGATCACGCGCAGTGTCTCCAGGTCATTCAAGTACTCTTCTATAGACTGGTTTGTACATTCTGGTGGTTGAAATCGGTATTATATAAACTTTAGAACGTAATTCTATTGGAAGAAAAATCTAATAGTAGTATCGTTGGTACTGCTTGTAGAGCAAATGTCTGTTTCTCTGACTCTGGAGAAAGAGTAGACTAAGGTCTCGCTCTTGGCTCTCATTGTGAGAACAAAAAACCATCAGTTCTCGTAAGAACGTGATGGCTTAACAATCTCACGCGGTACCAAGACACAAATGTGACGTGTTCAAAAAATTATACGTAAGTACTTACCATAACCAAGCTCCCAGAAAATATCACCAACTTTGACCTTCTCAGCAACCGTCAGTATATTCAGGGCAGTATTAGGATCCCACATGCCAGAAACAGTCCTCTCCTCATTGTTCAACGCGAAGACCAGGTCAAAACCGGTGGACTTGGCCCACTGGACGAACATCTTCCATTGGCGATGAGATACCGCTAAGTTCCTCGAGTGGTGATTCATGAGAACTTTTCTTGGAGCATCAGAGTCTAAGGCCGTGATGTCGAAGTCTTGTCTGTAGTCGGGGAAATCGACGTCGTTGATGGAGATAGTCGTGTTGTGGAAAGTCATGTGTGCGGTGGATGGGCCAGCTATGCGAAGGTATGCTGGCGTGAGGGATGAGGCCATGCAGCCACATTCTTTGCTGGAAAATAAAATATACATGTTTTAAAGGCATATAATATGTGGAAGGTACGAGTACAACCGAGTGCTAGGTATTAACTCGTAGGTGGCTATTGTTATACAATTACCCCTCCACAAATTTTATTTTTTATTTTTTTTATTTTAAAGAAGGCTTACAGACTAACAGACCAATAAATTAAAGAATATAATTACAAGCCTCCACACATAGAAACAATTCGGAAAGTACCTACTATTTTATCAAGAAGTTGACCATACTTATTAATCAAGCGTCACAACTTTATTGAATAAGCAGTATTCATAGCATATGCTTACATTTGTATAAAACGGTAAAAACAAGTGTTAATTTCAACTCACCTACTATACTTCTCGCTGCTCGAAAACAAATACTTGGGATCTATAGTGAAGCTCAAAAACCTGCTATCCACTACGTTCACATGTTGTTCCGTGCTTATCTTCACGCTATACGTATCGGCACTAGACAGAGATATAAACCTTAGCAGGATGAACAAAAACAAATGTGTTGTAGTGCCCATCGCGTCGACTACGCGAAATAAAATATTGAGCGGTACCAATGCAGTTATATGGACGACAATACAGGAAGAATTTGTGTTGCAGTCAAAGTTTTGTACCCAGAATATTCTAAGTAGGCAGTTTTATTATAATTATTTGAAAATAAGAACAAATGGCTGTGAAATTGACTATTTCAAGGGTATGTCCACCATCGCTAGCGGTGGTAATATAGTTAAAGTTTGTTAACATGAACCCTATAAAATATAGTAGGTATAGAGAAATATTATCTAAATAAACGTGACATGCATTTGTTCTAAAATTTTCCTAACTTTTATATTTTATTATGTTGACTGACTTACATCCATTCACCTACTTATTTAGCTACAATAATTATTTTTCGATAGATGAGATAAATGAATAACACTTAATGGAACAAAACTCATCATCTACCAAGTCCAAGGAGCCAAGTCCAACTGCCTATCTGAAATTCAGTTGCATTCCGTCAGATTAGAAAATCTTACGGGATGCAGCTGAATACTCAGGTAATTTCTGCCAAAAAGAGACTAGGTACCGCACCCAAAAATCAGGTAAACGGTGAGTATTCGTGAACAGTAAAAATATGGACGTTTCATCAAAAACCTGAATTCCCATTACACTCCGCCGCATAAAAATGCTGAGTCTCGTAGCAAGCGAAATTGTGGAGCGTGCATTTTACTTACCATACATAATAATTATAGCAAATATTACACAATCTTTTGTTTATTTTGTTGCAAACTATCACGTCTGAACATTCATTTCTTATGAATAATTTCGCGAAATTGCATTTCTTACGTGCGTAGCTCAGATTATCAAACAAAAGGCAGATAGATCGTACGGAACACTGCGAGTGAAGACACAAAAGCAAATACAAATTAAAAAATGAATACCTACAATTCGCTTCGCGCTGTAAGTACTAACACGAGTCAGTACAGCACGAAGCGAAGCATTGTTAAAAAAAAACGAATACTAATACAAATAAAATTTCCTATTGACTGAATTAATTGAATTTTCTATTGACATGAGTAACGAGTATCGTTATTATTATGTATAGATATTTTTAAATTATTTACTTATCACACTTCATATGATAAAATAATATACATTGGAAACCTTAGTTTTGTATAATTTAGCAGCATTATTTCAATTTTGTAAATGTGAATACCATGGAGACATTTACTAAGTATATTAATACCTATATGTTTGACAAAAATTAACATGGCGGTTAGGAGTATTGTCATGCTCGCTCAAATCCCACCCACACGCACAAAACGTTTTGGGAACACATTAATTGTGCGTACTGCTAAGGAGTGGAATTCCCTGCCTGAGTCTGTGTTTCCTGATAGCTACAACCCGGGAGTCTTTAAGTCAAGAGTGAATAGGTTACTTCTAGGCAAGCGTGCTCCATCTTAGACCGCATCATCGCTTCCCATCAGGTGAGATAGAGGTCAAACGTATGCCTATCAAATGATAAAAAAAAAAGGTGGCGCGTGTGTTGGATCATTCGGCTCCCTTCAAAATGGTTGAGCTGAATGGTGCTGATTCACGCGTCATGTTCGTGAACGGGCGCTGTCAGTAGAGATTGGTCAGCTCTTATCTGCCATGGACTTTATCTTGCTTCTTTTTTGTGTTTTGTATTGTTAGATTACCTTCATAGTTTTCACATACAGAAGCAACAAGAATCATGTAACCAGACTTTGTAAAAAATTGATTTAAAAGAGTGTCCGTGGAGTTTCTTGCTCGTTCTTCTCCATAGAGACCTACCTACGTTTTGGAACGAGCAACTAGCTTCAACTCTCTGGCTAACTAACCGACTCCTTGACAATTCAAAAGTGCCTGGTTTAATTAAAATTAATGCTTTGACTTTGACTTTGAAAAATTCAAAAGCGAATACAATCACGAGATTGTAGGTATTCGTTATTGAATTTGTATTTGCTTTTGTGGCTTCACTCGCAGTGTTGCGCACAGTCTATCTGCCTTTTGTTTGATAATCTGTGGTGCGTAGGTAGGATTTTGGATTAGGTAGGTACACTTTGAGTGCCTCTGCACCCAACTAGGTACTAGAATAGATTGTGATTTGAGAATAATCTTTTACATGAATATGCGAATCATTTGGTAATTACTTAGGTAGGTACGATAAGAGCGGCGATCAAATTAATACCTATATAGCCTTTATACCTACGTATCATATTCGTACTAAGTAAATAGATAGGTAGGTATCTACTTACCATAGTCCAGAATAAATAGGTACATTTCCTAAAAGAGTTCATCATGACAACTAATAAAAATATAGGAAAGGAAGTAGGTAGTAGTAGGTAGGCACAGGTAATAATCAACCAACTTCAAAAAAAGAAGGAGTTTCTCAATTCGACACTAATCCATAATTTTTTTGTTCGCTGTATTGTCTCCGGATCCTCACCATCCATCAAATTGTCTATGTCTATTCTAAAAATAAGTTGTTTTTGTTCTAAATTAGGAAAGAAACCATAGAAGTCCGATAGGTTTCTCCAAAGAAAAGAAAATCTATTTGAACATCTTGATAGAGCAAACATATGATTCGGAATTTGCTGACCTCACGTCGCGCGTCGTAGGTAGCTACCTAGTGCTATGTAGGTGTAATTTCTTTTAATTAAGTAGGTACCTATAAAACAACAACGATAGGTAGGTATATGACATACCTAGCGTGGTGATAATAATAAGCGCAACGGAACTTTAATTGTTAGGCATTTCAATGATATTTACGTTTTTAAAAGATAACAATTTGATAAGCCAGTAGTACTTACTACAATGTTCTAATCGCATGTACTACCTAAGTACCTACGTACGTAGGTACTTGCTAATGACTAGGTGCCTACAGCTATAGAATTCAGCTATCATGGATATCAAAATTATTATGACGTAGTTAAATAAGTGGTAGGTAGGTACCTATACTATCAAAAATGGAAATCAGCTTATGTCCGGATTAAAAATACTTAGTTTCTGTGTGTTGTGTGACCGATTCGAATGGGAAAAACCAAGAAAACTCTTGAAACTCAATTAGGTATAACAAACGACCATTTGATATTTTTTAGTAGAACGGGCACAATTTAAAGGAACGTGTTTTCCGCTTAGGTTGCTAAGACGACTGACGTTCATCACTTGCGCCAAAAACTGAACTCGAGAGTTAGTTGATCTTTGGTTGGTTAGCATCTAGGAACTAATTGAGAAATAATAAGATAGGTAATTAACCCAAATTGGCACCAAATGGCCTAAAAAGAGATCATATTTTGATAGGGTGACCATGGTAATATAAAAATAGTTGACTACATACACTTGACATTTCTGACGTCACAACACAAGTCACAACAACTGTCAAGCGCTCATCAGTCATCACGCGATGACATTATGTCATTAGTCATCCGATATGTTTCTACTACTTAGCTGGAAATATTTTAGCGAAATACAAAGTTAACAAAGTTATCGATACAAACAACTAATATTACTGATAATCACTTTCACGTAACGCGTGATAGTGAATGTCGGACGCGCGTGCGATGGGAACAAGTGGAAAAATTTAGTGCGAAATTGTGATCCAATGTTTACTCCAGTGAGTGTTTTTATTAGTTAAAATGGATAATACCAGTGATAAGAAAGACGATACTAGTGCTCAAAAGAAAGAAGTGCTCTCAGGTTTACAGAAAATATGTTTAGTGTGTGGTGATAAGGCTCTAGGTTACAACTTTAACGCAATCTCATGCGAGAGTTGCAAGGCGTTCTTCAGACGGAACGCCTTAGCCAGCAAAGAGTTCAAATGTCCGTTCACGAACAACTGTGTGATCACTGTAGTGACTAGAAGGTTTTGTCAAAAATGTCGACTAGAAAAATGTCTCTCCATAGGCATGGTGAAAGAGTTTATAATGTCGGAAGAAGACAAGGCAGAAAAGAGGCGAAAAATAGAAGAAAACAGAGCTAGGAAACGGCAACGTGATCCTGACGACGCTGTTACAAGCTCCAAGAATGTCAAACGAGATGATGATGGTGATACGGGATTAATTTCATTACAAGACACTGTGATTCAGTATGATACTTTAAGTACCACTTGTAGCCCTAGCAGTACAGTCCAGTCTCCATTGTCAAATGAACTGGACACATCATTACAGTCTCCTCAATATGCCTACACGCCTGCTCCGCCTGTCACAAGTAATGATCAATATACTATGAAGATATACCCAATTGATGAAAAGTCAGTTATTAATAGAGCAATTTATGAGCAACGAATGATGGAATCGTATATGTATGAGAACAGTGACAGCAATATGTACGGAGAAACACCAAAACAAAATAGTATAAGGTTCGTATAATTTGTTGTTACTAATCATTTGAAAGTCTAACCTAATCTACCCTAAGTATAGCGAATAACTTAACATTGACTACCCATTCATGTGAGGTAAAATTCATGGCAATTGTTTAACTATTACATGTCTCTGCTTCTTGACAACATAATACTCATGTTTATCTGTTCACAAAATAATGGGCTATAGAGAGGGGTAAGCATAATGTTGTGCAATTAAATTTCTGTAGACATCCATCCAATATAAGACCAGTATGTCTATTCTGTTACCATCTCCTTTGGTGAACACCTAGGTGAAGTGTGCTGTCATCCGTTCGTCTGCTTTGTCAATCCCTAGCATCGGGACAAATGACAGCTCGCTTCACCGAGGGAGATTGTAACAGAATAGCACTGCAGCAGTGCTATGCTGTTTAAATCCCCCTCTTCGAATTCAGGTGAAATGAGCTTGAGGTGAGTTGTCAGTCCAGCCAGAGACAGACGACAACTCATTCCACCTACATTCACCAAGGGAAAATTTTACAAAATTGAACGGCTTATTTACTATAACTTGTCAGATGTGGTGGTCTCATTGAATCTTAATAGGCGCTCATCTGACTTTATAAGTATCACAGCTGATCGGGAGCCTAACCGCTTAACTGAGACCTTTCCTAAAGTAGCTATGCAGTAAGGTAGGGGTGACAGTTGTCACAAGTTGATGTACCAATGAGCTCTCGCATCCGTCACATTGACACACCCCTCCCGCACTGTACAGCTACTTCAGGAATGGTTTCAGTTAAGCGGTTGGGCTATAATTTCATTCTGCAAATTGGGCCATGATGTCAACATTAATCTTATTAAAAGGCTTATTACACTATACAATTTGTAGAAAATCTATTTAGAAAATCGGCAGGTGTAATCGCAGTTAGAACAGATTGGATATGATTTAGTGTAAATTGGTTTTTTACTAAATTGAATTCTAAATTGGTCCAGTTTAGAATTCAATTTATTGTAGTGTGATCACTAGCTAACAACTTTGGTTCCTAAATAGATTTTCTACAAATTGTATAGTGTAATAAGCCTTTAAATGTTTTTAAACTAAAGTCTAGTTACTAATTACGCCTTTTAAATTATAGTGCCCGAACAATGACTACAATTATTTATCAGTTTTAGGTTGTAACATGTTTTTTCCTGCATGCAATATGTATTATAAAATATGGTATTATACAATATTAGGTGTAACTTGAATGAATACTCATTGTCTTGTGAATAATGAAATTTTGCTACTACTGAAGTTAAACTAGCTACAAAATGCCATTATTCATATAGTTACCTACAGTTACATTATTCATCAGTATAGGTCAAGGTCAATAATTAACAATTATTGTAAATGCTAATACTGATGATATTGATGCTTGACTGAGATTCAGTTGAATTAAATACAATAATATTTTTTATAAAAAAACACAAAGTATTTACTTAATCCATTACATTAACAATCTCAAACTTATTTTAATACATCCGTCAGCAGCTCAAAATGGAAGAGAGAGAATTTTGAAAAAGTCATGTTTTTGTGAGAGGTTTTAAATTCCCCCATACTCATACATGAGATGCTGGCCTCTTATACCTTTTAGTAAAAGACATCATCCCTGACCACCTTTGGCAACACCAACACTCATTACGCATCAAAACATACTCAAACATATCCACATACAAAACATCTCTCCCTAGCATAGAAACCCCAATATAATGATTGTAATTGACAGATCAATATTGACAAATAGTGACAAGACATCGCACAAGGAGGCACGGCCACAGCACGTGTGTGAAGAGATCCCGTCTACCAGCAACAACCCGGACATCAACAAGGCGAGGGATATACTGCAGGATGTTGAGAGGTGAGATGACTATTACAAATACAGCTTTAGAATTAATAGGTAAGGTCCACATTATACAATTTTTTTTTACTGTAACAATTTGTAGTCCACTAAAAAAATGAAATGAAAAGAATGCTGATTAAGGGTGTTACTACACCAATCGATCGATCATCGATTGATGCCATCGGTCGACATCGATCGACGTTGATCGATTAATGTGGTAGCTTTGGCTGATCGACGGATACCGTTCTACTAACTAATCGATCGATTACCGGTTGATGGCATCGGTCGACGTTGATCGATTAACTCCGTCTATAATCCATCACTAATAATAATCAAGCAGCTCGATCGACGTCAACTAATCCATTCTACCATCGATCGATCGTCGATCGATAATCGATCGATTGGTCTAGTAGAAACTATCGATATACGTCGACTAGTCCATTCTACCATCGATCGATATCGACGATCGATCAATTGGTCTGGTAACACCCTTAAGCTTGAGCAATTTCTGTATAAGAACAGGCCTTTACGCTATAGTGATACAATAATAGGCTAGTATTATATGCATGCCATTATCAACAAAAACTTAATAGCTTCTAACTAGACAAATAATATGATAAACAGTATCATAATATTTGTTAATAGTTAATTTTAATCTTTTTGACAATAGGGAAACAAATTTTTCTGAGGTTTGACATGCAGTCACAAGCATAAATATACCTATATACAGATTGCAAAATTCAAAAGCAATTTTCTTGTGAAATGACTATTTCAACTTATACATAAAACCTATTTTATACACTCGGCGTCACAAAAATCGCACCTTTTCGAAAATAAGTTTAAAACATGTCCCGCCAGTAACGAATACATTAAACCCAATTAATATTGGTATCAATTAAAAGTATGTTTAACGACCTTTAAATTAACAACAGTTAGAATTCCTAAACACAACAGATCTCATTAGCACGTAACGTTAAAAAAAATGTTGTCAAAATACGCATTACAACGGCCACTAATTGCACCTCCCTACAAGGGTATAAAACGGGCGACCCGGGTTAAATGTGGGTCATTCGCTATTCAACCTTTGAAGTGAACACACGTGAACAGCTACAGCAAGAAAAATACCCCAGAAGATGGATACCACTGCAGATGAAGCCGCTCAAGTCATTGCACTACTGCAATCAGGGATGCGGCAATGTGATGTTGCTCGGCAACTGAACTTGAGTCGTTTTGCCGTTCGACGAGTGTTCCAACGTTTCCAAGAGACTGGTGGCTATATCCGAAGACGTGGATCTGGAAGACAACGGTGCACATCCGAAAGAGACGATCGCTTCATTGTTTCGACGTCTTTACGTAATCGGTTCTCCAATGCTGTTGAGCTGCAACAACAACTGCGATCAGCTCGCAGAACTTCTGTAAGCGTCTCCACGATTAGAAGAAGAATGCGGGAGAAGAAAATTGCAGCTCATAGGGCTGCTGCAGGGCCCAAATTGACTGCACAGCATAGGAGAGACCGGTTGCAATTTGCCCGTGACCATGTGGATTGGACAATAGACCAATGGAGGGCTGTGCTCTTCTCGGATGAGACGAGGGTGTGTCTTTTCTGCAACGACAGGCGTCGAAGAGTGTATAGGAGGCAAGGGGAACGATTCGCACAAGCCTGTATTCAAGAGACAGTGGAATACGGGGGTGGCTCGTGCATGTTCTGGGGCGGCATGTCAATCGACGGTAAAACGAACCTTGTGTGTGTTTCTCGGACTGGAAGTGCTCGCGGGCAAGGGTCGCTGACTGCTGCTCGGTACATAACAGAGATCTTAGAGGAGCAGGTTGTCCCTTATGCGGGTTTTGTTGGCAGTGGGTTCACGTTAATGCACGATAACGCCCGTTGTCACACCGCTTTAATTGTAAGAGACTACCTGCAAGAAGTTGGCATCCCTGTTATGCGCTGGCCGGCGCGAAGTCCAGACCTGAACCCTATTGAGCACCTTTGGAATGAACTGAAACGGCGAGTACGGGCACGAAATCCTGCCCCTACCACTCTCCAAGACCTTCAAGATGCCGTCGTTGCAGAATGGGACAACATTCCACAAGAGACTGTTGTCACATTAATAAGGTCCATGAGAGAACGCATGGAAGCAGTCATCAGGGCTAGGGGGGGTAACACTAGGTTTTAAGTTAGTTTTAAGGACTTTGTTGTAATTTTTGCTGATAAAATAAAATTTAACTTTTTAATCATTTGCATTAGCTTGCTTTTTTTTATTCCCTGGTAAACAAAAAACCAAATCCATTGATTTATTCTGAAATTTAAATAAATTGCCTTTCCAATTATACCTTATAGTCATATGTATACCATTGATTAATAGGGTTAAAATGACTTTGAAGGGAATTCTTAAAGAGGTGCGATTTTTGTGACGCCGAGTGTAGTATGGTTGGGATCAAAAATACCCTATTTCTGTAGAGTGAGACCAACTGTTTACTTGTTTTTTCTCGTGACTGTACATAGAGCTATTGATCTAGCTTAATAGATGGGATATTTTTGTTCGTCCCCGTGGGATATTTAGAACTTATTCTGAAGTCTCAAAGACGAAGTCGCGGGCAGAAGTTAGATATACTAATAATATAGCTAATAATTGTGAATTATTCTGGTTTTGTTATTGTTAGCTTCTAATATTCTTATTACAAATCCAACAGGGCTAGTTTTTTTTTTTATTATTATTAAATTGCGTTTGACCGCAATTCACCTGATCACCTAGTATTGAGAATTTCCTCATAACAAATTCTACATTTGACGCCACAGTTGGCGCAGTGGCTGAGCGATCGGCTGTTGCGCTGCGTGTCGCGGGTTCGATGCCCGCACGAAACAGATATTTGTATGTTCCACAGATAGTTGTACCGGGTGTGGCTGTTTGTGTATGTCAGTTTAGATGTTTGTTAACGATACATAACGTACGATACAGGAGAGATTCCTAGTGAGGATAAATGACTTTTCTAAAAAAAAATACAACATTTTGAAATCTCAGCAAAGCTTTGATTTTCGCTTGTATTTTCTACTCCTGTAAAAAATACAAGCGAAAATTAATTTTCCTGTATTCAACTATACCTATTTTGTGCATAGTCTGGCACGCGCAATGATTTGTAATATTGATACATTTAGAAGGCCAAATTGCTCCAAATTATGATTCAAGGATGCACCTGTGGTAAAAGTGTTGATGTTTATATTTAACGTTATCTACGATAGGGGAACCTCGTTAAATACGCCTGATAGAACACCTGTGTGCTCTATTCGGTGACTCAGATTTAACAGACGCATTCTCAAACACAACTCGTTGTTTGGTAGTGGTACACATGGCTACACATCAAGCTATACATTTCCAGTATAAGCTGATCTCGCCTTGTATAGAATATCCATACAGTGAGAGGTCTGCTTAAACTAGAAATGTTAGCTTGATGTGTACCGTGCGTACCTAGAGCTTGCTGAGTTAAGCTCCTCCGAAAAAGAACTACAATCGGGCCCTTATTTAGTTAACTAGAAGATGCCCGCGACTTTGTTCGCGTGATCGTCTGTTATTAGGGGGTTTTTAATTTTTTTTTCACGGAACCCATTTTTTTTATAAAATAAAAGTAGCCTTGGTTGTTTCTTATAATATTAGCTAACTGCCAGTGAAAGACCCGTTTACTGAATTTGTTTCTCAAAAAAGTTTATTTTTGGCTTCATACAAACCTATACCCTGTTCACAATAAGATTAGACATAAACACAAACCTTTTTTACAGTCCCTTCAACCGATTTTGACTTCTATTCGGTAGGCTTAAGGATGACATTAGAGGCAAAAAAGTGGTTACAATAACAACTGTTTACTGCAGTTGCCATTTGTCATGCTACCAACGCAATATGAGTCAAAATCGGTTGAACGGACTGTAAAAAAGGTTTTTGTAAATGTCTAATCTTATTGTGAACAGGGTATAGATTTAAACCACAAGATACCCATGTGTTAAAAATATTTGGGAAATAATTTGTTATAACGCCGTAATCGCGTACGAGCGTGTGTATGGGAAAGATGACGGGTTGGGCGCTCTTAAGCAGTCGCCAGGCAGGCGGGCACACACTGACTGCTCGAGCAGTCAATCAATCAGTCAAACCAAATCAATCAAAAATGTTTATTTTCTAGAGTACACATTTGCAGTTTATAAGGGAAGATCTTACAGCCTCAAAGTCACAGTATTCTGCCTGCAAGCATGCAAATTATTAATGTTTAAATGTCATTATTAGATTATATTATTATTACATTACTATTTCATTATAATTACATTATTGTTTCATTATTATCACACATTATTATTAATACACACAAATTTCATTAATTGATTTACAATAAATTCATTAATTAATACTCCAAACAATTATTTTTATGTTCTAAAAATTCTTTTATGCTGTAGAAACACTTTTTTTGTAACCACTTTGACAATTTTGTTTTAAAATCATTAAAACAAAATTTATATTTATTAAATCAGTCTCTCCGCCTGCGCTCTTTATAAAATAAATAAATAAATAAATAAAAATCTTTATTTCAGACCATACAAGATCCATAAAAAAACACAATTAGAATTACAAATTAATAAAAAAAAAATACAAATAAAAGATTAAATTAAAATAAACAATAAAATTCATTGATCAATAATATCCAGAATAATTATTAAAATAAAACAATAAAATCCATTACTAAATTAACCCAAAAAAAAAATTATATTCCACGTCACGGGCGCCTCCCACCCGCACGTTTTTTATTTTGTTTGTTGGGCAGTTATCAATGGCAGCTTCAAGCGGTTGACTATAACTGCTCGAGCGGTCCGTACTGTATGTTGATCAATGCCTAACTGCTCGAGCAGTCCGTGTATGGCCAGCCTGAGTCGACTATCGTTTGAGTATTCGGCCGTTAATGACTCGGCTTGCAGGATTAGTTCTGATAGTTAACATGTGGTAGCACTGTCAAAGTGGCTCACAACTTTGTTGACAATCTTTGTTTAGATTACGAAATGTGAGTATGTAACAGAGAATACTCATCGCTTTGGTCATAAATTCTTAATTATGTACTAGTTTAATTCTATATTTTCACTTCTTCGTCTATATTTTTACTTTTGTTAGGGTTATAGGTTACTAAGACTCCACAGTCCGTCTGTCTGGCTGTCTGTCACCAGGCTGTATCTCATGAATCGTGATAGCTAGACAGTTGAAATTTTCACAGATGATGTATTTCTGTTGCCGCTAACAACAAATACTAAAAACAGAATAAAATAAATATTTAAGCTCCCATACAACAAACAAACTGATAGGCGAAGATATACATACATACACCCACATTGTTATAGTTACTTATGTTATTAATTAATCAATCAAATAAAAAATAAAATCACAAAATTCTAAAATCAAAATTAACTAGAAATATTACAGAATTCATAAATAACAAATTCAATCAAAAAATAAAACACATAAAATCAAAAAAAAAATAACAAAAAAGACAACCGCCTTCAAAAAGTAAAAAATAACTTTCAATTCGCAAGTGCGGCTTTGGTTTTGCGTGTTGTTTTGTATTGCCACCGACTTGCGAATTGAAAGTTATTTTTTACTTCTTAAAGGCGGTTGTCTTTTTTGTTAATAAAAAATTTTTTCGCTTTTTAGTGCCTACTTCTCATCATAGAAATTAATTACGAAACGGTGACACCAAAAAATAACTGTCATCCCTTAATTTTCAACCCTTAGGGGTAGAATATTTTCTTGAAACTTTTATGGGACCAAATTTAAGGTATACACTATCAATTAAAAAAAGAATCATCGAAATCGGACTACACTGAAAAAAGTTATGCGTGGTCAAATATAAAAATAAATATTAAAAAAATAAAAAAGTGTTCATAAAATGAAAACTACTGGGCCAAACAATGTTAAATTTTTATGGGACCAAATGGCAACTATTCCGCATCAAACTAAAAAAGAATCACGTAAATCGGATCATAAATCTCAAAGTAATCGATGTACATACATAAAAAAAAAACAACCGAATTGAGAACCTCCTTTTTGAAGTCGGTTAAAAATATAAAATTAAACAAAATAATCATTAACATAAATAATTGGAAATTTGGAATACAATTAAAGTGCCACTCCGGAAATCTAAGAACCTTGTATTGTTTGGCGGCGCCGCACCCGCGCCATTGGCCCCCAAACTACTCATTCATGTCCTTCAAAAATGAATATTGAATTAGCAATTTGAATAATATTTTTTGTCAACGTGAACTAATTAGTTTCTTAGTTTTATCAAGTCTTTGTTTCCAAATATTAGCTCATACCGACTTAGTATCAGCCGAAATGACAATGCTCATTCAGCGTGACGTATGTGCTCCAAACCGTGGTAGTGAGTGCAAAATGATATACAGATAACACATACTCAATAATCTCCTTATCAGGAGACCTTGTCGGGCTAGTAACAGCCATTGTCGGGAGACTCTCCTTTGAGCTGTCTGGTCTGTACATTGTGCAGAGCCCGGCAGTAAACATGTATCATGACACTTCACCACGAAAATTCCTAAACTCGACGTCTCTCCAACAGTCAACGTTTTTTGGAAAAACATTTTAGTACAATCAGTTACCCAATCAATATACGAGAAATAAACTATAAAACGAATGGGGTATTACACCCATTTTTGAAAAGTGTCTCAATGAAATTCTGTAGTGCTAATATGCCACCAAAAAAAAAACACAAAAATTTTATTCAATCGATAAGTGCCATAAAAATGCATCTAAATTTTAAATTTTCAAATTTCGCTCGTAGTTTGACGAAAGCGCCTCTTACGAGACGCCATATTGCTCAGCGTAAATGACGTCAGTTCGTTTAGTATCAAATGAGCTCTTATTAAATATGATAATTGTATATCATTTAAAAATAATTAAAAGTATATTTTGTAATAGGTGTAATAATGAAAAAATTACGTTGGTTACGAAAATAATAAAAGTACAAAGCCTATATTACGCCAATGGGTTGATTGACAGTTGACAATTTTTTGTTTACACAGTCGTACGGCGTAATAACATGGCCGCTACTATTTCACGGTGTTTTATAACAGATTAAAAATACTGAAAACTTTGAATTGAATTTGAAAAATTTGTTTTGTTATTTTATGAACTAAAACTTACATTTTCCGACTGCTTTATGTCTAAACTGTCTCAATAACATATTTATAGATTGTTTTTCGTATAGGACAAAATACCCTATTCACAGCATTTTATAATTCTTTTATATTTTTTTTACTCTGCTTAAATGGTAGAAAAATATAAAAGAATTATAAAATGACATCGTTTCTTTTGTTAGAAATTATCTACCATTTATTTATGCTAAGGTGGGTGGGTCAGTTAATTGGGGTAACTGACTGTACTCACCATGAGTGATCAACACAGTAGTTATCTTATGTTCGAGCCAGGGATCGAACCTAGAAGCTTACGCTCAGAGTCAGGACTTCAGAAGTCACGTTGAGACTACAGTAACGTGCAAAGTGATGTTAGTATCTTTAAGTGTTAGCGGCATTAT
The DNA here is from genome assembly GCA_947361185.1 of Charanyca ferruginea. Classification (NCBI taxonomy): domain Eukaryota; kingdom Metazoa; phylum Arthropoda; class Insecta; order Lepidoptera; family Noctuidae; genus Charanyca; species Charanyca ferruginea. Next base: position 22,353,372 of record OX376078.1, on the reverse strand, counting down.
CTAAAATTCTATTCTCTAAAACTTGTCTACCTATTTGTTATTAAAATTAATATGAAACATGTATTGACATCTATATCTATACTAATATTATAAAGCTGAAGAGTTTGTTTGTTTGGTTGAACGCGCTAATCTCAGGATCTACTGGCTCGATTTGAAAAAATCTTTTTGTGTTGGACAGTCCATTTATCGAGGAAGGCTATAGGGCCATGCGAAGCCGGGTCGGGTAGCTAGTAAATAATAACATTATATTATTTCATGTTTTCAGGATAGAACCGAACTCGATGGAGTCAATACTGTGTGAAGCGATCAAGTTAGAGTTCGAAGCTTACACGTCAGTCAATCCGTGCAGCGGGTCTTCTAGAGAATTGAATGAGGTGAGAAAAAACGGAGATGTGTGGACCACACATCTCCCTTCACCCTTTTTTAAAAGTGAACGTCAGCTGAATCAGTCAGTACGTCTACTCTCAATACTTTTTTTTTTCGTATCAGAAACTCGTTTATAGACGACCAGTTAACAAAGATTCTACCCTGACTCCAGCCACAATTTTTTTACTAATTTTCGCAACACTTAAGATTTCAATAAGAATAATTGGAACTATACCTATGTACAGACGCCAGCCCATTAAGCCATACCAAACTGTCAAATTTTCCCAATTGAATATGAACCTTACACCTTACCTTGACAGATTGTTGTAGCTTGATTGGCCACATTAAGCTACAACAATCTGTCAAACTTCTTTGATCGATTTTCAACTTTATTACAATACAGTAAGGTTCATATTCAATTGTGTACTACCAAAGGTTTAGTATACCTTCAAATTTAAAAGCCTGCAGTATATTCCAGCAATACATAGATACATGTCAAGTAATACAAAACCTACTGCTGTGACGATTCCGTTTGCCAAGTGAAAATATGGTAGTGTTTTCTTGTGCTAACGGTAGGGTAGATGGCACCACCTAAGAAGCAATTGACATACTTTTTATAAACAGTCAAAACGTAATTTCTCCCTAGATGTTGTATGGCAATTCATACTTATGACGTCACTTGTAGTTAATTATTTGCCAACTCAATTGAGTAGCTATTTATTGATTTCAAAGCAACTATAAATCTAATTTTACAGTTAATTAGCTGAGCGGGCAGACATTCTCCTGTCCCTATCTATCTACCCAACTACCTACCTATCTACCCTAACTATATATCCACCTACCTACCTATCCTATCCTACCCTACCCTACCCTACCCTACCTTTCTACCTATTTACCCTACTTACCTACCTTTTTTTTTTTGACCCCAACTTGACTGCAGCGCGACTTACCGGGTCCAATTGTGAATCTAAACCATTCTCGAATCCACTGGAACACACACAAAAAAAATCATCAAAATCGGCCTAGCCGTTAAGGAGGGGTTCACTTTCATACACACGCACAGAAGATTTTTATGTATAAAGATTGTCAATTAATCAGGTTATTAGGGCTACAATCATGTATATTTTTAGCGAATTTCTGCCTTGGAATTAATAGTTAATGATGTGATCCACCACATCAAGATACAACAGCATTTCCTTATAACCTTATGTAAACTGTGCGAACATATGAGTATATGTCTACTTACATATTTTATATTTATGTTTAATATTTGTATTTGTTTACCTAATAAACTGAACATAACGTTCAATTTATTAGGTAAACAAAAAAAAATTTTATCCCTTGGCGCCTGCGAAGTCAACGGGGCGGGGTAGAGAGCGCTTCCATCTTTTGAGTGCAAGCAAAAATGAACTTAGTGGTGGTCAGGCGAGTGTGACCACGATAGTACGTTCGAGGAGGTTGCTAGGGTGTGAGCGGGGGCTGTAGGCGGGCGCGGGGCAGGAAGAGCGGGCGACGCAAGCCTCGGGCCGATTCGGGTGTCGTCGTAAAATATTAGCCAAGCAGCGCACACGTACGTACAACCTCCTCGTACGCGACATTTTCGAAAATCATCTTTAATTTTGGTTTCTTCATTCTACACCTTACCTACTTTACGAAGCTCAAGAGAGATAACATGTAAATCTTGTGATTGCAGGTGGAACGCGCCAAACTGAACGAGTTGATAGTAGCCAACAAGGCGCTGAACGCTCCCATAGACGATGACATATCGCAGCTGGTGGGAGACACCGCGTCAGCGGGCTTTAAGGTAACTGAACTTGCTTACACACTGACGACTGAATCATCATTAAAATATCATAGTTTATGTAAAGAGTAAAAAAAAATCTGAACTAAAATAATAAAAATAATAATATGTGGGGACATTTTCACACACGGCCATCTGACACCAAACTAGGGAGACCCTGTACTATGGGTGTCAGACAGCTGATATACATACACAAATACATTTTTTTTTTGTAAATACATACATTATATAGATAAACAACACCCAGACACAAGGCAAACACAAGTGCTCATCACACAAATGTTTACCCTGGGCGGGAATCGAACCCGCAACACGCTGCGCAGCAGTCGATCGCTCAGCCACTGCGCCGACCGTGTCGTAATATAAAGAGAAACGATTTGATTGTTTGTTTGTAAACGATAAATTAAAAACTTATTTACCGTTTTTAAAAGAGCTTTCACCTGTAAAAAGTATCTGCAAGTAAAGCCCGTCACAGACGTAGCTATAATATATATTAATATAGGTACGTCAGACGTAGCTATAATCAAGGCATATTACGATCAGCTATAATATATATTTTTACTACGTCACCAAAATATGTGGACAGATATAGCAAGGCATATTAATATAAATTTCAAAAATGTGAAACAAACAACGATCGCAGACGTAATAAGGGCGAAAATATATTATTATATTATAGCTACCGTGTGTGGTGTGGTGGCTAGCTATAATATATATTATAGCTACGTATGTGACGGGCTTAACATGGTGTGCAGTAGCAAAGTGCTGTACTTAATTAAATAAAAAGCTATACAGGATGATAAAATAAACTATTTAAAGTAGAAAAAAGGCATGTAAAAAAAGCATCTTTAGCAAGAAATCATGCCAGACTTTTGTTGCAAGAAAATATTATACTGTCTATAAAATAATTTCTTTCCAAAACAGGAAGGCGGCGGTAAACACGACCCCCGCTTAATAACGATAGTGAACCTTACCGCTGTGGCAATAAGGCGGTTTATCAAGATGGCCAAGAAGATCAACTCTTTCAAGAATATGTGTGAAGAAGATCAGGTAAGCAGTAGTTACCAAGCGATTCCATGATACGGCATTAAATTTAGATATGTAATATTAGTGTAGACGATATTATAAATAAAATAAATCAAATAAAATTAATCATATCTATGGCTATTTCCCTTGATCAACGGCATCACGCGTGAAGGGCTGGACCAATTTCGCTAATTCATTTTTGTTGTGTTTGTTATTGTAAGGAGAAGAAGAATATGAAAGAAAATATTAAGAACGTTGCGCAGAACATTTAAAAAATTAAATAAAAAAAAATATACTTAGACGACGAATTTATTTCCTCAATTTTTGCGCGAATCCTCCAAAAGTAGGGTGGGTAGTGTAGGTAGGGTTGGTAAGGTAGGTAGTGTAGGTAGGGTAGATAGGATAGGAAGGGAAGGTATGGAAGGTCGTTAGGCAGGTAAGTACGTAGGGATAGGAGAACGTCTGTCGGGTCAGCTAGTAATTATATAATTCGTATATTAACAAAGGCATCAAAATATGTACATAGTTTTTTTCTTCAAGACAATCTTTTTATGTAAAAAAAAACTGTTCCTTTTTATTTTTTTGTCTTTTTTAAACTTTTTTTTAATAATCCTTAAGAACTAGCCTACGAAAACAATAATAATGAAAACAGAAAAAAATTCGTTGTGATTTAGAATTAATTCTTTCATAATTGCAACAGGTGGCGCTTCTCAAAGGAGGATGTATCGAGATGATGGTGCTAAGGAGTACCATGACGTACGACGGGCAGAGAAACCAGTGGAAGGTACACATTTACTATTACTATAATACCTATTAGATAAGATATATTATATTGAATAGCGTGTATTTTATAGACTTGTTTAATAAATTTGTATTTAGATATGTATTTTTTACCGTAGTTTCTCAAATTTTGATGAATTAGGTGTCCATCGATTTGTCGTTATAGTTCTGGTGACAGGCTACATTTTGACAATATGACAGATGTCTATTGGCTATTCGCGTTAAGAAAATAGTGATTCATCAGCGCAACTGAAGAGTGATCGGTAGTTGCGACTTAAGAGCGCCCAACCCGTCATATTTCCCATACAAACGCTCGTACGCGATTACGGCGTTATAACAAATTATTTTCTAAATATTTTTAACACACAGGTATCTTGTGGCTTAAATCTAGGTTTGTATGAAGCGAAAAATAAACTTTTTTGAGTAACAAATTCAGTAAACACGTCCGAAAATCAGCTTTTTTGCACAATTTTATCTGAACTTTGGCCGTTCATAATGCACTCATACATTGAAAAACTAAAAAAAACAGCGTCATAGAAACCTTGCACATGTAATGGAGATTCTAAATTACAAACATTATTACCAAAAACTTGTAAGGCTTCTTCAAAAACACGTATGTCCTGGAACAAGTTTTGTGAAATTTCCGCGCGCCAATTTTCCTGTGATGTTATCGCGTTCTCACTCACTCGTTTGATTTCGAGCTTTGCGTTGGTTGAAACAAAAAAAAAAGTAATCATGTTCGCGTTGAACTTCGTTCGATGGGGATGGGGGTGTCTTATGTTACACAGTCCGATATAAGTAGCGGAGGTTTGACCTTTACATTTTTCGCCCGACCGTCGTCGAGTTAAAAGGTCTCTTCCCCATCGATTAAAATACAACGATAGCATAATTTAAAAAAAAAATTGTTTTATTGTTCGATAACAAACGAGTGAGTGAGAACGCGATAACGTCGCTTGAAAATTGGCGCTCGGAAATTTCATAAAACTTCCAGGACATACGTGTTTTTGGAAAAGCCTTACAAGTTTTTGGTAAAGATGTTGTAATTTAGAATCCCCATTACATGGTGCAAAGTGTCGATGAAGCTGTTTTAGTAGTACCTAAGTGTAGATAAAAATTGTTCAAAAAGCTGATTTTCGGACGTGTTTAAAGAATTTGCTCTCAAAAATGTTTTTTTTTTTCGTTACATAAAAACCTAGATAAACCACAAGATACCCGTGTGTTAAAAATATTTGGAGGAAAATTTGTTATAATGCCGTAATCACGTATGAGCGTTTGTATGGGAACTATGACGGGATGGGCGCTCTTAATTGGTCAATCGAAGTCAGAGCATTTATTTCAATTAAACCATTTACAGGCACTTTTGAATTGTCAAAAAGTCAGTTAGGCAGAAAGTTAAAGCTAGTTGCTCGTTCCGAAACGTAGGGTAGGTCTTTATGGAGAAGAACGAGCAAGAAACTCCACGGACACTCTTTTCAATCAAGCTTTTACAAAATCCAAAAGATGTAAAGTGTCAATGTCAAAAGATTCACTATTTTCTTAACGCGAATGGACTGGGTGCATAGCTGTGGTCGCGACCGCCCTGATAGAGCCCGTTTATCACTACATATTATAAAACAAAGTCCCCCGCCTCGTCTGTCTGTCCCTATGTATGCTTGTGTGCCGCTATACGGTTGAAGTTCCACGGTCTCGAACCAAGCGCTTTGCTTCCACATTTATTGTGCGAACTGCCAGACTGTGGAATTCACTGCCCGCCTCTCTATTCCCCGATACATATAATCTGGGTATCTTCAAGGCACGAGTGAACCGGTTTATCCTAGGCAAGCGTGCTCTACCTTAGGCCGCATCTTCAGTCTTCACTTAAAATCAGGTGAGTTGCGGTCAAACGCAAGCCTTTAACAAAAAAAAAATAAAAAAGAATGTATGCTTAAATCTTAAGAGGATTGTGAGGTGCCGATACCCGGCGAGTGTAGATATTTCCAAAAATGCTATCTGTTTCATACCGCTGGCTCTGCCATTCTCCAGTTTAACAATACAAATACAATATGGCTGGAACATTTAGCGATCTTAATAATGAGTGCATTATGCAGAAAATAGCTCGAAAGCTTTCGTAAGCAAAATGGCTACCGTCAATCTTTAAAGTTGGCAACACTGCACCGCATCTGTACAGCCTATAATTATGTAATTTGTATTTAACCCCTGAAGTTCCTCAACGCTTCCGAATTCTTCACTCAATGACGTAAGCTCAAAATAAACTTACGTTCAATGTGGCTTGCCCGAGACACTGATAGATGAGTTAGTTAACAACATTTGGCAAAATACTAATAGATGTACCACGATTGGTACTTCACATGCCTACAATGATGTCATGGTCCAAATACTTGGTGTGAATAGTACCACTGCTGCTGCATTGACCTTATCTGTACTTAGAAAGGCGTGATTAGTTGAACGACCTTTACCAACGAAAATAAACATGATATATCACCTAAATGTAACTGTCTCCTCATTGTACACCTGTGTTGCTTAACCATTCGGTCCCAGCTCTGGCTAGTCAGTAACACAGTCGACGTTCCATCTTGTCGCAGATCCCGCACTGCCAGGAGCAGTTCGGCTCCATCCGCACCGACGTGCTGAAGCTGGCGAAGGGCAACATCTACCGCTCGCACGAGTCCTTCATCCGCTCCTTCGCGGCGCGCTGGCGCACGGACGAGCACGTGATCCTCATCATGTGCGCCATCCTGCTGTTCACGCCCGACAGGATGAAGGTGGTGCATCCCGATGTCATCAAGTTGGAGCAGGTTAGTTTACAACATCTACGGACGAGCACGTGATCCTCATCATGTGCGCCATCCTGCTGTTCACGCCCGACAGGATGAAGGTGGTGCATCCCGATGTCATCAAGTTGGAGCAGGTTAGTTTACAACATCTACGGACGAGCACGTGATCCTCATCATGTGCGCCATCCTGCTGTTCACGCCCGACAGGATGAAGGTGGTGCATCCCGATGTCATCAAGTTGGAGCAGGTTAGTTTACAACATCTACGGACGAGCACGTGATCCTCATCATGTGCGCCATCCTGCTGTTCACGCCCGACAGGATGAAGGTGGTGCATCCCGATGTCATCAAGTTGGAGCAGGTTAGTTTACAACATCTACGGACGAGCACGTGATCCTCATCATGTGCGCCATCCTGCTGTTCACGCCCGACAGGATGAAGGTGGTGCATCCCGATGTCATCAAGTTGGAGCAGGTTAGTTTACAACATCTACGGACGAGCACGTGATCCTCATCATGTGCGCCATCCTGCTGTTCACGCCCGACAGGATGAAGGTGGTGCATCCCGATGTCATCAAGTTGGAGCAGGTTAGTTTACAACATCTACGGACGAGCACGTGATCCTCATCATGTGCGCCATCCTGCTGTTCACGCCCGACAGGATGAAGGTGGTGCATCCCGATGTCATCAAGTTGGAGCAGGTTAGTTTACAACATCTACGGACGAGCACGTGATCCTCATCATGTGCGCCATCCTGCTGTTCACGCCCGACAGGATGAAGGTGGTGCATCCCGATGTCATCAAGTTGGAGCAGGTTAGTTTACAACATCTACGGACGAGCACGTGATCCTCATCATGTGCGCCATCCTGCTGTTCACGCCCGACAGGATGAAGGTGGTGCATCCCGATGTCATCAAGTTGGAGCAGGTTAGTTTACAACATCTACGGACGAGCACGTGATCCTCATCATGTGCGCCATCCTGCTGTTCACGCCCGACAGGATGAAGGTGGTGCATCCCGATGTCATCAAGTTGGAGCAGGTTAGTTTACAACATCTACGGACGAGCACGTGATCCTCATCATGTGCGCCATCCTGCTGTTCACGCCCGACAGGATGAAGGTGGTGCATCCCGATGTCATCAAGTTGGAGCAGGTTAGTTTACAACATCTACGGACGAGCACGTGATCCTCATCATGTGCGCCATCCTGCTGTTCACGCCCGACAGGATGAAGGTGGTGCATCCCGATGTCATCAAGTTGGAGCAGGTTAGTTTACAACATCTACGGACGAGCACGTGATCCTCATCATGTGCGCCATCCTGCTGTTCACGCCCGACAGGATGAAGGTGGTGCATCCCGATGTCATCAAGTTGGAGCAGGTTAGTTTACAACATCTACGGACGAGCACGTGATCCTCATCATGTGCGCCATCCTGCTGTTCACGCCCGACAGGATGAAGGTGGTGCATCCCGATGTCATCAAGTTGGAGCAGGTTAGTTTACAACATCTACGGACGAGCACGTGATCCTCATCATGTGCGCCATCCTGCTGTTCACGCCCGACAGGATGAAGGTGGTGCATCCCGATGTCATCAAGTTGGAGCAGGTTAGTTTACAACATCTACGGACGAGCACGTGATCCTCATCATGTGCGCCATCCTGCTGTTCACGCCCGACAGGATGAAGGTGGTGCATCCCGATGTCATCAAGTTGGAGCAGGTTAGTTTACAACATCTACGGACGAGCACGTGATCCTCATCATGTGCGCCATCCTGCTGTTCACGCCCGACAGGATGAAGGTGGTGCATCACGATGTCATCAAGTTGGAACAGGTTAGTTTACAACATCTACGGACGAGCACGTGATCCTCATCATGTGCGCCATCCTGCTGTTCACGCCCGACAGGATGAAGGTGGTGCATCCCGATGTCATCAAGTTGGAGCAGGTTAGTTTACAACATCTACGGACGAGCACGTGATCCTCATCATGTGCGCCATCCTGCTGTTCACGCCCGACAGGATGAAGGTGGTGCATCCCGATGTCATCAAGTTGGAACAGGTTAGTTTACAACATCTACGGACGAGCACGTGATCCTCATCATGTGCGCCATCCTGCTGTTCACGCCCGACAGGATGAAGGTGGTGCATCCCGATGTCATCAAGTTGGAACAGGTTAGCGTACACTGGGACAGAATAAAGACCAAGACACATGACATCATAGTTCATAAATATCTTAAACCCCGGCCAGACTGTTGTAAACAAGCCGTCCACATCGGTCTCCACCGGCGGTTTACAACAGTGTAAACACTTGTTTGCAACAAAATTCGTTTGACCTTCAACAACCTCTGTGGACGGACACGCGTTGTAAACTGCGCGTGGATACCGCCGTTGTAAACAAAGAGTCGACAACACACTGTGGTGGGAGCCTTGTTGTAAACCAGTGTGGACGCAAACACCAACCGTGGGCTCCACAAGCCTCCCACCAAGGTGACCCCTGTTGGAAGCTTGTTTATAACAGTCTGGCCCGGCCTTTAATGATAAAATAAGGAAAGGGGGGGGTGGAAAACACATTAAAAATGTTTTTTGTTTCGCTTCCATAATATGTTATATGCTACTTACTCCAAAAAAATCACGTAAACAAATAAAATTAATACTACAAACTAAATTGGGCATATGACTCTGTTAACCAATAATTAATTGTATGACAATTTAACGATACAACGCCCTGAAAATTAGATTAATTTTTAATTTACTGTAAAATTTGATTTTTAGTTGCTTTATAATTCTTTAAAGTTTAAAGAGATGCAACAAAAAATCAGAAACTTATATCAAATTTAAAAGTAAAGTCTATTAAGGTTTCTGGTTACTGTATTTGTAAATGTTTAAATAAAGTGTTGGTGTTTTTGGTGTTATTTGGTATAGATTACTAGCTGACACGGCAAACGTTGAATAGCCATAAAATTAAAAAAAAAATGCCTTCTCAGACCTACCAAACATACACAAAAAAAACATAAAAATCGGTCAAGCCGTGTCGGAAGAGTTTAATAACAAACACTGACATGAGATTTTTATATATTAGAAGATTTATCAGCTCGTAACAATACGTTAACCAAATTATATCCGAAAGTCGTGCAAATCGCAACATAAACAATCTTCACTCACTGAAAATATCAAGCTCCAATCCAAATATAAAACTTACCCATCTTATTTTCCTTCTCAGAACTCGTACTACTACCTCCTCCGCCGCTACCTCGAGAGCGTGTACCCAGGCTGCGAAGCGAAATCCACCTTCTTAAAGTTGATACAGAAAATTCTAGAACTTCGCAAGTTGGCTGAGGAAGTGACCGGCGTATACCTCGATGTCAACCCTATAGAACCTCTGCTGATGGAGATATTCGACCTCAAGCACCACGCCGCATGAGGGACAGGGTAACATAGCGTAATTAAGTATTTATTATAACTGGTACACGGATTAGTATTCAATGGAGTGTTAACTACTAGAAAGTTTTAAGTACGTATAGGGAAGTGAACGTTATCATTGTTCTATTGCGGGAAAGAGATGGAAAATATATCTATAACACTTTTCTATACGGCCCCTGTCTTGCCGTTATATTAGTTGTTTTTTCAAATAAACCTTACAATTTTGTTTTCGTCCCTTACATTGCTTTTCATCTCATAACTTACTATACAGGGCGGGGACGACGATACGACAAAAAATTAAAATACTGGTAATACTAGTTCATAAGAATATTTTAAAACTATGAAATAAATTCTAAAAAGGAAATTAAAAAAAATATTCAGATATTCTAAAGAGCATAAGAAATGTAACCAAAATAAAACACCATATGAAATATTGGTTTTCTAACTTTTGAGAAAAGCGGCAACTTGTGGCGTCATAATTTAATATAATTAATGCTCAATAAAACAATTACACAATTACAAAATCCTACCATGATCATTTTTGTGCCATTGCCATCTCCACCCTGTATATGTTACAGTCAAAACTACTTTTGACTGTCTTCAGTCAAAACCCTTATTAAGATAAAACGCGTTTGCGTTACAAAACCAAAAATACGGAACGCCCTAGTTTTATGGATCACTACAAAGTATTAAGGATAAAATTTAAACCGTTCAAAGACTGATTTTTGTAGTCAAAAGTAGTTTTGACTTTGACATATGCACTGAATTCTAAGCTGTGCTAATGCTGGGATAAATTAAGCCTTATGTTTAACGAACCTCCAGATATAGTAAATGATCGCCAACATTTAACCAAAGTATTGTAGAAATGTATGAGTTTGACTGTTAAAAGCGATTTGGTTGTACCATTCGGCGGCCGCTACCGCGGCACGCTTGCTCCGCTCGCTCGCCTCGTGTGTAGGTAGTTCTAACCTAACCTAACCATGTCGGAACCGCCCCAGGGGGGACTTAAGGGTCCTAAGATTTGGTGATCATTTACTATTTTTGGTGGGATATTTATTCCCATAAATTAACATTCCATTATTTACTTATCCGAGTCCATTCTTCGTTGTCCGTCTGTCACATCGGCCTAAATAGCTGTACCCATATTGATGTATGGAATATTTATACATAAGTCAAGCTGTCTGTTGAGATTTCTTTTATATTCCAATTTGATAAGATGTTTTAAAGCGTTAATCTTGTACAAGTGTTACACGACATATCAAAATGAATGAAATCAAATGCCAAATTAGTAATATTTGTGATATAAAAAACTAACAATTTGTAAGGCTAGGCTACATGTCCGATCTCTCACAATGTTTACAAGTGTATATAGTATGTATGTAGTCACAGCCTATAATTAATTATAAGTACAATAAGTATGCATTCGTCGTTTATCACAAGTAGATATGTATAGCTTTAGTATCATGTTTTACTGGGAGGACGTTCAAACTAGCAATATTACTACAGGTAATGTATTGGCGATTTATAAGTATGACAATCTAAGGCTAGGCTAATGCCTTGCTAAAAATTATTGAAACATGTTATATTATCTTCGTTACCGCACATCGAATACGGATTTAAAAAGTTCTTTCGCCGTACATATTATACCTATATTTATTAAAAGTAATAAGGGTCAAGGAAGCAATATTTTAAAACACACACACACACACACACAAACAAACACATACTCCGCTCTCCCGACCATACACATAGAGAATGGACTATGCAACACCCCCACAAAACTGTCCACTCTCTAGAAAGAGAGATAGCAACTGTGCGTCCAATACCTGTCTCTTTTCTGTAAGTCTCTGGCGACGAAGGCGCGGTAGCCCAAAGCATCCGCTCCTGCAAGCCTGTGACGTGGACCAATCACAATTCTAGAAAGAGACAACTTACTGGCCGCACGATCGCTTTGTCTCTCTCACACTTTATTGCCCGTTTACTTCACAGCTGGACAGAGAAAGCTCCGTCCATGTCTATGCTCCCGACGCATGTTCCGCAAAATATTCTGAACGCGGCTTTAGATTGACTTTATTTAACTTATTGGATACATGTTTTAGTTGCTTATAGTAAGTACTTTTAACCGTTAATGACTAAACTCACTTGGCAATGTTGCCAATATTTTAACGTTATAATTACATATTTGTGTGATATGATATACACGATCTCTCAAATCATCACAGTTGCCATACTATTTTATTTATTTTCAATTTTATTCCTTACCTTATGTTAGCGATTTTATTTATTTTATTCTATGTTATGAACGACTCTAACTTGCAGGCTGACACACACTCGTGACATAATTTTGGCGTTTTTATTTTAGTTTTTGATGTCATTTTAAGCCTTATTGCGTTAAAAAAATAATGCTTAAAACGGTACCAAAAACCAAGAACCTAAAAAATCTGCCCATTTTGTAGGCGTAATGATGTGTAACTCCCGCCTCGTTTGTAAATTTACACCTGCTTCACATTTTTGACATGGCTAAGTATGTTTATGTGTGCGTATTTGATATGAAGTGACTACCATTTGCCCTCCACAACAAATTTTAGGGCTAACCGGTTTTTCAATTTAAAAAATATGTGACAAATAGTGAAGTACGCGAAAGCAGTTGTGCTTGATTGTTAATATCCTCTGCCTCAGAAACTACACATTTATTTCTACGTGGCCACTACAAAAAAAATATATATATATATATACAGGATAATTGAAAAAACGGCCGACAAAAGGCCTGCAGTCAGCTGTGCCTGTACATTAGCCTACCTACTACTACATCATATTCGCTATCATGGGTGCGCGCGCGCGTAGTATACGTAAATTTTACAGACTTCAAATAAACGAAAACAAATTGTTTCTGGCTACGTTATTTAGTTAAGATCAAAGTCGTAGAACAAATGTTATTCAAGGTGATGATACGAAGTCCAGATTAAGAGGTTTTGGGTATTTTTTCAATTTCCCTGTATATATAATTGAAGTTTTGTTTATTTTGTTTGTTGTGTGTTGCCTGTTATGTTACTGCCTAAATCCCTAGCCTATGCCTAAGGTGTTTGGTTAGGATCATTATGAACCGTCGAGCACAGTTTTAAGTTAGAAGGGAGGAAGCATTGTTTTAGAAAAATATTAAATTAACTTAGAAACTAAGATATAACTTAAAAAATTTAATCATTTATTCTCAATTTTATTTCATGGTGATCTGAAATATAATTGATAACAGAGTAGTCTCTCATTCGCTAGTCTTTGGCATCGCGCTTTAGAGAAAATAAAAACTTTTCTCTATGGAATGGCAACCCTGATTTGACACTTCTTTTTCGCGCGTTTACCGGCATCGCATGAAAAATGGTTTCGGAAGAGAAACTTTTAAGAAAAATATGCAAATACAACAAAAAGTTGAAGCATCGCCGTCGGAGATGCGATAGTGAACTCCCGCGCTGCTGCAGGCCTAAGTAATTGCCGCAGCAGCGACAGTGAACGGAGCTTGTGCACCGATATTCCGAAAAACGAAGGTAAGCTCATTTGATTTTAGGTGCAACGAAATCAAGAAACGTTCCTGCCTGGCTAAGATTAACGAGCATATACCGTGTTAGTACGAGATACTTTAAACACGAAGATCAACTTTGGTACGAGATACCAACTTTGGTAAACCAACAGAATTCTGTTGTAGGTACGAGATACCTATTTTGCTCAAAAACCAGCATGTATGGGACATCACATGTGCATTAAACGGTACGAGATACGGTTTTTTGCAATCAAAATGTTCTTGAGAAACCATAAGGTATTCTCACATTTCAGATGTAATCATCGATCAGAGTGAAATCATGCCTTAAACTTAACTCTTGAGAATCAGCCTGAGACTCAAAATGTCCAGGTCTCAGAGGTTGAACATTTGGGTTCACCGGAAGAGTAAAATGAACAACTATTACAAGCCCTGGGGTAAAGAGTATTAAAATAATTATTGTTTAATTACTCATTGTTGAAAAGCCTAAAATAAATAAATAATAAGAAATTTAATGAAAAATTAACACTGAAATTTGCAAACGCTGGAATTATATTCTGACTAATGGCTAGATAGGCCAAGACGGAGAATGAAGAAATTTTAGTTTTATATCTTGGCTGATATTTGTCAACTTCTGGATGCCCCAAACTTGAATGAAGAAGTAGAAGCAGTGTTCTCTGAAATTGGGAAAACTAGAGACAAGTGCATTGCTCAGCAAAGACAAAATAACTACTACTCCTACCATAAAAGACAAAATCATGTCTAATATACCTAATGAACAACACAAAAAACAAAATATCTATGCTCAAATCACTGAGTGAAGCCTCATAATTAATGGGTGACCTGCATCATCAATAAACTAAAACAAGGGGTACACTAGTGGCTCCCCAGTTATATAAACAGTTTCTAGAAATTACCCAGAATACAACAAGAAATGAATTTCTCTATGGAGAGAACCTATCAAAAAGAATTAAGGAGTGGTCCACCCCAACAAATGTATCAGCTCCCACCAACCAAGGCGATGGCACAAGGTGCATTACCGATACACAGCCATTGCACTACAAGACAACCTTCAACCCACAGCGTTCCGAGAGAACCCGGGTTGCCCACTACAAAAACAACAGGAAATGAATAAGGTACATGCTGGTCATTTATAAAACTATTTTGCTTGTTGGATGTCATTGACAATTACATTGCAATGGGTTAAAGGATATCATATTCCTTTCATGTCAAATCCTTACAAAAAACCTGTCCCTAAAAACTATTTATCAAATATAAAAATCCTACTTATGAACCAAGCGTTCTACAGTTAGGGGCTGTACCACCATGCTGTCATACAAAGGGGGAACACATTCCAAAAATGTTTCCCTTGTACCTAAACCCAATGGTAAACAAAGATTTATATTAAATTCATAAAGGTTGCACAAGTCCATAAAGGTTAGCCATTTCAATGTGGTGGATACTATAAATGCAATAAGGTTAATTGATAATGATTATTATATCTGCACCATAGACCTTAAGGAATCATGTCTATTAGTACCTGCCTATAGCATATGAACATAGAAAGTACCTCTATTTTCTGATTTGTATGGAGTGTGTACGGCACCCAGTGTGTTCACCAAATTATTAAAACCAGTGGTTATCTAAGAAATTTAGGCTTCCAATCCACAACATATATGGATGATATTTTATGTATGGGCTGAACATATAATGATTGTTTACAAAACATGAAAACAACAATATCTTGAAGTGTTGCTTTTAAGTGATGTTTTTTTTTTACTAACTTGTTATTGTTGAAAAAATCAACACTGTATCTAGTAAACATTGCAAATTTCTTGGATTCATGATAAATCCCACATCAGTGTACCTTGAGCTACCATTGGAGAAATGTAATGAAATGAAATGTAATTAAGATTATGATTTAAAAACTTTAAATCAAGTGTTAGTAATTTACTTAAAAAATCCTAAAATTTAAAAATAAAAAGCAAGAGATTTTAAAAAAATTACTGGGCACATAACAGCATATCCAACTATGCCATATGGTTTGGCACATACAAAAGAAATGGAATGTGTGAAATACATTGATCAAATCAAAAGACAATTATGATGCTTTTATGACATCACCTATGGCGGTATGGTTGGACCTTCGATGGTGAAGGGATAACATAATGCATAAAAGGAAACACATTGGACCAAGAAAATTTGATTTACATGTGTAGGTATATGTACATCTATATGTACAGATGCTTGATACTTCTCTATCAGGTTGAGGCGCTCATTGCAATGGTGTGTTGGAGGCTTATGGTCACAAACGGAACAAAAATGTCTCATAAACCAATTTTTTATTGATGGCAGCTTGTTTTAGTCTGAAATGCTTTGCAAAATCGAAAAATAATTTGTGATATTCTTGTTTAGATTGACAACACTACCACCATTGCAAGTATTAACAAAGATGGGTACTGTTCAATTCCCACATCTCATTGATGTTAATAGGAAGATATGGGATTGATGCGACGTTAAATCTATTAATGTAAAGATAATTAATTTATTGTATTATATATAAAAATTAAAGATAATCTGGCAGATGAGGAATCAAGAAATATTAACATTGATACTGAGTGGGTATTAACAAACAAACTGAAAAAAAATAATAATAATAATAATAAAAAAAAAAAAAAAAAAGGTCAGGCAAGCCTAATCTTGATTTATTTGCAACCAGAATTAATGCGAAATGTAAAAGATATGTATGTGTCATGACATATGCATTTCAAATAGATTCCTTCACACTAAAGTAAAGCAAGTATTTTTTCCTTTCGCTTTAATTACAAAATATCTGCAAAAGATAAAAAACGACAAGGCTATGGAAATCTTAGTGTATCCACTGTGGACTTGTCAGCCGTGTTACCCATTGGCAAAAATGTTGATGGTTACAAAACCAGTATTATTTAAACCTAACAGCAAATTATTACTACCTCCTTTCAGCACAGAACACCCATTGAGCAATCAGATCTGCAGCGAGCATCTTCTGATACTCAGAAAGCTCACCAAATATTTTGTATCATCCATTTCACCAGGTACACTGGTACACTCAAGCAATACGATACAACCTATAAAAACTGATGGTCATTCTGCGAGACCCTCGGGGTAGACATTTACACAGCTTCAATACCGGATGTAATACACTACCTCACATACTTAAATGAGATGTAGGCTATAGCTCGTTAAATATCTACTACTAGATCTTCACTTTTTTTCTGTTAAATGAAAAAATTGGCAGTGACGACAACGGTTGGCGTTTCTTAAAGGCCTGTATAGAATAAAACCAGCTTGGCGCAAGTATGCGTCAATAGTGCTAAGACTACTAACTAATTGGTCCGATAATGCGAATTTAAATTTGAAAAAGCTTGTCATTTTCATGGCTCTTGCCACCGCTCATAGGGTGCAGACTGTATCAGTAATAAAGATAAAAGTTATATCCATGTCACAAAACTTCATCTACAATAACATACTGATCTTCTAAAAACATCAATCTCGTTCAAAACTGAAACATTGATTAAACTACTATTCTTCGTCCAGAACCCTGTAATTTGTCCAGCTAGAGCTTTACAAACATATATTGAACAAACATTAACTATCAGGAATTATGAAAAATATATTATTTGCTTTTAACTAGTAGGCAATCTTTTAAGAGAGCATCCAAACAAATAATAATAGCAGATGGATTAAATCAGTCATGAAGGAAAGAGGGGTCAATCAATACTGAATTATTCACTACTCATAGCACTCGGCATGCAGCTTCATCTTCTGCCCAACAAGCAGGAGTATCATTAGATGTGATTAGATAACTGTTGGTCAGACAGCTCTTTTACATTTGCAAGGTTTTATGATGTCATGTAGGGTGCTAATGTCGCACATGACAGCTTTATTAATGCTATCTCTACTTCTAACTTTTTCTTTTTTGTTTACCTAATTTTCAAAGATTTTTTACCTATTGATTATTTCATAAAAAAAGTAACAGTGTTATAGTTAGTTAGTATGACTAAAGAAATGGGGCAATCATAATAATGTATAATACATTTCCTTGTCTAATTTGTTCTTATTTGTTTATGATCGGTATCATTGATTCATGAATATCAATCATTTGATTAAGATTGATTGTAAAAACATTAATAATATTAAAACTCCTGAAACTGCTGAAAGATATGCCTAATTTAATTTCAATTGTTGATTCTTAAATGGCTATCTTATCTACTTTAAATAAAAATAATAGCCCATGTCGACTTAGTACTCTAAACAGCTACTCTGTTATCAATTATATTTCAGATCACCATGAAATAAAATTGATTAATCAGACGAACTTACCTTAAGTGAAGTCCGATTACAATTTTATGAATGGTGATCTGAAATATAATTACCCTCCCAGCCCATCCTGTTTTGAATCAACAGCCCCTTGTCGAATGGGCCATTTCAACAACGCTATCTCTAAAAAAGTGTCAAATCAGGGTTGCCATTCCATAGAGAAAAGTTTTTATTTTCTCTAAAGCGCGATGCCAAAGACTAGCGAATGAGAGACTACTCTGTTATCAATTATATTTCAGATCACCATTCATAAAATTGTAATCGGACTTCACTTAAGGTAAGTTCGTCTGATTAATCAATTATATCGTTCGATGCGGTCTCGAATTTCCCGGAAAAAACAAGACTTGCGAGACTATTTAAAAAGTAGGTTTCATACTACCACCTAAGCATATTTGTACTTATGGAAAAGCAGTAAAGGTATAGAGTATTGAATAATTTAGTCACCCAATCACATCTATACCGACTTTTAATATTCTATTCAGTAACTTAACGGTTGAAGGGGCAAAAGTTTAATAATGATATACATTATTAAAAATCTATACACACACATCACACCCATCTATATCACCACACACTTGTGCATTATAATATCGTCTGCGTACTTGGCTGATCTCGCCGTGACCTAAATTTGGTCGGAAGATTACAATTTTTTTTTACAATTTATACACTATTAAAATTCCAAAAATAACATGATTTTTATTGTTTCTTTTGAAAACACAAAAAAAATAAAAATTGCTATATTGCTATTGCTATTGCAATTGCTATATTGCTATTGCTATTGCAATTGCTATATTGCTATATTGCTATTGCTATTGCAAATTGCTTTTGAAAACACTTATTAATTGTTCTTATGTCCCACATCTTACATAGAAATGTTTAAAGTTTTATTTAAATTAAATCATTTTTAACATTCGTTCTTTACTCAAAATCGTTTTAGTATGGTAGCATTATTATTCTTTGAACTGTCAAGTTACTGAATATAATTAAAATTATAAACATATTTGTACATATGGAAAAGCAATAAAAGTATTGAGTATTGAATAATTTTGTCAACCAATCATAACTACTTACGCGCGCTTCACTATTTGTCACATTAACGTGCTATTTTAAACTCACAATCAAAATGTTATAAAATAACTTGTTTAGTAGGTATATAATATGTATTCCCAAACAAAATGTTACGGAAAAATCACAAAATTCGTTAAAATTATGAAAAATATATTTATTTTATTTTTAAAATGTAAATAGTTTAATCTTTAAAACTACGTTTATTGTTAAGAGAAGTTTATTTTTATATTAACGTTTAGAACACGATATTGTAAGTGCAATAATGTATTTTATAAGAAGGAAATATATTATAGTTTGTTTATTTTATTGTTTTATTTTTACTATTATTTAAAAGTAGGTACCTATATGAATTTATTAATATGTGGGGACATTTTCACACACGGCCATCTGACCCCAAACTAGGGAGACCCTGTACTATGGGTGTCAGACAGCTGATATACATACACAAATACATTTTTTTTTTTTTGTTGTAAATACATACATTTAAAGATAAACAACATTTAGTTATTTATATAGATATTTATTTATTTGTTTCACTGAACACTGGCTGAAGGATTATGAAATGTTAATTAATTATGATAATTATACTATTGGCAGTTGTTTCAACCGGATAACTATGATGCGTGGTGGTTCACTAATCTTAATAAAAAATAATATCAAATTTAAGTCTCGTAAAGACATAGTGGAACTATCGGTTGAACATACTATTGAACTGTCCTGTGTTGAGCTAGATAGGCATGTAATAGTGTGCGTTTACAGACCCCCTAATTATCAAAACTACTCAATTTTTGAGTCAATATTGGAAGATGTTTTGACTAAACTTACAAATGGCAATAAATCAGTAATCATTTGCGGTGACTTTAACGTTAATATTTTAAAAAACAATTCAAATAGCAGTAGATTAATAAGTCTTTTTAAATCATTTAATTTGTCAAATGTGTTTTTAGAACCAACACGAGTAACTACGACTACTGCTACATGTATTGATAATGTTTTTTGTTGCTGCGACTATTTAGAAAAGGCTATAGTGAATTATCTCCCGTCTGATCACAGCGGGCAAACCGTTACTTTTGAATTCAACGCTCCAATACAAACAGTGCAGGTACTGTCAAGACCAGTAACATCTGGCAATTTAATTAAATTTAATAGCACTTTAATGAGTAAGTTAAACATTCAAGGCCTTAATATGAGTGATGGTAATGTTTTGTATGAAGAATTTTTTTTAGTTGTGCAAACAGAGTTTAATAATATTTTTAAGAAAATACCTAGAACTATTAGCCCTAAGTTTTTATTCAGTGACTGGGCAACTAAAGGTATCAGGAAAAGTAGGGAAAGACTTTTTGAGCTGTATGGCCTTAAGCCTTATATAAACACTGAAACTTTTAATAAGTATGTTGCTACTTACTCTAAAACTTTTAAAAATACTTGCAAGACAGCTAAAGCTTTATACATAAGCAACAAGGTAAAATCAGCAGAAAATAAAATTAAGACTGTTTGGAAAATTATCAATGATGAAACCAATAGAAACAAAAGAAATAAAACTGATTACACTCTGGAGACACCCTGTGGTCTGATAAGTACTAATATCGATGTTGCTCAGGAATTTGCGAAATTCTTTACCGATATTCCAATTAAAACTACTGAAAATTTAGCTTCCTCGCCCTCACTTGCTTTTGATTTATTAAAAACGAATGTTTTATCCTGCCCTTCGGAATTCAAATTTAAACATACACTCGGCGTCACAAAAATCGCACCTTTTCGAAAATAAGTTTAAAACATGTCCCGCCAGTAACGAATACATTAAACCCAATTAATATTGGTATCAATTAAAAGTATGTTTAACGACCTTTAAATTAACAACAGTTAGAATTCCTAAACACAACAGATCTCATTAGCACGTAACGTTAAAAAAAATGTTGTCAAAATACGCATTACAACGGCCACTAATTGCACCTCCCTACAAGGGTATAAAACGGGCGACCCGGGTTAAATGTGGGTCATTCGCTATTCAACCTTTGAAGTGAACACACGTGAACAGCTACAGCAAGAAAAATACCCCAGAAGATGGATACCACTGCAGATGAAGCCGCTCAAGTCATTGCACTACTGCAATCAGGGATGCGGCAATGTGATGTTGCTCGGCAACTGAACTTGAGTCGTTTAGCCGTTCGACGAGTGTTCCAACGTTTCCAAGAGACTGGTGGCTATATCCGAAGACGTGGATCTGGAAGACAACGGTGCACATCCGAAAGAGACGATCGCTTCATTGTTTCGACGTCTTTACGTAATCGGTTCTCCAATGCTGTTGAGCTGCAACAACAACTGCGATCAGCTCGCAGAACTTCTGTAAGCGTCTCCACGATTAGAAGAAGAATGCGGGAGAAGAAAATTGCAGCTCATAGGGCTGCTACAGGGCCCAAATTGACTGCACAGCATAGGAGAGACCGGTTGCAATTTGCCCGTGACCATGTGGATTGGACAATAGACCAATGGAGGGCTGTGCTCTTCTCGGATGAGACGAGGGTGTGTCTTTTCTGCAACGACAGGCGTCGAAGAGTGTATAGGAGGCAAGGGGAACGATTCGCACAAGCCTGTATTCAAGAGACAGTGGAATACGGGGGTGGCTCGTGCATGTTCTGGGGCGGCATGTCAATCGACGGTAAAACGAACCTTGTGTGTGTTTCTCGGACTGGAAGTGCTCGCGGGCAAGGGTCGCTGACTGCTGCTCGGTACATAACAGAGATCTTAGAGGAGCAGGTTGTCCCTTATGCGGGTTTTGTTGGCAGTGGGTTCACGTTAATGCACGATAACGCCCGTTGTCACACCGCTTTAATTGTAAGAGACTACCTGCAAGAAGTTGGCATCCCTGTTATGCGCTGGCCGGCGCGAAGTCCAGACCTGAACCCTATTGAGCACCTTTGGGATGAACTGAAACGGCGAGTACGGGCACGAAATCCTGCCCCTACCACTCTCCAAGACCTTCAAGATGCCGTCGTTGCAGAATGGGACAACATTTCACAAGAGACTGTTGTCACATTAATAAGGTCCATGAGAGAACGCATGGAAGCAGTCATCAGGGCTAGGGGGGGTAACACTAGGTTTTAAGTTAGTTTTAAGGACTTTGTTGTAATTTTTGCTGATAAAATAAAATTTAACTTTTTAATCATTTGCATTAGCTTGCTTTTTTTTATTCCCTGGTAAACAAAAAACCAAATCCATTGATTTATTCTGAAATTTAAATAAATTGCCTTTCCAATTATACCTTATAGTCATATGTATACCATTGATTAATAGGGTTAAAATGACTTTGAAGGGAATTCTTAAAGAGGTGCGATTTTTGTGACGCCGAGTGTATAAACCCTGAGGTTGTTATAAAAACTTTTAAACAACTAAAGATCAAAGTTACTGAGGATTTGTGGGGAATGTCTACTAATGTTTGTAAATCGATTATTGAGACAGTAGCACCCTATTTAGCTTACATATTTAATTTGTGTATAGACCAAGGAGTTTTCCCAGATTTAATGAAGTACAGTAAAGTTATACCACTTTTCAAATCCGGCGAATGCAAGGACACGAATAATTATAGACCCGTTTCGGTTTTGCCAGTATTCAGCAAAGTGTTTGAAAAAGTAATGCTTAATCAAATGCTCAGTCATTTTAATTGCAATAACATCCTACATGATCAACAGTACGGGTTCACCAGAGGGCGTTGCACTACTGATGCCGGTATTACTTTGATTAAGCATATCTTTAACGCATGGGAGGAGTCACAGGATGCCATTGGCATTTTCTGTGACCTCTTCAAAGCATTTGATTGCGTAAATCACGAAACACTGCTTTTGAAGCTTGAGCATTACGGACTCGGTAAACTAGCGCTCAGATTAGTAAAATCGTATTTAGATGATAGGCTGCAGCAAGTTCAAATAAACGGTGTAAATTCATCGGGCTTGAAAGTAAAAATGGGTGTACCACAGGGCTCAATATTGGGTCCGTTCCTATTTCTAGTTTATATTAATGATTTACCGCATTTACTGAGAAATCAACCTCAAATGGTGTTATTTGCTGATGATACTTCATTGATTTTTAAAGTAAATAGACGGGCACAGCACTATGACGACGTAAATGACGCCATGATTAAAGTTCATAATTGGTTTACTGCAAATAACTTAGTGTTAAATGAGAAGAAAACCAAGTGCATAAGATTCGCTTTACCGAATGTTAAAAGTAGTGAATGTAACGTTTTATTAAATAAGGACGTACTTGAATTCGTCGAAAAGACAGTTTTCCTAGGGATTACGCTTGACTCAAAGCTGCAGTGGGGTCCTCACTTAACATCTCTTGCAGGGCGGCTAAGTTCGGCCGCTTACGCTGTCAGAAAAATCAGGCAATTGACAGACGTGGATACCGCTAGACTAGTCTATTTTATTTACTTTCATAGTATCATGTCTTACGGTATTTTGCTTTGGGGACGGGCTGCAGATATAGATTCTATCTTTATTCTGCAAAAGAGGGCTGTCAGAGCCATCTATAATCTCAGCAGACGCGAGTCTCTAAGAGAATTGTTTAAACAAATTAATATCATGACGGTACCTTGTCAATATATATACGAAAACATCATGCATGTTCGTAAAAATCTTCATCTGTTTAGTAAAATAAGTGACAGACATAACTTTAATACTAGAAATAGGAACAAATTATATCAACCAAGTTTCAGATTGTCAAAAGTACATACTTCTTTTATGGGGTATTGTGTAAAATGTTATAATAAAATACCGCTCGATATTTTGCAATTAAATGAAAGGCAATTTAAAACATGCATTAAACGCACACTATGTAGGCAAGCATATTATAAGTTGGAAGATTATATCAATGATAAAAATGCTTGGCATAAAGCTGGTCCTGCTCCACAGCCTCTTTAGGGAATTTCTTAATTGCAAGAAAATTATGTTGCTCACCCCTTATTATTGACATGAATAACGTGTACCGTTATTATTATATTTACTTATTATATTTTATCTGTCGAATGACATACTTACATACATTGGAAATTTTAGCTTTGTATAAATTAATAGCATTATTTCAATTAATATGTAAATGTGAGAACTATGGATCCATTTATTTATTCAATGTGTTTGACATAAATGAGCATGGCAGTTGAGAGCATTGTCATGCTCGCTCAAATGTCTCACTGATGGTGGCGAGCGGGTTGGATCATTCGGTTCCCTTCAAAATGGTTGAGCTAAGTGGTGCTGATCCGCGCGTCATGTTCGTGAACGGGCGCTGTCAGTTGAGATTGGTCATCTCTTAACTGCCATGGCTTTTATTATTAATTTATTTTTAATTAGAATGTTTTGGATTTCTCTTCACTTACATTGTTTTCACATATAGAAGCAACAAGAATAATGTAGCCTGGATTTTGTAAAAGCTTGATTGAAAAGAGTGTCCGTGGAGTTTCTTGCTCGTTCTTCTCCATAGAGACCTACCCTACGTTTTGGAACGAGCAACTAGCTTTAATTTTATTTTGACTATTCAAAAGTGCCTGCAAATGGTTTAATTGAAATAAATGCTTTGACTTTGACTTTGAACACCCAGACACAAGGCAAACAAAAGTGCTCATCACGCAAATATTTACCCTGGGCGGGAATCGAACCCGCAACACGCTGCGCAGCAGTCGATCGCTCAGCCACTGCGCCAACCGTGTCGTCAAATTTATTATTAGCGCAGCACACATACACCCATATCTTTTCATAGGAGTGTTCGTTCAATGGGCAAGCCCCGGATGTATACCATATTACCCACATACAATTTTGGGGCCTTCCCCGTAGTCAAACTATTTTGTCCAACTGATTTGACCGCAAGTAAGTTTTTATGCAGCTACAGATATTATTGATTATTAACAATGAGTTTGGTTTTGATATATTTCAAACATATTTTACGACAAAGCCATTGAATGCTGTAAACAGGTTTTGTATTTGTAAATCCTACAATCTGTTAAAATCTTATGGTTATAATAATATCCAAGGCTGGAATTATATGCGTAAACTTTCGAGCCTAAATCCTTCGTATGCCACTGAGTAAATGAGAACGTAAATGTCACTTCGGTCTCATCTGTAATGTAACATTTGACATTCGATTTTGAACATTTAGTTATTTATTTATTTTTATTTTTACTATGGTAGGCATACGTTTGACCACTATCTCACCTGATGGAAAGCGATGATGCGGTCTAAGATGGAGCACGCTTGCTTAGAAGAAACCTATTCAATTCCAAGAAGCTTATAGGTAAAAGTGGAGGCAACACTCTAAACTTCTTTGAGCTTTTCACTTTAAGCTTCTTTGTTAATTCCGACACGACACGCTCAATAATACAAGTATGCATTGATGTTACAAGTTGTGTCAAAATATTACACATTGTATCATCAAAGCCGTACAGATTGATCGGTGAAAGGTACGCTTGCCGCGGTCGGTCTGTGGATGGGTGACCATCCATTTCAAACCGAGTTCCTTCGGTACCTTGGAAAGCACGTAAAGCCGTTGGTCTCGGCTGTCATTCGTAAATCTTTGGCAGTCGTTAAGGGTAGTCAGAAGCCAGAAAGTTTGACAACCAGTCTTACCAAGGGGTATCGTGTTACCTAGTAACTGGATTGTGGAGGTCAGATAGGCAGTCGCTCCATGTAAAACACAGCTGTATCCGCTTAGACGAAGCCGACCCCAATGTAGTTGGAAAAAGGCTAGGCAGATGATGATCATCAAGTACACTGTCTTGCTCGGTTTTCTTCCCTCACTGATGTAATGC
Organism: Charanyca ferruginea; assembly: GCA_947361185.1. Lineage (NCBI taxonomy): Eukaryota > Metazoa > Arthropoda > Insecta > Lepidoptera > Noctuidae > Charanyca > Charanyca ferruginea. The sequence goes on along the minus strand of OX376078.1, from coordinate 22,327,457 downwards.
TCGACTTTGTAACATTACATTACAGGCGAATAAGTGAGGGAGCACCCACCGCTACGTCATAAAAGCTAAAACGTGCCCTCGGCGCCGAGCTACGAATTATCTATGATATTACGTTTCTATGCGTAATTTCATAGAGTAGCATATTTCAGCAAGCCGAAGCCACGGTGGTGACCGCACAAAACACGTTTGGGGTCTCGTTTTTACCCTTTGGGTACGAAACTCTAAAAAGGAAATATTGTGCCTACATCAGTTGTCATACTGGTTAAGAGTTAACCCCAGGCACAGAGACCCAGTCGAGGGTTGCGGAAGTATCTCCAGTTCCCGCGACCCCCGGCGTAAACACCGTCAGTAGGAGTGTAAGTGAATGATTGAATAATACACAAATAATGTTTATTAATTTATTTAAACACTTGAAACCCACACTAAACACCTTACTCGCTCTGAGCTCAATCACATGAACTGACTGACTCATAGGTACTACTCACAAATGAAGGATCCAAATCGTTACTTCGGACGAGAGTTCGGAGCGACCAAGAAGTTTGCCTAACAATTAACTATCTACTACATTAAAACATATAAAGGACTGAAATTCCAGAGTTTCCAGAACTACGTCGTTAGACGCTGTAGAACGTCTGTCTAGAATGATGACCCACAAAAAGTATCTGGCAATAATACATGTTGGTTTTTATAATATCCTGATCGCAAACCTTCTTAACGAAATATTCCTCTATCAACAAAATCATACTAAAATAACGTAGGTTTGGCGACTCTGGAATTAAAAAAAAACAATAAAATGCTAAATAAAAACGATATTGAACAAAATAAAACATAATTTCTGAAACAAAACGTAATTAAGTTAAAAATCATAATTACCAACAGGCACCAGTGAATTATGGCCTTCATTAGAAACCACACAATAATGAGATCAAGTTTGTAAGTGCTTATAATTATCATCTGGTGACAAAGCACCGATGATGGAGTGAACTACATACAAAAGTAAAAAACTACACTAATGGCAAACGTGGACGAATCTCACAAACACATGAAAACCATACAAACAAAATATTAACTAACAACAATAGAACATGAATTCATAGTGAATGAATTCATGCCTACAGATCTAAAATATACTACTTATCATCCTCAATGCCTAAAGCTAACTTCATTTCTAAGGAATAATTCTGCTCTACCCTATTAAATTGTCCTCCTTCATCGTCCTTCTTATCCGCAGCGCTAGCCATATCATCGACACAATCCTCAAAGATCTCATCAGTTGAGACATCTTCGATGAAAACTTCATCACCAAGTACTGATTCGAAGATTCTAGAATCGTCTAGATTACCATCGTTCTCCAGGGTTTCATTTGCATCGAAATCATTTGTTTTTTCATACGGTTTGCAGTCTGAAAAAGAAGCGTCCCCTGAACCAGATGCAATAGGACTACTAATAGTATCCAAACCCTCTCCTTTGCCATCTATAGCTTTTTCATTTCGCGGCGTAACATCACCAACGTTGTCGTTCCGAGTTTTACCATTTTCATCACTAACTTCAGTGGTATCACTCAGTGTAGTATCAATACCGATTCCCGAATCATTTTCGACGATAGCTGCCATTTTGTTCGAGTTCTCCTCTGTGAGAGTATCTTCTAAGGATAGAGAAGTGTTGTGGCTCGGGATGAGGGTAGCTTCGTTGTCATTGCCTTCTTCATCGTTGCCTTCGTTGAATGATTCGTTGGGGCTGCCCGGTATGAACTGTAACAACTCGCCAGCCCTCCACCGTTGCTCAGCGACGTCCATGTGAGCTTCGAGAATGCGGGATACTTCTGGGAGCTGAAAATGGCAATGGTGTCAATTGGGTAGCAATTTATCAACTACATATTAAAAGGGTATTTGTTTTCGATGTGGCAAAAAGCGGAAAGATAAGACAGGTCTCAAATTGCAGATATCGGATGTTCTTAGAAAACTAGACTCCTTTATATTAAATGCATTGTATAAACCCAGCTAAATGGCGACAAAGGCTGGTTTACAAAAAACAATGGAAATGCGAGCCACATTATCAAATATTTTGTCTTTGAGAAACTTACAGTATACTCATTCTCAAGTTGATCAGAAATATGCTCGATGATAGTATTGGTCCTGTTATCAATGTTCCCGGCATGCGTGTTCATCACATCATACTGGCGGTACAACTCTCGCTCCTCGTACTGCAGCGTACGGTCCAGGATCTCGGATGCCACGCTCTGTTCGATGCGAGCGTTTTCTTCCATATCCCAGCGGTTTACTCCTAAAAAGAGGTTCAAAAGTGTTCAAGAAAGGAATTTTTTTTTTGCCATATTGACGTTATGTACCATACCTTGTGAAGGGAACCTATCATCATTATATGAATTGATGGTGCTTATAATGGACTTCTTGGCTTCTCCACGATCAGTGTTCAGCATCGTATCGTACAATGGAGGTAAAATATTATTACTAGTGCTTGGATACGCTGAGCTTGCATCTGCAATATCATCAAATAAAGGACTTTTCGAATAATAACGCTGTTTTCACTAAAAGTGAATGTAAAGAAATTATTTTGGGGCAGTAACGTTTATATGATATGGGACATCCAAAGGTAAGCTATACCAGAGACCGAGAGTTAATGTAGCCATAACCTGTTCATTCACAACAATATTATTTCGCTTTTTGTTTATTTATTTTTTTAATAGTTTAAAAGAAAATACATACATCACTTCACTAATATTGTAAAGACTTACTAGAAGTAATGATCCGATTTCAAATATCTTTTACTGTTATACACTCAGATTATAAAACAAAAGGCAATAGATCGCGCGGAACACTGAGAGTGAAGCCAAAAAAGCAAATACAAATTTAAATATCTACAATTCGCTTTGCGCTGTGGTGACACGAGTCAATGCAGCACACGATGCAAAGCATCCATCGTAAAAAAAAAACAAATGCAAATTCAAAAGCGAATACAATCACGAGGTTGTAGGTATTCGCTTTTGAATTTGTAGGTATTTGATTTTTTGACTTCACTCTCAGTGTTTCGCGCGGTCTATCTGCCTTTTGTTCCATACTCTGAGGTTATAAAAGTACATTATTGCCGAGTGCCATAGGATATGTATGCTAACTTGACTTCCACGCGGACGACGTCGCGAGCAGAGGCTAGTATTAAATAAATACAGGAACAGTAGTCGTTGAAATATCTTACTTGTTCCTTCAGAAGCACTAGTAACTGGTTCCTGTATATCAACAGGAAGCTCCGTAGCCTTATCCTCGCTACCTAGACTCTCACGATGTCTACCAGAAGACTTTCTATCTGCCTTCTGCCCTCCGCAATTCTCATCACTCTTCTTTCCAACAGCTTTCTTTTCTTCAACAGTTCTGTTAACCTTACTATATTTACTTTTATATTTAGGAACAGCAGTTGCGTTGGCAGTTTCCTTTTGATTTTGTTTAGTATTTGACGCAGTAGTCGGCCTATTAGATGCCTTTTTGGTTACTTTTGCTCTTTCTTCTTTAAATTCCTCTTCACTGTTTGTGCTCGATGAAATTTCAATTGACTCAGTATCGCCAGATGATGCTGAAAATTAACGATTGTTCGTAATAAGATTACCAAGATATCTTTAAATAAACACTTTTTGCGTCATTCAGACGGAACTGACTGTTTTGAGTAACCTTTCCTGCATATAATCCAAGTCATATATGCCTAAAACGGTTCATATCCATAACATCTTGAAAATAATCGACAGAACTAACTACCTTCACTACAGAAACATCGACATTATAAACTGCAATACTATTAATCGAACCACAGCCTGCTCTTGGCCACTACGGGCAGGCTTTGGTTATTTTCAACTATGGAGCTACGAAATATATATTAATCATATAAATTACGTTCAGACTCGACTTTCTCTTCTCCAATCTCATACTGTACATCAGTGATAGGCGACTGGTTGTCCACATATTGGAATAGAACGGCGCCCGGCACATGCGTCAACTTAACCTTAGTTTCATCTGCAAAAAGATATCATTTTTTATTTCCTTTGATTGTTCTACTTGTGACTTCTCGGAAGTACAGGCTTGCTTCCAAGGGACAAGTAGATTTTTCAGTTTTATGTTAATATCTTTATTATTATAAAATAAAATCGCTCCCGCTGTGTGTACGCTTGGATCTCTTAAACTACGCAACGGATTATAGTACGGTTTTCATCAATAGATAGAGTAATTCAAGAGGATGGATTATACTCATAGTTTCTACATTGCTCCTGTGCGCAACTGGGGTGATTCGCTAGTAAGGTATAAAATAGAATGTTTTTTTTTTTTTTAATTAATTGACTGTTCTTTTTTTTTATTTGCACACGAGTAATTTTTATTAGTTTTAGTTTCTAAATAGTTTCTTTTCTCTCCCATCTTTTAAGCACTCCTCTTTTTTGTATAGGTACGCCTAATACCTAAGGGAATGCACTGGCCTCTATAATTCAGTTTAACACTAGCACAAGGGTCAGGGTTTTCAAATACGAGTAATCTGATCGTAAAATGGGAATAAAGATTTTAAATTAAATTTTAATTTACATAGGCCACTGCAGAGATTAAGTATTGTCTTCACCATGTTTTACAATTCTCGATCAGCATAGTGGTCTTATTTTAAATTCGACAACACTAAACAAACGTTATGCATTACCAGGTTTATCTCCTGCAGTTAGCTGGCTCAATGCTATGCGGTCATATGCATTGTCATGTCGGTACGTTGTGAACATCGTCTTCTCTTTCACTAAGTGCGGTGGCACAAGCTCCATTTCTTTTTCCATCGGTTCCTTGTGATATAATTTCTGGGGTCAAAGTGAAAATATGTAAGCCATTACTTACTGGTTAAGTAGTAAGCGAAGAAGAAATGCCTGCAATTTGCTAAGAATTGAAATAGAAGATATATATTCTCTATTAGCTAAGAATAAATAATAATAATATGTGGAGACATTTCACACTCGGCCATCTGACCCCAAACTAGGGAGACCATGTATTATGGGTCAGTAAATGATGAGAAAAGATGGAGGAATTGTGAATGTGTACGGCCAGAAAAAAGCGAACACTGAGATGACGACTGATAGGTGTCTATGTATGGATGAAAAAGACGTACTGCACCGTACAAATTGAGTTTCGGTCTAGAGGGTTCAATAGACTATACGGTCGATCGACGTCAACCATCGCTGCATCGTATACCTAAAACTTCATCACTTAATATTTATGTCGTCATTGTTACTAAAGTCTAGCGGCACTCTAATGTTTTCTACCACCAAAAGCAACTAACCATGGGGTCTACAGCAGGCTCTCCCCTATCAATCCTAGCCTGCCGTTCTATCTGTTCTCGATCCAGTTCAGCAAAGATCTCTAGATCCTCAGCATTTGGTTCCAGGTCCAAGTCATCATCTTCAAAGTCCTCGTTATTCATGCGGTGCATGTAGTTCATGAGAGCTACGCCTTTTCCTTCCAATTCTTGAACTATAATTCGAATATTTTACCAAAAAGAAAAACCTGTTATTGCCAAGTAAATACTGATGTATTCGTATAAAGAAAGAAGGAGCATTTTATTTAAAGTAAACCAGTACAGTACTCTTAGTGTCGGTCAGTGAATTTTATTTTTCTTTTTCATTAATAATATAAACTTATACCTCATTAAACGCATATTTAGGTATATCATTATTATATTTTGTTAATGTTTTTCACTGTTAATGTTTTCAGGGATGGAAAATAACAGTTAAGTCGACAAAACGATTATAATATTTATTAAAAAAGAGTGTTGGTTGTCAAAAACATTTAAATCAGAAGTATAAAAAACCATAACGATGATGATATTATACACGGGTATAAACAACTTACCACTGGGTCTCCTTTCTCCTTGGTCTTGACTGGTAGAAGCTGTGCTATCCCCTCTATCTTTACTCTTATCATCTCCTTGTTTAACATTCGCCTTTTTTTCTTCAGCTTCAGGCGTGTCTTTTGAGATAGCTTTCTTATCTAGAGGAATCTCCTTGATTGGAATGTTCTTAGTACTTTTAGATTTTTTAGTAATAGTCTTCTTGTTATGATCTATGATTTTATTGCCTTCGATTACAATTCCTGTGTAATTACTACCTTCGATAATTTTCTTTTCTTGCGTATTTACTACATCTTTTCCTTTTTCTATAATTTGAGTGTTGGTATTAGTCACGTCTTCAACAATAACTTTATTGTCATTGACATTGGATTCATTTTTATCTGCATCTTTTTTTTCGTAGGAATCTATTATTTCAATCAACGGTTTTTTTTCAGCTGAAGTTGTAACTTTTTCTTCATCTGAGTTGATTTCGGTTATTTCAACTTTGTTTTTACGGTTTTTACCATCTAGAATTCATACAAAATGGAGTTAAATATTATGAAATTGCGTCAAAACTAAAGTAATATGCAGTGTTACCTTCTAAAATCTTAGTTACGCCCTTTCTTCCTGTTTGTGGTGTCTGATTGAATAACAGATTGTTGATTGTTTGACAATCTGAGACAAAGTCGCTGTAAAGCAGGAGATTTATATGAAGCAGAGGAAGGTTATTATGAGATTCAAAGCTATTTAAATGTTGAGCCAGGACTTTTTTCAGCCTTTAACTGAACCCCCTTTTTTCTCTCTTTTTTTTTCTTTTCAGAGTAATTTTAAATTATTTCACTTTACTACAAATTTTAATATCGATTGACAAAATGTTTGTAAATTATAAGGTTTATAAAACTGGTTCACATCAGTCAATTATACTGGCGGGATCGAATACGCTTTAATTTATATAGTGTTAGGAAACGTACGGTCTTTCATTCTTCGGCTTGATGTTCCCATAGCCGTACCAGGAGTCCTCTGGTGGTGGCGGTGGAGGTTCGGTCGAGATCTCTTGCACTAAACGTTTACTGGTGCCTATTTGAGACCACTCGATACTACCCGTCTCGGGACCTATATAGTTGAATAAGATAGAAAATAATTAATTGGTAAAAGTTTAATGCCCAACCTACGTAGTTCAAGTTAACTGGTTGACTGGTAGAGAATGCCTAAGGCATTAAGTCCGCCTTTGTACCTTTGTGCGTGAAGGCTAGGGAGCAGCACTGAGTTTACTGACACATTTGTCAAAGTATTATGGCCTTTCCTTGAGAGTGGAAAGAATAGAGAGTTATATGTCGAAAGTCAGAAAGTCTGAGAACCAGTCTTACCAAGAGATATCGTGTTACCTAGTAACTGGGTTGTGGAGAACAGACAGGCAGTTGCTCCATGGAAAGCAATGGTATTCAGCTACGTCCGGTTAGACTGGAAACCGACCCCCAACATGGTGAGGAAAGGGCTAGGCAGATGATATGTATCGCCTCCAAACTGTACCTATGTAACTACTTACCATCGTCCTTTTTATCCGTATCGTCACTGCTGTCTTCACTGGTAGAATCATCTTCTTCAGATGATGACAGCATATCTACAGCAACCGCGTCTTTAACCTTGACCTCGACTGGTCCTGACTTGTCACCCAGCGATGAAGATTTATTTTTCGGCAATTCTGCCTTGTTTTGTTGACTTCCATCATCTGGTTTGATTTCTTCCAAATTTTCTTCTTCCTATTAATAAACATATTTAATGATGAGGTAATAATAATAATAATATGTGGGAACATTTTCACACGTAGGTACGGCCATCTGACCAACTAGGGAGACCTTGTACTATGGGTGTCAGACAGCTGATATACATACACAAATACATGTTTTTTTGTAAATACATACATAATAGATATAGATAAACAACACCCAGACACAAGGCAAACACAAGTGCTCATCACACAAATGTTTACCCTGGGCGGGAATTGAACCCGCAACACGCTGCGCAGCAGTCGATCGCTCAGCCACGGCGCCAACCGTGTCGTCTCAAAGAAAAAATGAGGTTTAAAAGAAGATCTATTATCTTAGCTTATTTTCACGTTAAATTATGCAGTACCTATTGATTCAAGACAGTATTTATCTTTACCTTTGGTAGTAATCCTTTTTTCTCTAGTTCCTCCTTTTCCTTAGCCTCTCTTATTGCTTTCTTACTGTCGCGCATTTTTATCAAATATCGGACACTCTGCATCACTTTCTCTTGATCTTTGGCTATCCAGCTAAAATGTGATTTCAATCAGTATTTAAAAAAACATCCTCATTGCCCCATTTACTCCCCACTTTAACTATTTCATCTTCCTGTGAGCTAATAGCTCCTTGTGGAAAGAACTCCTCTATATAAAGTAAACGATAGGACAGGTCAGATTTCGCATACCGTTTCCTCTCAGCGATCTCTTCTTGCACGCCGCCTCGTTGCCAAGCCTCGGCGCATGCACGGTCCCTGGGAAACACCGGTCGATTGTCCAGATTGAGCAGCTCCGTCAACCGAAGGGTTAAAGTTTTACGATACGCTGGGATGTTGCGGATCACAGGGTTACCGGTTAAAACCAGCACTGTTAAAACATTGTGTGAAGTTAGTGAAATGAGAAGTGTTCACTGTTAGCAAATGTTTTACAGTCCGCGAGATTAAGGTGAGCTTTGCATTTGTGTGAGTGATCCCCAAAAGTACAGTCAGACAATATACTTTTAAAAATATTTTTTAGTGATCATAAAATAAAATTCAAACAATTAAATTATAACAATTCTTCTACACTACACGGGACGTTGCATCTTCATCATGTTCATTATCTTCATTTTCACTCACGTCTAATGTGTCGTTTGGGTTAATAATTGATCGTTCCGTTATATCATCAAGAACACTTCTTTACGCAACAGTACAAAAGGACGCACCGCGCCTCAGGCCGGTTGCCAAAAAGCAGTATAAACCGGTTTTAACCAAGCAAGGGACACATCGCGATATCGGCCGTCGTCACACCTACACTATTTATGTACACTCACACAAATACAAAGCTCAGCTTACGCCTCGCGGACTGTACCCAATTTATTATTTAAAATACCTTTCAATATAATCATATCAGCGAGCACATCGACTATCAAAGGATCCTCCAAGCGATTGTAAGACAAGTCCAATACTGACAGATTTCTGCAAAACTTTAAATTAGCTAAATCGTCTGAAACATAATAAACAATATAATTAGAGAGAGTACATGGCAGGTATGTTATGTAGAATAGCAACGAAATGCAATCGACGAACAATAGTTGCATAATCTTGAGAAGTTCTTTCTTAATTAAGAAGGTGTCATATAAATGCTTGCTCCACCTTTGCATACTTCTTTGTATTCAATAATGGATCTAAGTAAGTAGTTTAAACATTATATACATTTTACTGTGAAGTATTCGATACTCTATACTAACCAACACTACTGAGCATGTTATGAGCAATGCTTAGCGTATGTAGATCAGGAACCACGTCCAAATTCTCTATCTTTGCAACGTAATTGTGATCAATATTCAAAGTGTCTAACTTAGGACACCCGTCTAAGTTCTCTATCTTTTTTAGGATATTATAATGTAGGTACAAGCACTTCAGTTCAGATAGTGTGTCCAGTCCTTCAATCCTCTGGATGCCGTTGTTCTCCAAAAATATGCATTTTAAACCCGTGTATTCTTCTAGGTTTTCAATTTTTGAGAAACCCTGCAGAAAATTTGTGTTGATTAAATTTTTAGTCAAACCTTAGAATTGAAACTATATCTTTCCATTGATACCTCACTGTAAATTGTATTCAGGTACCTACATACTTTACCTGGTTTTTTTTTAAATAAATACCTTAAAATGCAAATACAGAATGTCATTGAGATATGGCGTGCAATACAGCTTGTGTTGTCTGCAATGATTTTTAATAAACTCCTTTGTCATCCGTGGGGTTTTCTCCAATTCCTCTAGTTCCTTCTCGATCTTAATCTGAAACTCCCTTTGCCTCTGTCTCTCTTTCAGAGCGTCATCTTGCTTCTTCTTTTCTTTAGCCTTCTTCTTGTCTTCTTCAGTTTCTAAAATAAATGTAAGTTCAGACTAACCGTTTCGGTTGACGGTTTCGATTTACAAAATTTGTTTTCTCATTAAGACTAATAACTGAGAATAATCAGTCTTATTACTAATTAGCACTTCGCCCGCAACTTCGTTCGCGTAGGTTTCGTACTTCCCTTAAAATGTATTATTACTAAGGTTAGCCTTTTTCAATTTGATTCGTGCCTGGTTTCAATTTGATTAGCCTAAGAAATAAGATTTTTAGTACACTCCCCCTTTTCAACACTTTAGGGGTTGAGTTTTCAAATATCTTTTCCTAGTGCACATCTATATCATAAATGGAAGCCATGCGCAAAATTTCACATTTTTTGTTCCAGTAGCTTCGATTTTCCATATAACAGTATTTCACCCCCTAAAGAAATATCCAAAAATGACACTGGAATATGTATTTTTGTTTAACCGCAAAGCTAAATACCAATTATCATGTCATGTCATGTCCTTTTTAATGGTCTAATTGAAATAAATGATTTGACTTTGACTTTGACTTTTTTTTTATTTAACTTTAAAATGAACGGATTTTCCATATAAATTACATTCATTTTCATTTTTAGGGTTCCGTACCCAAAGGGTAAAAACGGGACCCTATTACTAAGACTTCGCTGTCTGTCACCAGGCTGTATCTCAAGAACCGCGATAGCTAGACAGTTGAAATTCTCACAAATTATGTATTTCTGTTGCCGCTATAACAACAAATACTAAAAACAAAATAAAATATTTAAGGGGGGCTCCCATACAACAAACGCGATCTTTTTGCCCTTTTTTGCTCGATGTCTAATGTTGTAAGGTATAGATAATGGTACGGAACCCTTCGTGCGCGAGTCCGACTCGCACTTGGTCAGTATTTTATTTTTACATTGCATTATTCATATAATATAATAATAATAATTCATTTATTTATCTGTGGGCCTATGCAGCCTGCATAGGCCCACAGATAAATACCTTAACCTAAACATACATATTTTATAATTTCAACCTTGTGTTAATAGAAACGACTTATGATAAAAAATGATGGGAGTGGTGGTCTTCTGACTTTTGGGCAACCCTGCGTTTTTTTTTATTATTATTGATAGGCTCGAGTCGCGATACTTAGATTTGTCGACACAGTTGGCGCTGTGGCCGACTGATTGACTGTTGCGCTGCGTGTCGCGGGTTCGATTCGCGCATGACACAAATATTTGTATGACCTGTGTGTTATACTCACATACACAAACAGCCAGACCCGGAACACAGTCGTCAGTTGAGTCCGACTCGCACTTGGCCAGTTTTTTTTTTTTCATTTGAATGTATACCCCCTTAAAGGTGGAATGTCCAAAAAACACCAAAACGTACTTCTTATCATCATCGTCATCATCAGCCGAAAGACATCCGCTGTTAAACATAGGCCTCGCCTCGCCCATAAAAAGTCACAACGAGCGACAACCTGCCGCTTGCATCCACCGGTTACCCGCGACCTTGACGATGTCGTCGGTCCATCTGGTGGGAGGCCTACCAACGCTGCGTTTTCCGATTCGAGGTCGCCACTCGAAAACCTTTCTTTCCCATCTGTTATCGGTTCTTCGAGGGACGTGGCCTGCCCATTGCCACTTCAGCTTGCATATATTATTCTGAGAGCTGTGTCGGTGGCCTTAGTTCATCGGCGAATGTCCTCATTCCGGATTTTATCGCGCAAAGAAACTCCGAGCATAGCTATGGCTCGATACCACGGTCAGTTCGAAAACTCATTGATTCGAAAACAGCTATATCGAATGACGTTGTCCCGAACACGCTGATTCGAAAAACTGTTTGAATGGTACGCTAGTACAAAAGCATTATTAAAATATCATTGATTTTTAATTTCTTTCTTTATTTATTTATTATTTATTTATTTATTTACACTTCATGCACAAAGGTACAAAGGCGGACTTCGCAGCGTCTTGTTGAACTACCCCTAATTAAATAAATACTGTAGTATTAGTATTATTATACAATAATACTAATAATAATACAAATACTACAGTATTTCTTTTTTTTATAATGCAATCACAAAAAAAAAAAACAAATTAATGAAGGTTGACTTCAATTAATTATAAATTATTTAATTTAAAATTATAAAAGAAAAGTATAAGACTTTTCTTGAACGAAAGAAAAAAGGTGGGATTTATCGGTTACTGAACTAAGAGCGGGTTCACATTAAGTCGGACCGGCAGTTTTATCGGATCGATAATTTACCGACAATTTTCACAGGTCATGGCAACTTTAAGAGTAAATTATTTTCTTTCAAGCTTGTTTCCTCGCCTTTGTGTCAATGTTCTACACCTGACTGTATAAAAAATCTGCACATCATATCTTATGGGAGTGTATTCTTTGCCAGAATTAACGCTATATGCCTAAGGCCTAAGTCCGCCTTTGTACGTTTGTGCATGAAGTTTAAATAAATAAATATTATGTCAGATAGTGTACAGGCTACATTCGGAGCTGTTTACTATTCGGACCTTGTAGAAACTAGAGCAAATATCTGTGCGTTCAAGCGTTTCTGCTATACCTATTTTTGGAATAAAAAATGTAACAGCTCTGAGCTCACAAAAATATCTACGGGTAAAATGACAATGTTCAAAACATCGAAAATTTAAATATCGAACGACCATAAAACCGAAAATTAAAATAACGTAAGTTTATATTGTCGAATGGTTGTAATGTAATAATGTAATTCTCCGACCGACTTTCGGTCACGGCGGCGAATCTCGATGGAGATCAGCCAAGTACGCAGAAGATATTATAGTAACAAGTGAGTGCGCATACACAGGTGCACTCCCTCTTCCCTCACTCTCATAGTCCGGTGGGACGGCAATCCGACACGACCGGAGAGAGATCAGGCGCAGGACCAACGGCGATACGTGCGCACCGAGGCACGGGCGTATTACACCGCCAACTTCAAACTCCGGGCTGTTACTGAGAAATTCTTAATCGAAAAACCCAACCCACTTTGCCCAACCTGGGAATCGAACCCAGGACCTCTCGCTCAGCAGTCGCGCTTGCGACCACGAGACCAACGAGGCGGTTAGATAACCTACGTCCAATATAATATGCCTATGTGATGGTGGTGGTGAAGAGCTGGTTCTCATCAGGTCGGATCGACAATATCGGGTCGGCTGTCGAGTGTCGTTTACGTTTTCCGACCTAATGTGAACACCACCGTCGTTACCGTTGTTTTGCCACTGCCCGGCTCGTCACAAAGCAGTATTGTGAGTTGGCTTTTGTATACGATGAATGACGACGATATTAATTAACTTCTATATTAATTTCGCCCTCGCCACGCATGTTTAAACGTGTCTTCCCTGCATACACGCCGACGAATCTGCTCGCGCGAGTGCCGAGGGTGGCGGGCGGGTGTCTCCGCTGCTACGCGCCGACAAATGTAATAATAATAATAAATAATAATAAAAATCTGTTTATTTCAGAACAATTTTCATACGTTTTAAATCCACTTAAACTTAACTATAATCTCACATATAATTAAAGATGTGAACGGCGCTATTGAAATGTATACTTCAATATGCATCCGACACGTTTATCGATCCGATAAAACTGCCGGTCCGACTTAATGTGAACCCGCTCTTAGTTCAGTAACCGACAAATCCCACCTTTTTTTTTCGTTCAAGAAAAGTCTTATACTTTTCTTTAATATTTCCAAATTAAATAATTTATAATTAATTCAAGTCAACCTTCATTAATTTGTTTTTTTTGTGATAGCATTATAAAAAAAAATACTGTATTTGTAAATAATAAATATTTGTATTATTATTAGTATTATTGAATAAATACTGTACAGTATTTTTTTTTTTATAATGCAATCACAAAAAAAAAAACAAATTAATGAAGGTTGACTTGAATGAATTATAAATGATTTAATTTAAAATTATTAAAGAAAAGTATAAGACTTTTCTTGAACAAAAAAAAAAGGTGCAAAAAAAAAACTTGAGAGGTGTCAAGGGACACCCGGATGGAACGAAGTTCCTTTCGATTAATTAGTGAAGTATACATTTCAATAGCGCCGTTCACATCTTTAATTATATGTAAGATTATAGTTACGTTTAAGTGGATTTAAAATGTATGAAAATTGTTCTGAAATAAACAGATTTTTTTTATTATTTATTATTATTATTATTACATTTTTTGGCGCGTAGCAGCGGAGACACCCGCCCGCCACCCTCGGCACTCGCACGAGCAGATTCGTCGGCGTGTATGCAGGGAAGACACGTTTAAACATTACAAGTTAATTAATATCGTCGTCATTCATCGTATACAAAAGCCAACTCACAACTGCTTTGTGACGAGCCGGGCAGTGGCAAAACAACGGTAACGACGGTGGTGTTCACATTAGGTCGGAAAACGGAAACAACACTCGACATCCGACCCGATATTGTCGATCCGACCTGATGAGAACCAGCTCTTCACCACCACCATCACATAGGCATATTATATTGGACGTAGGTTATCTAACCGCCTCGTTGGTCTCGTGGTCGCAAGCGCGACTGCTGAGCGAGAGGTCCTGGGTTCGATTCCCAGGTTGGGCAAAGTGGGTTGGGTTTTTCGATTAAGAATTTCTCAGTAACAGCCCGGAGTTTGAAGTTGGCGGTGTAATACGCCCGTGCCTCGGTGCGCACGTATCGCCGTTGGTCCTGCGCCTGATCTCTCTCCGGTCGTGTCGGATTGCCGTCCCACCGGACTATGAGAGTGAGGGAAGAGGGAGTGCATCTGTGTTTGCGCACACACTTATTACTATAATATCTTCTGCGTACTTGGCTGATCTCCATCGAGATTCGCCGCCGTGACCGAAAGTCGGTCGGAGAATTACATTTTTACATTACAACCATTCGACAATATAAACTTACGTTATTTTAATTTTCGGTTTTATGGTCGTTCGATATTTAAATTTTCGATGTTTTGAACATTGTCATTTTAACCGTAGATATTTTTGTGAGCTCAGAGCTGTTTCATTTTTTATTCCAAAAATAGGTATGGCAGAAACGCTTGAACGCACAGATATTTGCTCTAGTTTCTACAAGGTCCGAATAGTAACAGTCAGGTGTTGAACATTGACACAAAGGCGAGGCAACAAGCTTGAAAGAAAATAATTTACTCTTAAAGTTGCCATGACCTGTGAAAATTTGGGCAACACAGTGGTCCACCTCCGGCCATGTCCTTGCCAACCGCTCACGAACGGATGGAAAGACCCGATGGAGATGTCGGCCCTTGATGGAATTATCCCACCTACATTGCCATTCGGATAGAAGTTCCTCCCAAACGTCAGTTCGCGGCTTAAATAATCCAGAGCTTTTAGCACGGTCACGTTCTGTAAAAAATTTTGCGTCCATGGCCTCTCAAGCGGAATAGTACATTGCAGCATGTCGCTGCACCTCAAGGTCGACTGAAGGTAGGTACACTTGCGAGTACCGGAAGGACTTCAGTACTAATGGTCCTATAAACTTTACAAATATCAATGCTAAACGTTGACTTTGAAGCAATTTACGTCGTGCCGCCCCTATAGTGGCCCTATCGGCCCAAATAGGTAGCACATACAACCCAGATAAGTAGCTCCATAGATAGTTTTTAGAGTTAAAAAAGATAAACCCCAAGTGGCTTTAGATATTCTCGTCAAGGCATAAAAGTTCTTATTATAAAACTGATTTTATGTGATCAATAAATTTAAAGTTCAATGAAAACTTTCACGGATTGTTTTCTTTTAACGGTAACGTTATTAAATTGAATACAAGGTCATGATTTAAGAATACCTTTTAGAATAAGTTGATAAGTTTTTTGCGGTGCAAATGTTAGACGGTTTCCATCGCCCCACTGAGATATTAAAGGAAACGATGTGTCAGTCAAATTCTCAAGCTATGCCTGAGTTCTTGCCTACATTAGCAGGTAGGCCATTGTCCGCGTAACCGGTTAATGAACAGCCGCATGGAAGCGGAATAGCGACTAAATCATCAAAACCCAAATTCCATAAATGAGAACCGACTACTGAACCCTGAGGACACTCCATGATCAGTCAGTGCCTTGGACAGCGAGTGATGCCCAAGTTTAAGTTCTGCGGAACCGTTTATAAAGTAAGAGTAAATAAGAGTATAAATGTTTCTCTAACAACCACAGGTTTTCAATTTAAGTAGTAGCATAAGCCACCATGCGTTATCAAAACTTAGGTGTAACCTACTTATCTTCGGTTAGAACTAGGTCTAGCCTTTTTTTTATTTTTACTATTAAATAGGCATGCGTTTGACCGCAATTCACCTGATCGTAAGTGTTAATGCGGCCTAAGTTGGAACACGCTTGCGTAAGATGAACCGGTTCACTCGTGCCTTAAAGATACCCAGATTATACTTATCAGGGAACAGAGAGGCGGGCAGGGAATTCCACAGTCTGGCAGTTCGCACAATAAATGTGGAGTCAAAGCGCTTGGTTCGAGACCGTGGAACTTCAACCATATAGCGGTGACGCTTCGCCGTATCTCTGCTCGTCCGATGATGGAACGGGGATGGGGGAATTAAATTGTGCAATTCCAAAGCATGTACCCGATAAAAGAACGAAAGGCTAGCAACGGTGCGGCGATGTTCAAGGCTCTGGAGCTTAGCCCTAACCAGGGAGTCGTTGTTTATGAGCTTTCACCATAGCAGCTAGAACTAGGTACAGGCGCACACCAACGTCATGGGCACCACGAGGTTCGGTTTGGTTAGGTTTCTTCAAACTCTGCAGACAGTAATAGGAGCCCCGCTAGGCGCTCCTTCGACCTGACGTCGACTGTCTTTTCTGCTCAAAGGTTTGGTGCCCCAAGTCCCGAGCTCGCAGGTTACACCAAGTTTAACCAACTGCTACCAGCTACACCTAGTTCTAGCCGGTTAAATTTAGGTGTAGCAGCACTTTGGGGTTTAATCGTGACATTATATATTAAATAGATTACGTTACATCGTACGTTCGCAGGTAAAAATAATAATAGTTATTGTCAACAAAATTGGAAGCGAGATCATTGCACTCCTAAGATAAGGTGAAAAGTCGTTTAATAATGTGAAATACAATCAAGTGAAATAAAAATTTCAAAAACCCATTTTCCTCCCGAGGCCGAGGGTGGCATAGAAGGCGACTAAGGGAAAGGGCGGAAGTCGGGCAACAGACAGCGGCTTCCGTTTAGTCAACAATTTTACTGCCCCCTATGGAGGAGACCTTTGTTTAACAGTGGACGTCTTCCGGCTGATGATGGTGAAATAAAAATGTACCCTATCCTGGTCCTATGTCGGAGAATACTGCAAAAACATTAATAAGCAAATACGTTTAATTAAATTACCTTCGAGTTTTTCATCAGTAATCAGGGCCACTTCTTTGCCACCCGCTGATTGTGATTCTGTCGCCTGAATATGATCTCCTTGAGCTCTTGTATCAATCTCTTCTGACGGTAACTCACAAATCTTTACAGAATTATCTATAAAAGCCTTCTTTCTATTCTCTTCCCTCCTCAACATATTATTGGCTAATCTCACGACCTCTTTATTGTCCTTCATCTTATCTTTTATATCACATAGAAGGTTGCTTATCCTATGGCTCCGTCGTTCACTCTCTTGTTTTTCCGACTCTACATTTTTTTTCTTATCAAGGTAAGAGAAGTCAACATCCCACAGTTCCTTCCGTATTTTCTTTACATTTTCATTAAGTCGCTCGGGTAGGATTTCTTTGGAAGATTTATTTTCAGTAATAGACTCGTTATCGATCAGTTCCTGTGTTTTTACTTCTGCCATATTTTTCTTTATTGGGTGCAAAATTTCATGGGATTTCAAAAGTATTTCATCAACTTCTTTGATAAACGTCTTGCACTCATCATTTCTCTGTTCGTACCTAGCTTTGCTTTGGTTTATTCTATCTTCATGGTGTCTCAACTCCGTGTTCAGTTTTTTTATAGCATCGTGTATGCCAGTTATTTGTGAGTCAGAAGCTACGTCAATAGGGGTTTCTTCTTCCTGTATTTCCCCTGCCTTGTCGCTTGGTTTCTTTTCTTCTTGAATTTCTTCTGCTTTGTCTTCAATATGCATCCCACGCTTAAGTACTTCTCCCTCTTTCTTTAATTTGTCAAAAGCAATATTTGATTTCTTTGAATTTTCTAATGCCTCATTCACGTCGTTCAATAACTCGTTCATACTGTTTAGCTTGTTTGTTATGTCTTCACGTATAAGTGTACTTAGATTTTCAGCACCTTCCACGATGTTTCGAGCCAGATTTTTCATCTCTTTGACTTCCATTTCATTGTTCTCTGGTTCTTCCTTGTTAGTCGATTCAAATATATTTTCCAGAGTGTTTTGTAAAGTTTGCTCCATTTCTTCATTAAACTTTGGTGACTTATTTTGAAAAACAGTTACTATTGGTATTTCTTTGTCATTGGTTTCATTATCGTCCGAATTAGTGGATTTGTTATTATTACTGTTTTCTGAGGTCTTATTTAATGTAGGTGGTGGTGGTACCACGTTGTTTAGTACAGAGTTTATGTCACGTAATGCCTTCTCAGTATCTTTAAGTTTCGCCCCAATACTTCTGGGAAACACATCTTCTACGTTGATGTTTTCGTCTTCTTCACGTTTTGGTTTATCTGGCTTCCTTTTAATTTTGCCGCTAAGATCAGGAGGCACAGGGTTATCTACTAAAGATATATTCATGGCCTCGTTTATAGCATACGGCTCCTTTAATGCCTTTATTATGGAGGGTCTTCGTTGTCCTTTTATTAACTGCACCGACGAATTTTCAAGAATCGGGTTCCTCTGAATTTCTACGGTTTGTATTAGTTCAGGATCTTGAGATGCTTTGGCCTCATCATAGTTATCAGCCATTTTCCCTAACATATCCTTAGTTTCTTGGAACCTTGTTTCATAAGATTTGGTAGTATACTGGCTAACCGCTTTTTCTATCGCATCGTATTCTTTTTCGTCGCTATCTGATTCTTGTTCAGTTTGTTCTGAAGTAAGTTCGTCGCTTTCACGAGCACATTTCGCTTTGTACTTGGATACAGATGTCATTAGGGAAAGCATATTTTTGTAATTTAATTTGTTGATTTTCTCTTTGTCACCTTTAGCAGCATCCAGCTCTTCCCTCATGTCGTTGTAGTCTGTTATGTTTATTTCGTTTAAGGGTACAGCTACTTGCTTATTAAAACTTTCGTTTTGCGACATAATTTGAATTTGGCGCGCTTTCTCGGCTATAATAGGGTTGTCTTTCAACGTCTCCTTTATTTCTTCTGGAGTCAAGGGTTTATTATGGTCATCTATTTTAGTAAAAGGCTGACCAGCCATAACTTCTTGCTCAGTTTTGACCTCACCAGGGTGAGAAGCCGCAATATATGGTCTATTTAAACCCGTCGTTAGAGGTTTCAGCTCATTCTCAATAGCTTTTTCAATCATTTCTTTAGGTAGTTTGGCATTCTGAAAAAATATACGTAATTCCTTCCGTTTTTTCTCTATGTATTGTGGACCCTTTAAGGCATCAGGTACGTCCATTTTTCAACTGAAATAATGGTATTACTTCGGTCTATTTATGGCCAGCAGTCAGATTTTCCTATTAGTAATAAAATAATACTTATTGGCTTTGCTTGACACAAATCAAACAAAATTTGGCGTAGTTACGAATAGTCATAGTAACCAGATTATAATTTATTTGGTCGATTTTGAATATGGAATGTACTAATGTCAATGTAAACAACGATTACCTAGCAATTGACAATTGCCAGAGGAATACAGTCAACATTATCAAAAGTAAGTTACAAAACTATTTAATAATAACTGTGAAACAAAAGGAAAAAGAATCTTTAAAAAAATATATAACAAATAGCATTATTACTCGGGTGTGTTACTGTAACTCTATTTAATTTTTTTTTTATATTTTATCTGTAATAAAAAACGTGTAGTGCAGCTGTGCCTGTCTGTCTCAATGGTATGTCAATTAGTAAAATAAAAGTTATTTTGACAAATTGTCAATGATAGTCATGATAGTTCACTGCTGTAAGTGTTGCCATCTCAGTGGATTTTCACTAGATCTGGTGGTTTAGGCTTACCTTTTAGCGGACAAATTTTGTGGATTAGGTTGCTTCATTTAGTAGTAAGGTACGAATTTCAACCACTAGCACGATTTACATATTTACAATAAGTGTATATTTTTATGTGTAGGCAACTTATCAGAACTAAGGTGGTAGTATGGAGGATTTCCCGAAAATACTTTATTTGTATAATTTACTGAGTCAAGTTTAGTTTGAATTGATAAGGTTTGTACAGACAGCGTCATCAACTGCTTACCCTCCACGCACACTTCTTCGGATAGGGGGTTAGCAGTTGATGACGCTGTCTGTACGTGTTGGTTCTCTATGACATGCACAAAAACCTAAATACAACAATCGGAGGTTTTACTTTATTCTTATGTGGTTTAATTTTAAGGAACCATTATGGAGATTCAAAGAATCATGTATTCTCTTAATCAATCCAAAGTCCTTGCAAAGTTCAAAGCTACGTACGTAATTAATACCAATTAACCATACTTTAGTACCTAATTTGTAAGGCCAACATAAACTTTAAAAGAGTAATTAGGTACTTGCAAAGAGTAAGTACCTACTTTTTCTCATAATTTGGCATAATTTGTTAGTGGTTTTCTTGTTGTTTGAGGGATCGCCTTTAGTGGTTTTCTGATGGGATACGACATCATAATTGGTGGCTTCGTTAAAATAAAGTTGGCTACACTGCTAAGTGGCTGTGAGCAAGAAGCTTATAGATAAACGTGGAGGCAACACTCTAAATACCCAGTGTAAATATCGATAATAAATAAATAGTGCTAAATACATAGTGTAAATATCGATAATATCGATAATTATCGCGCTGGCATGGCCGATATATCGGATATCGATATTTACCTGCCTTCGATATAAATATCGATATTTATATCGATATTTCAAAAGACTTTGCATCCCTAGTCAAGTGTGTGCCTGTGTGTGGGCCAGTGGTTTGGCTTCTGTCAATACAGTGAAGAACATCTTGCGTGACAGTGACACTGACATTTGACAGTCACAGCACTCACAGACTCACAGCCATGAAGATATAGGTATAAATGGAGCCAACACTTAGAACAAAATCTTGAAACCAACTGTGGGCTGATGCTCTCTTTCTGAATGCATACATAAGAACGAGACAGTGATATGTGTTTTCTTTATCTTATGTATGCATTCAGAAAGAGAGCGTCTGCCCACAGTTGGCTTCACTTAGGTATTTAGAGTGTTGCCTCCACTTTTATCTATAAGCTTCTTGGTTGCAACCCTCAGTGGTCTCGAACCTACCGATTTTTCGGTATTTTTACCGATATGGGACCTAGTCTACCGAAATACCGAAATGTAAACAATTTTTTACGATTTTTGAGAATACAGAGAAGTTCTCCGAATTATTTACCTATTTTACATGGTTGCACAGGCAACCCATTTCATTTGGTCTATGACTCATGGGTATTCCCTACCTACTTTGAGAAAAGTAGTTATTTTGGGAGGAATATCATTTTATCCTAGTTTTAGGGAATGCCCCAAGTAGGTAGATTCACTTGCCTTTAAAAGCAAAACTTAAAAGTGGCGATGTCACTCAAATGTTTCTTTCTGTCTCTTTTAGTCTTTACCGTGATATCACTGCCACATTCCTCAGCCAATGTTGAGTGCATATTCTCACATGTCAATCCAATAAAAACAAAATAGCGAAAAAGACTATCTACTGAATTTAGCACAGATTTATACATACAAAACGATTAATTAATGAAGTTAGTTGTTATAATTTTGAAATTAGATCTAAAATGACTGCTAATATGACTAAAGAATAATTTCATGGTCCTAATAAAGCCTAAATAATCATGGCGATATCCATACATTAATTTGTATGAAAAAAAAAATAATTTAGAGAGTTTAAAATATTTTCCAATGTGGAAAATACATTACCAGGAATGGATTGAAATAATTACCATATTTTGAAACCCCCGCATAATTAAAATATTTTGAAATGAAAATAACACTTCGTTTTATATCGTTGCCCATTTAGTGTTTATAAAAAAAAGAAAGTGACCAGTGACATTAACGGATCTATAAAATTGGCAGACAAGAGACAAGTGATGTGAATCGTTGTTAGCTCCGCTCCTGTCATTATTTGTGACAATATTTCCCATGAAACGATGCAACGATGCAGTCTTTGTTACTGTCAGCCGCTTTTCGTCCTGAAATGATCAGCTTTTCGTTAAACTATTCACTTTTAACATCCATTTTAGTTGCGGGGTTTGCGGTGGCGCGATTCCGCGCCGATTATAGTAGTACTAAATAATTCATAGTAAAATAAATGTATATGTTATTAAAAATATATATATACTATGTTTTAGAACGTAAATGTTTTCATTTACTAGGCCTAAAAAAACATAAAATATCACTGATTTCATCCCAAACTAACACGTTTAATAATTTGAAAAATGGCTAAAAATTGCACATTTTTTAGTATACTTTTCTCGTATAAAAATGTACAGTAATATTGACGTTTTTTTCAGCGATGCATGATGCAATAGTAAATGTTATTGCTTTTTTAACAGTAATATTGTTATAAGTTTGTTGTATACGGTTTTACTATTATTTAGCATCCGCGTAGAACATCGAGCGCTAGTTTAAAAACAAGCTTAAATAAAAACTGTTCTTATAATGAAACTATACAAACATTTGAACATATTTTTCATCCATGCACTAGATTATGAAATTCTTAATAATTTGACGTCAATATCTTATCTAGAAATTAAACACATTATCGTTTTGTAGTCCGTCGGAAATCATTAATTTTGAGTCCAGCATGGTTCTAACGGATTAACGCTCTTTATTAGTTATGCACCAAGTTTAAGTTGTTGTGTGTTGTACTGACCTCTTATGTTCCTAATAATGAACAAAATTATAAGAGTTACAAATGTGACCATGAATATACCTACCGATTTTGGATACAAATCTACCGATTTTTGTGGGCACCTCTACCGATTTCGACTTTTGAAGTTCGATACCACTGGCAACCCTCCACTTGATTGACAGTTGTGAGTTGACACTTCACTTTCATAAAATAAAAATATTTCGATTTCCACATTTTGCTAAATAGGTAGATATATAGGTACCGTTAATTTCTCCAGATCAACTGAACTTGAAGTCTAATTTTATTGACAATCAAATTACAAGATGACTGACGAAAGGAATTTTCGATCGTCGTATTACGAAAAAGTCGGATGCCGGGGAGTGGAGGAAAAGAAATCGCTCGAAATATTGATGAAGGAAAAACCTTGGGATAAATTAAAGTTAAAACAGTTTTGTTTGAGGTTTACAGTGCCTGCTGCTTACAGGAATCTGGTATGGAAAGTGTTACTAGGTAAGTTACCTACGTGTACAAAATTATGCCGGTTTTGGCAACAAAACGTTAAAAGGATATTATAAAAAGCAACCATCAGGGGTTTAGTCAATCTTGAGAGAAACATAAAATAACTGTTAGTTATTGTGCTGTGTGTTACTGGCAAACTGCAATCAAAAAGTTATATTTTTTGACTATTCATTGTATGGTTCTTGGTGGTACCTAGTAAATAATAATAATAAATAAATTAATATAATAATAAATAAATAATATAATAATAAATAAATTCCTCCACACTGTGATGAAAATGACCAATCACTAGGATGCTTCCACAAAGGTGAAAACATGGAAAAATGCAACTTAGAAAAACAATTGGTCCTGAAAGCTTAAGTCCATTAATAAAATAGAAATACCTATCCATTAATTTCCTACTATTTCACTTTAGAATCACAAACTGTAAAAACACATAAATTGTACCTAGTTAACAAATAAATTCAATACTGAGAGCTTTGGCACCCAAAACACAAGTTAAATCTTACCTCAGTGTTAGTGTTAATTTAAATTAGTATAATAATATTTTAAGTGCAATTCCACGGAACATTTAAAAATGTTACGTGGAATGGGACAATCAACCGTGAATGTACACCTGACTTTACTTATGACCTTACTTATTCTTTATGTAACTTTTTGGAAATACATTCTATTATTTTCTAACCTTTGTATAAAACAACTCATGTAATAAATTGCCTACAAGCCATGTTCAAGTTGCATAAAAATATTTATTTATTCTTATGCTGGGATTTCATGTGGCATATTTGAGCAAATATTCACCTTATTTGGATAATACAAAATCGATTTTATTTGAATAACATGGGTACATTTTCAACCGACTTCAAAAAAGGAGGAGGTTATCAATTCGCATGTATTTTTTTTTTTTTTTTATGTTTGTTATCTGATTTCATTGGACTGGGTGAACCGATTTTGATGATTCTTTTTTTATTTGAAAGCTAGTGCTTCCCGTGTGGTCCCATTTAATTTGGTCCAGTTCTGACAATGGCATCCATGAGAAAACCGTATAAGTCTTAAATTTGCATTAAGTATGTGCGCGATTTGTTACGTGATTTCTCCGGCAAACGTGAACCGATTTTGAAAAATCTTTTTATGGATAGGGTATGCTTCAGGCGTGGTCCTATATAAATTTTATCGAAATTGATTCAGCACTTTTTGAAAAATCAACAAATAACCAAAAATTTTACATATTTTACATATTTTACAATTTTACGTTTTTTTTTTTTTTTTTTTTCTCTCTTTATTTATTATTAGGGACTTTTACACGATCGTGTATGCCAGTCCCATCGTACCTTATAACAATACCTTATTAACTAAAACGTAACATAACAAACTTAAATACTTTGATGGCCGCTTCCGAATTAGGTGTTGACAATATATGATGGAATATACCCACATCATATTTATTTAACTTCAATTGTTTAATTAAGACTTCTCTATCAGACTGAAATCTGGCACATTCTGCTAATAAATGCGAGACATCTTCCGGCGTTGCACACACCTCACAGTTTGGTGAACCCATTTTTTTCATCAAAAATCCAAATTTATTGAGCGGCATGTGCCCAGACCGCAGTCTGTGAGCGATCACAACAAGCCGTCTGCCTAACCCAGTGTTACTAAACCATGGAATGTGAGGAGGCTCCGATACTATAGATCTATACCATATACCTTTGTTCCTTGATCTTTCATCAAAATATTCTTTCCAAAGTTCATAACATTTGTTTTTATATTTAGGTAATAGTTCCATATAATAGGTTTTAATATGCCTTTCTTTTCCCTCATCTGTCCCCCCCAATTTTGCCAAACGGTCAGCCTCCTCATTACCTTGTAAGCCTATATGCGAAGGAACCCATTGCAACCTCAGATCGAACCCGCTAGCGGTTAACTTTTGTATCTTGGACAGAATACCATAAGCTATCGGTGCACCTCTGCAACCAGAGGCGCATCGAGCTATATGTTGTAATGCGCTTTTGCTGTCTACACAAATTACTGCTTTTCTTTTGTTGATATTTTGAATATAAACAAGCGCTTCTGAGATTGCAAAGAGTTCCAAAGTCATTACCGACACAGAATTAGTTATTTTGAAGCAACCATTACTATTATTTTCCGGATTCAAAGGATCATAGTATGCCGCGCCATTCCCATTAACGCTCTTAGACCCATCAGTATATATAGTATAATACTCATAATATTTTTCTCTCAGTTCTTTTAAAGTTTCTGTTTTTAATAAATTATACTCGTAAGCTTTTTTAGGTTTTTTAATTGATTCTAGATTTATTGTGATCGTATTTTGAATATTAATGTTAGTGACCCATGTATCCAAAGTAAACATTTCCAGGATGGAAGATGAGCTGACATTCTCTTCCTTAACTTCCTCAAAAACAGTAACAAGTAATGGGAGCTTCTTATTTGACCAATATCTGTTGTGTCTAGTAGTGCTAAGTTTCGACAACAGCCTGGTTGTTACATTATCTAACAATGATCGCGACTTCAAACAATACTTGACGGCTAGCCACCTTCTTCTTAAATGCAGTGGAGGAACACAGAGCTCGGATTCCATAACATGAATCGGAGTGCTTCTTATGAAGCCCCCTACTACTCTCAAAGCTTGATTTTGCACCTTAACTAACTTATTGATATTTGAATCTGCACTACTATCAAACAAGAAACAACCATAGTCCAGTCTACTTCTAATTAAAGCAATATATAACCTACGTAAATGCATCTGATGTACACCCCAGGAAGAACCAGTAAGAATTTTAAGTACATTAATAAGCTTCTGAACCTTTTCGACAATCTCATTGATGTGTTTACCCCAGCGCAATGTCTTGTCTAGCCAAATCCCCAAATATTTGTGGGTAAGTACGAGATCTAGTTCGTAATTATTTACTATGAGCTGAATTTGATGTTGTCTAAATCCCCTGCTGAAAATACAATATTTACATTTACTGTTAGATAATTCCAATCCCAATTCGTCTAATAAAACGATAAAGACATTTAGTGCATTTTGGATTTTATCCCTGCCCTGTAAAACATTATTATAAGTTGTATACAGTACAAAGTCATCGGCGTACTGGCATGTAAACACATCAACGATTTCCCGACAAAATTTATAAGTGGCTACGTTAAACAGTAATGGTGATAAAGGGTCACCTTGGGCTAAGCCCTTTCCTGTATATCTGATCATATCAGTTCCCCCCGCAAATTCCTCAGAAACTTTGAGATCAGGGCCGTCTTTAACCTATTGGGGGCCCTGGGCACAAAAGGATAATGGGGCCCCTATGACCTAAACTCTAAACAGAGCACTATTTTGTTAGTATATACAAAGAAAGTAGATAAGTAGTCGTAGATTTATTTTTATTTATCTACAATGACAATAATTTGACACTAATATTAAAGAGGAACGGTTTGTATTTATTACCCTTCTAGATTTGAGATGGGCAAAATCTTTAACCACTTCTTTACTTACATGAACATTAGCTACAAACTGGTTAATTTCTCTTGAAGCATTGCACTTCTTAATTCTTTTTTATTATTTTTAATATGGAGAAGGAAGGCTCCCCACTGCAGTTACCACCATGTTTAATTAAAAATATACTCAATACGATTTCTACATTTGAAAATGTCTTCAATTTTGTTTTCTTTTAAAATATGATATAGGTATTTACAATAGACTATTATTTCTTCCTTCATCTTCACTATGAACAATTTTCAATCATTCTGTTAAATGCATACATTCAATTTCCAACTTTTTCTCATATTAACGTCTTTATAACAGATTTCTGGTAATTCTTTGCAACTTTGTCTCAACTCATCAAACTGTAGCTATAGTCTTCAAGCAAAAAAATAAACCGGAGCGTTGACTAATGTTCTTATGCGAAGAAAGGTTTCTACTTTGAATTTCTCTCTTCCGTTCAGTTGAAATGACCGGGCCATCAAAAAACCGGCATGAGTTTTTACGAGTTGTCTTGTTCTTTAAGATAAGTCCTTGTAGTCAGATTCTGGGTTTTATTCCTTGGCGGACGAGTCGATAATCAAATTTATCCCTGAGGTAAATAATAAAATGATCAAGTGAAGTAAACAAATTTGTTACAACGTCTAGTGTTATTGTTTCTTTCTGAACATAATTATCTACTTGTTTGTCTCTTCTTTCCAATATAGGTAGGGCTCCAAATTTCCTATTATTATAATAAATTCAAAGCTTCCCATTTTTTAGAACAGATTAAGAGCGTCGTTTCTAGTTTTATCGTCTTTAGCCATGAAAATCAGAGTTATAATTTGTTTATGACCTTAATCCAAGGCGCTTACTGCATCAGTTCGGGCTGACCATAGGGTTTTTGAAATACTTTTGTCAACTTTTTATAATAAATGCTAGGCTGTAAATGCCATATTGTATGGCAATGCTAATTCTTTGACCCAAGAATAGACCAGCCTTCGGATTACATGAAGAGTCGATTAGCCGCTTGGCGATGTCCCGAAAAACAAGATGGGCACTCGGACCACATGGCCGCCACATATGGTCTCCACCCCAAACAGGTCAAATATAGAGCTTCCAAGAAGGTTATTATATTTGCGCCGTTTGGAATTTTCGGCACCTGCAGCAAGTTGCGTCCTACACCAAAGGCCTACCTAAGTTCCAAGGCATTATGGTTATCCCATCTGGATTCTGCCCATCGTCGTGTGCTAAACCATTGGGTTCTAAAATAGCAGACACCCCGGTGATGGCAAGAACACCACGAAGGATGTCATTAATGCTGGCGTGCCGTGCTCCTAGTGCAGGATAGGCCATGGTGTCCGAGGCAGTCGACAGCTTCACCACACTGACAGCGATGCGGAGCCCCGCATGGAGCGCCCAGACGCAGGCATGTAGCGAGACGGAAGGTAGTATCATTCAGCATGGTATCTGTACCATGCTGAATGATACTACCTTCCGTCTACAGCGTCATCAGCTGCTAACCCCCTTTCCGAAGAGATTTGAATGCGTAGGGGGTAAGCAGTTGATGACGCTGTCTGTACCGATGTTGGGTGACGAAAGTGCCTGAAGCCAGAGGCCCGGCTCCCACTCACCCACAGCCAGTACGCCGGCACGCTCACCAGAATTGGTGGACGGACGTATTGATTAGATTATTCCGTACCAACCTTCAGGGCGGCTCATGCCACTGTCTCTAGGAAGATGGTTTGACGGGCCGATCTGTATCTGGGCAAGCCACTTTCCATGCGTTCACCGCATCAGTCAAGTACGGCACTTCAAAGTCAACCAGTGATGGGGTAAATTTTGAATGGGTTAACTTTTTGGTGCGGTGGACAGAGGACAGGAACGCCGGTAATCTGACACTGGAAATTTTGCATTTTGCAGACGCTGAGACCACCAAAACGAATGGGTAGTGTGGTTTGGAGCTACGCTCGGTCATCCAGGGCCACATTTAAAATTGATATTAAAGTGTTTTTATTCAATTGATCTATTAGGTCCAAGAGGTGTGGCTGCTTCCACAAAGATGAAGAGCAGAGGTAGTACATACAATTTGGGCCAAAACAACAACATGTAATGAGGGTAAAAGTCGAATGTAGATTAATTTTGGAAAGTCTATCCGAAATATTTAAATATTAAAAAAATATATATAAACATATACATTTTTTTTTGTTAGCCTCTTCTGTCCCACTCCTGGGCAAAGGCCTCCCTCCATGCCTTCCATCTTTCCCGATCCTGGGCCACATCACACCAGTTTTGGAGGAATCCGTCCAGTTCGTTAAATAAATATAAATATCATTAGTGTTTAATTTTTTCTTCTATAAAACGTGAAAAACTACCTTCCAAAATAGGAGAACCCAGAAGATGTAAAGAACTTTTGCCTGAAATTTTGATGTCTGGGGCATTAAATTTCTTTAAGGTCGATTGTCTGTCAGTAATGTCTGCAAGGTATAATTCACATTTAGAAGGATTTACTTTATTCATTTTTTTTTTAGGACCTGTGATTCCATTTCGTCAATATATTCATTACAGATATTTGCAGCTAAATAAGAAAATAAGAGATGTTACCTTTTCCAGGATTCCCAAATCTTTTTTAAGTGATCTGTAAATATTGGATTAAATTCACTCAGTAGCTCCACACATCCTAAATAATTTCCATTGTTGGAAGTTCCGAGTATTTCATTGTCACCGCGAAACGGAAGCCCTCTCGATGCCAAAAATTTACTACTAATTTACAACAGCTACAATCCATCTAAGGACATTTCTCCAGAAATCCACTTCTTTTTGATGTTGAGAAGTCTCTAATCTACCAACCGCTTTACTTTGTGCCAGACAAGTCATCATAGTTTTACTGGGCTATTTTGATGTGTTCAAATTATGTGATTAGTGTGCTTCCAATCATTAAATCCACTCAAAGAGCATAGATTTACTTTGGAAGAGTTTCTTACAGAGTTTTTTTTTATTATATGAAAAACTAGTTCTCTGATTATTTTTATTCAAAATGATGTAGTTATAGTGCACCATTAAATTGTATTTTTATTGTTAAAGTTAGATTTTTTCAAAATATATATTTTTTAAATTATTAGATATCGGTTATCGTTTGATGATCTGGCAATTGGGGGCCCCTATCGACCGCGGGGCCCTGGGCACGTGCCCATTGTGCCCAGTGGGAAAGAGGGGCCTGTTTGAGATGACGCTCACTTAAAAAGTTCCATAAATAATTGCATATACTTTTTCCAACATCAAAACTATCTAGAATGGACAATAACTTTTCTATTAATATATTATTGTATGCACTTTTAATATCCAAAAAGCAAGCCAGGGTCGAACAGTTTCTTGAAAAACCTATTTGAACCTGTGTCACCAAACGCGTTAAACAGTCAAGGCTAGATTGCCCCCTCCTAAAACCCGTTGCATGTGGTGATAGAATCTGCTTCCTTTCAATGTACCACTCTAGTCTTTTTGCTAACATTGCATGGAAGATTTTACAAATACAAGAAATTAACGATATGGGTCTTGGTTTGTTATTAGTATTTGAACCCTCTACCGATTTTGGAATGGCAATAACTCTGATATCCCGCCATTGGCATGGAACAGTACCAGATTTCAATATTATATTATAAATGTTGAGCAGATATGACTTTCCAATCGTTGGTAGATGTGCGATCATAGAATAGGTAATTTTATCTTCTCCTGGAGCAGTATCTTTTTTTTTTAAACATTGAATCATTTCCTGTTGTGTAAATTTTGATTCTAATAGTGCATTTTCAGACGTAAAGCACGGTTTAGGTGGTATGACGTAGTTCGGTGCAAGGTCACATAGCATTTCTTTCCTTAACTCTTGTGGACAATGAGCCCTGGCTCGCTTGTACCCCTTCACCCATCTCAATCGTTGCCACATGTCAGACGCCGATACTCTATGATCAATGCTATCACAAAATTTCTGATAATCAACTGATTTAGCTGTTTGAATTGCCCGCTTTGCTTTTTGTGTACTTTTTTCAAGTAATGAGAGGTTGGCGGGTGTTGGGTTACTTCTAAAATTACCTAAAGCTAATCTACGCTCTCCGATTAATTTAGAAATATCTGGACTCCAGTATCCTTTTGGTCTAAAATTGCTGTTTGGATTATTACAAAATTTAATTAGAGGAATATTAGCATTTGCCGCATTATCTATTTGACGAACGAAGTGATCATATAAAACCTGAACGTCGTTGTTGTCAACAGGTAAAGACCAGCCATCAAGCAGCGACTCTTTGTAGCCTTTCCAGTCTGCTAATTTGTAGTTTCGCTTATTATTTATTTGTACCTCTTCATTGTACTTGACTTTTATTTTGACAAACAAGTGGTCGCTTCCAAGATTTTCATTAGTGACGTACCAATCGAAGTAAATAGCGACATCTGTCGATACAAAAGTGACATCAGGAGATGAGCTTTGTAGAACTCCATTTACTAATTTAATTCTAGTGGGTTGTCCATTATTAAGGGAAGTAAAACCAAATTCCAACGCTGATTCATATATTTGTTTACCCCTAGTATCACTTTTGTACGACCAGTTTGCATGATGTGCATTGAAATCTCCCGCTATGATACAATTTTTACGGAACATAGAAAAGATAGTATCCCAATCTGATTGGGCTGTATGTACCGAACTAGGACAATATATAAGAATTATATATCGAATGCATCTGCAGTTATTTAGTTTTAAACAAATTAACTCGATACCTGAATTATTTAACTGTAATAAAAAAATTAAAAGGGTCTATATTTATTTAACTAACTAACAAACTATGTGTGTGATTCTAAAGTTGAGAAGTTAGAGAGCTCGAAATTAAACAAAAATAACTAAAAGGAATAAGGTTCGGGCGCCAGAGCTCACTAGGTAATTTAAAACAAAGGGAATCCGGGATAGCTAACAGGTAAAGGACAGGACTTCTAATCTAGGTCGGAGATACTGAAATTAAGCTGCAAATTCTTTAACAATAGCTCATTTATTTCTATCGCAGGCAGTATGGCGAACACAATATTGGAAAGCCCCTTTCTTTCGAAGGGCAAGTTGTTTTATAACGATTAAATTCTATAACTAAAGTTTAGGTTTAAGTTGTCAGAATTGCACGTTTTTTAAGTTGAATCTACTAAAAGAAATCCAAGAGACATACCACAATCTTCGATAAATCTATTTATAATAAACCTGAAGGGTTGATTGGAGACTCGAGGGGAAACGCGTCAGCTCATCCATGATGAATTTAAGTTTCAAGGATGAAACTCCAAAATATAAGTAAGAACGCCTTTGGGGCGTTCTTTTTGTAAACGAAGCATGCCAATCACTCGTGCTATGGGCACAATCAAACAGCGATGGCGTTAAAGGTGGATTTCCCAAAATATTACCGTTGCACGGCTGCTGACATCACTACCAAGTGGTTCCAAGCAGGGGTGGACCCTTAAAATATTCCAATCTAATGATTGGCACGGAATAGAATTTTATTCGTGCTTCATCTTAGTGACTTCGGTCGGAAAGTGAATGTTACATATCCCAAACCGGAAACGTCAAAATAATCTGACAGCCGGGGAAATAAAATCCAACTGTCAAACTGATGGTCTATGGTTTTATCGATTACTCTACTAAATCCTTGCCAATCTATCAAATATCTAAAGTGTGTCAACTGCATTACCGAAAACTTCCAAAAAATGACGAGAGAGGTCGACACTATGTAGCGAGTAGAAAATACTCGTTACATTACATCCCTCCCCGAAAAATAAAAGAAAGGAACTTTCTTTTATTAGAAAGAAACAACGAAAAACGAAGTGAACAAAAAATTCAATAACAAAAAACTATCATAGTGCAGTTAGGCGTCATGGCCACTGACTAAAACTTCGGTACTACAACCGATCAACAAAGCCAAACAACAAACAAATCCAAATTCAGTTAAACCCGAGGGCCGCTGACTAAAACTCTAACAAGACTAAACACTAAACAAATCTAAACTCAGTTAGGCACGAGAGCCGCTGACTAAATCTTGAACAAAACTACTAAACATTAAACACTAACGTTGAGTACAGTTAAGCGCTATGGCTACTGACTAACTTTACACTAATTTACTAAACTATCCTACACCTCTTAAGTTCAGTTAAGCACTATCGCCACTGACTAGCTTCAGCCAACCTACTAAACTAAACCACTCCCCTTAAGTTCAGTTAAGCACTATCGCCACTGACTAACTCTACACATCTCTACCAACTAATCTGGAGTGCAGGTAGGCACTATCGCCGCTGACTATCCTCAACCAACCTACAGTTCAGCTTTGAGTACAGTTAGGCACCATAGCCTCTGTCTATCTCAGCAACAACCAATTAAAAATTAACAATACCTAAACAAAAATTCTAGATAGAGTTGAAGGACTCTACCTAAAAGTATAGATTCCGATCAATAAAGTCAGACAGAGTTGAAGGGCTCTATCCAAAAATATGGATTCCCAACAAAAAGGTTAGATAGAGTTGAAGGGCTCTATCTAAAAAGGTTGGATAGAGTTGAAGGGCTCTATCCAAAAGTATTGATTTCCAACAAAGAGGTTAGATAGAGTTGAAGGGCTCTATCTAAAAAGGTTGGATAGAGTTGAAGGGCTCTATCCAAAAATATTGTCACAGCAATAACCTGTAACAAACAAAAACCATATTGTGATCGGCGCTACACCACCGAACTTCCGAGCACAATAGTAAAAAGGTATGACGAAAGTCAAAATTTCACCTTGTGACTGGCACAACAATGACCAACACAAGGGCAAAAGGGCAAATGTAAGCTGTGATTGGCTCTACTCTACCAACCTTCCAAGCACAGACAAACAAACAAAATATATTGGATTACCGAAGGGGAAAATCACAATACCTAAAGGCGAAAGCCAAGATGAAATCGAGGTCAAAAATTACACCAAGATCCAAAAACAAAGTACATTCTTTAACAAAAGTTTCAGAATGACCGCAAAAACAAGGTAGGACGTTCTATAACAAAAGTTACAGAATGACCTCAAAAGCAAAATCCGGTATGAACGCGTTTCTAACAAAGTCAAATCCAAGTCTAGTATCGAAGAAATATCTAGACAAAAAACAACACTGTCAACAAACAGTAAAAAAAAATAGAATTAAAATCAATAACTACTTAAAACTACGAGAGAAATAGAATGATTTTAATCTACAAAAAAGGAAGATTACAAAAAACTTGAGATGAAATTTAAGTTTTTTAAATCTTTTTAGGTAATAAAAAACCCAAAGTGTAAGGTTGTATAGGATCTCTCTTTTTCAAAAAAAATGTAAACAAGTAAAGGATTACCTTTAAAAAATAAAGAAAGGAAAGATATAAGATCCCATACAATCTCAACAAACAAACAAAACAAACAAGATAAGATCCTTTGATGTGTAAAATGTATAGTGTAAAGAGTAGGTATTTCTAAATTAACCAAAATGACCTAAGTTTATTTTAGTAAGAATTGAATTGGAATCTAATAAATTGTAGTGAAGTTACCTAACATA
Organism: Charanyca ferruginea; assembly: GCA_947361185.1. Taxonomy (NCBI): domain Eukaryota; kingdom Metazoa; phylum Arthropoda; class Insecta; order Lepidoptera; family Noctuidae; genus Charanyca; species Charanyca ferruginea. Next base: position 22,292,993 of record OX376078.1, on the reverse strand, counting down.
ATAATAACCTTCAGACTGTCATTACCTTTCATTCATCATTCTAACAGAGACAGACCCTCACACAAAAATACTCAATACCAATACCAAACCTATGAATTCCCCAAAATTTTAAAATTTAATAATATCTTTTACATGATAACGACCCACGGAACCCTTATTTAGATCTTTCAAAACATAAACGTTATCAGAAACTTTTTCTGTTATTTCACACTTTAAGAACTTAGGTGCAAGCTTAGCCGAAAAATAAGCAGGTGCATGAGATTGAACAAAACTTCTTCTCCACACAACATCACCCACATCAAAGGAAATGACTTTCCGACCCTTATTATAATAAGCGGCATTTCGCTTATACCCTTTTAACAAATAAGCTTGAACTTTAACAAAAATATCACTAAGTGAATTAAGAGAAACTGCATAAGAGTTCCTATTTGAAACCTCTAGTTGAGATAAATTATCAACAGAGTTACTAAAATGATGTAAGGAAGCATCTAAAACAAGTTCCCTACCAAACATAAGAAAATTAGGTGTAAATTCTGTAGCAAGATTTACACTATTATTTAAAGCTAATTGAACATTGGGCAAAAAACTTGACCAAGTCCTATGATCATCTTTAACAAAACACGATATGCAAGTTTCGACTGTTTTATTATATCTCTCAACAGGATTATTTTGAGGTGTATACAATGTGTTATAAAATATTTTAGTTATATTAAAACCTTTCAGGAATTCTACAAAATGTTTTGAAGTAAATTGAGTTCCATTGTCACAAACTACTATTTTTGGACAACCAAATTTAAGAAATATTTCTTTTTCAAAATGCTTACAGATTACTCTAGTAGTAGCATTAATCATTGGAAAGAACCAGCAATATTTAGTAAAAACATCTACAACTGAAAGTATGTATTTATGACCAGAATAAGTTTTAGGTAAAATACCTATTATATCTACTGAAAGCATAAGCATGGGGCGATCAACCTTTTTAGGATTAATCATAGTACCAAAAGGAGGAGAAGTAGTATGTTTGTAAGCTTTACAAGTATCACAAGACAAAATGTATTGGTGAACATCATTAAACATACCTTTCCAAAAATAATGTTGTTTTAATTTCTTTAAAGTTTTATGAATACCTAAATGACCTGAATTTACATCATCATGATTTGACCTAATAGTATCTAAGATATTCTCTTTAGGAATAACTATCTTCCAGTCTAAAAGACTATGAGGGTTAAATTTATTTTTACAATATTTATACAAAGTGTTATTTTCGACTCTAAAATTCTTATACTTTCTAGGAGATTTCTGGCATTGAATAAATATTTTTCTATACCAAGGATCAATAATTTCCTCATCAGGGGAGACTAAATTATCCTGAGTGGTTATAGCGGTGACTTCTATACGAGATAAAGCATCTGGAACTAAATGTAATGAACCTTTTTTATGAATAATATCAAAAGTAAATTGAGAAATTCTAGCAGCCCAACGAGCTAAGCGTCCACTAGGATTATTGAGACCTAGGAGCCATTTCAAACAAGCGTGGTCAGTAATAACAGTAAACTTCATTCCTTCAATATAAGGTCTAAAATGTTCTATGGAATCTAAAATAGCTAATAATTCACGTTCTGTGGTACTATAATTTCTTTCACATTTATTAAGTGATCTAGAATAAAAGGCAATGGGATGTTGATCACCATTATCATCTTCTTGACTCAAAACACTACCTATGCCCACAGAGCTGGCATCACAATGCAAAAAGAAAGGTTTTTCAAAATTAGGACATTGCAAAACAGGAGAAGTTATTAAAGAATGTTTTAATTCTTGAAATGCATTTTCAGCTTCGTCATTCCAAGTAAGTGACTTTTTAGAATTTTTACTACCTGCTGTCAATTTAGTTAAAGGAGAAGCAATATCAGCAAATTTACAAATGAATCTACGATAATAAGAACATAAACCAAGGAAACTGCGAAGTTGTTTTACCGTTTCTGGGCGTGGGAAATTTTCTATTGTCTCTAATTTAGAAGGATCAGTATGTAAACCATTACTGTCAACAATGAAACCAAGATAGCGAAGTCTGTCCTTGCAAAAATTACACTTTTTTAAATTTACAGTTAAACCTGCGTCTTTTAATATACTATGAATTTTATGCAACTGTGCTATATGGCTATTAAAATCAGAATTAATACAAATTAAGTCATCTAAATAACAGAATACAGAATTATCATACTCTGGACCAAAAAGTTTATCTACTAGTCTCTGCAACTCAGCTGGTGCATTTGTGAGACCAAATGGCATGCGAACAAATTCGTACAGACCTTTTCCAGGTACTACAAAAGCAGTTTTTTCGCGGGAGGATTTTTCAAGTGCAATTTGCAAAAATGCTTTAGAAAGATCTATAGTACTAATATATCTAGCACCTCTAAGGTTATCTAATATTCTAGAAGTATAAGGAAGGGGATAAGAATCTTTAATAGTAACAGAATTTAAACGTCTTGAATCTAAACACAATCTAGTACCTCCATCTTTCTTCTCTACCGCCAATACGGGTGAACACCAAGGAGACTTAGAGGGTTGAATAATACCTTCTCCTAATAAAACTTCTACTTCATCAAAAAGTTCCTTTTGTTTAACAGGACTCAGAGGCCAATATCTCTGTTTAAAAGGTTCACTAGTAACGTTAATTTTATGTTCCACTAAATGAGTAAGACCTAAACCTCTTTTCTCATAAGAAATATCTTCAAACAAAGCAATAATATTATCTAATTTTTGTTTCTCAGAAGGAGAAAGTTCAGAAATAGAGGTAATTGAACAAACTTGTTTATTATTTTCTGGAACAAGTATAATGTTCTTCCACAATTCTTCAGCTAAATGAAATTTAATCCAAAAGTCAAAACCTAAAATAATTATTGGATCAAAAGAAGGAATAATTAAAAACTCTACGGATTTAGTTATATTATCACAAGTTACTGGCAAATCCATGGCACCAATAATTCTCCGGGCGGAGCCATCCGCAGTGCAAGCAGCGCCACTAATAGGTCTAATTTTATAACCTAACTGTAAAAATCGTTCATGTGTATTTGAGCCTAAAATGCATTTATCGGAACCACTGTCCAACAAACCTGAAAAAATTTGATTACCAACAAAAAAAGTTAAAAATGGTCTAGCATCATTCTGTTTTGTAAATAGAATAGGAGCCGAACGATAAATATAAAAAAAGGTTTTTAAATAATCTAACCAGTTGGAGAATTCTTTGTCACGGGTAACATCATCAGGCTTGTGACTTCTAACAATTTTTTCACACATCGAGACGCTCGAAGTTTTATCAAAAACGTGGGCTCGATGCTGCCTAATCAGTTTTTTGACTCTTGCGACTTTTTAGTATCCAAATTACAAACGTCACAAGTCTTAGAAGTGACCCCAGCTTTATGACACTTAAAACAAACAACACCTGGAATAGACTTGCAATTTCTATATAAATGTCCAGGTTTTTTGCATTTTAAACAAACTAAATCATTAGAAACGGCATTAGATTTAACAGAAGGTTTAAGGGATTCTTTAAAAGGTTTTCTATTGACAACAACTTCTAAATCTTTTGCAAGTTCCAGAAATTGTTCGATTGAATCTATTTGTCTACGAAACAAAAAGGGTGTGTAAATTGGTAACATATTTTGTTGTATCACGTTAATTAAAGTGTATTCAAATAAAGGTACTGAAAGACGACTAGCCATATCATAAATTTCCGTAATGAAATCAGGAAGCGACTCAGACTGTTTCTGTTTCCTTGTGCGGAGCTCATTTTCTAAAAAGTGATCAAAATTAGGTGTATCAAAGCGTTTCAAAAGCGCAAGCTTAAGCTCATGCCAGGAAGAAATACGAATTCGAACAGATCTAAACCATTTGAGTGCAGTACCATCAAGCAAATCTGTAAAAGAACCAACCAGCAAATTTTCGTTGTAATTTCTATAAAGAAAATATTCTTCAACTTGTGTAATAAAATCGCGAACACAAGTTCTACCATCATAAATTATTTTGCTCTTTTTCAAATCAGGCAGTTTAGTAAGAGGAGGAAAGTTTTTACGAATGTTTTCGTTAACAAGCGCATTCAAGGAGTTAAAAGAAGGCAAAGCTCGAGCTGTAAAATCCGAAGACGAATGTGCGATTCCAGATTCAAAAGGATTGCCAACATCGGTGGCATTAACCATCTCGTGACCTTTCTCAACAACATTAGCATCAGCAGCAGTAGAAGCTTCGACCTCAACCGAATCCTGAGGCGGTGGAAACTGAACTCCCTTGTCCTCCATGACTAACGAGTAACAAGGCAAATAGCAATGAAAAGCAAGGACTAAACTTCAAAGAATTTCAAAATAAATCAAAGTTTGAAAAATAAAATTAAAGTTTGAGGTTAAGTATCAAAATCAATGTGGTATTTCCATGAAAAATTGCTAAGTTATTTAACGTTAAAAAGTGCAATAATAACTCACAAAACGGCTTAAAATTAAATAAACTAGGTGCACAATAATGTACTTAATGTTTAAATTTAATTATTAACATAAAAAGTTAACTTAGATATGAATTATATCACTGTATGAGATTTAACAATAACACGGTCTACACTTAACAATTGTTGGTTTTGCTAAGGAAAAAACATGTTAAAAACACAAGAAAATAAACAAATTATCCAATGTAAAACTAAAACATTGTTTGCAAAATACAATACCAAACTAAGTTACAACTTATGAGTCTAATTATTCAAAGTTTATAAACTAGATCAATTACAATGTAAAAACAATATGAAATACAATATGAAAACTAAATATTGTATACAATAGACTCATTAGTTAAAATATAAATGAATTTAGTGTGCAATACTGACTGTACTCACCGTACAAACCATGCTTCAGTCCCTGTTCTAGTGCGACAATTGTAATAAAAAAATTAAAAGGGTCTATATTTATTTAACTAACTAACAAACTATGTGTGTGATTCTAAAGTTGAGAAGTTAGAGAGCTCGAAATTAAACAAAAATAACTAAAAGGAATAAGGTTCGGGCGCCAGAGCTCACTAGGTAATTTAAAACAAAGGGAATCCGGGATAGCTAACAGGTAAAGGACAGGACTTCTAATCTAGGTCGGAGATACTGAAATTAAGCTGCAAATTCTTTAACAATAGCTCATTTATTTCTATCGCAGGCAGTATGGCGAACACAATATTGGAAAGCCCCTTTCTTTCGAAGGGCAAGTTGTTTTATAACGATTAAATTCTATAACTAAAGTTTAGGTTTAAGTTGTCAGAATTGCACGTTTTTTAAGTTGAATCTACTAAAAGAAATCCAAGAGACATACCACAATCTTCGATAAATCTATTTATAATAAACCTGAAGGGTTGATTGGAGACTCGAGGGGAAACGCGTCAGCTCATCCATGATGAATTTAAGTTTCAAGGATGAAACTCCAAAATATAAGTAAGAACGCCTTTGGGGCGTTCTTTTTGTAAACGAAGCATGCCAATCACTCGTGCTATGGGCACAATCAAACAGCGATGGCGTTAAAGGTGGATTTCCCAAAATATTACCGTTGCACGGCTGCTGACATCACTACCAAGTGGTTCCAAGCAGGGGTGGACCCTTAAAATATTCCAATCTAATGATTGGCACGGAATAGAATTTTATTCGTGCTTCATCTTAGTGACTTCGGTCGGAAAGTGAATGTTACATATCCCAAACCGGAAACGTCAAAATAATCTGACAGCCGGGGAAATAAAATCCAACTGTCAAACTGATGGTCTATGGTTTTATCGATTACTCTACTAAATCCTTGCCAATCTATCAAATATCTAAAGTGTGTCAACTGCATTACCGAAAACTTCCAAAAAATGACGAGAGAGGTCGACACTATGTAGCGAGTAGAAAATACTCGTTACATAACCTAACGTGTACTTCCTGAACACTTAACGAGTAATGTGTTATTACAGCAATCCCACCATACGAATCCTCTCTGTCTCGCCTAAAAATATTATATTGATTAAAATTAAGACATACCTGTTCTCCCAACCATGTTTCACTTATTAACGCTATGTGTACCTTTTCTTGCAACAATAAACATTTGACCTCCTCTATTTTCGGTTTCAAGCTCTGTGCATTCCACTGCATTATGTTTAAGTTAATATCTTTATGTAAACAAGCCATACAATGAAGTAATAATTTTACAAATAACATCAGTCTCCGTGACTAAGTTCAAAATGTACTGAAAACATTCTTCAAATAATATACTAAGTACTAACTTAACTTTGACATCAAAATTACAGTCAGCTATAGATACTTCTTTCAACTTATGTAATAGCCTTTTAAAATCTATTTTACGCTTTGCGGACTCATTTTTATTCTCACTTGTCTCCTGTTGTATTGACAATACTTCCACTTGGTCATCTGAAACATTTTTACTCTGATTTGACTTTTCTTTCTTTTTATTACGTTTCCTTGATGACTTCCCTAAAATTACAGATCCTGCTGATTCTTCCATGCTTTGTTCCCCTGTTTCTTCGATGTCTATCTGTTGTATATCTCTTTCATAATCATGAATATTTGTTTGCGTCTCTGTAATCAATGCATCTCTATACGATTTTCTAATATTTCTCATATACTTTTCAGTGTATGCACTTTCCTCTGTATGTTGATGCTCTATATGCTGCCCAGATTGAGCAGCTTGCTGTTCTATGTATGTAGACAGGGCCTTTCTATATGTGTAGTTATTCTCGCACATTATTTTCCTCAGACGTTTCTCTTTTATAAAGACAGGGCATGATTTTTCTAGTGCCATATGTGAACCTTTACAATTAATACACTTAAAGTTGATCGTATCGCAATTATTATGATTCTCTCCACATTTTGGGCAGCGTATTATCTTCGTTGGGCATGCTTTTAATAAATGTCCGAAACGCCAGCAGCCGGAACATTGTGTGACAGGAAACATATAGGGTTCCACTTTAAATTTACATCCATACATATTCACATAAGAAGGCAGCGTGGGGCTTTTGAAACATAGACGTACAGTTTCACTGTCTACCCATTCTCTCGAAGTGTTGAATCGCTTTAATCTTCTTGCTGTGACAATCTCGAACTCCGATTCTACACTCAGCAGAATTTCGTCCACTTCTATATCCAAATCTATTTGTTTCACAACTCCATAGGATAGATATACGTCATCTACAAATTGACATCTATATCCTAAACTATGAAACTTTTGACACTTAACTAAGTTCTCAGCATTTTCTCTGTCATCAAACTCCAATAATACTTTGTACGCATTTTTATAATGAATTTTACTAATATTCATTATCTTTTCCGCTCTCAATAACTTTGCCAGACCAAATTGTTTAGGCAATATTTTTTCTTTCCCCGTAATGCTAACAGTATAGCTCAAAGATTGTAAGTTTTTCTCAACACTCCCTGTAACGAGTATTTTCTACTCGCTACATAGTGTCGACCTCTCTCGTCATTTTTTGGAAGTTTTCACGGTAATGCAGTACACACACTTTAGATATTTGATAGATTGGCTAGGATTTAGTAGAGTAATCGATAAAACCATAGACCATCAGTTTGACAGTTGGACATTATTTCCCCGGCTGTCAGATTATTTTGACGTTTCCGGTTTGGGATATGTAACTTTCACTTTCCGACCGAAGTCACCAAGATGATGCACGAATAAAATTCTATTCCGTGCCAATCATTAGATTGGAATATTTCAAGGGTCCACCCCTGGCTGGAATCACTTGGTAGTGATGTCAGCAGCCGTGCAACAGTAATATTTTGGGAAATCGTGAGTATTTGGATGGTTGAATCTTCATCGCCATATGCTGACCATACACTTGGGGTCGTGTGTCTTAACCCTCGTCGATTTTCCATTGTTTCAGCACCTATATCGCCATCGCGTTTTGGTTGTGCTCATGGCACGAGCGATTGGCGTGCATTGTTTTCGTTAAGATCGGTGAGTAATTTAAAATTCCCGATTTACCACATCGTCGCCATTTATCTCGACGCGTGGGTTTATCTAACAAAGGAAATCGTTTTGTTTTCAGCCCCAAAGGCGTTCTTACTTATACTTTGGATTTTTTATCTTAAAATTTAACTTCATCATGGATGAGCTGATGCGCTTCACCTCGTGTCTCCAATCAGGTTTAATTTAAATAAGTTTTTCTCGAAGCCTGTGGTACGTTAACTTAAATTCTTTCTCGTAGTTTCCACTTAAAAACGTGCAATACTGACAACTTAATTATAATCTTTGGTTATAGAATTTAATGGTTATAAAACAACCTGCCCTTCAAAAGAAAGGGGCTTTCTAATATTGTGTTGTGCTCACCACTGCCTGCGATAGAAATAAATGAGCTATTGTTAAAGAATTTGCAGCTTAATTTCAGAAATCTCCGACCTAGATTAGAAGTCCTGTCCTTTACCTATTAGCTATCCCGGATTACCTTTGTTTTAAATTACCTAGTGAGCTCTGGCGCCCGAATCTTATTCCTTTTAGTTATTTTTGTTTAATTTTGAGCTCCCTAACTTCTCAACTTTAGAATCACACCCATAGTTTGTTAGTTAGTTAAATAAATCTAGACCCCTTTTAATTTTTTTATTACAATTGTCGCACTAGAACAGGGACATGAAGCAGGTTTGTACGGTGAGTACAGTCAGTATTGCACACTACATTCATTTATACATTAACTAATGAGTCTATTGTTTACAATATTTAGTTTTCATATTGTATTTCATATTGTTTTTACATTGTAATTGATCTAGTTTATAAACTTTGAATAATTAGACTCATAAGTTGTAACTTAGTTTGATATTGTATTTTGCAAACAATGTTTTAGTTTTACATTGGATAATTTGTTTATTTTCTTGTGTTTTTAACATGTTTTTTCCTTAGCAAAACCAACAATTGTTAAGTGTAGACCGTGTTATTGTTAAATCTCATACAGTGATATAATTCATATCTAAGTTAACTTTTTATGTTAATAATTAAATTTAAACATTAAGTACATTATTGTGCACCTAGTTTATTTAATTTTAAGCCGTTTTGTGAGTTATTATTGCACTTTTTAACGTTAAATAACTTTGGAAATACCACATTGATTTTGATACTTAACCTCAAAACTTTAATTTTATTTTTCAAACTTTGATTTATTTTGAAATCCTTTAAGGTTTAGTCCTTGCTTTTCGTTGCTATTTGCCTTGTTACTCGTTAGTCATGGAGGACAAGGGAGTTCAGTTTCCACCGCCTCAGGATTCGGTTGAGGTCGAAGCTTCTACTGCTGGTGATGCTAATGTTGTTGAGAAAGGTCACGAGATGGCTAATGCCACCGATGTTGGCAATCCTTTTGAATCTGGAATCGCACATTCGTCTTCGGATTTTACAGCTCGAGCTTTGCCTTCGTTCAATTCCTTGAATGCGCTTGTTAACGAAAACATTCGAAAAAACTTTCCTCCTCTTACTAAACTGCCTGATTTGAAAAAGAGCAAAATAATTTATGATGGTAGAACTTGTGTTCGCGATTTTATTACACAAGTTGAAGAATATTTTCTTTATAGAAATTACAACGAAAATTTGCTGGTTGGTTCTTTTACACTTTTGCTTGATGGTATTGCACTCAAATGGTTTAGATCTATACGAATTCATATTCCTTCTTGGCATGAACTTAAGCTTGCACTTTTAAAGCGCTTTGATAAACCTAATTTTGATCACTTTTTAGAAAATGAGCTCCGCACCAGGAAACAGAAACAGTCTGAGTCGCTTCCTGATTTCATTACGGAAATTTATGATATGGCTGGTCGTACTTCAGTACCTTTATTTGACTACACTTTAATTAACGTGATACAACAGAATATGTTACCAATTTACACACCCTTTTTGTTTCGTAGACAAATAGATTCAATCGAACAATTTCTAGAACTTGCAAAAGACTTAGAAGTTGTTGTAAATAGAAAACCTTTTAAAGAATCAATTAAACCTTCTGTTAAATCTAATGCCGTTTCTAATGATTTAGTTTGTTTAAAATGCAAAAAACCTGGACATTTATATAGAAATTGCAAGTCTATCCCAGGTGTTGTTTGTTTTAAGTGTCATAAAGCTGGGGTCACTTCTAAGACTTGTGACGTTTGTAATTTGGATACTAAAAACTCGCAAGAGTCAAAAAACTGATTAGGGAGCATCGAGCCCACGTTTTTGATAAAACTTCGAGCGTCTCGATGGGTGAAAAAATTGTTAGAAGTCACAAGCCTGATGATGTTGCCCGTGACAAAGAATTTTCCAACTGGTTAGATTACTTAAAAACCTTTTTTAATATTTATCGTTCGGCTCCTATTCTATTTACAAAACAGAATGATGCTAGACCATTTTTAACTTTTTTTGTTGGTAATCAAATTTTTTCAGGTTTGTTGGACAGTGGTTCCGATAAATGCATTTTAGGCTCAAATACACATGAACGATTTTTACAGTTGGGTTATAAAATTAGACCTATTAGTGGCGCTGCTTGCACTGCGGATGGCTCCGCCCGGAGAATTATTGGTGCCATGGATTTGCCAGTAACTTGTGATAATATAACTAAATCCGTAGAGTTTTTAATTATTCCTTCTTTTGATCCATTAATTATTTTAGGTTTTGACTTTTGGATTAAATTTCATTTAGCTGAAGAATTGTGGAAGAACATTATACTTGTTCCAGAAAATAATAAACAAGTTTGTTCAATTACCTCTATTTCTGAACTTTCTCCTTCTGAGAAACAAAAATTAGATAATATTATTGCTTTGTTTGAAGATATTTCTTATGAGAAAAGAGGTTTAGGTCTTACTCATTTGGTTGAACATAAAATTAACGTTACTAGTGAACCTTTTAAACAGAGATATTGGCCTCTGAGTCCTGCTAAACAAAAGGAACTTTTTGATGAAGTAGAAGTTTTATTAGGAGAAGGTATTATTCAACCCTCTAAGTCTCCTTGGTGTTCACCCGTATTGGCGGTAGAAAAGAAAGATGGAGGTACTAGATTGTGTTTAGATTCAAGACGTTTAAATTCTGTTACTATTAAAGATTCTTATCCCCTTCCTTATACTTCTAGAATATTAGATAACCTTAGAGGTGCTAGATATATTAGTACTATAGATCTTTCTAAAGCATTTTTGCAAATTGCACTTGAAAAATCCTCCCGCGAAAAAACTGCTTTTGTAGTACCTGGAAAAGGTCTGTACGAATTTGTTCGCATGCCATTTGGTCTCACAAATGCACCAGCTGAGTTGCAGAGACTAGTAGATAAACTTTTTGGTCCAGAGTATGATAATTCAGTATTCTGTTATTTAGATGACTTAATCTGTATTAATTCTGATTTTAATAGCCATATAGCACAGTTGCATAAAATTCATAGTATATTGAAAGAGGCAGGTTTAACTGTAAATTTAAAAAAGTGTAATTTTTGCAAGGACAGACTTCGCTATCTTGGTTTCATTGTTGACAGTAATGGTTTACATACTGATCCTTCTAAATTAGAGACAATAGAAAATTTCCCACGCCCAGAAACGGTAAAACAACTTCGCAGTTTCCTTGGTTTATGTTCTTATTATCGTAGATTCATTTGTAAATTTGCTGATATTGCTTCTCCTTTAACTAAATTGACAGCAGGTAGTAAAAATTCTAAAAAGTCACTTACTTGGAATGACGAAGCTGAAAATGCATTTCAAGAATTAAAACATTCTTTAATAACTTCTCCTGTTTTGCAATGTCCTAATTTTGAAAAACCTTTCTTTTTGCATTGTGATGCCAGCTCTGTGGGCATAGGTAGTGTTTTGAGTCAAGAAGATGATAATGGTGATCAACATCCCATTGCTTTTTATTCTAGATCACTTAATAAATGTGAAAGAAATTATAGTACCACAGAACGTGAATTATTAGCTATTTTAGATTCCATAGAACATTTTAGACCTTATATTGAAGGAATGAAGTTTACTGTTATTACTGACCACGCTTGTTTGAAATGGCTCCTAGGTCTCAATAATCCTAGTGGACGCTTAGCTCGTTGGGCTGCTAGAATTTCTCAATTTACTTTTGATATTATTCATAAAAAAGGTTCATTACATTTAGTTCCAGATGCTTTATCTCGTATAGAAGTCACTGCTATAACCACTCAGGATAATTTAGTCTCCCCTGATGATGATATTAATGATCCTTGGTATAGAAAAATATTTATTCAGTGCCAGAAATCTCCTAGAAAGTATAAGAATTTTAGAGTCGAAAATAACACTTTGTATAAATATTGTAAAAATAAATTTAACCCTCATAGTCTTTTAGACTGGAAGATAGTTATTCCTAAAGAGAATATCTTAGATACTATAAGGTCAAATCATGATGATGTAAATTCAGGTCATTTAGGTATTCATAAAACTTTAAAGAAATTAAAACAACATTATTTTTGGAAAGGTATGTTTAATGATGTTCACCAATACATTTTGTCTTGTGATACTTGTAAAGCTTACAAACATACTACTTCTCCTCCTTTTGGTACTATGATTAATCCTAAAAAGGTTGATCGCCCCATGCTTATGCTTTCGGTAGATATAATAGGTATTTTACCTAAAACTTATTCTGGTCATAAATACATACTTTCAGTTGTAGATGTTTTTACTAAATATTGCTGGTTCCTTCCAATGATTAATGCAACTACTAGAGTAATTTGTAAACATTTTGAAAAAGAAATATTCCTTAAATTTGGTTGTCCAAAAATAGTAGTTTGTGACAATGGAACTCAATTTACTTCAAAACATTTTGTAGAATTCTTGAAAGGTTTTAATATAACTAAAATATTTTATAACACATTGTATACACCCCAAAATAATCCTGTTGAGAGATATAATAAAACAGTCGAAACTTGCATATCGTGTTTTGTTAAAGATGATCATAGGACTTGGTCAAGTTTTTTGCCCAATGTTCAATTAGCTTTAAATAATAGTGTAAATCTTGCTACAGAATTTACGCCTAATTTTCTTATGTTTGGTAGGGAACTTGTTTTAGATGCTTCCTTACATCATTTTAGTAACTCTGTTGATAATTTATCTCAACTAGAGGTTTCAAATAGAAACTCTTATGCAGTTTCTCTTAATTCACTTAGTGATATTTTTGTTAAAGTTCAAGCTTATTTGTTAAAGGGGTATAAGCGAAATGCCGCTTATTATAATAAGGGTCGGAAAGTCATTTCTTTTGATGTGGGTGATGTTGTGTGGAGAAGAAGTTTTGTTCAATCTCATGCACCTGCTTATTTTTCGGCTAAGCTTGCACCTAAGTTCTTAAAGTGTAAAATAACTGAAAAAGTTTCTGATAACGTTTATGTTTTGAAAGATTTAAATAAGGGTTCCGTGGGTCGTAAAGGATATAATCCGTAAAGGATATAATTAAATTTTAAAATTTTGGGGAATTCATAGGTTTGGTTTTGGTATTGAGTAATATTGTGTGAGGATCCGTCCCTGTTAGAATGAAGAATGAAAGGTTAGGACGGTCTGGAAGTTATTATTATGTTAGGCAACCTCATTACAATTTATTAGATTCCAATTCAATTCTTACTATATTAAACTTAGGTCATTTTGGTTAAATTAGAAATACCTACTCTTTACACTATACATTTTACACATCAAGGGATCTTATCTTGTTTGTTTTGTTTGTTTGTTGAGATTGTATGGGATCTTATATCTTTTCTTTCTTTCCTTTTTTAAAGGTAATCCTTTACTTGTTTACATTTTTTTTTGAAAAAGAAAGAGCCTATACAACCTTACACTTTGGGTTTTTATTACCTAAAAAGATTTAAAAAACTTAAATTTCATCTCAAGTTTTTTGTAATCTTCCTTTTTGGGTAGATTAAAATCATTCTATTTCTCTCGTAGTTTTAAATAGTTACTGATTTTAATTCTATTTTTTTTACTGTTTGATGACAGTGTTGTTTTTTGTCTAGATATTTCTTCGATACTAGACTTGGATTTGACTTTGTTAGTAACGCGTTCATACCGGATTTTGCTTTTGAGGTCATTCTGTAACTTTTGTTATAGAACGTCCTACCTTGTTTTCGCGGTCATTCTGAAACTTTTGTTAAAGAATGTACTTTGTTTTTGGATCTTGGTGTAATTTTTTACCTCGATTTCGTCTTGGCTTTCGCCTTTAGGTATTGTGATTTTCCCCTTCGGTAATCCAATATATTTTGTTTGTTTGTCTGTGCTTGGAAGGTTGGTAGAGTAGAGCCAATCACAGCTTACATTTGTCCTTTTGCCCTTGTGTTGGTCATTGTTGTGCCAGTCACAAGGTGGAATTTTGACATTCGTCATAACTTTTTACTATTGTGCTCGGAAGTTCGGTGGTGTAGCGCCGATCACAATATGGTTTTTGGTTGTTACAGGTTATTGCTGTGACAATATTTTTGGATAGAGCCCTTCAACTCTATCCAACCTTTTTAGATAGAGCCCTTCAACTCTATCTAACCTTTTTGTTGGAAATCCATACTTATGGATAGAGCCCTTCAACTCTATCCAACCTTTTAGATAGAGCCCTTCAACTCTATCTAACCTTTTGTTGGGAATCAATATTTTTTGATAGAGCCCTTCAACTCTGTCTGACTTTATTGATTGGAAATCTATACTTTTAGGTAGAGTCCTTCAACTCTATCTAAAATTTATGTTTAGGTATTGTTATTTTTAATTGGTTGTTGCTGAGATAGACAGAGGCTATGGTGCCTAACTGTACTCAAAGCTGAACTGTAGGTTAGTTGAGGATAGTCAGCGGCGATAGTGCCTACCTGCACTCCAGATTAGTTGGTAGAGATGTGTAGAGTTAGTCAGTGGCGATAGTGCTTAACTGAACTTAAGTGGAGTGGTTTAGATTAGTAGGTTGGCTGAAGTTAGTCAGTGGCGATAGTGCTTAACTGAACTTAAGAGGTGTAGGATAGTTTAGTAAATTAGTGTAAAGTTAGTCAGTAGCCATAGCGCTTAACTGTACTCAAAGTTAGTGTTTAATGTTTAGTAGTTTTGTTCAAGATTTAATCAGCGGCTCTCGTGCTTAACTGAATTTAGATTTGTTTAGTGTTTAGTCTTGTTAGAGTTTTAGTCAGCGGCCCTCGGGTTTAACTGAATTTGGATTTGTTTGTTGTTTGGCTTTGTTGATCGGTGTAGTACCGACGTTTTAGTCAGTGGCCATGACGCCTAACTGCACTATGATAGTTTTTTGTTATTGAATTTTTTGTTCACTTCGTTTTTCGTTGTTTCTTTCTAATAAAAGAAAGTTCCTTTCTTTTATTTTTTCGGGGAGGGATGTAATGTAACGAGTATTTTCTACTCGCTACATAGTGTCGACCTCTCTCGTCATTTTTTGGAAGTTTTCACGGTAATGCAGTACACACACTTTAGATATTTGATAGATTGGCTAGGATTTAGTAGAGTAATCGATAAAACCATAGACCATCAGTTTGACAGTTGGACATTATTTCCCCGGCTGTCAGATTATTTTGACGTTTCCGGTTTGGGATATGTAACTTTCACTTTCCGACCGAAGTCACCAAGATGATGCACGAATAAAATTCTATTCCGTGCCAATCATTAGATTGGAATATTTCAAGGGTCCACCCCTGGCTGGAATCACTTGGTAGTGATGTCAGCAGCCGTGCAACAGTAATATTTTGGGAAATCGTGAGTATTTGGATGGTTGAATCTTCATCGCCATATGCTGACCATACACTTGGGGTCGTGTGTCTTAACCCTCGTCGATTTTCCATTGTTTCAGCACCTATATCGCCATCGCGTTTTGGTTGTGCTCATGGCACGAGCGATTGGCGTGCATTGTTTTCGTTAAGATCGGTGAGTAATTTAAAATTCCCGATTTACCACATCGTCGCCATTTATCTCGACGCGTGGGTTTATCTAACAAAGGAAATCGTTTTGTTTTCAGCCCCAAAGGCGTTCTTACTTATACTTTGGATTTTTTATCTTAAAATTTAACTTCATCATGGATGAGCTGATGCGCTTCACCTCGTGTCTCCAATCAGGTTTAATTTAAATAAGTTTTTCTCGAAGCCTGTGGTACGTTAACTTAAATTCTTTCTCGTAGTTTCCACTTAAAAACGTGCAATACTGACAACTTAATTATAATCTTTGGTTATAGAATTTAATGGTTATAAAACAACCTGCCCTTCAAAAGAAAGGGGCTTTCTAATATTGTGTTGTGCTCACCACTGCCTGCGATAGAAATAAATGAGCTATTGTTAAAGAATTTGCAGCTTAATTTCAGAAATCTCCGACCTAGATTAGAAGTCCTGTCCTTTACCTATTAGCTATCCCGGATTACCTTTGTTTTAAATTACCTAGTGAGCTCTGGCGCCCGAATCTTATTCCTTTTAGTTATTTTTGTTTAATTTTGAGCTCCCTAACTTCTCAACTTTAGAATCACACCCATAGTTTGTTAGTTAGTTAAATAAATCTAGTCCCCCCTTTAATTCCTTTATTACATCCCACTATCCGACTTTCTAGATAGTCTTCTTGCTACTTTTTTACTTCTAACCTTTATAAAGCCATCATCTTCTTCTATAATTTCCTCACTATCTTCTCTTTTTTTCTTTTCTGGCACTTTCCGATTTTCAATCGACAAACTGGTACTATTCTCCATGGTATTTACCATAACTGGTTGCTCACTCTCATTCAGTATCTCTTCCTCCATACAATCACTCCCACTCGACTCACAATTACTGATATCCGGCACATCAGCCATTATCAGTAAACATAATAATTATAATACGCGGGTACTCGCAAAAGTTAAAAACAAAATAAAAAGCTGTTTATAATGCGTGCGCTCGTCTCGGCGTCTCGCGCGGCACTGAATTTTACGTTTTAGTTTCGTCAATCTTTGTAGTAGTTAATTTTCAATCTCTTCTTATTAGATTTGGATGAGAAGGAGGTACTAAAAAGCGGAAATTAAAAAGCCTTTTTACAAAAAAGACAACCGCCTTCAAAAACTAAAAAGTGAGAAATAACTTTAGCACAGAACACACATTGACTTAGTTTCGTAAGTCGGTGGCAATACAAAACAACAAACAGAACAAAGCCACTGAATTTTGAAACTAAAGTCAATGTGTGTTCTGTGCTAAAGTAACATGTAACATGGGTACATTTTTATACAGAAAATGACTGCAGAAAATGGCAGTTTGTTTTAACTTCTTTGCAAGTACCCACAAGATGTCCCATGTAATATTTTTTAAACACATGCATATCACCTCATGATCAATACATGACCAAATCAATCAATCAAATCATTTTTTATTTGTTAAGACATGGGTAGGTACAAAAGAAAATTATACAGTTCTTGAGTTTTTCATTTGTTATAAAAATTAATAGAAAATACTCAAATAGTAATAATGATGGCAATAATATTCATATAATTAAGTCAATAGTACATATTACTTGTGTATATTACATGACATGATATTGTATGCTACAAGAATATTGCATACCAAAAACTTCAGTGCTTTAGGGATATAATTTTTCGTTTGATTTGCATTCATTACAAATTTTGTTTTAACTAAAATTACACTAATATTTTCGTAAACTATTCTAGACATATTACCCGTCTACCCAGACTCGCACCAATACGTAATGGAACAACGTACAGAGCAGTACCAAGATTTGTTGGATGCGGTGGTGATGCTTGAGCTTGTGGATATGAACGCACCTCGCTGTCAAGTGTTGTTGGAGATGTGGCTGTTGGAAAATGAGGAGAGAAAGCCTCCAATTTTCGCAGAGACTAATTTCTCAGTAAGTGTGTACTTATGTATGCTACTGTATGTACTTTGTATGTGGAACAGTAAAGAGGTAAATCATCAAATTGTAATCAAAATTGGAAATATTAGGAAATTATACAATTCAAATTATGATAAAAGTATGTATAATTATGTCTGGTACTATTGTCTTTTTATTTCTCGTAACTTTTATAACCTGTCAAATTGAAAATCCTAGTGTCTACACTTTGCAGACATAATATAATTGATTGCAGACATAGGAACACAAGATAACTTAAACTTTTCTATTTTGTTTTGACAGTCCGCAGACACATTTGTGCCGATAGTGAATACTCTTCTAGAACTCTATGATGACGAGGTGGATGTGTACTGGCTGTCAAAAAGCTTGACTGATGTAGTACGGAACATGCAGAGGGATCTGCCCAAACTAAAGGAAGCTTTTACTACCATGCTTGAGAAAGAAGATGGTGATCTGTTCAAGTAAGTTCTAATAAGACTCATTAAAATTTAAAACAATCATAAACTTGCGACTTGAGATCAATATTAGATACTAAATGACCCAACAGACATTATCTTGTCAATAAATTTTTAAATTTCCTTACCGTTTAAACATTCCCTGGACTTCCACAAATATTTCAAGACCAAAATTAGCTAAATCGGTCTAGCCATTTTCGAGTCGCGAGTAGCAAGACTAACAAACAAAGATTCATTTTTATTATATGGATAGATTATGCTATGAGAAAATTTTTAATTTATTCTTCAGTTTCCTCTATTCCTCTATTCATTTAATTTGTTGTTTTAAATAATATCTATGCTATTTTGTACATGTATTTTTTCTTTTTAGTCATCTGGTTGACATCAATGCTTTGGAAGTGTTGCCACTCACAAAATGGTTCAACTGTTGCTTTGCTGGGGTTTTGGATGACACCTCTCTTACCAAGTTTGTACTTTTTTTTTTATTGTAAAGAACTTCACGTTTAGTTTTCACTTTGTAAAAACAATGTTTTCTCTTCTTGCAGGATATGGGACAAAATTTGCAGTGGGGCACCAAAAATACTGTCTTTTGCTGCCGTTATGCTTATCGTAACGTTACGCAGAAATATACTGCGCTCTAAGAATGCTGACGAAGTACTGAAATGCGTTTCAGAGGTATAAAAAAAAACACAAAAAAAAAACACGGTGCCGTTATTATCTTCTTCTTCATCAACCTTAAGACGCCCACTGCTGGGCATGGTGACCTTCAAGGCGGGTTCAGCCGTAATCGCCATGCTTGGCCGATGCATGTTGGCCTACACATGTCATGTTGGTCGCAGTAGATGTTATAGTACCTACTCAGAAGGACGCTGCTGCCCATCCTCTGGTCAATATCCATCTGTCGCTTTCTACGACACCCATGGGTAGAAATGGGTGGATGGGTGGGGAATGGTTGTTATACCGGCTGAAAACTGACGACCATCCCTATAAAAATGGTTTTATGACACCGTAAACTTAAAGAAATATTTTGGTGCGATTGTACCGCTTTCTTACGGAGCCTTAGTTTTACACAGTAACTGTAAAAAACTGGCCAAGTGCGAGTCGGACTCGCCCACAAAGGGTTCCGTACTATTATCTACACAACATTAGACATCGAGCAATAAAACGGCAAAAAATCACGTTTATTGTATGGAAGTGTACGTTCCAGGACACTGTCTACGTCATCTACGTGTGTAAGGCAAACTCTGGAACAATAGACTAGATGAATGCTAGTAGAATAATCAGTATTAAACAATAGGTCGGTCGCGACGCGTACATTGCTCGTGTGTTTGGTCGTCCATGCGAATGCTACGATTGGTGCGTCGACGCCGCTCGTCCTCCCGGCCGGTTAAAATCAAACAGCAAGCCCTCTTTAAATATATATTTTATTCTCTTTTTAGTGTTCATTGTTATAACGGCAACAGAAATACATCATCTGTGCAAATTTCAACTGTCTAGCTATGACGGTTCATGAGATACAGCTTGGTGACAGACAGGACAGACAGATGGACAGTGAAGTTGTATTAATAGGGTCCCGTTTTTATCCTTTGGGTACGGGACCCTAAAAGCAGCAATTACAAGTCGCCCTAAAAAAATACTTAATAAGTACCTAGCTATCCCTGAAATAAAACTAAATTCAGTCTTTTGTTTTCAGATACCAGAACAATGTGAAGAAGTAGTAGCCAACAAGGCAATCGAGCTGTGGCAGTACTACGGGGCACAGCCTCAGAGTGACACATTAGCCAAGAAATGATGTATGACCTTCTAATGGGGTGATCTCATTAGAAGGAAAATGAAATGTGTTGGATTTAGGGTTATGGCAGCTTAGCTTGTGAAGTTAGGGAACCTGTATGCAATGGCCTTTTGGGACTGATTATTTTGATCTAGCAACACTTTTTTATAGCAGTAGAAATATCTAGCTTTCTCTTAACCTGATTCACCGCCGCCGCAATTTATCTGGTAAAAAAGATCCATAATGTTTTAAAGATTACCCAACTGCGCAAGTCATTGCTTTCGCAGTTGTTTTTAACGATTTGTACAATTCATGCATAGCTTAGCTAAGATTAATAATTCGACTTCGCATCGAGTCGCGCTCGTCCAATTAAACTTATCAGGTTTAATTATAGAATAGGTAGGGTAAGATTGGCTGTAAAAAGGTCTTCTCAAAAGCACGAATTTAGATGTAAAATATGAGAGTCCGCACTTTTAGAAGACTAGGCTTATATTTCAATAAAAAGCTCGCTGATATAATAATTATCTCCCGTCGCTCTTAGCCGAGGCCATTTCATATGAGGTTTTAGAATGTATTGTAATTGAAGCTATATATGGATTCTATACTATTTATAATGTAATTTTACTAGCTATTTAAACAATGTAAATAAAACGGTATGCGAAGGAATAGTTGGTTTGATTTTTTTTTACGTAAGGCTTCTTTACGCACGCTTGACTTTGGGAGTAAGCTGGTGATTGCGTGACGAAAGCGTTAGGAAAAGTGTGATCGGGCGAGGCGAATGGAAGTTGACAGAGAGATATAAGTTAGTGAAGATGGGGAGTACATTTTCGTTCTCTTTTTCTCTCATAGCCAGTTGCAAACTGATACAAACATACATATAGATGCGAGCTAAAAAGTTTTATGTCAGCGTCAGTCGTCGTCAAAGCACACTCGTATTTTTAACCAACATCAAAAATAAAAAAAAAGGAGGTTATCAGTTCGACCCGTATGCATAGATGAATATACTCTAATCCCGTATGTTTGTATGTATGTATGGATGTATGTTTGGCCGCGATTATCTCCCGTTTGGCTGAACCGATTTTGATGCGGTTTTCACAAAAGTGTTTGTTATATTCTGGAGAAGGTTTTAGTATACAACAACTAGAAATTTTGAAAGCGCTTTTTGAAGAAAACAACAAAAACCGAGAAGACGTTTTCGTTTCTTCCATCTTTGGAGGACTTTCAATCTCTGTTTTAACAGTGTTGCCAATTTTTAATAGATTTAGGTGATAAGGAGACACTAAAAACAGTGGCAATACAAAACAACAAACAACAAAGCCACCGACTTCCGAAACTAAAGTCATATGTGTTCTGTGCTAAAGTTATTTATCACTTTTTAGTTTTTTTTGAAGGCGGTTCTCTTTTTTCAAAGAAGTTTTTATTGTACAAGGTGGACCGACTTTACGACCCGGGAGGAGGTTGGGGAAGTCTCGGCATTTCTAAGTCCCGGGATATGAGACAACTGAGGATCAAATCCGGGACATCCCGAGACTTCAAGACTTCTCAGATCATGAAGATTAGATTGAAGTAAATTTTTTCGAGATGTATAAATAAAAAAATTAAAACGTAGTTTCCAAAATAATATTACCTACTTAAAAAGAGAAAAAGATTTGATTTTGATTTTTTATGTCATGTTCGTTTGTAATGCATATATGCACGTGTAGCATGACCACGCTATGTCTACGGAAGAATAGACATACTGACAGGAAGAATAGACAAACTGTACTGACTTGTCTATTCTTGCTGTCAGTATGTCTATTCTTCCGTAGACATAGCGACTTGTCTATTCTTGCTGTCAGTATGTCTATTCTTCCGTAGACATAGCGTGGTCATGCTACGCGTGCAGAATCACAGATTGTTTAATAATAATCTCTTTATTTCGAAATAAAAAAGTATGTTATATTCCTGACAATCTAAGAAGTCCCATTTGACATATATTTGAATATGTATCAACGATTAATTCGTGTTTTTGAGTGTATTTTTTTCAATATAAAATTAAACTTGATGCATATAAATGATACTCGTTGTTAAAGTGAATGGGTAACTTAGTAATTAATGAGGATTATGAATTTTAATTTTCAAATTCTTACGTAGGTACCTACTAGTACAAAAGTTGAAACGTCAAATGGGACTTCTTACGTTGTCAGGAGTTTAATATCTCAGATTAGGTATTTGTTTTATAATCTGAGATTTTCGTAATACTGCCACCGGACAAGAAAACACTCATTTTCAACAGATATCGCTTTACAATAACTGCAGTTTAAACAGTCTAATTAATATAATAATTGCATAATTTAAATAAAATAAGTTCATTAGTTAAAAAGAAAAAAAAATACAATCAAATAACTGTCGGTGGTCGAGTCTCGACCCGAGACAATGTATGTACAAAAGTCCCGGGACTTTGAGGCACGAGACCTCTGTATATAAATATACTGTACTCTTTGCAAGTGTCCCAGGACGTCTGGGTTTGAAAAACGAATACCTACAAGTCTACAACGCGCTTCGTGCTGTACTGACACGAGTCAGAAAAAAATACAAATTCAAAAGTGAATACCTACAATCTCGTGATTGTATTCGCTTTTGAATTTATATTTGCTGTTTTGTCTTCACTCTCGGAGTTCCGCGCGGTCTATCTGCCTTTTGTTTCAGTTTTGCCAATCTGAGGTTACTCAGTTCACGCAGTTTTCCTTTAGCCAAGCTGGCTGACTTTTCCCAGACGTAATATTTAACTGACCAGCTGGAAATCTCTATAAAAAATTACAAGACCTATTTTTTTTTGTTCACTGACAATCTCCAGCATTTTATGGTCTAACTCTGCCATAGTGTCTTCGTAATCTTGGCACCAGTAGCGTAGCTTGCCTTAAAAGGGCCCTGTATAATTTGTCGGGGGCATTTTACCCGTTATGGTGAGGCCTAAATGGAGAGTATCTATTTGTAACAAATAAATCAATGTATCTTACGTATTGGTTTTTAAGTGAGATGGTGGGTAACATTTTATGAAATGCTAACACACGCCTAGATCATAGGGTATTACACCCATTTTTGAAGTGTCTCAATGAAATTCTGTAGTGCTAATATGCCACCAAAAAAAAAACACAAAATTTTTATTCAATCGATAAGTGCCATAAAAATGCATAAAAAAATTAAATTTTCAAATTTCGCGCGTAGTTTGACGAAAACGCCTCTTACTGAACGCCGTATTGCTCAGCGTATATGACGTCAATTCGTTTTGTATCAAATGAGCTCATATTAAATATAATAATTGTATATAATTTAAAAATAATTAAAAGCATATTTTGTAATAGGTGTAATAATGAAAAAAATACGTTGGTTACGAAAATAATAAAAGTACAAAGCCAATCGGTTGACTGACAATTGACAATTTTTTGTTTACACAGCCGTATGGCGTAATAACATGGCCGCTACTATTTCACGGTGTTTTATCAGATTAAAAATACTGAAAACTTTGAATTGAATTTAAAAATTTGTTTTGTAATTTTATGAACTAAAACTTACATTTTCCGACTGCTTAATGCCTAAACTGTCTCAATAACATATATAGATTTTTTCTCGTATAGAGTAAAATACCCTATTATAATCATTGTTATTATGGCTAGCACAGCGGCGGCAGTAGCTACGCCCCTGGCGCCTCTTCCACAAAAGCCGCAAAAGAATTGTTGCTGTATATTTAAACTTTTTATTGAGTAAAAATGTCGTAGTATGAGTTCAAAAATTTAATAATATTTAAAGACAACCAACACATTCGATACCTACTTTCATTTTCTTAAACGGGGTAGCGACACTGTCTATGTGTGCCGCTACCTGCTACAGACGAGACTGTTATGCATGCGGTTTGTCCTACGTTCCGTTTTACAGCACTCATGTTTTGTTCAAATTCTACACCTGGCGAGTTGTGAAGTTGGCAACATTTACATTGGCCCACTCGCCATTTTGCAAGAATGTCAGCCAAATCATCAGAGCGAGTTTTTATTTAATTTTTATGTTAACGCACATTAAATTACAGTGATTTTGTGTTTTGAATATCGTTTTTATTGATAAATAGCAAAAATGGACAGATTTATAAGCATGTGGAAGGTTCGGGAGTTGGCGGACAAAGTGTAAGTCTTGCGATCATTTTTGTTAATTTTTATGTAAATTACAGCAATCTGTTTCATTAATGTGGATATTTATTGCATTTTTGGCGGACCTTGATGATAAATTTGCATACATCTTGATGTATTTAACTTGAAAAACTATTTACTCGAGTGCTATTGCAAACCTGTCCTACTCGGATTATTGAATGAAGATAGGGAGTGAATAGACGAAATTGTACTGGAAATTAACGTTATCAGCGTTTTGGCTAATGAATGTGATAGATTAGAGACCGGTTCCACAATTTACTCCTTTTCGGCGGCAAAAATGAACTACAAAATGACATGATTGGAATGCAAAGAACTTAATATTAATCAAATTACTTACTTTAGCTTTGCGTCTAAAATTTCCACTTAAACCTTACCAATTTCACAAGATAACAACTCTGAGATAAACTTGTTTTACTTTAATTATCATGCCTAGTCCCAAATTTAAAGAGTTTGTGTTTGTTATTTTAAAGTTCTACACATCATTTGAATAGTTTTCTCATTTTTAAAACTGAAAGCGTCAATCCACAGAACTCTGGTTCACTGTGAATGTTGTGGTACCTAAGACGACCCACTGACCATAAATAAAGTCAAAATGAAAATTTCAGTCATTTAGACTTTTCCTCATATTGTTGGTTTGACATAGACTGAAATCAAAAACAGCACACAAGTATTAAGATTCTTTAAGATAAGCGAGTGGTAACTAAGTATGACTATAGGTAACTAAGTAAATAGTGAGTAATATAAAACACCTTACTCCACCAGTTTTGTGCATTATCATTAAATTATTCCTTGCATTATTAATTTTGTTGGGATATGAACAAGTTACCATAACAGCTCACACATGGGCAGTTCAACTAAACTGTTTAGCCTTGGAATAAGAATTTCACCATTGACACAATCTAGTATTGTCCATTGACCTACACACAGTGAAATGAGTTACCATATCTGTCTGTAGAGGCAATGTGAATAAAAATTTATCAATATGTTTTTAGCTTCTTTACTCAAAATTTATTTTCATGTCAAAGTAAAATAGACAATATTTTAATTAGTTCAATTGGTCATCTTTAATATGGTTGTGTTGGCTATGGCATTAGAGTTAAGCCAAAGGAACAATAAATGTATTGTGTTAATGATGATTATTAATGGCTAAAAACTTGAATATAGAAATAATAGCTGCTGATTAAGTAATGAAGTAGTGGACTTGCGAAACCAACCTAAGAATGTTTTTAAAAAAGGGCTGATGCATGACCAACTTATAATAAGATACAAGATAGTTCTAAAATAACCTGGCATCCTTTCATTTATCTCAAAATAAACTGAGCATAATGCACATATTTCATCTTTAATACACTGTTTCTTTCTTATTGGCTTCTCTCCAAATGTCTTCTAAAGGTCTTGGTCTAACTAATCTTATTGTTTAAAACACAATGCAGTTTTGGCCACACATCAAGACGTTTATCCAATAGTTTACCAACATGATAAGGTTGGCTTCCAGCTCCATAACATACTGCAATTGATTTGGCAGAGATTATTCTGATTTTAGGCCATATTATTCAATATACCACATAATGTAAGAAAGATAAAAGTATTTGCCAGTCATTACCACAAAATTTGTTGACATTCTTAAAAATAGCATCGATACATAAACTCACTTGTGGCTAAGTAAATAAAAGGCATATGGACATAATATAGGTCATACTAAAGCTACGCTTGCAGCAGTTGCACCCTGGGTGTGTACCCAGACCGCTCCGTGCCTTGGATAGCATGTAAATTGGCCCCAGATCACCAGATGTTGCTCGTAGATCTTTGACATTCATAATGGGTAGTCAGAAGTCTGTAAGTCTGACATTGTGTTCCTCAGACAGGCAGTTGCTCCATGTAAAACACTGATATTCAACTGCGTCTGGTTAGACTGGATGACAGCCCCGACATAGGAGAAGACTCGACAGATGATAAGAAAGCAAAGATGTTTATTGACACAGACCATGTGCACACAAAAATAATAATAAAAAAATAACAAGGTTCTGTAACAAAAAACATACATGAAAACATTATTTATTTATACTTCATGCACAAAGGTACAAAGGCGGAGGGGTATTATTGTGGGCCCCACGACTGCGCTAAACAGGCCCAGTTCAGCATAAAATGCCAGACCACTTCTGCCACATGCTGGTTTGCAACTGGACCTTTGCATGTGACGTAGTATGGACGTAAACCAGCTTTATTATGAAACATAGGTGGATAAATAAATAAAAACGAAAGGTGTAGTAAAGAGTGTGTGTGAGTAACAAGGTTTATATCATTACCTATGTTTACATGAAACTAACAGTTGTTATACATTATACATTAGTGAGCAGTAAATAATAAAAGATGTAAATAATAATACTCCGAGTGATGATATTAACTCATTGTCAGCAAATTATTTCTAAATTTTTTGGTTTTGCTAATGAGTATAAGTGGCTGTATGATCAACCTACTTTACAGAGTTGACACTATTTAAATAGTGATTCATAACTTTAATTTCCTCATTATTAGCCCCTGGTAAAGTATACTGAGCGGTCTATATACAAATGTGTGGTGAATTTAACATTGTGTACAACTTGTTAAATAACAGAAAACATGAATACACACAATATCAAGTGCTAGTCATTTTGTTGCTTTATTTCTTTTCATAATCATTGGTCACAACTGTTTTCAAAGCAAATAGGAATAACAGTTGAGGAAATCACAGTTAGTAAGCTTGCTTATCTTTAGTTCATAATTCATTTATAATGTACTATGTGGCGTGGACAATTAGAAGTGTATTTAGTTTAGATAATAATTGGCTTTCAGTTTTGATTAAGTTTAGTACACTTTGTTGGGTTTCTTATGTTATAAATTAATGTTTAAAAAATTTAAAACAATAAAAATATTTATTATCCACACTAAAATATTCTCTGGTGTGCTGAGTTGTTGGAAGGGTGTGTTTGCAGAAACAAATCACATAATACAAACCTGTAACTACTATTAGTCGGCGGCGACACAAATATTTGTTCTTTCTAGGTATAGAACCCACAACACGCGTAGGCAGTAGCCAATCGCACACCCTAAAAATGAAAGTATAAAATAGTAGTCTTATTCATCACTTGGGAAATAGGGCTATATCTATCAGTGGACGTCTTTCGACTGCCTTATTCCTATAGTCGCATTGTCGATACACTTGCCGCAGTAGCTGAGACACGTATGGTAGCAACCACTCGTACCTACCATACGTGTGGTGGTAGAACTAATCAACTATAGTGGCGTATTATACCTACCTACTACTAACTAGAATATTTTTTTTCTCATTTGACGTTCAAAAGTGCCATAAAATGGTCTAATTGAAATAAATGATTTGACTTTGACTTTATAAAACAATGTCTATAGCCAGCCACAGATTCAGAGTAGTCTATCAATATATTATTAAGTCAAACTGACAAGAATTTAGGGACTGACTTTAAGCTTATATACTTACTGCCTAGTCATTAAAATAATACATTACTTATTGTATAAAAGAGAATTGTACTCATTGGACCAGCTTTCCCTATAGACAAGTATCAATAAAGTGACTTATTGTAACAGGTGCATCATTTCCCATACTGCAAGTAAATGGTAGGTGGTTAGGTATACTTGATAACTTCACGTGCGTGGGAAAGCATTTCTTGGTTCAACAATATATGTACTCACGTTCATACTATAGTTTATCGTATCCTACAATGTTTCACGTACGTCTTATAGCTAGGCACAATCATGGACACTAGGGTGAAGTTAGAAGCAACCATTGTATTAAAAGTGAATCAAAAATTACCGATTTAATGTCCTGCACGCGTAGCATGACTACGCTATGTCTACGGAAGAATAAATATATGCTGACACCAAGAATAGAAAAGTCAGTTCAGTTTGTCTATTCTTCTTGTCAGTATGTCTATTCTTCCGTAGACATAGCGTGGTCATGCTACCCGTGCTGCATTGACTATCTTATTAATTTTAGAGAAATTAATAAATATATTTTTGTATAATGTTTAAGTATATAGTAGTAGTAGTTTACCTATTTTATAGTTTACCTATTTTTGTGATTCTTTTATTATGCAAATGCACCTGACAATATCTCTTCACCACCCTTGGTTGACTGGTAGAGAATGCCTAAAGCATTAAGTTCGCCTTTGTATCCTTGTGCATGAAGTACCTAAAAATAAATAAATAAGTACATAATTTATTAGTCAGAGTGCTAATTTTCGACGTCCTAAATGGCGCTGTGACGAAGAGTCACAATTCGTGATTTCCTGCGTGATTTCGGGTTTCGGGATTTTGCCTGTAACCGATATTATTTTCTAGTCAATTTGCTGATATTCTCCTAGCTTTTTTATGAGAAAGCAAATACTCGAAACATATGGTAGCGTAAACCCGTCGGCTACTCGCCACCAAAATTCGGTTGTTATCATACACTGGTTACAAATCAACCAAAAACTGCACCCACACGATTGCATCGAGGTAACCTTGTTGTAACCTTTCACTATGGGTTGCATAACGCCTCGAGTAACTTGTTGATCTCCGTAAGTATTGCATACGGACGGTTCATGAAACAGCTCTATGACGTAGGATCATGTAATGTAAATTAGTGATGATGAATAGGTATTTACTTTATGCTTCTGACTTAGAAATTTACGGTCTCAAAGGATAGTGTCATGAAATTAAAGAAATGCATTTATTTGTTTATTTAACAAGTACCTAACCTTCAGACGCCAACGGCTGGGCATAGGTCTCCCCCAAAGGGGGGTTCAGCCGTAATCGCCATGCTTGGCCGATGTATGTTGGCGATCGCAGTAGGTGTTATTATTATATGGTACTCAGAAGGACGCTGCTGCCCGTTCTCTGGTCAATATCCCTCTGTCACCTTCTACGACACCCACGGGTAGAAATGGGTTGGTGCTATTCGCGCCCGGCAACACGGTCGAGTAAAAAGCAGTATGTTGCAGTAAGAAATCAAAACGCTCAAATGCTAGAATAGGGTGGGTATCTGTCACTATTATTAGTTACATCAGGATCGCCCGTATTCCAATTTAAGTTTTGATCTAGTTTTTGATAGCGTTCGAATGCAGTTTCGAGTTCATAGAAAAAGTAGGTACCTAATTAGAACTAATTAGTTTTCGAAATACTTTATTTTACATTTACATACTAAAACCACAATATAAATCATTTAATTAATCGATAGCAACGTTTAGTTTCATGTTACTACCAAGTGTAATTAAAGTGTAACGTGTACAGTGACGACAGCGCCGTAGAAAGTTTAAACTACTTCACGCCTTGCTCCCTTGAGGTGAGGGTGAGCAGAATAGTACATCGTCAACGTAATAATACTACCTGCCAATACCTGCAATGTTTAAAGAACCAATCAGACTAGCTCTAGACAGAGAGGGCTGGAAAGGGAGGCCTTTGCACTGCAGTGGGAAAATACCGAATATTCCCGATCGGTAACACCCCGTCGCCGTCGTCAACACTGTTGACGATCGGGAAAAAAGAGTTCCGTTCGTTCACAGTGTGGATGAACGGGACCTTTTTTCGATTATTCCAATTGTTCCCGTTCAGTAACACCCCAGTAGTTGACACTGTTGACGATCGTTGAAATATTATTATTCTAATTACTGTACAACATATAGATAGGTATTTGATTTTTTGTGTTGCAAAATTCCTGGTACACTGATATTAAAATAAAAAACAAGTACCTATTTTGTGATTTTGATGTTAATGTTTGCTTTGGAAGTCGTATTTAATTAACATTTTAAAAATCCGTTTCATCTTTAATTGAACTACACCTTTCTAAACGTTGACTCTTGAACTAAGCATGTGTACGACTGGGAAAAAAAGTTCCGATTGTCAACACTGTGAACGAACGAAACTTTTTTTCCCGATCGTCAACAGTGTTGACGATCGGGAAAAAAGAGTTCCGTTCGTTCACAGTGTGGATGAACGGGACCTTTTTTCGATTATTCCAATTGTTCCCGTTCAGTAACACCGCAGTAGCACAGAATACTTAATAGTACTACGTACAGAAGGGACACTCCCTTCCCCGCGCTATATCAGATACCGCACCCTCACCCCGCACTAACAGGGGCTAACCGCCGACTCTTTAGCCAGGGCGCTCAAAATCGTAAGAACTGCAGCGCTGTAGGTACTGCTGACACAAACACACAATTTTGCGATTTATTTTGTTTAAAGTTTTATTTATTAGTTTTAATCTCGATGATTCATTTATTTTCCAAGTTTTCGTCGTTTTATAATAATTAAATCTTACTACTCTTACAATTAAAACTTCCGTAATAATAACATACCAACATTACCAGCTATTAATATTGCTCTCTCTCTTTAGTCTTTGTTATGTACTTATGTCCCTTTCTTTCACGTTCTATTCATTCTTGGAATTGAAAAGTAGTACCTACCCTACGCACTAACTTTGTCGCGTCGCCCCATTGCGTTGCCGCGTAATGGTACGGGGCGATCGTGAATTCCATATTTTGTAATTAGGTACCTTAATTTACCATTATTGATGAATAAATAAACCTCTTTACATAATAAATATTATAATATTACTTTTATGTCATTACAAATCCGAGTATTCATAATCAAATATCATTTATTTTATTTATTAGAAATAAATAATTGACCGCTCGGACAAGATCACTTCATAATAATGCTCGAAACGTTCGGGTAGTTCCGTCGTCGTTCGGTTCGCCCGACGCAAAGCGCTGCACTTTTATTTTGTACGCCACGACATCCAACTGATTCAACCCTACTAAAATTCACGCACACATTTGCACGTGTACAGACGTCATTTAGTTTTGTAGTAGTAATAGGTAATTATTTTGCAAGTTTTGTATGAAGTGTCCGAGGTGTGGCAGTAGTTAACACTGTTGACGATCGTTGAAATATTATTATTCTAATTACTGTACAACATATAGATAGGTATTTGATTTTTTGTGTTGCAAAATTCCTGGTACACTGATTTTAAAATAAAAAACAAGTACCTATTTTGTGATTTTGATGTTAATGTTTGCTTTGGAAGTCGTACTTAATTAACATTTTAAAAATCCGTTTCATCGTTAATTGAACTACACCTTTCTAAACGTTGACTCTTGAACTAAGCATGTGTACGACTGGGAAAAAAAGTTCCGATTGTCAACACTGTGAACGAACGAAACTTTTGTTTCCCGATCGTCAACAGTGTTGACGACGGGGTGTTACCGATCGGGAATATTCGGAAAATACAGACTGAACACATCTGGAAATCTCTTCACTTGTGATGATAACCAAATATTTGTTTTACCAGTTTTCGTCTCGGTTCTCATCATTCATCATCATTTCAGCCAAAAGACGTCCACTGCTGGACATAGGCCTCCCCCAAGTGGCGCCACATTGACCGGTCCCGTGCGACTCGCATCCAGCGGATCCCCGCAACCTTTACCAGGTCATCGGTCCACCTAGTGGGAGGCCTTCCAACGCAACGTCTTCCGGTTCGCGGTCGCCACTCTAGAACTTTTCGACCCCATCGGCCATCTGTTCTGCGAGCAATGTGCCCTGCCCACTGCCACTTAAGTTTGGCAATTCTTCGGGCTACGTCGGTAACCTTGGTTCTCTTGCGGATATCCTCAATTCTGATTTTATCACGCAAGGAAACTCCGAGCATAGCCCTCTCCATTGCCCTTTGGGTGACTTTAAGCCTTCTGATGAGGCCCATTGTGAGCGACCACGTTTCGGTCCCGTATGTAATCACTGGCAACACACACTGGTCATAGACTTTCGTCTTGAGACACTGCGGTAAGTTGGACGAGAAGATACCACGCAACTTCCCGAACGCTGCCCAGCCGAGTCGGATTCGACGATTGACCTCTTTCTCGAAGTTAGACCTACCTAACTGGACCGTTTGTCCCAGGTAGACATAATCGTCTACAACTTCGAGTGTAGAGTCTCCGATCTTGATAGGAGTGGGTGTTACATGGGCATTCAACATGACCTTGGTTTTGTCCATGTTCATTTTAAGACCCACTCTTTCGGAAGCTCTACTGAGGTCACTGAGCATTGTACTGAGGTCCTCCATGGTCTCAGCCATGACCACTATATCGTCGGCAAACCGAAGGTGAGAGATGTACTCGCCATTGACGTTGATGCCTAGCCCGCTCCAGTCCAGAAACTTGAAGACATCCTCCAATGCAGCGGTGAACAGTTTCGGAGATATGACGTCTCCCTGTCTCACACCTCGCTGCAGAAGGATAGGTTCCGAGGTCTGGTCCTGAAGCCGGACTGACATGGTGGCGTTTCTGTATAGACACTTCAACACCTCGATATACCGATAGTCGATTTGGCACCGTTGGAGAGACTGCAGTACAGCCCAAGTCTCGATCGAATCAAATGCTTTCTCGTAGTCCACAAACGCTAAACAGAGAGGCAGGTTATACTCTTCGGTCTTCTGTATAACCTGCCGCAGCGTATGTATGTGGTCTACGGTGCTAAAGCCTTTTCGGAAACCGGCTTGTTCGGGAGGCTGGAAGTCGTCAAACCTGCGCGCGAGACGATTCGTGATGACTCTTGAAAACAACTTGTAGACATGGCTCAGAAGTGAGATGGGCCTATAGTTCTTCAACCGAGCATTGTCGCCCTTTTTGAAGAAGAGTACCACCACACCTCTGCACCATGCCTGTGGCGTTTTTCCCTCGAGTATGACGGAATCAAACAGCTTCTGAAGGGCCTTAAGTACCGGTTTTCCACCCGCCTTCAGGAGTTCGGCCGTAATTCCATCATCACCCGGTGCCTTGTTGTTTTTAAGCTGTTTCAGAGCCATCCTAATCTCGTACAGGCTGACGTCCGGGATGTCTTCGGTATAGTGTCGGGTTAGTCTAGCTCTTGGGTCGTTCGCTAGATCTACAACGGGTTTACTGGTTGACGTGTACAACTGCCCATAGAATCTCTCGATCTCCCTCAGAAGCTCCGGTTTGGCGGACACAATCCTGCCATCGTCGGTCTTCAGTTTCGTGAGCTGGCTCTGCCCAATAGCCAGATCCCTTGAAAATACCTTGGAGCCTTTATTCTTCTCAATTGCGTCTTTAATACGTTCGGTATTAAAGCGGCGGAGGTCGCTCTTCAAGGATTTAGAGATCCGTCTATTTAACTGCCGGTATTTCCACGCCTCATCTGAAGACTGCAAGATCATCTCACGCCGCTCCTTCATGAGCTTGAGAGTACGATCAGAGAGTTTTTTGTTCTTATCTGCACGACGTGTCTTGAAGAACTTAGACCCAGTCGTATGGACAGTTTCCACGAACTCATCGTTGTATTCGTCCACTGAGCTTCCTAGGCACTCGAAACGATTCTGGAGTTCGAGCTGAAAGCTCTCGGGGTTTTGAATCTGGACCTGTGCTGGACGGAGCGTAGACTTCATCAGTCGAGACCTTTCAAGCTTTATATTGATGTTCAATGTGCCTCTTACCATGCGATGATCGCTCCCGGTTTTCACCGAATTGATCACAGAGACATCATTGAACATTTGCTTCTTGGTTGACATGATGAAGTCAATCTCATTTTTAGTTGCACCATCAGGGCTCTGCCAGGTCCACTTTCTGTGCTCACGCTTTCTGAAGAAGGAGTTCATCATATAGAGGCCCTCCTTCTCCATAAAACTAGCCAGTTGGTGACCCCGGCGATTCCGACGTCCAAACCCAAATTGCCCCACATGCAGCTCATCACCGTCTCGTTTGCCCAGTTTCGCGTTAAAGTCCCCCATGACAACGGTGAAGCGAGTTTTGAAACCATGCATGGCTTTAGAGATATCCTCATACATGGTCTCCACTTCGTCGTCGGGGTGTGCCGAGGTCGGGGCGTAGACCTGTATGACCTTCAGCGAATATCTTGAGGATATTCTGAGTATAAGGTACGCCACCCTGGTCGACACACTCTCGATCTTCACCACGTTGTTCACGAAGGACCTGTGAACGATAAACCCAACACCACCCTGGGACTGCCGGTCACCCTCTCGGAAATAGAGCAGGTTGCCGGATTTCAGGGTTATCGTGTCCTCCCCCTCTCTTCGGATTTCAGATAATCCCACAATACTCCATCGCAGCTCTCATTTGTGTTAAATGCCTAAGTAAGCGTTATAGTTTCACAGGCAAGGCAAAAACCTTCACGTGTAGGTAATGACGAGATCAAAATAATTATCAGCTTTCCCTTGAATAACGAATCACCCACATAGGTAATGTTGTTGAAAATATATTTGAAAATATTTTGAAATATCTTTATACATTTTCGCATTATTTTATCTCGGGCACTGAAAATTACCCCAAAGAATTTGTTTTTGTATCTTCTATCGTATACAAGGTGTGTCAGAAGTTCAGGGCCTCAAGTCTTCTATTACAATAGTGTCAGAATGGTCTATCATTGATTTTCATAATGACGCCATTATATTAGTAGATTATCAAACTTGTCAAAATTAACAATTATGAAATCAATGATAGACCATTCTGACACTATTGTAATAGCAGACTTGAGGCCCTGGACGGTTGACTTTATTTTAAATCACGTACGGACTATCATGTTCTTTACCTGTATATAAAATAACAATCAAATCCAATTGACTTTTTGTATAAAGCTAAAGAACATAATAGTCCTTACGTGGTTTAAAAGAAAGTCAACCGTCATGAGACACCTTGTATAAAGTATTTCCACCTTTACAATAAATCGTAAAATATGCCGTAAACTGCCAAGTTCAAGGTGTAAAGTGATGATATAACAATGGTGTTTACATTGTTATTGTGATAGGTAGGTACACCACGACACACCCCCGCTGTTCTTTCAATGAGGCCAAACGTACCTAGACCAGGGCCTCAAGTCTGCTATTACAATAGTGTCAGAATGGTCAATCATTGATTTTCATAATGACGCCATTATATTAATAGATTACCAAACTTGTCAAATTCAACAATTATGAAATCAATGATAGACCATTCTGACACTATTGTAATAGCAGACTTGAGGCCCTGGTCTAGGTACGTTTGGCCTCATTGAAAGAACAGCGGGGGTGTGTCGTGGTGTACCTACCTATCACAATAACAATGTAAACACCATTGTTATATCATCACTTTACACCTTGAACTTGGCAGTTTACGGCATATTTTACGATTTATTGTAAAGGTGGAAATACTTTATACAAGATGTCTCATGACGGTTGACTTTCTTTTAAACCACGTAAGGACTATTATGTTCTTTAGCTTTATACAAAAAGTCAATTGGATTTGATTGTTATTTTATATACAGGTAAAGAACATGATAGTCCGTACGTGATTTAAAATAAAGTCAACCGTCCAGGGCCTCAAGTCTTCTATTACAATAGTGTCAGAATGGTCTATCATTGATTTTCATAATGACGCCATTATAGGTATTAGTAGATTATCAAACTTGTCAAAATTAACAATTATGAAATCAATGATAGACCATTCTGACACTATTGTAATAGCAGACTTGAGGCCCTGGACGGTTGACTTTATTTTAAATCACGTACGGACTATCATGTTCTTTTTTGACACACCTTGTATACGATAGAAGATACAAAAACAAATTCTTTGGGGTAATTTTCAGTGTCCGAGATAAAATAATGCGAAAATGTATAAAGATATTTCAAAATATTTTCAAATATATTTTCAACAACATTACCTATGTGGGTGATTCGTTATTCAAGGGAAAGCTGATAATTATTTTGATCTCGTCATTACCTACACGTGAAGGTTTTTGCCTTGCCTGTGAAACTATAACGCTTACTTAGGCATTTAACACAAATGAGAACCGAGACGAAAACTGGTAAAACCAATATTTGGTTACAAGTGAAGAGATTTCCAGATGTGTTCAGTCTGTATTTTCCGAATATTCCCGATCGGTAACACCCCGTCGTCAACACTGTTGACGATCGGGAAAAAAAGTTTCGTTCGTTCACAGTGTTGACAATCGGAACTTTTTTTCCCAGTCGTACACATGCTTAGTTCAAGAGTCAACGTTTAGAAAGGTGTAGTTCAATTAAAGATGAAACGGATTTTTAAAATGTTAATTAAATACGACTTCCAAAGCAAACATTAACATCAAAATCACAAAATAGGTACTTGTTTTTTATTTTAATATCAGTGTACCAGGAATTTTGCAACACAAAAAATCAAATACCTATCTATATGTTGTACAGTAATTAGAATAATAATATTTCAACGATCGTCAACAGTGTCAACTACTGGGGTGTTACTGAACGGGAATAATAGGAATAATCGAAAAAAGGTCCCGTTCGTTCACACTGAACGAACGAAACTTTTTTTCCCGATCGTCAACAGTGTTGACGACGGGGTGTTACCGATCGGGAATATTCGGAAAATACAGACTGAACACATCTGGAAATCTCTTCACTTGTAACCAAATATTGGTTTTACCAGTTTTCGTCTCGGTTCTCATTTGTGTTAAATGCCTAAGTAAGCGTTATAGTTTCACAGGCAAGGCAAAAACCTTCACGTGTAGGTAATGACGAGATCAAAATAATTATCAGCTTTCCCTTGAATAACGAATCACCCACATAGGTAATGTTGTTGAAAATATATTTGATAATATTTTGAAATATCTTTATACATTTTCGCATTATTTTATCTCGGGCACTGAAAATTACCCCAAAGAATTTGTTTTTGTATCTTCTATCGTATACAAGGTGTGTCAGAAGTTCAGGGCCTCAAGTCTTCTATTACAATAGTGTCAGAATGGTCTATCATTGATTTTCATAATGACGCCATTATAGGTATTAGTAGATTATCAAACTTGTCAAAATTAACAATTATGAAATCAATGATAGACCATTTTGACACTATTGTAATAGCAGACTTGAGGCCCTGGACGGTTGACTTTATTTTAAATCACGTACGGACTATCATGTTCTTTACCTGTATATAAAATAACAATCAAATCCAATTGACTTTTTGTATAAAGCTAAAGAACATAATAGTCCTTACGTGGTTTAAAAGAAAGTCAACCGTCATGAGACACCTTGTATAAAGTATTTCCACCTTTACAATAAATCGTAAAATATGCCGTAAACTGCCAAGTTCAAGGTGTAAAGTGATGATATAACAATGGTGTTTACATTGTTATTGTGATAGGTAGGTACACCACGACACACCCCCGCTGTTCTTTCAATGAGGCCAAACGTACCTAGACCAGGGCCTCAAGTCTGCTATTACAATAGTGTCAGAATGGTCAATCATTGATTTTCATAATGACGCCATTATATTAATAGATTACCAAACTTGTCAAATTCAACAATTATTAAATCAATGATAGACCATTCTGACACTATTGTAATAGCAGACTTGAGGCCCAGGGGTCGGCAACTTGTGGCTCTTTCGATGTGAAATTGCAGCTTTTCAGTACCATAAGCATAAATCGTCCAATCAATCATTTGAAACTAATTCCATTTACTGCACCTGCGACTTTACTTCACATTGTCTGCTAAAAATCATCATCATGATATCAGCCTATTGCTGTCCTCTGCTGAACGTACGCGTCCCCCAGAGATCGCTAACCAACCCGGTCTTGGGCAGCCAGCATCCATCTACTGCCAGCCACCTTCTTTCATCAATGTTACTTTTAGAGTGAGTGTTACTTTTAATACTTAGTCAGTTTTTTTTTGTTAATCACTGTTACACTCCAGCAAAACTTAAAAGTAACACCATTTCATTATCATCTGCCTAGCCTTTTCCCAAGTATATTGGGGTCGGCTTCCAATCTAACTAGATGCAGCTGAACCAGTGTTTTAAATGAAGCGACTGCCTAACGGACCTCAACTACCCAGTTACTGGACAATACCCCCTGGAAAGACTGTTTGTCAGACGTTCTTAACGACTACCAAAGATCTACGAATGACAGTCGGGACCAACAGCTTTACGTGCTTTCCGAGACACGGAGGGAACTCGGCATGAAATGGATGGTCACCCATCCACTGACAGACCGCGGCAAGCGTAGCTTAACCTTTGACCGATCGATCTATACGGCTTTTACTTAGCCACAAGCTTCTCAAAGATACTCCACTTAATAATCTTAAATATTGTTTTAGTAATTTCAATAGTAAGAACACGGAATTACTTGTACGAGGTAAACGAAGCTACTGGTGAGGTCGATTCTTATCGACGTTACACAACTAATGTTTGACTATTTGCGTTTAGTGCGGAATTACTTAACGTGAGGCCTCCAATAAAGAAGATGGAAGTGGTCAATGAAAGATCTGCTTATATATGTACAGACGCCACCACATCAAGTCATACCAAACTCTACATTTTTGCCAATTGAATATGAACCTTATATTTTTGTAATAAAGTTGATCTATCAAAGAAATTTGACAGATTGTTGTAGGTTGTTGTGCTGGCCTCTGTACTGTACATATACTGCATATTATGTACATTTTATTTTAGTTCCGGAAAATCAAAATCTAAGTTGTATTTAATTTTAGACATTCGCCTGTGACTTGATAGATAGTGAGATACCAGTAAAATCGCAACCATGTTTTTATTTATATGGCCGTGTAAGACAATTTGCGATTGCTTATCGTAAAGTAAATTGTTGACATCGCTACACGTAGTGTAATTGTTAAAACTATGTGCAGATACAAAATGTTATTAAACATCGATTAAACTGCCAACTTATGACTTAATTTATTTGTTTAACCTTTTTGTGTCAATTGAACGCTGACAGTCCAACGGGTAGAGTATCTGGCGAGACGTTGAGAGTTCGAACCCCGTCTGTTGTACCTACTTTTGCTGATACAAGTCAAGAAATCTCAGATATACATTACAATAACTATGGTTTTCTTTCTTTTGACGACACGGTTGGCGCAGTGGCTGAGCGATCGACTGCTGCGCTGTGTGTTGTGGGTTCGATTCCCGCCCAGGGTAAACATTTGTGTGATGAGCACTTGTGTTTGCCTTGTGTCTGGGTGTTGTTTATCTATATATGTATGTATTTACAAAAAAAAAATGTATTTGTGTATGTATATCAGCTGTCTGACACTCATAGTACAGGGTCTCCCTAGTTTGGGGTCAGATGGCCGTGTGTGAAAATGTCCCCACATATTATTATTAGCTTTCTGCGGGAAATAGTATGCACCCACATCTTTATACAACATTGTACCCTGTGTTCACAGAATGAATAAGGCCTCGTACAGACGAGCAGCACTTTGTTGTCGATAGAGCCAACTGCAGTTGCCGTCATTGTTCGGAGATTGCCGTCGACACGTGGACAGCAAACGCCGATCAATCGCGACCAAACGCGCTGCGTTGTCAGTCGACTTTAAATAGACCAACGTTCACACGCGTAAAAATTGATGAGTCCGAATGTCTACCATAACTATACCCTGTTCACAATAAGAAGAGACATTTACTCAAACCTTTTTTACAGTCCTTTCAACCGATTTTGACTT
Organism: Charanyca ferruginea; assembly: GCA_947361185.1. Classification (NCBI taxonomy): domain Eukaryota; kingdom Metazoa; phylum Arthropoda; class Insecta; order Lepidoptera; family Noctuidae; genus Charanyca; species Charanyca ferruginea. The sequence goes on along the minus strand of OX376078.1, from coordinate 22,253,281 downwards.
CTATTGCGTTGGTAGCATGACAAATGGCAACTGCAGTAAACAGTTGTCTTGTAACCACTTTTTTTGCCTCTAATGTCATCCTTAAGCCTACGGAATAGAAGTCAAAATCGGTTGAAGGGACTGTAAAAAAGGTTTGTGTTTATGTGTAATCTTATTGTGAACAGGGTATACCTACCCACAATAAACGATTTCATTTTGTTAGTCTCCCTTACTATAACAACGTTCGCGGCGGGCTACAACAATGCTGTGGACATGGTTAGCAGCAGTCGGCGTGTCGAATACAGCAGCAGTTGCTTTTATCGACAGTAGCAGTTGCCTCTGTCGACAGCTGAAGTTGGATCTGTCGACAAGAAAGCGCTGCTCGTCTGTTTAACGCCTAAATGAATTTGAATTTATAGTTTTCAGGGTTCCGTACCCAAAGGGTAAAAATCCCTATTACTAAGACTTCACTGTCCGTCTGTCTGGCTGGCTGTCACCAGGCTGTATCTCATGAACCGTGTGATAACTAGACAGTTGAAAGGACATGTTTTATTTTTGGCCATTAGATGTACATTTATCGAAAAAGAGACAAAAATACCAAGAATTGAGGAAAAATATTCTTTCGTGAATTTAAGCCTGATTTGTTATGTACAAAAAGCAATAGTTTTTCAATAATTGCCGTATTTATTCAACATGGCGTCTCATAGTTTGCATAGCCTGCTTTCGTTCTGAAATCATGTCACATCAAAAAATTATATCACGTAGACGTTACGTTCGAAAGGTATGTGTTCTTGTACTATTAACAATTATTATTATTCTTTTGAACATTTATTCGGATAAATATAAGCAAGTGTGTCGATTTTATCGTTAAATAAATATGTATTCTACTTTTCTGAAGAGTACTTCTGAACGAAAAATTCAAAATGACATTTTATTTTGACATAAACATAACTGAGTGTCACGTCAGTGTCAGTCAAATATCAATTTGAAAGTTAGACAAACGTCATAACTGCAACCGCATTGCTGTCAAAACTCTCACGGCAAACGTCAACCGCTTTTAATTTTTTATTATGTACATTAAAAACATTTGATATTATGAAAAAAATGTTACTTTATTCTATTCAGATGTTAGTTTCCTACTTTTCCTAAAAGGTACATGTTATGGCCGGAGTCTCATACAAAAATGAAACATCTCCTTTTCACAGATCATGTATTTCTGTTGCCGCTGTAACAACAAATACAGAAGTAAATAAATATTTAATATATAAAAACAGAATAAAATAAATATTTAAGGGGATTACTGGTTATACAACAAACGTATTTTTTTTGCCAATTTTTTTGGTCGATGTCTAAATGTTAGTAGTAGTATGACGGGCTGGTGTCCGCAACTCCACGTCTCAGCGCGTATTTTGCGTACAGGATGGTTAATGTTGTATAGAGTACGGAACCGTTCACGCGCGAGTCCGACTCGTACTTTTTTGTATTAAAATATTCTAATACCGCACCACTAACGAGAACCATCTTGTTACAGCACAAACGTGGTAATGAACTACACAGAAGTAGAAGGCAAGGTCCGCGAGGCCACGTCGGACGAGGCGTGGGGGCCCACAGGTCAGCAGATGCAGGAACTGGCTCTGGCCACGTTCACGTACGAGCACTTCCCAGAAGTCATGTCCATGCTGTGGCGTCGCATGCTGCACGATAACCGGAGCCACTGGCGGAGGACTTATAAGGTATTTGGACACTATGTTCTGTTGTATGTCTCTTACTAGCTGACCGACAGACGTTGTCCTGCCCTGAAAATCGGTACAAAAATCCAGGTCCATCCTACCTTACCTAGGGTTGTCAACCCTACTAACTATATAATATAGTATCCTACTATATTAGAGGCCCGACTACTATATTTTTGAAAAAATGATATAGTAGGCGAAACCAAATTTTTAAAGGCATCAAACTCTAAGCAATAATATTCGTTTCAAAATGTGTGTGAAACGAGACAAGTTGAAAAGTTTTGGGTGAAATGAAATTCGGTCAAATATTTTTCGACCTTATGATAGGTAACCAAAAACAAATTGGATAAAACTTCTAAAAGACTGCAGACTTAAAACAAAACTAGAATATCACAAATTTGAAAAATTATAAATTGATCAGAAGTATAATACGAATAATAATTTGTATTCAGAAACAAATCAGATGAATAAAATTCTAGATATTATTCTTCAAGTTTAAACTTTTCTTCTAAAACTACAGTTAAAAAATGGTAACAAGTTTTCAGTGATGCAGATTTCACAAATATTTTAAAGATAATATCATTTCTTCTCTCAATTCCGGCAACATCCGCATCCGCCTATACAGAGCTTATATTTTCTGTAATGAATAACAAATGGCGAAGCGCAATAGAACCAGTCTAAAATTAATAATTAAAGCTGACCCAATGATATTTTGCAATTTAAATTGCAATAATAGCTATGAGGCATTCCTTAAAAATATAAATAAAATGTTAATAAAGGCTAAAAGTAGCAAAAAATATTCTTTAAAAAATAAAGTACATACCTTACTACTTTGGAAATAAATAATAAATAAAATAAAGTAATAAATTAATTTATAATTAATTAGAAATAAAATACTGTATTTTTTTTCATCTTTTGGTTACCTATATATTTTTATGGGTAAAATTTTAAAACTACTTTATTTGACCGACAAAGAGCTGGCAACCCTAACCCTACCTAACATACCTACCCTATCTACCCTACTCCTACATACCTACCTGCCCTAGCTACCCTACATTTCAATAATTCTTACAAAAATCCGGGTTCAGTCTACTCTACCCCACCTACCTACCTACCTACTTACTTCCTTCTCAACGACTACCGACCTTGTGTCCACTCGTCACAGCAATTTGGCTCTTCGCAGTGAAGAGGTACCAGGGTGACATAGATAAGTACTACTAAGTTATGCGCTCCTAGTACCAGGGTGACATACATTTAAGAAGTTCTACAACTCGACTACAGCGCCACCTACTGGTTCCAATTGTGAATCTAAACCATTCTCGAATTCACTGGAACATACACAACAAAATTTCATCAAAATCGGTCTGTCCGTTTAGGAGGAGTTCACTTTCATACACACGCACAGAAGATTTTATAAAGACTAGCGGCCAGAGAGCAGAGACCAGAGTATAACATATATACAGCTCTCAGTCGCCAAGATTTTTTTCGCCGCCTTCAAAAATCGTCGTCTTTCAGCTCGGGCATAGTTTTGCGGGTCTACGCTAAATATGCTTTCGACATAAGAGCTGTCTTAGCTTTGGGCAAAACTGTAAAACTTAGTTTGTAATAACATAAATAAACTAGCAACCCGACCCGGCTTCGCATATGCCTATAGCCTTCCTCGATAAATGGACTATCCAACACAAAAAGAATTTTTCAATTCGAACCAGTATATCCTGAGATTAGCGCGTTCAACCAAACAAACAAACTCTTCAGCTTTATAATATTGGTATAGATAAACAAAAATGTAGGTACTGGCTGACTTTTTATTCACTGTGCATCTTTTAGGGCTGATTTGTATTCTTGAATACGAATAACTTTTACTAGTGGACCTACTGTGAAATATGACAAAAAACGCTACGTAGGATTTTCTTCAATAAATTCACATACATACTTGTTATCTACTAGTTATCCAAGTTGTTAAAAAAAGATTAACAAAAGGCATTATGCGATGTCGTCGTAAACATTCTTACAATGTCTTGATTATAAATCCCATTAGTTAGCTATTGGAACTGGCCCAATATTTGTTTTGGACATATTATTTCTCCTAATAATGGAAATGAATGTTCAATTTATAATAATGGCGGCTGTCAGCTATCATGCTCGGAAACAATTGGTTTGATTGCAACGATGTTGCATTATTATTGTCCGTTGATTTATTGTTTTATCGTAAACTTGCTTTTGCTCGCGACTTCATTCGCGTGAATGTCGGTTATCGCGACTAAAGACGAGCTATACTCCATTTATAATAGCATTAGAAAAAAGAGGCTCATAGAAGCAGGAATACAAAACATTTTATTTCAAAGATAAGTTAAAACAATTTTAATTTAACTTATTTTAACATAATTTTGATAAATAGATCTAAGACAGTACTAAATATGGACGTATAATAATATAAACAGAATAAAAAAAAATTAAAGATTAGGTAACATTTTAAATTTGTTAGAAATTTAGAATTACAGTGAAACTAATAACATTCCGGGTATTGTTCACACCTGCTTCTGTTAGGGTTTTAGCATTGACACTGTAATTTTAAATTGGAATTAAATATACAATTAAATGAAAGCCACATATTATTAGAAGACAAATTATTAAAATGGTTACAAATACATGCGACAGCCACTGTAAAAATAGATTATAATAAATTCGGTGTCTATCGTAACTTTGACATGTTTATTGTACTTTTACAAAGTGTGCACTAAAAAGAACCTTTTTTAAATTCTGTCTAATGCTATTGTAAATGGACTATAGATAGATGATAGCGGATTAAAAAGTAACCAATGTACTTTCTTGAAATTTCTTTCTTAAGCATAACAGAAAAAGCAGGGTTTCTTAAACTTTTTGTAGTCACGGACCACTTTCACAATTTAAATAATTCCATGGACCCCTGTCGAACAATATTTTAGGAAAAGAAAACAACTCTTATTTCAAGTTCGTGGCTTGGCCGAGAAATCCAGAGTTTACTACACAATTTCCTAATTAATATGTTGTAAGTTAACTGACCTACTGCGGACCCCCGATACACATGCTACGGACCCCTAAGGGGCCGTCTCCACGAGCGAGAGAATCGCGGCGATATTACTGTCGTGCCACGTTCTATACACTCTTAGAACGTGTCTACACACGGCGATGCTGTTATCGCTGCGATGCGACGAGTGGCTGAGTGCGAGCGAAATGTCATCTTATCGCCGTCTATTAAGACCGAGATTACCCTACGATAGAAGCGCGGAATCGTCGAGATTCTCTCGCTCGTGGAGACGGCCCCTTAGGGGCCCGTGGACCCCACTTTAAGAAACCCTGCCTTAAAGTGAATGACTTACTCAAGAAGCTTGCATATTTGTGTTACAGTGTTTGCTCCTCCTGAGCTACTTGGTGCGCAATGGCTCCGAGCGAGTGGTGACGTCAGCGAGGGAACACATATACGACCTCCGCTCGTTGGAGAACTACACATATGTCGATGAAGTGGGGAAAGATCAGGTGAGACTCAATTTTGGCAGGTGCATAGAGATGTTTTAATGGCTTGATTGTCCCATTACTAGCAAGCTTCGTTTGATTCCCGTTCATAGATCCAAAAAAACACTTAAAAGTGTGGATTATAAGTTGATATAAGTTACCATATCTTCCCGTGGGTGTCGTAAGAGGCGACTAAGGGACTTACCAGAGAATGGGCAGCAGCGTTCTCTGTGGCTTTGTAACAACCATACTGCGATCGCCAATCCGCCTGCCAAGCGTGGCGATTATGGCAAAACCCCCCCTTGGGGAAGCCTATGTCCAGCAGTGGACGTCTTTCGGCTGAAATGATGATGATGATAAGTTCGGATACAAATTTTCTAAAACGTCACGTACCTACATGTTTACAGAAACATTGTTTCGGAAATATGCCGTCCACATTAGTGTTCGTTTGTAATATATCGCTCGAGGAAGTAGTGTTGTTGAGTGCTGCGTACATTTATTTGCATAATGCGATATAACACACGCACTACCGCCATGTTTATAAACAAGTGAAACACGTTAATACACTGCTATGCACCTGTTACGAGTCATTTTCTGTTCTCCCCAACGCCAGCGGAAAGCACAGAAACATGATGGTAAAGTGTTCACCGTTACATATTATGTTTCTGCAACAGTGTTTAAAAACAAATATTTTTTCTGTAAATATATCGATAAACTTTACTATAATAATTGATATACAATAATGTGTTCTCAGGGTATAAACATAAGGCACAAAGTGCGAGAGCTGATAGATTTCATACAAGACGACGAGAAACTACGCGAAGAGAGGAAGAAGGCGAAGAAAAACAAGGACAAGTACATAGGTCAGGGTCAGTGTGTTGTGTTGTTGTTGTCTTGCTATTCATCTGTGTTCGAGCCCACCGGTTGCATATAAACTTCATTTTTTTGCCCTGAGATTTGCTTTATGTTGTCTATGTATGTTGTTGTTTGTTCCCGGATCGTATCGTATCGGTAGAACTGGTAAAGTGTATGATACAACTGGTAAACTATGTATGATACAACTGGTAAAGTATGTATGATACAACTGGTAAAGTATGTGTGAAACAACTGGTAAATTATGTATGATACAACTGGTAAAGTGTATGATACTACTGGTAAAGTGTGTATGTTACACCGCCACGTTTCATACGTGGTCCGACTTCGTACATAAGCTTATGGATGGACTGTGACGACTACGTCATGATTCGGGAACGGTTTACTCAACTCTCTAAGTCCCTTTCCACATGTTCCGGTTGCCGAAACGGTGAAAAGGGACTTAGGAGTTGAGTTTAGAATAATCTTTAATAATTAGATGTCCCATTTTAACGTCTAGGTACTTAAACTTGAAGTTTGTATAAAATCATGCATGTGGTGGGAGAGCAAAACTCGGCTTATCTAGATTTTTCTAGATGTTCTAACCCTTGGGAACTGAGGGGACCAATGTTTTGAGCGTGTTACGTGTTGCAGGCATGTCGTCGGAGGCAGTGGTGCTGGGGGCCCGGGGGGCAGGGGGAGGGGGAGGGGGAGCGGGGGCCTGGGGGGAGTACAGCGACCGCGGCGCGGGGGCCTGGGGTGAGTACATCTATATCTATACTATCTATGCTAATATTATAAAGAGGAAAGATTTGTATTTTTGTATGTAACGAATAAACTCAAAAACTACTGGTCCGATTTCAAAAATTCTTTCACCAATCGAAAGCTACATTATCGCTGAGTAACATAGGCTAGGTAGGAGTAGTGTAGGGTAGGTGTAGGGTAGGGTAAGTGTAGGATAGGTATAGGGTAGGAGTAGGGTAGGGTAAGTGTAGAGTAGGTAAATAGGCAGGTAAGTAAGTAAAGGGACAGGACGTCTGTCGGGTCAGCTAGTCTTCTAATATATAAACATCTCGTGTCACAGTGTTTGTTATCGAACTCCTCCGAAATAGCTTGACCGGTTTTTCTATACTAATTTTATAAAGAGGTACAATTTGTTTGTAAGTTTGTATGTAGAGGGTTCACCAATGTGAAGCTACATTATTCTTGAATGCTATAGGCTATATTGCATAATCAAAAAATTTGGGATCCTTTACAAAATTCACGCGGACGAAGTCGCGGGCAAAGTGCTAGGATGAAATATTTTGTGTATATTTGGTAGGTCTGCGAATAGGTCGTAGGCTACTACTTTTTTTTTGTTCATATGGCAAAACAACGTTTGTCGCGTCAGCTAGTAGCTCTATACCATTATGTATCTTTAAACAATTTTCCTGACTATTAGTGGCGAGTGTGATAGACTCTAATTGAAAATGAAAAATAATGCGATTTTTTGTACCCGCAAACTGAAAAACTCATATTCACAAACAGCCAGACCTGGAAAATCTAGATATTCTTAGCTTAAGAGCGCCCATCCCGTCATATTTCCCATACAAAAGCTCGTACGCGATTACGGCGTTATAACAAATTATTTTCCAAATTTTTTTAACACACAGGCATCTTGTGGTTTAATGAAGTCTGCATACAAATCTAGGTTTGTATGAAGCCAAAAATAAACTTTTTTGAGAAACAAATTCAGTAAACACGTCCGAAAATCGAGTTTTTTTGCACAATTTTATCTGAACTTTGGCCGTTTATAATGCACCCATACACTGAAAAAGTAAAAAAAAAACTGCTTTATAGAAACCTTGCACATGTAATGGAGATTCTGAATTACCAACATTTTTACCAAAAACTTGTAAGACTTTTTTAAAAACACGTATGTCCTGGAACAAGTTTTGCGCGCTAATTTTCCTGTGATGTTATCGCGTTCTCACTCACTCGTTTGCTTAAATTCAATCACGCTCGCGTTGAAGTTCGTTCGATGGGGAAGGGCGCTCTTAAGTTTAGTGGACCCAGACAGAACAGGACCCTTTTATTATATCTTTTGAGAACATGTTAGAAGTTATTCTCACGACGCATCCTATAACTATTATGACAGCATATACACATGTATCTTTAGGTTATCATAGTAAATAACAAAGTCGCTCCCGCTGTACGCTTAGTTAGATTTTTTAAACTACGCAACGGATTTTAATGCGGATTTTTGCGGTGGAAAGATTGATTCAAGAGGAAGGTTTATTCGTATAGTTATATTACATTGCACCCGTGCGAAGAAGCGGGTTGCTAGATAATGATAACAGAATAGGGTACTTTACTCTATATAAGAAAAAATCAATATGTTATTGAGACAGTTTAGGCATAAAGCAGTCGGAAAATGTAAGTTTTAGCTTATAAAATAACAATAGTTATTTGTTATACAAGAGTGCAAAGTTGCTTTTTAACCGCGTGTTCAATTTTGATGACCGAGCAAGCGAAGGATTCTAAAATTGAATCACGAGCGCAGCGAGTGATTCAAAATTAGAATCCTGAGCGTTAGCGAGGGAATCAAAAGAGCACGAGGTGAAAAATCTTTGCACTCGAGTGCAACACGTAACTTTTCATTCCACCTCAGCGAGGAAATGACTAAATGCAAAAAAAAAAACGTTTACAAAGTCTGAGTTTTTAACAAATTAAAAAAAAGTTGTATGATATATTCGGCACCATAGAGGTAGCAGTAAATAGGTTTAATGTTTTTTTTTAATTCACAAATTTAGTGCACACGATGTTCTAAATTCAATTTACTTTATCCTCTAGAGAATAAAAACGGCTTTTCCACTCAGATATTGAAGATAAATTTACTTTATCCTCTAGAGAATAAAAACGGCTTTTCCACTCAGATATTGAAGATTAAAAATACTCTTTCCGAGATGGTGGGATGAAAAATATTTTTTTAAACCAATTCAAAGTTTTCAATATTTTAATCTGTTTTAAAACACCATGAAATGGTAGCGGCCATGTTATTACGCCGTACGGCTGCGTAAACAAAAAAATTGACAACTGTGAGTCAACCGATTGACCTAAATAGGTTTTGTACTTATTATTTTCGTAACCAACGTAATTTTTTGATTATTACACTTATTACAAAATATGCTTTTAATTATTTTTAAATTATGTATATTATCTTATTTAATACGAGCTCATTTGATACAAAACGAACTGACGTCATTTCTGCTGAGCAATATGGCGTCCAGTAAGAGGCGTGTTCGTCAAACTACACGTGAAATTAAAATTTTTGATGCTTTTTTATGGCACTTATCGATTGAATAAAAATTTTGTGTTTTTTATATTAGCACTACAGAATTTTATTGAGACACTTTTCAAAAATGAGTGTAATACCCTATTATGTTATACTAGCGAACTATAACCTCTTAAATTACTTTATCTATTGCTGAAAACTGTATTAAAATCCGTTGCGTAGTTTAAAAGATCTATACGTACAAACAGCGGGAACGACTTTGTAAAGATGACAATGTTGTTGACAAAATCATTTATAACCTACCAACAAACGAAGTAACTAAATCTGTAATAAATTTTCCAGATGAGCCAAAAGAGAGGAATGACGAAGATGATTATGAGAGAGAAGATTCAGACGGAGACTACGGACATCAGCGAGAACGAAGACCAGCGAAGTAAGTTGACACATTCATTACATACTTTGATTTATTAACCGACTTCAAAAAGGAGGAGGTTATCAATTCAAATGTTTATATTTTTTTATGTATGTTCGGGCATAACTCTGTCATATGTAGACCGATTTGTAAAATTCTTTTTTGTTCGAAAGGGGGTTATTCCGAAAAGGTCCCATATAAATTTTATCAAAATTGGTACAGCCCTTTTTGAGAAAATCAACAAATTCCCAAAAAAACTTACTTAGACGACGTTTTAGTTTCTTCAATCACTGGAGGACTTACAATCTTTTTTAAGTGTGTTGCCGTTTCTTAATGGATTTGGATATTAAGGCAACACTAAAAAGCGAAAAATAAAAAGTTTTTTCAAAAAAAAGAAAACCGCCTTCAAGAACTAAAAAGTGACAAATAACTTTAGCACAGAACACGCATTACTTTACTTTCGGAAGTCGGTAGCAATATAAAATAACAAACACAAAGCCACCGCCACCGACTTCCGAAAGTAAAGTAATGTGTGTTCTGTGCTAAAGTTATTTGTCACTTTTTAGTTTTTGAAGGCGGTTTTCTTTTTTTTTTTTACTTTTTATTCTCATAGCGATTGTCATGTAAAATAATAATATGTGGGGACATTTCACCCACGGCCATCTGGCTCCAAAATAGGCAGACCCTGTTCTATGGGTGTCAGACAGCTGATATACAAATACATACGTATATAAATAAACAACAACCAGACACATGGCAAACACAAGTGTTCATCACACAAATATTTACTCTAGGCGGGATTCGAACCCGCAACACGCTGCGCCGCAGTCAATCACTCCGCGCCGACCGTGTCGTCATAATAAAAGAGAATTGCTTACTTTAATTTTTCTGGGCGCTTCACGTTTTTGATACGTGAATCTTACACATCAAGCTACAAGACTCTGTCAAAGAATCATGGCAGGATTTGTACAAAAAAATTAAGATGTTTAGAGAAGTTATTAAATTCTAATTCTTATATTCTTGGGTACCTAAAGAGCATCTTCAGGCATTTACAATATTTTTAAAACACCGCAAAAAAAAAAAAATAGTTTAACGAAAAACTCATTATTTCAGAACGAAACGGCCACTGACGGTAACAGTGACACTGACAGCCGCCGTTTAGCAGTTCTTATATTTAAATTGCATCATCTTATGGGAAATAATATTACAAAATAATGTTTTTTTTTTTCCACACACTTCACTTGTCTGCCTATTCAGATCCGTTAACATCGCTTGTCACTTTTTTATAAACACAAAATGGGCATCGAGATGAAATGATAAAGCGTTATTTTCATTTCGTAATATTTTAATTATGCGGGGTTTTAAAAATATGCTAAATATATCAATCTACTCTTGGTAATGTATTCTTCACGTTGGAAAATATTTTAAACCCTCTAAATACTTTTTTTTTTTCATACAAATGAATGTATGAATCTCGCTATGATTTTTTCTTTGATAGATTTACAACTTTATTACGAAGGTGTAAGGTTCATATTCAATTGGGAAAATTTGACAGTTTAGTATGGCTTGACGTTCTGTACCAAACCATCCAGTACAACAGAGAGTAGAGATAGAGAGTGAATGTATAAAATTGGTTACCAAAGAATCTGCATGTGAAAATGACAAGATGAAATAGGCTTAAAAACTTTTTGAAATCATGCACTCATTGGGTAATCTTATCTAAACTAATATTACAAAGATAAATTTGTTTGTTTGTTACGATTTAACTCAAAAACAACAGGTCAGATTTCAAAAATTTTTTCACCATTACAATGCTACGTAATGCTAGTAACAGGCTATATTTATCAATTGAAAAATTAGGGATCCTTGAGAAAATACACGCGGACGAAGTCGCGGGCAAACTGCTACAAGTAGTTAATGATAAATGCAATCATGGTCTTTGAAGCAGTTTTATCTAAATTGGTACTCGAAAATAAAATGTGTCTTTTCTACTTTCCAGAGAAAATGTATATCGAGATTCAGAAGTAGTGAGCTCGAGCCCTCCTCGCGCTCGCTCGCTCGACGGCACCGAGCGCAGTGAGCGCAGTGAGCGCAGTGAGCGCAGTGAGCGCAGTGAGCGCGGTGAGCGCAAGGCGCCGCAACCCTTCAGTATCAACCTGAAGAGTCCCGCCAAGCAAAAGCCCAGCACGCCTGTCAAGAAGATTGATCTTGGTAACTATTTCATTTATTGATATAAAATAGAAGCGCGTCTTAAGGGTTTTATGATCATTACCATAAAGTTGAAGTTTCAGTGGATATGCACCTCATAAGGGAAACACACAAATCCTAGAAGAGTACTCTTAGTATAATATACTATCCTAATAAATGAAGGCATGATTAAATTAATGAATAATACAAGAAGAAGAAAAATAAAAAAAAAAGGAACGAATCTTGCAAGAATATAGATAGTTAAAATAAGTTCTTAAGATCTATCTAATATATAAAAATCTTCTGTGCGTGTATAAGTAAACTCCCTCCTAAACGGCTGGACCGATTTCGATGAAAGTTTTTGTTTGTGTTCCAGTGGATTCGAGAATGGTTTAGATTCACAATTGGACCCGGTAGGTGGCGCTGTAGTCGGTTTTATTATTTTCAGGGCAAGACAACGTCTGCCGGGCCCGCTAGTTTGTTTATAACATAAAGCGCTATCGGTATCTACTTTGATGATCGGAATAAAACCGACTCCAAATGGAACGGGCCGCGCTCTGTATCAAAGCGGTGTATCAAGACTGCGTACCACCCGAGCAGATAGGCGAGCATGCTACATTATGATCATAATGTGGCCCAACGTAAGAATTTTTAAATTTCGTGGGCCATACTTGCGCTTCCACCCTCACTAACTTGTGTAATGTTGTCCTCCCCTCAGGAGCTGCCGCGTCGTACGGCAAGGCCCCCGCCCCCGCCCCCGCCCCCGCCCCCGCCCCCGCCCCCGCCCCCGCCCCCGGCCGGCAGTCGCGGGAGCTGCTGGACGACCTGTTCAAGACGTGTGCCGCGCCCGCCACCCCCCCCAGCCTCGCTACAGGCGGCACCATGCTGGATGACTTTGATCCTAGGTATGTATGATTTAGTTTATTTAAAATCCTAAAAACTAAAAATGTCTTCAAGAAATTATATTGTACTTGCTCGCAATCATTTATATTAAAAAAAATTGGTTGTCTGTAAAGTCGGTTTATGGACGATAGTTTTACGTCGTAAAGAAACATAATGGCTAACATATAATTATAACATAAGCAAATAATAACTTCCGTCGTGGTGGGCGGAGCTTATGGAACGTGACACTTTTTCGTGCGTGCGGCCGGTGTTCATCGATTTATAAGACGTTATCACGTCAAAAAAACGAATGTTATGGTTAGAATGAGTGTGACTAGTGGGATGGTAGTTCAACAAGAAATGTTGCACTGGCCACAGATAAAGGAATGATTTTATGTTATATTTTCATCTTTATGCCTCTCTCTCTGTGTTCTTCTTTTCTAATTGATAGTAGTTATTCGTTTATTAGTGGCGTTTTTCATGTCCTCTAAACAGCACACGGAAAGGGGACACTGAGCATGGTCTGGCAGGAGCACCATACTCACACTGGGTGTCTCTCTCACGTTGGAATCTATAATTGCCCATATTTCCCCCAAGGTTGTATTCGCCGCGGCCTTCTTGGATGCGCAGTCTATTATATTAAGTGCAGTGCTTTTCACATAAGCCAAGGGGGGTTAGTTAGTTAGTTTGACTGAGCCCTTTTCCGCACTTAGCCACTTGATTGGGCCATTGTACGTGAAAAACTGTCTCTCCTCTTATTCCAGCCATCCCAGCTCATCCCAGAAGGCGAGCAGCCTTTTCAGGTCGCTGCAGACTTCCGATAGTGATGCTGGAGACCGGAGAATCTGTGCCCGTTGATCCGCCACGCTCCTGCACTCCATGAGCATGTGCTGTGGCGTTTCTTCCGCCTCCATGCATCCCCTGCACAGAGGGCTATCTGTCACACCTATGGTGTATAGGTGTTTGTTTAGGGGACAGTGTCCGGTTATCGTACCTAGTACTTTACGGATTTGGTCCCTGTTCAGTCTTGTGAGGTTGCGGGCAAGCTTTTTCGAAGCTACCGGAACGCACTCTTCGTTTGCCTGCATCCTACGCTGTTTCTCCATTCTGTTTGGTGGTTATCTTCTGTTGTAAAGCGCAGCCATGTTCTGATTTGTGCCAGGGGTATAGGCAGTAGTGGTTCCGGGCCATATACCGTCGTCTTCAAACCCCTTTTGGCTAGTTCGTCGGCTGCGTCATTACCCAGCGAGTTGCTATGTCCTTTTATCCATTGCAGAGTTACTCTGTTTGTGTTTGCAATGGACTGCAGTGTATTATGACACTCCAGTATTAGGACAGAGGTTATAGTGTTGCTTTGTAGAGCTTAAAGTATGGATGCACTGTCTGAGACAATTTTAATATTATGTCCTCTGACATCTCTGGCTTCAACCGCTTGTGCTGCTTTGGTTATACCTATATATTCTGCTTGAAAAATAGTGTTAAGTTTATCTAGGGTCATTGAGATTTTAATATTTAGGTCATTCGAGAAGACACCTGCCCCAGTACCCTGTATGGTTTTGGTGCCATCTGTATATATCCTAACTTCATTGATACCAGAGTTATCTTCGATTTCTGCTGTAGGTTGGATATTGTATCTTCGATCGAAAACATGATGACACAATGTTCTGTCTGTGGGCGCCTCAAGGAGTGGTATTTCCTTCAGGATTCCATCCAGTACAGTTGAGTGTGTTGTTCCTATATTTTGCTTCCACAGTCCGTTGGCTCTCAGTCTTAGTGCAGCTGCCTGTGCCTCTTCTTTAATGACAAGATGTAAAGGTCTTAGGTTCAGCAGGTACTCGAGAGCGACTGATGGAGTGGTTCTCAGGCATCCAGTTGCCGCAACACTAGCCAGACGTTGCAGGCTTTGGAGTTTCGTTTTCACTGTCGCTAGTTGTGTTCTGGGCCACCACACAACAGATCCGTAGGTTATAGACGGCCTGATAACTGAAGTGTATAGCCAAAGTGTTATTTTTGGGTTGAGACCCAATTTTCTGCCAACTAGTCTCTTGCACTGATGAAACGCTATACAGGCCTTCTTTGTTTTATTTTCGATATGACTCGCCCAATTCAGTTTCTGATCAAGAGTGACGCCCAGGTATTTGACTTGAGTTGATAGGGAGAGTTTGGTATTAAATAGGTTTGGAAGCTTGTGTTCTGGTAACTTCCTTTTGTTGGTGAAAAGAATGAGTTCTGTTTTTCTTGGATTTACTGGCAACTGTTGGTCGCCACACCATTGTTCCACAACGCGTAAAGCTGATCGCATTACTTCACATAAAACGTTTTCGGCCAAGCCAAGGGGGGTTAAACGAAGTTGAGTGGGGTAATGTTTCTCCCACTACTTACATCTCACTATAGATGGTCAGTCCTGGACGGCCTGTGTGCCTCGGAGAGAGCTCTGCGACTCTCAAGTCTACCCGGAACCGTTGTATATTTGTAAAGGAAATGTCGGGAATCAGATATCTTTACCAATGAATGACTGTTATGATACTTATATTTATTATGGCAATACTTGACAAAATAGTTCGTCAAATAAATATTATTAGGTATTCCTTTTTCAATTTCAGAGCCGAAGACCCGCCACTCCCGCGCAAAGTGTCGACCGAATTCGGCGACTTTACCAACGCGTTTGGACCTCCAGCCAACAATAATGAAGGATTCGCCGATTTCTCTAGCGCATTCACTGAGAGTACCAACAATAGCAATAATATCATGAATTCAGGAAATAATCTGATGAGTACGGGCAATAACCTAATGAGTACGGGTAATAACCTAATGAATACGAGCAATAACCTAATGGGTACAGGCAATAATCTGATGAGTACAGGCAATCATTTGATGAATACGGGCAATAGTTTGCTTAGTTCGAGCGCTAATATTGTTAATGCGAGCAGCATGCCGCCGTCTGGTGAGTTCTCAATATTCATTAGTATAAGCACTTTTTCCGGCTTTATTTTAGTCATTGCTGTCAATATAAACATTATACAGAGTGAATTTCATTGGCCATCACTTGAGTATTCGCAACTTTTTTCTAAAACTAGCACTTTGCTCGTGAGTTCGTCCGCGTGAATTTTCTCAAGGATCCCTAATTTTTTCAATTGATAAATTAATATAGCCTATGTTATTCAGGGGTCCAGTAGTTTTTGAGTTATTTCGTAACAAAACAATACTTATTGTTATCTTCTAATATATAAAATTCTCGTGTCACAGTTTTCGTTCCCGTACTCCTCCGAAACGGCTTGACCGATTCTGATGAAATTTTTTGTGCATATTGGGTAGGTCTGAGAATAGGCCAACATCTATTTTTCATCCCCTTTTTTCACCCCTTTTTCATCCCCCATAGATCGGGACAGGACAACGTCTGTCGGGTCAGCTAGTTTTTTTTTTTTTACGAATTACTATTAAAATTCCTTCCAATAAATTGTATTTTTAGCAGTATTTAAAATCCTTCAATTTTCGATAGAAGAATATGAAAAAACATCACGTCGCAACGTTTCTTTGAAGGCAGTTAGCGTTCAAAGAAACGTTCATGACAGCGTTGAGGGCTGTCAAACTATTCCATCTGTCAATACTACATCGATGTTCAATAAATCCACCCTTTCGAGATCGGTTTTCAGACAACCGATCTAATATTGTTATTATTATAGTGCTACTAATAACAACACAAAAAATATCGGTCCTGGAGCAGTCTATTGGCCAGTAGCTAACCAAACGCAAAAAATAATCAGAAATATAAAAAAAAAAGTATTTTCATATTCTTGTGCCCGTATGGTTTCGCGAAAAATTTGTGATAGAAAAAAAACTTATCCATAACACATAAACAAAATTGTAATCAGTATATTTATAGGTTTTCATACGTTTATAAAATGAAGTAACGAAATGCATAATTGGAGATTGAAATTATTGGGTTGCAAGTTTTAGCGTAGTTGATCGACAATAGGGTACCTATTTTACTCTATACAAGAAAAAATCGATAAATACGTTATTGAGACAGTTTAGGCATATAGCAGTCGGAAAATGTAAGTTATAGTTCATAAAATTGTTATTTAACCAATTTTTAAATTCAATTCAAAGTTTTCAGTATTTTTAATCTGTTATAAAACACCATGAAATAGTAGCGGCCATGTTATTACGCCGTACGGCTGTGTAAACAAAAAATTGACAACTGTCAGTCAACCGATTGGCGTAATCTAGGCTTTGTACTTTTATTATTTTCGTAACTAACGTAATTTTTTCATTATTACATCTATTACAAAATATGCTTTTAATTATTTTTAAACTTTACACAATTATCATATTAAATATGACCGCATTTGATACAAAACGAACTGACGTCATTTACGCTGAGCAACATAATAGTAAGAGGCGTTTTCGTCAAACTACGCGCGAAATTTGAAAATTTAAAATGTAGATGCTTGTAGGGCACTTATCGATTGAATAAAAATTTTGTGTTTTTTTGGTGGCATATTAGCACTACAGAATTTCATTGAGACACTTTTCAAAAATGGGTGTAATACCCTATTTCAGGTGGTACAAATGCATAAATGAATACAATACGTGTATATTTTTTCAGAATCTGCGTTTTTCTCTGTATTTTCGTACCTTTGTTCTTAAGAGCGCCCATCCCCATCGAACGAAATTCAACGCGAGCGTAATTATTTTTTTTTTGTTTCAACCAACGCAAAGCTCTGAAACAAACAAGTGAGTGAGAACGCGATAACATCACAGGAAAATGTGCGCGCGGAAATTTCACAAAACTTGTTCCAGGACAGTTTTTGAAAAAGCCTTACTAGTTTTTGGTAAAAATGTTTGTAATTTTGAATCACCATTACATGTGCAAGGGCTGTTTTTTTACTTTTTCAATGTATGAGTGCACTATGAACAGCCAAAGTTGAGATAAAATTGTGCAATAAAGCTGATTATCGGACGTGTTTACTGAATTTGTTTCTCAAAAAAGTTTATTTTTGGCTTCATACAAACCTAGATTTAAACCACAAGATACCTGTGTGTTAAAAATATTTGGGAAATCATTTGTTATAACGCCGTAATCGCGTACGAGCGTTTGTATGGGAAATATGACGGAATGGGCGCTCTTAAGGTACACTGTTGGGCAACAATTATAGGGAGGAAAAAACATCTCCTTTATTTGATAGATTTTCAACTTTATCACAAAACAATAAGGTTAATATTCAATTGGAAAAATTTGACAGTTTGGTATGGTTTGATGTACATGATTCTGATGGATGCATCCAAAGTAACAATATGTTTGTGTGTCAGGTGTGTCGTCCAACCTGGACCTGCTGAGCGAGCTGTCTCCTCCCGCCAGCTTCGCGGTGGACGCGCTGACGTCACAGCTTGCCAGCGCCACGCTCACGCCCACGATCACGCCAGGTCAGTTACACGTACACTTTAGCAACCTTGAGCACCTGTACGACCATCATTTAGAACAATTGGACAAAAACTACTGCTGAACTAAGTGATTCTAGAGATTTGTGAGAACTAGAAGGAAATGAATTTAATAAATTATGATCAAATAGATTATAATACGAGTGAGGTAAATTTGTCATTACAGTCGAGGACGTAATTGAGCCGGGTAATAAAAAGTTCATGCGTTGTTCAACACTTGCGGGAAAAGTATTGATATAAATTCATTGGTACAAAAAGATGATTACAATATTTAATTTTAATACGAGTGACGATCACACGATATTTTTGACGAGACTTACACGACACTTGCAAAAGCAATGAGGTGAAAAGTAATAGTTACCACGAACTACATAAAATGTTCTATATTTTCATATTAATTAATAAATATCAATATTTTATCATCACACTCTCAGCACCATTACGCCTTCGACTTCGGCTCAAGCTGCAATCCAGCTTCGAGTATAATGACAGACTTAGCTCACTTGTATCATAATGTATTATTAAAACTTTGTCATTGCCAAGAAACCAATTCATAAGGCCAGGCGCCCATTGTGATTTTTTGTCACCAAGTCGAGTGCTATGAAAATGTATGGGAGTGCGCTCACTATGGTGACGTGACGTCACCCAACCTATACAGTAGGTGACAGTGACAAACAGTCACCAGGACAACAAATCATAATGTGTGGCTGGCTAGTCTTCGAGTACAATAACTGTTGTACTGGTTCAACGACATCTACACACAATATTTGTAGGTGAAAATCTACAAATATTGAGACAACCAGCCAACCTTGACAAATAATCGAAATTAAGTTAAAATGAGAACCATAATATTGTTTTATCTAACGCGACTCACCTGTATGTCTTTTCCGTTTCAATCTTCCTCGGTGAACACCTAGGTGAAGTGAGCTTTCATCCGTCCGTCAGCTTTGTCAATCCCTAGCATCGAGACTGATGACAACTCACTTCACTGAGGTGTTCACCGAGGGAGATTGTAACAAAATAATGTTACTGAAGTTAAGTCTATCAAGCTAACAATAAGAAACCAAGTCGATCCTATTCTATATTGAACCTATATTTTGACAATTTAAATTCGGTTACCTAAAGATCTTTTCGACTAAATCATTATTTCGATGTTTGACGTTATAATTATGGGTAGTAGGTAAAACAGGTATAATTTATTGACTGTAGATATTGGTTTTCCTTAGCTTCTGTGTTAAATGGTATTATACAATATTTGAATTTAATTGTAATAACCAATGACTTGTTTTAATAGGAATGAAACAAATATGAGTCACTGATTATTTCAATATTATTCTTTTGTACCCGACTCGGTTTTTCGCTTAAAATTTTTATCGATTTATTGATTGAAGATTCTTTACATGTCCTTTTGTCATGTATATGAATCTGTCAACTTTTAACCGGTATAAAAGAAACTACGAATTCGATTTTATAAACGCGTATTTTTTTCGTTTTCTTTTACAAAAGTGCATGTGTGACAATAAAAGATGTACCCAACAGTTTTGGACACTTTCAGGATTTTTTTGTTTGCAGGCGAATCGAACTCCGCACCGTGTCAGCAAGCCATGAAACGCGCCATACAACGCTTACACGACAGACAGAGCATTAAGACTGAAAAAGACCTGAAAACCGCTGAGAACTGCCTGAAGGACGTACTTGCTCTACTGCCTGGACCAATCACCGTGCAGAAGCTTAGCAAAATCGATCCAATTGTACTATCGCCCGAAGTGTTAGACACGTATACAGAGCTTCTGACTACAATCGTAAGGATTTTACTACCCCTGTGGCCGATTTGTAAACCGCAAATACTCGGCCTATTTACCGTAGAAGAAAGTTTTGAAGTTAGTCATGAAATATTGGCCATTTTGTGTGGTTTTTTGAAGACTGAGAGGGAAGTTGTGACGTTAAAAGCTCTGTCAGAAATACTTATGACGTATGTTAAGAGCGACGTGATATTCACTGCGATAGTTGACTGTAGCCGACCTAACTATGAACAAAGTGAGATTTACACAAAGGAGAATGCGTGGGAGAATTATGTTCAAATGCTGGCAACACTGCCTCAAAGGGTTGCCAATAGACTAGAAACTAATACTCCGAAAGGATTTTCGCACGAAAACTATTCTTACTATTTAATGTTTCACGTTATTAGAGTGATCGATTTTATGGCAGACAGCAGTTTTTACCAAGACTCACAGTATACTATCAAATATTTATCACACTTACTATCAAAGATTATTACGAATTATTACATGAGCGGGGATTCCCCCGTCATAGCCAGTTTCGTCGACATACTCGCGGCTTGGACGGAAAGCTCTGACCCTAGTCGATACGTCAAGAGGAGGCTCATTCAATCATTACTAAGACAATTGTCTCGACAAGCAATAGAATATTTATGCGTTATTCTTTTGAAAAGGTGCCCGATACACTATAAAGCCGACCAACAGATCATATACAATGTGATAGGAGATAATTTCGATACAAATAATGATTGGAAGGAAGTTCTCAGTTACAAGATCCCATTTTACGTAAAACTTAAAGATTTTAAAGATACAACTATACAGGAGAATCTGTTGTACTATCTCTCCTATACACAGAATTCTGAAGGAAATATGCACGATTTGATCGTAAGGTTGGCTACCGTTTGGGCCGATGTTAGACATCTCAATATTTCAAACTTGATGGATCATGTGTATATATCTCAGTTGCTTATTCTAGCGGTCAGGTACAGAGTGACCATGTCTTTGTGGAGTAAATCAGTTTGGAAGACGAATGAACTTAAAAATATACTGTTGAGAGGAATGGGGAAACATCTAGACGTATTGTCGCAGGAATTTCGATGCGTCGGCACCGCAACTATAGAAATAATACTTAAAATAATGGCAGAATTAGAAACTGATAAAAAAGCCGAATTAAAATTTGAATACGAAGATATGGGAGACATTTGCAAACAAATTTATCGAAACCTAAATGATCTATCCCATAGATGTCTAATAGACCATAGACGAAAAGGTCCGGAAAAATATGTGCCAAGAACGTTGAATCTGAAAAGGGTTTTAGATAGTATCGCTCGCAAATTCTCTGATGACGAAAATTCTAGAATACATAACACTATGGTCAGCTGCGCTGTGAAAGGCCCTGAACAAACTAAAGAAATAGTCAAAACTATAATATCTGTCAAATTAGATGCTCTAGATGGCAAGCAAGAAGATTTAGACTCTGATGATGACTTGGTACCTTACGACATGAGTAACGACATACCGGCGGGCGCCAAGAAACATCCAAAGTATCTTCGAGACCTGATAGAAATGATCGTTGATGCAATAGATGTAGAACTGTTCGAAGGTAGTCTACAAGTAGCAGAAGAACTGGTTCACAAACAACTGAGGGATGAAGACGCCACAGTAGCCATAGAACTGTTAGATCTATTCGTCCACCTCGACGCTAAATACCAAATTGACAATTTCGATATTATAAAATTCAAAACGTGTGTTGCTATAGTTTCGGAACGACCCGAAGTTGCAGCTGAACATTTGTGTAAAGAAATCCATACAGATGTGGGTCGGTATTCGATCGCGACGAAGATATTCATGTTGGATATATTATCAGAGGCTGTTAACAGATTAGCTGATGTGTACTCGCAGAAGAATAACGTTGAGCCGAAGACTGAGATAATATGTGAGCCGCAAGAGAACGTGCCGGCTGAGGAGATAATACGACGCAGACTGATTAATAAAACGAGATATTTCCATTCTATGCGGTCGCATCCATTCTCAAAAGCAAAGAAAAATCGATTCGCCCCCGTAGCAGATCACTTTTTCTACCCCTTACTGGGAGGTTTTGGACGTAAACAACTGACGTTGAGTCACCATAATCTCAAACAAGATATAGACAACATTCTGCTACTAAAATATCTGTCGGTGGTCGGCAACGTGGTGTTAGCAACGAAAAACTGTCCGAAAGTGTCCGTCTACTGTTGGGAAGTGATTAGAATTGTGTTATACATGAGATATACTCCCGATCCGAAGATACAGACAGCTGTAATGGCTTTACTAGCGTCCATATTGATCGCTCTGCCTCCTAGTATGTTGAAAGAAGAATTTTTCGAAGTTATCATAGAGTTACGGTTGTGGCTGATAGACTGTTTAAGCAACGTAGACTTGACGATGAGACTTGGCGGGCCCAAGTCTGAAGCAGCAATATTCGCTGGACAAGTTCTCAGATTATTGGAGAAAAGTTTGACACAGGCTTAATAATATCGTCGTATTATGAAAACGTCGTACTCCTAGTTATTTAAGTGTAGTGATCGTCTTTTTTATATAAGTTGGCAAGGCCATTATATTCCATGATAGTGTTAGATTTGAGTATTGATGCTATTACAGCGTATTGTAGTGATTCCTAATGATCTATGTGTCTGTATATACCCACCGTCAATAAAGTAATTACTTATCAATATGTCCTTATTTTTTTTGAACATAACGCCTCTTGTTTACTGAAAGAATGGCTTAAATATTGATGTCGTGTTTACCTTTCTGCCACATCATACTGTGTGCGAATGAGATAAAAATAAGGAAATCGAATAGTGAATCGAATTGATGCTGCCATTCTTCTAGTAAATATATAGATATGCGACGGCGCAAGAGTATAATTGAATTTATCCAAGACCACCTTCCTAAATGTTATTTCACACCTTTTAAATATGGTATGCGAAATTAGACATTCTAATTACCGGTCTACATAAGCCCTCAAAAAACAGGACTCCGCGCCCTCGCGTAATGTACTCCTAAACAGCAGAAAAAATAAGTCTAAATAAATATAACCCAACAATCCATACAGGTATGCAACCAACACCGGTCGGTCTCCTGCAACCGATCGCGCCAAACAACCAGCAGCAGCAACCGACAGCAACCAATGCTAAACCGACAACCAAGCTCGGGGCCACCTGGGCAGACACCACCGGGGCTATCAACATCGACGTAGACAACTTGCTGGCACCCAGGTCCCCTAAGGCAGGCCCTGCGCCTTCCATTAATCAGCTAAAATCAACCCCTAACAGTCCTGCCCACGTGCCACAGCAATTGCCCATGATGACGCCACAGATGGGAGGCTTCATGATGCAAAATAATATCATGAACAATAATTTCGTCAATCCAGCTGGCCAGAATAATAATATGATGCGGCCCGCGTTCGCGAACCAGAACTCGTTCCTCCAATGATATTGGTTACTGGCAGATGTATGCCAGAATGGTTGAGTTAGAGTAAGATACGGATTGGAGCAATGGTAGCGACGAAAATTATTGATTTTTAATTATTCCATTAGTTTTTATCTTAATTATATCCCGTCAGCAATGTTGATTACGTCACTTTTTCTCGAGTTCTTGTGTGCATTTTCGAGGTAAGTTGATAGTCATTAATAGTGACATTGAAAAGTATTTTCTATTAGTTTCGCATGTGAATAAGCTTTTTTTTTTCAATAGTCGCTTATCCCTTAAGTTCCTCTAATTTATTTGTAGATAAATAACAATATTTAATCGGACAATAAAATTACCGCATTTGTGCAGTGAGGTAATAAAAATATCATAGAATACCGTAAATGCGCAAATAAGAACATACCATTGCTCCAAATCCATAAGTACCTATCGAAGTGGGTTTCGGAAATTAGTTCTAAAAGTGAAATGAAAACAATTTTTATACGAATTTGATATTATAATGAATTTGGCGAGGCCCACGCATGTACATGAGTACATATCAAACTATATCGCCTGCTGATATTATTTATGTTGTTTCGCTGTAATGGCTGAAATAATGCGAGAAGTGTCACATATTTGCAAACCATCTGTATTTACGTTTGAAAACTACTTAAAAGCTACTATTGTTTTTCTAAACCAGTTATGCTTAAAAGCCGAAATAACTTGGAGGTTCGCAATGAAACGTTATGTATAAGAATATACTTCTATTAGAGTCGTTGTTTACAAGTTTAAGAATGAGGCAAGTATTGATAAAAGGCCTGCATATCGTACATCTTAACATGTAACCTCCAAATGACGTGAAACGTTGAGTGCCACTGTCTTTATAGGACAGTCCTTTTGCTGATTCTTCTGTATGATAAAATGTTAATTTTTATAAAATATTGGATCTACGGGTGATAAACATGAATGCAATAAAAATATTACTGGACAGAGTTTATCGAGAAATCTTCTATAATTACTTTTGTTGATATGTTTTACAATAAAAGTAAAATTTTTGTTTTAACAAAAATACTTTACGTTTTATTATTCCTGTGTTATCTTGGGCTTGTGAAATTTTAGTTTTTCCCTACATTTATGTAATCTAAAATGCTCACTTTACATTCCTTCCATTTATTCCCTACTTATGTTAATAAAGTTATCTTACATTTCTTTACAATTTTCTATTAATTTTACTTTAGCTTCTTATCACATCACGAAATCTTTAAAATAATAAAATACAATAAGAGAATAAATAAACTGCCGTTTCACAGGAATTATCTGTTAAATAAGGCTCAGTTAAAATATTAGCTAAGTATTCAGCTCACTGATTATGCATGGTTAGACTACAAACGTATCACAATATAGTTGTAAATCTATCTCTTAACAAGGCTGCCTCGGTGATAGCTACTTAACTGATGTTTTTAACGACTCGAGGCAGCACTCATATATTTATTTGTACAGCTTTAAGAAGTAACACTTTTGTACAGAATAACTTTGACAGCATCGAAGTATATATAAAATATCTCCATCTGGTAAAAACAAGTTTATTGCAAAATCCCCAAGAAAAAGCTAGAAAGTTAGTGAAACATTTTTAACGACGCGCCTGCCTCGAATCGAGCAACAGTAGTATCACGAGGCATTAAAAAAATGTATAGGCTTCATCGTTCTGAAACTGAAACTAATCAACACGGGAAGCGTAATGAACAATGTACCGACGATAATGATCTACTTATTGTAATGACGATTTTAACACGAAATCAGGTTGTAGTGTGAACTAGTGTATATCCGAGGTTATAGAATATTTTTTATACCCGCTTGAAGTAGCAGATGTGTAGTGTCAAACTCTTAGTGTTACAGTTTTTGATGTAAGTGTTACAATAATTAATAATATATTGTATTAAAGTAATGTATGTACGTACTGTCTTGTTCACTTTGCTCTCAATGTAATGGGTTCAACATCTGGGAGATTGTACAAGTATTATTAACTATGAGTTCATTAAAGTTAGCTTCGAATACAAGTTAAATGAATGATGTCAAAGTTTTTAAATGGAGATTAAAGATACTTCTAAGAAGTTAGTAAAACACGCTCAAGTACTTCTATTGAATGCGAAATTTAAAAAGTTAATTGACAATATAAAGGAGACCTACATGCCGACAGACAGCTATTTATGGCAAGTTGAGGTACCGCTTAACCCGTTGACTGCGGGCGAACATTCGCTACGCCGATCGCCAGTGCGGCTGGCCACACAACTGGTGTGTTGGCCGCACAGCCGAAACGCTTTTTCGTAAACGAGACGAGAGTGCGGCCGCACACGCCAAGCGTGTGCGGCGAAATTTAAAAAGTTAATT
Source organism: Charanyca ferruginea (assembly GCA_947361185.1). Classification (NCBI taxonomy): domain Eukaryota; kingdom Metazoa; phylum Arthropoda; class Insecta; order Lepidoptera; family Noctuidae; genus Charanyca; species Charanyca ferruginea. The sequence goes on along the minus strand of OX376078.1, from coordinate 22,227,418 downwards.
GACAATATAAAGGAGACCTACATGCCGACAGACAGCTATTTATGGCAAGTTGAGGTACCGCTTAACCCGTTGACTGCGGGCGAACATTCGCTACGCCGATCGCCAGTGCGGCTGGCCACACAACTGGTGTGTTGGCCGCACAGCCGAAACGCTTTTTCGTAAACGAGACGAGAGTGCGGCCGCACACGCTTGGCGTGTGCGGCCGTACTTTACGCCAGTGCGGGTTTACGCGCTTGGCGTGTTTTACTACGCGTGTGCGGATAAACACATACGGTTGTGTTTCATAATTTTGCGTCGACTGTGCGGGCGCTCACATACGGTTGTTTTTCGATTTTGCGTCGACTGTGTGGATATTTTTTAGAAATATGTACACGATTTATATTAAATATAAATAAATAAATAATTACTTATACATTATATCAGTTATTTTTCTCTCAAGACTTAAAAATGTAAATAGTATTGCCCCCCGATTATGTAGGCAAGTATGAAAACTAAGGGTTCTAAACCAAAATTATAAATTTATCTAGGTTTGTTACCTAGTATTTATACATATTTCAAACACGTCAACATTGGGACTTAATAATACTGAACTTCTTAATGCTTGACTTGAAACTATCAACTAGCCTATTGCAAAAGTACCTCTTTTGCAATAGGCTAGTTGATAGTTTGAGAATTCGATTATTATTTTTCTTGTGACTGGTTCTTCTTTTATTCAAAATATAAATCTTATTCCCCACTAGAATCCTATTCAGTATCGTCTAACACATACGGTTGTGTGTGCGCCGCACTCACGTATTTTTGTTGAAACACAAACGTATGTGTTTTGCCGCACTAGCGTACCTTCGGCCGCCACACAACCGTATGTGTTTTGCCGCACTGGCGTTTAGCAAAATACTAAAACACATACGGTTGTGTGTGCGCCGCACTCACGTATTTTTGTTGAAACACAAACGTATGTGTTTTGCCGCAGTCAACGTGTTAAAATCAAAATAATACAAACAAATGTTACATTGCGAGCAAAATTAAATTGTACGTAAATAATAGAGAGTTTGAGATACGGAATGAATTTGTATACTGGTAGGATTATCAAGTATATATCTTTCATTATTATTTGTACTTAAAACTATTATTATCGTGTATTCGTTGAAATTTTAAAGCTTTATTTTCATAGCACTGAGTTATCTATGCATTTAATTCATTCCGTTTTTATACTACAAGCGTTGTGTGATGGCAGCTTAAAATTATAATTCTGTTTGAAATAGTTGACTTATTCGTTGAAAATGGTAGTTTAATGGTATTTTACTGTTCATTCATGTACATTTTCTACCACTCAGCGCAAAATATCACAATATATAAGCGGTCGACTATTATGAACAGAACGTAATGAAATGTAATTTATTTTAATGTATTTAATCACCACGTAGCTGATAATGCGTCTTAGCGAAAAATAATCAATAATTGGGACCAAAGTATCAAAATTATTTTTTACCGGATAGTACTGCCGGGCGCATTATATCCAATTGATATCACTTTCAGTTTGTTTCAGTCTCATGAATTCTCTATCATTTTGAGCATTCATATGGACCACTTACAAATTTAATTGTGGCCGAACTTCCAATAAAAACTATAAACATCAATGTTATATTCTAGAGGAATCACATAGAACTTGTTGTATCTATGACAAACTCACTGTAGTTAAACAATGAGACTAAAGCAAACTGGTGTTTCTTGAATTTAGAGTGCTTCTGTAATGTTGGTGCATAGTTTTATTTTAAAATTAAATTGTTTGATGTTTCTATAGGATCATTGTATTTATTATAGTTGCATCGTACATACAGATAGAATCGTCACAAATTACGGAAAAATACGTAAAATCCAAGTTGACTAACCCCCGGTTTCTCGAACGAAAAATTAATGTAACAAATTATCAATCGCGCGTAAACCGCTGTGATTGGTTGTTGATAGTTCAGTCAACCAATCATAGCAGCTTACGCTTGACATTTTGTCACATGAAATTAACTTTTCTTTCGAAAGAATTAAGTTAACACCTAAATTGAATATGTATAATCAATATATTCAATGTAGGGTCTCTTATTCAAAATTAAAGTTCATGCTATAATGCCTATATTATACACTACCAGGCTAAGAAATAGGCTTCACCATGAATACTATATATTATAACGACTTAACATAATAGCCTCTTCTTTTCCTCCTGAACAGTTGTAAATTTGTGATGAATTTCTGTCTGATATGGGATGTATGTAAATATAATTATTTTCAAATTTTCGTAGTTCTTCCATTGGTTTCATTAAAATGGAGATTTATGAAGCAATAATTATGGTTTAAATCATTTGTTCGTAGTTAATCGATAGAAACGAATTTTATTAGTTTAAAAAAATATATATTAATTTAGAATGTTTACCTTGAATGTATAATATTTTTATTATGTGTTGTCATTCCTTCGATGATTCGCACAATTATTACGGTTAATTAAATATTTTATTTTTGTGTAATAATATGATTATTATTGAGATATTGATTTTGTTTTAATAATAAACCCACCGTCGTCGACGGGCATCATCAACAATTGTAATAAAATAGCCCATTTTATTAATTATTATGTAATTGTAATATTTTGTTCAACTGTATGTAACCAATTGTTGATTTCGGCGTGTGGCAGATGTTTCGACATGTATAGGATCAAGGAAGAATATTGTCTATGTTGATGACATGTATTGATTAAAACTTAATTATTAATAGATTAGTTTCATTTCAATCCAATACTGTTATCCAACCACGCAGCCAACCTAAATAATAGTTAATAGTCATGTTTAGGCTTCGATCGAAGTTGGATTAATTGGATGAATCCGACAAACATTTTTGTGTCCATAACGCCAGCATCGTATATAAATACGGCCAAATACCACAGCTCGTTAAGTCTGTTTTTTTTTATTTAATTAAGCTGTATTCTATCAACATGATGTTTATATTAGGTTAATTAAGTAATCATTTACTTTTGTCTCTCAACTAGAAGTTCTAAAAATAATGTCCGAAGTTACATGAATTACTAATATTATTGTATGCCGGGCGCTGGAGGCACGACAACTGATTTGAAGTCTGGCGGTTAAAGGGTTAATACTGTCCAATCATAGTTGGCGTGTAGAGGAAATACACTAATTGATAAATCAATCAATGAGTATGTCTTATTCTGTTACAATCTCCCTTCCCTTGGTGAACAGTTGAACACCTTGAAGTGAGCTGTCATTCGCCCGTCTGCTTTGTCAATACCAGCATCGAGACGGATGACAGCTCACTTCACCTAGGTGTTCACCGAGGGAGATTGTAACAGAATAGCACTGCAGTTCACACCCACCGCACACATGGTCAGTGGATCGTCTCTCATTTAAGTTCACAAAAATGACATTAACCTACTAATTCACATTTGAATGCATAAATACTAGAGGAGCTCGTCGCTAAGCAAAAGCCGTACGAATCGATCGATCAAGGTTGCTACGCTTGCCGCGGTCGGTCCGTAGATAGGTGACCATCATTTCATAACGAGACCCCTGTGTCTCGGAAAGCACGTAAAGCCGTTTGTCCCGGCTGTTATTTGTAGATCTTTGACAGTCGTAACGTGTAGTCATAAGCTAGAAAGTCTGACAATCAGTCTTACCAAAGGGTGTCACCCAGTAACTGGGTTGTGGAGGTCAGATAGGCAGTCGCTCCATGTAAAACACTAGTATGCAGCTGCATCCGGTTAGACTGGAAGCCGACCCCAACATACTTGGGAAAAGGCTAGGCAGATGATGATGGAATGCAATAAATTAAGGGTTGGCAAGTAATACCCTAAGAATTAATTAATCAAACAAAAACATAATTAAAGCCATTAAATTTTATTCGTGAAAAATTGAGCGCATTTAAACTAAGCCTAAACAAAAATATACTTAAAATTAACCCAAGTAGTAGTACGCTAAAATTAATACAATTAATGAAATATTTACTTAATTTCTTGAAATTCATTGAAGCAATATCACTAAACTGAACTCGGAAAATAAATACATTATCTACGTTCATTGAGATTTAAAAAAATATTCGATATTATTCAGTCTTATTAATAATTAAAATTAAAAATAAATGGAATTAATAAAATCAAATGGAATGACACATCAATCATTACCGTTAATTACAATTATTAATAATTATTAAAAAAATACGGGATACTTTATGACAATTTATAATAAATAAAAAATTGGGAAACTGCACCACGACTTTTATAATATTTTTTAGATTTAGTCGCCATAGATTTATTGATAAGTGCTTAATTCTTTTGAATTTTTAATACTGTAAAATAAGAGAATAACCCCTGTAAACCTGTAAAGGCATAACAACACAAACGGAGGCAAACTATGAACATGCAAAGATATAATTACACTATTACATTAATAATTACCAATTCAATACAATTCAATCAAAGCCTGGTGCAGTTTAATTTAAAATACTTATAATCAAAATTATTAGGGGGTAATAATATTATAATCGCTAAAATAAAACTACTCTGGATGGAATTGTACGACATTGTAAAACATATTTGAACAAATATTGAACGGAACATAAAACGGCAGTGAAATCATTCGACGAGATTCTAAAGCGCTCAGAAGTTGTGAGTAAAAAATGTTAGCCCGTTGACTTAATTATCGTATTACTAATTATTATTTTTGTATTCTCCACGAGTAGTCACGAGCAAAAACATGTAAACAGTTAGTCACACTCTAAACTGATATTCTCCTAAATTATTTATTGAAATGTTATGGGGTTACGGATAGAGTATTTTTGATCCCATACATAAAACCATACCAACCATAATCCATATTTTACCTAAAACACAATTTAACCTTTCAATGTCAATATTGTTTTAAGATTTAAACGGAAACAGCAAGTTCTACAGGCACTAAGACTAATGTTTAGTTATCAGCAATAAATAAACAGTAAGATGCTACATATTGCACATGACTTTTATTGAGTGGGGCAAAGTTCTATAGAGTTTCTGGCATTGTCCTTTATCTATAGGTTTTATCTATAAGTTGAAATAGTTATTTCACAAGAAAATTGCTTTTGAATTTTGCAATCTGTATACATATTTATGCTCCTGACTGTACATACCGAGTATGGGTAGTAGTGCTTTCTGTGTTAAAACAGAAAGCGATATATTAAGAGCATTTTTATTATTATCGAAACATGAGTTAAATCTATATCATGCCTGTAATAATTGGTTTCATTACAACTGTAAAGTGTGAAAAAATGGTTATTATACCGATAAGTAAGTCAAAGAGTTAATAGTAATTGTTTATTCTATCTAAGTCGCGTGTGGTGCGCGGTACGCGTACATTATACTAATAAGCTACCTTCAATAACAACCGTTTCGCACAAACCTTACCAACTATACTGATTTTGATTCAATCATTTTCTACAAAATTGTAACCAAGTTAACATATTTTTTCCAAAATATGTATAAAAATATTATTATTACAGTTTCACTGGTATTTTATAATACTTACTGTTACTTTGACTTCTAATAAATCATAGTGCCTACCTATAATAATTATGGCATCGATATATTTTTGCGGAACAAAACAAATTAATTATAGAACTATTAATTTGATTTTTTTATCATATAAAAATATGACATAGGTACCTATACCGGTATAAATCGGCGCTGTAGAATACTATCGCTGAAAAGTTGTTAAAATTTTGTAGAAATGATCAATTTTCGCAATACAGCGAATAGTAATAATACTAAAATTAAAGATTATTTTGCTGTGTCAACTTATCAGTAAAAGCAGAACATCAATAATTTTAGCGTTATTACAAGTATTTGTTATTGTCAGTCCGACAACACGCATTCTTTATAGCAAACTTGACACAAGTTGAAATGTTTATAAAAACTATAAAATTAAAATAAATAAGACATTATGTCCAAAAAAATATTCAGTTTGAGACCTTTAATAATTATTATAATTTTATTTGAAAACCTATAACAAATGTTTTAAGTATACTACGTATTGGATAAATCAAACTTAACTTACACTAATGTTCTAGATTATTTTCAACTTGTATCAAAAATACAATGGTTTTCTTTCTTTCCTTCAAATCTAGATATATCAACATCTAGCATTATCCTAGAGTGTAGTTAAAACAGTGCAGATTCAAATAGTTGCGATGAGCAATAAGACAGCGTAGTAAACAAGTGTTTAAGGCACTTTGACTGGTATTGTATTTAAAACTATGGTCGACTTGAACATACGGTCCCATAAGCAATATATTTTATTTATATTAAAGGCAAGGGTCGTATTGTTATGGAAATGCGAGATTTTGCTTTGTTTTGTTGTTCAAAATCGATATTCATGTGGTTACGAATCCCTTTAGAGACATTTTGCAAGATACAGGACATACATATTTCAAGAACTATTTCAAAATTCGACTAAACAAAAAACATTTAGGAAATGATGCTAAACGCATATGTATGGCGAAGGGGTGTGCCCCTTAATTCGTAGTCTTCAAATACAATCAATTCAGGTCGATTTAATTATAAAATTAATAATTTAATTGGATTAAAATCACTTAAAATTACAACTAAATTAAATCACATATTAAATTAAAATGATAGTTTCGTAGTTCACTGAGAATCGTTAAAATTAATAGTAAATCATTAAACAGTTAGGATCTATTTTTTTTTTGTTATTTTGTGCTTTAATACGAGTGTAGAACGGTAGATGGCGCTAGTGTTATTTGAGTGTTGCAACATTTAATAATTTTAGTTAATTTATATTTGATCAAATCCACTTCAACGCAACAAACATGTTTTAATTTATAAATAACATTGTTGCATAAAAATGCAAATTTATTAACAATGCAGATTTTATAATAATTTTGAAATTATAATCACTCAACATATTTTTTATCAATCATATTTAAGGAACCAAACAGAATTATTTCCACGTAACTTAACAACGCCACTATATCTTTTGATAAGAATTTTACTAAATATTTTATTAAAACGGAATACAAAACATCCCACTTAGAAAGCCCATTCATTTACAAAAAATGCCCACAAAACTTGATAATAGTAATCACACTAGCTCCACTCCCGCCCCGCTCACCTCACCTGTAGATCTGCGATCAGTCGCGAGTTCGAAGCGCGTACATAACGCTCGTGTCGAAAGTCGCGGCGACCGTGTAGTTCTTTGAGAGGAGATAGTGAGTTGTCTTGTTGCGAATGGTGTCGTCGTTGAACTGCACTTCGATCATCTGTGGAGATTGAAATGTTTTTTTTTTATTATCAAATAGGCTTGCGTTTGACCGCAATTCACCTGATCTTAAGTGACGAAGCGGCCTAAGCTGGAACACGCTTGCCTAGGATGAACCGGTTCACTCGTGGCTTGAAGATACCCAGATCTTACTTATCAGGGAACAGAGAGGCGGGCAGCGAATTCCACAGTCTGGCAGTTCGCACAATAAATATTACCTTTATTTTAATCAAATTAAAATAAAAAAAGAATCTGAATGGCCCAGCTTTGGAATCAGTAGAGAAAAGATTTGAATAACCTGGAACTGTGAAGTCTATTTTGCTGTAAGAATTTATGAAACAGATTTTTGGGTTTAAGGATTAGGAACTGGGGATCTGAAAGGTACTGGCGAGTTAATATCTCAAATCTCACATTATAATAACTCCAAATGTCAATCAAATGAGTTCGAAAAAATATATAAAAAAAACATGTTACTGAATTGTGTCAAAATTCTCCAATGAAGTTGATAATCCTTAGGTAATACAACCCTGTCGAATGCTATCTCTTCTCTACTCTTGGTTGACTGGTGCTTAGTTATTTTATTATTAATTTTTGTTTTTATTGACGCGCTGTTTTGAATCATACATACATATGTTGCGTATGATTCAAAACAGCGCGAAAAATTAATAATTAAATAACTAAGCGACATTTCGAAAAGTTAAAAACTACAAATTGTAGTATGAATATTAAAGATTAATATGAATTCAAGTTTGTGAAAAAAAAAATACAGTTTACTATCAAAACTCAACTAAATACAAGATTATTGTACAACTTTATGTATTTTTGTTTATTAAATTAAACAGTATTCTTAATTTTTGCCAGCCATAACACATTCACGTTAACGTTAACACATTCATTGTGGTATTCATTACATATTTTTTATGGTAATTACGGTAAAAGTATTGATTATATCACTTTAACAGTGACAACTGTTTTGAATTATTTTGCTCGGTGCAGTCTTAAGCGTGTTCGTGGATAGGTGGGATTCTCCACTGCTGTGCCATTGGATACGCTTGCACACAGCCACTTCAGGGTAATCAGTGGGCAGTGCCTCCTCTTCCCTAGTATTTTGATATTTTATTTTATTTGTTGTGTTTATTGTATCTACCTAAAGCCAATACGTCGTCTTTATCAGAAGAGGCCATGGTATGCGTGGGTTTGCGGGCGAGGAGATGATAATGAAAGCCTTAATTAGATAATTAATATTAAGTAATGTCAACAACGTTCCATCAGGCACGTGAGACGCGAGCGCAATTAACCACATCACTTGACTTCACTGTTACTGTAGGTAATCACAATATTACAATAATCTCGAAATTGTCACCAATCAATAGAATCAATCAAACTCAAAGTCAAAGTCAAAGCATTTATTTCAATTAAAGCATTTACAGGCACTTTTGGATTGTCAAGGAGTCGGTCAGTTAGTCAGAAAGTTGAAGCTAGTTGCTCGTTCCAAAACGTAGGTAGGTCTCTATGGAGAAGAACGAGCAAGAAACTCCACGGACACTCTTTTAAAATCAGGTTTTTACAAAATACTGCTTACATTATTCTTGTTGCTTCTATATGTGAAAACAATGAAGGTAATCTAGAAATACAAAGCATAAAAAATAATCAAGATAAAAACCATGGCAGTTAAGAGTTGACCAATCTCTACTGACAGCGCCCGTTCACGAACATGACGCGTGAATCAGCACCATTCAGCTCAACCATTTTAGAGGGAGCCGAATGACCCAACACACGCGCCACCACCAGCGAGACATTTGAGTGAGCATGACAATTCTCTCAACCGCCATGCTCATTTAAGTCAAACACATAATAATTTACTTAAAATATGGCTCCATGGTACTCACATTTACAAAATTGAAATAATGTTGCTAAATTATACAAAACTAAGGTTTCCAATGTTTCTAAAATGAATGAATGTCGAAAAAATAATTAAAATATATATTTGTGTATAATACGATACTCGTTACTCATATAAAAAAAAGGGGTAGGAAACAACATTCCTCCAATTAGGAAATTCCCTAAACTGCCTGTGGAGCAGGACCAGCATTTAGCCAAGCATTTTTATCATTGATGTAGTCTTCTAATTTATAATATGCTTGTCTACACAGTGTGCGTTTAATACATGTTTTAAATTGTCTTTCATTTAGTTGTACAATACCAAGAGGAATTTTATTATAAAATTTTACACAGTACCCCATAAAAGAAGTATGAACTTTTGACAATCTGAATCTTGGCTGATCTAATTTGTTCCTATTTCTAGTATAAACACTATGTCTGTCACTTATTTTATTAAAAAGATGAAGGTTTTTTCGAACATGCATAATGTTTTCATATATGTATTGACAAGGTACCGTCAAGATGTTAATCTGTTTAAACAATTCTCTTAGAGACTCGCGACTGCTGAGATTATATATGGCTCTGACAGCCCGCTTTTGCAGAATAAAAATAGAATCAATATCTGCAGCCCGCCCCCAAAGCAAGATACCGTAGGACATGATGCTATGAAAATAACTAAAATATACTAGCCTAGCGGTATCCACGTCTGTCAAATGCCGGATTTTTCTGACAGCGTAAGCGGCCGAACTCAACCGCCCTGCAAGAGATGTTAAGTGAGGACCCCATTGCAGCTTTGAGTCAAGCGTAATCCCTAGGAAAACAGTCTTTTCGACGAATTCAAGTATATCCTTATTCAATACAACGTTACATTCACTACTTTTAACATTCGGTAAAGCGAATCTTATGCATTTAGTTTTCTTCTCATTTAATACTAAATTATTTACAGTAAACCAATTATGAACCTTAAGCATAGCGTCATTTACGTCGTCATGGTGCTGTGCCCGTCTATTAACTCTAAATATCAAGGAAGTATCATCAGCAAATAACACCATTTGTGGTTGATTTTTCAGTAAATAAGGTAAATCGTTTATATAAACTAAAAAGAGGAACGGACCCAATATTGAGCCCTGCGGTACCCCCATTTTTACTTTTAAGCCCGATGAATTTACACCGTTTACTTGAACTTGTTGCAGTCTATCAGTCAAATATGATTTTACTAAGCTAAGCGCTAGTTTACCCAGTCCGTAATGCTCAAGCTTTAAGAGTAGTGTTTCGTGATTCACGCAATCAAATGCTTTGGAGAGGTCGCAAAAGATACCAATAGCATCTTGAGAATCCTCCCAAGCCTTAAATATATGCTTGATTAAGGTGACACCGGCGTCAGTAGTGCAACGTCCTTTGGTGAAACCATACTGTTGATCATGTAAAATTTTGTGACAGTTAAAATGACTGAGCATTTGATCAAGCATTACTTTTTCAAACACTTTGCTAAAAACCGGCAAAACCGAAACGGGTCTGTAATTATTAGAGTCTTTGCAGTCGCTGAACTTCATTAGATCCGGGAAAACCCCTTGGTCTACACACAAATTAAAAATGAAAGCTAAATAGGGCGCCACTGTCTCAATAATTGATTTACAAACATTAGTAGACATCCCCCATAAATCTTCAGTACCCTTGATCTTGAGTTGTTTAAAAGCTTTAATAACGATTGCAGGGTTTATATGTTTAAATTTAAATTGCGTGGGACATGCTGAAACATTCGAACTTAGTAAGTTTAAAGCAAGTGAGGGCGAAGAATCTAAAGTTTCAGTAGTTTTAATAGGAATATCGGTAAAGAATGTTGCAAATTCCTGAGCAACTTCTATATTAGTACTTAAGAGACCACGGGAAGTCTCCAGAGTGTAATCAGTATTATGTTTTTTGTTCCTGTTTGTTTCATTATTAATTATTTTCCAATCAGTCTTAATTTTATCATCAGCTGATTTAACTTTGTTGCTAATGTATAAGGCTTTAGCTGCTTTACAAGCAATTTTAAAAGTTTTAGAATAAGTCGAAACATACTTATTAAATGTTTCGGTGTTAATATAAGGCTTGGCCATACAACTCAAAAAGCCTTTCTCTACTTTTCCTGATACCTTTAGTTGCCCAGTCACTAAATAAAAACTTAGGGCAAATAGTTTTCGTTTTTTTCTTAAAAATATTATCAAACTCTGTTTGCACAACTGAAAAAAAATCTTTATACAAAATATTACCATTATTCATATTAAGTTCCTGAACGGGTAACTTACTAATTAAAGTCTTATTAAATTTATATAAATTACTAGATGTTAATGGTCTTGACTGTATCTGTATTTTTTGCAAGGGTGTGTTGGATTCAAAAGCAATGGTTTGACCGCTGTGATCTGAAGGGAGATAATTTACAATAGCTTTATCTAAATAGTCGCAGCTACAAAAAACATTATCAATACAAGTAGCAGTGGTTGCAGTTATTCGTGTTGGTTCTAAGAACACATTTGACAAATTAAACGATTTAAAGAGGCTTAATAATCTACTGCTATTTGCGTTATTTTCTAAAATATTAATATTAAAGTCTCCACAAATTATTATTGATTTATTACCAGTTGCAAGTTTAGTTAGAACATCCTCCATTATAGACTCAAATATAGAATATGTTTGATAATTCGGGGGTCTGTAAACGCACACTATGACATGCCTATCTAGCTCAACACAGGACAGTTCAATAATATGTTCAACCGAGAGTTCAACTATGTCTTTGCGAGACTTAGATTTAATATTACTTTTTAATATAATTAGTGAACCACCACGCAGCATCGATTTCCGATTGAAACAACTGCTCACAGTATAATTTTCATAATTAATTAACATTTCATATGATTTCAACCAATGTTCAGTTATACAAATAATGTCGAACATTGTCTTCTCTAAAAACAATTCAATTTCCAATTGCTTGGAAGAAAATCCTTGAATATTTTGATGGAATAATTTCAAAGAATGTTGCTTAGCCCTTTTTTTAAACTTGCTGATTTATTGCTAGAAGATACGTTGTTATTGATAAGTTGCATTAAATTGATACTGGTACCTTCTGTTGTCTTGCTAACTAGTTTAAACAATTTGAGCTTACCACCTTAATATTAGTATTATTACTAACTATTGTGGAGCTAATTACGGAACACTTCGACATATTAATTATGTCTGAGTTAATATTAAATGCTAATAGCCATGCTATCTGACGTCTAAACCTAATAGGCAGATAGACTGTATCCCTAGTCGATTTCAATTTTTCAACAAAAGTGTTGGTGTCAAGAAACATAAGCTTGTCATTATAATGACTAGCTAATAAATGCATATGATTATTAAGCATATGTGTTATTATTTGTCCTATTTGATAGGTGCTCAAAGTAAGGAAAAGCGCACAATATTATTTTCTGACAATTAATTTTCAATATTTCAGTGACACTGTCAGTGATATCATTTATTCTAACACTTGAGCTATTACCTACACATACTGTAATAATGGTATTCGGATCATACTGCTTCCTAGTTATGGATGACATTATTTCTTTATAAGAAGTCCCAGGCATGCAATAATTTAAAGCAGAACAGGTAGTCAGGTTGTTATTTAATAATTTTCCTAATCCTTTCCCTAAACTATCTGAAAAAAAAAAAATCAATACGAATACTAGGGTTTCGTTCGTTTCGCGCTCTCGATCCAATCTGACGTTTGATATTCGTTTTGGCGGGCGGGCCGCCTTCCCTCCCAGTGCCTGGTGTTACGTCAAGTTGACAGCTGTCACAGCCGTTCTTTAATCAACATAAGTTTGCGTTGTCAAAAAAATTCTTAGGACGTGCCGACATACCTATGTTGTGTGTACTGTAGAGAGTTTGTCCAGCAGGAGGCTTTATGTAATTAAGCCATAACTATTTAGTCTATGGTTAGAACTTTCTGGATACTTTAGAATATATTTGAATGATGGAGAATATAGCTTTGATACACTCGGCGTCACAAAAATCGCACCTCTTTAAGAATTCCCTTCAAAGTCATTTTAACCCTATTAATCAATGGTATACATATGACTATAAGGTATAATTGGAAAGGCAATTTATTTAAATTTCAGAATAAATCAATGGATTTGGTTTTTTGTTTACCAGGGAATAAAAAAAAGCAAGCTAATGCAAATGATTAAAAAGTTAAATTTTATTTTATCAGCAAAAATTACAACAAAGTCCTTAAAACTAACTTAAAACCTAGTGTTACCCCCCCTAGCCCTGATGACTGCTTCCATGCGTTCTCTCATGGACCTTATTAATGTGACAACAGTCTCTTGTGGAATGTTGTCCCATTCTGCAACGACGGCATCTTGAAGGTCTTGGAGAGTGGTAGGGGCAGGATTTCGTGCCCGTACTCGCCGTTTCAGTTCATCCCAAAGGTGCTCAATAGGGTTCAGGTCTGGATTTCGCGCCGGCCAGCGCATAAAAGGGATGCCAACTTCTTGCAGGTAGTCTCTTACAATTAAATCGGTGTGACAACGGGCGTTATCGTGCATTAACGTGAACCCACTGCCAACAAAACCCGCATAAGGGACAACCTGCTCCTCTAAGATCTCTGTTATGTACCGAGCAGCAGTCAGCGACCCTTGCCCGCGAGCACTCCCAGTCCGAGAAACACACACAAGGTTCGTTTTACCGTCGATTGACATGCCGCCCCAGAACATGCACGAGCCACCCCCGTATTCCACTGTCTCTTGAATACAGGCTTGTGCGAATCGTTCCCCTTGCCTCCTATACACTCTTCGACGCCTGTCGTTGCAGAAAAGACACACCCTCGTCTCATCCGAGAAGAGCACAGCCCTCCATTGGTCTATTGTCCAATCCACATGGTCACGGGCAAATTGCAACCGGTCTCTCCTATGCTGTGCAGTCAATTTGGGCCCTGTAGCAGCCCTATGAGCTGCAATTTTCTTCTCCCGCATTCTTCTTCTAATCGTGGAGACGCTTACAGAAGTTCTGCGAGCTGATCGCAGTTGTTGTTGCAGCTCAACAGCATTGGAGAACCGATTACGTAAAGACGTCGAAACAATGAAGCGATCGTCTCTTTCGGATGTGCACCGTTGTCTTCCAGATCCACGTCTTCGGATATAGCCACCAGTCTCTTGGAAACGTTGGAACACTCGTCGAACGGCAAAACGACTCAAGTTCAGTTGCCGAGCAACATCACATTGCCGCATCCCTGATTGCAGTAGTGCAATGACTTGAGCGGCTTCATCTGCAGTGGTATCCATCTTCTGGGGTATTTTTCTTGCTGTAGCTGTTCACGTGTGTTCACTTCAAAGGTTGAATAGCGAATGACCCACATTTAACCCGGGTCGCCCGTTTTATACCCTTGTAGGGAGGTGCAATTAGTGGCCGTTGTAATGCGTATTTTGACAACATTTTTTTTAACGTTACGTGCTAATGAGATCTGTTGTGTTTAGGAATTCTAACTGTTGTTAATTTAAAGGTCGTTAAACATACTTTTAATTGATACCAATATTAATTGGGTTTAATGTATTCGTTACTGGCGGGACATGTTTTAAACTTATTTTCGAAAAGGTGCGATTTTTGTGACGCCGAGTGTATTATGACAAGTGATGTCAGACAGACCGACAGCTTTACGAAGAGCTGAAAGGTCATGTAAATCTTACCTCTCGCTAATTATAATAATATAGTCTTCTGAAAGTCATTAATACCTTTCATTAAACGTATCCTAGATCCGGTACTGTAACAAGTACGTTACAAAGTGTAGCCTAGTCGCTACAGTACTTATGGACAAACGTCTGAAATAAAAGTTTATTATTATTAATACGTATGTCGTATGCGGTCAATAGTATGAACGTGAAACGCAAAGACAATAAATAGTCTATGATGAAACGGATCGCAAGCGCGCCATTATCAAGAACACGTGATCAACCACCACCATTTTGGCGCGCTTCTACAGAGTCGTGATGTTTTAAGCACACAGCGAGGAAGACATTCAGAATCCAGTGTCTGATCGCAACGGAGCTAATACGTCCCGAAACTATGTCTAAGTGAACCTATGCCTATGTTAATTACAGTGTCTGAGTTTATTTTAAATTAATTATGGTAAATTGTGGTTTTAATACAAGCCGTGTACAGCTGTATCCTATATCCAGTGTGTTTGCATTGCACGAAACCCACATTCTGGCCACATGATGAGTGAATCCCCGCTCACCTGTAGGCGCACCCGCTCGTCGCTGAAGGGCAGCTGCTTGAGCGCGGCCAGCGCGTGCCCGCCGCCCAGCAGCAGGTAGTGGGCGCGCGTGACGTCACCCGCCAGCAGCACCGTCAGCAGCGGCAGGCACAGCACGCGCGAGCTGAACACGCTCTCCTGGCTCTCTGTCTCCTGGTACGTCACCTAGGGAACAACCAACACCCAAAGTTATATTACGCTACTAGCTGACCCTACAGACGTTGTCCTGTCTCTATCTACTGTGGCACTTGTGATGCAATAGCCATTACACTCTGTCCACTGGCTTAATCGTTTTTTGACAGCTGCAACTAGTGAACAATATTTATGATTTTTGTAAAAAGTGATAAGCATAACTGTATTACAATGTCTATAAGAGTTCATAAATAAGATAATCCAACAAGATAAGGCAATTTATATATTTATTTTATAACGCATTTTTAAATTAACTTAAGGTAATCGGGAATAATTTCATTCTAAGGCAGCTGTCAAAAAACCAATAACCCAATGGACAGGATATAGATAACATGTCTATGGTTGAACATTCTAGATACTTCGAGACGTATTTCAAAGCGTAGAAGATAGTTTTCATATTTTGACAAGTCTGTCAGACCGACGGCTCGACTCGAGAGCTCCGGTCATGTAAATCACCTCTCGCTGATAATTATTACGATATACTCTTCTGAAAGTCATTAATACGTTTCATTTAACGTAGCTTAGACCCGGTACTGTACGGTACGTTACAAAGTGTAGCCTAGACGGTACACTACCTAGCTACCTACCCTACCCTACCTGTACCTATGTCTGCCTACCTAGGCAGGTAGGTAATGCAAATATATCCAAGGAATATAAAAAGTTTGATACAAACTTTTATCCCTCATTTTACCCCCTTGAGGGTTGAATTTTGAAAAATCCTTCCTTAGTGGATGCCTTCGTCATAAGAGGAATACGTGTACGAAATTTCAATTTTCTAGCCTTAAGGGTTTGGCCTGTGCGTTGATACATCAGTCAATCACTTTTGACTTTAATCTTCTTCTGTCTTGCCATAAATATTGTCAGGAAGATAAAAAAATTGTTTTATTGCAAATAATATGTATTACTTTTACAGTGTGTTAGTTTAATACATAAATATAAAACAATTTAAAATATAAAAAAATAAAATAAAAATAAATATAAATAAATATATATTTAATATATATATCCATTGGCTGCAATACAGTCCTTTAAACGTTGAGGCCAGTTATCAATAGAAGCACGCACTCTTTCCATGGGAAAATTCTTCACTGCCAATCGTATGGATTGTTTTAGGGACTCCAAATTATCATGGCGTTTAGAGCAAGCCGTACTCTCTAAAACTGACCATAAATCATAATCCAGCGGATTAAGATCGGGACTAGACGACGGCCAGTCTTCAGCTCTGAAGTCCGAAACGTTCACTTCCAACCAAGACTGCGTGGACCGAGCTTTATGACCCGGCGCCGAGTCTTGTTGGAAGGACCATACTTGGTTATTGAACATGGTGTTGTTAAGGGGCTTAACTACCTTCTCAAGAATGGTATCTTGCTTGATACACTTGTGCCGATATTTTGATACCTTTTTCACAAAAATATGGCTCAGTCACTCCTTCTTAGCTAACACCCCACCAAACCATTACTGAAGTCGGATAATGCCCACGTTGCACTCTGTCGACTAATTGGGAAGCTTTCTTAGAGCTTTGAGCATAAATACGGTAATTTTGTTTGTTAAAATGTTGCTCAATTGTAAAGATTTTCTCATCCATAAATAAAAAAAATTGTGACCTACCTTTGCGTACCGCTTCAGTAGTTGTTTCGATTTTACCACCCTATTCTTTTTTAAATTATCAGTTAAAAAATGACCAGTGCGTCTCTTATAGGCTGCAAGTCCTAAGTCATCTTTTAAAATACGCGGCATGGTTCTGGGTGCTATCTTCATCTCCCGACATAAAATCTTTTGCTTTCGGACAGGATTTCTTCGAATTCTTTCCTTTACTGCTTTGACCACCTTTTTCGTACGAACACTACGTGGACGGCCAGATCTTTTTGTGTCACAAACAGAGGAGGTCTCATTGTACCTATTAATAGCTCGGTACACAAACATTTGGGGTATGGGGAGTTTTAAAAATTGCATTTGGCTCCATACCAACTACGTGTAATGCAATCACAGCGATTCGGTTCTTTCTCACCCCACTCCATTTTAATATCGCAAAATATTGTACAATGTATTGGCGCCAAAATTAGAAAACTCAATGAACAATCGTATAAAAATTACAGATTCCAAATTCAAATGTAATATCTTTCTTATTTTTAATTGTAACAGTATTTATGGCCAGACTAAGTACATATATAGATAACTATTGAAGGTCACATATTCGCGCAGCGCCAGGTAGTCCGCACCAGCAGCCCCTACGTAGAGCATACTGACCTCTCTGGGATGCGCGGTGGGGCTGAGGCAGGCGTGCAGCTTGCGCGCCGCCCCGCGCAGCCCCAGGTAGTCCGCACCAGCAGCCCCTACGTAGAGCATACTGACCTCTCTGGGATGCGCGGTGGGGCTGAGGCAGGCGTGCAGCTTGCGCGCCGCCCCGCGCAGCCCCAGGTAGTCCGCACCAGCAGCCCCTACGTAGAGCATACTGACCTCTCTGGGATGCGCGGTGGGGCTGAGGCAGGCGTGCAGCTTGCGCGCCGCCCCGCGCAGCCCCAGGTAGTCCGCACCAGCAGCCCCTACGTAGAGCATACTGACCTCTCTGGGATGCGCGGTGGGGCTGAGGCAGGCGTGCAGCTTGCGCGCCGCCCCGCGCAGCCCCAGGTAGTCCGCACCAGCAGCCCCTACGTAGAGCATACTGACCTCTCTGGGATGCGCGGTGGGGCTGAGGCAGGCGTGCAGCTTGCGCGCCGCCCCGCGCAGCCCCAGGTAGTCCGCACCAGCAGCCCCTACGTAGAGCATACTGACCTCTCTGGGATGCGCGGTGGGGCTGAGGCAGGCGTGCAGCTTGCGCGCCGCCCCGCGCAGCCCCAGGTAGTCCGCACCAGCAGCCCCTACGTAGAGCATACTGACCTCTCTGGGATGCGCGGTGGGGCTGAGGCAGGCGTGCAGCTTGCGCGCCGCCCCGCGCAGCCCCAGGTAGTCCGCACCAGCAGCCCCTACGTAGAGCATACTGACCTCTCTGGGATGCGCGGTGGGGCTGAGGCAGGCGTGCAGCTTGCGCGCCGCCCCGCGCAGCCCCAGGTAGTCCGCACCAGCAGCCCCTACGTAGAGCATACTGACCTCTCTGGGATGCGCGGTGGGGCTGAGGCAGGCGTGCAGCTTGCGCGCCGCCCCGCGCAGCCCCAGGTAGTCCGCACCAGCAGCCCCTACGTAGAGCATACTGACCTCTCTGGGATGCGCGGTGGGGCTGAGGCAGGCGTGCAGCTTGCGCGCCGCCCCGCGCAGCCCCAGGTAGTCCGCACCAGCAGCCCCTACGTAGAGCATACTGACCTCTCTGGGATGCGCGGTGGGGCTGAGGCAGGCGTGCAGCTTGCGCGCCGCCCCGCGCAGCCCCAGGTAGTCCGCACCAGCAGCCCCTACGTAGAGCATACTGACCTCTCTGGGATGCGCGGTGGGGCTGAGGCAGGCGTGCAGCTTGCGCGCCGCCCCGCGCAGCCCCAGGTAGTCCCGCGCCGCCGCCCGCACCAGCAGCCCCTCCCAGCCGCGCGCGCGCTCCAGGAACAGAGAGGTGCCCGAGCGCGGCCCGCGGGGGATGAACTCCACGAATGTGCCGTTGTACTGCGGAGCGAGACAACGGTTATAACAAGACTTATCCGTCCGCAGTTATTAAGGGGTATCGTGTTACCCAGTAACTGGGTTGTGGAGGTCCGATAGGCAGTCGCTCCATGTAAAACACTGGTATTCAGCTGCATCCGGTTAGACTGGAAGCTGACACCAGTATAGTTGGGAAAAGGCTAGGCAGATGATGAGGTATATTATACTTCCCAGCAAGAAAGAGGCGCATCTGATGTCCAGGACATCACTAGTAGCATCCTTCCAAAAAAACTACCTCAAAAGATGCCAAACTGTGTTGAAATAAATTCGCAAATTTCTAAAGTGCGGACTGACTGAGTGGCTTTTCTTTTTTTTATATACTTATCGTATTTCATTTAATATTCTGCTCATTAATTTATTATTGTTACTGACCATACAAATAAAATAAAAATATGTTTTAAACCCAGAATTGGGCCTGACTTTATCCAAAAAAAGCCACCCTATACTAAATAAATTAATAATATCTTTTATTTCAGATTAAAGTCAGGTTAGTATTATACACACAAAGAAACTAGTGCTAGAGCATAGTGTGTGTATGTAGTGTCCTACTAAGATGGAACATAGACCACTACCGAAATACCCCAAAAAAGCCTGATATCTTAAGTTAAAGCTACACTCAGCCAAATGAAATATTATACTTTATTCTATAAAATTAGCTTGACGCGAGTTTTCACATTGGAATCATTCACCATACAAGCTTTGATAACGTCGGTCGCATTGTATTGAAAATGCTTAGTGTGAAGTTACCCTTACATCTTACGTCATTGAACGTTATAATGAGCCGCGCATAGAAACAAATCAGAAGGTCAAGTAATGTGTTAACAGTAGCGTGAGAATTGTAAATCAATGTTATACTTAAAACACGTATAACAAAGGTTAATGTTCTCATGAAAATATGACAAAATATTAAACATGTATACAAGATTTTGTCCAAAACGAAATGCCGTGATAAAGTAAAGGTATCTTTATCACGATTTTTTTTTTTACCATTAAATAGGCTTGCGTTTGACCGCAATTCACCTGATCGTAAGTGATAATGCGGCCTAAGTTGGAACACGCTTGCCTAAGATGAACCGGTTCACTCGTGCCTTGAAGATACCCAGATTATACTTATCAGGGAACAGAGAGGCGGGCAAGGAATTCCACAGTCTGGCAGTTCGCACAATAAATGTGGAGTCAAAGCGCTTGGTTCGAGACCGTGGAACTTCAACCATATAGCGGTGACGTTTCGCCGTATCTCTGCTCGTCCGATGATGGAACGGGGATGGGGGAATTAAATTGTGCAATTCCAAAGCACACTCTCCGAAATGTACCCGATAAAAGACCGAAAGGCTAGCAACGGTGCGGCGATGTTCAAGGCTCTGGAGCTTAGCCCTAACCAGGGAGTCGTTGTTAATGAGCCTCTTGGCACGTCTATCGATGACTTCCAATGCCTCCAGTTGGTATTTTGCTGATCCATCCCAAAGGTGCGAACAGTACTCCATGCACGATCGAACTTGTGCTTGGTATAAGTTGAGCAGCTGTTCCGACGTGAAGTACTTTCGCACCTTTGCGAGGACTCCCAACTTTTTGGCAGCTAGTTTGGCCTTGGATTCAATAAATGACCCAAAGTTAAGATTTGACGTCAAAGTAACGCCAAGAAGCTCAAGCTGGTCAGTGATTGGAACGGATACATGTCGGAAAGTAGGGACCAGATGGAAAGGCCTCTTCTTGGCAGAGAAAAGACACGCCTGGGTCTTAGCTGCATTGAACCTGACCAGATTGGCATCGCCCCAATCGGAGACTGCCTTGAGGGACAAGTTCAAGCGCTCGACCATGGACTCTCTAGAAGACTGGATTTCAACCACACTGGCACGTGCGCTGGATGTGTAACTCTCTACAACCATGCTGTCATCTGCGTACCCAAAGGTACCGGGTTTCAGCAGATCGTTGATATGCAGCAAAAAAAGGGTTGCAGAGAGTACTGAGCCCTGAGGAACCCCGGCATTTATTGCCATTTGATCTGACGAGCAGCCATCAATGACTACGCGAATTGACCGATCACTCAGGAAATCCGATATCCATGCACAGAAACCAGCGGGCAAGCCATATGCTGGAAGCTTGCTAATAAGGCCATCCTGCCATACCCTATCAAAGGCCTTCGAGATGTCCAGGGAGACGGCAAGTGCTTCCCCATATTTCTCGATGGCCTCGCTCCAGATATGAGAGGCGTACGCGAGTGGACCGATTTCGGCGAAAGCCATATTGACGATCACTGAGGAAGTCGTTAGCTTCAAGGTACGCCAGGAGCCTGTTATTGAGGACACGTTCCATTGTCTTGCAGATAATGGACGTGACCGAGATGGGCCTATAGTTGGCAGGATCGGCATGACTACCTTTTTTGGGCACGGGCTGCACGTTGGCAAGCTTCCATGACTTCGGCACTAATCCAGTCTCGAGAGAGAGCCGAAAGAGGCGTGTCAGTACAGGAGACAATTCAGGTGCACAGGTCCTCAGAACTATAGCTGGAATACCGTCTGGTCCATTGGCCTTGTTCACATCAAGATTACGTAACGCTTGACGAACCTCCTTTTGGCGAATGCGAGTATCAGACATTGAAGTCGTGTTGCCAGGTAAAGTCGGGGGAGTCGCGTCTCCTGCATCAAGATGTGAAGATTCTGCAAATAGAGAAGCAAATAGGTTTGCTTTCTCTTCTGCAGAGTGAGCCAGAGAACCATCAGGTTTCAGCAGTGGAGGCAGTGAGGGGCGACAGAAGTTTGACTCGACCAATTTAGCTAGGGACCAAAAAGCTTTACTACCCGCAGGGTACGAGGCAAGTTTGTTCCCTATTCGACTAATGTGGTCATGACGAGCCCTCTGTAGAACCTTCTTGCAGGACTTGGCAGCTCTATTAAAGGCTGTCTTCTTCTGGCGTAAATCCCTTGCTTTACGGTGACGAGCGTCAACCCAAGCTAGGTAAGCCTCATGCTTCTGCGCTTCTGCGCGTCTGCATTGAGAACTAAACCAGGGGCGAGCTTTGCCGGACAGAAGTACGTCGTTATATGGGATAAAAAACTCCATAGCTTGACGCAACACTTCCGTCACGGCATCCGCGCAGGTAGAGGGATCACCAGAAGAAAAACAGACCGGCAGCCAAGGGTACGACGCGAAAAAACAGCGCATCTCATCCCAGTCTGCTGACTTGTACCGCCACATCCGCCGGTAGCCACTTGGGCTAGGAATGAACGGAGAGTAGACGGATACAGATTTCACCAGACAGTGGTCGGAGCTGCCCAGAGGTGCAGAAACCGACACTGAGTAAAGGTCTGGATCAGTAGTGAGCAGAAGGTCCAAGCAATAGGCTGTGTGCGACTCAACATCAGGAACCCTAGTAGCCCCTTGGACCAGTTGGGCGAGATTGTTTTTTTTTTTTTTTTTTTGAATAGGCATGATTTAACGCTAAAGCAAGCTTTTGCGTCTCTCTCCCAGCATGGTCAGTGTCCCGGTTTGGGAATAACCACTCCTTGTGGTGGGCATTGAAATCCCCCAGTAACACCTTCTGCTGAGCCGCATCAGCCGCCTCACTGAGGTATTCTGTGAGTCTGGTTGTCTCCTGGTCTCCGCTGTGCGAACGGTAGACACAGGCATAAAGGACTTTCTCTATACCAGTGTCCACCAGAACCCAAAGAACAGAAAACCTACGATCTTCCAGGTTACGGAGGCGACGAAAACAGATGTCGTCACGGGCGTACAGGCATACTCCGGCTCGGGCCTTAAAATTGTGCTCCAGAGAGTACCCTGGGTACGAAAGGTACGCCGTATCTAACGGACATCTGATTTGCGTCTCCGTCAGAAACAAGAGTGCTGGCTTTTCGGTCTCAAGATGAAAGTGGACCGGCACGATATTTGAGTGCAAACCCCGAATATTGGTGAGGTGCACTTTCAATGATAGGGAGTGCAGCCGCTGTACAACCTTATATCTCTTATTTCTTGCCATAATTTGGAGTGAATTTCGGTGAGAAAGGTGGAAGTAGAGTGAGACTTCTCGCTGCTGCCCAGCAGACACACATAGTGCAACGACATCAGTGGGTAACTAGCCTGGAGACTGCGGGGACGCCCGAGCCCCCCCGGGGATGTCCATCGGGCCCTATCGTCCGGTCGCCAACCGGCACGATGGTACATCCCGGGATTTTTCGCGAGTTGGCGGGGCAGCCTCCCGAGAATGGCTAGCTCCGATCGGGCCCCCTACTAACTGCGGTCGGCCAGCGGTACACCGTGCCTCGGATCCCGCTACCCTCCACGACTAGGCACCCGAAGTCGCTACAGAGATGTGAGTCAAATACGGTTCAACAGCGAGTGAAGCAACTACTCTGACCCACCCCACTCAGACGGCGTCACTGGACATCACACCGAAACACGGCTAGGCCGCTTGGCGGGGCGGCTTTGTCCAGTGGGTGGTCACTAGCCACGGCAAAAGCCTACCACCAGTGTGTTGTCGCCTGATTTGCACCACCCAGGGACCACGTGTGGGGATTCAGAGTTAGGGTGTACTCCCACGGACGAGGGCGACTCAGTCCCCAAAACGACATTTCGTTTTGGACAAAATCTGATGTAAAACTGTCTTGTAGTACTGTGTAATACATATTTTTGTTGTCTATAAAATACATATATATTTCCGCCCCATTTCTAATAAGTTTCTTGGTTAACATTTTTCATCACAATCGGATGAATGTTTTAGGAAGGAATGCATAGAGGACATACATACAAACATTAATTTTTATTTATAGATAGAAGATGTCATTGATTCAATAAAGCCCATTCAGTAATTACGACATAATTTCTGCGACATCATCAAATACTTCACGTAATTTTCTAAACAGATGGTCATGACTCAGAAATTCAATTCTAAACAATGGAAAATGATTGCTTAATGTGGAGTATTGCTGGTCGAATGGTTATACTAACGTCTTTAACCATATATTTTGTAATGGCCTTTCCAAATTATAACTTACTAGGTACCGTCAGCCTGGTGCGTGCCGTGGCGTTACATTTGTATAAACAATAACAATTGGTGGGCAAAACCTGGGTTGAGCCACAACATTATTAAGCATGTTGCCTCCACTTGAATCCGGCAACACACGGAACAAATACTTGTACGGTCTACAGGTAGCATAAGTGATAGTTATATGTGTTTCACATAAATAAACATGGCGGTTGAGAGCATTGTCATCCTCACTCAGATATCTCACTGATGGTGGCGCGTGCATTGGATCATTCGGCTCCCTTCAAACTGGCTGAGCTGAATGGTGCTGATCCACGCATCATGTTCGTGAACGGGCGCTGTCAGTAGAGATTGTAACTGCCGTGGCTTTTATCTTGATTATTTTTTTAAGTTTTGTATTGCTCTTTACACATTATATTATGTATAGAAGCAACAAGAATAATGTAACCAGTATTTTGTAAAAACTTGATTTAAAAGAGTGTGGAGTTTCTTGCTCATTGTTCTCCACAGAGACCTACCTACGTTTTCCAAGAAGCAACTAGCTAACTTTCTGACTAACTGACTACCCCTTGACAATTCAAAAGTGCCTGTAAATGGTTTAATTGAAATAAATGCTTTGATTTTGCTGTTCTGGGTCTGGTTTTTTGTGCAGTGCGTTTATATAAACTGACTTCTAATATTGTTTACAATGGAAAACACGAGACAATATACAGGAAATTTCTAATGTGGGGCAAGGTCTATTAAAAAGGTTCTTCAATAATGATAATACTCACAATCTCGCCATATAGCTTGTCCATGACGTGTATCTGTGGCGTGGGCTCGGGTGGTGGCTGGTTGAGTGGCGTGGCGTGTCTCGGAGCCAGGTGCAGCTGTTGTACGAACGCCACGAGAGCGGCGGAGCCCTGTGCGATGCTGGCCAGCTCGTAGTCACGGGACATGTTCGCACGGAACTTCTGAGCGCCTAAGGCTGGACAGAGATTGAATTGTTTTGTTGTGAAGATATATATAACATATTGACCACAGGATGAGCAGCAGTATCTTTCTGAGTAGCATGCATCGGCCAAGTATGGCGACCATTGGGGGAGACCTATGACCAGGAGTGGGGGTATAAAGGTTGATAATGACTGATGATGATGAACATTAAAAGTGGAGGGAGCGAAACTGTGATGTATTGACTAAAATGCGCTTTAATTTCAGATTTTATTTTAAAAGGCGTTAAAATATGGCACAAGAAGCAATGACAATTGAAAACTTAACATAAAACAATCACTTACTGTTGTTTTAAGTGACAATTGGTGTTTTTATTAATTTAATGAAAACATTTTTCTGTTATTACTAACGTTTGAAGAATATAGAAGTGATTGTTCTCCTTTGTCATTTCTTAAACTTGTTAAAATACCAGAGATTCTTTGTGAGGACATAATGCAGAATATTTTCTGTACAGAGCATAAAACAAAGTCACTGCCCATTGTCTGTCACTAAGCTTATATCTTTTAAACTTATGCAACAGATTTTAATGGGGTTTTTGTCTATATCAATAGACAGAGTAATATTCAAGAGGAAGCTTTAGTATAGTAAGGTAGTAGTAGTATGACAGGCTGGTGTCAACAACTCCACGTCTCACCACATATTTGGTGTACAGTAGTACAGTATTATGATTTATGTGGGGACATTTTCGCACACGGCCATCTGACTAAAAACCAAACTAGGGAGACCCTGTACTATGGGTGTCAGACAGCTGATATACATACACATATACATTTTAAATACATACATATATAGATAAACAACACCCAGACACAAGGCATCAGGTCATCACACAAATATTTACCCCGGGCGGGAATCGAATCCACAACACGCTGTGCAGCAGTCGATCGCTCAGCCACTGTGCCAACCGTGTCATCAAATAGTGTAGTATAAACCAGACATACTAACATAGACGGCTTGGTATGAAACGAGGAAAGTTCATATCTACAGTTTGATGTACATTGCACTCGTGCGAAACTGGGGCAGCCTACTCATAGATAATATTATAGTTTTCAAACACTACTTACCCACAGTATCCATGTAAATGAGCAGCATAGTCATAACTGTCACAAACGTCAACACAAACAGCATAGCTGGTAGCAGTCTCCTGTACAAATCATTCGGTGACGTCTTCGTGAACATTGGTACTGACAGCCGAGGTGTGAGTACTGGTGGTGGGACCATTGGGACTGGTACAGTAGTTGTGGTCTTGTCTGGTAATGGCACCATTGTTGTGTTTTGGTCTGGTACTGGTTTTGGAGCAGTTTCTTTTGTCTTGTCTATGGCCTCTGCTGGTTGGTCTTCCGGTAGTGGGTTTTCTTGGATTTTCTAGTTAAATAAGATTAGTATGTTATTGAAAAGTGATTAAACTTATGATTTATTTGGTTAAAATTTAATATATGGTAGAACGAATTAAGAGATGGGTGGTGTTAGGGAGTGGAGGGGGGAGGTCTACCATCCCCCTGGTACCACTCCTTAGAAAAAAGAAAATGCATTTTTTGTAACCTAACCTCAAAACACTAAAGTTGACTAAAAAGAGTAGGGGGGGGGGGTTTAAAAAA
The DNA here is from genome assembly GCA_947361185.1 of Charanyca ferruginea. Lineage (NCBI taxonomy): Eukaryota > Metazoa > Arthropoda > Insecta > Lepidoptera > Noctuidae > Charanyca > Charanyca ferruginea. Next base: position 22,200,583 of record OX376078.1, on the reverse strand, counting down.
AAAAATGGGGTGCCCCCCGTCCCGAGCTCGCTACGCTCGCTCTTGCATGCATTAATGAGTATGCTGGTGTTCTAACTAACTGCAAGACTTTTTACTCCCCAACTCCTGCTACCGTATACTAGATCCAACCCATTTATTTACATAATTATATGTTTAGGGACCTAACAAAACTAATATGGCTGGAAATTCAACTATTACCACTATGACCTCATGTAACATAGGAACTTTGTTTATTCAGATATGCAAGATTTCACCATCATTTCTCATAATTTAATAACACAAGCAATTTATCGAATTTAGAGCGTTTTTTTGTTAATTACGTGAGTAAAATACACTTAAAATTTCATGTTACATGCCAAAAGGAAGACCTACGCGTCACTGACAAGACAGGTGTATTTTTTTTATTTTGACTAACGCACAATACAAACAGCTGCAAAGAGGTTCGATACCAGCCATACATAGAAAAAAAAAACACTAGGCTGCCTCATTAAAACTGTCAAGTTTCTTACTTTACTTGTTAGATAATTTAATTAATGTGTATTAGTTCTGAAGAACGAGATACTTTATTGAAGCAAAATGTTTATGTGGGAGGCTTCGGCTTTCGTAATGGCAGTAAAATGCAGTCAAAACTTACCTTTTCGGACATCGTAACCTTTTGTTTTGTTTCACACAACGATCACTTTCTGTTTTAAAACAGTTCCTTTTTTATATCACAAAACAAACATAATACACAATTATAATACTTTACACTTATTTATTACCTACGTGAATAATACTGAATTATTTGAAAATAAAATAAAAATATACCTACGTCAAAGAAGCGTGAGTCACTGACCGCATTAGTTGCGACTACATCAAAATTTATATTTCTACCACATAGAGAAAAATCTACTAATCTACCATTAATAATAAAGTAGAGCAGAATACTATTATCTTTTCAAATGGGATTAAACATTTTGATCCTTCATAGAGTATTGTAACTTTTAATAATAATTGAATTGTTCTAGTCAGGACCCTCATCTTAGCCGAGTCAAAAAACGTACACGTAATTGGGTGCAGTATAGAAACCTACATTTTTTTAAAAAGCCTTGCCCTTCTCTAGGAATTTCATGTGTATCGTGGGTGCGTTTACAAGCATAAACTCACATACACTATCAGCCAGACCCGGAACAACTATCTGTGGGTCATACAAATATTTGTTCCGTGCGGGAATCGAACCCGCGACACGCAGCGCAGCAGTCAATCACTTAACCACTGCGCCAACCATGCCGTCACAATATTGTAGTGTGCTATCCAACGATCTCTATACCAATTATATTATAGTTTAAGAGAATCCAAATGCTAATAGTGTCACAGAAATCTCAATGCACAAACCAGTGTGTCGCATCTCAGAAGAGTGCTTTAACCCATATTCGAAGGCTGTTTCTTTTTCTTTTCGAATCGATGGTTTCCCTTTTTGTTATTGTTAGTCTGTTTCTGAAAAGAATGATACTAACTTGAACAGACATATTGGTAATGTGGAGTAAGGTCTTGTAAAATATTAATTTTGTTGATATTTTGTTAGACAATTTTACTAAGGAAATGTTTTGCTAATACTTATTGACTTACTTCAAATGAGTTGAGGCCGTTGCGTCTACGTCATCAGGATAAAAAAAAATCAGAAACATACTTTTGAAGTAACTCAAAATCCTATGATGTTATACGAATGACAAATATTTTTCAGTTGGAGATAAGCCAACTCCTGGCTCCTCAAATAAAATAAGAAAACATCATAATACTTTAGGAAAAGGTCTTTATTGTCAAAGTTTATTATAAATTACACAATATTAACGGCAATGTTAGTCAATAATTTGTAACTTTAGTTTACAAATTCGAGATTGACATATGAGATGTATAAATATGTACAATGATAGTGTCTGTAAAAAGCTTTAAACTCTATATATTTCAGCTGAAAAATTGTGCAATCGGTGTAAAAATTACACATTACTACGTAATCTTATTTTTAATTAAACAAATTTCTATTTTCATTCAATGATCAATAAGGTATAATTAAAATATTTACATTATTGTCATTATTTTAATGTAAAGATTTAGAGACATTATGAAAATATAATAATAATAATAATAATGAAATAAAATATCTGGAACAACTTTTTAAGTTCATAAGAACTACTTCTACGGAACCAATCCCGAAATTTGAGAACAAAGCTGTTTCATATATTTTGACCATTGTGTTTTGCCAGATATGTCACTTTTGTAGGGAAATGCTATTTTTTTTTAATGTAAATGTTAATTCAAGTCAAAACATGGGTAATACCTGGACAAACTTTTACAAGCCCATAAACACATGTAATAATATGGCATTGCGAATGTTTATATATTTAATTTGTAATATTTTTTTAGAAATTGTTTTTATTTTCTTGATGGTGCAATTTTTTTTTTCTTTTCTTCTCGGTTATTTCTTAGTTTACATAACAGAAAGCAAATTATTGTAAAACAAATTATAAACTTTTTTCTTCTTTGAAATTTACGTAGGTACATATATTATTATAAATTTTTTGCCATAAATGTTGTAAAAAAGATTGAAATAGGTAAAGTATGTATTTTACAACAAAGTTACTCTCAATGAATTATTATAATCAGAGCCCATTTAATAAAGAATCACATGCAAGCCAAGTCTTAACACTTTCCTTCTTTTCAATAATGAGACTCAGTTTTATTGGAAAGGATAGTTTAGTCTAATTTCGTCATCCAAAAAAAAACGATAAACAAAATAAATTACAACATTTCTTTGATGTTCGTTGCGAACATTATACTAATGATATTATTAAAATTGTTTAATCGTTTCAGATATGCTCATCATGATAATGTATTTATTTTTCTATTAAAATAATATAGTATAGTAATATAGTAATTTCAAATAATAAAAAATAACATTCAAATATATTTAAATGAATTTCAAATTCATGTAAAAATGAAAAATAACAAAACAGGTATATAAAATTCACTAAGTATTTATGTCTATAATCAAAAGAGTATTTTAATATGCACACAACGTAGCAGGCTTTTATGATTAATTGCACTGTATAAATTTGTATAACTTTATCTATAATATTATTACAATAATTAACTATGAATAAAATTCTTAAGTAAAACAGAAATTTGTGCATCAACATCTACAACTACAAAGTGTAAAATTATTATTTAATTTACTTACTAAGATTTTTTGCCTAACACAATACGAGTAATATATTTTTTTCAAATAATTTTATCGAAAGTTTTAAATTAATGCGTATTGTTTCAAAATTATTATTTCTGTTGCAAAAAACGGTCGCACTTTGTCATAAATATTGATCACAAATTTGCATAGGTACATGTAAATATAGCAAGGTGCCTTTTAGGCGTTACACCATCCAAATAATATAGAAATTAGTTCTCTAAATAAAATAATACACCAATATTATTGATACCAATTAAATTAAATGCTATCCGTTAAATCTACCAATCTTTTATTTGTGGTAACTTTGTCAGTTGTTCTGTCAATCTATTAAAAAGACGGTCTGCACAAAAATTACGATTCTTTTTTTTTCCAATAAACGTATTTCGTTCAGCTATGTATTATTGTAAAATCTTAGGGCATGTCTTAGGCATTATTAAAATGAATTGGTTTATAAAAACAACCCTGAAGGCGCTGAATATTAATATATTTCTTATTATACAACTGTTGAGCTACGTATTTCATAAAGTAGGCATGTTATACCTATTCTAATGCTGCTGAATTTTACATTTCAGTATATTATAATATAGAATAATGCGCTCAAAACAGAAACAAATTTCATATGCATGTTAATGTAACTTGAATGTAATACTCCTCTATGTGATTATAAAAGATGGTATAGGCAAAAGCCTTTTACCCTGCTGTTAAAATAAAATACAATAGTACTTATATTTTATTTTTATTTACGTAATTCTTTGCGGTCAGACATGATTACGGTGACGTTAAAAACGAACTTCTTTAATCTTCAGTTATGGTTAACCACTAACAGTGAATCATATCTAGTCGCAACCTTATTATAATTAGACAAAATTATTGTCTTTCTTTATTCATTTAGATTGAGAAACATTATGCTACTTACACTTTACATTATGTAAACAGCCCAAAAAGTTTATTACTATTTATTGTCAAGAAGTCCATTCAGAAAGCGAGTGAATTTTATAACAGTACGTAGGTAATTACTAAAGTTAGGTTTTAAGAAGTTTTATTGTCCGACATTTTTAAATGTATAGTCTCTAAGGAAAACGATTATACTAAACAACTTTTATTTTAGAGTAAAGGGCTTACTATAATATTTGTTATTGTCAAGCACACGACGAATACTTACAAATAAATGATTCTAAATAATAAGTTTTATTGTCAATGTTTCCATTGCATATTGTTTTTAAATTTACTGTAACAATATCATTTTTATCGATTTGAAAACTGCCTCCTAAAGTCGGATTTCAATTCCGTAAATACCTAAATTTATTTATTCATATATATTATATTATAATGTATAAATAGTAATATCTAATTATTAAGATCAGCGGTTCTCTTTTAGGTAGACAATTATACATAATGTAATTATTGATTACCAATATTATTAGGCTTGAGAGTTATCAACCATTTTCATTATTTTTTGGAAAACGGAGCGTATTTTGTTATTGCTCGGCGAAAATACCTTGTGGAATATCCCATCTTTAACATTATACACACGTGACCTTGTCCTTGACCTTGTTGTTTCGTGTATTAAATAATAAATGAGTTTTCCTAAGAAAAATCTCAAAGTTTAGCAATGACATTTAGATACGTACTATGTAATACGAGTTTCAGCTGCATACAGCAAAGTACAGATGTCCTAACAATGTTTTTATAGTATTTATTGTTAGTTTGATGATTCAAAATATTTTCGGTAAACAGAACGTCAAATCGGTACGTAGTACACACGGCTACACATTAAGCTATTCATTTCCAGTATATCTCTATAGTACTACAGTACAGTAGTACTACAGTATATATCTGATCTCGAATCGTATAGAATTTCCATACAATGAAAGGTCAGCTTATACTGGAAATGTTTAGCTTAATGTGTAGCCGTGTGTACACAGATGAAGTTGAGTAGGTTCCGTACTTATGTAGGTAGATATGATACTTTGAACGGACTTCAGAGTTCAAAGTTGAAGGGGTACTTAAATACAAGGGCTACTAGATATCGTCGAAATCCTAAATTGTAAAAATGCACTGTCGCGCTCCACATCTGATATGAAATTGATATTATGTACGTAGATTGACATTATTTACCCATTTTCTTTATAAATACCTGTACAAACTGGCGAATTCCATACTCTTTACATTCTAAATTCGTCCAACAATATCACAATCTTAACTCGGATATATCGACGCGAATATAATATAGGATGTTATAATATTGTTGTCTTTTCCAATGGGGTTTCAATAAAATAACACAGATAAAGTTTAACGAGTGCTACATTTTTGAATGTGTATTAATAGAATTCTATATAAATATTATAACGCCAATTTAAAATGTATATAATTTCAGTTTATTCTATATAAAAACAATTAACAATATAAATAAGTTGTAAAGATACTTCTAAATACATAGTTTTATTTTTTAATGAATAATTTTAAAAGTGTAAAATTTAATTTTATAAGTATAGTTATTTTTGCTTACCCTACTTATTGTCATTATTTTGACAGACTCAATATTTATTGTCTATGACTTAAGAATACAGATTCAAAATTATTGTCTTCGTTACTCTTTGAAGACCACAAACAAATCGTCTTCAAATAAATAGATCATATTTATCTCCTATTCTAAAAAGACGGCATTGAATCAATGCTCGGTATAAAAAAAACCTGTAAAGTCTACAAAATCCAGTTTCTATTGTTGATGTTTTATTCTCGCGTCGATGATCCGTGTGTCTCGTTCCCACATTACCTGATCCTGTTGGCGAGGTGCCGGACGGCGGCTACGGCGAGGGGGGCGAGGGCCGACATGCGGTGCGAGTGCCGGACGTGCGTGTGCGTGCCGGCCGCGTTGATGCGCGCGTGCTTCTCTCCGGTGACCGGCACCGGCGTGCCTGGGTCCACCACGTGGATCTTCCACCCTAAATTGTTGTGGGTGTAGCACTGGAATTTGTTAAGAATAGGTTAGCTACCATTTTCGTATCTTTGGCTTTTGCCCCAGTCGTTTCCGAGTGAAATACAAAAAAAAACTGGCCAGCTATTCTGTTACAATCTCGCTCGGTGAACACCTACGTGAAGTGAGATGTCATCTGTCCGTCTGCTTTGTTAATCCCTAGCATCGGGACGGATGACAGCTCACTTCACCTAGGTGTTCACCGAGGGAGATTGTAACGAAATAGCACTACTGGTGACAACATTAGACACTATATTATAACCTTTTTTTAAATATCGAGCGGCACAAAATCAGGTTTGTTGTATAACCCGCGAATAGCACTACCCCATTTCTACCCGTGGGTGTCGTAGAAGGCGACAGAGGGATATTGACCAGAGGACGGGCAGCAGCGTCCTTCTGAGTACCATAACACCTACTACGATCGCCAACATAACATGCATCGGCCAAGCATGGTGATTATGGCTGAACCCACCCTTGGCGTTCTATGAGGAGGAGGAGACCTATGCCCAGCAGTATGCGTCTTACGGTTGACATGATGATGATGATTTGTTGCAATAGCGGCAACAGAAATATCATCAGTGAAAATTGCAGCTGTCTAGCTATCACGGTTAATCAGATACAGCCTGGTGACAGACAGCCAGACGGACAGTGGAGTCTTAGTAACAGGGTCCCGTTTTTACCCTTTGGGTACGGAACCCTAAAAAAGACTTTCCACATTTATGATTCCGTCAAAGAATCCGTCTCTAAAATGGAGAGTGGGCCATAATGTACAGTCAACAGCAAAAGTAGATGATCAAAATCAGAAATTGAATACTAATTAACGAAGTTCGCGTCAGAACTGTGTGGCGTCGAAGTGATTCAAAAGTATGTGTGTGACAATCACATACTTTTAATAAATAAACTAGTCATCAATTATATAAATTAGTGTTAGTAAATTAGTATTGAATTTCTGATTTTGATCATCTACTTTTGCTGTTGACTGTACCACGCGGTTCATGAGTTGATGGATGTTACATGTCTAAGATGTTTTCGTAGTTTGACATGCCGATTTCCCCACGATATTTATGTTATTGTAGTCTAAATTAGATGCCCTACGCAAGAACAAATACCTGGTAATACAGCAAGTCCGGTGTTTCATGCGCCACGGTCCAGTTCAGCATTGCCGGCTCTCCATCATTACACTCCAGCTGAAGGGTCTTCATGTAGTCCTCGAATGTCTCCGACGTGGATGACTGGTCGATTGTCTTGTGCGTCCATTCACAGTAGCGGCCCACTGGAAAAAAGATTACATTACTAGGATTGAAACAGGATAATCCTTCCTTTGGGAGCTTTACTTTGTCGGACTTCGTAACGATAATCAACATCAGGTACATCTTTTTTAATACACTTTCACAATTCATACGGATAATTAGGTATAATAGTTCCGCTTTAAAAAAGTTTTAGTGCCTACTTCTTATCATACAAATTAATTACGACACGGTGATACAAAGAATTTCAGCCATCCCTTAATTTTCTACCCCTAAGGGTGGAATATTTTAGTTTCTTTCTTTCTTTCTTTCAAATCACGCACTTACATGATTACATTTGAAAGGGCCTACTACTACTGTCTCGAGAAACCTTCAAGGCCAGTTTTTTCGCTGAAAGGTGCTCGATGTTCCGTAATCAATTCTAAACATTCAATTTCAAACATGTCTTTAGTTCCCACGACCCGTGAACTGTAGTGTCGACTCACCAGCAGTAGGGTACGGGTATCCTTCGTTGTCATACGCCACTCCCGCGAACACTCGTTGTTTCCTCTGGTCTTCTTCCTTCTTCTGTCCGAAGCCACCCTCGGATGAGTCACTGATGTAGAATGGATGGAATCTGCCGATCATTCAGAAGAGTTGGTTAGTGTCGTAGACTTTGTAACCAGAGGTCTGTGGTGTCTGGGAGGATTTTGGGGTTATATTATGTGGTTTTTACTGTTTTCGGACATGTAATATATAACTGTATTTTTTTCAAGTGTGCCCTAAGTCTAATGTCAAGTTCCTTATTTAAATTACGAACGTCAAATAAAGTTAAAACCCTCTAGTCTAGATTGCGAACCGAAGGACCAACTGACTACTAAAGGTTTCGCATGCAAAAGAACTAGGTACTCACTTAGCAGGATTGGTCCTATCATCACCTCCCTCCACCATGAAGGTGTAAGTCTTGCCGCGCTCCACGTAGATCTCAGGGATCAGCTGGTCATTGATGTACCACGCTATGCCCCAGGATGGGTGACCTGGTTACGAAAGACCACACATTAAGCTAGGCAGGCATTAAGACTACTATCGCTTATGTCAGTGATACAGTTTTAATATTGCAGCAACGACAACGTTGAGATGGCCACCTACCATTTCTCCCAGACTTACGCTAAAAATTACTGTCAATTAATTACTTAACCTGCCACCTGTTTGGTTCAAATCGGATGAAACAAAATTAAGAGTATTATACTAACCGTACGGAAGGAATCCATTACTTATATCATTGTCTGCGTGAAACATACAAATTCATTTTTAGATCATTACAACACTGCCATAAATTACAAATATAGGTACCTACGTTTTCGTGATTTTGGAGATTGGGAAGGCTTTAGGGGAGAATTAAAAGTATAAAATAAACGAAAATTTGTTTAAGATAAGTTAGATTATAAGATTTTTAAATGATAAGTCCTCGTCTCCACATCTTTTTCTTTTATTGTGCCCGAAAGAGTCCATGATTGTAGATATCTTTTGTCAAAATGTTTATCACTTAAGCCTACATTGTGGAATGCAATAAAGAATTGAGTAAGATGATGATGATGAATGTTTACAAAACTGTGAAAGTAAAAGTTGTGTTCGTTTCTGCTGGTTGGGAACAAATCAATATTCGATAAGATGTTTGTCGATTTAATATCTTTGAAGTGTTTATTGATTGCGAAACCCTTTCATTTGTAAACCAATTATGCTAATCAACTACACGCCTAACTAGGTGTCTGATATGATTAAAATTGAACGACGATTGGTCCTCCCATATCTTCCCGTGGGTGTCGTAAGAGGCGACTAAGGGACTTACCAGAGAATGGGCAGCAGCGTTCTCTGTGCCTTTGTAACAACCATACTGCGATCGCCAGCCCGCCTGCCAAGCGTGGCGATTATGGCAAAACCCCCCATTTCTTGGGGGAGGTTTATGTCCAGCAGTGGACGTCTTTCGGCTGAAATGATGATGATGATGATAATGGTCCTCTTAGTCGGTACATTTGTTCTTGTTCCTAGAGTTAGTCTGGTCCAAGCATAGTTCCTCACCCGTGATGGGCGTGTACCCGCGCGCCCCGCCGGCGGGCCCGATGCGTGCGGTGAGGGTGCTGGCCCCCGACACCACGCGCGGGGCCCACGGCAGGGGGCCCGACGAGTCGGTCTCTGCCAGACCGATGCAGCTGTTCTCGTTCTGTGGGGTACGGAGTTTGTAAGGCCGGGGTATTGGTAGACTCACACTCTTCGTAAGGAAGAAAATTTAATTTAAAATTTCCTCAGGTTTTTTTGCAAATTGCAGCTCATGGCTCACCTATCTATACCCTGTTCACAATAAGATTAGACATTTACAAAAACCTTTTTAACAGTCCGTTCAACCGATTTTGACTCATATTGCGTTGCTAGCATGACAAATGGCAACTGCAGTAAACAGTTGTTATTGAAACCACGTTTTTTTTTTGCCTCTAATGTCATCCTTAAGCCTACGGAATAGAAGTCAAAATTGGTTGAAGGGACTGTAAAAAAGGTTTGTGTTTATGTCTAATCTTATTGTGAACAGGGTATAGATGTATGGTAATAAAAAAATTACGGAATACCCTGACACTTTCTAGCATTTTTGTTCTGTTTTAATCCATACCTGGGAAACCAACTGAAAGGTTACGGAGTTATTGAACTTTAAACATTAATTTTTTTTAAATGATAGTTAACGAAAACCAGTTTTAAAATGACGAATTTAAATACCCCCACCACTCTTGTAGGTACAGCAATCATTTTTGCTCAAATGTTACTGAGTTTGATGAACAGTATGCGTTGTTGGCTATGTAGCTGCTGATATTAAGTCTTTTTACACGCCTCATTATAAATAACTACCACCCGACCCGGCTTCGCATGGGCCTATAGCTTTCCTCGGTAAATGGACTATTCAACATAAAAAGAATTTTTCAATTCGAACCAGTAGATCCTGAGATTAGCGCGTTCAACCAAACAAACAAACTCTTCAGCTTTATAATATTATCTATACTAATATTGAGTCTTTATACACGCCACATTATAAATAATTACCTGAGCGCCAAAGTCAAGCTGCACATCAGTCCTGGTAGTATCCATGAAGGAGTGCGCGTTGGCTTCGTATCTAGAGTTCAGCGGCCCGAAGGCTGCGATGACTGACTGAGACCTGGATGTGAGGATCTCCTTGTCTTTTATGGACTCCTTGGCTGCGAGGGGGCGGCGGTACGTGATCGTTGTTATGCCGTTCTTTTGGTTGCCTGATACTATGGAGAGAGAAAAAATGGTGGGATGAAAATATGTCGTAGTGTCCGGTTTCATTATGTAGATGAGATGCTTATGTGCAAGCCTAGTAGCTAGGGAATGGCCGGTTCAGATCCAGGTTTTGAAAACATCGATGTAGATTCTGCTGTGTGGAAAGCAGTCTTGTTTCATATGTTTCAAAAAAACAAGAAACTGGAGTACGCTTGCCTAGGATGAACTGGTTCACTCGTGCCTTGAAAATACCCAGATTATACTTATCAGGGAACAGAGAGGCGGGCAGTGAATTCCATAATCACATAACTACCCGTTTTTGGTCCAGTCCATGTCCAGCAGTTGACTGATACTCCGACTTAATACAGGTACCCGTGACTTACCAAGTTGTGCGTCGTTGGTCCCGCCGAGCCTCTGGTCAGGACACACTCCTCGCTCTCCGTCACACTGCGCCAGGTGACTGATCGTGTAGTCTGACACGCGTGGCTGGTTCATCCTGGACCAATACAAACAGAATTAGAAAAGAGACACAATATTTATAATCATTGTGTTAATTTGGGAGGAGACTTCGACTTCTGGAATTTTTGAATTTATAGACGTTTCTAAATGTTGGGAAGGATTATACCTGTATATAGTCATTTTTAGTAGTTGTGTTAATCGTTTAACTAGGAGTATCATGTTAAATACTAAGTAGTTGACAATAAAGCTTTGAAGCAAACACATGTCTTAATTACTCACTCCAATTTCTGGCCAACCGAAAGTGAACCTTAACGCGCTAAACACTAATTTACAGAAATTATGTCGTGGACTTTTTAAATAGTTTTTGTTGTAAAATGCGCCAGGGCATTCCCCTTAACAAAAACTTCAATTAATTATGTCGCCCAGTATGGTTATAAAAAAAATATTCAGGAGAGTAACAAATGTGCATTTACAGAATTATAATAATTAAAATCATCAACACATCGTAAATATGCCTTGGAGATACCCACATTATATACTGTATCGGGGAATACCCGTAGACAGGCGGGCAGTGAGTTCCACAGTCTGGCAGTTAGCACAATTATTGTGGAAGCAAAGCGCTTAGAACGAGATCGTGGAACTTCAACCGTATAGCGGTGACGTTTCGACGTATCACTGCTCTCCCGATGATACAAAATGGAGATGGGGAATTAAGTTGTACCTACATGTATTTGTTGTTCATAAGTATTTAGAGGTATGAAGCACAGAGTGTAAACTTCTTCAGTCTCTATAGAAAAGGGAGGACCCTGCGACCTGACGGGTGTTATGTCTGGTGGGCTACTGCCTGACGATTGTAGTCGGGATTTTGCATATACATATGTGCTAAAGTCAAGGAGCTGCTTGCGCGATCTAGGAAACGTCGGTTGTAGTACGTATCATGAGCGATAAATGTCGCCACAGGTACCTATATGAAATAATTAACATTATATTGGTCTATCTGCACTAACCTGGTATCCCAGTAAGCGACAACGACGTCAGCGCCCAGCATAGCGGGTCTACCTTCAGCTCCAGAGATACCAAACGCCATGTACTGTTCCTTGCGGAGGCGAGCTGACAACGTTATCTGCACCTGGTCACCCTGGAAGTATGGTGATCACGTTTAGTCATGTGAACTTTAGGAGGAGCTAGATTAGAGGAACAAGTTTTTCAATGTACAACTTTCTATTTTCAAATTCAAACTTATTATTTTTCTTAACAAATTATAGGCAACAGCGCTCAAGGATAACGTATGTCGTATAGCGTCCTTTTAGTAAAAGAATTTCTAGACACAAATAGTAGTTCCGGAGATTAGCAATCAAACAGACAAAACTGAAAATTCATAAACAGCTATATTTTATTATCAGAAAATTAGGGGTCCGAATGAAAAATCACGCGAGCACAGTCAAAGTGTTAGTTTACCTATACCTACTATATGTATATGCCAATGTGCTTTCAATGGTGCAAAAAATGGTAATTTTGACAGAGCACAGGGCAGAACAGCTGATTTTTTGGGATAACATAATCGTACTGTGAAAACATTTCTTTTTTCATTGCAAGATGTGTCCTTCAGCATCTATTATTGATCAAAGTTCAGTCGATTCGAGATATACCAAACTTAAATGATATTTGCTCACGATTTTTAAGAGATTAATAAATATCAGGATTAAGTATTTAGGTAGGTAATGATACCGAATATTTTGACATATTTTGATAATGATATTTTACCTTTAGTATTCTCAGGATACCCGCTTGAATGAAAACATTAATGGACTAATTATTATAAACTAACATAAGTTATAGTAACAAAATTAGGAATTCAAATATCAATGGTCGTATTATTTTGTGAAAGTCTTTTCTTATTTAAGAATTCAAAAACATTTTATTTGGCTTTTATATAACATTTTATTTATCACATAATATGGAGAAAACTAGATGTTGTCAAGTTTTTTTACTAACGACACATTTTCTAAGATACAATTCAACTTCCATTGACGGCCAGTCCATCCAGAGCAGCAAGAAAGTAGAAAGTTATCCGTCAATGGACGTTGAACTGTATTAAATATTGATAGATCATTGTTATTGAAACAAATGAAAAGGTGGGGTCAGCAAGAGAACGAAAGTTAAAAAAAAACTTGACGATACCTAATTAACCTTACCGATTAGGTACTGAAAGAAAAACATTATAATCATAAAATTATTGTACTAAGTCCAACAGTCAAAAGCTGATAACACCACGGTATAAAAGGTCTAAACACCATCAACCAATAGTTGAAAAACAAACAAACAAATTGGCTAGCCTTTTCCCAAGTGTGCTGTGGTCGGCTTCCAGACTAACCAGACGCAGCTGAATACCAGTGTTTTACATGAAGCGACTGCCTATCTGACCTCCACAACTCAGTTATTGGGTAACACGATACCCCTTGGTAAGATTGGTTTTCAGTCTTTCGGAACTCTAACTACCCATAACGACTGTCAAAGATCTACGAATGACAGGCGGGACTAACGGCGTAAACGTACTTTCCGAGGCACGGGAGGTCTCGGCGCAGTATAAGTATTAGTACTACCGTACAGTAGCGACACGCTCCGCCTCCCTCTGAATCCGTTCCTCACCTCTCCCCGCGTCGAACGACTAGCTCTGGAAATTGCAATTTTTGTACGCGCGGCGCGTAAACACGCACACTCACGCACGTATCTGTATAGTCTATTATCGTTTCTATGGCGTGTCGCGGGTGTGGTCTCGGAAAGAAATTATGTATGGTCATCTATCCACAGACCATCAAATGCGGCAAGACACAATTACTCCTTTAAAAAAGTACTTTGCCGTAGCTCTGAAAACCCGATTAATTAACAATACCCTAACTGTGTAATAAGACTTTTAGTTGCTTTGAAATAAATAAATAAGTAGTAGTAGTTTATGAATAGAGTTGGCAAAGTGACTTCACAGCATCTTATTGCAGTACAGAATTTACGTTGGAAGATGTCTTAAAGCTGAAGTCTGTCAATCGATAGGTGGTGTCTAGACCCTTATTCCCCAGGAAGGTTATAGTCCAAACCCCGTGAATTTGCTAAAAGAAGACCCCAATAGCATCCCTTTGCCCGACTTGGGGATTAAATAAAATCTGTCACCACCATTGGAATCTTATTGCCGTCCACTGCTGAACGTAGGCTAATACAATCATAAACTTAATTATGTCACAATCTTGCGGTGACGTAATTACTTTTTATCACAGTCACTTTGACATAAAGTGAAAGAGACAGCACTAGATTAAAAGAGAAAATTGAGTAGCGTTGGAGTATTTAACCATAAGTTTAAAAAAATGTAGGACAATCACCTGTATTTCCCAGCGCACTTGCAATCTCTTGTCGAGAATTTCCTTACAGTTGTTGGTCGAGCTATAAGGCGACTGCGAGGTCGTCGAGCTAGTCTGTAACGTTACATAGTGTTAACATACAAATACATAAGGATCTGTCCATAATTATTGGGGTAAAGGTTGTCCCGAACATGCTCTGATGTAAGGCTAGCAGTGAAAGCCGATTAAAAGTTCTTACAAATATACAAGGTGTAACGTTAAACACGCAAAAACTCAGACACCCCAAATTATTTTTAAATCAATTAATTTAATTCTGAGAAAAAAAAAAACATAAAAAAATATTTAAAGGTTTTATGTGCTGTTTTAGTTTTACCAAGACTCGTATTTGCATTGAAATAAGAACTATTATTATCACGCGTATCAGAAAATTTAAATTGGACGACCACCATTTGTGTTTGTTTACCTATTTTGGCAGGTTTGCGCACGTGATGGCTTGACTTATTAATAAATAGACAGGGCAACATGTATAATGAAGATTTTTTGAAAAATGTGACCTATATTAAAACGTGGTTCAACTGATTCTGCTCGTTATTCTAATCAAACTATTTTCAGGTTTTGCGTATTTGACGTTACACTTTGTATACATAATTGATTATAATTGACGTTAGACACTGCTGGCTGCTGCGGGCTTCTTGTGCCCAACAGGGTCCACCATTGTTAGAACAAATGTTTACTTACCACCTAAGCATATAGGTACTGTCAGAAAAAGAGATAGGTATGCATGGTCATCGGAAATGGTTGAAGTTTACTTAGAAACCGATGGATGTTTTCAAATGAAATTTAATTAAATCATCAAGAGCTGGTTTTTACTTTGGGCAGAGGTTAAGCATTGCCATCCAACGTGGCAATGCAGCCAGTCTCTTGGGCACATTCCCAGATGAATGCAATGTGGAGGAATTTTTTGATGCCTTATTATATTAGTTTTTTTTTTGTTTAATAGTTATAGGTTTTTCTTTTTTATTGTACGTGTAAATTAAAAAAGGATAAAAAAGTATATAAATACATTTCGTTAAATCATTGAAATGTTTATTCTCTATTAATTTAATTTTATTTTATTCAAAAACATCCATCGGTTTCTAAGTAAACTTTAACAATAGGTACCTGAGGACGACCCTGTATAATTATCTCTTTTGCTGACTGTACATTGTGGAATGTAATAAATGATTGAGTATTGAGTACTTATTACTTTTCAGGACGGCTGAGAATTTATTCCTTTTGATTTAGCGGTGTGATTGGTTGTTAATTTCAGTCAACCAATCATAGCAGCTTCGTATGTTAGCCAAGTTCACATTAATTTTTCGTTTCAAATACTGAGGACTATCTAGTCAAGAAAACCCCGAAGTCTACTTATACATCGCGTATAGAGAATCATGTAGCTGTTACAATTACCTGCTATTCATCCCATAGACAAATATAAAACAATTTACAAATAAATGATTCAAATAATACTTAGATTGATTAAAATAAATAATGCACCATATTAATAAAGTAAAAAAAACATACTTATATATTTGTAATATATAAAATAATTAAATACTCACAGGATTATACCACCAAGCAGGCTGTAAACAACAACATCCAACATCCCAGGGTAAGCAGAGAGGATAGAAACACATACATATTGGTTAAGATAAGTAACAACATGTTTATTAAGTAAGTATAACAATATTAACACCAGATAACAACAGATTTTATGATTCAGTCTTAATTGAGTTTACGAATCAGGATCACGCACTCTATCTACCTACCTATTTTATACCACAAGTACGACTTCGAATCGCGAAGAAGCTAATCTAAGCGAAGCTAATTTTCCTGACAGTTGTGAAATATGTTGTCTACGTGCAGTCTTTTATTTTTGTTAAGAGGCATAATCTTTCTTTTTATATCAATAACTAGCGAACCGCCCCGGCCTTGTTCGGGTCACGGGTCAAACTATACGTATAAAAGAATCATGGCAGGTTTTGTACAAAATATATTAAGATGTTTAGAGAAGTTCAAATTCCAATTCTAATATTCTTGGATACCTAAAGAATATCTTCAGGCATTTACAATATTTTTAAAACCCCGCAAAAAAAGTTAATAAGTTTAACGTAAAGCTCATTATTTCAGAACGAAACGGTGACTGACAGTAACAGTGACACTGACAGCCGCCGTTTCGCAGTTCTTACATTGAAATTGCATCGTTTTATGGGAAGTAATATCACAAATACTGATTATTTTTTTCCACACACTTGTCACATCACTTGTCTGTCAATTTTATAGATCCTTTAACATCGCTTGTCACTTTCTTTTTTTTTATAAACACAAAATGGGCATCGAGATGAAACGAAAAAGTGCTATTTTCATTTCGTAATATTTTAATTATGCGGGGGTTTAAAAATATACTAAGTATATCAATCTGCTCCTGGTAAAGTGTTCTTCACATTGGAAAATATTTTAAACCCTCTAAATTACTTTATTTTTTCATACAAATGAATGTATGAATCTCGCCATGATTCTTTAATCTTGAATCACTCTATCTATTGATAAAAACCGCATTAAAATCCGTTGCTTAGTTTAAATGATCTAAGCACACATAGGGACAGACACCGGGAAGCGATGTTGTATTATACATAGAAATCTATAAAATCTATAAAAAAATAAATAAATAAACACAAAATTTCGGAAACGGCTTGACATATGAAGCTACCTATAAATAGGGCTGCCATCACCTAAATTGCCGACCCCGGACAAACACTTCAAAAACCCCGGACATTTGGATGAAATTCAGTATTTATCCCGGACATCCCAGAAAAAAAAATAACAATAAAAATAAAAATAAAATGTATTCATTTAAACAGCTTGTTTGCTAGTTATTTAACAATGTTTGACACAATCAACTTAAACTACTGTTTAACAAATAAAATAGTCAACATTTTACACTCTTCTATTTATGAGGTAATTAAAAAATATATAATTATAATTTTTGGTTTTTTAAATAACAAATAAACTACATACATATGTCTCAATAAATTTTATGTCATATATGTAGTTGCGTTGGGTAGGTTAAGTACCTATCCAAACCCTAAGGTATTCATAAATTCTAAATTAAAAATTAGTAACAAGTTAAAATTACAACGAGATCAAAATCAACACAAAAAAAAATAAAAAAAAATTTTTTTTTTACAGATTTTGGAATTTTTAGACTTTCCAATTTTCTTTAAAATATCTTTCTTTTCCAACAAGAATTTGTAAAAGTCGGAGCAACTTAGGTCCTTAAAATTATATTTAATTTTGATCAGAGAAGAAACCGTGTGTGTGTTTAGCGAGTTTCTCTCCTTCTCTCTCAAAGACTCTCTACGTTCGCATTGTGAGCTGGTATACAAAAATAATATTGTGCAATTTTAAGAAGTTCAGAATATAAATGATAGGCATTAGGCGTTTTAAAAAAAATCAGCCATAGCTGGTTTGCGCTTAACAGTTTATCTCCGTCACTAAGGCTCAAGCTAAAAGCTTTTAAATTTACCCATTCGTCAATTAACTTCGTGTCATCGATTTCTATATTAATATCCTTGAGGAAAATAACTGTTTTTTCAACATCAGACCATGGAGTACTTTCACTGATGTTTGGCAAAATCATTCAGTCGAATTTGTCAAAGTCTTGCATTGGTTTTTCCCACTTTTCTATGTAGGATTTCATTTCTCTGTAAAAATGTATACAGTGTGTTTTGAAATCAATTTTCGTGTTTTCGTCTTGTTTGTTCAAAATACTTTGAACCTTAATGGGCACAAAGTTTTCTTTTATTCTCTCTTCTAACGTCTTATTCAAAGACGCCAATATGTTTCTAGTTTCAATAACTGTGTTATCACTTTTTTCCAATTTTTCGATCTTTCCGTGGAAAACGTACATCACTGAGTGAATGAGAAACAGATATTATGCTTCTGATAGTGGATCTTCGAAAAAGTTTTTAATTAAAACTGGTGGTCTATTCAAGCTTCTAAAATAACTTTTTAATGGATCATACATTTTTAAAAACCGCTCAATTGCAGGAAAAAGGCTTAGCCATCGCGTTTTTGAGTGGAATAACAGTTGCTTGTATTCCGATTCCGCGGCTGCACAGAATTCCTTCAGAGCTTCTGTGCGAACTGTGTAAATTGAGAAAAAATTATAGATTTTTAAAATCATCGTCTCTACGTCAATAGGAAGTAGATCGCATCCATGGTGCACAGCGTTGTGAATTATATATGCAGAACATCCTATGCCAACCATGTTTGGATTCAGTTTATCTTTCAGCTTGTAAAAGACATTATTTGTCCCTGATCGACTGCACCCGCCGAAGTTTGTGTTGCAGTTTTCGCCAGAAAACGCTATACATTTCGATAGTAGATCATGCCCCCGAAGTTGCTTCAAAATAATGTCAACAATTGTATCAGATGTCTCATTTTCTGTAGATTCGATTTCAAGGAGCTTCGATGTGATCCCGTTTTTTTTGCATATTAAAATACTGAATGATGATGGGGAATAATTTTGTGCTGCCGTGATTACTAGCATCGGTAGATACACTTATGAAAGCAACATTGATTAGATCACTTTTGAGTTCAGCAATTACGAATGAATTTTTAACTAAGATTTGTTTAGATTTATCGCTTATCTTTTAATTAATTGGGAATCCCCTGACACTAAAAGTGTCCGGGTTTCACCCGGACACTTTTTGCCAGCCCCGCCCGGACGCTCCCCGGACGCCCTCTAAAC
Source organism: Charanyca ferruginea (assembly GCA_947361185.1). Classification (NCBI taxonomy): domain Eukaryota; kingdom Metazoa; phylum Arthropoda; class Insecta; order Lepidoptera; family Noctuidae; genus Charanyca; species Charanyca ferruginea. The sequence goes on along the minus strand of OX376078.1, from coordinate 22,181,274 downwards.
TAGGACAAATCCGGGGAAACCCGGACGGATGGCAGCCCTACCTATAAACTTATGTAGTTTATAGGTAGGAGACGTCAGATAAGGATGGATTTGACTTCTACACACAAAACAAACAAACTAGTAAAAAGTAATCCATACTTCCACACTATATTTACTACATTTCATATTATAAATTTGAAAGTAACTCTGTCTGTTACGCTTTCACGATGGAACGGCTGAACCGATTTTGATGAAAGGAGAAGGACATAGGCTACTTTTTAATCCGCGACTTTGTCTGCATCCGCGATAACCGACATTCTTACATTCATTTTAGTACCTATCTAATAAGTTCAAGTGCGTTGAATTAAACCAATGGTTAAACCTTTTCGATCTTGTCACCCTTATGACTAAGCTAGGGAAACTGATTTACCCCCCCCCCCCCCCCCCTCTCATGTTACCAATGAATAGGTATAGGTAAGCTTTTAATATTATTATGTATTATTTATTACTCTAGCGTTTAATCATGTTATACTGTATTCCACAGTCAATCTGTGAACAGCGTTGTGGGCTACAATATTGTTCAAATGTTATGTGTATCTATTTGTCTAAACTGTATATTGTAGCTGTTTGTGGTTCCATTTGAATAAAATAAAATAAAATATAAAGATAAACAGTTAACGATATACACAGCTAGGGCATGAAATGCACTGGCGAGCTAGATTCGGAGTTATTGGTCTAATTTTTGTCAAACATATGTATATTACTAGCTTATTACCCTTAAAGAATACCAGTTTTCACCTCGCAGGGGTAACTATCCCCAGGTTAGGAACCGTGGAATTAAACTAAAGCCGAAATAAAAACTGAATCAATACAAAACTTCACTATAATGTAATAATACCCTAGCCTATAATTGTCTTACTGCAGGCCAATTGTCTCTTCTCATACAGAGAAGGCACGAGCAGTGATCACCACGTGCGCTCAAGGTGAATTGGTGATTTCAGACATAGATTAATTATAATTCCCGATGTTTTTAATAGACTTCAAAAAGAAGGAGTATTTTTTTTATGTATGTTATGTCATACATAGACGTATTAACGCAAAATTATTTTTTTGTTCGAAAGGGGTTTATTCCGAAATGGCCCCATATAAATCTTCCCAAAATTGATACAGCCCTTTTTCAACAAAATCAACAAATTCCCAAAAAAATTACTTAGACGAACGACGTTTTAGTTTCTTCCATCTTTGGAGGACTTACAATCTCTTTTTAAAAGTGTGTTGCCGTTTCTTAATGGATTCAAGGCAGTAGATAACAACAAACACAAAGCCACCGCCACCGACTTCCGAAAGTAAAGTAGTGTATGTTCTGTGTAAGTTATTTATCACTTTTTACTTTTTGAAGGCGGTTTTCTATTTTTATTTTTAAACTTTTTTCCTACACCGATGTCAGTGATGTTCAAGATTAGGATTAAATAATCAACCGATTTCAAAAATAAGGAGGTTCTCAATTCGTCTGTATGTTGTTTTTTTTTTAATTTGTATATTTGTTACGCGATTTCTTCGTCAAATGTAAAGCGATTTTGAAAATTCTTCTTTAACAGGGTATGCCTCGGGGGTGGTCCCATATAAATTTTAACGAAATTGATTTAGCACTTTTTGAAAAAATCGACAGAAACCAAAAAATTATACATGGATGATGTTGTAATTTTCTCCAACCTGGTACTTTGAATCTCTGTTTTAACTGTGTTGCCGTTTTTTGATGATAAGAAGGTATTAGAAAGAGAAAAAAAAAAGCTTTTTTTACATACAAGACAACCGCCTTCAAAATCTAAAATGTGATAAATAACTTTAGCACAGAACACACATGACTTTAGTCTTTGAAGTCGGTGGCTTTGTTCTGTTTGATGTTTTGTATTGCCACCGACTTCCGAAACTTTTTTGTAAAAAAGCTTTTTTAAATTAACCATTCAAATCATTAATTGGTATGATTGTTAGTTGTGATCCTGATTCGTAAAGAGTTGTCTCAGAAACCAGTGAACCAATCAAATGAGAACCATTTCGGTTTAATGCTAGTCTGACTTTTAGTAAGTCTCTGTGATTTAGTAGTTCGTCCCTTGGATGACTTCCGTTTACCCTGTAAAGATTGGGAATAAAATATACATAAAGATAAATATTTTGTTATTAAAATGAGAAATGTGGTGTTAGAAATCCGGGCAAGCTGTTAATAAAATGATTAATTAAAATATAGTTAATTAAAGTTGTTGTTTATATATATGAATAAAATACTGTTTAGTAGGATTATGTCCTTTTAATATGGCAACACACAATTTTCTTCCGCATTCAAATTCATTCTTGTCGAAAGCATTTCGGACCTAAAAAGCCATTCCAACTTTTAGACATCGCTTAACTTTGCGAAAGCCAACAATAGTGATTATGGCCTATAGTTACTGGGTAACACGTAACAGTGGTTGTCAGAATGTCTGGCTTCTGACTAAATCAATTGTCAAAGATCAACAAAAGATAGCCAGGAGCAACGGACGTCTTTTGTCAACATTATTACATTCTTGCAGGTGATTGGTATAGTTTTACCACTACTACCACCTATCTACCCATATGCTAATACATAACTCGAATTTTGCTAATTAGACTTACTGCTCATTAGACGCTTCGCACTATTGGACGTTTAGCTACCTAGACCTTCTGAAGAGGCTACTAGCTTTTTAACCCAGGTTATGTTTATCAAAATAAAAATTAATGTAATTTACCAATGACTTTTACTTTCTATCATGAGTGTACACATTTAAAAAATGACGATTTGCTAAATAGACGTTCTGTTATAAAGACCATCTGCTAGTTGGACGTTTTGCTACATGGGCATTTTGCTAATTAGACTTACTGCTCATTAGATGTTTCGCACTGTTGGACGTTTAGCTACCTAGACCTTCTGATCAGGAAGGAATTTGAATTCGATATCTCACAAAAATCACATCACAAGGTACATTATCAAGCACAACAACTTTCACTCTACCTTTCCTATATTCCTTCCCAACCTTATCACCCAACAACTCACAGTGATCTTGGTCTGTCCCAGCGCTGGGGGCACATCCAGGTCTTTAGGTATGTACACGTGTCCGAAGTTGTGTCGGTACTCCACGCACCAGACGGCGAGCCAGTCGATGTCGTATGCTGACAGCTTGCCGGGCAGCTGGATCTCGATGTCTTCGCCCTGGTAACCTCGGAGAGGGTGCAGAGAACCCATTTCGTTAGGGACCTAGAAAATTAAAGAGTGTTTAACTTTAATCAAACAAAACATCATCTGCCTAGCCTTTTACCAACTATATTGTGGTCGGCTTCCAGTCTAACCGGATGCAGATGAATACCAGCGTTACATAAAGCGACTGCCGATCAGCGATACCCCTTGGTAAGAGTGGTTTTCAGACTTTCTGCCTTCATCTGACTACCCTTAACGACTGCCAAAGATCTACGAATGACAGCCGGGACCAACCGCTTTACGTGCTTTCTGAAGCACGGAGGAGGCTCAGTGTGAAATGGATGGTCACCGATCCACAGACTGACCGCGGCAAGCGTAATAATCAAACAAACCAAATTCTTTATTTGATACATGATCCAATGACTACTATACATATATGTATATTGTACATACTATTAGTACATAAATAAAATCAAAGAGGATATACTCATTTACTTACAATTTAACCCTCTAGGCCAAAGAGAGGGCAATAAGATACGTTCAACCTTTTGACCCCACCACCACCACCATGTCAAGCTTTAGAAGCCCACTGCTGGGCATAGGTCTCCCCCAAGGGTGGGGGGGGGGGGTTCAGCCGTAATCACCATACTTGGCCGATGCATGTTGGCGATCGCAGTAGGTGTTATGGTACTCAGAAGACACTGCTGCCGATCCTTAGGTCAATATCCCTCTGTCGCCTTCTATCTATGACACCCACGGGTAGAAATGGGGTGGTGCAAAAAAAGCGAAAACGTGCCCTCGTGCCCAACGGCGCCAATCTAAGTTACATAGGTACTCTATGGAATTACTTATAGAATTCTATCACACTTTGGTTTGTCATCTATACATGACAATGGCGGTGAAAAGATTGAAAGTATTCCTTTTCACTAAGTTAACCGATAGAAAGATATTTCCCGAATTGATCATCAGCTAAACGAAATGCCTCGTAATGTTTGGATTGGCAGGGTGGGCTACAAGACAGGATCCTAGACTAGGCCACTAAAGAAATCATCTGAACGAATAATTAAAAAAAACAATTAATCTTGGAAGCTATATATTTGTGTCGTTTAGAGTGGAAACCCTAGAGCCATGGGGTCCGAGTGCCCATCTTGTTTCTCTGCTGGTCGACTCTTTATGTGACCTGAAGGCTGGTCTATTCTTAGGTCATAGAATCAGCATTGCCATACAACGTAGCAATGCTGCCAGCCTGTTGGGCACGTGTCCCGTTGACAGCGATGTGGACGAGTTTTTTTGATGCACTTTGAGCTCCTCCCCTCCCCTTTTTCTTGGAATTGTGCATAATATTATTCTTTTTATTTTTAAGATTTGTTTAGTTCATACAAAATGTGACACTTACTTAATTTTCGTTTACTATTGGACTAATTGTAAATTAATATTACAGTCCAGTCTTATTTAAATAGTAGAGTTATCAGAACTGATTCAACCAGCAATTCAGTCCTATTATTTCAGCTCATAACTCTAAAAAGCTCTATAAACGATTTATTAAGGTTTTAGCGGTGCCAGAGTGTTGTATAAAAGCGTTCGACAGTACATTATAGCTCTAAATGCTTATAGAGCTAAAAATACCTATAAACAAAGGATGTAAACGTTTACTACGCCATTTTATACAATCGTTATAGTCAAGTACTATAGCAAGTTCTAATATAACTAGTACATAATAATATTGCTCTATAAAATTGTTAACAGGTGCCTTTATTTATCTGATTAGCGTAATAGGGGTTCTAAACGAACTGCAATAGTAGTCACGTTATAGCAGCGATGAACACTCAACTACAGGGCGATATTGTGATATTGTGGATATTCAGATCGCTGATATAGTACGTGTGCGTTAGTAGTCACAAAGACTTTACAATAGAGTGTTTTTGTGCTGTAGTCTAATTTCAGATCACGCTAATAGGACGTAAGTGTACTATAATGGTTTTTAGATGCATATTATAATTTTATCGACAAGCATATCACACAGACACTATAATAGAGCAGAATTATTGTATAACAACTTTTTTGGTGCCTAGCAATGCGCTTGTTAGTATTATCTATCACTATAATGACGCAAAAGTGGCACATACATGTAGATAAATGTTTCTATTAAATGACAGTTAAGTCCTAAAAAGGATTATTGGCTCGCCTTTACCACAATACTCAGACATTTTGATACGAAATTAATGCGACGTGCATTCTGCCCCAAAAACAAAAAAAATGGATTTTAAGAATTGGAAAAGATATAAACGCAGTGGAACTTATAGAAGAGAAGTGAATAGACGTTTTGAAAAGCAGCTTCGTCATCATCAAACAATCAAAGCAGTAATAGTAGCCAAAATCAAGTTGGAATCACAATTACGGGAAACGGTTCCGTACAAAATGTGTCTTACAAAGATCTTATTTCTGAAGGGAGAACCTTACTCCAGCGATTTTTCTGAATCTTCAAGCCCGAATGCACGAAATTGTTGGTATTTTTCGAATGTTGAATCATTATTCAACATTCTAAAAATACCAACAATTTCGTGATGGCGTCAAAAACTGGGCCATTAATTATAATATTTCGCATGAAGCAACAAAAAGTTTAGAACGATTAATTAACAATAGAATACCTAATACATTACCTTACCAAACTTATTTTATGCCATTATTACATACTGTATATTAAAGACATTTTACTAATTCCTAAGGTTATTTACAAAGATGGTTTATAAATAAAAATCTTTATTAATTAAATGGTTCTTTATTTTGAACTAAAAAAGAAAAACCTATTATTTAAAAAATAGTAAAAATAAACACTGGGTATTATATATTCAGTCATGCTCACACAGAACTCCAATTTCAGGTTGAATCCACGATGACTGACAGTGAAAACATTATCACGGCAAGTACTATAATGGCTCTTAGAATATAGAAATCACTTTATATGATAAATATTTTAGTAAAAACTCAACAATTCGAGGGGGGCACTTTAAATTCATGGTAAACCTATCCCTAGTTTATCAGTAAAGCTGCAGTCGCACATCATTTCCACCGTAATAGACTAATATTATAATAACAAAATAAAATCTTGCTCAAGTTAGATTGCTTATGTCCTTTTGTAAAATTATTTTAATTATTTTTTACGAATGTAAAATAATGAATGGTGAATGAAAAATGAGAGGTAAAGGAAACTGAACTCTTGTATAGTATGAAAAAGTACTATAATAGGTCCTAAGTAGCCAGTACATCATTATTTTGAGAGCTGCATCACTGTTACATAGATTTTATTGGACTGTTTCGTCATTTGGAACACTGCAATACAATTATTTTGTCACTGAACAGAGATCTAAATGCGCCACTTTCGAATAAAAGATACGTTCTTTGGGGCTTTATAGGACCAAGGATAGTTTTTTACAAAACGTTCTATGGTCTTTTATAGTACTAGATATAATCGGAAACTAACTGAAATGTGAGTGTGTACCTTTCAGTTTGCGGATATCGCGTAAATATTTACTGTCTTACCATTGAAACTTATGATTAGTTTGTGTTGTAAATCCACAACGCTATATGTACGTTGTCACCTCATCCAAATAACATCAATTAACGTCCTAATTTCCATCAACAATTCTCACCTTCGTTCCAAAAGTACTCGGTTCGGATCCATTACCGACCCAGAAGTAAGCATCAGGGCCTGCTCCATCATAGTGTAGGTTGGGTATGTAGAATGTCTTGGCGTCTAAAACGCTAATGTTGCCAGATCTGAGGCCGTGGGCCAGGCGCTTGAACTCGGGTAGCACGCGGGGGCGGGGAGGGTCCAGGCCGGGGGGGATAAACACCTCACCGAAGTTGACCTGGAGCGGAAAAAATGAGAGGAATTAATATATGCAGATCTCCCATCGAAATAGGTTTAATTAGCGGTTAGTTGGTCTTTCTTAGCTCCCTCCAAAATGAGCTGAATTGCAGCACCATTCAGCTCAACCATTTTTTTGAGCTAAATGGTGCTGATCCACGCGTCATGTTTAAACGGGCGCTGTCAGTCAAAGATTGGTCAACTCTTAACTACCACGGCTTTTATCTTGATTCTTTTTTTATATTTTGTATTGCTAGATTACCTTTATTGTTTTCACATATAGAAGCAACAATAATAAACCAGTGTTATGTAAAGACATGATTTAAAAGAGTGTCCGTGGAGTTTCTTGCTCGTTCTGCTTCATTGAGATCTACTTACTGGAACAAGCACCTAGCTTCAACTCTCTGACTAACTGACAGACACCTTGACAATTCAAAAGTGCCTATAAATGGTTCAATTGAAATAAATGCTTTGACTTTGATTTTGACCGAAGGTAGGTACACAAAAAAATATGTTTAGCCACGATATCGAATGTAGAACTTAGCAACTAGATTTTATAGGTACGGACCCACCATACCACTGACCATAACCCTGGTGTTACGGTGGGTCTAAAACTATACCACTTAGGCTAGAACTGTTACCATTAAAGCGCGAAGCCAAGCGGGCAAAGCAAGCGGTGCCGCGGTAGCGTCCGCCGAGCGCCAGATCCCCTCTATTGTTGGCTAATCATTTGGATTAGGTTAGGTGAGTATTATAGTTTTAGACCCACTATACTAGCAGGGGTATGGCCAGTGGTGGGTCCGTATTAGTAAGTCGTGTATCTTAACATAATACAAAACAAAGTCGCTCCTGCCGTCTGTAAGTTTAGATCTTTTAAACTGCGTAATGGATTTCAACGCGGTTTCAATAGATTCAAGAGGAAGCCTAGGTTTATAGATATGATCTACATTGCACGCGTGCGAAGCCGGGGCAAGTCGCTAGTCTAATATAATTCAGGGTAGAGTCAAGGGCACGAGACCACGTGATCGATCGTCAACCAGATGGACAGACTCCATCAAGTCTGTCACCAAGATTTCTGTGGCAGAACGTGCTCGCCATGCAGCCAATACAGACTGGTGGAAAAGGTTCCCGAAAGTTACGAGCGCAGTTTTGGGCGATATCCTATGACCTGCATGACCATTTTGTCAAGAGTGAACGACTAAGAAGAAGAGTATTTAAATATGACAACAGCCCTCTTCATCAAAGGCAGTCCTACCATACGCCGAAAACTTATTCGCCATAATTGTAATTATTATTTGTTTTTATAAATCTATCTAATTGGATGTAAATCGGGTAATAAAATAATTTCATTTAATTTCCTATGATAGCACAAAGCCCTGTTAGTAAAAGTAGTTATAGTAAAAGTACCAATAGTTCCACTTAGCTATGGGTATCTAGTTATCTACACTATCTACGTTTTGTAATTACGATGTCAGCATTTGTAAACATAGCGTACTATAACTGCATTCGCGTACGGCTACAAGTTGCGTGGGATGAGGGACGGCGGCGGCGGGCGAAATAGACGTGGGTGGATGCAGTACTGGGAAAATGGCAGGTAATAACAGACCTTGTCTAAATATTAGTTATGAGGAATTGAATTTTATTACATATCAATGTATTGCATGATAAGTATTTTATCTTGTAACTTTAATGTTGATGACGCAGCTATGAATTCAAGTTGTTTAATGATGTTTGAAGCCACGCAATACAATGCTAACTTCGTCAATTTATTTCATGGAGGAGTTGTATAAGCCGCTAAGAATTTTACAACCACATCAAATCAGAAGAAAAACCTCATTCTTGTTAAATTAACATCAAGCGAATGCATTCATTGACGATGAACGAGACCAATAGCGGCGCGCAGAATGCCGGCAATGGCGGCTAAACGTCACATTTTGGCGCGAAAGTTGTAAGCATGCGCGCGAAAGGTAATCGATAATTTGTTTCGGATGTTACTTTGCGGGTGTAGCCGTTTTTGCGTATTATTAGGCAGTAATAATTTGTATCTATGTATGACGAGACGAGCTATCACAAAATTCCAATAGTGCACACTACACCGATACAATTGGAAATCATGGGGCAGCTAGGCCTTTTCCCAACAGTGGGATGATGCAGGCAGACAGATATACGGAAAATAATTTATTTTCAATATTATCACTACATCAATCTTACGGAAATAGGAAAGATTTAACTGGTTTATAATGTTTCTATCTCAATCTCTAAATTGTGCTAAAATTATCTACAGGTCTTCAATAAATTCAATACAGAAAGGTCAATGACTACGAACCAGACTTGGTATCACTATCTAATAATCGTGGCCTTCGGAAAACCGGCAAAAAAGCCAATGGCTATTAACCCCATCAAAGATGACAAGTTTCCATAGCCCGACTTACAGTGATCGAACCGAATTCTAAAAAAACACTTGATTTTAGCCTTGAAAACCCGATTCGTTTTAAATTTTCTGTTAAATTCGAGTTTTATCTGCTTTGAATTCAATAAATTTTAATATCAATTGAATTGGTCAATTGACAACCTAAAGTGACGTCATAAGTTTAAATTGTCATACAAAAAATCTATGGGGGGACCATCTTTATTTTTATTTACTTTTAAATAACATAATATACTACTACTTTTACTTTTGATTTTATTCAACGATGAAAAAATGTTCCATGTTTGTAAATAATGTAGTCACAGATATCGGCTTGTGTCATTGCTGCGGAGGGACACTGATCTCTAAGGGTGTTACTACATCAATCGATCGACATAGATCGACGTTGATCGATTGGTGTGGTAGCTTTGGCTGATCGACGGATACCGTTCCACTTACTAATCGATCGATTGCCGGTCGATGGCATCGGTCGATGTCGATCGATTAACCCCAGCTATAATCCATCAGTAATAATAATCAAGCAGCTCGATCGACGTCGACTAATAAATTCTACCATCGATTGATGCCGTCGATCGACGAATGATCGATTGGTCTGGTAGAAACTATCGATCGACGTCGACTAATCCATTTTACCATCGATCGATGCCGTCGATCGATGATCGATCGATTGGTCTGGTAACACCCTTAGATACCAGGGACCCCCTAGTTTGAAGATCAGGGTTTCAATATTATTGAGCATAGCATAAGCCTTTTAGTCATAACATAACATTGTAATAGTACGTAATAAACATTTAATAAACATTGTATTTTCTATTTTGTTTAGTGACTTCGTCCTCTTAAAAATAAAGCCATCATCAACTAAGAGCACTTACAGTGAACCTCCGGCACCACACGCTGAGCCACTTGATGTCCCGGAGGCGCTTGCCCCCCGGCAGTCGCAGCAGGATGTCTGAGTTGCTGTGAGCTGACAATATCGGAGGGTCCCTGGATGGAGAGAATAGACTGTTAATCACTGACAACATTTTTGTGCGTATTTTCAACTACTTGGTCTAGGGTCTAATGGTCAACGATTTCGGTAGCTTTCTTCAATAAGTAGGCTTCGTGGTTAAAATCTCATGGTGGTATGATGAGTCTAAAACTATACCACTCACCTAACCTAACCCAAATGATTCACCAATAATAGAGGGGAACTGGCACTCGGCGGCCGCTGCCGCGGCACCGGTCGCTTTGTTCGCTCGCCTTCGCGCGTTTATGGTCGCAGTTCTAACCTAACCAAACGATTTTCTCGATGATATGGCATAGTGGATACGCACACGTCCGTGGATGGGTGACCATTCATATCATACTGAGACCTCTCCATGTCTTAGACAGCACGTAAAGCTAAAGCTGCTGGTCCCGGCTATGATTCGTAGATCTTTGACAGTCGTTATGGGTAGTCAGAAGCCAGAAAATCTTCCTACATTTAAAAACACTGGTATTCCGCTGCATCTGGTTGGACTGGAAGCCGACTTCAACATAGTTGGAAAAAGTGTAAGCAGATGATGATGATTCATATAACCATGACAGAAAAATGCTTATAAGTTCTGTGACCACTGACCACTATGACGTCATAGCTGTGGCCATCTACACAATAGAAACAAGCTATTCAAATGAATACTCGTGTTTTGATTATTATTTTACGTAAAACCGCCTGTCAGTACTCAAGGAGTCAAGTCCTTAATTCTTTTACATTCGAACAGTGTTTTTCTCACAGGAACTACTAAAATACCATTGGAAATATCCAAACCGCTCTAGGCTCTACAGTAGGTACTTTCGTTCGACAACAAATGCAAACTAAAACTAATGAATAAAAGTAATAGATCCTACGTCATCATTTCATATGATGAAATGTGTGTGTTTTCATGTGTGTGTGTGTGTTCGTTGTGTGTGTGTGTGTGTGTATGTGTGTGAGTCGATTCGTGTATGTGTGTATTATTTACCTAAACTTACAAAATACATATCTGAGTTAAAGTATTTTGCAATAGAATCGTGAGTTACCTAAAAAAACTCCGTTATTCTAATAAAATCTTTCAACTAAGAAAACATTTCAGCACAAAAAAAATGCTCCATTTCCTTTATGATTATCATTACGACACACACCCCTCCGAGGGACCCATTACGCCTCCCTCGTAATTATCTTTATTTAATTACCAAACAATTTTACTATTGTCATCATATTTTTTACGATGCCCCTAAATTAGGAAACGTTTTGCTTTTCCTCCCCTAAGATGTATTTAGGATGTTTTAATGGGATGGGGTGGCTCGACTATTATCTGTATTTGCATAGCTTTTTGCGTCTTTGGTTATTTCTTTTTTTTTTACATTCTAAGATTCCTTAAAAAAAAATATTTTTTTACCTGACTCGTTGGTCCAGGGTTTGGAAAAGTGTTAGGCTACACCAGATGAGTGAGTATGCGTAGCTAGGGATATGTTTGTTAAGAACCAATAGAAACACTTCATTTACCGAACCTCGCTCAGCGCAGCTCTGGTGGAAACGGCTTAGCAGAGCGAGGTTTTTATACGTACAAAACAAGCGAGGGATGTGTGCAAAGGATGGACGCGAGCAAGAAACTACTCGCAGTCACTACATGGAGTTTGTTAGAGGAAGATGTGTATTGTGCGGAAAATATGGATCAGTGAACTCGCTCACATCTGAAAAGAGCCCACTACACCTCCTCGAACCGCTCATTTGCGCACCGTTGCACACATCTTCTCACCACTTAGTTGCCTAGCACATCTCTGGTGGAAACACTCACATCGTTCCACAGCGTTGTCTACGCATCCTTGCACCGCTCATCTGCCTCGCACATCTTTGGTGGAAACGCAGCCTTATGGTTTTTTTTATGAGGTATTCTGGGTGTCTGAATTTCTTCACAATAGGCTCGCCTCCTTTTAACTCGTGGCTAAGAAAAAGCTGTACGTATCGACCAGTCATGATAGGTAAGCTACGCTTGCTGCGGTCGGTCTGTGGATGGATGACCATCCATTTCATACCGAGTTCCCTCCGTGTCTCGAAAAGCACGTAAAGCCGTTGGTCCCGGCTGTCATTCGTAGATCTTTGGTAGTTGCTTTATGTAGTCAGAAGCTAGAAAATCTGACAACCAGTCTTACCAAGGGGTACGTGTTACCCAGCAACTGGATTGTGGAGATCAGAGGGCCTAGAGCGAGTTTTATTCGAACTCGATCGAGTTTAAAACTGGATTCCTATTTGTATTAAAACTGGATCCTATTCCTACTGTTGTCTAGTGACACCAATAGGAAACAGAATTATTCCATACAAATTAAAATTTTTAGGGTTCCGTACCTCAAAAGGAAAAAACGGAACCCTTATAGGATCACTTTGTTGTCCGTCTGTCTGACTGTCCGTCTGTCTATCAAGACCCTTTATCTCGGAAACGCGTCGAGGTATCGAGTTGAAATTAAAACCGTATACTCAAATCTACAGTTCCTTGAAGCTGTGAAAAAACTTCTAAATTAACGTGAAAAAAAGATACGGCCGTTTATGCCGCAAAGACGTATATTTCGACACTCTCAAGGGAATCAAAATTTATAGGGTACTTTCCGTTGACCTAGAACTATGAAATATGGTAAGTAATACGTCGTCTTATACTACAAGTACAGGGAAAAGTCTGAAAACTATACATTTGTAATTATAATATTTCATAAAAAATATAGTCTTTATTTAGAGTACGTAATCAATCATGGATGGAGGTATGCGCGGTTATAATTGTATGGGTGATCAAATAACGGAATTTGAACGGAACCCTCGTTGGGCGAGTCCGACTCGCACTTGTCTGGTTTTTTATATTCTAATAGGCTTGCGTTTGACCGCAATTCACCTGATCTTAAGTGATAATGTGGCCTAAGGTGGAACACGTTTTCCTAGGATGAACTGGTACATAAGCGATCGTTTACGTTATCGCGATCGAGTTCGAATAAAAACTCACAGCCTAAAAAACACTGAAACAGTGGTATTCAGCTGCAACATAGTTGAGAAAAGGCTAGAGGCAGATGATATGTTGAGGTTCGCCTCCTTTTACATAAGGCTAAAACATAACTCAATTTTTGATCAGCCTTTACGCTTGGGTGGTACCAATTATTTTCTACTTTAAAAGGTAATCTAGGTTAATTGACAGGGCTATGCCCCTAAATGGGACCTACGAAATATTATCTAGGTTATTTCTTTAATAAACACACATAATACACATTATATATTATGTATTTATGTATATGTCGTAACTAAAACGATGTTAAGTAGCACATTGTCATGTCACAACTGCTTTGACACGATTTTATTGATTTTAGAATCGTTACGGCTATAATGACTAGTTTTAAAGCTATTAGGCAGTGACTTAGCTATAGTGCCTAGTATGGTCAACAATTATGAAAACATATAGCTTTAGTACAGGTATTGTTAGTGAGGGTATTGAGTATTCTGTAAGGAGGCAAAGAGGCTATTAACAGTAATGTCCAGCCACTGTCATTACGGCTCAAACTTCAGGAATTAAACCAGGCTGTGACCTGAAATACAAGCTCAGCATAGCTCACACAGTTGCTCATCTTTTATTATTGTTAATTGATTTTGCTACATTTATTTCTGTTCTGTTACATTGCTATGAACAAATAAATGTTATTGTATTTTTTGTCAGTTACAGTCAGTAACCAAAGGCACTGAACGTGTACTACGTAGGTATTACAAGTTGTTGGCACGTTTAGCAACAAATGTCGTTGAATAATCAGGAACACACAATAGGGTGAACATAATTATATTAAGTTAACAAAATATCGGTGATCGGCATCCTACTATATAATATTATAAATGTGAAAGTTTGTGAAGATGTTTGGATGTTTGTTACTCAATCACGCGCAAACCGTTAAACAGATTTGCATGAAAATTAGCACACAAGTAGACCATTACCTGGATTAACACATAGGATACTTTTTATCCCGATAATGTGTTCCCTTGGGATAAACGTTATTTTTTACGCGGGCGAAGCCGCGGGCAGAAGCTAGTTAAATAATATATGTGTGCTGAATTTCAGCTAATTCTGTGAAAGAGTAACAAAAATCCATCCATTCAAGCATCTTCACAAACTTTCGCAGTTATGGATTACGATTACTATCTTTAAATGGTAATTACTAGGTATTTGAAGAAAACACAACTTTAACATTCACAGCCATTTGAAACTGATAATATACTTGTGTAACATCTTTTAACAGTAATCTATAGGTACTAATATTATAAAGAGTAGGAATCTAAACTAAGGTAAGATTTATTTGTTTGTTACGATTTAACTCAAAAACTCCTCGACCGATTTTAAAAATTCTTTCACCATTAGTAAGCTATATTATCCCTGAGTAACATAGGCTATATTTATCAATTGAAAAAAATCGGGTTCCTTGAGAAAATTCACGCGGACGAAGTCGCGGGCAGAGTGCTAGTCCATATTAATATTATAAGAGCGAAAGTGAGTATGTTTATTTGTTTGTTTGGTCCGCTTTCATGACTAAACTTCTGAACCGATTTTGATGCAATTTGGTGTAGAACAGGCTTGAACTGTAAAAAAAGGTAATAGGCTACTTATGAATCCGCGATTTGTCTGCATCCGCGGTAACCGACATTCTCACAGATGCTAGTTAAATAAACAAATAACTTGGAAGTTAATAATATGTGGGGATATATTTATAAGTAATAATAATAACTAATTATTTCTATGTTGTGTGTTTTTTTATTCTTTCTATGTTATTCTTATCGTTTCACGCGATTAGGAAATTAAGTTTTAAAATACACATTTTTAATGTCTCCAATTAATTACAAAGAGTCTACGAAACGCGGTAAAGAAAAAAGAAACACTTACCAAAATGGAATTTTAACTAATTTAAATAAAAAGCTCTTGAATTACGTTCGTACATCTAAGGAGCTCAACAAGGAAAGCCCCCAATGATCGCGCGATGAATTTATTTCGTTTTGACTTCGTCTCATGAATACTAAGTCGGTACGACTTCGGGGATACGACTTGTGACGAATGTGATGCTCATTTGGATGAATAACGTAGGATGAGGGAGGATGATCGATGCTGGATGTTATTTAAAAATGGAATGTGTGATGGATGATGTCTTAAGCCCTTATTACACTTGGCAAAATTAAGTCGACTAAATTCAGTCGCCACTGAATTTAGTAAAGTGTAATCGCATTCAGTAAATAAGTAGTAGTAGTAAGTAGTAACTGAATTCAGTAGCGACTGAATTTAGTCGACTTAATTTATCCAAGTGTAATCAGGGCCTTTAATCCTAATATACTTATACTTAATATTATAAATGCGAAAGTACCTAACTCTGTCTGTTACGTTTTCACAATGAAACGGTTGAACAGATTTTTATGATATTTGTTATGAAGATAGTTTGAACCCTGGTGAAGGACATAGGCTACTTTTTAATCCGCGACTTCGTCTGCATCCGCGATAACCGACATTCACGCAGGCGAAGTCGCGGGCAAAAGCTAGTTTTGATAAAGGGTGGATTGTTCAAGGACAATTTTGTTGTATAGACTTCCTCGTTGGTCTTCGTAGTCGTAAGCTCGACCGCTGTGCATTGAGCTCTGGGTTAAAAAGCTATTGGTTTTTTCCATCAGTTATTTCATCAGCAACCCGAGTCTGTGTGAAAAGCACACATTATTGGTAGAAACTGATTGCTGATGTTCATAATCATCATTTCAGCCTAAAGACGTCCACTGCTGGACATAGGCCTCCCCAAGGGGGGGGTTTTGCCATAATCGCCACGCTTGGCAGGCGGGTTGGCGATCGCAGTATGGTTGTTACAAAGGCACAGAGAACGCTGCTGCCCATTCTCTGGTAAGTCCCTTAGTCGCCTCTTACGACACCCACGGGAAGATAAGGGATGGTGCTATTCTTTACGTCCGACACCACACGGACTCGCTGATGATTGCTGATGTTATATTCTCTAAACTCTATACTTATATATATAAAAACAAAATCCCACTGATTACTACTTGACCTATGCATCAGCTAGGTTGTTTATAGACAGGAGACGTTCGCAGAACGGATTTGACTTTGCCTTCCACGCGGACAAAGTTGTGTACAAAAGCCAGCTACAGTCAAACCTCTTAACCGGTCAAAACTCCTTTTGACTGGCTTCAGTAGAAGTCCCTATTATGGTAAAACTTTTTTTTGAATATTCTAAAAGGCTTGCGTTTGGTCGCAACTCATCTGAAGTGATAATGCGGCCTAAGGTAGAGCACCTAGGATGAACCGGTTCACTCGTATCGTCACTTGAAGATACCCAGATTATACTTATCGGGGAACAGAGGGGCGGGCAGTGAATACCACAGTCTTGCAGTTCGCAGAATTCGAGACCGTGGAACTTCAACCATATAGCGCTGACGCTTTGCCGTACCTCTGTTCGTCCGATGATGGAATGGGCTTGGGGGAATTAAGTTGTGCAATTCCAAAGCCCACTCTACGATATGTACCCGATAAAAACCAATAGGCTGGCAACGGTGCAGCGATGTTCAAAAGCGTTTCCGATACAAAAAATATCGGTTTACCCTAGTTATAAGAATTACAAAATAAAAGTATTTAAAAGAGCCACAAAAAAAAAGACAGATTTAATGTGGTCAAAAGTAGATTTGAGTTTTGGAGTTTTGATTGTAACCTATACAAATATGTGTTCCATTTATAACTTTAACCGGTTCACAATATGATTTGTCCTTTACAGCGATTTGTCCTCGATTATAGCTTCATTAACAGCGATAGAATCCCTGACCTTTGTATTGTATAGCAGTGATAGAAACTTTGTCAATGAAGAGTTGTCGTCAGGCGTTATAGGTAGGTATGTGTAAAACGTAACAGAATGTTTGTCGCTGAGCGCGGTTGAGATGGTTGTGTAACCGATTCGTAAATTGGGCCGTTAGAAAGTAGTTAGTGGTGGCCGAATTTTCGAACTTTAAAGTCATATCATAAAAACCTTATTATACATTGAATCAACACCAAACACGTGTATATCCCTCTAAACGCTTACGTCGAATTAATCCGACAAATATTTTCGTGTCCATTACGCCAGCGTCGTATATTTCCGACCAAATGTCACAGCTTGTTAAGTCTGTTTTTCAATTGAATTCCGCTGTATTCTATCAAGAAGAGGTTTATATTAGGTAAATAGTTAACTAAGTAATCATTTACAATTTAAAATACTTTATTCTCTTAATTAGAAGTCCTAAAAATAATGTCCGAAGTTAGATGAATTGCTTATTTTGTTCACTATGCCGGGTGCTGGGGGCACGCCAACTGGGCCTCAAGTCTGCTATTACAATAGTGTCAGAATGGTCTATCATTGATTACTCCTTCTCATCCAAATCTATTAAGAAGAGATTGAAAGTTAACTACTACATAGATTGATGAAACTAAAACGTCGTCTATGTAAAATTTTTGGGTATTTTTCAAAAGTGCTGAATCAATTTCGATAAAATTTATATGGGACCACCCCTGAAGCATACCCTATCCATAATAAAAATAATTTTCAAAATCGGTTTACGTTTGCCGGAGAAATCGCGTAACAAATCGCGCACATACTTAATGCAAATTTAAGACTTATACGGTTTTCTCATGGATGCCATTGTCAGAACCGGACCAAATTAAAATGGGACCACACGGGAAGCACTAGCTTTCAAATAAAAAAGAATCATCAAAATCGGTTCCCCCAGTCCCAAGAAATCCAGTAACAAACATAAAAAAAAAGAAATACAGACTAATTGATAACCTCTTCCTTTTTTGAAGTCGGTTGAAAAGGAACCGCGTCCGCGACGCGTAGGTACTCATTTTACGTCTTTACGATTAGCTATTGTTTTAATAAAGTTATACACTAGCTAAACGTAGGTAAGATTGTGAAACTACTTAAGGGCGCGTATTCGATTTAGCGCAACTCAAAATCTAAACGATTGCTAGAACGGCGTAGCAGCATTGACACACACTAGTACAATACAATGGTCTGTTTGTGTGCATCAGAAAAAAAGATATGCACGAAGTAAGCACGAATCATTGAGATTGATCGGCAAACGACAGCGCGCGATGTTTTACAGTGCTTTTTAAAATAATTGTCTAAAATAAATGAGATCGTATAACGGACTGAAAAATATTCTGTATATTAAGCATAACATTTACTTTCATAAAATAAATATATCAGTTATGTTTTTATTCAAATACTGGTGAAAAAAAATTATCAAATTGAACCGATTTTCTACTTTTTCAACATTGTTTTTTAATACATAATAGTAATATTTTCGTAATTTTGGCTCTGTAGCTGTCTTTATGACTGTATATACTGTTGGAAAAACGCATAAAACAAAATATTTTGGCATATTGTAATGGTTGTATTCGTCCTGAAAGTTAACTCTGACGTCTATTTTCGTAAAACGATATGAAAGAATTGTCTTCGCTTTAAAAAACCATAATTAAAAATTATACTTTTACTCTGTAGCTGTCTAAATCAAGACTTAATCTTTCTAAAACTGTAAATTGCCTTTAAATAATCTGCTCACATAATTACGATATTGCTCTGGGCAAAACGCAAAAACATGAAGTTTTCGTCACGAATCGAATACGCGCTCTTAAACGGGGCATGCATTGGCACAAAGTACGTAAGGCTGCAGCATAACCTTTATATTTTGTGACATTGACGTAATTAATTTAATAATTTAAAAAGTGCGCAACCGCCACAAACCACTCACCTAGTAGTGTAATCCTCTGGATACGGCACCAGTATCCCTTCAGGACTCGGCTGCGGCGTATCTCCGACCCAGAAGTATGCATCTGGGCCAGTTCCGTCATACGCGAATCCTCGGACGAAGACTGTACTCTCGTCCACTGCGTAGACCGTGCCTCGGATGCCGTGGGCATATTGTGTGAGCCGACCGATCATCCGCCCGTAGTAGGGCTCTTGATGACGGAATGCCATAGTACCTGTGGACAAAGGAGGTAGGGATTAGATACTTTGTCAGTTAGGGATAACATTTACGATTTCTCGAGCACCAGTGCTCGAGAAATCGTAAATGTTATCGGGTAAATATTCGGGTTTAAAAAAGAAAGAAAAAACGGTTATACCGCTATGTATCGATAGCCGGAGCCAAAACGGATGAGAAAGGTGTCGTCACCTCACATTCCGGCCACTATCCTTAAGTCGCCTTCTACGACACCCACCAGAGGAAATGGGGTGGCCTATTCTACAATCCGGAGCAACACGGGCGTATATAAAATGTCAAACCGAATTTGCAGAACCGAATGTGCTGATCCTAATGCCGGCACTTCACATGGCGTATGTGAGCAAATATTTACGTTATTTGGATAATACAAAATGTATCCTAAAGCTAATAAAATAAGGTCGATTTTGTATTATCCAAATAAGACAAATATTTGCACAAATACGCCATGTGTACGCCATGAAGTGCCAGCATAAGATGTGATGTGACATGATCTATAGGTATACCTCTTTATCTGTTCTGTGGGTATACCTAATTGAATGTTTATTCCTGTTCTGTGTGATAAGAGAATCTGTAGATTTTTCGACTGGAAAATCTTTGTATGATGAATCTGAGAATGATCTTTACATAAAACCAATGGCAGTTAAGAGATGACTAATCTCAACTAACAGCGCCCGTTCACGAACATGACGCGTGGATCAGCACCATTTGGTTTAACTATTTTGAAGGGAACCGAATGATCCATCACACGCGCCACCATCAGCGACACATTAGTGAAGTGAGTTTGAGGTGAGTGATCGTCTCACCGATGCTAGGGAGAGAAGAAAAACTGTATTTTTAGCTTTTGATTAGGTGTACCTTTTTTATGTTCTTTAATAAACCATCCTTTATTATATAACCATCCTTTATTATATAACCATCCTTTAGTATATTTATTATAAAAAATAGTTTTGTGTTTCACACTTGACAGACGTTACGTGAAGGATCAATTTTTTTATTTTTTAGAATAACATTGCAAGTGAGATGGCGAACCCGTTCAACATAAAAACTGTAATCAATCGTACTCTAATTTACGAGTTTTACTCGAATAACCTTCATAGCAACTACGGTGACTTATCAAATCGAACATCCGTCTACTAATGGATTCGGCTGACTATTTCCTAACTCCCCCTCCCCACCAAACTGATCGATCGCAGCTTTTAAGAATATTGCTTTGAGAACCCAACCAGCAATTCAGTCCTATTATTTCAGCTCATAACTCTAAAAAGCTCTATAAACGATTTATTAAGATTTTAGCGGTGCCAGAGTGTTGTATAAAAGCGTTCGACAGTACATTATTGCTCTAAATGCTTATAGAGCTAAAAATACCTATAACAAAGGATGTAAACGTTTACTACGCCATTTTATACAATCGTTATAGTCAAGTACTATAGCAAGTTCTAATATAACTAGTACATAATAATATTGCTCTATAAAATTGTTAACAGGTGCCTTTATTTACCTGATTAGCGTAATAAGGGTTCTAAACGAACTGCAATAGTAGTCACGTTATAGCAGCGATGAACACTCAACTACAGGGCGATATTGTGATATTGTGGATATTGAGATCGCTGCTATAGTACGTGTGCGTTAGTAGTCACAAAGACTTTACAATAGAGTGTTTTTGTGCTGTAGTCTAATTTCAGATCACGCTAATAGGACGTAAGTGTACTATAATGGTTTTTAGATGCATATTATAATTTTATCGACAAGCATATCACACAGACACTATAATAGAGCAGAATTATTGTATAACAACTTTTTTGGTGCCTAGCAATGCGCTTGTTAGTATTATCTATCACTATAATGACGCAAAAGTGGCACATACATGTAGATAAATGTTTCTATTAAATGACAGTTAAGTCCTAAAAAGAATTGTTGGCTCGCTTTTACAACAATACTCAGACATTTTGATACGAAATTAATGCGACGTGCATTCTGCCCCAAAAACAAAAAAAATGGATTTAAAGAATTGGAAAAGATATAAACGCAGTGGAACTTATAGAAGAGAAGTGAATAGACGTTTTGAAAAGCAGCTTCGTCATCATCAAACAATCAAAGCAGTAATAGTAGCCAAAATCAAGTTGGAATCACAATTATGGGAAACGGTTCCGTACAAAATGTGTCTTACAAAGATCTTATTTCTGAAGGGAGAACCTTACTCCAGCGATTTTTCTGAATCTTCAAGCCCGAATGCACGAAATTGTTGGTATTTTTCGAATGTTGAATCATTATTCAACATTCTAAAAATACCAACAATTTCGTGATGGCGTCAAAAACTGGGCCATTAATTATAATATTTCGCATGAAGCAACAAAAAGTTTAGAACGATTAATTAACAATAGAATACCTAATACATTACCTTACCAAACTTATTTTATGCCATTATTACATACTGTATATTAAAGACATTTTACGAATTCCTAAGGTTATTTACGCAGATGGTTTATAAATAAAAATCTTTATTAATTAAATGGTTCTTTATTTTGAACTAAAAAAGAAAAACCTTTAATTTAAAAAATAGTACAAATAAACACTGGGTATTATATATTCAGTCATGCTCACACAGAACCCCAATTTCAGGTTGAATCCACGATGACTGACAGTGAAAACATTATCACGGCAAGTACTATAATGGCTCTTAGAATATCGAAATCACTTTATATGATAAATATTTTAGTAAAAACTCAACAATTCGAGGGGGGCACTTTAAATTCATGGTAAACCTATCCCTAGTTTATCAGTAAAGCTGCAGTCGCACATCATTTCCACCGTAATAGACTAATATTATAATAACAAAATAAAATCTTGCTCAAGTTAGATTGCTTATGTCCTTTTGTACAATTATTTTAATTATTTTTTGCACCCTACACTATCACGAATGTAAAATAATGAATGGTGAATGAAAAATGTGAGGTAAAGGAAACTAAACTCTTGTATAGTATGAAAAAGTACTATAATAGGTCCTAAGTAGCCAGTACATCATCATTTTGAGACCTGCATCACTGTTACATAGATTTTATTGGACTGTTTCGTCATTTGGAACACTGCAATACAATTATTTTGTCACTGAACAGAGATCTAAATGCGCCACTTTCGAATAAAAGATACGTTCTTTGGGGCTTTATAGGACCAAGGATGGTTTTTTACAAAACGTTCTATGGTCTTTTATAGTACTAGTTTTTGCTGCTTGGGAAAAAACTTCATTTATATTCATTTGGCATTCTAATCCGTACCTTATTCCTAGTTCATTAGATCTTAAAATGTAGCGGGGGGTTGTGGAGTTAAGACGTTTTGTTAGGGTGGATTGGCCCCTAAATTCGGAAATTATTGTCACTCCGCATTATACACGGTGTATTGTCACAGGACATTGTCGGAGACTGATGAAGTTGGGAGTTTAACGAGTATTGATGGTCAACCTAGCGGGGCCTACTTTAGCCGATTTCGCTTTTTTATTGCAATCCTGGCTGATAAGAATTTCATTCCATTCATGTTTTGTTTTGTATTTTTCCTGTTATTTCTGGCTGCTCTTTTTCTTTCTTTCCGAGGGTGAAAGTACTCACGAATTAGAACAACTTTTATCGTTAAAACATAGAATATTCTATATAATTTTATAGTATAATATCAAAGAGTGCTAGGTATTCACTTGAAGCTGAATTTCACTGTAAAGTACGTGCGCTTTATTCCCATTGAAAAGGTTTCATTCTTCGTAATAACCTTGATATGGGTACCTACAGTAGGTACATTCAGTAACCTTGATTTAAGTACAGTAGGTACCTACATTTAGGGGAATCAAATTGATACTCTACGTGAAGTCGTATTATAAATAGTTATTTTATACAGTCTGTAAAAGAATAACTGTTGTAACTGAAATATCACGGGGTAATTTAAGTTGTTATTCATTTGTTTAAGTTATTATTTTCATGACTACACCATCACTACATATCGAAGATGTATTAAACACTTAGATGCGTTACCCGCGCTCAATATTGGCAAAATTAAAGCAAGGCAATTGCCCGAGTCACGTGCAATTCAGCTTTGCGGCTATACGTCAGTATCGCTCGTAAGTCACTCGTAACTGACGTTACTAAATATGTATGTTTATCTTTTTCTAACAGGTATATGCCGTATGCTTCTGTCCTTTTCTTCGCTCTGTATAATTGTATGTGCCTACTGGTATGTAGATATAAAAGTTTACGCCGTTTTAAAGTGCACTAATGTTCGTGTATGACGCGTCTATTTATAATACGTCATTGCTACAAACCTATTATAAATTAAAATTGAATTGGTGTTAATTCGGGCTAATCTATTGGTCTGATTTTCAACCGACTTCAAAAAAGGAGGAGCAGGGCTGTATTTTTTTTTATTTTTTTATGTTTGTTACCTGATTACTTTGGACTGGGTGAACCGATTTTGAAAATTCTTTTTTTTATGGGTAGGGTATGCTTCAGGGGTGGTTCTATATAAATTTTATCGAAATTGATTCAGCACTTTTTGAAAAATGAACAAATACCCAAAAATTTTACATAGACGACGTTTTAGTTTCATCAATCTTTGTAGTAGTTAACTTTCAATCTCTTCTTAATAGATTTGGATGAGAAGGGGGTACTAAAAACCAGAAAATAAAAAGCTTTTTACAAAAAAGACAACCGCCTTCAAAAACTAAAAAGTGAAAAATAACTTAAGCACAGAACACACATTGACTTTAGTTTCGGAAGTCGGTGGCAATACAAAACAACAAACAGAACAAAGCCACTGAATTTCGAAACTAAAGTCAATGTGTGTTCTGTGCTAAAGTTATTTTTCTAAAGCTAAAGTTGTTGAAGGCGGTTGTCTTTTTTGTAAAAAGCTTTTTATATAAATTAAATCTACACTTCTATACTAATATTACAAAGCTGAAGAGTTTGTTTGTTTGGTTGAACGCGCTAATCTCAGGATCTACTGGTTCGAATTGAAAAATTATTTCTGTGTTGGATAGTCCATTTATCGAGGAAGACTATAGGCCCATGCGAAGCCGGGCCGGGTCGCTAGTCGTTAATAAGAAGCTACGTTATACCAGAGTCATCATCTGCCTAGCCTTTTCCCAAGTATATTGGGGTCGGCTTCCAGTCTAACCGGATGCAGCTGAATACCAGTGTTTTACATGGAGCGACTGCCTATCGGACCTCCATAATCCAGTTACTGGGCATAACGACTGTCAAAAATTAACGGCCGACAGGCGGGACCAACGGCTTTACGTGCTTTTCAAGACACGGTATAAAATATAGATGAGAAATTAGATGCTATTATTTTAAGGCTTATTGGTAGCCCAATAAGCCTTAAAATAAAATCACTGAGGGGAGAGGTCACGATAGAAGACGGTGGTGGGAGGTGCTGGCTGTGGAATGCAATCAATGATATGAGTATGAGTTTGAGAGGTATAGCTTAAATTCTGTATAGCAAACACATACAGAAAGTCTTCCCAAGGGACGAGTACTACACGTGAAAAATGTACGAATAATATGTGAGAAGGTAGGAAGGTAAGAGTAATTCCTGTTGCCGCGCCAGAATTAAGCTTGTGGGTAAAACCGGATTAATTCCACTGACGAAGTTCGGCTTACCGACATATATTTATTTTTTATGAATATTTTGCAGATAGCGGAAAGCTTTTTGGTAGGTATGATACCTAGGATTTACTAAAGCAATGTTAGCTCAAGAGAAAGTCTTGAATTTGGTTCTTATCCCTATATACTATTGACGTGAACATTTTAGCTTTGTTGATAATATTTTTGTACACTTATTTTTCTGTTCCTTTTTCAGCCGATAAATAAGTTGTTTGTTTTGTTCGGAATCTCTGGAAGTAACGATTAAAAAAATATTTAAGTAACTCATAAAAAGCTACACAATTCCAGTAGGTACAATGGAAAAGTTCCGTTTAGACATTTTTTTTTATTTTTTATTATCATATAGGCTTGCGTTTGACCGCAATTCACCTGACCTTAAGTGATAATGCGGCCTAAGTTGGAACACACTTGCCTAGGATGAACCGGTTCACTCGTGCCTTGAAAATACCCAGATTATACTTATCAGGGAACAGAGCGGTGGGCAGCGAATTCCACAGTCTGGCAGTTCGCACAATAAATGTGGAGTCAAAGCGCTTGGTTCGCGACCGTAGAACTTCAACCATATAGCGGTAACGCTTCACCGTATCTCTGCTCGTCCGATGATGGAATGGGGATGGGGGAATTAAATTGTGCAATTCCAAAGAACACTCTCCGAAATGTACCCGATAAAAGACCGATAGGCTAGCAACGGTAGGCTCTGGAGCTTAGCCCTAACCAGGGAGTCGTGAGCCTCCTCAATGAGCCTCTTGGCACGTCTATTCCTCCTCGTTCCATTGCCTCCAGTTGGTATTTAGCTGATCCATCCCAAAGGTGCGAACAGCAGTCCATGCACGATCGAACTTGTGCTTGGTATAAGTTGGGCAGCTGTTCCGACTTGAAGTACTTTCGCACCTTTGTGAGGACTCCCAGCTAATTCGTGGGAAGAAGTATACTTACTATATTTTCCACCAATATTATTTTCCGTTTTTCCGTATTGTTACTAACTTGAGCTATTTATTTTAATAAATTGCTGTACTCCCAGTTCCCAGTAGTAGCTCAAGCATCAAGGGTTGTATTTCTCAGTTAGGTTACTTTATCGGCATGTTATTTTTATTCTGTTTGTCATCTTAAAGAAGGTGCCTGGCAGCGGATGGATGCACGCTGCCCAGGCCCAAGACCGGGTTGATTAGCCATCTCTGGGAGAGGCTATCGTTTAGTAGTGGACCGCTGAATAGGCCGATATGATGATGAATCATCTTGTTTATAAATACCGTTTTTATGTCATTAATAGCAAAACAGCGGAATACTAAATTCATTAAGGCTATCACATTGCTCGCTACTTTGTCTGCATAAATTATCCCAAGGATCCCCAAATTTTTCAATTGATAAATATAGCCTATGTTACTTAGGGATAATGTAGCATTAAATAAATAATAGCAAATAAATAATTTCTCTTTATAATATTAGTATAGATACTTTCTGGAAATACCTATGTACGAGTTTAACAAATCAATAATTAAATTAAAAGCGAAACGAAAAAGAAATCAGGAGCAGAATTCAGATGGCCAAAGCTGCGATGAGTAAGCTGAAACGTATTCAGGACAGAAAGGTCTTCAATGTCACCAAGATGAGACTAGTCCGGATACTGGTTTTTTAATATTCCTCTACGGCTCAGAATCGTGGACGATACGGGCAATAGAACGAAAAAAGGTAGAAGCTTTTGAGATGAGGTGTTGGCGAAGAATGTTCCGCATACCGTAGACCGCCAAGAGGACAAACAAATCTATCCTTGAGCAATTTCGCATAACAGATAACGACTATCCACGGATTTGCTACCAAAGGATTCTCGGTTATTTTGGTCACATTGCCCGTCGGGATCCAGATAGCCTTGAAAAGTTGATGGTTATGGGCAAGTTAGATGGGAAAAGACCTCGCGGACGGTCACCTAACCGCTGGTCAGACCAAGTAACCTCCCTCACTGGACTCTCTGTTACGACTGCCCTGAGAGAAGCAGAGAACCGAACGAAGTGGAAAAGCGCGTCATATTTAAAGCCATGAAGGCCTTTCAGGGACACGACCTTATTTATTTATTTATTTATTTATACTTCATGCACAAAGGTACAAAGGCGGACTTAATGCCTTAGGCATTCTCTACCAGTCAACCAAGGGTGGTGAAGAGATAACATGGCAGGTGCATATGAAAAAAAAAATATATATTAAAAAAGTTAAAAAGATATAAACT
Organism: Charanyca ferruginea; assembly: GCA_947361185.1. Classification (NCBI taxonomy): domain Eukaryota; kingdom Metazoa; phylum Arthropoda; class Insecta; order Lepidoptera; family Noctuidae; genus Charanyca; species Charanyca ferruginea. The sequence continues at coordinate 22,153,898 of OX376078.1, read as the reverse complement.
TACGAATATATAAACTATACATACATAATTTAATGTTTGGTATATAACATACCTATATAAAATATATATAAACATATAATATATATATATATTATATATATAAATATAAATAAAGGAACAAAGTATTATGAGATGACTCTGCTTATTTGTGCTGAAAATAAGTTCGCAATTTCCGCTTAAATGCATACTGGCTGGTGGCCGTTCTGATATCGAGAGGAAGCGCATTCCAGAGAAGAATGACCTGGATATGAAAGGAAGAATGAACAAAATCAGAAGTATGAGAAGGGCAAAGTAAGAGAAGGTTGTTAGAAGATCGCAGATTTCTAGCGTGTGAAGAACATAGATATTGAAAGTGGGACATTAGATAAGAAGGGGGGCCTTCAGTAATAAACAATATGACTAAGAAGAAAAAGAATTCTATTCTATTCTTTTCTTTCTTTGATATTCTTATTCTTATTTTTCAAAGTTCTCTTTTCATTAATTAATAACTTTAAAATACGTCATCACGACTCAGTTTCCAAATAAACTCCCTATTTCAATTCGTTGTTCCCCAGCAGTCCCTAAGGCACATTACCGTTATCACCCGCTGCCTCGTCCGTATTTATCTAATATCCTAAGCGGAATCTGGCACCCCATTAAGGGGTATTTTGATTGACATACTCAACCCCCGAGATTTCTTGCAAAGGCGCGCGAGGGTTGAGTTTGAGTGGTGCGATTTTTGCAAAATTATTGTGTAGCTTGGTATAAGAAAAGGATTTCGGGATAGCTTTCTACCATTTTTTTAGGGATTACCGAATTGCAAGACGGAAAGAACTATTGCTGTTGGTGTAACATGGGTTTTTAAATAAAATAGTACCTAATAACATTCTAGGCCTAACATTTTGACGAACACTTACAAAATTAAAGTTAAGTAGCTTTTGCAAACGATTATCAATTTCCTTACGGATTTCTATTTTATTAGATTCCAATTTGTGGAATATTTTTGAAATTGGACGAGTAGTTTCGAAGATTACCAGTTACATCCAAACTTATACGAGCTGTGTGGTGGCGGCCGATATTAACACCACCCCATTTCTACCCGTAGGTATCGTAGGCGACATATTGACCAGAGGATGGGCACCAGCGTCCTTCTGAGTACCATAACATCTACTGCGATCGCCAACATGCATCGCCCAAGCATTACGGCTGAACCCCCCCTTGGGGGAGACCTATACCCAGCAGTGGGCGTCTAAATGTTGACATGATGAAAGAAAGAAAAAGTATTTATTCCCCCCCAGGACAAAAACACACACAAAAATAACCATAAAAAAAAAGAAAAAAAAAGAAAAGGAAAATTGGTCCTGTAAGAGGCCAAAAGGCTTACAAATCTCCCAAAGTTTTCTCGACTTTCTGATCAAAATAAGTAAAATAACAGAAACACTTTATATTTTGCCTTTTATCTCAGTTAAAGAAATAAATAACATTCACTAAGCTCTCAGCTAAGCCCCATACAATACAAGCGACAATCATCCTTACAAAACTCTAGTACGTCACACACAACCCCGCAAGTAGCACAGGAGTCCCCAAAGCCGAAACATAACCGATTAAAATATACCCCGCCACAACCCCACCCCCTGAGGGGTGGAACTCGCCCCTAACACGTACACTTAATACAGTTTTGTCTCGCCATTTCGATACTCGTTTGCGTCTCAACAAGACTCTCGACGTTTTTCGTCTTAGATTATATTTCTTTGGACAAAAAGACTTCGTTTTTGGGGAATAGGTAATTCTTAAGAAGGGAACTTACTAGATTACTTATATTATTTATATGGACTTACTACCTTTTGTCCGCGGTTTCGCCTACGTAAATGTTCTTACAATTTGTTTTTTTTTAATAATAAAATGTTGGGTTTGCGCTTAGGCACAACGTAGCTTCTTAATTTTCGGAGATTAGCACGTTCATAGAGAAAAACAAACACTTCAGCTTTATAATATTACTAGCTTCTGCCTGCGATTTAGTCCACGTGAAAGTCAAGTATAGAATACAAAATATTCTATCATTATCATCATTATATCACCTATTGCCGTCCACTGCTGAACGTTGGCCTCCCCCAGAGATCGTCAACCTACCCGGTCCTGGACAAACAGCATTCATCCGCTCCAACCACCTTCTTCAAATCGTCGGGCCATCGTGCCACGGCTGTCCCACACTACGCTTGCCCAAACGCGGTCTCCACTCTAGAGCGTGTCTGCTCCATCTACCGTCTGTACGCTGTGTCGATTACACTTCAGCGTGCTGTGTCCGCAATGTCGGTGGCTTTAGTTCTCTGGTGAATGACTTTATTGCGAATTCTATGTACCAGAGAAACCCTGAGCAATATATCCTATGACATTCTTCAATAGCTTTGTATCGGTGAAATAAGGTTTTTCAATAGCTTTTTATCAGTGAAATAATGTTTTTAAATGGCCCAGTACTTCTAGATATTATCTGCTTTATCTAAACTTACAAACATGACCTCTGTACAATATTTAGTAAATAAGTATAGATAATGAACTTATAAGCAGAATATTGTAGTAGTCAAGACAACATTCGGATCATAAATGACGTATATTTATTAGAGGTATTACGAACCATATAGGTATCACCAAGGCACACATGATCTACGGTCGAACAAGCTATTTGGTTTACAGGCAAAAATATTCATCTTTCGACTGCACTCACAATTATATTTTTTTATTTATCTCGAGCACGTAGGTGTCCCTGGTCCCTGGTATTGTTAATAAGAGTTTGGCAATTTTATCATAATATTATCATAATTTTTACAGAAAAGGAAATGATACAATTATTCTCCAATCTTTATGGTGGCACTTCACTTGGCGTATAATTTGTACAAATAATTGCGTTACTTGGGTAATACAAAATATACCCTGTTGTTACTGAAATAAAGTCGATTGTATTATTCAAATCAGGCCAATATTTGCACAAAAACGCCAAGTGTAGTGCCACCATTACGATTATAATTTGAATCCAAAACTCTGTATTCTAAAACAACGTAGGTAGTTATTTGATTCCTATCTCCGTCAGCGTCACAGACGTCGAGATTAGAACTTAACTGAATACAATAGACTCCCCTCACGAGGGGCCGTAATCAACGAACTGTGAATTTTCGGCACTACACGAGTAATCGTATGATAGACATGTTTTGTAAGTTATTTTAAGCTTATCGGGTGTCTACTCTATGTTATATTATCATCTCGGGCGTTGATACCCATCACCTGCCTACCCTTTTCCCAACTATATTTGGGTCGGCTTCCAGTGAAAATCAAAGCATTTATTTCAATTAAAACATTTAAAAAGTTGAAGCTAGTTGCTCGTTCCGAAACGTAGATAGGTCTCTGTGGAAAAGAACGAACAAGAAACTCCACGGATATACTGTTTACAATCAAGTTTGAAAATAATGGTTACATAAAGCCCGTCACATACGTAGCTATAATATATATTATAGCTAACCACCACACCACACCCGGTAGCTATAATATAATAATATATTTTCGCCCTAATAGGGTATTACACCCATTTTTGAAAAGTGTCTCTATGAAATTCTGTAGTGCTAATATGCCACCAAAAAAAAACACAAAATTTTTATTCAATCGATAAGTGCCATAAAAATGCATCTAAATTTTAAATTTTCAAATTTCGCGCGTTGTGTGACGAAAACGCCTCTTACTGGACGCCATATTGCTCAGCGTAAATGACGTCAGTTCGTTTTGTATCAAATGAGCTCATATTAAATATGATAATTGTATATCATTTAAAAATAATTAAAAGCATATTTTGTAATAGGTTTAATAATGAAAAAAATACGTTTGTTACGAAAATAATAAAAGTACAAAGCCTATATTACGCCAATCGGTTGACTGACAGTTGTCAATTTTTTGTTTACACAGCCGTATGGCGTAATAACATGGCCGCTACTATTTAACGGCGTTTTATAACAGATTAAAAATACTGATAACTTTGAATTTAATTTAAAAATTGGTTTTGTTATTTTATGAACTAAAACTTACATTTTCCGACTGCTTTATGCCTAAACTGTCTCAATAACATATTTATAGATTTTTTCTCGTATAGAGTAAAATACCCTATTACGTCTGCGATCGTTGTTTGTTTCACATTTTTGAAATTTATATTAATATGCCTTGCTATATCTGGCCACATATTTTGGTGACGTAGTAAAAATATATATTCTAGCTGATCGTAATATGCCTTGATTATAGCTACGTCTGACGTATATTATTTCATTTCATTTCATTTCATTTATTCATAAACAATAAACATTGTGTTGAATATCCAAATACACATGCTATACACATACAAATACCAAAGAATATTAAATGATTAAATAAATCAACATTCCAAAAAAAAATTCAAGTGTGATGTCAAATAGTTCTTAAATGTCAAATAGTTTTTAAAAATTATGTCAAACAGTTTTCAATTTAATAAGTAGTTTATAAAATAATGTCAAAATAGATATGAATGCAATGTCAGCACGTTTATATATATATATATATATTATAAATATTGTATATTTTATAAATATATATATGTCTATTACTAATATATATTATAGATACGTCTGTGACGGGCTTTATCCAATATCCATGTTGCTTCTATGTGTGATAACAATGAAGGTAAAGAAAAATATGAAACGATTAAAAAATAAAAATATAAGCCATGGCAGTTAAAAGATGACCAATGCTAGCTGTCAGCGCCCGTGCCATACAAAAGTGTATAGGTAGTACTTCCATGGTCGACATGTATGCCACAGCAGTTTTTTTTTATAACGTAAACGCACGTTGATCCAAAATTATGCACACGATGTCTCTTAGCTAAGTTGACTTTGTATTATGGCGTGTAAAAAGGTTTCATATCGATAAATGATGAAAGGTAAGTACAGAGGCCAGCACATCTATGTAGCTACTACAATCTGTCAAATTTCTATAATAGATTTTCAACTTTATTACAAAAGCCTAAGGTTCATATTCAATTGGGAAAATTTGACAGTTAGGTATGGCTTGATGTGCTGGCGTACATACATCTGCACTCACTCAAATCCCCCATGATAATGTGATAATAAAAATATAAATATCACGTTCGGCCATTGCATTTGGCAGACAGATTGTTGATTGTTGTTTAATACTGGCAGTTTTATTCCATTCGATATACAATAATTATCCGTTAGTCGCCCACGTATAATACACCCACGGACAGAGGCCAACAAGAAACGAAATAAACAACCGAAGAGTGGAAAATAGCCTTGTTTTGTAATCAATCAAATTCAAATAAATATAGGCAGCGAAAAGTTTAAAAGGTTTACTGAATATTCAAGCGAAATTCACCTTTCTGTCAGTTGATTGTAATTGGCTCATCCTCTATACTCGACGTAGGATTTTAACCTGCCGTGTGGCCTGTTATGACATGTCATGTACAAGCATGGTAAATGACCAGTCAAACCAACCGAGATCGACCTAGACCTAGATCTGACTAAGCCTAAGAGTCAGAGCAAACAGTACAGCAATATGCTAAAAATCAGCTGTGTAAATGTACATTTTAATAAATATAAGTTATGGAAGAGGCAAGTGTCCTACTACAAATATTTCTTGCCTAAAAGGATGCTTAAACACTTCTTATGTAGTACAAAACTTATTCAAGTAAATAAAATATTATTATGTGTATTTGTATTTTAAATGTTCGAGCAATTCCTTTTTATTAATTGTCTCACTTTTGCTCGTGACTTCATTGGCGTGAATGTTGACTAAAAAGTAGCCTATGTCCTTTCCTGGGGTTCAAGCTGTGTTCATACCAAATTTCATCAAAATCAGTTCAGACGTTTCGTCGTGAAAAGGTAACAAACATAAATGGATGGACCTCTTTTCTTTTATTAAGATAATATATATATGTAGGATCGTCAGGTGCGATCGAGGAGGAGTGCCGAGCGGTATAGTACATCGTCAGGACTATAGGCGTTCCCATTATCCTATTAGGGATAAACAAGACCTGTAAAAACAATTACACACTATTAGTACAGAAACACACAATACAAATGGTAATCAGTAACAGGAATAAAGTAAGTTAAAGGTACAGCAACAATACAGTTAATCGAACAGACCATTAAGGTCCCACAGTTCGTACAGTGGCCAAGCCACCCAATGATAAACGAACAAACCCTTAAGGTTTACAGTTCGTACAGCAGCCTAAGCCACCCAATGATAAACGAACAAACCCTTAAGGTTCATAGTTCGTACAGCAGCCTAAGCCACCCAATGATAAACGAACAAACCCTTAAGGTTCATAGTTCGTACAGTAGCATAAGCCACCCAATGATAAACGAACAAACCCTTAAGGTTCATAGTTCGTACAGTAGCATAAGCCACCCAAATACAAAGTGTATCGCTCGCTAGCAGCAAGCCTATACAGCTATGTGAATATACAGCAGCGCTGTACCAGGTAAACCGACAGTATTGTCGGGAGCAGGAACTCTTTACTGAGTCGAATCCGAGGATCGACTGACATACTTACGGAGTGCACGCTCTTTTATAAGGCGATGCCCCCCACCTTGCAACCTCTCCATACAAGTCTATCCAATGCCGCACGGAAGTGCGTCACGCGTTTACTTGATACAAAACACTACAATGTACTAAATCTAATAAGATTTAATTATAAAGCAATCAATAACACACTAATCATTGTCATGAATAAACAATAGTGATTTCATAAAGTAATTCGTTTTACATTCAAAGTAACATGTCAACAATTGTTTTGAATAAAACCATCGATAACAATTATCGAAATAAAGTAACCACAAATCAGTGTGCATACAGTGAGTACTCAATAAATCATGTTTCGAATTAATAGACAGTAATTGATACTAAAATCACTTAAATTGATAATAAGAGAAACAAATCATAACAAATTTAGTTAACTACCCACAATATTAATTGAGATTAAAAACCATCTCCGACACGGCCAGAACTGACATTCTACACGTCCTCGTGTAGCTATAAAGTTCTTGGTAAATATCGATCGGCCTTTCTGACAAAAAGCTTTAATTAGCAAAAGGTATATTGTAAAGAAAAATCCTGAATTAGTCCTGAAGTAATATCATTAGCAAAATTAGCATCATAACCAGTAAAAATAACCATACTGTTACAGACAATACATAGCTCAACAAATCAGCCGAAATCACACCATGGGATTCGACAAGTAACTTGAAGTTGAATAGACAACCCGCATAGGCGTCAACATAGACAACCCGCATAAGCGTCAAGTTCAAAATTCAAATCCAGGAGTCAACATAGACATCCAAACAAAAGTAGAGACATAGTCTCCCAGCCGAATTCACACCATGGGAATCGACAAGTAGCTTGATGTCGAATAGACAACCAACATAGGTGTCAAGTTCAACAAACAAACCCAGGAGTCAACATAGACATCCAAACAAAAGTAGAGACATAGTCTCCCAGCCGAATTCACACCATGGGAATCGACAAGTAGCTTGATGTCGAATAGACAACCAACATAGGCGTCAAGTTCAACAAACAAACCCAGGAGTCAACATAGACATCCAAACAAGAGTCAACATAGACATCTTGTCAATTAAGCTATGGTATGTCAGCAGCAGATGATTATTATCAGTGTCAACATTGACATCATTAAAATTGAATGGACATTCAGGCATTTTTCATACATGATCAAGACTAAATTTTACTGGCACTCAAAGACTTCAACCAATATCATGTTGGATCTGCAAGAAGTACGAAGTTTCCAACGAAGTCTCCAACTTTAACCTTCGGCACCCAGGGCTGCTTGTTTTCTTGCACGAGACAGATTTACTTCTATCTCCACACTGTCAATAGCTGAAACAATTGTTAAACTATTAAACAGTTGTATTATCAAAGGAATACAGTATTGGTCAATAACATTAACTCTTGAAATGATAGCACTATTTTTTCGGTCACATTAACTGCAAAAAATGAAATTAAAAATCTCACAGCATACTATGATTGATCCAGTATCACATGAAAGCTCTAAACCCTAGCAACCAACTATTTCTACTTCACTTAGAATTTGTTCGGTACATATTATCCCATCAAAGTCGCAGCATTCATTTCAATTAAACCATCTACAGGCACTGTTGTATTGTCCAAAAGTCAGTTAACCATAGTTCATCACAATTATTAACCGTACAAGAATACGTTTGTCGGTCCACTTTTCAGCAAATGTCTCAGCATTGTGAGAATATTCCCAATGATTTAAAAAATAACAATAAACCATAACCCTCAAAATTAACTGTTTTTTATTACTAAATCACGCCACGCGCTGTTACGGTCGTCTTGCATCTTCACACGTCCTTGGGTGAATAGTTTATCGCATCATCTGTAAACAATCAGAAAAGAGCTCAAGTAAACAGCTTACGAGTAACGTTCGGTCATTCTGATCAATTTAAAACAAACACTACAGACCTGATAACACAAAACAAGTAGTACGTTACCACACATGTAATTACCTTATTACCACACATGTAATTACCTTATTACCACACATGTAATTACCTTATTACCACACATGTAATTACCTTATTACCACACATGTAATTACCTTATTACCACACATGTCATGTCATTACCTTATTACCACACATGTCATGTCATTACCTTATTACCACACATGTCATTACCTTACCTCACAACACATGTCATTACCTTACCTCACAACACATGTCATTACCTTACCTCACAACACATGTCATTACCTTACCTCACAACACATGTCATTACCTTACCTCACAATACATGTCATTTCCTTACCTCACAACACATGTCATTACCTTGCCTCACAACACATGTCATTACCTTACCTCACAACACATGTAAACAATCAGGGGGTACACAGTTACTTTTCAGATAAACTATCCCTCAAACCTCAGAATCACGCTATCTATTTGTTTAGCTAAAAAACCAACTATTTGACATAGTTGTATTATCACTGATTTATATTCAGATGGAATATCAGTATCAATTTTATTCGGAGTTTCAGGAACAGAGCATAGCTGTTACAATCTCAACTTTCGTAATGGTAACAATACTTTCGGTTATAATAACCCCAAAATCTAAATTTAATATCTCACGGCATAATATGATACTTTGATTTGAATAAGCATTCGGTATTAAATGAAAGTTCACTTTATATTGACCATACAAGTAAGTTTGCCACACATGTATCAGTAATGAAAGTACATTCAAACCCAGAGTCATAACAAAATGGAAGCGTCTCACCAGATAGTTGTTGAAAGAACATCACATCAGTGGTGGGTACATCAGACTTATCTTATCACGGACTTCAACTTATCACGGATGATTAGTTGCTCAAAGGCAGACTCACAGTATCTTCACTCGAACCTCCCGGCTGTTTTCCGGTAGTAAATGCTAGTAGATGAACACGGAAAATAAAATTTGGAAACATGGGCCAGTACAGTACAAATAGCAATTTGTTCGACACTTAGGCTATTTCAGTTAGATGTCAGCGAAGTGACATGTCGACTGGCATAAGCGGTTAAAGATTATCCCTGTTATGTTTGACAACTATAAAAGGTTAATAAGGGTAGCGGTAACTGTTAGAGTATGTAAAATCAAATAACTAAATGAATGTGGGTAGGTGATTTATGAATGCCATTAAAACAGCCTTAGCTCAGCGCTAGGTAATCCCGAGAGAGGAAGCTGTCATAACAAAAGAGGTAAAGACATACGATAACTAGGGAAGCCATGCGGAAGCATTAAGAGGCTATCCCACTTCTGATGTAGGATCGTCAGGTGCGATCGAGGAGGAGTGCCGAGCGGTATAGTACATCGTCAGGACTATAGGCGTTCCCATTATCCTATTAGGGATAAACAAGACCTGTAAAAACAATTACACACTATTAGTACAGAAACACACAATACAAATGGTAATCAGTAACAGGAATAAAGTAAGTTAAAGGTACAGCAACAATACAGTTAATCGAACAGACCATTAAGGTCCCACAGTTCGTACAGTGGCCAAGCCACCCAATGATAAACGAACAAACCCTTAAGGTTTACAGTTCGTACAGCAGCCTAAGCCACCCAATGATAAACGAACAAACCCTTAAGGTTCATAGTTCGTACAGCAGCCTAAGCCACCCAATGATAAACGAACAAACCCTTAAGGTTCATAGTTCGTACAGTAGCATAAGCCACCCAATGATAAACGAACAAACCCTTAAGGTTCATAGTTCGTACAGTAGCATAAGCCACCCAAATACAAAGTGTATCGCTCGCTAGCAGCAAGCCTATACAGCTATGTGAATATACAGCAGCGCTGTACCAGGTAAACCGACAGTATTGTCGGGAGCAGGAACTCTTTACTGAGTCGAATCCGAGGATCGACTGACATACTTACGGAGTGCACGCTCTTTTATAAGGCGATGCCCCCCACCTTGCAACCTCTCCATACAAGTCTATCCAATGCCGCACGGAAGTGCGTCACGCGTTTACTTGATACAAAACACTACAATGTACTAAATCTAATAAGATTTAATTATAAAGCAATCAATAACACACTAATCATTGTCATGAATAAACAATAGTGATTTCATAAAGTAATTCGTTTTACATTCAAAGTAACATGTCAACAATTGTTTTGAATAAAACCATCGATAACAATTATCGAAATAAAGTAACCACAAATCAGTGTGCATACAGTGAGTACTCAATAAATCATGTTTCGAATTAATAGACAGTAATTGATACTAAAATCACTTAAATTGATAATAAGAGAAACAAATCATAACAAATTTAGTTAACTACCCACAATATTAATTGAGATTAAAAACCATCTCCGACATATATATATATATATTATGAGTATGTATATATTTATTTCAGTGTATATATATTCCATAATATTATTATGTATGTGTAGTTTTTATACATATATAAATATATCTTTTTTCACTTTTTAAATATTACTTTTTGTAATGCACCTGCCTTGTTATCTCTTCACCACCCTTGGTTGACTGGTAGAGAATGCCTAAGTCATTAAGTCCGCCTTTGTACGTTTGTGCATGAAGTATAAATAAATAAATAAATAAATAAATGGATGGGACAACTTCACAGATAGAGTTGAACATTGTGTGTTACATAAAAATTCGTGTGGAAGAAAATTTCGGTCATGTTTTAGATCATTATTAATTAATCAATAAAAACTGATAGATACTATTGTTGCCCCCTCTGCGTTGCAAGTAAGGGGTCGTTAGGGATCCAACAGAGAAATTCGTCACACACTCAATAATACTTTCGTCTGATCTGGGATTGAATCCCACGCATTTATGAAGAACTTGTAACTTTATTTTTATATACGACCCTATATGAGAGCCCCTAAAGTGCTTGAAGAAGATTGATTCACCTACTTTTAGTAGAGAGTGAGACCACTCTTAACTCTTTAGTAAAGAGCCTTTTCCTCAAGCACCACCGGACGTCTTGAACCAAAAAACCCACACGTTCTATTTCGAAATAAAGGTGCTGTAGAATATAATTATTTATATGTTAAACATAGGGATCTCAAATATTTCTTAAAGATTATCCAAGTCAAACTGCTAATACTGTGGAAGTGCTATAGACTTTAGATCATGTTTACAGTCCACGGTAAACATAGATGGGAGGCGAGCAGGTAATACCTCGGTTCTAGCACTTTTAGCTGAAGTTGTAAGGTACCATATATAGTCCTCTTCACCAGTTCACAGTGACAGTGCCCCTGACTATGTTTCTTTCCTGTCGGGAGCCCTTTCAGTGACTAGGAAACCTAAACTTCGACTTTTACACAGTTGACGCTTCATGTCTAGATCTTCAAGACGATTTGCTTCAAAGCCTTCCGTCGCTTTGTGAATTCAGAGGCGTCACCTTTCGCGGTTTTGAGCAAGGTCCTGCCACCAATCAACGGGTATGCCACAGGTCGTAAGGTGACGTTTTGGAGGCGAGGTCTTTAAATCCGATTAGAATTCCGTACCTCAAAAGTAAAAACACGGCACCCTTAGGATCACTTTGTTGTCCGTCTGTCTGTCTGCTCGTCTGTCTGTCAAGACCCTTTATCTCGGAAACGCGAGGAGGTATCGAGTTGAAATTAAAACCATACACTCAGGTCTACAGTCCCTTGATGCTGTGGAAACATCAGACTTCTAAGTTAACGTGAAAAAAAGATACGGCCGTATATGCCGCAAAAAACGTATATTTCGACACTCTCAAGGGAATCAACATTTATAGGGTACTTCCCGTTGACCTAGAACTATGAAATTTGGCAAGTACTATCGTCTTACACTACAAGTACAGGGAAAAGTCTGAAAATTATACATTTGTAAATCATAAAAATATAATCTTTATTTAAAGTACGTAATCAGTCATCGAAATATGCGCGGTCATAATTGTATGGGTGACCAAATCACGGAATTTGAACGGAACCATCGGTGGGCGAGTCCGACTCGCACATGTTTTATAATACATAACAAGATACAAGAGGTGGTTGTTGGCGGGTGGACTCTGGCAGCTAACAGTAAGATGATGGTAGACCGTTGACGTTTGAAGCGGTGCTGTTGCGATAAACACAAAATTCTGCTGAACACAAGTCTGCCTCATAAAGGAGGCTATGATCCTCCCAGTCATCATGTTAGGCGAGTAGGTACTGTGGGTAGGTAGATAAACGAACCCTCTCGCCCGACTGACCCCGCCAGCCAAGCGTGGCCGTGATTAGGAGGTAGCCGATGTGCGGACGTTGCAAAAAACGCAACATGTTGCATGTTTTTATAGCCATGTTTACGTCGCTCGTTCGCTGAAGGCCTCCTCTGAACCATGGCCAAGCTTTTTTACTGATCAAGGACATCTTATTCAGGCGGTTCTTTGCGATAATTTTCTTAGCAAATTTTTTTATGGCAGTGTTGTGATTATTACAGCGCATAAGAAATTAAAGCCATACCCGATTTTGAATCCTGCCCGCACTCATTGAATTTCCTAACTAACCTTAGTTGTAACCTCTCAAGTCAGAATCAAAAGTTAATATTAAAACAAAGCTGTAGAGTTTGTTTGTTTTGAGAACTGCTAGTCTTTTCTGAAAATTCTTTCGTTAAAAGGAAACTACATTATCCCTGAGTGTTATCGGTTATTTATGATAACCAAACACATTAGGGGTTCGTAAGAAAGCTGGCTGGGTGAAAGGGGGATGGTAGCGGATGGATGCGAGCTGAAGACCGGGATGGTTGGCTATTTCTAGGGGAGGCCTTCGTTCATCAACTGGACGGCAATAGGTTGATAGCGCATGCTTAATAAAGTTTTACGGCAAATTGCAAAAACGTTTTGGCAACCAGGTCTTGCCTTACCTATTGGTTTAAGGTTTATAGTGTCGTAATTCCGTCTAGGAACTAAAAGTCGAACGAAAAAATCTGAGAAAGAAAGATGAATGATGTTAAAACAAAGCTTTTTAATCGTCTAACTCATTTTGGACCAGTGAGTGAGTGCGATCCGACCGATTTCGGCCAAGACGAGTGCTTTAGCTCCGCTGTAGTTGCCGTTCGTGAGCTCGCATGTGGCTTATTTACGACTCACTAATGTATGTATCACAACGGTTAGTTCCTTATACATATAGGTAACGATATAAACCTCATACCTCACACACTCTCTTTACTACACGTTTCCATTTGATTTATTTATCAACCTGTTTCATAATAGAGCTGGCTTACATCCGTAATACATCACACAAAATGGTCCAGTTGAAAACCAGTGTCAGGCATTTATGCTGAACTAGGCCTGTTTGGCGCAGCTGGAAGACAATAATGTTATTTATTTATTTCTGTTTTTTTTTGTGTTATAACCTTTTTATTATCATTTTTGTGTGCACATGGTCTGTTCGAAATTAATTTGTATTCGAAGTAGGCACAAAACAACGAAAAATAAAAAAACTTTTAAACAAAAAAAAAACAACCGCCTTCAAAAAGTAAAAAATAACTTTTAATTCGCAAGTCGGTGGCAATACAAAACAACAAGCAAAACTAAAGCCGCGGACTTGCGAATTGAAAGTTATTTTTTTTACTTTTTGAAGGCGGTTGTATTTTTTGTTTTTTTTCTTTCTTTCTATACGGAACTAATCTGCTTTGGGAAGATCCTCGCACGTTGCGGGCATGTGTCGTCCTGTAATGGGTCAGCTGAGCATCCGATATGATGCTGTAGAAGAAAATTCACGCGAACAAAGTCGCTACTCTACTACTCTAGTACCTACTCTTCAAAATACTCATGAAACATTAAACCCGCTGCCGGTTGTTGGGAGCACATTTAACAATATGAATTCTCCCAATAACCCTTTCTATTCAAATAAAAGTGAAGAGGTCTATAAAACCTAAGGTTTCGGAGTTAACGGCACACTTCACGTTTCATTTTAAGAGCACACAGCGAATGTTTCGCATTTAAATGTGTACGTTGGTGCTTAGTTGTGTTTGTGTGTTGAGGGGTTTTTTGGTGAAGCGTGAAAGCCATACGATTGAGTGATTTATGTGACTGTATAGAAACTAACTTTTATATAGCCGAACTAGCTGACCCGACCAACGTAAAAATGGATAGGTAACCATTCATTTAATTCGAGATCTCTCCGTACCTCGGAATGCACATAAAGATATTGGTCCCACCTGTCATTCGTAGATCTTTGACTGGACAGTCGTTATGGGTAGTTAGAAGCCAGAAAGTCTGACAACCAGCCTTGCCAAGGGGTTTCGTGTTACCCCTTGGTAATTGGGTTGTGGCCACAGATATAGATAGACCCTAGATAACGCAAGTATAACGATCTGTATGAAAACCAAGCGTGCCATTTTTTGACTATCTATTATGACGTCACAATGTTTTGTTTTTCTTAAATTTGGTATTACCAGGTATTACTGAGGGTATTAGATTAAAAATAATTGTTTTTTTAAATTAATTTCGCATAATATGAATCATAAAATGACTTACCGATGGAAGGAAACGTTTACTTTATTTTTTTACTAGCTACTACTTTTTTACTAAGCTAGGCACGTAACTAGGCACGCAAAGTACTTGCTCTTGCGTTATCTAGGTCTATCTATATCTGTGGTTGTGTCGGTCAGATAGGCAGTCGCTCCGTGTATAATACGGTATTCAGCTGCATTCAGTTACACTGGAAGCCGAAACCAACATAGTTGAAAAAGGCTAGGAAGATGATGATGAGATTTTGAAATAATAATAATGGCATGTATTTCGGGCTACGACCATAGTGTTAGTAACAATGATCTTAACAACTAGTGTTAGTTAGTGGACATACACATTTTATTGAGTGTGGAGTCTCATCCAATAATAATAATAATGATTATTGACATAGCTGTTCCTCATGACGAGAACCTCATGAAGGCCGAGAAAGACAAGCAGATAAAGTATCTTGACTTGGCCCATGAGGTTGTCAACATGTGGAATTGGGACTCAGCGATCATTGTGCCGATAATTGTTACAGCCAATGGCTTAATTGCCAAGAGGCTCGACCAACATCTAAGGAGGCTCTCGTTAGACGGTTGGGTCAAGGGCTTGATTCAGAAGGCAGTACTTTTGGACACGGCCCGCATTGTCGGGAGGTTTCTCTCTCTGGAGCCCTGACCGCCGGTAGCTTGGACCCTGTTCCCGATACCGGTGAGGCACTATTTTTTTATATTTTTAAATGTTTTTTTTTTGTATATGAATATTTAAAAATGTAATTTAATGTGTATGTCGGAGATGGTTTTTAATCTCAATTATTATTGTGGGTAGTTAACTAAATTTGTTATGATTTGTTTCTCTTATTATTATCAATTTAAGTGATTTTAGTATCAATTATTGTCTATTAATTCGAAACATGATTTATTGAGTACTCACTGTATGCACACTGATTTGTGGTTACTTTATTTCGATAATTGTTATCGATGGTTTTATTCAAAACAATTGTTGACATGTTACTTTGAATGTAAAACGAATTACTTTATGAAATCACTATTGTTTATTCATGACAATTATTATTGTGTTATTTGATTACAGATCTTATTAGATTCAGCACATTTTAGTGTTTTGTATCAAGTAAACGCGTGACGCACTTCCGTGCGCATGGACAGACTTGTATGGAGAGGTTGCAAGGTGAGGGGCATCGCCTTATAAAAGAGCGTGCACTCCGTAAGTATGGCAGTCGATCCTCGGATTCGACTCAGTAAAGAGTTCCTGCTCCCGACAATTCTGTCGGTTTACCTGGTACAGCGCTGCTGTATATTCACATAGCTGTATAGGCTTGCTGCTAGCGAGCGATACACTTTGTATTTGGGTGGCTTATGCTACTGTACGAACTATGAACCTTAAGGTTTTGTTCGTTTATCATTGGGTGGCTTAGGCTGCTGTACGAACTATAAACCTTAAGGGTTTGTTCGTTTATCATTGGGTGGCTCCGCCACTGTACGAACTGTGGGACCTTAATGGTCTGTTCGATTAACTGTATTGTTGCTGTACCTTGAACTTACTTTATTCTTGTTACTGATTACCATTTGCATTGTGTTTTCTTTACTAATAGTGTGTAATTGTTTTTACAGGTCTTGTTTATCGATAATGGGATAATGGGAACGCCCATACTCCTGACGATGTACTATACCACTCGGCGCTCCTCCTCGATCGCCCACTGACGATCCTACATCAGAAGTGGGATTGCCTCTTAATGCTTCCGCATGGCTTCCCTAGTTATCGTATGTCTTTTCCACTCTTGTTATGACAGCTTCCTCTCTTGGGATTATCTAGCGCTGAGCTAAGGCTGTTTTAATGGCATTCATAAATCATCTACCCACATTAGTTTCATTGTTTGATTTTACATACTTCAACAGTTACCGCTACCCTTATTAACCTACCTAAGTGTCAAACAAATTGCTGTTTGTACTGTACTGGCCCATGTTTCCAAATTTCATTTCCCGTGCTCGTCTACTAGCATTTACTACCGAAGTACATGAGGTTTAAACTTCAACAAGAACTGAGAACTGTCTTGTCCCATCTTAAGAGAAAGTCTCATTTTCCTCTGACCTACACGATTCTTCTCAACCCTCTTAGGTTCAAACCAGGTACAATAGTATGTCACTTTAGTGACTACCGGAGAACAGCCGGGAGGTTCGAGTGAGTACTACTACTGTGAGTCAGTTTTCGAGCAACTAATCATCCGTGATAAGTTGAAGTCCGTGATAAGATAAGTGTGATGTACCCACCACTGATGTTCTACAACTATCTGGTGAGACGCTTCCATTTTGTTATGACTCTGGGTTTGAATGTACTTTTGTGTGGCAAACTTACTTGTATGGTCAATATAAAGTGAAGTTTCATGTAATACCGAATGCTTATTCAAATCATAGTATCATATTTTGCCGTGAGATATTAAATTTAGATTTTGGGGTTATTATAACCGAAAGTATTGTTACCATTACAAAACTATGTCAAAAAGTTGGCTTTTAGCTAAACAAATAGCGTGATTCTGAGGTTTGAGGAATAGTTTATCTGAAAAGTAACTGTGTACCCCCTGATTGTTTACATGTGTTGTGAGGTAAGGTAATTACATGTGTTGTGTGGTAAGGTAATTACATGTGTTGTGTGGTAAGGTAATGACATGTGTTGTGTGGTAAGGTAATGACATGTGTTGTGAGGTAAGGTAATGACATGTGTTGTGAGGTAAGGTAATGACATGTGTTGTGTGGTAATAAGGTAATTACATGTGTGGTAATAAGGTAATTACATGTGTGGTAAGATACTAAACTTGTTTTGTGTTATCAGGTCTGTAGTGTTTGTTTTAAATTGATCAGAATGACCGAACGTTAAGCTGTTTACTTGAGCTCTTTTCCGATTGTTTACAGATGATGTGATAAACTATTCACCCAAGGACGTGTGAAGATGCAGGGTGACCGTAACGGCGCGTGGCGTGATTTACTGTTGACAGTGTGGAGATAGAAGTAAATCTGTCCCGTGAAAGAAAGCTAACAGCCCTGGGTGCCGAAAGTTTAAAGTTGCATACTTTATTATTGGCTACTTTATTTTGTTGGCTACTTTATTGTTGAAGACTTTGGTTTGTAGATCCAAAATGATATTTGATAAAATCTTTGAGTAACAATGTACGAAAAATCCCTGAATGTCCATCAGTAACTGTTAATGATGTCAATGTTGACAATGATGATGATTCATCTGCTGCTGACATACTATAGTTGAAATGAGATGTCTATGTTGACTATTGTTTGTATTAGAAAGTTGATATTGACGCTTATGCGGGTTGTCTATGTTGACGCCTATGCGGGTTGTCTATTCGACTTCAAGTTACTTGTCGAATCCCATGGTGTGATTTCGACTGGGAGACTAGGTCTCTACTTTTGTTGAGCTATGTATTGTCTGTAACAGTATGGTTATTTTGACTGGTTATGATGCAAATTTTGCTAACGATATTGCTTCAGGACTAATTCAGGATTTTTCTTTACAATATACCTTTTGCTAATTAAAGCTTTTTGTCAGAAAGGCCGATCGATATTTACCAAGAACTTTATAACTACACGAGGACGTGTAGAATGTCAGTTCTGGCCGTGTCGGAGATGGTTTTTAATCTCAATTATTATTGTGGGTAGTTAACTAAATTTGTTATGATTTGTTTCTCTTATTATTATCAATTTAAGTGATTTTAGTATCAATTATTGTCTATTAATTCGAAACATGATTTATTGAGTACTCACTGTATGCACACTGATTTGTGGTTACTTTATTTCGATAATTGTTATCGATGGTTTTATTCAAAACAATTGTTGACATGTTACTTTGAATGTAAAACGAATTACTTTATGAAATCACTATTGTTTATTCATGACAATTATTATTGTGTTATTTGATTACAGATCTTATTAGATTCAGCACATTTTAGTGTTTTGTATCAAGTAAACGCGTGACGCACTTCCGTGCGCATGGACAGACTTGTATGGAGAGGTTGCAAGGTGAGGGGCATCGCCTTATAAAAGAGCGTGCACTCCGTAAGTATGGCAGTCGATCCTCGGATTCGACTCAGTAAAGAGTTCCTGCTCCCGACAATTCTGTCGGTTTACCTGGTACAGCGCTGCTGTATATTCACATAGCTGTATAGGCTTGCTGCTAGCGAGCGATACACTTTGTATTTGGGTGGCTTATGCTACTGTACGAACTATGAACCTTAAGGTTTTGTTCGTTTATCATTGGGTGGCTTAGGCTGCTGTACGAACTATAAACCTTAAGGGTTTGTTCGTTTATCATTGGGTGGCTTCGCCACTGTACGAACTGTGGGACCTTAATGGTCTGTTCGATTAACTGTATTGTTGCTGTACCTTGAACTTACTTTATTCTTGTTACTGATTACCATTTGCATTGTGTTTTCTTTACTAATAGTGTGTAATTGTTTTTACAGGTCTTGTTTATCGATAATGGGATAATGGGAACGCCCATACTCCTGACGATGTACTATACCACTCGGCGCTCCTCCTCGATCGCCCACTGACGATCCTACATGTATTTAAATAAACGAATGTGAATAATAATAATATTTATTAGACCAGAAATGAGAACAGGTTTATACAATTAGCTAAAATATATAATAATAATAATATGCTGGGACATTTTACACATGGCCATCTGACCTCAAATTAGGCAGACCCGTACTATGGGTGTCAGACAGCTGATATACATACACAAATACATTTTAAATACATACATATATGTATGTCGTAGCATTGGAGACTCTCACCTATCTACAAATACTCAAGATATTATTGGTACTGCCACGAAGACGAATTATTATGTAGTGCCTTATTCTATTTACAAAATTCCATCAAGCTCAATTACATGTTGACAGTCAAGATTATCAAGAGTATGCAAGTACATAAATGCGTAAAATAATGTTTTTTTTTGTTTCTTTTATACTTCTCCCTGACTTTTAGTACCAGGAATTGAATAATCGGATGCACCTATAAAGTACAAATGCTAGCGCATCAAGCTACAACAATTTGTCAAATTTCTTTCATAGATTTTCAAAGTTATTTAAAAAAAATCCGGACAAGTGCGAGTCGGACTCGCTCACCGAGGGTTCCGTACAAATTTTTGTAGGTACATAATACATAGGTATCCATACCAATATTATAAATGAGAAAGTAACTTTATCTGTTGCGCTTCCATGATAAAACGGCTAAACCGATATTGATGAAATTTGGTATGAAAATAGCTTGAACCCTGGGAAAGCACATAGGGTACTTTTTAATCTGGGACTTCGTCTGCATCCGCGATAACTGACATTCACACGGACCAAATCGCGGACAAAAGCTCAATATAAATAAATAATATAATATTAAGGATTTAATTACAAATGTACAGTTTCCAGACTTTTCCCTGTATTTATAGGATAAGACGATTTTACTAGGCAAGTTTCATAGTTCTAGGTCAACGGAAAGTACCCTATAAATTTTGATTCCCTTGAGAGTGTTGAAATGTACGTTTCTTGCGACATAAACGGCCGTATCTTTTTTTCAAGTTAACTTTGAAGTTTTTTTTAAGTACTTAAATGTTTTTTTTTTCAACTCGATAACTCCACGCGTTCCCGAGATAAAGGGTCTTGACATACAGACGAACAACAAAGTGATCCTATATGGGTTCCATTTTTTTTTGAGGTACGGAACCTTGAAAACTGGTTTCATATTCAATTGGGAAAATTGAACAGTTTAGTATGACTTGATGCGCTGGCTTGAATTAAGCCCCCTCTGGTATTACAGGCGCCTATAGGCACTGATGAGCAGCCACATAACTGGGGGCCAAGTCTGCTATTTTTATAATTTCGTCATTCCAACACGATTCCATTGTCATTTTGCTAAAAGTTCGTAAGCTGCTAAATTCATAATGATCGATCATTGGTCGGTCGAATTAAAAGCAATGACTGCACAATGACGTTCTAATGGTAGTCACTGATCAAAGGAACTGTCAAAATTTAAGCAGATTATCGCCTTAAGGTCAGTCATTCAGTTGTCATTTTGTACGAGATTACCATTCTATATAATTTCTTTCAATGGCGTGTCAGTGGTTGACCATTGGAAAGTCATAATGACGCCAAGCTCATAGGTATCTTTCGTGTCTTGCACATGCCCTAAATATGCAACTTTTTTCTTATTAAGTAGTAGATTACCAAACTTGGCAAAATCAACAAATATGAAATCAATTAAAGACCATACTGACACTATTGTAATAGCAGACTTGAGGCCCAGGTGGCCATCGTGCGTCATCTTGTGCGCTGTACAATGACATAAAAATAAACCTAGACTTTAAGTGTTGGCTTAGTAGAATGGAATTAACTTTTGTATTAAAAAAATCCCGCGAATCCGATATGGTGGTTATTTTTATCTCCAAATCAATAACTTCTAGAAGTCGTATCCATATTGTCCTAGCGAAAAATAGACTTTTATTAAATATACATCGATTATATTCTTCAAATCAATTAAGTCGTATCCATAGTTTCTTAACGACAAATATCAATAAACTTTAGGTAAAAATGCATTATAGTGATAATCATTTTTGCGACAACGTCATGATCAGGTTATGGACTACTTAAATTATAATTTTTTTAAACAACGAGGTCGAATCTATTTCAAGATAGTAATAAAAATGGTGCAATATTATTATCAGACAGAACGAAAGATAACATATTACGCTTAAGCAGTTGATCTTGAACTTTATGTAAGCTCACCTGCCTTGCACTTAGCATTGAATATGTGCTGTCGCCTCTGAAATTATTTATAGACTACAATACTACATACTTTATAATGTATACATAATCTACATTTGCCAGTTATGTGTTAGTAACATTTGCCCCGTATATTTTCTAACAGATCTGCTTTTTTTGATAATCCATACTTCCATACTTATACTTTATATTATATTATTTATTAATATTATAAATGCGAATAGTTACTTATAGACCGCGATCCCCAAACTACATTTTTGGGGATCGCGGCCTATAATTAATTGAAAAGTGACCATTACTCTGTCTGTTACGCTTTCACGATGAAACGGCTGAACCAATTTTGATGAAATTTAGCATCAAGATGGCTTGAACCCTGTGGAAGGACATAGGCGGTGCCCCCCCCCACAGAAATTCAAAAAGCTTCATGTGCCATTGACTGTATTTAAAATTCATACCTTTTTTAAAAAACCGGAGCTTCTGAGGGAGATCGAGAGATTCTATGGGCAGTTGTACACGTCAACCAGTAAACCCGTTGTAGATCTAGCGAACGACCCAAGAGCTAGACTAACCCGACACTATACCGAAGACATCCTGGACGTCAGCCTGTACGAGATTAGGATGGCTCTGAAACAGCTTAAAAACAACAAGGCACCGGGTGATGATGG
The DNA here is from genome assembly GCA_947361185.1 of Charanyca ferruginea. Classification (NCBI taxonomy): domain Eukaryota; kingdom Metazoa; phylum Arthropoda; class Insecta; order Lepidoptera; family Noctuidae; genus Charanyca; species Charanyca ferruginea. The sequence continues at coordinate 22,131,416 of OX376078.1, read as the reverse complement.
AATTACGGCCGAACTCCTGAAGGCGGGTGGAAAACCGGTACTTAAGGCCCTTCAGAAGCTGTTTGATTCCGTCATACTCGAGGGAAAAACGCCACAGGCATGGTGCAGAGGTGTGGTGGTACTCTTCTTCAAAAAGGGCGACAATGCTCGGTTGAAGAACTATAGGCCCATCTCACTTCTGAGCCATGTCTACAAGTTGTTTTCAAGAGTCATCACGAATCGTCTCGCGCGCAGGTTTGACGACTTCCAGCCTCCCGAACAAGCCGGTTTCCGAAAAGGCTTTAGCACCGTAGACCACATACATACGCTGCGGCAGGTTATACAGAAGACCGAAGAGTATAACCTGAATCTCTGTTTAGCGTTTGTGGACTACGAGAAAGCATTTGATTCGATCGAGACTTGGGCTGTACTGCAGTCTCTCCAACGGTGCCAAATCGACTATCGGTATATCGAGGTGTTGAAGTGTCTATACAGAAACGCCACCATGTCAGTCCGGCTTCAGGACCAGACCTCGGAACCTATCCTTCTGCAGCGAGGTGTGAGACAGGGAGACGTCATATCTCCGAAACTGTTCATCGCTGCATTGGAGGATATCTTCAAGTTTCTGGACTGGAGCGGGCTAGGCATCAACGTCAATGGCGAGTACATCTCTCACCTTCGGTTTGCCGACGATATAGTGGTCATGGCTGAGACCATGGAGGACCTCAGTACAATGCTCGGTGACCTCAGTAGAGCTTCCGAAAGAGTGGGTCTTAAAATGAACATGGACAAAACCAAGGTCATGTTGAATGCCCATGTAACACCCACTCCTATCAAGATCGGAGACTCTACACTCGAAGTTGTAGACGATTATGTCTACCTGGGACAAACGGTCCAGTTAGGTAGGTCTAACTTCGAGAAAGAGGTCAATCGTCGAATCCGACTCGGCTGGGCAGCGTTCGGGAAGTTGCGTGGTATCTTCTCGTCCAACTTACCGCAGTGTCTCAAGACGAAAGTCTATGACCAGTGTGTTTTGCCAGTGATTACATACGGGACCGAAACGTGGTCGCTCACAATGGGCCTCATCAGAAGTCTTAAAGTCACCCAAAGGGCAATGGAGAGGGCTATGCTCGGAGTTTCCTTGCGTGATAAAATCAGAAATGAGGATATCCGCAAGAGAACCAAGGTTACCGACGTAGCCCGAAGAATTGCCAAACTTAAGTGGCAGTGGGCAGGGCACATTGCTCGCAGAACAGATGGCCGATGGGGTCGAAAAGTTCTAGAGTGGCGACCGCGAACCGGAAGACGTTGCGTTGGAAGGCCTCCCACTAGGTGGACCGATGACCTGGTAAAGGTTGCGGGGATCCGCTGGATGCGAGTCGCACGGGACCGGTCAATGTGGCGCCACTTGGGGGAGGCCTATGTCCAGCAGTGGACGTCTTTCGGCTGAAATGATGATGATGATGATGACCTTTTTTAACCGACTTCAAAAAAAAAAAGGAGGTTATCAGTTCGACCCGTATGTTTGTATGTATGTATGTATGTTTGTCCGCGATTATCTCCAGTTTAGCTAAACCGATTTTGATGCGGTTTTCAGAAAAGTGTTTGTTACATTCGGAGAAGGTTTTAGTATACAACAAACAGAAATTTATTCAGCGCTTTTTGAAAAAAACAACAAAAACCGAGAAGACGTTTTCGTTTATTCCATCTTTCCATCTTTGGAGGCCTTTCAATCTCTGTTTTAACTGTGTTGCCGGTCCTTAATGGATTTGGGTGATAAGGAGGCACTAAAAAGTGTAAAATAAAAACTTTTTTGAAAAAGAGAACCGCCTTATACTTACGTATTGTATACCGACTTCCGAAACTAAAGTCATGTGTGTTCTGTGCTAAAGTTATTTATCACCTTTTAGTTTTTTTTCGTAGGCGGTTCTCTTTTTTCAAAAAAGTTTTTTTGAATATTAAAATCTGCATAGTATAAAGGATAGTCGCTTTCCGCGCCGTCTGTCCCTCTGTGTCTCTGTAGGTTTGGATATTTTAAACTAGATAGAGTGATTTAAGAGGAAGTAGGTTTATAAGTATAGTTTGATATTGTTTTTTGTTAAAATGTGATGATGAATTGTTAAAGATGTCGGAAGAAATTAAGGCGACTGTGAGTTTTCATCAAAAAAACTGTCCTGCTGCCACACTCAGAGACGTCACATAAGTAATAATAATTAATCATTAACTTGAACTGACCAACGTAACTTGGCACATGTCGTCAACGTTAAAAATGTTAACTGTATGTGTAATAAATTTTTCTCTTGAAATAATGGTGCCATATTATTGCATTGTCATCAGTTCTTGATAAGTGTGCGAAGTTTCAAATCAATCTGACATTTTGAAGGGAATGAAAATCGAGTTCATAGATTCTGATACATACATCCGAAGCTAATAAAACCGTGTTAATACAATAGTTTGAACCATGGGGAAGGACACAGGCTACTACTACGACATAGGACTATAGCTACTTTAATCCGCGACTTCGTCTGCATCCACGATTACCGACATTCACGCGGACGAAGTCGCGGGCAAAAGATAGTCTGTCATATTTTTGACTGACAGCGTTCCAATTTTTGTTGGTCTATTAAAGTTAATGATTGATTATTATTAAGTGACGTCCCTGAGTACCGCAGTTATTCTTTTGAAATTAATCACTTCACACTAACACTACACTAGTACCTACATTGCAACCGGGTGAAGCCGGGGCGGGTCACTACTTATAAATTAATCAATAAACACCTCTCGAGACTATTTGCTCCCTCTACGTTGCCCATTAGATACCTCTTCTCCATAGAGACCTACCCTACGTTTTGGAACGAGCAACTAGCTTCAACTTCCTGATTAACAAAGTCAAAGTCAAAGCATTTATTTCAATTAAACTTGGGCACTTTTAAATTGTCATGGTGTGATTCTGTAAGACCTCATTCTAAACTTCGAATCTGAATCCGCTGTGAGTATCTTGTTTGGCATCAAGATACTTTCTTCTAAAAACTCGGTTGATAATTCGAAATTACACTAGCGCGACCATTGCGAGCGTGTCAGCGAGTTAAACTAAATTGACAGGGAGATTTTGACAGATAAAGTATGAGATGACGTAAGGAGTGGCATTCTGTAAGGTAATTTCCCCGTCAATTCGATGCTCACTTCGCACTCGAACCCGATTCAAAGTGCCAAATATATCAAGGTCATTTTGAACCTTGTGCGAAGTGAGAGTGAATAGCGATGTCAGATGCGAGTTGTTGTTTGAATTTTACAGAATCGACCTACTGCTCTTTTCATTCTTACTTGACCAAATTCATCAAAAGTTTATTACAAAGTTGGCATGATAACTGTGAAACAGATACAGCAAGCAACTAATAGATACCTATATTATGAGTACCGTAATTTTACATGCCTTTATCTTCTGTGTGTGTCAGATCTCCATTGAACCCCAGTAGTAACTTTATTACTTTTAAGACCATAAAAAAGAGCGTCTGAAGTGCTTGAAGAATACTGATTCACATGCTTTTAATACAGTGTGCGACGACTCTTAACTCTTTGGTAAAGAGCCTTTACTCAAATTAAGTGGGGATTCTAGGTTTAAAAAAAAAACGAAAGTCTGTCAGCCATTATTTCTGTCAGTTTTTTCCCTGTGTTCCCGTTGTCCTCGTAGGACAGGTCCCCGTTAAAGGGGACAAAGGGAATTCAATAAAATAATTAAAATACGCGTACGGGGGTACGCTGTCCGCGTTAATTTATTGTACCGAATATTGTGTGACAGGTGAGGTTAGAAACGACCCAGAAATAGAAGCAGGTCCGCTACGTCGATAAAAATTACTAAAATCAAATACGTGTTACAAAATATTGGATCTATTTAGAGATGATATCATTATTGAATATTTGGCTGAAATTAACTTTAAAGGCGTTTAATCGTATTTATTTTATTTTCTTAACATTCTGTGGTGTGGTACATAAGTACATAAGGGGGACAACGGTAAGGAAATTTTGTGACGTGCTATGGTCCCCGTGACGGGGACAAGATAGAGGGGACAACGGGAATACATAGTTTTTTCCACCACAGCCTGGGTCTATCGTCTTTTAAAGACAAGAACAGTTTCAAACATTCCCAAATACCAACCTTAAATACGGTTTTGATAAACATAGATAAAATCGTATTTAGGGTTAATATTTAGGAAAATATAAAACTTCTCCCTAACAAGTTCGGTCTATTTCATTTTAAAGACGAGAAAAGTTTCATACTTTCCCAAATATCAACCCTAAATACGGTTTTAATAAACATGGATAAAATCCCATCCCTCTACCTGCTACGTCAGCGACAAGGGGTGATCGGGCACCCCATAGCGGCGCATAAAATCTATAACCGACCCCATTTATCCCATGATCTTTTTGTATCAATCAAATCAGCAGTTTCCTAACGAAATTCCCTCTGAGGCCGTAAATTGTATGCACCCTAGTCATTTGTCTTGAGAGGATGGTCACCCTAACTGTTGAATATTAAGACGATACGTTTGAGTGTTGCCATTATTTTCGTGTGAAATTGGCAGTTTCTTTTTTTGGGTGTGTGTGGATGGAATGGGAATGTGGTTTACGTTACGTAATGGTTTGCGTTTCCTTAGTGGATTTTCTTTTTACTAAGTTTAGAGGATAGCGGGGTGGATAGAATTGGTTAGGTCAGGCTTTTCTAGGCTTTTAATCAATCTAGATTTTGTTAAGGTTGCATGCGTAAGGCAAGCTGGTCGAAAGCATTTGACTAAATGTTTCATCTAAACACTCAGATCTGGATTCTTTCGAATTTATTCTAGAAATTATTTTGAATTTAGAAGCGTTTTGCTTATTTTTAACTGACTTAAAAAAAAGGAGGTTCTCAGTTCGACCCGTATGTTTGTACGTATGTATGTTTGTACGTATGTATGTTTGCCCGCAATTATCTCCCGTTTGGCTGAACCGATTTTGATACGGTTTTCAGAAAAGTGTTTATTACATTCTGGAGAAGGTTTTAGTATACAACAAACAGAAATTCATTCAGCACTTTTTGAAAAATCAACAAAAACCGAGAAGACGTTTTCGTATCTTCCATCTTTCCATCTTTGGAGGACTTTCAATCTCTGATTTAACTGTGTTGCCGTTCCTTAATGGATTTGGGTGTAAAGAAGGCACTAAAAAGAGTGAAATAAAAACTTTTTTGAAAAATGAGAACCACCTACAAAACAACAAACAGAACAAAGCCACCGACTTCCGAAACTAAAGTCATGTGTGTTCTGTGCTAAAGTTATTTATCATTTTTAGTTTTTTTTCGAAGGCGGTTCTCTTTTTCAAAAAAGTTTTTATATCAAGGCGTTGTTTCGCCTATGACTCTCGGAGTGCTAACGTTGACTGATCAATATAGTTATTTCATTCGGTTTCCCTCTTTGATTTATTTTAAAGGACCTCCGACTCCCAGAACACCAGAACATATTAAGATTCAGTACCGTAAGGCTCAGAGCGGTGCGTACTCTTACATGCTGAACGTTTACAATATGTACTAATTTTGTTGGTATGGGCTCAAATTATGAAACAAAAGGCAGATATAGACAGCGCGGAACACTGAGAGTGAAGCCACCAAAGTAAATACAAATTCAAAAGCGAATATCTACAATCGCGAAGCGCCGTATTATTAAAAATTAAACAAATAAAAATTCAAAAGCTAATACAATCACGAGATTGTAGGTACTCGCTATCAGTGTTCCGCGCGGACTCTCTGTGAAGAGGAGGGAAAAACGAATGTGACTAAAAGAGTTAAGGTGCTGCCACACTGCTGTTTAAAAATGTTTACAAACGTTAGTAAACATTTGTTAAAAAAACATACGACCACAATGTTAGAAAATGTTTTCATGTTAGGTAATGTTAGTAAACATTTCTGAACAAAATTGTTAGGCAACTGTCAATGCCCAAATCCTTGATATAATCTTTGGCACTATACTTTTGTCTACCTCTTAGTGTTTGGCGCATCCAGGTATTGCGCTTTTTCTTTTTGCTAAACAAAAAATTAAAGCTAATCCAATGAGCTAATCTTCGGAACGTAAATCCAAACTGCGAGCGAGCCGATTTTTCAAATGTTATAAATGTTTGTAAACATTTTTCATCGGTGTAGGAACACTTAAAACATTTAACAGTTCCTAACAGAATGTAACATTCCTAACATTTGTTAGTAAATGTATTAGTGTTAGAAAATGTTCGTAAACATTTTTAAACAGCAGTGTGGCAGCACCTTTGTACATATGGATGGATGGAGAGGGAGAGGAAGGTACAAGAAAAGATAGATGGTTTGTGTGAAGAATGACATGACAGAATAGGGAGTCGAGTGTTGGCAGAACGGAATGGGAGAAGAAAACATGTTGCGCCTACACCAAGTAACACTGGACTAGGGCATAAAGATGATGATGATATAGATAATAAATGATAGTTTAAAAAAACTAAAAACACGCTTTTTATAGAAAATCAAACTAAAAAATAAAAATAAATTTCAATAAATTATTTTATTTTAAAAAAAGCGTGGGGTGCTTTTTAAGATATTATCAAAATGATAATCACTCTACTCATATCTGTCAATTAAATATTTATAACTATTGACACCATGCACCCCACGCTTTTTTTAAAATAAAATAATTTATTAAAATTTATTTTCTATTTTTTAGTTTGGTTTTCTATAAAAAACTTTAGTTTTTTTAAACTACTATTTATTTTTTACTTTTTAGTTTGGTTATATCTATATCTATAAATATTATGTACATTTATTATAACAGGGGCGCTTGTGCAGTACCTTCCTAGTATATAATAGCTGTTTTTTCGGCAACGAATTTTGAACGACTTATGTTTTTTTTTTTTTGTTTTTTTTAATAATTTTATCAAATTAGTGTATTGTCATCGGTCCTCGATAAATCTACAAAGTTTGAACGAAATCTGGCCGTTTAAAGTGGGTCAAAATCGCGCCCAAAGAAGTCGGTTACAAACAAACTTAGGTGAAGCTAATAAAAAGCTGGTCAAAAATTGATTGTCTGTAAAGTCGGTTTTCGGACGATAGTTTTACGTGATAACGCCATAAAGGGACATAATGGCTAACATATATAACATAAGCAAATAATGGCTTCCGTCGAGGTGGGCGGAGCTTATTGCTTGGGCCGATCGTGCTTCTCTAACGCTTGTTCCGCGCTCTCACTTGCACGCTCAGGCGGAACGTGACACTTTTTTGTGCGTGCAGCCGGTGTTCATTGATTTATATGACGTTATCACATCAAAACTCGCACAAAAATTTGATTCGATAAAAAATAACATGTTAGGCACTGCATGCCAAAAGGTGTTCATTCGAAGAAAAAAAAACATTTATTACTTCGCCGTAAATAAATGATATCCAAGATGACATAATAGATAAATAGAAATATGAGTAATGCATGCAAATACTCAATAGGTTTGTAGTTTCTTGACGAAGTTTTCCTTAAAACATTAATAAAACGAAAGGCAAGTGTATTTCTCTAAATATATGATATACCAGATATTGACTTGTAATTTATAGCTTTTTAACTTTTTATGTAATGATTCCTTTTTAAGGTTCCCTACCCAAAGGGTAAAAACGGGACCCTACTATGTAGTAAGACTCCACTGTCCGTCTGTGTGGCTGTCTGTCACCTGGCTGTATCACATGAACCGTGATAGCTAGACAGTTAAAATTTTCACGGAAAATGTATTTCTGTTGCCTCTATAACAACAAATAGGTACTAAAACAGAATAACATAAATATTTAAGGGGGGCTCTCATACAACAAACGTCATTTTTTGCCGTTTTTAACCGACTTAAAAAAAAGGAGGTTCTCAGTTAGACCCGTATGTTTGTATGTATGTTTGTCCGCGATTATCTCCCGTTTGGCTAAACCGATTTTGATGCGGTTTTCAGAAAAGGGTTTGTTACATTTTGGAGAAGGTTTTAATATACAACAAACAGTTTATTCAGCGCTTTTTGAAAAAAAACAACAAAAACCGAGAAGACGTTTTCGTTTCTTCCATCTTTCCATCTTTGGAGGACTTTCAATCTATGTTTTAACTGGATAAGGAGGCACTAAAAAGTGGAAAATAAAAACTTTTTTTTAGAACAAAGCCACCGTCTTCCGAAATCTAAAGTCATGTGTGTTCTGTGCTAAAGTTATTTATCACTTTTTAGTTACATTTTGAAGACGATTCTACTTTTTCTAAAAAGTTTTTTATTGCTCGATGTTTAATGTTGTATAGATAATGGTACGGAACCCTTCGTGCGGTAGTCCGACTCACACTTGACCAGTTTTTGATATGCACCTGCCATGTTATCTCTTCACCACCCTTTTCGCCTTTGTATCTTTGTGCTTTTAATGTAAATAAATAATAGGGTATTTTAGCAAAAAAATATAATTAGTCCGTCAGATAGATTTCCAAAAAATATTGGACACGTGTGTTTTCTTTTTTCACGTAAACAATAAATGAAGACGATACAGAGCGTCGAAAACGCGTGTGACCATGTCAGTACACTTTTACTGGCGAAGTGACGTCACAAACCCCCACTCATGATCTTTGATGCCTATTATCTTCGTCAGTTTTTATTGATTTGATAAAACTAAAAATACGTATCCAATATTTTTCGATAATCTAACTGACGGACTAATTACATTTTTTTGGTAAAATTGAACAAGTCAAAGTTTTGACTTTAATAGGGTTTAAAGTCAAAACTTTGACTTGTTCAAGTAAACGTTGTCAATATACTAGTCCCACGTTTATGCAGTGTGCGCATGTTTATCCTGCGGGTGTCGGGAGGTGTGCGAGGGTGTAAGGGGGGATTGTCCGCCCCCCAGTTTAGACAGTATTGTGTTTGTGCTGCACTTTACACCCCCTCAAAGATGCGACTGATATGAGCTGGTAGTAAGCCGGTGCCAGTGATTTTATTTGTGAATAGTTTATTTTGTCATACGGATACAGAAGATACTAACAAAACTGAACTAGATAATTAAGAGCGCGTATTCGATTCGTGACGAAAACTTCATGTTTTTGCGTTTTGCCCAGAGCAATATCGTAATTATTTGAGCAGATTATTTAAAGACAATTTACAGTTTTAGAAAGATTAAGCCTTGATTTAGACAGCTACAGAGTAAAAGTATAATTTTTAATTATTGTTTTTTTAAAGCGAAGACAGTTCTTTCATATCGTTTTACGAAAATAGACGACAGAGTTAACTTTCAGGACGAATACAACCATTACAATATGCCAAAATATTTTGTTTTATTCGTTTTTCCAACAGTATATACAGTCATAAAGACAGTAACAGAGCCAAAATTACGAAAATATTACTATTATGTATTAAAAAACAATGTTGAAAAAGTAGAAAATCGGTTCACTTTGTCAATTTTTTTTCACCAGTATTTGAATAAAAACATAACTGATATAATTATTTTATGAAAGTAAATGTTATGCTTAATATACAGAATATTTTTCAGTCCGTTATACGAGCTCATTTATTTTAGACAATTATTTTAAAAAGCACTGTAAAACATCGCGCGCTGTCGTTTGCCGATCAATTTCAATGATTCGTGCTTATTTGGTGCATATTTTTTTTTCTGATGCACACAAACGGACCATTGTATTGTACTAGTGTGTGTCAATGCTGCTACGCCGTTCTAGCAATCGTTTAGATTTTAAGTTGCGTTAAATCGAATACGCGCCCTATTAACTTAGTATGAAGCTTTTACTGATCTTGCAACAAACCGCCTTCGAAAATTAAAACGGTAAAAATAACACTCGATTTATTTAATGCAAAATAAAATTAAAATAACATTAGGTACATTTCTTTTACGTTTCATTTCTGAAGGCGGTTGTCTTTTTTGTAAAAAAGTTTTTTCTTTTCGCTCTTTAATGTCTACTGCTTATCATTTAAATTAATTAAGAAACGGTAACATCAAACAAATTAAGTCATGCTTTCATTTTCCACCCTTAGTGGTAGAATATTGTTATAAAACTTATATTGGACCAACTTTGAGGCAAACACTATCCAATAAAAAAAGATTCATCGGAATCGGGTCACAGTGTAAAAAGTAACGCATTATCAAACTTTAGTCTTGCCAAAAGGAACCAACCCACAATGTATCAATAATTAATTTAATCACGTCAAAGTTTTTCAATATGCATAATGTTACATTACTAAACGGCATTACCTCTGAACGTACCAAACATACCTATGCTTAGAATAGATTTTAACTTTGAGAACTTCTCATGTGGCTTGGTTCGTTTTCGCCGAAATAACCCTGATTTACTCATAATGCTAAACGTACATTTCATTCCAGTAATAACTACTTACGGATTGTAGTAAGAAATGAATAACTGTAATAAAGTATAGGTAGGTACGAGTGAGAGCAAATCTAAGTTTCTATGATTTACTGCATATTGCATACGGTTTTATAGCCACCGAACTACTTCCATATACCCACCTAGATATGGTTTTCAGATTTATGTTCTATATAATGTGCTTCTTAAAGTTTTGTGTCTGTACAATAGCTGAGTGCAGTTAGTTTTCTACGGACGAATTACATAAAACTTTTTCGGAAAGCTTGGACGCTAACGACTTTATTCTTTATTAGTTTTCTTCAGAGTAAAATCCGTCCACCATGTACTTCTTTCAACTTGGGTATTTTAGGTCTAACTAGCGACGCGCCCCGGTTTCAGGTGCTATGTACGGTCACCAAAGGAGATAAGTATCCATGTCGCCGGAAACAGTTGAAGTTTACTTAGAAACCGATAGGTTTTTATGAATAAAATAAAATACAATTTATAGATTTTTTTGCTTTCATAAAATTTCATTTGAAAGCCCCCATTGGTTTCTAAGAAATCTTCAACTATTCCCGACGACATGGATACTTATCTCTTTTGCGTACTGTACATACTAATGTGGTGTCAGTCTGGTGATCAATAATATTACTTTTATGATTAGAATATACCACAGGATGTCTTTAAACAGTTCCATCATACATTATTTAGTTATATTTCAAAAGAATAAGACATTTCTTAATTCAATTCTTTATTGCGTAAGTACCATAATGTATGTAGTTGGTAGGAAAATATGATATACGTCACAATTATGGACCCTGTCGGGCACAGCATGGATCTGGTAGGAGAGACGAGGAAGAACACTGGGTGCTTAATAATGCTAAATATTATTAACTAGCTTCTGCCCGCGACTTCGTACGCGGATCCTGTTGCTTCTGCCAGCGACAACGGGGTCGGCAAAATCGAAGATCTGAAACGTCTGATGTCGAATTCTAAGAGCCCGGGGACGGGAAAACAACGGGATGCGCGAGATGATTCTAGACGTTCAAAAAGTACAATTTTGAATAATATTATTAATTACGTATAGTAAGCTATGCTGTTCTAATAATACAGAATTTTTAAGAATTATTGTTTTATTAATTACCTATATACTTACATTTATTTATTTAGTAACTTTTTGATACCACTCATGTTTTTATTTTTAATTATTCTTTATTGTTTTATTTACTGTTAAGATAGATTATTTTTATTGACTCTTACAAGAATTAAATATGTACAAAGCTTAAAAGTAAATTCAAAAAAAATATATATATATTATGTACAAGGAGGGCTCACAGGGCATCGAAAAACTCGTCCGCATCGCTCACAATGGGACAAGTGCCCAGAAGGCTAGCAGCATTACCACGTTGAATGGCAATGTTAATTCTTTGGCCCAAGAAAAGGCCAGCCCTCTGGTCACGTGAAGAGTCAACCAGCCGCTTAGAAATGTCATTAAAAACAAGGTGAGCACTCGGACCCCATGGCCCTAGTGTTTCAACCCCAAACGGCTCAAACATACAACTTTCAAGAAGGTTGTTATATTTACGCCGTTTGAGGTTTTCGGCACCTGCAGCAGCCGCCCCAGCACAACACGACGTGCTAGGAAGATGGGATGGCGCAAGGGTGTCGACACAAGTTGCATCCCACACCAAAGGTCTACCCAACTTCCACGGCATTATGGTCATTCCATCTGGTCTCTTTCCATCGTCACGTGCCAAGCCATTAGGTTCTAACACAGCTGGCACGCCGGCGGAGGCAAGAGCACGACGGATGATGTCATTAATGCTGGCGTGCCGTGCTATCCGGCCTGCGCTTTTACAGCAGGAAAGGCCATGGTGACCGAGGCAGTCGACAACTTCACCACATTGACAGCGATGCGGGGCCCCGCAAGGGGCGCCCAGACGTAGGCATGTAGCGAGCCGGAATGTAGAGTCAATTTTATTTAGGTACTTATTATTATTTTACAGCACTTTCGATGTTAGCTTGATTTATTTTCACATCTTGAACAATTATCGTCATTTCAATTTTCAACTCATCATCTGCCTAGCCTTTTCCCAACTATATTGGGGTCGGCTTCCAGTCTAACCGGATGCAGCTGAATACCAGTGTTTTACATGGAGCGACTGCCTATCGGACCTCCACAACCCAGTTACTAGGTAATACGATACCCCTTGGTAAGACTGGTTGTCACACTTTCTGGCTTCTGACTACCCATAACGACGGCCAAAGATTTACAAATGACAGCCGGGACCATCAGTTTTACGTGCTTTCCGAGGCACGGAGGGAACTCGATATGAAAGGGATGGTCACCCATCCATAGACCGACCGCGGCTAGCGTAGCTTAACCTGTGACCGATCAATCTGTACGGCTTTAACTTAGCCACGAGCTCAATCAATCAATCAATCAACTAATCAACACAAAACAATATCGAACTATACGTATTAAAATTTCTCTTGAATCACTCTATCTAAGCATACAGAGGGAAAGAGGGCACAGAAAGGGTACAGAGGGAAACGACTTTGTTTTATACTATGTAGAGATTTCACTCGGTCAAAAGTAAGAAGATTATTCTGTATCACTTTTACTACGATAGCAGGCCTCTTTGGTATTTGATTAAAAACATTAACTTACTCTACTGGTTTGTCAGTTGTTTTGGCTAAACATGGTTTTGAAACTGGTTTTAGATAACTTACATAATTATGAGATAACACTCTCGTTGAACACGTGTCAAATAGGCCAAGATACAAGATTCGCGAGACGTACGACATTTTAATAAATCATTAAATACTATTTATTCGTTTTTGCCAGACACGTTTTGTAGGATAATTTCAACCAGACGATTAAATGGCTGACTTTTATTTCAGCCGTACTAAAATGACGTAGGTCTACAAATTCTACAAGACCTGCGATCTAATGCTAAATGTATGGAATAGTTGTTTTATTTTTCATACTAGCGACCCGCCCTGGCTTCGCACGCGTAACACTTATTATAATCAATAGCAGGATGACTTCTGATAATGGTTTTTATTATTATTAAGTATTTGTTCAATTGTAAATACATATTATATCAGATTATTTTGGCCCACGATATTTTTATTTTATTTAGACATAATTTGATTTCATATTTTTCCATACATTAAAATATTGTGTTAGTATTTGTAAGTAGTGTTTTGGTTTAGTGGTGCGTTCTTATTTGTTTGTTGGTTTGTTTATTTTTCCTACTTAATTCATAAATATCATCACACCGGTAGCTTAATTTAGCAGTCTTCATCAATTATAACATATAGCCTTCTTAGGTGCTTCATGTTTCTATTGGTGATATTCATATAAAAATCCGTAAAGCAGTTTCTAAGGTTAGCATTAACGAACATAAACTTCTTGTGGCGGGACGACTTTACTATAAAGGTACTATGGTTTAGGGTTGGTCCTATGGTAAAAGTTATGCATATTATACACGAGTAATTTCAAAACCTGAAAAAAAGCCATTTAATTAAATTCTGCCGGTATTTATATTTTAGCCATTCAAAGAGTGTCTCATTAGTGTTGTGGTCATAAGAAGGACTCCAGACCATGAGCTACTTAGGTTATTGACCGTATAAGGTACTGGAACTTATTCTCTAGAATCTAGATTTTGCGTAAGGCAAATGGCTATGGACTCGCCCCCTAGTACATGGGTGTCATAACATAACTGATGAAATATCCAATGGGTGTGGCTACCAGTTGAGACGATATTAGGTTGTTATGTCAAAGATTGAATTAATTTACCACTAAACTCTTTCGCAATTGAGTTTAGTTTTGTCAAAATAAGCTAACCCACAAACATTGCATAATTAAATTAGTTGTGTGAAACTAATTAAATACCTATGCCAAATGTTAACATTATTATCTAGCAGTTATAAAATACTTATTCAATGTACCTACGTAGGTACCAGACTTATGCTCAGAATAGATTTTGAATTAAAAGCATTTACTGTCCAAAATCAAAAAGATTAACTATCAGTTTTTGAACGTGGTTATGTTTTGTAAAAAAGTATTAGTAGCATTTTAATTTTATTTATTTTCCTTTTATTATTTACAGTCATGTGATATTCTTGAGATAAATAATAACAATGATAATATCCTTAACAATAGTACGTTGACCTCAACTTTGAATCGTTCACATGAATAAACTGTAACAATGCACAATGATGAGACAACGCTATATGGAGAGTGCTATTTTAACAAAGTCTTGATCACCATAAGACATAGGATCGTTTGGCAACAAAGAATATTTTCCAGTTGATTATCGCTTATGCGTAGGTACTAAATATATGAGAAATGATATTGACAATGTCTGTCATTCACATAACTTTAACAATATTGGTTTATAACCGAATTATTATTAAAAAGCTTAATTAAAAATATTTTCTCCTTCATTAATTTGTAAACTAGATAAACAAGTATTTTAATGGTTGTGAAATGTCATTTATTTTTAATAATGTGACATTAAATTATTAATGTCATCTGATAACATTGTATAAATGAATATTAAAAACATTATTTAGCAACATTATGTTCCGGGTTTATATATGTTACAGAAAAATAAACTAGAACTTATTAAAACTGAAACCAAATTAGTTGGGTCTAGTCATTGATTTTTTTAAAATTTATTGTTTTTAGGAGGCTGTACCTAAGGGTGCTAAACGGGTTCCTCCTATTACTAAGACTCTACTGTTTGTCTTTCCAACTGTCTGACTGTCACAGGGCAGACCCTGTGACCATGTATGCAGACAGTTGAAGTGTTTTCTTATTACAGTTCGAAGATATCTGTATCTTCGTGTGCGTTTACAGTCTGTATTGCAATAGTTGCTATTACAACAAATAATAAGTAAAAAACTGAAGAGGATGTTTTTTTTACTCAACTTGTCTCTGCATCAGCATAAGGTGGACTGGTAGAAAATGCCCAAGCCATTAACTCCGCCTCTGTACTGTGTTTTTTCACATTATGTGTATAAAGTTGAACAAATAAAAAAAAACGAAAAAAAAATAAGTTATTTAAAAAAGAAGAACGTTGCCCCACTCTAGCAATTACTTCTGTGTCGTGGGTGCGTTACAAACATATAAACTCACATACACAAACAGCCAGACCTGGAACAACTATCTGTTCATACAAATATTTGTTCCGTGCGGGAATCGAACCCGCGGCACACAGCGCAGCAGTCGATCGCTCAACCACTGCGCCAACCATGTCATCGAATTTTCGAATTTTAATTATTGTGTACGGATCCCGTCTAAGTTCAGACTCGCTTTTGATATCTATTGCATGCAGTCAACTTATCACAACAGCTGAAGTCGACAGCAGATTTGGGAAAATGTATTTGTAATAAGTACTTTTAAAAACACAAGCCCGGTACTCGAGGAAAAGGCGGGTCATTGATTCGAACTTAAACTTTTTGGGAACCATTTTACATACTCTGACCTTTGAAGAGGGTTTTAATTTCAGAAAGGGACTTCGTAATGCAACTTTTTTGTGGCTTTGTTGTTCGTTTGAGTTCGCGAGAAAGGGAAGCTCTACAAACAAAAAGGATTCGGGACATATTGCCTTGACGTAAAACGATGCTTCCGAAATAGGTAGCCTATTGAAATTCTATTTAGGATGAGGGTATTAAGTACCAGTTGTGACACAGATCAATAACACTTTCGGCCATTGTGCGTTGGGAACACAGATAGATATATAGACCCTAGATAACGCAAGTATCACGATCTGTATGAAAACCAAGCGTGCCATTTTTTTGACTACCTATTATGACGTCACAATGTTTTGTTTTTGAGGGTATTAGATAAAAATAATTGTTTTTTAAATTAATCACGCATAATATTAATCACAAAATGACTTACCGATGGAAGGAAACGTTTACTTTATTTTTTACTTACGATTTTTGTACGTAAGCTAGGCACGAAACTAGGCACGCGAAGTAGTTACTCTTGCGTTGTCTAGGTCTGTCTATCTCTGTGGTTGGGAATGTTGTAGTATTGAATAATAATAATAATATTATGTGGGAACATTTCACACACGGCCATCTGACCCCAAACTAGAGAGACCCTGTACTATGAGTAGGTACCAGACAGCTGATATGTATGTATGTACAAATGTTTGCAATAAAGCTTAATTTACACGATGCAAAATTGGAGGAGCTCGTAGCTAAGTTGTGGGGGTCCGATAGGCAGTCACTCCATGTAAAAAAGTGGTATTCAGCTGTATCTGGTTAGACTGGAAGCCTACCCAACATAGTTGGAAAAAGGCTAGGCAGATGATGAGCATACAATGAAATTGAAGCAACCAATTGCTTGCATCGTCTAAACTCCTCCAGACGGTGCAACTTTCATTATTACTTCAATGTATTGTATTTAATGCCGGCACGTCAATGTGGGTCCCAGAAAACGTCCAGCGACATCGAGGTAGACCTAGGCGAAGATGGCGGGATGAGCTTGACGCTTACAGGAGGGATTGGTCCACACTAGGTCTGGACAGAGAGGGTTGGAAAGAAGAAAGGGAGGCCTTTGTCCTGCAGTGGGACAATATAGGCTGATTTATTTTTATTATTTTATTTTGACGTCACAAATTTGTGCAAATATTTTCCTTTTTTGGATAATACAAAATATACTTTATTTTAACATTGATAGGGTCCATTTTGTATTATCCAAATGAGGCGAATATTTGTACAAATACGCCATGTGAAGTGCCAGCATAACACGCACATAAATTACACCGTGTAAATAATAATAATTTGATCTCACAATGGTTATGACCTAATTAAATTCAGATCATCATCATCATCTGCCTAGCCTTTTCCCAAGTATATTGGGGTCGGCTTCCAGTCTAACCGGATGCAGCTGAACCAGTGTTTTACATGAACCGACTGCCTATCGGACCTCCACAACCCAGTTACTGGGTAACACGATACTCCTTGGTAAGACTGGTTGTCAGACTTTCTGGCTTCCGACTACCTATAACGACTGCCATAGTTCTACAAATGACAGCCGGGACCAACAGCTTTACGTGCTTTCCGAGGCACGGAGGGAACTCGATATGAAAGGGATGGTCACCCATCCACCGACCGACCGCGGCTAGCGTAGCTTAACCTTTGACCGATCGATCTGTACGGCTTTAATTTAGCCACGAGCTCCTAATTAAATTCAGATGTTTGGTTGAATATATTCACACTGGAGAGCTGGTGCCTGAAGTAGGTTTGAAAAAACCTATATCACAGGTCACCCAGGCCCCACTCAGTGGCATCGTACAATTACAAACAAGGCATCATGTGATTGTACGTAAGAACTATCGTGGACACACCCGCCTGACCACCACTAAGTTCATTTTTGCTTGCACTCAAAAGATGGAAGCGCTCTCTAGCCCGCCCCGTTGACTTCGCAGGCGCCGAGGGATTTTTTTTTTAACTGAGCAGGCGGAAAAGTCCGCTATAGTACATGTTATAGTACAAAACAAATAAAAAATAATTAAAAAAGCGATAAAATCTAAATACAAAATATGAACAACATGAGTATGTAAATGAGGCTTAAGTTCAATGTTCCCTTAATATTGTTTGTCTTTAGCATAATCCCATAATCGTCTATTTCTAATAAAATTAACATAAAACCGGTTTTATCCAACCACTTTAAATCATTTTTACGAATCTCTATTATTATTAAAAAAAAAATAGTTTAAAAACTAAAACCCGACTACAACAAAAAGTGATCTAAAAAGTACGAAACAAGAAAATATTTCACACAGAAATCAAGACATAGGTACAAAATGGTCAAGGTAAGCCATGGTTGCATGCCTGTATCCCATATGAGTGCGATGAACATGAATTATAATGGCATGCAACCACGGCTTACCTTGACTATTTTGTACCTATGTCTTGATTTCTGTGTGAAATATTTTCTTGTTTCGTACTTTTTAGATCACTTTTTGTTGTAGTCGGGTTTTAGTTTTTAAACTATTTTTTTTTATTTAAACCATTTTGGAGTCAGAGCTAAGCATTATATATTTAAAAGGTACTAGTAAACCCCTTTCTAATGATACTAAACACGGTATGCGTATCTTAATTTATTTGGTAATCTTTTCTTTTTTTAAATAATTTGTGACAAAACACAACAAAATATTATATATTTGAATGGTACTAGTGAACCCCTTTAAAATGATACCAAACACGGTATGCTTGTCTTCATTTTTTTTTTAAATCTTGGTTTTGTTGTCCGCCAGAGGGCGCCACATTGGATTCGGTGACACGTCATATAGCCTATAACCAGCGGACGATCAAGACGCTTCTAACGATACCTCATTTGTTCAGTTCTGATAAGTAGTTTAGGAGCTATGCGCGTACAGATGAACATACATACATACATACATACATACATACATACATACATACATAGCCTGTCAAACTCATAACCCTCCTTTGGCTTTGCCGTAGTCGGGTAATAAAAAGGTAAAGTTCGTAAGTTTAGATGTAGCAGGTAATCTCCGTAACTACTCATTCATTAGCCGTGTGGTGCCGGACACCAATAGCACCACCCCATTTCTACTCGTGGGTGTCGTAGAAGGCGACAGAGGGATATTGACCAGAGGCACAGAGTACGTAAGGCTGCGTTGCGCCCGAGCAGAGAGACCACTCAGAACAAACCGCCATTTTTAGCACGCACACATTGACATTACGTTTATAGGCATTCTCAAGCAGTTTCAAGCAGACTTCAGTCTTGACCGTCACGTGATGGCAAAATGAATAAATGATGTAATTGACATTTCGCGAAGAACAAGAAAATTTTGTTATAAAAAAATTGCAAAGAGTTCCAATCAGTTTCAATAAAATTTCATGCCATGCAATGCAAATTTCATGCAATTTTATTGTCACAAATAAAACCTACAGAGTCAATACAGTAGCAGCCCTAGTGAGTCGCGGGAAAAAGCTAGTATGTATGAAAAAGCTAGTATATATAATAATATATTATATAATATATATTATATATAAATAATAAATAATATAAATAATATATATTATATATCTAATATATAAAATTCTCGTGTCACAGTTTTCGTTCCCGTACTCCTCCGAAACGGCTTGACGGATTCTGATGAAATTTTGTGTACATATTGGGTAGGTCTGAGAATCGGCCAACATCTATTTTTCATCCCCTTTTTTCACCCCTTTTTCATCCCCCTAGATCGGGACAGGACAACGTCTGTCGGGTCAGCTAGTATTATATATATATTATATATTTAAGCCCATGACTGTACATTCGTGGTACTTTAAAATTTTAGTTACGCGGAATTGGACTCTCAACCACGTTATTGAACCCTGGGGAAGGAGGGTTCAATCTACTAAAAAATGATCATCTTGCCAAGATCTATCAATTGAGCTACATTTTATTGCTGTTGATGGGTGAGGACGATTCCGCCCATGGTCCTTTCATAAAATCGGTTTAACCGTTTCATTGTGAAAGCATAAAGAGACAGAGTTACTCTTGCATTTATCATCATCATTCATCATTTCAGCCCAAAGACGTCCACTGCTGGACATAAGCCTCCCCCAAGGGAGGATTTTACCATAATCGCCACGCTTGGCAGGCGGATTGGCGATCGCAGTATGGTTGTTACAAAGACACAGAGAACGCTGCTGCCCATTCTCTGGTAAGTCCCTTAGTCGCCTCTTACGACACCCACGGGAAGATATGGGATGGTGCTATTCTTTACGTCCGACACCACACGGACGCATTGCATTTATAATGTTAGTATTTTAAACTCAACAAGGAAAATCAATTGTGAAAAACGCAAAGATTGACATTTGACATAAATATAATTTTATCTTTCACTGTACATACTTAAACCACAATATATAGAGATCGCCGCCGCCTTACATACTTTGTGCTTAAACTGCATGTATACAGCGTGCTAAAAAGTTGCAATATCTATAAAGTTATTTTTTATTTATTTTTATTATTATTATATTTTTTATTATTATTATGAGATTTCCCCGTAGTCAAATCAGTTTGACAAAATAGTTTGACTACGAGGAAGGAGTGAAGGACCCGCAAAAGCTTGACATTTATAAAAATGTACCTAAAATTACATCTTACGAAACTTCATAGGCATTATTATTGACTCAATGACGGTCTAGACTGATAGTCGACAAGATCCGGTATACAGACGTGACATTGTCAAGGTTAATGGGTCTTCATGTACCTCTAATTACAATAAAAACTGGGTATATGCCCAAGGTTGTCCCTACCTACGCAAAAAGTCTGTCTTCATAGCTACATAAAGCTCTAAGCTAAGTAAACTTTTTCCTTATTCGCTTAGTGTAACCACAAACTGGGCTTTCAAGACAATTTAATGTTACATTCTGGGCCGGTTTTTCCACCTCTGAATGGACGCTACTTACCAGATATATAAAAAAAAAGAATGTCTTTGGAATGATCTGCAAAGTAATTTAATTTGAATTTATTGACCACCTTCCAATAAATTCAAAACAGGCCCTCAATGTTTCGTGAGTTTAATAAAATTATTTGTTCTCAAGTATCTATTAAGATTCACAATCTATTATTAAACTTATGTTAGCAAAACATTTACGAAAACAAAAACAATTTGTGACATCACCACTGAAAGGGTACAGGCTTAAGCGAAACACGACACAATACCCTGGTAAGACTAGTTGTCAGACTTTCTGGCTTCTGACTACCCATAACGACTGTCAAAGATCCACGAATCACAGCCGGGACCAAGAGCTTTACGTGCTTTCCGAAGCACGTTGGGGTCTCGGTATGTAATGTATGGTCACCCATCCTGGACCCACAACAGCAAGCGTAGCTTAAACTCCTTGTAGCAGTTCCTTAATGCAAATCTATACTAGTAATATTATAAAGCTGAAGAGTTTGTTTGGTTGAACGCGCTAATCTCAGGATCTACTGGTTCGAATTGAAAAATTCTTTTTGTGTTGGATAGTCCATTTATCGAGGAAGACTATAGGCCTGCGCACGCTAGCCGTGGCCGGTCTATGGATGGGTGACCATCCCTTTCATACCGAGTTTCCTCCGTGCCTCGGAAAGCACGTAAAGCCGTTGGTCCCGGCTGTCATTTGTAGATCTCTGGCAGTCGTTATGGGTAGTCAGAAGCCAGAAAGTGTGACAACCAGTCTTACCAAGGGGTATCGTGTTACCCAGTAATTGGGTTGTGGAGGTCTGATAGGCAGTCGCTCCATGTAAAACACAGGTATTCAGCTGCATCCGGTTAGACTGGAAGCCGACCCCAATATAGTTGGGAAAAGGCTAGGTAATGATGATGAGACGTTGACGATGACGGGTCGTTAATTAGCAATATGATATTATGAACATATGTAGCACGCTCATGTAATTACTTAACCAGTACTTTTATAACTGTAAATTATTAAAAAATGTGAATACATAAACATAAAACTTCTGCCCGCAATTTCGTTCGTGTTGCTATTGGATGTCTTTTCTCAGGGTTCAAGCTTTTGATCAAAATCGATGCGGCCGTTTCGTCGTAAAAAACTAACAGACAGACAGACAGAGTTACTTTTGCATTAAAAAAATTGCTATGGGTACAAAACGAGAAAAAATATGACATTGTAGTAGGTGACCTCATTAAAGTCAGGCTTGAAATAGAATGTTATTAATAGCTAAGTCAGACATCATTTGTTTTTATTTTACAATACCTATACAAGGTGATCCTTGTATAGGTGTTGTAAAAACAAATGATGAACAAATGATGTCAAGTCAAGACAGATAAACAATATTGATAAAAGATAATCAAGTCACAATTTACAGTTAAAAAATAATAGTTTAAAAAAACTAAAAACACGCTTTTTATAGAAAACCAAACTAAAAAATAGAAAATAAAATTTAATAAATTATTTTATTTAAAAAAAACGTGGGGTTCTTTTTAAGATATTATCAAAATGATAATCACTCTACTCATATCTGTCAATAAAATATTTATAACTATTGACACCATGCACGCCACGCTTTTCTTAAAATAAAATAATTTATTAAAATTTATTTTCTATTTTTTAGTTTGGTTTTCTATAAAAAGCGTGTTTTTAGTTTTTTTAAACTATTATTAATTTTTTACTTTTTAGTTTGGTTATATCTATAAATATAATGTACATTTATTCTACCAGGGGCGCTTGTGCAGTACCTTCCAGTATATAATAGCTGTTTTTTCGGCAACTAATTATGAACGACTTATGTTTTCTTTTTTTGTTTTTTTTAATAATTTTACCAAATTAGTGTATTGTCATCGGTCCTCGATAAATCTACAAAGTTTGAACGAAATCTGGCCGTTTAAAGTGGGTCAAAATCGCGCCCAAAGAAGTCGGTTACAAACAAACATACAGGTGAAGCTAATAAAAAGCTGGTAAAAAACATAGGTGCACATAATCATTGCTTAATGTATTCAAATAATTAAATAAAAAACTTAGTAATTGTAATTCTATAATAACAATTGATTACGATTAACGATTGATTAATTGATTCACAACATTTACTACAATTTTCATCTATTATTTGTTAGATTAATAATGTTCACTTTCTAGCTCCTAAGAGCGTGCATTCGATTCGTGACGAAAACTTCATGTGTTAGCGTTTTTCCCAATATTGTAATGATGTGAGCAGATAATTAGAAGAAAATAACGGCTTTAGAAAAATTAAATCTTGATTTAGAGAACTACAGAGTAAACGTATAAATTTTAATGATGGATTTTTAAACCGAAGACAAACCCTTCAAAGCGTTTTACTAAAATAGACGACAGAGTTAACTATCAGGACGAATACAACCATTACTGTATGCCAAAATATATATTTTATGCGTTTTTCCTACAGGATGTACAGACTTAAAATACATTACAGAGCCAAAATTACGCAAATATTACTATTAGGTACTTGTTAAAAAAGTACAAAATCGGTTTACTTTGACAATTTTGTTTTTTCACCAGTATTTGAATAAATACATAACTGATATATTTATTTTATGAAAATAAAGGTTATGCTTAATATACAGAATATTTTTCAGTCCGATAAACGAACTCATTTATTTTAGACAATTATTTTAAAAATACACTATTAAACCTCGCGCGCAATCGTTTGTCGATGAATTTCAATGATTCGTGCACACATTCCACAGATTAACTAATAGTTCTGCTAATACTTCCACGCTCACACACAAAACAGACCATGGTATTGTCCTAGTGTGCGTCAATGCTGCTACGATGTTTTAGCAATCAATCTGTGTAGCAGTCGTGAATTTGAGTTGCGCTAAATCGAATACGCGCCCTTATTAAGGCTTCTATGGAGTAAAACCACAGACATTGTAGATCTATGTCTGTGAGTAAAACGCATTGTTTTTTATTTGGAAAAGTTACAGCTATTATCAGAGAATACAATATACACAAAAACGAGAGTGGTGAGTGTAAGTGTTTTGAGTCATTTAGCATTTCAGTTTTGCTTTAAACACTGATTTCGTCGTAGGGAATTAATGCGGTACTCCCGTTAACTTATTGGCTTGCCGAGTGTTGTACTCATGTCTATCTCCCTACCTCTTCATGTCCTCCCACGTGAACATACCGGCTTGAAAGATTACCAGATTATTCCAAGCGATGCAAAGAAGGGCCTTGAAGATGTTTCTTGCAGTATCCTTGCAATTGCTCTTACTACTCGTTTCTGTATCTTAAAGATACGTTATCTATCAGCGGAATGACCCCACAACTCCGCCCCATATTGAAGAACTGAGTGGACATTCTCAAAATAGCTCGTCCGCACTATATCAGTTTTGCTATTCTCTAACGTTACCACCCGTCCCTGTGCTCGACGGTGAATTTGACATCTTGTCAGCCGTGAAATCGACGTGGAAATCAGCAATTTTTTTTTTCTTAGCGAATGTCGTTTTTCTTATATGAACTGTCAAAAGTGTCAAATTATTCGTCCGTGAGTAGTTCCACCAAAAGTCGTTAATTCAAGTGGCGCTGACGCTGAGTAAGCAATGTTTCGAAAATGTAACTGGCCACTGCCGCAGTATCGAGCTTTAGGTTGTGTTTCTGAATAGCACCACTGGAGCGATAACTCGAGATAGCATGCTGAGTGTGTGGCAAGCACTATCGAGAGTAGAACAGAGATTACCAATAATATGGTCGTTCCATTCCTAACCTCTGTTAATCTAAAAACCTGATTTTGTTACATACTTTATTCTGTTGTTGTCATTTCGAAAAAACCCGTTTTTGTTAATGTAAAATATTTTGATGATTTATTTTATTATTTTGTTATTTTCTATAAAAAAAAACCTGATTTTGCTTTTGGAATTTTAGACGTTAAGCTTTTCGGAGCCGAAAGTAATAATAACGATTGTGGTGTAACATTATTTGTAGGAGCTCTATAGTAGGTACATAGTCAAAGTATTTATTTGTGCGATTTCTGGTGATAACAGCCTTACAGATATTTTACTTTACCTTACCTTACCTTACAGATAATATTTTGAATTGTTTATTATGATTATATTTTTATCTAAAGCTCTTTTAACGTACACGACTTGTGACATTGTTCTCACATTGTACCCTAGATTCAATATGAATGATGTAACCCAAATTTGTAACATATTATTGATTTTAAAAGAGTGTTGTTAATGGAGTTTCTTGCTCGTTCTTTTCCATAGAAACCTACTGTTTGGAACGAGCAACTAGCTTCAACTTTCTGACTATTCAAAAGTACCTGTAAATGGTTTATCTATACTAATATTATAAAGCTGAAGAGTTTGTTTGTTTGGTTGAACGCGCTAATCTCAGGATCTACTGGTTCGAATTGAAAAAATCCTTTTGTGTTGGATAGTCCATTTATCGAGGAAGGCTATAGGCCCATGCGAAGCCGGGTCGGGTTGCTAGTTTGAAATAAATGATTTTGAGTTTGAGTTTGAGTTTTACAGAAACTCAAAAATCTACCCTTTAGGACATACACAAAAATAGCAATTTAACGCAACTATACCTAAATAAAACGTAAATAACGTAAACGATATCATTATTATTGGGACACGAAGGTATAATTAGCTTTTTAAGGTTATTATATTAAACAACGCTACCAGGCTACCATAGCTCTTATTATTCTACATAATACAGAAATAGATCTATAGTCTAGATTTAATGGACTGGTAAACCTTGTCTATTTAAACTTGACTTACTTACATGACGTAATTTTATGACCGTGTTATAAAATAATAAGACCGAACTATAGAAGTATGAGCTACTTGGATTTAGTTTACCAAAGTAAAAAACTGGCCAAGTGCGAGTCGGACTCGAAGGATTACGTACCATTATCTATACAACATTAGACATCGAGCAAAAGAACGGCAAATAATCACGTTTGTTGTATGGGAGTTCTCCTTAAATATTTATTTTATTCTGTTTTTAGTATTTGTTGTTATAGCTGCAACAGAAATACATCATCTGTGAAAATTTCAACTGTCTAGTTGTCACGGTTCATGAGATACAGCCTGGTGACAGACAGCTAGACAGATAGACGGACAGTGGAGTCTTAGTAATAGGGTCCCGTTTTTACCCTTTGGGTACGGAACCCTAAAAATAGGCAAGATGTGTTCAGAACTATCACTCAATATTACGATGCAAGTAAAATTTGATGCAACGATGCAAGTAAAATTATATTTTATTATTTATGTAATTTTAATAATAGTATCTTAAAAATAGTAGTAGTAATAATAATACGGCACTTTCCAATAATAGTATTATTTATGTTGTGTTTATGTTTTAACTTTTATGCAAATGTTTAAATGTTTTTTTTGTTGATTATTATTCAATTAGCATGTATAATTTTATTTTAATTTTAGCTAATTTAATAAATAAATAATAATTATGCTGTGCCCTGACAGGGTCTACAACGGTTCATAGCTCTAAGCCTGATTGTTACATCTTTTTAACCTTGTAGAAATGCAAATAAATGAATATGAATATGAATAAAAGATCGGTTTTGGTTAAGCTGCGCTTGCCGGGTTTGTAAGTGGATCGGTCACCATTCATTTCATAAAGAGGTTTTACGTGTTTTAAGAGATCTATCTCGGAAAACACGTAAGGCCATTGGTCCCTTTGACAATAGTAGTCAAAAGCCAGAAAGTCTGACAACCAGACATACCCAAGGGGTATCGTGTTACCCAGTAACTGAGTTGTGGAGGTCAGATAGGCAGTCGATCCTTGTAAAACACTGGTATTTAGCTGCATCCAATCAGACTGGAAGCCGACCCCAATATAGGTAGAATAGGCTTGGCAGGGGATGATTTTAGATACTGTGTTTGTATACGGTACGTACCTTTGTGTCGTGAGCTTACATATACAGATTATTTATATTATATAATAGTTATCAAGTCTGTGTACCTGCGAAGCATGAGCTCCTAACTTAGATCCGAAGAGAGGCAAAATGATTGATAAAAAAATTAGCTAAGTACAAGTCGGACTCCCGCACGAAGGGTTCCGTACCATTACAACATTAGACATCGAGAAAAAAACGGCAAGAAATCACGTTTGTTGTATGGGAGCCCCCCTTAAATATTTATTTTATTCTGTTTTTAGTATTTGATGTTAAAGCGGCAACAGAAATACATAATTTGTGAAAATTTCAACGGTCTAGCTATCGCGGTTCTTGAGATACTGCCTGGTGACAGACAGACGAACGGACAGACAGCGAAGTCTTAGTAAAGGGTCCCGTTTTTACCCTTTGGGTACAGAACCCTAAAACGAATCTAGCTCCCTATAATATAGGAATTTAATATCACTGCAGTAAACCAGCAAACAGGTATATACACGAGATTTTGTGTTTTTTCCAAGTTCTTTAAATAACTATTTTCTTTCTTCACCTCGAAATAACCCTGTTGTTAGATTTTATTAATTACTAGCTTAATCTGCCCGTGATATCCACCTCGAACCAACCCTGTTGTTAGATTATATTAATTACTATCTGCCCGTGGCATCGTCCACATGAATGTCGGTTATCCCTGATGCAGACGAAGGCCGCGCTATTAAAAATTATAAAAAAACTTATTAAAAAATATATCCTTCCCACGGTTAAAGCTATTTTCATACCAAATTTAATCAGAATCAGGAGGCCAAGTCTGCTATTTTAATAATTTCGTCATTCCAACACGATCCCATTGTCATTTTGCTAAAAGTTCGTAATCTGCTAATTTCATAATGGTCGATCATTGGTCGGTCAATGGTCTCGTAATAGAAATGAGTTTTAATGACAGTATTGCCATTATTATGAAACCCGTTATTGAACATTTATTCATACCAGATTTCATTTATATATATTTTTACATATTATTTATAAGTGTTATAAGCAATCTGAAGTAGTAAGAAGTTCGTAAACTAAGTCAGTCATTCATTTGTCATTATGTACGAGATTACCATTCTATATCATTTCTTTCAATGGAGTGTCAGTGGTTGACCATTGGAAAGTCATAATGACGCCATTTTATTAGTAGATTACCAAACTTGTCAAAATCAACAATTATGAAATCAATGATAGACCATTCTGACACTATTGTAATAGCAGACTTGAGGCCCAGTTCAGTCGTTTGATCGTGAGAGCGTAACAGCACAGTAAAGATATCGACTGAGTTACTTTCGCATTTATAATATTACCAGCTTCTGCCCGCGAATTCATCCGCGTGAAAAGAAGTTTTCGCGGAGGCAGACGAAATCGCGGATTAAAAAGTAGCCTATGTTCTTCTGAAGCTACTTTCATACCACTTTCGCATTTATAATATTATAAAGTAGGGAAGTATGGATTACTTTCGGGACATTGCCAAGTTGCTGAGGTGACCACAGGGCCGGCCTATTCTTCGGCCAAATAATCAGTTTTGCCACACAACGTGGCAATACTGTCAGCTTTCTGGCCAAATATTCGAGTCTTTTTACAAATAGTTTATTTTAGTTATTATTTATAAGTTTTGTATTTAATTA
The DNA here is from genome assembly GCA_947361185.1 of Charanyca ferruginea. Lineage (NCBI taxonomy): Eukaryota > Metazoa > Arthropoda > Insecta > Lepidoptera > Noctuidae > Charanyca > Charanyca ferruginea. Next base: position 22,103,037 of record OX376078.1, on the reverse strand, counting down.
CAGATTTAAATTAAAATGGACAAATAAATGAAATATCTTATATATAAAAATATTCTGTGCGTGTGTATGAAAGTGAACTCCTCCTAAACGGCTGTACCGATTTTGATGATTTTTTTTGAGTATGTTCCAGTGGATTCGAGAATGGTTTAGATTCACAATTGGACCCGGTAGATGGCGCTGCAGTCGAGTTTTTTTATTTTGAGGGCAGGATAACGTCTGCCAGGCCCGCTAGATATATTATGAAATATGATTTTAGTAATATTTTAAATAAGCTGGTTCGCTGAAACTATTTTATAAAGTCGAATTATAATTTTTATTATGAATTTTAAATAGTTTTACTAACTGATATTAGTAGACATCGAGTTCATAATAAATGCTTTTGACATTAATGACATTTCATGTTGGGTTTCCAGTCGATCATAAATTTTACAGAATTGCCCTCAGTAGTCCCGGGTTTCCGGAAAAGCACTTTAAACCAATATTTATAAAAAATATAAACTTTAATAAAGAATCTATTATCTAAAATAATCGCATGCCTACATTTCTGAAAAAATACACACATTAAAGACAAAGTCGTTAAGTTTATTTAAGTAACTTGATAAGTACACAACTTTCGGGATCGTTACGCCACGTTTAATTATAACTCTCAACTTTTCTCAAAAGAGGTTACTTTCCTCGTCTTAACTTACCAAAAAAAAGAAACTCAAACACAACAACAAGAAAATCGACTTACCGACAAGGAGTACCAGGATCGTAACCGCGAAGCAGACATACGGCGACCCCCGCGGGGGCGGGACCCTCCCCGCCATTGGCCGAGCGATAGGGGCGGTTTAGCTATAACAACACAGCCTTCACCGACGAAACCTTCTTACGATACAACACTCACTCCACAAAAAAAAAATCTTGACAGAAATTTTGGCGCGATTTGATTTTGACGTTTTGATTTTTTAACCGCGCACCGATACGTTCGCGTTCTACGACCGCGCGCCACAGACTACACTTTCACTCGCGGTCCAAACACTGATTGCGTCATTTGTTTACTTTCACTATAATCAGCCACATTCGAGATGATTGTTTATCTTTTTCGTTTAACTTACGAACTATTTATTGTCGGAGTTTCGATACAGTACAGTCTTGGTTTAGAATTGGCTGCGTGACGGGTTGACATGGGGACTAAATTCTGTTGGGTAGAAGAAGGATTAGAGAGTTCAATGATCTCTTTGCGTACGCTCTTTGCTTTGAGGTACCAAAGTACCTAAAACCTAGTAGCATATTATGCATAATTAAAACTGGCTTTTTTAAATGTACTTTTTAAACAAACTGGTGCGTCGCATTTTTCTCATTATTTTATCTCAAAAGAATTTAAGTAAGTTTACGTTATCAAAAAAATTATAATATCCGCGAAAGCTCTTCTTAACCACGAAGGACGGTCATTGACTCCGAAATGTTGCATAAGCGAAAAAAGTATGTGCAAGCAAGCATGACTAAAGTAAAAGGTACTTTTATCTAATTTAGAATAACTACAATCGTGACTGTCGTTTGTTGTTAAAATGCTGTAGATATAATAATTCTGCCTTACAAGTTAAAAGAGTGTAGATAAGTTAATTACACAAGATTCGAACTTAAAAAAAAAAAATACAGACGAATTGATAACCTCCTCCTTTTTTGAAGTCGGTTGAAAATGCACAACATAAATAATCTATTAAGTATATAACCTATCTACATCTTTTTACTTGGAATATAATTACTAACAGAAATTTTATAACGATAATCCGCTTATTATTCAAGGATAACACGTATTTTTAATACAAATATCTTCACTGTATTTTTGGGAACCATTTTTATTGATAAAACAGTCTCTCAGCTATTTTTTTAATAAAATTAATACGTCCTACAAAGCTTTATTTAATATGTTTTTACCAAAATTACTAGCAGTTCTATTACCAGTCTAGAAGTATTCTGAAGGCTTTAGGTGGTTTTACATGCCTGACTTAATTGTATCATGGCCTTACACTAACTACAAAATGAACTGAATGAATGACGAATGAATGAAAAAATAATAAAAAAATATAACAGAAATATATCTGGCTAGTATTAAAACGTGCATCAAAGAAAAGCTAAAATTCCAGCTCCAATTTGAAGAATACCGACCAAAATGCAAAAATTCGCTGCTCTACAAAAATCTGTCTCGAAAAAATTCCAGCACACAAATTATTTTTAATTATTCAGCAGGTTTTTTTTTAATTCAGTGTTTTTAATGCAAACATTAGTTTTTGCCCGCTACTTTGTCCGCCAGAATATTGGTTTTCGCGACGAAGTCACGTATTAATAAGTAGGCTAAATCCTTTTTTGGGGTTCAAGCTTAGTCTGACTCAAATTTCATCAAAATTGATTTAGTAGTTTACGAATAACACGACCGGGTCGGGGTGACAGAGGGATATTGACCAGAGGATGGGCAGCAGCATAGTTCTGAGTAGGTACCATAACACCTACTTCGATCGCCAACATGCATCGGCCAAGCATGGCGATTACGGCTGCGACCTATGCCCAGCAGTGAGAGTCTAAAGGTTGACATGATGATAAAGTCGAATGTATTAGTTAATCGAGATGCTTGCTTGAGCGTCATTTCAGAATCCTCTCTGTGAATGTAAACAAGTCATGCATCGCAGAACAGAACAAGGAAATTAATGTGATCTAACTGAACTATGCAACTAACTAGGATGCAGACGTCTATTCCGTAACTTAAACAGCATTGTGTAACTCAACCAGCGCAAATAATATAACTGCAGATATTGTGGGAAATAGCAATAATGAGGAAGTTTTACAACGCCAGCATATGTCCGCGACTTCGTTCGCTAGAAAGGCAAGAAACAATATTTATTTAGCATATAAATAATAAATAAATAAAAATCTTTATTCCAGACCATACAAGATCCATAAAAAAAATACAAATAAAAGATTATATTAAAATAAACAATAAAATTCATTGATCAATAATATCATAATAAAATAATAAAAGAATATAATATAATAATAAAAGAAAAGAGGTTTTTGGGGTTGTTATAGCGGCTATAGTAATACACATTCTGTGAAAACGTTCAAAATATATATACAGCATATCCGGTAATTAATGGATTATGTTGAAATGGCTTATAGTAGAAATTATGGCCATTCAGAAAAAAAAAAACTTGAGAGGTGTCAAGGGACACCCGGATGGAACGAAGTTCCTTTCGATTAATTAGTGAAGGAATTGTAATAAAAATTTTTTTTTTTAAGTTATAATAATATTTTTTTTTATTATTAACAAATATAATGTAATTAAAAAATTAAATTAAAAATTTAAAAAACCCCCAACGCAAAACATAAAAGCAATTATTTAAAAAGTAACAAATAATATCTTTTGTTGAGCCATCAAATGTTTGTTCGTTGAAATGGCGCTATAATGTCGCGGCGGGGTACCGCGTAAGTCAAATCTCATTGCAAATCCATGAGTTCGCTATTTTACCTATTTAGCTATTGCTGACTTAGCGGTACCCCGCCGCGACATTATAGCGCCATTTCAACGAACAAACATTTGATGGCTCAACAAAAGATATTATTTGTTACTTTTTAAATAATTGCTTTTATGTTTTGCGTTGGGGGTTTTTTAAATTTTTAATTTAATTTTTATTTGAAAGTTTTTAAATGTAATTTAGTCTGGTTTTGAGAAGTTGTAGATACGTCTAAAGTTGTATTTCGTCACATGGATCTTTTTTGATATTAAAGATATCACCCTGAGAATGCGTTTGGTATATATATTTCAATTTTGGAAAAAGTGTGGATTGGATTCTTTTTGCGTAACTACGTCCAATCGGCACAACCGTACTCTGGCACAATCGTACCCAGTCTACCCTATGTTTAAACAGCCGGCTGTTTAAACAGCAGGGAACCGGTGCTTTGGCCCTTAGAGTTTATAAAATTAATTTTCAAGTTTTTAGTTTTCATTTCGTTAGTTAATTAATATTCCTCATTCCCTTTCAATACAGTATGCATTATTCTACTAGTCAAGCCCTTTCATTTGATATCCATATTGAGGGAGTCGTGAAAAAAAAAATGTAATTCGCCATTTTGTGGTGCCGGTCATCTTGGCTTTGAAATTTATCATAGTGTAAAGTATTCTACTAGTGAAGCCCTTTCATTTGATACCCATATTGATGGAGTTGTGAAAAAATATGTGATTAGCTATTTTGTAGCGGCGGCCATCTTGGACCGATTTTCATCAAACATAGCTAAGAACACTCCCGACTAATTCACCTTTCAAATAAAAAAAACAAAAACAAAATCGGTTCATCCGTTCGGGAGCTACGATGCCACAGACAGACACACACACACACACACACACACACACACACACACAGACACGTCAAACTTATAACACCCCGTCGTTTTTACGTCGGGGGTTAAAAAGACAATTTAATTAAACGTGCCCGTTTATGTATCGAGCGAAATGGACTCCATATTGAGCAGTTGCTTCGATAGCTCTAATTTATTTAAATAGGTTACCTATAGCACCTATAGGTACCTACGCCTGCCTGCCTTTCTTTTTCTAGCAAAAGAGTACCTACTCACTTACCTACTTACAACTACAAATAATTCGCCAATGATAAAAGTAAGTACCACTACCTACCTAGGTACCCACCTAAGCTCCCACTGGCTTAATTTAAACCAAAACATTTTAATAATAAAAAAAAATATTATTGTCGCTAGTAAAACCTAGAGAAAAGTACTCTGTGACCTAGAGCGATAAGGTGCAGTGGTTACCTACTGACGACCGCGACCGATAGAAAGCTCATGATTACCAAACCCAAACTTTCAATAGGTACCTACTAAACAAAACATAGAAGTAGGTACAGTAACTACCTACCTACCTAACCTACGTATTCTATGGCTTAATTATCGACTTAAAATTTACACTCGTTTTCACAATCCACACAGTCTCACAGTGAAAGGTGGATTTATCTCGTAGGTCGTTATCATCGAAATTATCACGCAATGATAATTCCGATGTCATTGAGGTAGGTACCGCCACTATTTGAGCGAATAAACTTAGGTACTAAACATATCGCCGTAGGTACCTAGTTCAAAGAGTTCGCCGCGCCGCCTTTAAATACATAAACATATTCTACGAAAAGCGAATTCGGACTTTATTTTAAAAACGTAAACGGTTAAAAATTGAAATTTTACCAAACTAGGTATGATAAAATTATTCTGAGAAACGTTGAAAAGGCTGGTGCCCGACCGGACAATAGGAGCTATGTGCAACCGAATTTCACGGTTAATGTGTAAAAATAAGGTTTTAATTCGCTCCAATATTTTCATAGAAAAGCCGCCATTCAACTAATAATGAACTCTATTTGACAGTTCCAACGATTCAATTTTTCTGTTCGAATTGTCTGCGTTTGTGAAGTAATAAAAATAGCAAAAAAGTGTCGTGACAACTTTTCGTAAGAATTTTTTCCGTCTAGCCCCCTTTTACAACGCGCGATAAGGAACTTCGTTCCAAAAAAAATACGAAAAAAAAATCAATCACAGTTCGATTCAAACTTAATGGCGGCTGTGAAGTGAGCGGTTGGCTGCGCAGTACCCCGCCCCTCACCCCCGCTGTCATGTGAAATTGTTACTGCGCAGCCACTCGCCTCGTGTTCATGGGCCTGTAGACCAAATCCCTTTTCTGTTAGCGTTAACGCCAACGGAAAAATGAAATTGTACGCAGTTGACGTAATTATTTGCATCACGTGATATCTGGTAAGCAAACGTCAACTCCATACAATTTCATTTTCCGTTTTTCTTTTTCCGGCCCTGTTCCATTTTCCGGCCCTGAGCCGCCATTAAGTTTGAATCGTACTGTACCTAAACTGTATTAAAAAGTGTATTAAAAAAGTACTGTATTAAAAAAAAATGCCTTATTTTACTTTATTGAACTACGACTAGAAATGATTTTTTTTTCTAGTATAAGTTCTACTATAAGCCATTTCAAGGTTATCCATTAATTACCGAACACCCTGTATATACAGAGCTGTAGCTCTGTGACAGACGGACAAATACATAGCGGAATCTTAGTAATTGGAACCTTTTAAAAATTGTGAAATAAGTCTCAGTAAACAGCGAAGTCTTAGCAAATAGAGTTTCAAAAACTAAGAAAAATAGCAAATCTTTTGTTACATACTTTTTAACAACGCGCGAACACATTACTTATTTGAAAAAAAATGATTACTTAACTGTCATCCGATAAATAATGTACTTAATCACAGAATTGCAAATGTCAAACTCATTCGATTTTCAAATTTAACTTTCGCCATGCACTTAATAACCGTCGCAAGTTACGTAATAGTTGAATCGTCAACAGTATCACAAACTTGTTTATTGTCCAAACACGAGTGGGAGTTCCAATAATACGCTAAATGCGCACTTGTGACCTTGTGACCTTTAATATTACCTCCCACATAGACTCGTCTCATCACTTACTATCATAGTGTCAGAATAACTTTTTGACATTTAAGTTATCCTTAAATATAGACTTTGGCTACGCGATCGCTGAATGACACTTAGGGCGGGTTGTTTCAAACAGTCAGTTAACGTTACAGACGGACGGTTAAAAAATTACTATGACGTAAGATGTTTAACGTACGTTAAATGTAACGGGTTGTTTCATGACATAAAAATCCGGTAGTTAAAGTTATTCAAAAAGAAATAATAAGAATAAGAAGTAATATTTTGATGTTTGAAGTAGCTGTTTGACAACACAAAATTACGTTGACTGGTCGGTTAAGGTAATAGTAACTTTTTGACGTAAGATTTTGTGAAACGAAACTATACATTACTGACCGGTACCAGTCAAAAATGGCGCTAACTATAGTCAAATCAAAAAAATGGGTTGTTTCACAACATCATACGTCAAAAAGTTACTATTACCATAACCGACCAGAGACAATAAAAAGACAGCACAACAATGAAATATCTCTAAGTAGCTAGCTATTCATCTGACATCAGACATCTGTTGGGCTTGCCCTAACTTTGACTCCTAGGCACGCCACTGATTACAGTATGGATATAGTATAATGCATACTATCTATGCATTATTACTGAAAATACCCGCTTCGCACATAATCTTTATTAAGTTTAGAAGCTTTATATTAATAAATGAGTCATGCTAATTACGTATACCATCTAAAATTAAACCAAAATGTTTAAGCTGAGTTGAATTTCAAATTTGAAAATCGACTCGAATTAAATAGTTTTACGTTTTTAAGCATGTTAATGCTAAGCTGAAAGAAAAATTTCCATACAAAATACAACAATACCTACTTACTAGTGTTAAGTGGGTGACCCGATCTATATTTTGTTTGTAATTTCTAAACGTGATACAAGGGCCTAACTACGGAAATGTCTTAGATAAAAATACATTTTTAGGGTTTAGCACCCAAATCGTGCCAAATGGGATCCTATTACATATATAGGGGACTGGTAATTAGTGTACGATACTTAAACACGTGATTGTGTTAATGATAACAAACAACTTTCCCGAAGAAAAAATGTTTTTTGTACTGGTGCACTTTTATCACAATAACACAACAGCCGTGTGAAATTCACGCACGCGCACGCCTGTGAACTAAAGTGAACCAGTACAAAAAAATTTTTTCTTCGGGAAAGTTGTTTGTTATCATGAACACAATCACGTGTTGAAGTATCGTACACTAATTACCAGTCACCCTATATACTAAGACTCTGGTGTCCGTAGGGTAAGCCGGATAGACCAGCCAGTTTAGCTGAACTTTGGTTAAAGAGCTAGGCCGGACATTGAAGGTGTGCTAGTCTGCTCGCTTGAGCTAGCAACACAAGGTAAAGCGGGCGGAGCCGAAAACAACACCTGATAAATGTAAAAAAAAGCGGCCAAGTGCGAGTCGGACTCGCTCACCGAGGGTTCCGTACAAATTTGTAGGTACATAATACATATCCATACTTCCATACTAATATTATAAATGAGAATGAAACTCCTGTTACGCTTCCACAATGAAACGGCTGAACCGATTTTGATGAAATTTGGTTTGAAAATAGCTTGAACCCTGGGAAAGCACATAGGGTACTTTTTAATCTGGGACTTCGACTGTATCTGCGATAACCGGCATTCACACGAACCAAATCGCGGACAAAATCTCATTTTTAATAAAGAATATATTTTTAATTATTTAATTACAAATGTATAGTTTTCAGACTTTTCCCTATGTTTATAGTATAAGATAATAATACTTGCCAAATTTCGTAGTTCTAGGTCAACGGAAAGTACCCTATATTTTGATTCCCTTGAGAGTGTCGAAATGTACTTTTTTTGCGACTTAGACGGCCGTATCTTTTTTTCACGTTAACTTAGAAGTTTGATTTTTCACAGCTGCTAGGGACCGTGGACCCTAATGTATGGTTTTAATTTCAACTCGATACCTCTTCGCGTTCCCGAGATAAAGGGTCTTGACAGACAGACAGACCGACTGACAGATGGACAACAAAGTGATCCTATAAGGGTTCCGTTTTTTCCTTTTGAGGTACGGAACCCTAAAAATATGGTAAAATGTAAAAAATCTATATAGGCAACTTTTTAATCCAAGACTTTGACAACCGATATTTGTCACAGGAAAAACCTAGTGAATAATAAAATTAAAATAAAATTAACAATTAAAGGGAACCCCATAGAAGGAACGGGTTTTTTGTGCACATCAAGCTACTACAATCTGTCAAATTTCTTTGATAGATTTTCAACTTTATTACAAAAGCATAAGGTTCATATTTAATTGGGAAAATCTGACAGTTGGGTATGGCTTGATGTGCTGGCGTCTGTACATAGCTTCAAATACTTTACGGTGGAACCGGTTTTTGGCTACACCCACGTTCAAGATTTTTTTTTTGGATAATACTAAAAGGGATATACTGGATGATTTTTTATTCACGTTCCAAATTTCTCAGGGTGATAGTACCCATGAAATTGAATAACTTTCTCCAAAAAACATGGGTCGAAATATTAAAAAAAAAATCAGACTTCCCATACAAAATCAATAGTCAGCTGATCGATTTTGTATGGGAAGTCCGATTTTTTTTTTAATATTTCGACCCATGTTTTTTGGAGAAAGTTATTCAATTTCATGGGTACTATCACCCTGAGAAATTTGGAACGTGAATAAAAAATCACCTAGTATTTGCTGAGATAATAAGCTACTGTTGGTTTATTACAGTGTTTAAAGAACTACTTGTATTAGCTCACAAAGGTGAAAAGTATTTGGTATTCGCTAAAATAGAACACATAAAATATAGTTCACTTCACGTATGTTCTCACTTAGTGGCGTCCGCGTAGTTTTCATCGAGTCACAGAATACCTAATACAGTTTACACCGCGAAATTAGAAGTGAGCACTGAAGTTAGTTTTTATAGAATATAAAGAACTACTTGTATTAGCTTACAAAGGTGAAAAGTATTTGGTATTCGCTAAAATAGAACACGCAAATATAGTTCACTTCACGTATGTTCTCACTTAGTGGCGTCCGCGTAGTTTTCATTGAGTTACAGAATACCGTATACAGTTTACACCGCGAAATTAGAAGTGAGCACTGAAGTTAGTTTTTATAGAATATAAAGAACTACTTGTATTAGCCCACAAAGGTGAAAAGTATTTGGTATTCGCTAAAATAGAACACGCAAATATAGTTCACTTCACGTATGTTCTCACTTAGTGGCGTCCGCGTAGTTTTCATTGAGTTACAGAATACCGTATACAGTTTACACCGCGAAATTAGAAGTGAGCACTGAAGTTAGTATTTATAGAACAGATTGTCGCACACAATAATTAATTAAAATATTTATCTTTTATTTCACAATAGGTACACATAGGTAATTATTTGTCTCGTTAACAAAGACGTTTCTAAGAACCTTGAAGAGTGCTTGCTCATGTAGAGACAACAGCAAATGGGAATTGCACAAAAATAATGAGAAACAAGCGTTTACCCGCGACTTCGTTCACGTGGAGGTTGAAGTCTGCTAAATTTTACTTTCATAGCTCAATTAGTTTTCGAGATTTCGTGACTAATCATGCAGTGAGTGGTAGTTTAATTAGTGAGTGGTATTTAAACGACATATTGTACCAATTAATAATAATAATAATAATATGTGGGGACATTTTCACACACGGCCATCCGACCCCAAACTAGGGAGACCCTGTACTATGGGTGTCAGACAGCTGATATACATACACAAATACATTTTTTTTTTGTAAATACATACATATTATAGATAAACAACACCCAGACACAAGGCAAACACAAGTGCTCATCACACAAATGTTTACCCTGGGCGGGAATCGAACCCGCAACACGCTGCGCAGCAGTCGATCGCTCAGCCACTGAGCCAACCGAGTCGTCAATTGCTAGGATTATTTTTTCTTCCAGGACATACCTGGAAATCTACTGGTTCTGGAGATATTAAACGTCGAAGTCACAACAATAACAACAACTTCTTCCAAAAAAATATGTATATGTCGTATCCGGTCAATAGTATGAACGTGAAACGAATCGCAAGCCGCCATTATCGAGAACACGTGATCAACCACTACCATTTTGGCGCGCTTCTACAGAATCGTGCTGTTTTCAGCACACAGCGAGGAAGACATTCAGAATCCAGTGTCTGATCGCATCCGAGCTAATACGTCCCGAAACTGTACTTTCGATTCGTTGTTGAAGTGAAGTTTTAAACTATATCTATGTTAACTATAGTGTCTGAGTTTATTTAAATTTTTTGTCTGTTAAATTGTGGTTTTAACAAACGCCTTGTATTGTACCCTATACCCAGTGTGTTTTCATTGCACGAAACCCAACTTCTGCCCACATGATGACTGAATCTAACGGACTAAATCCTGACTGATCCGACATTTAATATTTAAAAGTTTTATTAAAAATAACATTAATAAAAATTATCATAAAATAGTTTAATTGAAATAAATAATTGGACATAGATGTTTGCAAAATCAATAAAATTTAGAATCTTGTATAATTCGTGCTGTGATGCCTCGACTCATCTCAATGAGTCGAGGGTGGGTGGTTGGGTGGGTGAGTAAGGTTGGACTGATGTACTAACATCAGTCCAACCTTACTGGCCGACTCATCTTATCACAGCATTTTAAGTAGTAATAGATCTAGGGTAGTCCCTAGATCTATTTCTACTGTTATACGACTCCAAACTACCTTTCCAAACTACCTTTTGGAATGGGCAACTAGAATCAACTTTATATTTTTTTATTATGACGTTCAAAAGAGCCTTTTTAATGGTCTAATTGAAATAAATGATTTGACTTTGACCAATAGGTCATTGACCTTAATGACGCATCATCTTTTTGAAAATACTTCTATTAAGTGTAGGCCAAAAGGGGTTACGGTATACGGTCCGGAACCACTACTGCCTATACCTCTGGCACAAATCAGACCATGGCTGCGCTTTACAACAGAAGACAACCACCAAATAGAATGGAGAAACAGCGCAGGATGCAGGCAAACAAACAATGTTTGCCTGCTTCGAAGAAGCTTGCCCGCAATCTCACATGACTAAACAGGGATCAAATCCGTAAAGTACTAGTGTACGATAACCGGACACTGTCCCCTAAACAAACACCTACACTATAGGTGTGACAGACAGCCCTCTATGCAGAGGCTGCATGGAGGCGGAAGAAACGCCACAGCACGTGCTCATTGAGTGCAGGACCGTGGCGGATCAACGGGCACAGATTCTCCAGTCTCCAGCATCACTATCGGAAGTCTGCAGCAACCTGAAAAGGCTGCTCGCCTTCTGGGATGACCTGGGATGGCTGGAATAAAAGGAGGAACAATTTCACGTACAATGGCCCAATCAAGTGGCTAAGTGCGGAAAAGGCCCGTATAAACTAACTAACTCACTAACTAACTAACTAATTAAGTGTGTGGCCGTACTCTTGGTAGAAGTATTTATTTATTTTTAGAAAGAATACCTAATAGTGCTTAGTTCTTTCAAAACGAATCTACTACGTCATTTTGTTTTCTATTTTTGCTGTAAATATTGACTTTGGACATTTTAAGCTGAATTTATTTTAACCATACGCTTGACATTGAATTGCTGGATAATATACCTATAAACAAATTTGACATAAGTCAACTTTAATTATTGAGAGACTTGTGGCTTGGCTCATTTAGGTAGAAGCTTAATTTCACAACGCACGTTGCACTAGATTTAGCTCAAAGATAATTGATTTGAAATTCAACCTAAGATGCTGTCTGTACCCGCACCGTTCACTTTAGATGCTCGTTGCATCAAGGCTACTGTTGATGCACAGTCGACCAAATCGTGATTCGGGCTGGGTACCTACGTAATTACAGTACGTTGACTTTTGTCTTAAGAAAGTCCACTACCTTCGTGTTTTATCTACGTCGACTATTTACTATACTACTTGTAATACTCAGGCACAGTGGCGTGCTTAGGGGGTCAAGGTTAGGGCAATCCCGATAGATATTCTAAGATAAAGAAAAAATCAGTCAGTTACTTTAGCAGAAATTAAGCAACTGGCTGATTTTCTTTTTCTGATTAGCTCATATATTATTCTTTAAATAAATAAATAAATAAATATCTTGGGACAACTCACACACGGTCATGTGGTCCCAAGCTAAGCAGAGCTTGTGTTATGGTAACCAGACAACTGATATACATACTTATATAATTTATAAATACATACATATTATAGATAAACACCCAGACACAGAACAAACAATCATGCTCATCACACAAAGTTTGTCCTGGGTGGGAATCGAACCCACGACCTCCGCCTTAGCAGTCAGGGTCAGTGACCACTAGACCAACAGGCCCGTCATCCGTCTCTTTATAGTGCAAGCGGCTTTTCGGCTTGTATAAAGGTCCCGCCACTACACATGCATACGACATGCTACAACCATTCAAAACTTATATACATAAATGAATAAATAAATGGATGTTAAAATTGATGTGAATAAAAAAACCGGACAAGTGCGAGTCGGACTCGCCCGCCGAGGGTGCCGTACATATTTGTAGGTACTGTAGCGACTGAGCTACACTTTGTAACGTACTCGTTACAGCACCCGGGAATCTACGCTACGTTAAATGAAAGGTATTAACGACTTTCAGAAGACTATAATAAAATAATAAAAACTTGAGAGGTGTCAAGGGACACCCGGATGGAACGAAGTTCCTTTCGATTAATTAGTGAAGGAATTGTAATAAAATTTTATTTTTTTGAAGTTATAATACTATTTTTGAGCGAATAAACTTAGGTACTAAACATATCGCCGTAGGTACCTAGTTCAAAGAGTTCGCCGCGCCGCCTTTAAATACATAAACATATTCTACGAAAAGCGAATTCGGACTTTATTTTGTAAACGTAAACGGTTAAAAATTGAAATTTTACCAAACTAGGTATGATAAAATTATTCTGAGAAACGTATAGGCTGGTGCCCGACCGGACAATAGGAGCTATGTGCAACCGAATTTCACGGTTAATGTGTAAAAATAAGGTTTTAATTCGCTCCAATATTTTCATAGAAAAGCCGCCATTCAACTAATAATGAACTCTATTTGACAGTTTCAACGATTCAATTTTTCTGTTCGAATTGTCTGCGTTTGTGAAGTAATAAAAATAGCAAAAATAAGGTTTTAATTCGCTCCAATATTTTCATAGAAAAGCCGCCATTCAACTAATAATGAACTCTATTTGACAGTTCCAACGATTCAATTTAGCTTATTATAGCATGTCGTGACAACTTTTCGTAAGATTTTTTTCCGTCTAGCCCCCTTTCACAACGCGCGATAAGGAACTACGTTCCAATAATTAATTTATTTATTTGACAACATGGGTCCACTTGTTAGTAAAAAACCAAATATAAAAATTACGGGTTAGTAACTAGACTATATTATTATAATTAGCGAGAGGGAAGATTTAAGAGACCGACGGCTCTACCAGCTCTACTAAGAGCTGGAGGTCATGTAAATCTTACCTCTCGCTAATTATAATAATATAGTCTTCTGAAAGTCTACGTCTACATATCCATACTTCTATACTAATCTATACTTTAATCTACTTAATATTATTAATGCGTTTCTTGCGACATAAACGGCCGTATCTTTTCTACACGTTAACATAGAGCGTTGATATTTTTACAGCATCAAGGGACCGTAGACTTGAGTATATGGTTTAATTTCAACTCGTTACCTCCACGCGTTCCCGAGATAAAGAAATTGAGGTACGGAACCCTAAAAATGACATTTTTGTGTAGGCAATCATAAATTGTATTGTTTTTATTCAGTCAATAATAAAGCATATTTAAAAGAAATATGTACATACTTGTATCTCGGGAACATTAAGAAAAATGTAAATAGGTACCTACAGTTATTTATTTATTTCCCACCATACAATTATCTTTATAGGTTTACCACCTAATGCGATAATGTAGACAACTATTATTTCAAACTACGCAGCTACAAATATAGATATAAGTTTTGTATATTTGTATGTGTATAATTACAAACTAACATTTTTTGATCATATTAGGTACTTATTGCTACTACAAACACCATCTCTTACAGCCCTGTAAACATGTGAAAATTTAATCGCGTTGCGCGTTTTTATCTGCACGTATTATAAAACATTTTCACTAATTAAGATTAGGTTAAAGATTTTAACAGTCAGATACAAAAAATATGCAGTAATTAAAAATCGCTTCACTTGAGGTATGTAAGACCTTTTTCCTTAACGCTAAGCATTTTTCATCTCCCTCTATCGTATGACACTTGCAAACAAAAATCTGGTGAAAATAATGGTTCCTAGGAGTGGATAGATGAATCCTAGTTCTATTGTAACCTAAAATGTTACATTTTTCTGAAAAATCATTGTCATTTCAAGTCTCTTTCAGTTAGTACACGTGGTAAATATGTAAGTTTCCAAATTGAGATTATTCGTATTTCGTGAATTTGTCGTCTTTCAATGTACAAAATGCACTATTTCTAAAGGCTTTGCGTCCGAATTCTTACAGCACACCGCCATTTTGGCTACTATGTAGCTGAAAAATGTTGAAACTGTAACATTTTCACTACATTTTAGTATTTTATTAAATTTTAATGTATGTAAAGTATTTAAAAAACTGTAATGTAAACTATGTTGTAAATATGGTGGTTGAAATCGCTCTTCAATTATTGGAAAGAAAGGATTTTTTTGCAGCGTTATATAGATTATTTATATGATATATATCTACATAGTCTGTAGTGTTGTTTAAATAATATAAAACCATTGTAAAAAGAACTAAACAAAGACCCTATTGGGAGAGATTGTTTTAATTTCTTGTGTAATAATTTAAGCGTCATTTAATTATATAAAATACGAATAACGAATTGCACTAAATCCAAATTCAAACAATTAATTGAAACAATAATCTATAATGAAAACCGGATAGAAAAGAAAAATAAAAGAATCGAAAAGCGGGTGTAAAGAAAAGGTCCGCAACACTTTCGAATTAAAATTCGAATCCGAAAAAATTCAAATTCAAAAATCGAACACAGAGCACCGCACGAAAAATCAATTCTTTTTACTAGCAATTTTGTAGAATCGTCCCCGATATTTATTTGAAAAAACGAATTTAGAACTCTTAGTATTAGCACCAGTTTATTTTTAACGGTTTTTAGTTTATTTTAATGGTTTTTAGTGTGTTTTAGTGGTGGGATGGTTACTTTGTGTTAGTAATTATCGTGTGGAGCGCAATACGCGCTTGCCGCGGCGCGGCCGGTTTCGTACTAAGCAGTTTTGGCGGTGGAAGCGCTTTCAGGGAGATTTACCAGCTTTTTCGGGAAAGATTAAATTTTTTAGATGCGGTCGGCATATGTTTGAGACCTGGGTTTGGAATTCACTATTCAAAAAACTGCCCTTAAATATGTGACGGCCACATTTAAAATCTTTGTAGCATAGTGTAATTTAAGTCATTTTCAGAACACCCGAACTAAATATATAACGGATTAGAGAAAATAAACGTATAATAATAATAATATCATAATAATAATATTCGTTATTGAAACAGTTGGTACATTCTAAAACAAGTTACTCTGAACCCCACACTAGGATACCTTGTGTCGTGAGATCCAGTCTCTTCCGTCATACTACAAGAATATTTTGTATTATTATTTTTTTAAATAATAAACAAATAGTAAGACAAATCAAACCTTAAGGTAAAAGGAAACATTATAACAAAAAAAAACAAAAAAAATACTCTACTACTAAAAAAGACTCTATTACTAATAAACTAAAAATATAATATCTAAAGTTACTAAAGAGGTAATATTTTTAAGTTTGGATGTAGGAGGTAACATACGAAACCAATCATCTGATTTCAATACCTACCTACATTTTGGAACGAGCAACTAGCTTCAACTCTCTGACTAACTGACCGACTCCTTGACAATTCAAAAGTGCCTTTAAATGGTTTAATTGAAATAAATGCTTTGACTTTGACTTTAAATAATTATCTTACAAATAGATACCTTGCCCAGTGTCATGGGATATTCTTGGTATATTAGACTTCAGGAGCTAGTTTAGAATAAAATACTTTGTTAATATTTGTATAAAATAAAATTATCTCAATGGGTTAAGGAGATCTCAAATTCATACGCTATAAAAAAACTAATTAACCAAATCACAAAAAAAAATACCAAAAACTAAAAACTATAAAAATCCCACTTCTGTTCTGGCAACCCACCCTACTACGCCGCCCTGTGTAGTCGTAGACCCCGCCCGCTACGCCGCTACGACGCTACGCTGCTACGCGGCTACGCCATACATAAATGTAACAATGTATACGTAGCGTATTATTACGTTTTTTTGTAATAATAATCACGCTTGACGAGAAGGGGTGGGCAGCGACTGTTGGTATCAATTAACTGGTTAAGGCCTTATATGTCCTATCTTTGTTTGTTTTAGAGGGTAAATAGATATTTACTCAAGATGCTTTTAATAACAACTATGGTTTTAATAATGATTTATGTGCAGATATCGTCCGTATGGTGTCGGACATAAAGAATAGCACCATCCCATATCTTCCCGTGGGTGTCGTAAGAGGCGACTACGGGACTAACCAGAGAATGGGCAGCAGCGTTCTCTGTGCCTTTGTAACAACCATACTGTGATCGCCAACCCGCCTGCCAAGCTTGGCAATTATGGCAAACCCCCTCCCTTTGGGGGAGGCCTATGTCCAGCAGCATTATTATTATTATAATATAAATGCGAAAGTTTGTGAAGAATAATGAAGGATGTTTGTTAACATTTATTTATTTATTTATACTTCATGCACAAAGGTACAAAGGCGGACTTAATGCCTATTATAGGTAGTCTCTACCAGGCAGGTGCATTAGAAAAAGTAAAATTTAAAAAGTAAAAAAATACACATACATAATTATATTCTGGAATATATACACCGATATAAATATATACATACCCATATTAGCATCTGACTGGAAGGCGATCTTGTCAGTATGTTTGGAGTATTGTGAGATGAGCGGGTAAATGTCGTAAAGTATATATAAGTCTTTACCTAATGTAATATTGGCCAATGGTTGTTTTATGTTAAAGTAAAAATAAACAGAATAATAAAAATAAACGGCACATATTTATGAAATGCATAGCAGAAATATAATGCTATGCAAGGTTGTTAGATTCATTAAGCAAATAAAGAAAGTTTTTTTTTTCTTTTTTTTTTATATTTAGGATATACTAACTTAACACGTACGAAATATTTATTTTCTATCCCGTTTTTATATTCCCCTGGGATAGTAGGGGACGAGAAAGAGATGTTTTTATTTCTAGAATCTGCGTAAACGAAATTGCGGG
Organism: Charanyca ferruginea; assembly: GCA_947361185.1. Lineage (NCBI taxonomy): Eukaryota > Metazoa > Arthropoda > Insecta > Lepidoptera > Noctuidae > Charanyca > Charanyca ferruginea. Next base: position 22,085,102 of record OX376078.1, on the reverse strand, counting down.
TAGAAGTTAGTAGAATTATAATTTAGCCTCAATTCTACTAAAACAAGTCAATCAACAACGTTAAATTGATTGAATTTATTAGTTACATTACTCTGTTGAATGTACCGTGTGTGTGTGTTCGTGTGTTGTGTGTGTGTGTGTTGTGTGTGTGTGTAACTTCCTCGGATGTAAAGTACGAAACGAGTACATCAGAGGAAGTTTTAAAGTCGCCCCTATTACAGACAAGCTCCGAGAAAGTCGTCTGAGATGGTACGGACACAAAAAGAAAAGATACCGACCATACCGTGAATCGAGCATTAGCACTTCATGAGGTAAAGCGTGGCAGAGGCCGACCACCCGCCACATGGCTCTCAACTGTGACCTGTAACCTGAAGACCCTTCATATTGACCATCAGACAACCCAGGATAGAGCATCCTGGCGCCGAGTAACGAGGAGAACCGATCCCAAATGATGGGAAGTGGTAAAGAAAAAGAAGAGAGAGACTATGTTCAATGTACATAAAACGTAAGCTTAGAATAGATTCAAAATTAATCAGCAATCAATGTTTCACTCCAATCTTCACTACTTTGAAAACTGGCCAAGTGTAAGTCGGAATCGCGCACGAAGGGGGTTCCGTACCATTATCTACACAACATTAGACACTATATTATAACCTTTTTTTTTAACGGCAAAAAATCACGTTTGTTGTATGGGAGCCCCCTTAAATATTTATTTTATTCTGTTTTTAATATTTGCTGTTATAGCGGCAACAGAAATACATCATCTATGAAAATTTCAACTGTCTAGCTATCACGGTTTATGAGATACTGCCTGGTGACAGACAAACAGACAGACGGACAGTGGAGTCTTAGTAATAGGGTCCCAGTTTTACCCTTTGGGTAAGGAACAGCAAAAAAAGTACTCCCGTTTTTAAAAAAAGTATAATGATTTTGATTGAAACAACAATACACGTTTTTTTAAACATTTATCTGAAACATTTGTTTATACTACCTGTATTGAGCAAATAAATGATTTGATTTGATTAGATTTTGAATTTAGACGTGGGTTGGTGTGTACTGTCAGAACTACACCACACACTACACTAATTATATGACTGATCAAGCAACTGGAGCCCTGAACGATGTTTTACATGAACGTATGTCCATGATCCTTCTGTTCTATGACTATATTATATATATATATATATATATATAATACCGTTTAATATGTATAATATCTATGTGTTTTTCTGTGTTCTGTACGCAAAATACGCGCAGAGACGTGGAGTGGCGACACCAGCCCGTTATTCTTATATACCTATATGTTATTATAAATGCGGAAGTGAGTTTTTTTCTTTGTTAGTCACAGTTTTACAGCTAAATTACTGAACCGATTCTGATGAAATTTGATACAGACTAAGCTTGAAGATATAGCCTTTCTTGGACTGCTTATTAATCCGCGACTTCATCTGCATCCGCGATAATCGACATTTACGTGGACTCATTAGTGAACAAAAGATACCTAGTTAAATAAATAAGCAATAATGTCAATATGTTTCAGCCAAACTTGAACAAACTGTCCAACTAGGTAGGTCCAACTTCGACAAAGAGGTCGCCCGAAGAATCCAACTCGGATGGGCAGCGTTCGGGAAACTACGAGATATCTTTTCATCCAAAATTCCACAGTGCGTAAAGACGTAGGTTTATAACCAGTGTGTGTTGCCAGTGTTGACTTATGGCACAGAAACGTGGTCCTTAACTGCTGGCCTCCTACCAAAACTCAAAGTCACACAGCGAGCAATGGAGAGAGCTATGCTCGGAGTTTCTTTGCGCGATAAAATCCGGAACGAGGAAATCCACCGAAGCACCGAGATAGCTTTCAAAATTCGCAAGTTGAAGTGGCAATGGGCAGGCCACATAGCTCGAAGAACTGATAACCGATGGAGAAGAAAGGTTTTTTAGTAGCGACCACGAACCGGAAGACGGAGCGTTGGTAGGCGTCCTACCAGATGGCCCGACTTCATCGTTAAAGTCGCGGGTAACCGGTGAATGCAAACGGCAGGTTTCGCTCATTGTGGCGTTCTATGGGGGGAGGCCTATTTCAACAGTGGTCGTCTTTCGGCTGATGATGATAGAGCCATAGACATGCACTATATATATTTGATTATTTCAGCCACACAGTACGTCGAATGAGGTTACACGTCCATCAGTCAGTGCACGCTCGGACACCCAACACCGGTGGAAAGCACACGTCAACCATGACGCGGTTGACCTATCGCGATGACGCTCAGAAGTATATAAATGTATCTTTATTACCTGATTATAAACGAAATGTTACTGAGTACTTAAAAAATCTTAGCTATGACGACACAGAGAAATTGCTCCACCCAATTAAGTAAATTCCAATTCTGGTTTGTTTATCCCTTTCTTTTTTAACCGACTTCAAAAAGGAGGAGGTTCTCAATTCGATTAGTATTTTTTTATGTATGTACACCGATTACGCTGAGATTTATGATCAGATTTAAGTGATTCTTCTTTAGTTTCAAGCGGAATAGTTGCCATTTGGTCCCATAAAAATTTAATATAGTTTGGCCCAGTAGTTTTAATTTTATGAACATTTTTTTTTATACGACATCACGCATAACTTTTTCAGTGTAGTCCGATTTCAATGATTCTTTTTTTAATTGATAGTGTATACCTCAAATTTTATCCCATATCAATTTCATGAAAATATTCCACCCCTAAGGGTAGAATAATAAGGGATGACTAAATTTTTTTGGTGTCACCGTTTCGTAATTAATTTGTATGATAAGAAGTAGCACAAAAACGCGAAAAAAAAGACAACCGCCTTCAAAAAGTTAAAAAAACTTTCAACTCGCAAGTCGGTGGCAATACAAACCAACAAGCAAAACCAAAGCCACCGATTTAAAAAAATCTTCCACTATTAGAATACTTCATTATCCCTGAGTAACATAGGCGATATTTATCAATTGAAAAAAATAGGGATCCTTGAGAAAATTCACGCAGACGAAGTCGCGGGCACAGTTCTAGTATTTGATGACTTCATGGTAACCTTAGTATTCTGAGTGGAAAAATACCACAAGAAGGAAAAGTTCAGATTTTATTAATCAATTGAATTAGGTAAGTATCTCCTTTAAAAATGAAGAAAATTTTTCTTTGAGTGAAAATCTTTTTGTCATATCATAATTTGAGTCGCGTAGGTACTCTTCCTTCGTGTTTTTCAGGTAGAAAGGAAAGTATTGTTACGTGTTAAAAGAGAAATACGTAATCATTTCCAAGATTGTAAACCATTTTCCTTGTAAATTATTGTGATTATAAAAAGAGGGATGTGAATATACCTATGGAAAAAGTATTAATATGGAAACATCAAAGAAGCTTCCTACTTGGATCTTATTATGTTTAAGGTGTCAATAAGCCATCTCCATCCAATAGCAACCTATCAGAAAGGGGACATCTCTACTAATATTATAAAGCTCGCGTACCTTAAAAGGAGAAAACGAAACCTTTATAGGATCACTTCGTTGTCCGTCTGTCTGTCTGTCAAGACCTTTTATCTCAGGAACGCGTGGAGGTATCGAGTTGAAATTAAAACCATATACTCAAGTCTATAGTCCCTTAAAGCTGTGAAAAAACCTATAGACAAAATCCCTTTTCTGTTAGCGTTAATGTCAACGGAAAAATCAAATTGTATGCAGTTGACATATTTGCATCACGTGACATCGCGTAAGCAAACGTCAACTCCATACAATTTGATTTTTCCGTTTGCGTTAACGCTAACAGTAAGGGATTTTGGCTACAGGCCCTGTTCCGTATATGAAAAATCTTTGGCTGGGGCTTTAAGAGCTATAGGCTAAATATTATTATTAAAAAAATAAGACGTCACGGCGAAGTCACTAGCAAAAGTTGGTAAAGAATATAGGTACTATCTCGCAACCTATCTGCCAAGTGCAAAGCGTACAATAATCAATGAAGACTCCTCGAGTTTTGAACCTAGGAGAAAGGAAAGAAATGGGGTAGTGGAGACTAAAATTTTGGAGAAGCTTCTTCCGGGTTACCGACCCACCCGTACTTCGCACAGATGCGATCTGCTGATGTGGTCATAACTTCGAGATTTCCGTATTATATCCAAGTAAAATAATTATGAATGTATTAAACACATAAACCTTCTCAAATATTTCTTCATATTCACATAAAATTCGATTGTGTAGATAGTAAGAAGAACAACGCGAACAAACAGACAGACACTAAAAACGATTTAGTTTTATACTATTTATAACAAGACTAGTCCCAAATGGCACCTATTAGAGAGAGTTGGAAGTAGAGTGGCCTTTGGCCTGCAGTGAGAAAATTCAGGCCGATAATAATAAGAATTACAAGGTCCATGAGAGACGTTAATGAATTGTTTGAAAATGGAATGAACTAAGTACAGTCCTACCTACGTTACAACTGTACCGCACTGGTCAAAACCGATTCATAAGATTTGACAAGTAAGGAAGATCAGGGGTGTGATTCTGTAAGACCTCATTCTAAACTTCGAACCTGAATCCGCTGTGAGTTTCTGATTGTCATTCTAAAAACTCGGTTGATAATTCGAATTTACACTAGCGCCACCCTTGCGAGCGTGTCAGCGAGTTGAACTAAATTGAATTGACTCATATTTAAAGATTAAATATGAGATGACGTAAGAAGTGGCATTCTATAAGGTAATTTCCCCGTCACTTCGATGCACTTGAACCCGATTCAAAGTGTCAAATAATATCAAGGTCATTTTGAACCTTATGCGAAGTGAGAGTGAATAGCGATGTGAGGTGCGAGTTGTTGTTTGAATTTTACAGAATCGACCTACTAATACAAAAAAAATATTATAAACTAATGAGGTATTACTACTACGTAATAATATATTTAGTTCAATGTTACAAACACAACATTTCACCAAAACTCAATCACATTACAGTAAGTATAGTGACAAGTTATCCTCGTCTCAATATAACATGCATTAAGGTAATCGCTGTTCCTCCCCTGCATTCATCCCCCGAGGGTGAGTCGTAAATATTATCCGAGGGTTGCACCCCCCGGTTTGTGGAAACCGTCCGGTTATTATATTTTAGGAAGCTGGGAGGTTCGTTGTCGAAGGCTTGGATTACGATGTTTTGTTAAGATAATTAAAATATTAAGTTTCATGGGTGGTTGTAAACAGTTTGGAAGTTGATTGTCAGTTAGTAGGTATAACCTACAAACGATGACTACCTACACAAGAAGATTTTCCAAGTTTCCAAGACCTACAAGCATTCAGATTTATATTGGTAATTATCGGCCCAGGAAAAAGAGCCTGCTTTTTTTTAATAGGGTATTACACCCATTTTCGAAAAGTGTCTCAATGAAATCCTGTAGTGCTAATATGCCACCAAAAAAAAAATCAAAATTTTTATTCTTTCGATAAGTGCCATAAAAATGCATCTAAATTTTAAATTTTCAAATTTCGCGCCTAGTTTGACGAAAACGCAGTTACTGGACGCCATATTGCTCAGCGTAAATGACGTCAGTTCGTTTTGTATCAAATGAGCTCATATTAAATATGATAATTGTATATCATTTAAAAATAATTAAAAGCATAATTTGTAATAGGTGTAATAATGAAAAAATTACGTTGGTTACGAAAATAATAAAAGTACAAAGCCTATATTACGCCAATCGGTTGACTGACAGTTGACAATTTTTTGTTTACACAGCCGTATGGCGTAATAACATGGCCGCTACTATTTCACGGTGTTTTATAACAGATTAAAAATACTGAAAACTTTGAATTGAATTTTAAAATTTGTTTTGTTATTATATGAACTGAAACTTACATTTTCCGACTTCTTTATGCCTAAACTGTCTCAATAATATATTTATAGATTTTTTCTCGTATAGAGTAAAATACCCTGAAACTTGGAAAATTTTCCAAGTTTCCAAGACCTACTTTTTTTGGTTTGTCCTCTATGTGTTCCTAAACCATTGATCCAATCCAATTGTGATGAAACTTTGGTGGGTTGTTCGGCGTACGCTCGCGAAGATGCCTGGCCCAAAATAAAATAAACACCGCGAACGAAGTCGTGGGCAATAGCTAGTTAATTTTAAATCATCCCATTCCATATCGGTACTGACTGACTAGCTGTTCGCAAAAGAAGTTGGTTCATTTCAGGCCATTTTTACATTCGCAACAAACAGGTAAGTATTTTGCATGTCGTTCTAATAATAAATTAAGTATTATTAGATTAGGGCTACATTAAATATTTCAAAGATTTTCAATTCCCTTATGAAACAAAACGAAACAATAAAGTACAGAGGGTAATACTCTCTAAAATGGTCTTAGCGACCCCCTGTGACGTCGGTTAAGTGGTGAAAACTAACCCCCGACGCAGAAGGGTTGAATAAGAATTGATTCTCATTTGATTTGCCATGACGAATCTAAAGAGACGATTTACTTTGAAGGGAATTAAGATGTGTTTTGAGAACAAAGGGGTGATACAAAAATCCGTGTGGTACCAGTCGCGAATAACACCACCCCGTTTCTACCCGTGGGTGTCGTAGAAAGCGATAGATGGATATTAACCAGAGGAATGGCAGCAGCGTCCTTCTGAGTACCATAACACCTACTGCGATCGCCAACATGCATCGGCCAAGCTTGGCGATTACGGATCCTCCCCTTAGGAGATATCTATGCCCAGCAGTGGGCGTCTCAAGGTTGACATGCATCATCATGTCAACCTTGAGACGCCGATGATGAAATAAAATTAAAAAAACCGAAATTCTTTGGCAGCGTCAGGCACCGTCAAAGTGGAAGTTGGAACATTTGCCCGATATGGCCAAGAGCGATTATTAATCGAGCTATGGATGATGATAAGTACTAATAAAGAGCTACAGTGCCACAGACAGACACACAGACTCACAGACACACAGACACGTCAAACTTATAACACCCCTCTTTTTCGTCGGGGGTTAAAAACAAGGCTAGATGTTAACCAGAAACAAGCTTAACTCTTTTTTCGTCCTTTCAAGCTTACGCAATAGGTTGATTTCTGTGTAAAAGGGATATAGAGATTAAATAATTATTTTTTGGTATACCACTCTTATCCAATAATTTCTTCTCTCAAATACAGCATTTTCGTGCTAACTACTTCTTCTTCTAGTAGTTGTTGAAGTCCGCGTTTGAATAAGTACACGATCTAATGAATAAGAAAAGTTCCCAACATCATAAATAATTTGCTACTGGTAGTGCCATCTAGCGAAAAGTATGAAACTAAATGGCTAATCAAGCAGAGAAACATTGTGAAACGTTCTCCACTTGAATGAGTTTACAATTGATTCATTTTATTTTCAATAGATGTCGCTAGCTTACTAGTGGTGCAGTAAAATTAAAAAAAAAAAAGAGTTTTATGGGCGGGTTTGCAAACAGTTCTGTTTCATGGAATGTTTGATATCCATGACTGCATTATTATTGACGTTTATTATTAATTCAAATGGCAATGAAGCTATGGATTATAAATACAATTATTATGTAGCGTGTAGGTAGCGTGCTTGTAGCGTTATCAATGATCAAATGATTCGTTCTTCGTAATCAGTTCTAGAATGCTAATCATTTGATAACTACTTTAACCTTATTTTAATGTTCATGTTCTGTGAGTCATAGTATTTTTAATGGAAGTAAACAGCTGATTTTAACAAGTAGGTACCTATTTGTATGCATTGAAGTTTAATGGAATTGATAATTATGTTTTTCTACAACGAAAATAGATTAAACCACGGAATAATAAAAACAAGTTGTACTTGTTTTTATTATTCCGTGGATTAAACTAAGTACCTAGGTAGTTGGAAGTACTTAGAAAAGATAATTGATTTCTGACCATTGTAGGACAGAAATTGTTACTATGAAATTCGTCGTAAGTACTTTAGTCGGTAATTTTATTCAGCAAAGCGGTACTTTAATCTATGATGTGCGAGCGACGTAATGTGAAAAATAAACGTACCTACTTCATTAAAATACCTAGTACCTATTATATAAGTACAAGATATAACTACATACCTACCTATCTAGCTAAACTCGTGTTGTTTTGTTAAGTACAGCTGACGAATCATCTGTCTAGCCTTTTCCCAAAGTAACTACCTCTGTTGATCGTCGGCTTCCAATCTAACCACCGAATGTAGCTGAATTCCAGTGTTTTATATGGAGCCACTGCCTGCCTGACCTCCACGACCCAGTTGATGGGTAACACGATACCCGTATAAAGGCTGGTTGCCAGACTTTCTTGCTTCTGACTACCCGTAGCACTAACGACTGTCAGAAATCTACGAATGACGGCCGGGACCAACGGCTTTACGTGCTTTCCGAGACACGGTTTATTACAGTTAACTAATTATATTTATTGCGGGATGTAATTAACGTTTCACATGACAATGACCTCTCCGTTGTTCTGGGAGGTCAATAGTAAATGGTAACTGTTCCGCGTGTCAGTGCGTCATCATCATCAACCTAGTTAGTGTAGAAGTTAGTGCGCAAGCACTGAGGTACAGCAGCTGTTAAAATACTGGGTGGTAAGGTTTTATGCTCTTTTTAGGGTTCCGTACCTCAAGAGTAAAAAAAACGGAACCCTTATAGGATCACTTTGTTGTCCGTCTGCCTGTCAAGACCCTTTATCTCGGGAACGCGTGGAGGTATCGAGTTGAAATTAAAACCATATAGGCACTCAAGTCTGCGGTCCCTTGAAGCTGTGAAAATATGAAATATATAAGTTAACGTGAAAAAAAAAGTTACGGCTGTTTATGCCGCAAAAAACGTATATTTCGACACTCTCAAGGGAATCAAAATTTATAGGGTACTTCCCGTTGACCTAGAACTATTAAATTTGGCTAGTAATATCGTCTTATACTACAAGTACAGGGAAAGGTCTGAAAACTATACATTTGTAATTAAATCATAAAAAATATAGTCTTTATTTAAGTACGTAATCAATCATCGAGGTATGCGCGGTAATAAGTGTATAGGTGACCAAATCACGGAATTTGAACGGAACCCTCGGTGAGCGAGTTCGACTCGCACTTGTCCGGTTTTTTTATAGTCTTCAAGGCTTGCGTTTGGCAGCAACTCACTTAATCTTAAGTGATGATGCCGCCTAAGGTGGTGCACACTTATTTAGGATTAACCGGTTCACTCGTGCCTTAAAGACACCCAGATTATAAGTATCGGAGAACAGAGAGGCGGGCAGTGAATTCCACAGTCTGGCAGTTCGCACAATAAATTTGGAAGCAAAGCGCTTGGTTCGAGACCGTGGAACTTCAACCATATAACGGTGACGGTTCGCCGTATCTCTGCTCGTCCGAAGATGGAATAGGGATGGGGGAATTGAGTTGTGCATTTCCGAAGCACACTCTCCGAAATGTACCCGATAAAAGACCGATAGTGCGGCCATGTTCAAGGCTCTAGAGTTTGGTCTTTAACCAGGGAGTCGGTCGTTGTCTATAAGCCCCTTAGTAGTCAACCAGGGATTCGTTGTCTATGGGCCTCTTGGCACGTCTATCAATAACTTCCAACGCCTCTAGCTGGTACTTGGCTGATTTATCCCAAAGATGCGTACTCAACGAGCAAAGTACTTCAGTAACTCAGGTAACCTACGGCAGATCGCCAGCATCGGCAAGACTCTGATGGCCTTTCTTGGGGAGCTGGGGTGGACTGAATTACTTACTTCCCACCTGTACGCAAAATACGCGCTGAGACGTGGAGTTGCAGACACCAGGGCCTCAAGTCTGTTATTACAATAGTGTCGGAATGGTCTGTCATTGATTTCATAATTCTTGATTTTGACAAGTTTTGTAATCTACTAATATAATGGCGTCATTGTGACTTTCCAATGGCCAACCAGTGACAGTCTATTGAAAGAAATGATATAGAATGGTAATCTCGTACTTATTGACAAATTAATGACTGACTTAGTTTACGAACTTCTTACTACTTCAGATTGCTTATAACACTTAAAAATAATATGTAAAAATATATATAAATAAAATCTGGCATGAATAAATGTTTAAATTTGTTGACAAATGTCATTATAAAACAATTCTATTATGAGACCATTGACCGACCAATGATCGACCATTATGGATTTAGCAGATTACGAACTTTTAGCAAAATGACAATGAAATCGTGTTGGAATGACGAAATTATAAAAATAGCAGACTTGGCCCCAGCCCGTTATACCATACCAAAGCATAGGTAATGGTATGCGTCCGGTTTTTAGTGTAGTATATTAGATGCTCAGACCAATCTGAGATTATATACTGATGAAATTAACCTATCCTATCAGGATTTAGGACTAGGCAAAGACAAACAAGGCATCTCACATTAAATATAAAAAAAAACTATTCAACCTTAGGCTGTGTATTACCGTATTCTGCCTGAATCTAAGAGACGTGGTCGTTTAATATATGCTTAACAAAGCGACATGACATGTTTTTAATAACATGAAACCGGTTCTTTTTTTCAACTGAGCACAACATACAGTTATTTGTATAGCAAAGAATAAATTATAAGACACAGACAGACGATTGTTATCTATGGTCTGCAAAACGCGGGTCGCGTCCGCACCAAAGGTCTCACGTTGACTCAGCGCATGCGTCATAACTCCGAGTGTATGACCAATATCTCTTGACCTGCGGCAAAATTTTGAACTACATGAAAACGTTCTGAATTTGACGTTTTATTGCTCGTTTTTCGGCAAGCAGCGCCATTCTGAAATTTCAATTTATGGTTTTTTGCTTATTGTTACAATTTATTTAAGTTTTCAGACTTAATTAGTCATAAGTAGGTACCTATGTATTACAAACAGATTTTAAATTATTCATTGAATAAGAGAGGTGTGTCCGTCAAAGATATTTTTGTACGTTTACTTAGAAAATGATTGTCATGAAATGTTTTCATAATTCCCAGAAAGTTCATTTACAAGCGGAATATGTCTATTACTCAACGGTAACGTTGCGAAGTGGATTCCCACTTGGGTATAATCATATACAGAAAACCTTTTAAGCCTACGTAACTTCATTTAAAACTAGTTGTTACCCGGGACTTTGCCCGCGGCAGTTTTTTAACGGAGCCCTTTATTTTTGATTCCTATAACACACAGGGATCACGTAGCTTCTTATTAGCGAAAGATTTTACAAAATCGATCCAGTAGTTTCGGGGATTAGCCCGAACAAACACACATGACACACTCAACCTTAATTTATAATATACAGTAATGATAGTGATAATGTATGTTCACGTTCGTTTTCTAGGCTCAAGCCTAGACCTAGGCTAGAGTGAAGATTCATTACTTAAGTCTTAATTAATTAGTAATCAATCACCAATTCACCACACATAGAAAACAAGTGTTGAATTCTACAAACCCACCTAAAGTTTACCTAAATTTGTGACTTTTTAACTTTTTTTTTTACACCTGCCATGTTATCTCTTCACCACCATGGACTATGGGTTGACTGTTATTTAGAGAATGCCCAAGGTATTAAAGTCTGCCTTTGTTCCTATGTGCATAAATAAATAAATAAAATACGAACGGAACGTAGTGAAACGGCACTGGAAATCCTGTTTAATTATAGAAGAAAATAGAAAATAGAAGAAATATATCTGAAAAGAAATGAAATGTCGCAACAAGACACTAGATAAAAATTAAATTAAAAATTTATAAAAACCCCCAACGCAAAACATAAAAGCGATTATGTAAAAAGTCAAAAATAATACCTTTTGTTGAGCCATCAAATGTTTGTTCGTTGAAATGGCGCTATAATGTCGCGGCGGGGTACCGCTTAAGTAAGTCAGTCCCTTAATTTCATTCACTGTCTATTAATTTACCAGCATTTCCGACCAATTTGCTTCGATATTATCAATTTTTTGTTGCTAACCTAGTTGTTAATCTTGTTGCAAATCTAGTTACCATCAGTTCGCTATTTTAGCTATTTAGTTATTGCTTTAAACTTAGCGGTACCCCGCCGCGACATTATAGCGCCGTTTCAACGAACAAACATTTGATGGCTCAACAAAAGGTATTATTTTTGACTTTTTACATAATCGCTTTTATGTTTTGCGTTGGGGGTTTTTTTTAATTTTTAAATTAATTTTTATTTTAATTTTTTTAAACGTAATTTAGTTTGGTTTTGTATAAGAGTTTACAAAAATAATTTTCAAATTTTTAGTTTTCATTTCGTTACTCATTCCTCATTCCCTTGCAATATAGTATACATTATTCTACTAGTCAAGGCCTTTCATTTGATACCCATATATTGAGAGAGTTGTGAAAATAGAATGTAATTCCCTAAGATCCCTACCGCAGCTAACAAAAGAGCTGATAACTTTAAAACTGCTGAACCGATTTTGATGAAACATGTCTAAGAACCATCGCTAGAGAATCTGCTTTCAAATAAAAAAAACCGCATTCAAATCGGTTCACCCGTTAAAGAGCTACAGTGCCACAGACAGACACACAGACACACAGACACGTCAAACTTATAACACCCCTCTTTTTCGTCGGGGGTTAAAAATATGCCTATTAAAAAGAATCAAGTGACACAAGTTACACCACAGATATCTTTACTGTGACAGTATGATAGTACATACTGTACATATGTACCTACCTACAAGACGTAAACATTTAGGCCATGCAAATGCACTTTACGAGGCTTATAGCACGCATGCATAATAAAAATTTACAAACAAAGGAGGCCTTGCATCCAATCTGAACTTCAATAAAGATCGTCTCTTTGTGTGCTGCCATATTAAAAACTGCTGGACCGATTCAATAATTTCTCATTGTGGTCATGAGAACTTGGAAACTGGATGATTTTTAAATAATTTTAATACTTTTCGCACCTGTAATCATGTCACTGATTATTTGCAATTAATGAAAGAAATTTCTTAGAATAGATTACGATTTAATGAAATTAATGAAAATTCTTAGAGTACAATCCTACTAATATTATACATGCGAAAGTTTGTGAATATGGATAGATATTTGTTACTGTTTTGCTACTAAACGGCTGAACAGTATTGTATTGAACAGTGAATTTGGCTCACGTAATATAGATTTAAGTAGATGTAACTGAACACATAGGATAATTAGGATCATTTAGGAATTTCGCTTAATTATTCTAGAGCCCAGTATAATATAATATTGAATGTAGGTACGGTGAGCAATAAAAGTCGATTGCCACTTCCGATTTTTAAATCATAATTATTGAACAGAATATTAAATGATATACGGAAATGATGGAAAATCAATATAGGCAAAATAAACTTTTGACTATGATCTGAAATACTGAAAAGTATTGCATCGTATTATTTCGTGTCATTTAGATGATATTTAAGGCGCTAACCAGCGACTTGCAGATTTTAAACTGACAATCACGTCAAAATGATGTGTAGTGTAAATGTTTTGAAAAAAGTATATGATATACTAGAACATTCTCTTAATCATTTAGTATGTGAATATTTTTGATTAAGCTCATATTAAATAGTTTAATTAAATCGTGAAGTTGTGTCTGACGCGGACAAAATATTGATAATCACACAAAATCTACCAGGAATATTTAAACGAAACTTTTACTATCTTACAGACAATTTTATTATCTATCTTTTAGTACATGCTTTATTTTTTAATTAAAGAATACTATCTTTTATTTAATTTTTTCGACTAAACTTTGAGAGTTTTGGACGCAGCGCATACGATTCTCTGGTCGCTACAGGTCGCCGGCATATCGGCGCCTTAAATGAATCAGTGCTAATCGACTTTTATTGCTGAACGTACAGACCTACAACACATGACAGTATTTTTTTCCAGGTACGTTCTTCCTATTCAGCATGCAAAAATGGGTACCTACTTATAACTAACAATGCCATATTGGCGAAACTAATTTCATTCATACTATTGTAATCATACGAACATGGGCCTCTCAATGAACGGTAATAGTCACATTCGTCACAGCGAGGGGTTAAGGCGAGGTGCAAAATACCTATTGTACACATTTCGTCCTGAAGTTCCTAATTAATAGTTCTATGTATAGCTGAGCTTAGTTGTGAGTGGGAGCATATTGTATGGGCCTGCAATCAGCTGTAAACGCAAACGACATATTTGGGCAACACACAGCATTTAGTCTTATCTAATACCATAAGCATAGCTATCGCGAAAGACCGGATGCTTTTAGTGATTACCAAACTTAGAGTGTTATTCTTGCTAAACCGATTAATAAATTATAACATGTCTCGAAATTCTTCTAGTAGGTACTATCAGTGGTACACAATGCTCTATTATACTTCTTTTAATAAATAAGGTTACGTTAGTAACAAGTACTAGGTATGTAGTATCTACGTCTATTTTATTCGAAGATTAGAATAAAATAAAAATAAAATAAAACAAAACAATTTTTTCCTAAACTAAGCAAGACTTGAGTATCTTAGTAAAATTACAGAAAATAAACCATGAGAACAATTAGTACTACTTAATTAATAATTATGCTAATGCAATCTTTACCGAAGAATTCTTTATTTATAGTTTATCTATATCTGCACTCACATGTGGTCAAAATGTCCGTTCTCATAGTAAATAAGTTAGTTCACAGTTTATTTTTAGAACTATCGGACAGTGCTCGCCTTGTAGACGATGTCACCCTTGCTCGTATTGAGTTATGCGCAACATAGACTTAACTTTCAAGGAATTTATAGAGATTAGACAAGCAAAACAGACAAGTTTTTACTTGGGCATCGTAATATGAGGTAACCAAGGAGATTAGTATAGGTAGGTACCTAGGAGAGAGATAATAATTAGATAAGATCGTGAAGATGGGCTGCAGTAATATTATTTTCTTTGCTCTTGCGCAGGTAGAATTGTTGGCGCAGTGGTTGAGCGATTGACTGCTACATTGCGTGTTGCAGGTTCGATTCCCGCACGGACCAATTATTTGTATCATGTCCTACAGATATTTGTTCCGAGTCTGGCTATTTGACATGGCACAGGAAATATTCCTAGTGTGGGGCAACGTTTTATTAAGAAAAAAAATGTGTAGGTCAAATCAATTCCAAAAACACCAACTCTAACTGACTGAGCGACTAAACCTGAAAACTAGGTAGGTTATCGATATCTAGCTTTCAGGTCCTACGAGATGGCAGTACTTCCGAAAACACTTGTGATTTATTTCTTGTTTGGAAGCTGACAGAAGGCTTGGCTGATGATGGTCAGTCATTAACAACAATTAATATTTACCAAGAAATCGAGTAAGGAGTTAATTATTATACATGCCTGAAAATGAATCATGAAAATAACCTCACTAAACCCACTTTATACACGATTCTTTGTTAAAAATGTTTACTGTGGTTACTTAAATATTTTAAAGAGGACTCATTGTTTTCTCAATGTTCATCAGTATTTTCCACATGATTGTATGTCACAAAATAGGTACTCATGAAATTCCATAATTATGAGCTTATATATTTTTTTCCTGCTTTCATAAAAAGTACATGCCAATTTCATGTTAAGTACCTACTTACCTACTTGTTAGTATTGTAATACTAATCATTAAAAATATAATGTACAAATGAATAAACAGCGTAAAAAGATAGGTAGAAAGAAAAAAAAAACAAAACGAAAAATAATCAGTCTTTATTTTTTTTCAAAAAAATATAAAGTAAAACAAAATTTATTATGTTTACAAAACAAAATGAGTGCATAGGTACCTCATTAAATGGTAACATTTCATAACTAGATCATAGTTACGACAAAGACATCGATAAAGAAAGGACTTTAACATATTTTCTCTGCATCTTATCTCAACACATTTCTTGGAAGACAATCACACCCTCTTGTCATAATATTGACTTGATAACTTGTATCCATTACGTAATGGGTAAATCTAGAATCTACAAGTAATTAGGTACTTTCTAGAACGAAAGCGTTTATATGGATATGTGATCTTACCCAACGGAAGTTATGTATTATGACAAGGACGAGGTAATATTTGAAAGAGTTATCAAGCAGCACCTGTTTTTGTATTCCTTATCGTTTATCCGTCTCCTCCGCCCCCCCTCTATCTGCCGCTCTGGCATATGACTGTATCTGAACTATAATAATAGGTAAACACTTAAAATTTCACAGTGCATATTACTGTAACCGCCAGAATAATATAATAATAATAATATAATATGTGGGGACATTTCACACACGGCCATCTGACCCCAAACTAGGGAGACCCTGCACTGAATAAAAATAAAATTAAGCTTAAAAATTAAAGAAGGTCCACATACAAGCAATATGTCTTTTTAAAGAGCATTCTCTCTCACTCTCTCTATTTTAATATTGTACTGTGGCACGGAACCCTTTAAGAGTGAGTCCGGCTCGCACTTGACTTTTTGACAGTGCAAAGAGGTTTTGAACATTATCCTTACACTTACAAGCGAAAGCGAATGGTATTTTCATTATTTCTATTGTCCGTCCTGCAGTTTCTAGAGATAGGTATCAACAAATTTTAATTTGACTCTTAAAGTTTTCTTTCCCTTTGTCTGTTCAGAATTAATCTAGCATTTGACTCCAATTTCTAAGTGAGATTTTTTAGAACTAGATTGCTGAGCTTTGTACACAAAGTGAACTGCTTTTATAAATGAAAGAAAAATAAATGTAAAATCCGTCGTAGCATTTCTTTTTCTAGGAATCATAGACTATGCACTGTAGGTGCATAATACAGCTACAGCAAAATAATGTTGTAAAAATAATGTCGATTTATATTTTTCTGCTATGTAGCACTACAACTATCTAGTTTATGATAGCGTACATTAGATACTGATTGAGTCATTGCCAAGGTCAAATATATTAAATGTAGAGCAAAACAGGTTGACCGTGAGCGTTGAGTCTTCAAATAACTATACTGTAGTAGGGAAAATCGCGGAAGTGTGGCTGGATCCATCCGCTTACAGACCATTCTTATTACTACGGTAGAAAGATTATCCATCTTCCCATCAAGAGAACAGCCGCCTACCATTGATATCGGGGTATTATTTAATTTTTGCTTCTATCTGCAATAAACAACGAGATTTGTTAAGTTTTGATAGTCAGCCTACCTACAATAGAGATAAACAAGTTAGCTGTTCGTTTAGATCTTTATCTTAATAGATTAATCACTTCCAATAACTTATTAAAACGAAACAGTAATTTATGGAACAGCCGGTAAAATTCGTGACTGATCGATAAATAAACAGGATAACGATAACGCATTAGGATGATGTAAGCTAAGTATGTTCCATTAGCAACACTATCTAATTTAATAATAATGACATTTCTCTATAATGAAAAATAACGTTTAAAAAGGTTATTCAAACAACGGTTATTAACTCGATATTAATCATGTAGAGTGGTTGTCAGTTACAGTTATCGACCAGAGAAAATATCGATGAACCGTTTGTTGATTTTGGATTAGCAAATACGTGTGAAAATTAATGTTTGTACGGAAACAGTGTTTGTTCTTCAAATTCTAGACATTTTGTAATGTATGCTGACTAAAATGTAAATATTTATTTTAGACTTTCGCTTATAAGTTTTTGTTTGTTTTATTATTCACTGATTCTTTTATAATATTTTTATTTACTTACTTAACTTTCTTTTGCCCGCGATTTCATCCGAGTGAATGTCGGTTATCGCGGATGCATAAAAAGGCCCGGAATAAAAAGTATCTTGCTGCTACTACCATGGGTACTAGGTATTTTGGGGCTCAAGCTTAGTACGTGCCGAATTTTTAATAAAAACGGTTCTGTACTTTAGTCGTAAAGCAAATAAACTCACTTTCACAGTTATTAATTTGTCGATGAAACCTTATTTTATTTAGCTTACAGTAACATATCGAAACTATGTAGATCGCAGCCCACGACCGCAGTAAAAACTTTTGCAATAAACACGTACCTACACAGTCCTGTAGCCTCCCACGCGATGGGGGGGATATAAGTCATGGTACGAACAGGATATTAATTTGTCTAAATGTCTTGGCTAAGAAACTTAAATATTGCGAGACGGAATCTGTACTTTTGTACTATTATGAACTTAAAAGTTTGTTTGTTTTTAAGTTTAAGCGCGCTAATCTCTGAAACGACTGGTGTGACTTTGACAATTCTTTCGCTAATTAAGAAGAAGCTACGTCATCCCTGAATTCATTAATTCATAACATCATTCCATGATCTGATTGTTTTGCATATAGGTAGTTTACCAATCCATTTGAACCCCAACGTATAGCCACCGCAGTGAAGGACAGACTATAGTGACACATTTTATGTGGGAGAGCGGAATGTCGCCCGAACTCAGGATAGATTGCCACTATAACGGCTAATTGCACGCCATAGCAAAAACTTCGCTAATCGAATCAAATAATTGCGGGCAGTTGACACTAGTTGACTTAAAATTGGACTGGTTTCCCTGTTTTTGCTGTTGTTAGGAGGATATTATTTGGATGTTGTCTGGCGGAATAAATATTGATTTTACGAGGACATTACATTTGTCTGAACGAATAAGCCTGTACTGCGTTTGTACACATGAATAAAATGACGAATTTTGTAACACACAGAGTTACATCTTTAAAGAAAAGAAAAGGGGAATAATGATGAAAATATTCAATCTTTTTCGCTTTCACCGACGAAGTACTTTAAAAAAATCCTCGCCATTTAAAACAAATGGAGCGACGTACATTAAAACGGTCACTGCTTATTACCACCCAAATACTCTGCAGTCGTTTTTATTTAGTTAAATACTCGTTCACCCATAAACACGACAAGACTGCTCATCATTGACATGGTGTAAGCAGTATAAGCAACATTTTTACGTCCTCCTTACTGCCAGTAGCGAGATTTTACGAGCGGAGGTTAACAAGAGACCAGAAATAGGACTGAGGTGAATGGTCGCTCAGCCGTTTATTATTCGCTCATAAAAATAATATCTGCCGAATTTACTCGCTACAGGAAATGATGTGAGTGTTTCCTTGAAATGTGGGTTATGCTCACGCTTTTTTATATACAGTCGGCAGAGATGCAAGCTGTTGGAAATATTGTAGTAATTTATGCAACTTATATAATGTAATAAAAAATTAAAAGGGGTCTAGATTTATTTAACTAACTAACAAACTATGTGTGTGATTCTAAAGATGAGAAGTTAGGGAGCTCAAAATTAAACAAAAATAACTAAAAGGAATAAGGTTCGGGCGCCAGAGCTCACTAGGTAATTTAAAACTAAGGTAATCCGGGATAGCTAATAGGTAAAGGACAGGACTTCTAATCTAGGTCGGAGATTTCTGAAATTAAGCTGCAAATTCTTTAATAATAGCTCATTTATTTCCATCGCAGGCAGTGGTGAGCACAACACAATATTAGAAAGCCCCTTTCTTTTGAAGGGCAAGTTGTTTTATAACTATTAAATTCTATAATTAAATTTTATGTTGTAGTTGTCAGTATTGCACGTTTTTAAGTGGAAACTACGAGAAAGAATTTAAGTTAACATACCACAGGCTTCGAGAAAAACTTATTTAAATTAAACCTGATTGGAGACACGAGGTGAAGCGCATCAGCTCATCCATGATGAAGTTAAATTTTAAGATGAAAAAAATCCAAAGTATAAGTAAGAACGCCTTTGGGGCGATCTTAACGAAAACTAAAACAATGCCAATCACTCGTGCTATGGGCACACTCAATACGCGATGGCGATATAGGAGGATTTCCCAAAATATTACCGTTGCACGGCTGCTGACATCACTACCAAGTGATTCCAGCCAGGGGTGGACCGTTGAAATATTCCAATCTAATGATTGGCACGGAATAGAATTTTATTCGTGCATCATCTTGGTGACTTCGGTCGGAAAGTGAAATCTACATATCCCAAACCGGAAACGTCAAAATAATCTGACAGCCGGGGAAATAAGGTCCAACTGTCAAACTGATGGTCTATGGTTTTATCGATTACTCTACTAAATCCTAGCCAATCTATCAAATATCTAAAGTGTGTGTACTGCATTACCGTGAAAACTTCCAAAAAATGACGAGAGAGGTCGACACTATGTAGCGAGTAGAAAATACTCGTTACATTACATCCCTCCCCGAAAAATAAAAGAAAGGAACTTTCTTTTATTAGAAAGAAACAACGAAAAACGAAGTGAACAAAAAATTCAAAAACAAAGAAAACTATCATAGTGCAGTTAGGCGTCATGGCCACTGACTAAAACTTCGGTACTACAACCGATCAACAAAGCCAAACAACAAACAAATCCAAATTCAGTTAAGCCCGAGGGCCGCTGACTAAAACTCTAACAAGACTAAACACTAAACAAATCTAAATTCAGTTAAGCACGAGAGCCGCTGACTAAATCTTGAACAAAACTACTAAACATTAAACACTAACTTTGAGTACAGTTAAGCGCTATGGCTACTGACTAACTTTACACTAATTTACTAAACTATCCTACACCTCTTAAGTTCAGTTAAGCACTATCGCCACTGACTAACTTCAGCCAACCTACTAATCTAAACCACTCCCCTTAAGTTCAGTTAAGCACTATCGCCACTGACTAACTCTACACATCTCTACCAACTAATCTGGAGTGCAGGTAGGCACTATCGCCGCTGACTATCCTCAACTAACCTACAGTTCAGCTTTGAGTACAGTTAGGCACCATAGCCTCTGTCTATCTCAGCAACAACCAATTAAAATTAACAATACCTAAACTTAAATTCTAGATAGAGTTGAAGGACTCTACCTAAAAGTATAGATTCCGATCAATAAAGTCAGACAGAGTTGAAGGGCTCTATCCAAAAAATATTGATTCCCAACAAAAAGGTTAGATAGAGTTGAAGGGCTCTACCTAAAAAGGTTGGATAGAGTTGAAGGGCTCTATCCAAAAATATTGTCACAGCAATAACCTGTAACAACCAAAAACCATATTGTGATCGGCGCTACACCACCGAACTTCCGAGCACAATAGTAAAAAGTTATGACGAAAGTCAAAATTCCACCTTGTGACTGGCACAACAATGACCAACACAAGGGCAAAAGGGCAAATGTAAGCTGTGATTGGCTCCACTCTACCAACCTTCCAAGCACAGACAAACAAACAAAATATATTGGATTACCGAAGGGGAAAATCACAATACCTAAAGGCGAAAGCCAAGATGAAATCGAGGTCAAAAATTACACCAAGATCCAAAAACAAAGTACATTCTTTAACAAAAGTTTCAGAATGACCGCAAAAACAAAATCCGGCATGAACGCGTTACTAACTAAGTCAAATCCAAGTCTAGTATTGAAGAAATATCTAGACAAAAAACAACACTGTCAACAAACAGTAAAAAAATAGAATTAAAATCAATAACTATTTAAAACTATGAGAGAAATAGAATGATTTTAATCTACCCAAAAAGAAGATTACAAAAAACTTGAAATGAAATTTAAGTTTTAAAATCTTTTTAGGTAATAAAAACCCAAAGTGTAAGGTTGTATAGGATCTTTCTTTTTCAAAAATATGAAAACAAGTAAAGGATTACCTTTAAAAAATAAAGAAAGGAAAGATATAAGATCCCATACAATCTCAACAAACAAACAAAACAAACAAGATAAGATCCTTTGATGTGTAAAATGTATAGTGTAAAGAGTAGGTATTTCTAAATTAACCAAAATGACCTAAGTTTATTTTAGAAAGAATTGAATTGGAATCTAATAAATTGTAATGAAGTTGCCTAACATAATAATAACCTTCAGAACACCATAACCTTTCATTCATCATTCTTACAGAGGTGTAACCTCAGACAAAAATACTCAATACCAATACCAAGTCTAAAAATTCCCCAAAATTTTAAAATTTAATTATATCCTTTACATGATAACGACCCACGGAACCCTTATTTAAATCTTTCAAAACATAAACGTTATCAGAAACTTTTTCAGTTATTTCACACTTTAAGAACTTAGGTGCAAGCTTAGCCGAAAAATAAGCAGGTGCATGAGATTGAACAAAACTTCTTCTCCACACAACATCACCCACATCAAAAGAAATGACTTTCCGACCCTTATTATAATAAGCGGCATTTCGCTTATACCCCTTTAACAAATAAGCTTGAACTTTAACAAAAATATCACTAAGTGAATTAAGAGAAACTGCATAAGAGTTTCTATTTGAAACCTCTAGTTGAGATAAATTATCAACAGAGTTACTAAAATGATGTAAGGAAGCATCTAAAACAAGTTCCCTACCAAACATAAGAAAATTAGGTGTAAATTCAGTAGCAAGATTTACACTATTGTTTAAAGCTAATTGAACATTGGGCAAAAAACTTGACCAAGTCCTATGATCGTCTTTAACAAAACACGATATGCAAGTTTCGACTGTTTTATTATATCTCTCAACAGGATTATTTTGAGGTGTATACAATGTGTTATAAAATATTTTAGTTATATTAAAACCTTTCAAGAATTCTACAAAATGTTTTGAAGTAAATTGAGTTCCATTGTCACAAACTACTATTTTTGGACAACCAAATTTAAGAAATATTTCTTTTTCAAAATGTTTACAAATTACTCTAGTAGTAGCATTAATCATTGGAAAGAACCAGCAATATTTAGTAAAAACATCTACAACTGAAAGTATGTATTTATGACCAGAATAAGTTTTAGGTAAAATACCTATTATATCTACCGAAAGCATGAGCATGGGGCGATCAACCTTTTTAGGATTAATCATCGTACCAAAAGGAGGAGAAGTAGTATGTTTGTAAGCTTTACAAGTATCACAAGACAAAATGTATTGGTGAACATCATTAAACATACCTTTCCAAAAATAATGTTGTTTTAATTTCTTTAAAGTTTTATGAATACCTAAATGACCTGAATTTACATCATCATGATTTGACCTAATAGTATCCAAGATATTCTCTTTAGGAATAACTATCTTCCAGTCTAAAAGACTATGAGGGTTAAATTTATTTTTACAATATTTATACAAAGTGCTATTTTCGACTCTAAAATTCTTATACTTTCTAGGAGATTTCTGACATTGAATAAATATTTTTCTATACCAAGGATCAATAATATCATCATCAGGGGAGACTAAATTATCCTGAGTGGTTATAGCGGTGACTTCTATACGAGATAAAGCATCTGGAACTAAATGTAATGAACCTTTTTTATGAATAATATCAAAGGTAAATTGAGAAATTCTAGCAGCCCAACGAGCTAAGCGTCCACTAGGATTATTGAGACCTAGGAGCCATTTCAAACAAGCGTGGTCAGTAATAACAGTAAACTTCATTCCTTCAATATAAGGTCTAAAATGTTCTATGGAATCTAAAATAGCTAATAATTCACGTTCTGTGGTACTATAATTTCTTTCACATTTATTAAGTGATCTAGAATAAAAAGCAATGGGATGTTGATCTCCATTATCATCTTCTTGACTCAAAACACTACCTATGCCCACAGAGCTGGCATCACAATGCAAAAAGAAAGGTTTTTCAAAATTAGGACATTGCAAAACAGGAGAAGTTATTAAAGAATGTTTTAATTCTTGAAATGCATTTTCAGCTTCGTCATTCCAAGTAAGTGACTTTTTAGAATTTTTACTACCTGCTGTCAATTTAGTTAAAGGAGAAGCAATATCAGCAAATTTACAAATGAATCTACGATAATAAGAACATAAACCAAGGAAACTGCGAAGTTGTTTTACCGTTTCTGGGCGTGGGAAATTTTCTATTGTCTCTAATTTAGAAGGATCAGTATGTAAACCATTACTGTCAACAATGAAACCAAGATAGCGAAGTCTGTCCTTGCAAAAATTACACTTTTTTAAATTTACAGTTAAACCTGCCTCTTTTAATATACTATGAATTTTATGCAACTGTGCTATATGGCTATTAAAATCAGAATTAATACAAATTAAGTCATCTAAATAACAGAATACAGAATTATCATACTCTGGACCAAAAAGTTTATCTACTAGTCTCTGCAACTCAGCTGGTGCATTTGTGAGACCAAATGGCATGCGAACAAATTCGTACAGACCTTTTCCAGGTACTACAAAAGCAGTTTTTTCGCGGGAGGATTTTTCAAGTGCAATTTGCAAAAATGCTTTAGAAAGATCTATAGTACTAATATATCTAGCACCTCTAAGGTTGTCTAATATTCTAGAAGTATAAGGAAGGGGATAAGAATCTTTAATAGTAACAGAATTTAAACGTCTTGAATCTAAACACAATCTAGTACCTCCATCTTTCTTTTCTACCGCCAATACGGGTGAACACCAAGGAGACTTAGAGGGTTGAATAATACCTTCTCCTAATAAAACTTCTACTTCATCAAAAAGTTCCTTTTGCTTAGCAGGACTCAGAGGCCAATATCTCTGTTTAAAAGGTTCACTAGTAACGTTAATTTTATGTTCAACTAAATGAGTAAGACCTAAACCTCTTTTCTCATAAGAAATATCTTCAAACAAAGCAATAATATTATCTAATTTTTGTTTCTCAGAAGGAGAAAGTTCAGAAAAAGAGGTAATTGAACAAACTTGTTTATTATTTTCTGGAACAAGTATAATGTTCTTCCACAATTCTTCAGCTAAATGAAATTTAATCCAAAAGTCAAAACCTAAAATAATTAATGGATCAAAAGAAGGAATAATTAAAAACTCTACGGATTTAGTTATATTATCACAAGTTACTGGCAAATCCATGGCACCAATAATTCTCCGGGCGGAGCCATCCGCAGTGCAAGCAGCGCCACTAATAGGTCTAATTTTATAACCCAACTGTAAAAATCGTTCATGTGTATTTGAGCCTAAAATGCATTTATCGGAACCACTGTCCAACAATCCTGAAAAAATTTGATTACCAACAAAAAAAGTTAAAAATGGTCTAGCATCATTCTGTTTTGTAAACAGAATAGGAGCCGAACGATAAATATTAAAAAAGGTTTTTAAGTAATCTAACCAGTTGGAAAATTCTTTGTCACGGGCAACATCATCAGGCTTGTGACTTCTAACAATTTTTTCACCCATCGAGACGCTCGAAGTTTTATCAAAAACGTGGGCTCGATGCTGCCTAATCAGTTTTTTGACTCTTGCGAGTTTTTAGTATCCAAATTACAAACGTCACAAGTCTTAGAAGTGACCCCAGCTTTATGACACTTAAAACAAACAACACCTGGAATAGACTTGCAATTTCTATATAAATGTCCAAGTTTTTTGCATTTTAAACAAACTAAATCATTAGAAACGGCATTAGATTTAACAGAAGGTTTAAGGGATTCTTTAAAAGGTTTTCTATTGACAACAACTTCTAAATCTTTTGCAAGTTCTAGAAATTGTTCGATTGAATCTATTTGTCTACGAAACAAAAAGGGTGTGTAAATTGGTAATATATTTTGTTGTATCACGTTAACTAAAGTGTAGTCAAATAAAGGTACTGAAAGACGACTAGCCATGTCATAAATTTCCGTAATGAAATCAGGAAGCGACTCAGACTGTTTCTGTTTTCTGGTGCGGAGCTCATTTTCTAATAAGTGATCAAAATTAGGTTTATCAAAGCGCTTTAAAAGTGCAAGCTTAAGTTCATGCCAAGAAGGAATATGAATTCTTATAGATCTAAACCATTTGAGTGCAATACCATCAAGCAAAAGTGTAAAAGAACCAACCAGCAAATTTTCGTTGTAATTTCTATAAAGAAAATATTCTTCAACTTGTGTAATAAAATCGCGAACACAAGTTCTACCATCATAAATTATTTTGCTCTTTTTCAAATCAGGCAGTTTAGTAAGAGGAGGAAAGTTTTTACGAATGTTTTCGTTAACAAGCGCATTCAAGGAGTTAAAAGAAGGCAAAGCTCGAGCTGTAAAATCCGAAGACGAATGTGCGATTCCAGATTCAAAAGGATTGCCAACATCGGTGGCATTAACCATCTCGTGACCTTTCTCAACAACATTAGCATCAGCAGCAGTAGAAGCTTCGACCTCAACCGAATCCTGAGGCGGTGGAAACTGAACTCCCTTGTCCTCCATGACTAACGAGTAACAAGGCAAATAGCAATGAAAAGCAAGGACTAAACTTCAAAGAATTTCAAAATAAATCAAAGTTTGAAAAATAAAATTAAAGTTTGAGGTTATGTATCAAAATCAATGTGGTATTTCCATGAAAAATTGCTAAGTTATTTAACGTTAAAAAGTGCAATAATAACTCACAAAACGGCTTAAAATTAAATAAACTAGGTGCACAATAATGTACTTAATGTTTAAATTTAATTATTAACATAAAAGGTTAACTTAGATATGAATTATATCACTGTATGAGATTTAACAATAACACGGTCTACACTTAACAATTGTTGGTTTTGCTAAGGAAAAAACATGTTAAAAACACAAGAAAATAAACAAATTATCCAATGTAAAACTAAAACATTGTTTGCAAAATACAATATCAAACTAAGTTACAACTTATGAGTCTAATTATTCAAAGTTTATAAACTAGATCAATTACAATGTAAAAACAATATGAAATACAATATGAAAACTAAATATTGTAAACAATAGACTCATTAGTTAAAATATAAATGAATTTAGTGTGCAATACTGACTGTACTCACCGTACAAACCATGCTTCAGTCCCTGTTCTAGTGCGACAATTGTAATAAAAAATTAAAAGGGGTCTAGATTTATTTAACTAACTAACAAACTATGTGTGTGATTCTAAAGATGAGAAGTTAGGGAGCTCAAAATTAAACAAAAATAACTAAAAGGAATAAGGTTCGGGCGCCAGAGCTCACTAGGTAATTTAAAACTAAGGTAATCCGGGATAGCTAATAGGTAAAGGACAGGACTTCTAATCTAGGTCGGAGATTTCTGAAATTAAGCTGCAAATTCTTTAATAATAGCTCATTTATTTCCATCGCAGGCAGTGGTGAGCACAACACAATATTAGAAAGCCCCTTTCTTTTGAAGGGCAAGTTGTTTTATAACTATTAAATTCTATAATTAAATTTTATGTTGTAGTTGTCAGTATTGCACGTTTTTAAGTGGAAACTACGAGAAAGAATTTAAGTTAACATACCACAGGCTTCGAGAAAAACTTATTTAAATTAAACCTGATTGGAGACACGAGGTGAAGCGCATCAGCTCATCCATGATGAAGTTAAATTTTAAGATGAAAAAAATCCAAAGTATAAGTAAGAACGCCTTTGGGGCGATCTTAACGAAAACTAAAACAATGCCAATCACTCGTGCTATGGGCACACTCAATACGCGATGGCGATATAGGAGGATTTCCCAAAATATTACCGTTGCACGGCTGCTGACATCACTACCAAGTGATTCCAGCCAGGGGTGGACCCTTGAAATATTCCAATCTAATGATTGGCACGGAATAGAATTTTATTCGTGCATCATCTTGGTGACTTCGGTCGGAAAGTGAAATCTACATATCCCAAACCGGAAACGTCAAAATAATCTGACAGCCGGGGAAATAAGGTCCAACTGTCAAACTGATGGTCTATGGTTTTATCGATTACTCTACTAAATCCTAGCCAATCTATCAAATATCTAAAGTGTGTGTACTGCATTACCGTGAAAACTTCCAAAAAATGACGAGAGAGGTCGACACTATGTAGCGAGTAGAAAATACTCGTTACAATAAGTACTACGAAAAATCGCACTGATCTATTTTTATGTCGTACGTCTTGATGTCGATGATGCTATTGCTAGATTACGAAGAAACTAAGCTACTTATAGCATCTTGTGAATTGAGGAACTAAAATGTTGTTCTGCCACCTAGTCTACCGCTATAAAACTAGTACTAACAATGCTTCTAAATGTAATATCTAAAACTGTACTAGTCGATAAAATGTTCCCTTCCCTCAGCTTCAAAGAGAACATGGAAACACGTTATAAATTCAATTTCACAGCTTAGTAAATCAAAGTTTGCGTCTCAAGTTGAAAGAAATAATGAGCAGCTCGTGGGCGGCATGCGGCACACACTTTTCCGGTTGCCTGTCGTTTAAATTTCGCAAAAAAAATCATCTTTATTTTTTTATGTGAACACGCTTTATTGCGGAAGCGGTAATGAGTTGCAAAATGTCCATTATTTCCTTTTTATTCGCGCAATATTGGAGTAACTTGTGCGATTACTTGTCAAATACAATAATTATTACTTAAATGATTGAAGTTATTATAATGTAATGTAACAGTTGGTGACCATTTAAAAATCATGTAGTTAATAATAGTGACGTACTTATTATCGATAAAGATCTTATTATCATTACCAAATCACTTTAAAATATCGAAAGTTGAATTTAATGAATACATTAAATATGACAAAGTTGGTATCGTTATGTCATCGGATCGCCTTGCCGATAGCAGTATTGCCGAAGCTCTTTACAAAGGTGAACCTCATTTTGACCTCGTTACCTGAATATGGTTAAGTTCTTTATAGCCCGTCGGGTTTCTGTTTTAAAGTTGTTTTTATTCTCCCTTTTTATGTTCCGATTGGTTTTTAGAACTTTAAAGGTGACAGCGGTACCTTGAATGCTTGAGATTATTCATAAGGTAAGCCCTAGTTCAATAAACTTACAGAATAACTACATGATCGCATTTTGGAGCGCTTCCCCTCATTTTTGAACGTGTGCAAATTGCTGATAAAATTCAAATCGTGGATTGTTTTTTAAGAAGATTGTACTAGTCGCACATTTAGTAGGAAGCTAAGCTGTTATAATTAGTTAAGAAAACTAAGTGGCAACCTGAAAGACAACGAAGCAAACACTTAAACACCGTTCATTCATTGGTACCTACCTACATAGTTATTAATTCTTGTCAGAGAGAAAAGAAACAGAGCTATGTACCTAGTTGTTGAAGTCAATTGATATAAATGGGTCACTAGAATGTTTTGTTGTTCCAACATTACGTACACTAGCAATTTTCTATTATGTAGGTACTTCATCGTAGCGCTTCAGGGTTTAATGTAGTAGGAGCCTTGTAACTGCCAATAACAGTCTGATTGAAAGATGACTCTGTAGTAATGCTGGCAGATTTTATAAACACCTCTGTTATACTTGATTGCCACATGACGACATGACTCAAACTGAACGCAGGTGCTTAGCATACTTGGAATATAACAACAAGGCATTCTAAAAGGCTTAGTTGTGAATTTATGACAGACGTGAGATCTAATGAGATGTGAAGATAATATTCAGCTTTGATCTTCTATTTATTCATGACGTTCGTGCTAAGTTGTAAATAAGTGTGGTCTGTGAGAATGAGTACATAACATCTATAGTTTAAGTTCTAGATATTGTTAGCCACATTCATGTGAAACCTATAAAAGCCGAGCCAGAAAATTATTCTTCTAGTTTTGCTGCAGAATAATAAAATATTATACTTTAATCATTTTAATGTGTGATCAGCTGCGAGACTCTAAAACGAATCTATCAAACTCAATTTATCACGTAAAAATTAATGCGACAATTCCAAAACTCAAAACAGGCCATTAAGAGTTCAATAAAACTTAGATAAACAAGAGGGCATTAGCAACAAGAAGAGATTAATGCTTCACATCTCGGTCGTGACAATTAAATCACTTGAGATGTCTAACAATTCGAGCGGCCCACACAAGCCACACGTTGTATGTCTCTTACATAGACAAGACGGTTCGGCTCTCCGTTTCACTGGAAATGGTTTAATTTTAGAATTTCCGTTCAGCCCTACTTGGACATAATGCGTGCACTGCGTTTAGTTGTGGATTTTGACATGTGGTAGCGTGTCGCCAATTTGTTTTATTTTTCGATTCAGTGGTATTTTATTTGTCAGTGACTAATGTGAGATAGTGAACTTTTTGTGTATTTGTGTTTGTATTGGTGAGTTTTTTTTTCTTTATCTGGTTGGTTAAGTTGTTAAGCCCTTAATACACTTGGCTAAAATAAGTCGACTAAATTCAGTCGCTACTGAATTAATTAAAGGATAGGTAATCGCATTCAGTAAGTGAGTAGTAGTAGTAAGTACTTAGTAGGTAACTGATATCAGTAGCGACTGAATTTATTCGACTTAATTTAGCCAAGTGTGGACTTTATGTTGATTATTTTATTTCCCTTCGTATCTAGATTTGTGATATTATGTGTTTATTATTCAAAACGCAATGTTATTTAGGTTGTGTATACATTGAAATATCAAGCTACACATTTCTAGTATGAGTGGGCCACACATTGTACGGGGAAACCGTATACAATTAAAGATCAATTAAATATAAAAAATGTTTGTCTTGATATATCGCCGTATGCCCGTATGCACAATAATAGTCCATATTTTAAAATTTACGTAGATAAAATATGGACAATAATTATTGTCTCAATTTAGAAAAAATATATCAAAATATGATATTACAACAATATGTTTATTGTTTAAATGTTAATAGGTATTATTCTCGATTTTTTGGTAAGTTTAGGTACACAAATTATAATCCATTAAAGTCTAGAATACAAGCATTCGACATTAACGTAGGAACGTACGTTTCTACAAGCATGAACTATGATTTTAATTGTAAATTGAATTTAAATATCTAGGAACAAATAAAAAACACATTCAATCTACGAACACAAATGAGGAAATTATTAAAGAAAAATCAATGACTAGATATGAAGTTGCTACACTAAATTGATACGCAATGATAATGTGGCTGTTCTCCGATCTTATTGATAGCCTATCAAGCGCTGCATGCATAGTTGCTTCCGACTAAATTCTAATTAGATTCTAAGAAGGATCGAACGATAGCACTGCTAACTATGAGGCAACGTCAAACGTAAACAAAAAGCGTAAACACCAAGCCGTATGACTCACAATGACGAACTCCTCATTATCATATCACAGCCACACGCTTACGTTAGTAACCTTAGTTGAAATCTGACACTCGGCCCTCATTCTTGTCTTCTTGACGCGCTTTTTTATATTAAATATCAAATTATTTGTTGCAGCTTCTAACCGACCAAGGCTGCTTTACAAGTGAACGCGCGTAACATACTCCGATGTGCCGCGTATAATATTACACGTATTTTCCTTAACGGCGAGAACAAAGAAGTCCTTTCGCGAATTAATTTCATCACTTTCCAACTAGCGACGCACCAGCCTGTTGATCTAACACGTGTCGCGTCTGTGCATACGTGAAAACGAGAGGATGCGAGCGTTCGACGCGCGCGTGCAATAAAAATCGAATGCAAAAATGATTAAAAGGAACGGTGATAATGTATTTGCGATCGCGTCGAGTAACAATCAGTGTCAAGGCGGTCGGAGCGCCGTCTCGCTCTGTCCCGGCGGCGGTGTGGCCACGAGGATCCCGCGCGCCACTGCCGCCAGGATGACGCCGCCCGACGCGCAGCAACACACCAAGGAGGCTAACATCGCGATCTCAACATACGTGGAAAAGTGGAAAAATAGATACGAGGACGCCGAGCGAAAACACAAAGCTTATTTACTTAAATCAGAAAAAGGTAAGTGCCTTTAATTTATTTGTGGCGAAAAATCTTTAGTTTTTGCGACTTTTTGCGGTTGAAACTGCGCATGTCAGAATATCTCCCGGGTCGAATGCAAACGAAAAACTTAGTTGAAAATCCTATTCGCGTATTTGTCGGCTTATGACAGACGATAACCTGTTGCTTAAACATTAAATCGTAATCTTCCCCAATCCTTGCTCATATGAAATACCTAAACTTTTAATACCTACTATTTGCCAAAAAAAAATTGAAAACATTAGTGTTACTGCAGGTTAGATATGATTGACAAAGGCATTAGTATCATCTGTTTACTACGCCTATCACGTAAAAAATAATGACTAATCGTGTACATGGAATAAAAAAGTTAGTAATACCGTTAACAATAACGGTTTATAAAGTAGTCTCATAGAAAAATATCGACTTTTTAATTGCGCAACACTATTTTAGGTTTACAGTGACGAAATGTCAAATGTCAACAAAATAGTAAAGTACCTAAATATTTTGCTTGTTTTGATTATAGTTATTTTGGGTTTTCTGTGTTTTGACATAAACTTATAGCGGATTCATTATTTTCTTTTGTGATTTGTAATGTGATGAAACACTATAAGGTATAATGTATAAAAAGCCTTTCCTCCAGAATTCTCCTGGACTTACTTTTGTTATGTACCTAGTACAGACAGTAAAATTATTCATATTAGATTTGGTACCACTCATTCCTCAATTTATATTCTTGAAAAATATTGATAATTTAAAATCAATAACGAAGGTAATAGATAAGATTACATGGAATTACTTAACAACTTACCTACCTAAATTATATGGAATATTATTAATAATCTTACTTATTATAATATGACTTTGATGACTTACAAAATTTTCTGTAATGACCTACCTAAGTATGCTTACAAATTAGTCAATGTTAGGGAAAATGTTGCTACATAACTACATAAATTCATGTTCACTTCAATATTTGTCATTTAATTTTGCTTATTACATTTGAATGGAACAGTCTGGTTAAGATATATTTTTTTAACTTTTGAAATACAATAGCTTTCAACAAGTGATGTAGGCATCACTACAATTTTTTTAATGAGTTTTGTTTATATGATAGGGCTAGAAACTAGATGAATACTGACATATTAATTGTCTATTATATTAGTCTATTATAAATCAATGATAGTGCTTTGTATGTTTAATAATTATCATAGTACAAAGTTATTAATGAAATACCTAGAAATAATAACTACAGTGTGTGCTTCTAAGAAATAAAAAGGGACACATGATATCACCCTGCGTAATATAAGTAGCTATTAGGTCACTCATATAAATTGAACACAAAATAATTATTAGTTGTATGACACATTACAATAACTGATAACAAAATATTTAATACAATATAGTATTGACGATTCAATAGTTGCATTGTGTTTCAATAGATAGCATTAAATGTGATCAAAATAGATCTGTTTGTCACGGGGACAATATTAATTATGTTAAGGGTTTTTGTTAAACTCTACTTTATCCCCTTTAAAAATTGTGCAAGGGAATAGTATTGAGAGACTACTCTTAAGAGACTTAAAAGTTATTATCAAATTGAAATTTAGTTATTCAACGGGAATCTGCCTTACTACAAGTCTAGATTACCCTTATCCTGTCCATAAAAAGTATATTTATTTATTACATGAAAAAGCAAACAGATAAACATAGAGTAAATGAAAGAAGTTAAGTTAGTTACATTAAAAACCAATTACATGTTCTCACAGATAGACATGTAATATTTTTTTAGAGATCTTAAGGATTACTAGCAGCATTTACAACAATCAGAAAATTTAAAGAATGATGAATACCTATTGCTTATTGAACAAACTATGTGCAAGAAGTGTACTCTCGTTACACTCCCCTTATTACTATTATTTATTAAAACAAAGGTTATAAAAATCTTAACTTAAGAACATGGCATAGTTATTAAACTAAGTTTTATCATGGATGTGAAAGTCTTGAGTAGAGCTTCCTACAGAAATTATTCTATAAATAAAACTTTAATGTTTGCTGTTTGTTTAGCTGTACTCATACATTTTTGATGTTTCAATTTTTCGGTTTAAAGAAATTTTATTCTCATAAAAAACAAACAGTCACTTACATGAGAAAATAGTTTACAAAAGTGGGATTGTCGTTCATTTTAATTATAATATGTGGGTACTTCTTTAGTACATTCAGAAGTAATTAACCGCTATTGTTAATATTTTTCGACTATATGGCGAGCAAGTTTTACTTTGAATGCATTAAAGGAGCTTACATTTTTAACTATCGACGGTAATTTGTTATAAAGTTCCGCGCCTGAATAAGTAAACATTGTTTTGCCGAGTTTCGTTCTTATCTTGGGTAGAACTAAAAAACTGGCTCGACGTGAACTTCGCTGTGTTACTTGTTTCAACCGTACAAAGGATATGTTAGTATGGAGTGAGTGGTTTAATATTTTTCGGACAAGAATGCAAGTGTGGTAAATGTATAATTGTTTTAAGTTCATTAGTTTTGTTTCCTGGTATATTTTAGAAGTTGGTGTTAATAAGGGATAGTGGAATAGTATTTTTATAATTTTATTTTGCATGATTTGAAGTTCTGATAGACTGGTTTTGGCAGCGTTGCCCCAAATCTCTATCAAATAAAGCAGGTGTGGTTTCACCAGGGAGTTATAGATGGAATAGCGAATTTGACGCGGGATACACCGGACAATGCGTCAATTTTTCTTAAGTTTATGCAATGTTTTTAAATAACCCCCTTACTTAAAAACATTGCATAAAGTTAATGTATAAGTATGATATCATAGATTTCCATGTATAATATATAATATAGCCGCATGGGTATTTTTATATAAAATATAATATAAAAATACCCATGCGGCTGGACTGGCTGGATGGACAATATATAAATACACATGCGGCTGGACGGTTAAGCGTGTATTTTTTACATTATCTATGGGTGGACAATGCAATAGATAGAGCGCATACTCAATGAATTTGACCTAGGTGTTGTGTTGTAATAAAGAGGTTATCACTTGGTCAGTGCATACCAGCATGTATTGAGTTTTTTACTTTGAATACAACCAAATCAAATGAAAATGTTTCAACCAGGAAAGTAAACAAAGAACTAGTTAAGTACTTGAGGTATTTTTTAAATGCTAGGATTTTTATTAAATGACATCAAACAAAATATGAATTCAATGTATTTTGTATATGATTTCCTCAAATGTGGTGTGTCTAAATTGACATTTCACCACAGGACCTGCACAGAAAAGAAACAGTTTATATTTCCTCAGTTTACACATTTCTGGAAAACTGTGGTGACTGATGATAGGTGACTGTGAGTGTGTTGTTAGTAAAACATAATGGGTATTGTTGTTCGAGACATACAAAGAGTGGACTTGTTGTAGTGGCTTGAATCAGGCAATTATGTATTGAGTTCACACGGTCGTAGGGACATTGATACACAATTTTTTACCATGGAATCAGTACAGTGATTCTTTAATCCCTCCGCATTGACATTTTTTTGGTGTTTTATTGATGTTTTCCGGGAAATTTAATCCTGTAAAACGTCCAGCGACGTCGAGGTTGTCCTAGGCGAAGATGGCGGGATGAGCGAAGCTTACAGGAGGGATTGGTCCACACTAGTTCTAGACAGAGAGGGTTGGAAAGAAGAAAGGGAGGCCTTTGCCCTGCAATGGGACAATATCACAATACAGGCTGAAAAAACAAAAAAAAATTGTTGTCTGTAAAGTCGGTTTACGGACGTGATAACGTCATAAAGGAACATAATGGCTATATATAACATAAGCAAATAATGGGTTCCGTCGAGGTGGGCGGAGCTTATTGCTTGGGCCGATCGTGCCTCTCTATCGCTTATTCCGCGCTCTCCTTGCACGGTCAGGGTCAGGCGGAACGTGACACTTTTTCGTACGTTCAGTCGGTGTTCATAGATTTATAAGACGTTGTCACGTCAAATAAAATTGATGTTTAAGTGAAAATGTCGTGATGGTCCAGTAGTTAAGGCGCCTGTCTCTCATGTAGGTACTAACGCGGACTTTCCCGCATTCTCAGTTAAAAAAAAAATCCCTTGGCGCCTGCGAAGTCAACGGGGCGGGGTAGAGAGCGCTTCCATCTTTTGAGTGCAATCAAAAATGAACTTAGTGGTGGTCAGGCGGGTGTGACCACGATAGTACAGAGACTAGCACATCAAGCTACAACAATCTGTCAAAAATCTTTAATAGATTTTCGATTCTATTACAAAAGGTTAAGGTTCATATTCAATTGAAAAAATTTAACAGTTTGGGATGGCTTGATGTACTGGCTGTCTGTACGAGGTTGTGGGTTGGCAACTAAGGACGAGCAAGTACCAATGTGGCTTTTCCAACATCACAATTATGTAGGATGTAGGTACTTTCTAAGTTCCTCTAGGACATCGCTGATATTGATTATAATTATTATTAGGTAGGTAGGTATTGATGAAGGAAAACATCGTGAGGAAACCTGAACTTATAAAATACTAGCTGACCCGACAGACGTTGTCCTGTCCCGATCGACCTAATGGGGGATGAAAAAGGGGTGAAAAAAGGGGATGAAAAATAGATGTTGGCCTATTCTCAGACCTACCCAATATGCACAAAAAATTTCATCAGAATCGGTCAAGCCGTTTCGGAGCAGTTCGGGAACGAAAACTTTGACACGAGAATTTTATATATTAGAGATAAGTCTGAAATCGCTAATCCGCCTTAAGCGCACGTGGTGATCAATGCTCTCGTGCCACAATAATAGACTGGTAGATATTATATCTTATGCGGTGGGTCAGACCGGCTGTTCGCGTGGCGGCAGTTGGATACGTCGTTACGCCAACAGTCGCCAAGCCAACTGACGGTCTTACGCTTACCCGATTTGTGATGTGAAACATCTAATGCCGCCGCTGCCGGTCTGACCCGCCGGTCAGATCGGCTGGAAATGAAAATATTTTTTATCTCATTTTTGTGCATGGGATATCTTAGGACTTTAGCTTAAGAGGTCCCCGTTCCCGGTCGGTCTAAAGTCAACGCGAACATGATTAATTTTTTTTAGAAAACAATACGAGTG
Organism: Charanyca ferruginea; assembly: GCA_947361185.1. Taxonomy (NCBI): domain Eukaryota; kingdom Metazoa; phylum Arthropoda; class Insecta; order Lepidoptera; family Noctuidae; genus Charanyca; species Charanyca ferruginea. The sequence continues at coordinate 22,048,448 of OX376078.1, read as the reverse complement.
AGTGAAAACGGGATAACATTCACAAAACTTGTTCCTGGAAATACGTGGTTTTGAAAAACCCTTACAAGTTTTTGGTATAAATGCACGGACTAAAACCCCAGCTCGCAACATTATTATATAACTTCGAACAAATTATATTACGGTAGGTATTCATTTTAATCATAACTGTACATTATTGTAGTCAAACTTTATACAGGGAGGACCATTTGAGTAGTTTGACCACGGGGAATGATCCATGGCAAATTTTTCCTCGTGCTCAAATCAGTTTGACAAAATAGTTTGGCTACGGGGAAGGGACCGAATGTTTGTAATTTAGAATCTGCATTAGGTAGATACCTACCTGTGCAAAGTTTCTATGACGCTGAGGTACTGAATTAATTTCACAAAAAAGTTATTTTTTCATTACATAGGAACCTGGTTAAAACCTACCAGATAGGTACCTGTGTGATAACAATATTTGGAGGAACGCTGTAATCACGTACGAGCGTTTGAATGGGAACTATGACGGGTTGGCCGACCTTAATTAAAGTTAACGTAGACGTAGCGTAGTTGCTAGTCTATTGTAGCTATACTAATAAGTATTATAAAGAGGAAAGATTTGGTTGGTTGGCCGTTGGTCCCGGCTGCCATTTGTAGATCTTTGGCAGTCGTTACGGGTAATCAGAAGCCAGAAAGTCTGACAACCAGTCTTTCCAAGGGGTATCGTGTTACCCAGTAACTGGGTTGTGGAGGTCCGATAGGCAGTCGCTCCATGTAAAACACTGGTATTCAGCTGCATCCGGTTAGACTGGAAGCCGACCCCAATATATTTTGGAAAAGGCTAGGCAGGTGATGATGAAAGAGGAAAGATTTGTATTTTTGACGACACGGTTGGCGCAGTGGCTGAGCGATCGACTGCTGCGCAGCGTGTTGCGGGTTCGATTCCCGCCCAGGGTAAACATTTGTGTGATGAGCGCTTGTGTTTGCCTTGTGTCTGGGTGTTGTTTATCTATATATGTATGTATTTACAAAAAAAAAATTATTTGTGTATGTATATCAGCTGTCTGACACCCATAGTACAGGGTCTCCCTAGTTTGGGGTCAGATGGCCGTGTGTGAAAATGTCCCCACTTATTATTATTATTATTTCATTTATTCATTTATTTACATATTTCATTATATTTTTAAATATTAGTAAAAAAAAATAATAAAAACATTTAAAAATATAAAAAATAGTAGCCCACCGGTATCAGTAACAGGGTCCAAGCTACCGGTGGTCAGGGCTCCTGATGCTGGGGCCACACTAGCGTTTAACGTCAATGCCCATTATCGCGATAGTTATTGCAATAATTTTTACCGCATTAAAGTGGGTGGCTACACTTCAACGGTCAACATGAATGCTCATTATTGGCGATAAAAACGGCGTTGAATTTACTTCAATTCAAGCAAGATGGACGTTGACAGTGCTCTATATTTCATGGGTGTAAATTTATATTATTTGACTTTATTGAATCATTACCGAATAAAGAGAAAACGGAAACAAAGAAAAAGAAGATGGTGGATGATACAAATGCACAGGAATAGTACAGGAAATCCGTCGGAGGCAAATCCGTCGTACAAAAAACAAACACGTCCGCTCCCGTTGCGCTCTCGACGCACACTGACAATACATAGTGTGGCCACTTCATCGCATCAATTCTCGCGCTAATCTCTTTGATGTACCGCCACTTGAGCTATCGCCTAACGCCGACCGGCATTGTTAATGCCATTGTCAAATTATCCCGTTAAGTTGTGGCTACACCTATGGTTAACGTCCATTATCGCGATAATTAATGGCATTTCCCGTTAGTGTGGCCCCAGCAAGAGAGGAATCTCCTGACTATACGCGCCGTGTCCAGAAGTACCGCTTTCTGTATCAACCCCTTGATCCAGCTGCCTAACGAGAGCCTCCTTAGGTGTTGGTCGAGGCTCTTGGAAATGAGTCCATTGGCCGTAACGACTATCGGCACAATGACTGCTGTATTCACATCCCACATGTCGACAACCTCGCGAGCCAAGTCAAGATACTTAATTTGTTTATCTTTCTCGGTTTTCACGAGGTTCTCGTCATGCGGAACCGCTATATCAACAATCATTGCGCGACGCTCTAATCGATCTATCACCACTATATCAGGCTTATTGGCAACTTATTATTATTATTATTTTGTATGTTTGTACATATGAATAAACTCAAAAACTACTGATCCGATTAAAAAAAATCTTTCACATTTATAAGGCTAGATTATCCCTGAGTAACATAGGCTATATTTATTAATTGAAGAAATAGGGATCCTTGAGAAAATTCACGCGGAAGAAGTCGCCAGCAAAGTGCTACTTAGTCTTCCATAGAAAAAGACCGACAAAGATACCTACTGTAGGTAGGTACTATCGCGGACTTTCCCGCCTGCTCAGTTAAGAAAATTTTCCCTTGGCGCCTGCGAAGTCAACGGGGTGGGGTAGAGAGCGCTTGCATCTTTTGAGTGCAAGCAAAAATGAACTTAGTGGTGGTCAGGCGGGTGTGTCCACGATAGTACATGTGCATCTTATAAATTGATCTAGAATTATTATAGTAGGTAGGATGCGTTAATGACATTGTGGGCTGCAAATAGGTATGTTGCTAGTTCATAGTTCATTACAAGTATTACAACACAGACTTGTTTGTTGAGTTGACTCATAATTAAGTATTTATTTACTAAATTCCACAGTCTACACTATTGACATTGTTATCTAGGTATATTAATTATTTCTAGAAAAAATAATGGTTATATAATAATTTACTTGTATATAATAATAATTGTCCGTATGGTGTCGGACGTAAAGAATAGCATCATCCCATATCTTCCCGTGGGTGTCGTAAGAGGCGACTAAGGGACGTACCAGAGAATGGGCAGCAGCGTTCTCTGTGCATTTGTAACAACCATACTGCGATCGCCAACCCGCCTGTCAAGCGTGGCGATTATGGCAAAACCCCCCCTATGGAGGAGGCCTATGTCCAGCTGTGGACGTCTTTCGGCTGAAATGATGATGAATAATTTACTTAAATATGTTTATGAATTATTATGTAATAGTCTACTTATGTACCCACCTATCTACTTATTAGTATTAATACCTACATTATTATTAATACTTAGATATGTGTATTAATTAGGTAGACCTACCTTAATGTCTCCATATTAGATCCTATATAACATTGTTATGACACATTTGCACATCCATATCTGTACTAATATTATAAATGCGAAAGTAACTCTGTATTTTACGCTTTCACGATGAAACGGCTGAACCGATTTTAATCCGCGATAACCGACATTCACGCGGACGAAGTCGCGGGCAAAAGCTAGTACCTATTTAATAAGTATAGAAAGAATAGGTACCTAAATTCGATCAGACCTGTGGAAGATGCTCACAACCATTAAACAACTAGAAAATAACTGATAATCTTCAAACGCCTCGACAGATTTTCTTGAAAGAACACTCAATCAAGAAAATAAAACTTAATCAAAATCGGTGCAGCCGTTTTCGAGCTACGATACCACAGACAAACATACTGATCACACCTCTAAGTCAAAGTCAAAGCATTTATTTCAATTAAACCATTTACAGGCACTTTTGATTTGTCAAAGAGTCAGTTAGTCCGAAAGTTGAAGCTAGTTGCTCGTGCCAAAACGTAGGGTAGGTCTTTATGGAGAAGAACGAGTAAGAAACTCCACGGACACTCTTTTAAATAAAGTTTTTACAAAATACTGGTTACATTATTCATGTGACTTATTATGTGAAAACAATGTAGGTAAAGAGCAATACAAAACATTTAAAAAAAGAATCAAGATAAAAGCCATGGCAGTTAAGAGTTGACCAATCTCTACTGACAGCGCCAGTTCACGAACATGACGCGTGGATCATATCAGCACCATTCAGCTCAACCATTTTGGAGAGGGAGCCGAATGATCCAACACTCTGTTTTTACTAGGGGTTCAAAACTAAACTATAGTCTCTCCCATTCCAGCAAAACGTGAGTACGATGACCTGCAGCGCAGATACAACATTCTGTTCGAGGAGCGACAGCACGTGGAGTGCGAGCTGCGCGAGCGAACCCGAGAGCTCGGCAAGCTCAAGACCGTGTCCGAGAAGCTGTTCAACGAGTACCAGCAACTCAAGAACCAGAGGGATGTGGATGCAGGAGTTATGCACAAGTTAGTATACGTTCAGTATAATCGGGTTATGTGCACTTCGTCCCATTCGCAGGCCCATTCGCTGTCCCATTCGCAATCTCATTCGCAGTCCCATTTGCGGTCCCATTCGCAGTCCCATTCGCTGTTGGTCGCGACGTATGCACCACTCAACCAAGGGTGGTGAAGAGATAACATGGCAGCTCCGTGCCTCAGAAAGCACGTAAAAGCTGTTGGTCCCGGCTGTCATTCGTAGATCTTTGACAGTCGTTATGGGTAGTTAGAAGCCTGAAAGTCTAACAACCAGTCTTACCAAGGGGTATCGTGTTACCAGTGGCGCGCCTAGAGGTCAAAGTTACGGCAAGCCCGACAGATTTAAAAAAAAACCTAAAACGAGTATAATATTATTATGCTCATTTTCATGCCATCAGTATCACTTACTGATTGCAAGACTGGCTTTTGGGCTTTAATGGAAGGCACGCCACTGTGTTACAAAGTAACTGGGTTGTAATAGTCAGATAGGCAGTCGCACCATGTAAAAACACTGGTATTCAGCTGTATCCAGTTAGACTGGCCCCAATATGTTGGGTAAAAGCTAAGCAGATGATAATTCGGGCTCGAATAATTTAAACAATGCACTCGACACTGTTTATATTTAAACAAACACTGTTTATCTTGTCAAACACCTTGACAAAGGTTGAAGATATTAAAAGTTAATGTGTTTCCGATAATAACTTATCTAAGGAGGCCACATATTATGTGGAACTTTAGTAGTCATTAGTGTTAATACATATATTATGTATTTAAGGGAGCGTAAGGTTTCAAAATATTTTTGGAACGAAGTTCCTTATCGCGCGTTGTGAAAGGGGGCTAGACGGAAAAAAATCTTACGAAAAGTTGTCACGACACTTTTGTATATTTGATTTAAGAGCCATCTATTAACGTTATTGGCGCAACTGTGCTCTTCGAGATCGAATTACGAACGGCCAATAGATGGCGCAGAAATATTTTTTTGGTCTTTCTATCTAAATAACTACGCATTGTACTAACATGTTAGAAAATGTTAATCTTTAAAATTACTTACTTACAATGTAAGCACCCATAATAACTTTTCATTCCTCGCTTTTTTTTTTGCCCTGGCTTAAAGCCACTTAAATTCACTTTAACGCATCACATTAATTAGTGAAGGAATTGTAATAAAATTTTATTACAATTCCTTCACTAATTAATCGAACGGAACTTCGTTCCATCCGGGTGTCCCTTGACACCTCTCAAGTTTTTTATTTTATTTTCAGACAACGTGAGTCTCTGTTGGCTAAATACTAAAACGCTACTCAGTTTTAAGATGCCATTAACTCCTACTGTCACTGTCACTTTGACATAAAATGATAGAAACAGCACATGACTTAACGGCATCTTAAAATTGAGTTGCGTTTGAGTATTTGGCCATCTGTAAGTACAGACGCCGCCAGCACATAAAATCATACCAAACATTCAAAGTTTCCTGATTGAATATGAACCGCATTGTTTTGTAATAAAGTTAAAAATCTATCAAAGGAATGTGACAGAGAGTTGTAGCATGATGTGCTGGCCTATGCTAAATCAACACAACTAGTACAGCATGTACCTGAGAAGCATGCCGCAAGGACGACAGAGTGACGTGTCCTTGGGTTTACTGTTGGAATCTAGGGTTAGGGAAGATAGAGTGCACCTATTTTGACGACATGACTGGCGCAGTGGTTGAGCGCTTGAGCGTCAGACGTCACGTAGGTACTAAAAGAATAGGACTGCTGCGCTGCTTGTCGCTGATTCGATTCCCGCACTGAACAAATATATTTGTATGGCTTATAGATAGTTGTTCCGGGTTTAGCTGTTTGTGTATGTGAGTTAATTAATATGTTTGTCAACGCACCCACGACACAGTAGTAATTAAACAACGTTTTTAAAAAAGTAGAAAGAATTTGCACACACACTTGTGCACTATAAAATCGGCTGCGTAATTAGCTAATCTCCTTTATTGGGATTGTGCACCCTTATTCGACATCCGGCCAAGATAATCTTGTTATTAATAATGAATTCAAGGGCCAAATGTTTTAATTAATTTGTTTTTGGGTTGTGGAGATCGAAGTCGCTACTCTCGCTCACCGCTTTGACTTTAACCATTGGTATATCTTTCATCCATAGTCATATTAAAATTAACTCCGTCCGTCCGTTATGTTTTCACGACGAAACGTGAGTGAAAATAGCTTGAACTCTGGGAAAGGACATAGGCTACTTTTTAATCCGCGACTTCGTCTGCATCCGCGATAACCGACATTCACGCGAACGAAGTCGCGGGCAGAAGCTACTCTATTCATAATTCCTGGTCATGTTTTAACCTTGACCTCATATATTCCAGGGTGATGCAGCAAGCAGGCGAGTGGTACAAGCAGAACAAACAGCTGAAGCGCCGCAGTATTGCGCTCATACAAGCGCTGCCTGCGAAGGCAGTGGAGATAGACCTCACTGACTCTATAGATACAGGTATAGATACATTTTTTTAATGTGGTCATCATCATTTTAGCCGAAAGACGTCCACTGCTGGACATAGGCCTCCCCCAAAATGGGGGGTTTTGCCATAATCGCCACGCGTGGCAGGCGGGTTGGCGATCGCAGTATGGTTGTTACAAAGGCACAGAGAACGCTGCTGCCCATTCTCTGGTAAGTCCCTTAGTCGCCTCTTACGACACCCACGGGAAGATATGGGATGGTGCTATTCTTTACGTCCGACACCACAATTTCATCACAATTTTTAATGTGGTAATAGCGGTCATTAACGCCAAGAGTCAATGACGGAGTTTCTTTGCGCGATAAAATCCGGAATGAGGAAATTCGCCGAAGATCTAAGGACACCGACATATCGTCGCTGGGCGTGCAATTCAGCGTAACTAAAATTTTTAAATACCGCGAAAATACACTTTCGCTGATTTAACATAAGGTCGAAATTTGCGGTATTTAAAAATGTTAGTTTCGCGGAATAGGGTATTACACCCATTTTTGAAAAGTGTCTCAATGAAATTCTGTAGTGCTAATATGCCACCAAAAAAAACACAAAATTTTTATTCAATCGATAAGTGCCATAAAAATGCTTTTAAATTTTCAAATTTCGCGCGTAGTTCGACGAAAACGCCTCTTACTGGACGCCATATTGCTCAGCGTAAATGACGTCAGTTCGTTTTGTATCAAATGAGCTCATATTAAATATGATAATTCTATATCATTTAAAAATAATTAAAAGCATATTTTGTAAAAGGTATAATAATGAAAAAATTACGTTGGTTACGAAAATAATAAAAGTACAAAGCCTATATTACGCCAATCGGTTGACTGACAGTTGACAATTTTTTGTTTACACAGCCGTATGGCGTAATAACATGGCCGCTACTATTTCACGGTGTTTTATAACAGATAAAAAATACTGAAAACTATGAATTGAATTTAAAAATTTGTTTTGTTATTTTATGAACTAAAACTTACATTTTCCGACTGCTTTATGCCTAAACTGTCTCAATAACATATTTATAGATTTTTTCTCGCATAGAGTAAAATACCCTATTGCACGCTCAACGACGTATATCGTCGCTCTCAGAAAGTGCAAGTTAAAGTGACTTTTGACATGCCACATCTCTTGAAGAACCGATAACCGATGGGGAAGAAAGGTTCTCGAGTGGCGACCATGATCCGTTTGACGCAGCATTGGTAAGTCTCCACCAGATGGACCAACGCCATCGTGAGGTCGCGGGTAACCGGTGGATGCAAGCGGCAGGTTGCAAGAGTTGATGTGTTCTATGGGGAAGACCTTTGTTCAACAGTGGACGTCTTCCGATTGATGATGATGACTGTGTTACCCAGTAACTGGGTTTTGGAGGTCAGACAGGCAGTCGCTCCATGTAAAAAACTGGTATTAAGCTGCATCCGGTTAGACTGGAAGCCGATCCTAACATATTTATGAAAAGGCTATATAGGCATTGACGCACTTTATAATTTTTCTAGTATTCTTTTTTTCATGAACGTAACCAAAGATCGTTAACGTCTGTTTTTAAATGAAAAACGATAAATAGTTTTTTGTTCAGTTTCCTACGAAGAGATATTAAGGAAAGGGCAATGCCCGTTATTACCATGCTAAAACGCCGCAACTATACTTATTTGGCATGAGCAGGTACCCTACATACAAACTTGCTTTTATTACCATCCACAGCCTTCAAACTCGTACCGTTAGTATTATATTATCTGTGCCCCTACATTTTTTCTAGAACTCGCATCTGTCGCAGCCATGCGAGCTACAGTCACAGTACCGTCAACTGCTGTAACATTGTCTACGTGCTCAACATTGCCTACATTCTAAAAAGTTGAATTATTGCCGCTGGGAAATGTTTTTTTGCCATATAGATAGCCGACTTGCTTTTAGTAATACCATACACAGCAAAACGGTACGCTCAGTGGCTGAGCGATCGACTGCTGCGCAGCGTGTTGCGGGTTCGATTCCCGCCCAGGGTAAACATTTGTGTGATGAGCACTTGTGTTTGCCTTGTGTCTGGGTGTTGTTTATCTATATAATGTATGTATTTACAAAAAAAAAATGTATTTGTGTATGTATATCAGCTGTCTGACACCCATAGTACAGGGTCTCCCTAGTTTGGGGTCAGATGGCCGTGTGTGAAAATCCCTACATATTATTATTATTATTAATAATTTAACTTTTTAGAATGTAGGCAATGTTGAGCACGTAGGCAATGTTACAGCAGTTGACCGGTATTATCCTATATCGCGATATCAGAGTTTACCGCGATATTAGCATATACGAGTATACCTACAAAAACCCGACAACAACAGGGGATACTGCCCGACACTTACTGTCGTGGAGTAGCTTACCAGAAACAACACCTGCATGGTCGAAGAATCCTCCCTTTGCAAAAGGGGACAAGGAAATTTATGCCCTATCTCTCATACCTCTAAAAAACATTATCCCATTCACCTAAGTCTCTTTTATCTTTAGTTGTTACATTTTTTTTAAACCTTATGTACAATTTCTGTTACAGCATCAGACACAAGTAGTAACGAAGAAGTCGAGTTCCTAAAGCAGACAGTATCAGAGCTAAGTCGTCAGATAGCGACGCTGCAGACTGAACTCAACGCCGCCAAGCTTCAGGAGTTTGAGGCTCAGGAGGCCAATGTGGCTATTGGACAGGTAACTACCATATACCTACAGCCTATTATTGTCCCACTGCACGGCAAAAGCCTCTTCTCACAGAATAAAAAATAAAAAACTTTTTTCAAATAAAAACACAACCGCCTTCAAAGTCTAAAAAGTGATAAAAAAATACACATTACTTTAGTTTCGGAAGTCGGTGGCAATACAAAACAACAAACAGAACAAAGCCACCGCCACCGATTTATTTATCATTTTTTAGTTTTTGAAGACGGTCGTTTTTTTTAAGTCTTTTTTTCCGCTTTTTAGTATCGCCTAAACATCCACGTTTCTTAATGTAAGAAACGTCGACACAATTAAATCAGAGATTGAAACTCCTCCAAAGATTGAAGAAACTAAAACGGCATCTAAGTAATTTTTTTGGGATTTTGTTGATTTTTTCGAATAGCGCTGAATCAATTTCGATATAATTTATATGGGACCATTTCGGAATAAACCCCTTTCGAATAAGTATTGCAAATTCGTCTATATGTCGGAGTTATGCCCGAAAATACATAAAAAAAATACAGACATCCGAATTGATAACCTCCTCCTTTTTGAAGTCGGTTAAAAATATGAATATTTCTTTATTGTAGGAGCTAGAAGCAGAGAAAGAGAAGTCATCAGTACAAGAGAAGGAGTTGCAAGAGCTTCGCATACAACTAGAGAGACACAACCGAGTGTCCAAGCTACTGATGGAAGAAGTGACCGGCCTCAAGAACAACGCGGACAAGGACCGGGAGATGGCTGAGACGTGAGTATCCAGTAGCATATACAAAAATTCACCATTGAATGGTCTAGAATTGGGTATTACACCTATTTTTGAAAAGTGTCTCAATTAAATTCTGTAGTGTTAATATGCCACCGAAAAAAACACAAAAATTTGAATCAATCGATAAGTGACATAAATATGCATTAAAATTTTCAAATTTCGCGCATAGTTTAACGGAAACGCCTCGTAGTGGACGCCATATTGCTCTGCGGAAATGAGGTCAGTTCGCTGGTTAACAAATACGCTGATATTATTATTATTAAGTATGATACTTGAATATAATTTAAAAATAATTAAAATAATATTTTGTAATAGATGTAATAATTAAAAATTATGAAAAGTTATGAAAATATTAAAAGTACAAAGCAATACGCCAATCGGTGGACTGACAGTTGTCATTTTTTTGTTTACGCCGTAATAACATGGCGGCTACTAATTGGTGTTATAAAACAGATTAAAAAGAACAGAACTTTGAATTTAATTGAATTTGTTAATTTATGAATTAAAACTAACATTTTCCGACTGCATTTTGCCTAAACTATCTCAATAATATATTTATAGATTTTTTCTCATACCCTAGTATGTACTGAATCCATGGAAAAAAATGTGTCGGGATGTCCTTTCCACCGTGTAGATATAAAAACGAAAGGTCACTTATTCACTTGCTAACTAACCGTGAAATCTCTTTTTCCGTTAATCGAAAATTAATTGAGTATTCAGGGATTGTATACCTAGTGTTTTTATAGAGAAGTTGTGTCAAGCGAGTTATTGGGTAATGGTGTCGGGTACACTACATATACGAAAAACTTTATTTCGAAAGTCAGAAATAGGAATTTCAAAATATCGATTTTCTATTCCGAATGGTCCAAAATTCCTAATATGACAACTCGGATTTATCATTAGGTAATCCAATTTTTATAATTCCAAAATTTCGAATGTTTATAGGTAATTACTATACTCAGAATACCGAGTTTCAAAAGATCTAATAACAAAAAGTCCGACATAATGAAAATTCGAAACATCAAAAATACGAAATCCGATTATTAAAATACCGATTATAATTGTTTGCAGTGTATTAGTTCTCATTTTAAACTATGATTGATTACTTTTGAATAAAAAAATATTTTCTCTCGAATAAAAATATTTTCTTTCGCTGATCACAGTCCTTACCTAACTTAACCCAAATGATTCACCAACAATAGAGGGGATCTAGTAGCGGCACCGCTCGCTTCGTTCACTCTCCTTCGCGATACACAAATATTAATAACAAAGTAGACGTTTTTAAATTATTTAAACGTTAACGAATTGAATCATTTGATTTTAACAGTTTATTCGAAGTATTGATATTCGGAATGTCGTTTTTCGGACCAAGAAGTCATCGGGTATTTATTTGATTGTTCGAACGTATGAAAATCAGAAAACAAACAAATCGGATTTATGACATTATTTTGGTAAAATAAATTTGGTGATTATAAATCGGATTATAGACATTATAATTCTTAGGTATTATGAAATTCGAACGTTTGAAAATTGGAATATCGAAATTCGGAATAAAATATTTTGGATTATTGGCCCAATTGTTAAAATTATTCAATCAAATTCCAGATACAAGACCGAGGCCCGCGCGGCTAAGAAGCGCGTGAAGCTCCTGACGCACCAGAGCTCTCTGCTGCTGGGCGAGCTGGCCCTGGACGAGAGACTCATGCTGCTGCTCAGCGAGGTGGAGGAGCTCAAGGACTCGCTCGAGGAGCAGAGCACCAGGCATCGAGACCAGCTCGAGGACCTGCAGGTGGGTTTCTTTTTAATATGGGGCAAGCCCGCCTCACTATTCCCAAACCACTGCAACTTCTAAAAGCCAGAATCAACAGTGGCGACCACCAGAAAAACGTCAAAATAATGAAGCTCGACGAGTCCCGGAGAAATGATTCAGCTGTCTTGGATCCCGCAACGAAATTTATTAGAAAATAACAGTTTCTTGAAAACGTTATCAGCAGATACATCTTCCACTATATTACGGCAATTTGTGCAAAGATAGATCCCCAGGACTTAGGACATAACTACCTAGCGCCTAGGAAATAAATTGACAAATAAAACGATTTTCTCTATGTAAAAAATCATGTTGATACATTGCTCCGTTGTTGCGTAAAATAAGAACAAACAAACACAACCTATGCTAGCAACTTCGTCCTCTTGTATTTCTCTTACAGAGCCCATTTTTTGTAATAAAATATAACCTATAACAGTCAGAGATAACGTTGTTTCTTATTAGCAAAAGAATTTTCAAAATCAGACCAACAGTTGTGAAGATTGGCGCGTTCAAACATAGAAGCTCTTCAGCTTTTTACATAATATAGATCATAGATAACCGTGGTATAGATATAGTTAGATTCGGTGACAGGCAAGTAAAAAACAGTAATAGCCAAATAATTGTTATTTTACAGTTAAAACTAGCAGAAAAACATGAAGACACCGACATCCTCTTGTGGGAGGAGAAGATAAAACTAGCAGAAGAAGATGCACAAAAAGCAGTAGAGAGAGCAGAGAAGGCCGAGAAGAGACTGCAGGAGATGGAGAGGAGCAAGCCTCCTCAGAGACGGTCCAATCTTATGTCGAGGATCAGCTACTTTGAAGGTGGAGTGGAGAAGAAAGATAGAGTAGAAGAAGTGAAAGAAGAAATCGTAGAAGTTGCTGGTGAGTAGGATCGTAGATCAATATATTTAATTCTGGCACTTGGCGTATGTGTACAAATATTCACCTTATTTGGATAATACAAAATTTACCCTATTGTTATTGAAATAAATTCCATTTTGTATTATCCAAATAAGGCGAATATTACAAATACGCCATGTGAAGTGTCAGTATTAAACTACCGTTAACTACTCTACAAAATGATTTCTTTAAATCCAAGTCCAAACCAGCCCAGTGGCTTTAGCCAAGTTTTGAACTTAAATGCAACTAAGATGGAGTTTAAATACTTTAAAACCGAGATAGTAGTAAGGTTGATAGTTTTGTATTAAGAACTTTAGCTTTGTGGGGATAAAGCTAAAAATACAATAACTAGATTCAAGATTTAAGCTTGAACCACACTGAAGAAGCGCGCCAAAAGTAGTGGTAGATCACGTGTTGCCGATAATTTATTTATTTATTTATTTCTTTGGGAAAACAAACAGTTACACAAAAGTCTCTTAATTAACAATAATATTCTTAGTATCTAAAGTCAATAGTGTATATTCAAAATTTTATATAAGAACTAACTAGGCATGCAAGTGAATAATGAAGTAATGGCGCGCTTACGATTCGTTTCATGTCTGTACTATTGACCGGATGCGACATATTAATAATAATTTGTTTAACACATTCCAGCACCCATAGCAGACACAACACCACCAGAACCGTCCCCCCCTCCGCCCCCCTCCTCTCCCCCGCCCCCTCCCCCGCCGGCTCCCCCTGCACACCCTCCACTCCCTCCCCCCGCGCCGCCTGCCCTCCCTCCACCGCCTCCTCCCCCTCCCCCGCCCCCACCCCCTGCTCCGGTACCGTTTGAGCTGGGACATGCGGATGACATGGCAAACATGTTAGCCAACAAGAGTGGCACGCTGAGGAAGAGTAAACAAAATGGCGCCGAGTGTGGTAAGTGACAGTTGACACCTCTTTGATAACTTTTTGTTTATTTTTACCTAGTTCTGTCTTCGACTTCGCCTAAATTATGTCAATTATGGGTTCCATAATAAATAGTTTATGGCACTCGGCATTGGTGGGGGTAATTTTACAAACTTTTAGGAAAGTTCAAAGTCAAATTATTTATTTCAAAGATCATTAAGAGTCACGTTTGTTCATTTACATGGAACAATGAATCAGTTGCCCCTTCCAAAAGGTTACCATTAATATACCTCAGATCTACATATTTTCGCTGAAATGAGATGGCGACTAGATTTTAAACGTTTTTAATGACTAGAACCGATCGTGTACTCAACTATCAGTGAAAGATTTTTTGTAATTGGCTAGTACTTCTAGAGATTACCGCTTAAAAACGATAAATTTTACCTCTATAAAATATTACTATAGAAGTACATATATCGATACGTCATTGTGTGGCGCTACAATCGCGACCGGGTAAAAGTTTCCTAACTCGGCATACTTCACTCCGTCAACAACTGCTACATTCACGGATCTGTGGCTACATTCATGTCATACCCTGTGCCTTCGCTAGCGCCAGTTTGGCGGGTTTTGGAACTGTTACTTCGACACCTGCAGGTAAGAAAATGGTAACTCACTTTTTAAGACTACCTAGAAGAGCGCGTCAAAGATTGCAATAGTCCGTCTACGTGTATATAAAGTCCTAGTGTGAAATAATCTTGATATTTGTAATTAGTAGGGTTAAGTGTTTATTTGATGCAAAATACTTGCTTTTTTGTGAGTTACCTTGAAATATTTTAACATCGTAATGGAGGACATTGTAATTCAGACATACCACTACATTATGTAAAAAATAAACTGGCTTTCGTAAAATAAACATTGTATGTCTGAGATACAATGTCCGAAATGTTACTTAATGTATTATGAATGGGCTGAATTGTGTTCGTAACTAAAAATACCATTAAATTACACTTGGTGGACCATTACTTACAATTTTGTTACACTCTCTAAATCATAAACGAAAACACGTACAGTCTCGTGAATTAGATTAAAAGAAAGACAATTTAATTTTAAATTGAGTTACAATGGAACCTTAATTTGGTAAAAAAATTGGTAGTCTGTAAATTCGGTTTAAGGACGATAGTTTTACGTGATAACGTTATAAAGAAACATAATGTCTAACATAAACATAAGCAAATAATGGCTTCCGTCGAGGTGGGCGGAGCTTATTGTAGACGCTTGGGCCGATCGTGCCTCTCTATGGCTTGTTCCGCGCTCTCGCTTGCACGCCAAGGCTCAGGCGGAATATGACACTTTCGTGCGTGCAGCCGGTGTTCATCGATTTATAAGACGTTATCACGTCAAAAGTGAGTTATGATGTTCTTACTTGTAGGTGTCGACTTGCTGCTTAGAGCTGGTCACTTTTTCCACTTCCCCCCCCCCCCCCATATGAGATAGTGATCCTTACTTCTACCCTCCAACCCAGAGGCCTTGCAAATGCGTGTACAACCCCAGTACAATGCTCAAATATCTCTCGTGCCTACTTCACATGTGCTTACCGAGAAGCTTATAGGTAAAAGTGGAGGCAACACTGAACACCTAAGTGAAACCAACTGTGGGCAGACGCTCTCTTTCTGAATGCATACATAAGATAAAGAAAACACATATCACGGTCTAGTTCTTATGTATGCATTCAGAAAGAGAGCGTCTGCCCACAGTTGGTTTCACTTAGCTATTTAGAGTGTTGCCTCAACTTTTATCTATAAGCTTCTTGTTGCTTACATTACATGCCTTTTTCAACCATTTTTTCCTCACCAGGTGGCGCAATAGACGCAATAGTAGACCAGATCAAAGGCGGCAAGTTCCAGTTGAAGTCGACAGATCAGAAGTTTACTGAGAAGAAGGCGAAAGACGAACAACCAGAAGCCGTGAAGGAAATGCTCGCCATCTTGGGAACCTTGCGCAAGCGACGTCCTACCACCAGACCTGGGTTTGTGGGGGATGGAGACGCGTGAGTGTAAGGGGTATTTTATACTTTTAGGGTAATTTCAATAAGCTAGTTATGAATTATGCTATTATTATGTTTTTATACTAAATGATTCTATTATTATAATAGTCTCAGATTATGAAACAAACGGCAGATAGACCACGCGGTACCCTGAGAGTGAAGCCACCAAAGCAAATACAATTTCAAAAGCGAATACTTACCTACAATCTCGTGATTGTATATGCTTTTGAAATCGTTTTTTTTAACGAAGCGGTAGTGTTCCGCGCTGTCTATCAGGTTTTGTTTCATAATCTGAGTTCATAGTAATAAAATAAAAAACAATGTTATACGATGCTAGGTAGAATATGAATAAAATAATGACAGACATATCTATAGGAATTGACTATATTAAAAACTTGAAATATCAGTTTAACAATGATAATTTTAGTATTTAACATTTAAATGTTTTATATAAAAAAATACATTTTATACAAAAATTGTAAATCTTAAGTACATGAAAAGTGCCTTATTATGTAGTAGTGCCAATTGTATTTGTATTAACCGCCATCTTTGTCAGTGTTGCCATTAGCGTAAATATTAAATGTTGATTAGTATAAAAATATTATAATGAAAATTAGAGAATAATATTGGCATCGAAAATTTTAAAAATAATTTTAAAATTGGTTTAGGTTGAGTATTCGATATTAAATGAGTATGTTTTGTTTGTATTTATAATAATTCCAAAATTGATTGTGATCAAAGCATTTATTAAAAAAAATATTAACCACAAATTAACTACTAAATAATGAGAACATTTTTTCTATTGTTTTTTTTTATGACAGATCTACAGTTTAAATTGACCAAATCGATATTTCAACAATCGAAAAGATCGAATAGCAATTCGAGAGTTCATATATAATTTACCACTTGTATAAAATGATAATTAAACCAAGATAATTATTTAGTTAACATTGACGATGTTATGACAATGTTTTATAATAATTTGTGACTTATTAGTTTTAGTTTATAACGTCATGATCTGAATACTTTAGGGATTACGTTAAATATAAATTGTAACGCTTTATATTAACTTAAAGTTACTGTGAATCGCTTCCTATAGTCTTGTGTACGTTTTATACATTGTGACACAAGGGAGCTAAATTTGACATTACAGTTTAGTCTGGATACGAGCCGGTGTAATGGATCCGAGAGTGTAATGATAAATGCTTATGCGTTTTGTGCGACATTTCTCAATACTTGTGAGACAGAAATAGACCTTAAATATTGAAATCACAGTTGACTTGTATCTTACCAGATACAATTTATTGAAGCTTGTAGGCGTACAATATTATTTTTTATAGATGTTTCATTTTGTTTATATGTATTTAGATGTGTACAAGTATATAATTGATTGTGTACTAAAGTTACCCGCGGTGCCATTGCGTTGACGTCGAAATTGAAGCATTTTGTAAAGTATTATTTACTGTAGTCCTAAGTATACACTGAAGTTTTTATACAATATAGATATATTCAAATATGCGATGGTTTTATTTCTTTCAGTTTTCTTGGAACCAGTAATAACTTAATAATATTATTATGTAGCTTGTATATTCCTGGAAAGGTGTATACAGAGGTGGTTTTAAAGATCTCCGTGGCCGCGCGGTTCTCCGTGTTTCAATGGCGCGGCCATGTTCAAACCCTTCTAACTTTTTGACCATAACTTTGACAAATTTATGGTTTTGGGAATCAACTTTCACAAAATTTTACATAATCTTGGAATAGTTTTTTTTTCGAAATATCGCGGTGGCCGCGCGAAGCGCACACAATATGTATTGGTTATTTTTGGTTGGTTGGCGTTTGAAGGTTTAAATGACCTTTAATTATTTATTGATAAAATCGTCAATAGAGTAAGTAATTATATTTGCTAAGGTTTAGGTAGGTGTTCTACCTTATGTTTAATTTGAATATTCCATCGGGAATACATTTTTTGACTAAATGTACGTTTTGATTTAATTAATAAATAGAAGCATATCACTCAAACGAGCATTGAATTCTGCAGACAACTCATAGCAGGTGGTGTAACGTAAAAAATAACTATAATAAAAAATACATAAGTATACCTACTTATTTTTTGCACTACCCTCATTACCAAGGAAAAATGTAGGTACATTTCAGTACTTACCAACTGACTCCCGAATTTAACAATTTTGCTGGAATAAACACTTTAAATACTTAAGAAAATAGCACACAACGAGAAACAACACGTGCAGAGTCGATCGCCAGACATGATACACAAGACACCTAGCTGTTGTCTGAAATAAAGGATAAATAAATACATAAATAAATAGGTAAATTGGATTTCTTAATCTTGTAGGTATCACAGTTTCCTGAGAGTATGATCCCAATACAGAGACAATGGCAGAGGCACAAATATTATCGAATGTAATAATATTAGCTCGCAGGAACTGGAGCCCTATTAATTCTATAATATTTGGAATTATGTATTGAGAACAGGTTCTTATTGTTTTATTTTAGCTGGTCAGTCTTGTGTCAGAAAAGATAATTGTTATTATTTTGCCGCTTTTGATCAAAACTCCACCCCGATTATAAAATACCCCTTCAAACCTGCTGCTTAATTTATGATTCTTCTCTGGTATGATCCTTAGCGTATCCATGGGTCCATGGCAGTCAACATTGTGACAGTCAAAAATTCGAACTTATCCTTTTGAGCCGAGCGCCACGGTCTATATAGCCGACAAGAAAACGTTATACGGAACATTTTTAAGTACAAAATAAATTATAATAAACTAAATCTTCCAAGTTTCTTTTTCCTATTATTAAAAACTACATTATTTAAATATTGTTAAAAGGCACAATGGTATATCCATTACATATAAGTATCTCTGCTCTGTTTGTTATTTCTCTATTTTTATTTGTGTATTTATAGTGTGATAATAAAATTAAACGCTTAGTTATCATGATATAAATAGTAATAGTTTCTCATACAATATACAGGGGCGTCAGCACAATAAATAACGCTTGGACACTGCTGACGGCTGCTGCGCTGTCTGTTAAACTTAACCGTTCTTGTCTCTCCATGTTGGCTTCCTCCCTGGAATATGTGAAGAAGAGTTAGTATTCTTTGGAATATTGCGTCTCCAACAACATAATAACACACCTGCACCTAGCCCTTGAAAAGTTAGGTAAGGAAAGGCGTACCTTCCCCTATACCTAGTATAATCCGCGAGGATACTAAGAAATAAACACGTGACGTCGCTACCAGTACAAGAGGTGAAGTGCGGAAGGTCCACAACAGAGTTGCGTCTTGCGTCGTGCGAGGGACGCACCGCGCCTCAGGCCGGTAGCCAAAAAGCAGTATTAACCGGTTTAAGACTGTGTCGAGCAAAAAATGTAAAAAGGAAAGATACAGTTAAGGTTATATTAACGAAAATCGTTGATTTTGATTATGAAAATAAACGTAATTACTACCAGGGATAATGTATTTACAATGTTTGCAAACATATGAAATATGGCATTGTTTGTTTAATGGACTCGTATAAAGTTGAGCAAAATCTTCAAAAACGGGTGCTGGGATTCAGGGGAGTTTATGTATTTTTCCATTGAAATATTCTGTAGAAATTATTTCAAGCAAATCTCTAATATGTAATCTTGGGTCTCAGATTTTCGTATTGTTTAGAAGATTTTATATATTTTTATTCAAAATGCGCTCCGAATTCGCCGTACAAAATTACTATGAACACGCTGAGCCACCTAAATACATGCCCACGCGCTCCAACAATTCAGTCGCCCTCGAGGCCTCAGAGTGTCACCATGTCACTTTAGAGAGCGAGCGCATCGATCGACAATTACCGTGTAAAGACACTGCTGCATAGAAAAACAAAGTATATGACATTTTCGATATCTTGAATTTAATTCTACTTTTAATGAATTTTATCTTGTAGTCTCGCAATACCGTTTATCGAATGAGTTAAAACTTTGTATATTTACATAATTTTATATCATCAACTACCGTATTAGCAAATATTTAACTATTGTATTAAGATAAATGGGAAAACGAAAGGAGAGGTAGTGTATTATACGAAGAAAAGGAACCAAATATTCTACATTGACTGTTCACTACCGGAAATAATCGATTCAAGATTCGTTAGACAAATACACAAACACAAAAAAATTAAACAAAAAAAAACTGAAGATGAGGCAACACAACAACACAACACACAACAACACAATTTTGACACAATATTGACACTTAAAATTTATTGAAAATTTAAAGTAGGTTTTGTATAGGTAATCGAATTAAAACATAAAATAAAAATAAAAACTTAGATATTCCTTTGTTTTCATTTTTACAATACATTTTTCATTTAAATTTTTGCATAAATTGTTTTGTTTTCAGTCAGAAAAAATATGAAGTTTAGTTAAAAATAATGTACTAGAATTTACATGATGCCATATTTTACTAAATGTAAGAGACCAAGTTTTGATTTTCAACAGCCCACGAGCGGGTCGAGCGGCGGGCGAGCGTGCACTCGCACTCCATAGAGTAAAGTCACAGTAAAGATTCAGACAAAGACAGTATTCTATCTTCATACAAACGGTCGGAACGCGAGTTATACCTAGACGCGCCGACTTAGTAGGGAAATTAGTATACCGACAGTCTCGGATGCGCCGCAGTGGCGATTGGACGGTGTGATGATTTTGTAAGCAGTAAGCGTGCGATTTGTGACTAATATTCTAATAAAATAAGTATAAGTACTTAAGTGCTTCTTTAATATGGCAAATAGAAATTGTAAAATATATTGTGCTGTTTTTGGTTGCTTCAATTCGTCAGCAACGCACCCAGAGATAGCATTTTTTAAATTACCTAGAAACTACGAAAGGTAAGCTACAAGTACGTAATTTGTTTTTTTTAATGTAAGTATTTCGCTTTTTTCTCTGCCGAGTAAGGATTAATAAATAAATAAGTGGATAGGGTGAAAAAAGCGACCTACCTACATTCGCGTTAAAAAGAACTGGTAAGTAGGTAGTTTCTTAGGCTAGGCTATCTACCTACTTATGTACCTAGCTACATAAATATGTTGTGGAATTAATCGAAATACCTATCATTAAATAATGATTATGAGAGTAAATGATAGGTATAGACGCCAGCACATCAGGCCATTCCAAATTGTCAAATTTCCCCAATTGAATATGAACCTTATGCTTTTGTAATAAAATTAAAAATCTATCAAAGAAATTGGACAGATTGTTGTAGCTTGTGCTGGATTCTATACCTACCTACTTAGTAAGATTTACATTATTGTTTATTTTTGAAGATTTTGTAGTAGGTAGTTAGAGGCTTTGACTGCTAAACTTAGGTACCGCTGACGCGATGAGATTGTTGATATTAAGTAACGTCTGGCAGCAGTTCGACATCGGATGGGTGACCAAAAAATGGTAAAAAGTGGTAATGGAGACCTTAATAAGCTGAGATGACAAAAGAATATTACAATTATTTCAAGGTGTTGAAGTTTGTAAGGATTGCAGTTTGTTTTTCTTTACCTAGAATAAAGAGAAATCATTTTTTTTTCAGACGCCTTGATTTTCGTACGTCTCAGGCGAGGCGCAAATATTTTTCAGTCTCAAATTTATAATGGTGGTTTTTTTTTATTAAATCTAATCAAAAACATAAAATGTATTTTTATTGAACGCTTCCTATTTCATTTACGGATTTTTTTTTATATTAAATAAAAAATATAATATTTACATTCACAAAACTAGAAAGAAAATAAAACACTTTTCACATTTATAATCACAAAACTAGAAAGAAAATAAAACACAAACTAGGAAGAAATTCAAAAACTCTACGCGTGTCAACTCTACGCGTGTCAACCCTATCGCATGTTGAGGTACTGCGCGCGTGTAGGTAATTATTTCAAGGACAGGGCCGAGTTACAATACTGTATAAATATCTTTACTGCGGTAAAGTAATATTGTCGCACTCGCACGGCGCAGAAAGTTAAATACCTAATTTGCGCTTGCCGCTTATGCTCGACACAGTCTTAAGACAAGCAACGGACGCGTCGCGCTCTAGGCCGTCGTCACACCTGCACTATCTAGGTACACTCACACAAATGCAAAGCTCAGCTTAGACGTCCCGGACTGTACTATAGTGAGCCTGCACGCGTAGCATGACCACCGTTATGTCTACGGAAGAATAGCTCATTGTACTAGCTAAGGGTTCAATTTAAAATGCGTATAACAGAAACGCTTATTTCTTCTCATATAGGTATTAAACCAACTTTTACCCGCTACTAAAAATATACCTAGCCATATAGGACTCGGGATAAAGTAGCTATAAGTTAGCGAAATAATTTTTAGAATCGGACCGTAGTTCCAGAGATTAGAGCACAAATAATTATGCTCAACATAAAACATAAAACCAATCGACCATTATTTGAATTAAACGCCTTCTGAGGACCTAGTGTGTATTTGTTCGAAACTCCAATTTGTATTGAAACTGCAACAGCACACTGCACAGTGGCAACAATATTCCATATTCCATACAAATTGGACGACACGGTTGGCGCAGTGGTTGAGCGATTGACTGCTGCGCAGTGTGTTGCGAGTTCGATTCCCGCCCAGGGTAAACATTTGTGTGATGAGCACTTGTGTTTGCATTGTGTCTGATTGTTGTTTATCCATGTATATACATATGTATTTAAAATGTATTTGTGTATGTATATCAGCTGTCTGACACCCATTACACAAGGTCTCCCTAGTTTGAGGTCAGATGGCCGTCTGCGAAATGACTCCACATATATTCGGCTCCCTTCAAAATGGTTGAGCTGAATGGTGCTGATTCACGCAACATGTTCGTGAACGGGCGCTGTCAGTAGAGATTGGTCAGCTCTTAACTGCCATGGATTAGATGCCACTTTATCTTGCTTCTTTTTTGTGTTTTGTATTATTAGATTACCTTCATAGTTTTCACATATAGAAGCAACAAGAATCATGTAACCAGACTTTGTAAAAACTTTATTTAAAAGAGTGTCCGTGGAGTTTCTTGCTCGTTCTTCTCCATAGAGACCTACCTACGTTTTGGAACGAGCAACTAGCTTCAACTCTCTGACTAACTGACCGACTCCTTGACAAATCAAAAGTGCCTGTAAATGGTTTAATTGAAATAAATGCTTTGACTTGACTTTGACTTTATAAAAAAAACGTTAATGCGACTGAGTTCGAATAAAAACTCACACAGGCTCTCTGTATTGTGCCTGAGTGTGTGTAGTTTTCGCATTTTCATGTCACGTGCAGCCAGAGGAAGTATGCGCCGTCGGACGCTTCTTTTTTCAAAATGTTTACCTGCAGTGCTATTCTATTACAATCTCCCTCGGTGAACACCTAGGTAATGTGAGCTGCTGCTGTCATCCGATTGTAGTGCTAGCGTCGGGACGGATGACAGCCCACTTCACCTAGGTGTTCACCGAGGGAGATTGTAACAAAATAGACATACAGTTATTGAACCAACCCTATATTATTATATTCTACTAAAACAAAAAAAACATTGGTAGGTACTTACTTAGGTAGTGTACACACGTGTAGTTGCAAATTAACCAAAAATAGAAAAAAAAACAAAATAAAACAAAACAATAAAATAATAACACATTTATTTTTGATTCTATTGATACGAATTAAGTAACGATTCTTTTCGTATTGTACTGGACGGAATTGTCATACTATCATAAATTAATAACTATAAATATTATGCCAACAATATTCGAACATTCCCATAAAATAAAATAAAAAAAAAACATAATTATTTATATTACTATCAAGATTCATCTAAAACTTAAAGATAAAACATATCAACAAAAAATAACTAAATAAAATTTATATAAAGAGGCTGCTTGCGTATAAAGAAATAAAATAATTGATTGAATAAAAATTACAACCGGAACCTAACTAAATTAGACATGAAAACCATAAACTAATTAGTAATCGTAAATAAAGACTAATAAAATATTAGTTTTTATTTACCTCCAAGTAATTTGTGCATGGCAGAGTGTACAGCCAAGTTGCAACATATTAATATTATTTTCTAAACAGTTTTAAAAACTTTATTCAGATTTTCATGTCAATGATCTTAATCACCATTCGATTGTATTATTTTTAAAATTCGTTTATAAAATTGGTTAAGGAAATGTTTGTTTTTACTAGTTTGGGTTTCGCGGTCAATTCTTTCAGCGTTGCAAAGCTAAGCAAGCGGACAGATATTCAACAACTAGTAGTAATTATCACAGACTTAGCACAATAAGGTAAGATTAGATTTTATTTTTCAACATAATACGCAAACGGCCTCAGTCGTTCTCTAGATATGTTGTGTATAGCGTAAATAGAATGTAACATGAGGTTAGGTCGTCCCTTCCACGGAGTTGCAGGCTGACGGCGCGGACTAAAAATAAACTAAATGTTATGCAGGGTATTTTTAAGTACTTAACTGGCTAAACTTGACAGACAATGTTTGTATTTAAAACCAATAAAACTACTTAAAAAGATTTTTTGGTTTGAAATCATAATTTAAAGGACAATGCCAGAAACCCTATAGAACTTTGCCCCACTCAATAAAAGTCATGTGCAATATGTAGCATCTTACTGTTTATTTATTGCTGATAACTAAACATTAGTTTTAGTGACTGTAGAACTTGCGGTTTCCGTTTAAATCTAAAAACAATAATGACATTGATTATAGGTTAAATTGTATTTTAGGTAAAATGAGTTTGTATTTTGTGGGTAGGTATTTCGTAATCCGCAAGTTCTAAAGAAAAACAATTTAGTATAGGAAGGTTCTATATTCATTACAATTATTTTCATTAATTTACTTTTTCTGTACATGGGTGGGGCAGGATCTGGCAATGTCATTTTTCGTTTTATTGTTGTTGGATGTCAATACCTACTTATGACATCTGTAAAGCTATACCAATTAACTCAAAAAGGCTCTGCATAACTCAATTTGTCTAACTACTTTTTGTTCTAAAATCATCTGAGAATTTACCTACTATTGTTCTAAGAGTTAAGTACTTTCTACGAAATTATTTCTAGAAACAAAATATCTAGTAAATTTAAGATGAATCGACATTATTTTCACACAATTCGCAAATAAAATAAGAAAAGCAGAAATATATTAAATTTCTAAAACCTATTCGACACTATTTTACATTTTCGTTGGTAAAACTAGTAATTGCATAAAAATAGCTTGTCAACTTAGTCGCAAAACAATTCAACGCATTTAGTCTTAAAAATAAAAATACTTAGATAGTTTGTCTTACAAAGCTAAAACATGCTATAACTGACAAAATATGCTGCATTACACCTCAAATTGTGCAATTCTTTGCAATTGTTATACCATCTTAGCATTATTTTTTTGGTATTGCCAAGAATTGCGCAATTGAGTGGCTCATGTAAGCGGAACTTTAGGTTATGACAAAAAGCAGCCACATTAAGTACTTTTAAATCATGTCTACATAAACTAGCTACTTCGGGTTACCTTCCTACACAAAGCATTCCTAAACTCCAACGTTTTAAACCCCAATTTGGACACCGCTCCGTGCACTATTTTCACTAATAACTTTTTGGATATTTTATCAGGGGAATACATGGGTGTTATTATTAACACGTTGTGAATAACAAAAAGTTTGCTTAAGCTAGAATATCAACACAATCTAAGCACAGCTCAGTAATTGGATCGCTCACTCCTGCATCATGAATTTTATAACGAATATCAACATAAGTAGTATTATTTAGGCGCGTCGTGTCGGTCTTGATATTCCCCTGACAAATTCCTAGTGCAAATCGTAAGCAAGATCCTTACATGGCGAACTCCCTCAGTTTGTCGATGACGGCGCGTCTGTTCTTGGAAATCCAATCGATGTTCACCTTCGCCTTCTCGATGGCTTGTTCTACGCTCAGCTTTGACTCAGCCAGAAGCTTGGAGTTCCTCTCGCGCCAGGATAGGAACTGTAGATAGTGAGATGGAAAATTATGAAAGTATGAAATGTTCGGGGAAAAGCTGTTGCATTTGAGATTTCGAAAAATGCAGGATATTGATGCACAGAAGTAAATGATGCTACTGATGATGTGTCTGGTGATGGTCTATGTCACATGCATGACCAAAACCAAGCATTTGACAGTGAACAAGATTGAACATAGTGAAGTCTCATTTTAGTATCGGCAACCAAGACCATTCAGTTGAATATGGTACAATCTAAAAAAAAAGAAATCGTCATCACTAATTCATCTTACTAAAGGTCCACTGTAAGACATAAGCCTTCTCCATGCGAGTCATTCTAATACCTATTTGATAATGTACCTAGGTACGCTAATAGGATCAGTCATAGGCGTTGTCCTAGGTGAGCGACCGAACGCGACACGACGCGACGCGACGCGATGCGACGTAATGCGATCAATACTTCACGCAACGTGTGTCCTACGTTGTAGGTAGTTATTGTACTATATTTAGAAAGAAATAAGTTTGGAGAGTTTCATCATTTATATCCGAAACTAAATCCACGTTTATTTAAAGAGTATTGTGATTGTGACTTATTAATTTCGTTAACCTGAACTTTAACCTGTCTATCTTTGAGGTATGATCTTAGTAGATCAAGAGATGTTTTACGAATCCCTTCTTTATTAGGGTGACACCGGCGTCAGTTGTACAACGTCCTTTGGTGAAACCGTACCTACTGTTGTTCATGAAAGATGGAATTTTCATTAAAGTGACGTAACATTTGATTGAGCATTACCAAGCACTTTCGATTATATTATGGCAGCTGTTAAACCTATTATTTAACTATCAATAAGTACCAATTTTCAAAAACCTATTCTTATTGAGTAGAGGTTGTTATTGACTTTAATTTAAGGTTAGAAAAACTGGTACTTATAATAGTAAATATTTAATTATTAATAAAATATTGTGTCGCACATTGATTATGGCGACTACGTAGGCCACAAGTACTGACAACGACTATTTGACATTTACGCGGCGCGTCGCATTATCGCGTTTGTCGTTCACCTAGGACAACGGGTAAGGTACAATAGAACATTATACTTACGGTATCCAGCTCCGTTTGTGTGGTGAACTGTTCCAGCAGCGTCTTAATTATGTGACCCACGCGACGACCTTGGCCCTTGAATCTGAAATGTAACAAATATGTGATGAAAACCTTGATTGGGATAGTGTAATTAAAATGATGTATTTGCAGTTACTTTGCTAAATGTTGTATAGACTAAGGCGAGACGTTAATTTATCATAATACATTCTTTATTCACATGAAAAACTGTAGTACTGGGCCTCAAGTCTGCTATTACAATAGTGTCAGAATGGTCTATCATTGATTTCAAAATTGTTGATTTTGACAAGTTTGGTCGGCGTCATTATGACTTTCCAATGGTTAATCACTGACACGCCATTGAAAGAAATGATATAGAATGGTAATATCGTACAAAATTACAACAGAATGACTGACTTAAGCGGTAATCAGCTAAAATTTTGACAGTTCCTTTGATCAGTGACGTCATTAGAACGTCATTGTGCAGTCATTGCTGATTGTTGTGATTGTATATTCGACCGACCAATAATAATAATAATAATTTATTTAATTCAGATTACAAAATCCATATATGGTTAGTAAAAGTCTTAACCTAATGTTAGTAAAACGATACTATACAAAATGGAAACGACTGACACCTACATGTGCAGCCGTATCCAGTGCGCCAGCATGGGGCTGTCCCACCTATCACACAATGTACTCAGGATGCTGTGGGAGCTAGCACGCAATCTACTGAGAATAGAAGCGCACCGTTTCCGTATGATGGCATGAAAACCATCCACCCTGGCTTCGGTGAACATCCCGGAAGCGCTACAAAAGCGTGGTAGACCCAACAGCATCCTAAATACATTGTTGTACTGGACACGCAGGGCGTTGTATGCCTTCAGCGTATACCTGACCCACAGACTGCACGTGTAAAAAGACTGGCAGTATGCTCTGAAAAGGGTTAATTTGACTTGTGTCGTACAACGACCAACCAATGACCAATGATCGACCATTATGAATTTAGCAGATTACGAACTTTTAGCAAAATGACAATGGCATCGTGTCGAAATGACGAAATTATAAAAATAGCAGACTTGGCCCCACCCCAGGTGGTCAAGATCATTGATAAAATGTAGGAATCGGATTTCGTCAAAACTGTTGTCACGAAATTAAAGTTATCCTGCTTTCTAACACATTGAGGTCGTAACAACGACAACTTCTAGTTACTCATGCTATACACACATACACGATAAACGTCATCGCTAATTTCACGACCTACTATTTGGGTCACGTGAAAGCTGAATTTTCTCTTCGAGGTTCTAAATAGCCTATGTGCTGTGCATACATTATTATCGTATACAGTACTTTCTTTTTTCTGATAATGACTTGTTAACAAGCAGACGGTCTACCGAATGTTTAAGAGCATTTGAGAGTCATTGTCATTGTCTCCTATACAGGATGAAATTGAATTAATTAGCAAAATTTTAAGGAGTGACTCAGACCACGAACCTGAGCAACTTTCATTACGGAGCCAACTCAAACAGCGCGAAAAAAAACAGCTGTTCCATACAGAAGTGCAATAGGTACTCCGGCCAAAATATATGGAACAGCAAATTTTTTTTCGCGCTGTTTGAGTTGGCTCCATAATTAAAGTTGTTCAGGTTCGTGGTCTGAGTCACTTCTTAAAATGTTTGCTAATGAATTCATATGCAATACTAATATTCCAGAGGTAACATAGAATCATACAGCGTAATTACACTGACACTTATGGCCTTCAAATCGCAACACTGCAAGGCGGTAGAAATTATTTAAAAAAAAACCAGAAATATATAAAAAACATTATCGTGTGCATCACGGCTGCGCCAAACAGGCCCAATTCAGCATAAATGCCAGGCGACTTGTGCCTGATGCTGGTTTTCAACTAGATCTAAGGTGCTCTTTTTGGTGGTTTACTCACGCAATGTAAATATCCTCGATTTTTTCATAGACGAAGTCCTTGGCTACGTAGTACCCGACAGGCGAGCGGATGATGTTCGCGATGACCGCGCCCGCGTCTTGGCGACGCACTTCCGAGCCTTCTGTTATTGTCCACTCTAGGTATCTGAGAAAACAGAATAAAATGGTAACTTGCTAATAGGGTATTTTAACCTATACGAGAAAAAATCCATAAATATGTTATTGATACAGTTTAGGCATAAAGCAGTCGGAAAATGTGAGTTTTAGTTCATAAAACAACAAAACAAATTTTTAAATTCAGTTCAAAGTTTTCAGTATTTTTAATCTGTTAAAAAACACCATGAAATAGTAGCGGCCATGTTATTACGCCATACGGCTGTGTAAACCAAAAATTGTCAACTGTCAGTCAACCGATTGGCGTAATATAGGCTTCGTACTGTTAATATTTTCGTAACCAACGTATTTTTTTCACTATTACATCTTTTACAAAATATGCTTTTAATTATTTTTAAATGATATACAATTATCATATTTAATATGAGCTCATTTGATACAAAACGAACTGACGTCATTTACGCTGCGCAATATGGCGTCCAGTAAGAGGCGTTTTCGTCAAAGTACGCGCGAAATTAAAAAAAATAAAATTTAGATGCATTTTTATGGCACTTATCGATTGAATAAAAATGTTGTGTTTTTTTTGGTGGCATATTAGCACTACAGAATTTCATTGAGATACTTTTCAAAAATGGGTGTAATAAATACCCTATTCGTATTAAGTATAGAAAGCGGAAAATATTGTAATGTAGGTAATTCATTCAAAACTGATGCACACGATACACTGGTTCACGACACACATGACAGGAAGATAAAAATGATACATTTGAAAATCGTTTATTACCTACAAGCATGAGATCTTTTAGGTTTTTATAACATTCACATGTGAATGTATCTTATTATAAGTCATCTGCCTAATCTTTTCCCATCTATGTTGGGGTCGGCTTCCAGTCTAACTTGATGCAGCTGAATACCAGCGTTTTAGATAGAGCTAGTGCCTTTCTGGCCTCCACAACCCAGTTACTATAGGTAACACGATATTCCATGGTAAAGACTGGTTGTCAAACTTTTTGGTTTCTGACCATCCATAACGACGTCAAAGATCTATGAATGACAGCTGGGACTAACGGCTTTACGTGCTTTCCGAGGCACGACGGGCTCTCGGTATGAAATTAATGGCCACCCGTCCAAACACCGACCGCGACAAGCGTAGTTTAACCTTGACCGATCGATTCGTATAGCTTTTACTTAGCCACGAGCACCTTTGAATATCCGAAATATAATCCGAATGTAATCTTGTATGTAAGTACTAGTCTTAAATCCTCAAAATAATTATACTCACTGTGCCAGTATCCAAATCTCCTTGGTACAAGTAAGAGCCGCGAGTAACGCGTCTCTCGAGGCAGCGACGTTGGCTCTCTGTTCTCTTGCGAGAGCGAACCTCCAGTGAAGGACACTGCCGCGGGACACTCCCACGCAGTAAACAGTGCGGCGCAGGTCTAGGGGGATGCTGCGGGGTAAAAGGTTATTGGTTTGATGAACAACGTTCTTACAAAATAATACTACCTAATAATCTCCCGACGGAATTTCGGTAATAGCGGCCGATCTCAATGGAGCCAAGTACGCAGGAGGTATTATAGTGCACAAGTGTGTGCGCAAACACAGGTGTACTCCCTCTTACCTCACTCTCATACTCCAATAGTTATAGTCCAATCATGCAATCGGGGTGAACTATACGCTACAACCGATGACGCCGTGGAAGTAGCTGTTTTCGGCTAAACAAATATAATAGACTGTCGTGCCAGCGATACGAAGAAGAAGTAGAAGATAGTCCAATGGGACGGCAATCCAACACGACTGAAGAGAGATCAGGCGCAGAACCAACGGCTCAACTTGCTACCACTATGCCTAATAGATACTAATAATAAAAAACAAAGTTACTAGAGCAGTATGTCTGTTCTAGTGCGATTATAATCCAAAATGACCGCAGTTAGTTTTCAATAAAAACATGATGTCCACTGTGTCGATTGCCAGTACCTATTTACAGGAGAATACCTTAATGTAAGGGAAATGTCGTTATTTCATTTGCGTAAAAAGTTATTGTCTAAGAAACATGTTAACAGACTACTGCCACTGTAAAATACGTCACTTACGAAATTTAAAAAAAAAAAAAAATTATAGTGAACTTGGCGAAGCACTGCCATGCACTCTGGTTTGAGTTTGATATTGAAAGCTAACTCACGGGTTGTTCTCGTCAGGGTTCTCACTGTCCATCCACTGCTGGAACAGCTGCATGGCGTTCTCTTCACATCCGGGCACCTTCATACGACACGCCCATGAACTCGTCGTCACCTAGGTGTGGAAGTGATTGGTTAGCTTTCAAAACGAGAGAAAACTTACTAAGATTTTTAAGCATATAAACATGAGACATTTACATTATTTGAGATCTGTATTAAAAACACCTAAGATGTGTACAAAAAAAACCATTCAAAGTATTTACGAAACAGGTAGTAGGTACACTTATATTATCATCGTGATCTAAATGAAAATAGAAATTATAGTATATACTACCCTTTTGAACAAATAATCGGGAAAGTTAGACCTTGGCCGTAAACTGCCATGCACCTATCTATATTAATACTATAAAGCTGAAGAGTTTGTTTGTTTGGTTGAACGCGCTAATCTCAGGATCTACTGGTCCGAATTGACAAATTCTTTTTGTGTTGGATAGTCCATTTATCGAGGAAGGCTATAGGCCCATGCGAAGCCGGGTCGGGTTGCTAGTTCAATGATAAAACTTACAACATTGCGGGAAAAAAATATTCATAACATTTATTTTACATTACAAAATTATTTTTTCTTCAACTTTACCTGAGTTAAATAATGTTTTCTTTTAAGACCTACGACTACCCTCATTGTAATGGCTCAAGGCATATATTTCCATTCCCGATTACGACTACAGAGACAGATTCTGATATAATAGGCAAATTGACGACACGGTAGGCGCAGTGGTTGGGCGATTGACTGCTGCGCAGCGTGTTGCGGCTTCGAATCCCGCCCAGGGTAAACATTTGTGTGATGAGCACTTGAGCACTTGTGTTTGCTTTGTGTCTGGTTGTTGTTTATCTATATAAGAATGTATTTAAAAAAGAAAGTACCCATTTGTGTCTGTATATCAGCTGTCTGACACTCATAGTACAGGGTCTCCCTAGTTTGGGGTCAGATGGCCGTGTGTGATATGTCCCCACATTATTATAAATGAAGATTCTTTAAAATAAATCACATGCAACAACTGACCTGCATCTTAACACTATTCAAGTCGTTTCCATTGACTATCCTCTTAGTAGCGAGTCCTCCCGACTTCTCATACGTTTCCCCGATTAGTTTTCTCACGAACTTCTGGAAGGCGCCGTAATCTGAGGACCGTTTCAGAACGTTCTCGATCTTGGCGAGGGCTTTCAGACCTGTCGACAGGGGCAGGTATTCCTTCTCGCGTTGGAGGTAGCTGGTTAGACTGAAGTGGGGAAAGAAATAGATCTTATTGCTGCGTTCTCTTTTACTAGTCTATACTTACATAGCGTGGCTGGATTAACGAGTGATATTTAAATCTCATAATAGGGTATTACACCCATTTTTGAAAAGTGTCTCAATGAAATTCTGTAGTGCTAATATGCCACCAAAAAAAACTCAAAATTTTTATTCAATCGATAAGTGCCATAAAAATGCATCTAAATTTTAAATTTTCAAATTACGCGCCATATTGCTCAGCTTAAATGACGTCAGTTCGTTTTGTATCAAATGCGCTCATATTAAATATGATAATTGTATATAATTAAAAAATAATTAAAAGCACATTTTGTAATAGGTGTAATAATTAAAAAATTACGTTAGTTACGAAAATAATAAAAGTATAATACGCCAATCGGTTGACTGACAGTTGACAATTTTTTGTTTACACAGCCATAAGGCGTAATGACATGGCCGCTACTATTTCACGGTGTTAACAGATTAAAAATACTGAAAACTTTAAATTGAATTTAAACATTTGTTTTGTTATTTTATGAACTAAAACTTACATTTTCCAACTGCTTTATGCCTAAACTGTCTCAATAACATAATTATAGAATTTTACTCGTATACAGTAAAATACCCTATTATTGTAGCTAGCACACGCTTGCCCAATATCCGAGAATGCCAAACATGAGCTGTACGAGTAAGTCGTATGGTAGATTGTTGATGTCCTAATTTTGTATGATTTCTGTACTGTAGGTCGATTCTGTAAAATTCAAACAACAACTCGCATCTCACATCGCTATTCACTCTCACTTCGCATGAGCTTCAAAATTACCTTGATATATTTGACACTTTGAATCGGGTTCGAGTGCGAAGTGAGCGTCGAAGTGACGGGGAAATTACCTTGCAGAATGCCACTTCTTACGTCATCTCATACTTTATCTGTCAAAATCTCCCTGTCAATTTAGTTCAACTCGCTGACACGCTCGCAAGGGTGGCGCTAGTGTAAATTAGAATTATCAATAGAGTATTTAGAATGCCAATAGATAAACTCACAGCGGATTCAGATTCGAAGTTTAGAATGAAGTTTTACAGAATCACAACCCTGGGCGTTGTAGCTCATAAAATAAAATAAAATCATATGGCTTGATGTTTTTATTTTGTAAAACTGTAAATTTTTCTTAATTGAATATGAACCTTATTCTTTTGTCATAAAGTTGAAAATCTATCAAAGAAATTTGACATACTGTTGTAACTTGATGTGCTGGCCTCTGTACCAATAGCTAGGATATTTTTTTTCTTCCATTGGTTCTGGTGATATTGAAGACGAAAGTCGCAATATTTTTTTGAGGTTTTTACAACAACGTATTCGAAGTGTCATTACTTTTCTTCTAAACCAACATAACCATCATTTTGATTTTACAAAAACGTACGGTAGTTATAGCAAACGCACAGTACCTATCAGCTGTTTAGTGGCACTTAGAATACGTATTCGTACAAAACTCAAAAAAGAAATTATTACTTTGACCTACAATATCTCTAAAACCAGTGGATTCCCATGAATCAGAATCATTTTATTTGCTCTAAATGTAGGTACAGTATGGGATAATAACATAAATAAATGAGATCAGCTACATTTTATCTTACGGCATGCAAATCATTACATTAATTAAACAATAATAAATCAAAAATGTCAACAATATGAATAGAATTAATAATGAGTAATTAAAATCAAATAGTCAAGAAGTTAGGTAGGTATACGAAACAATAACAATTTACTCAATGTCAATTAACTAAAAAAAAAATTGATTTTAACCTTTCGAATGTCATATGTTACACAGTCCGACATAAGCAGCAGAGGTTTGACCTTCAACACTTTAGCCCGACAGTCATTGAGTTAATGTGTGTCGTAGTAGAAAAAATGGTCCTAATAAAGCCCAACTCAACGTCAACTCAACTGACAGCATAGCATTGAAATGTAAGCTTTATTTCGTGTTCCATACGAGTGAATTTTTCAACACATCAATAGGTGAACAACGAGGGGACCACGCGTCGTAGACTTTAAAAAGTATGTGTTGAAAATTCACTTTATTGGTAGTCGATCACTCTGATTAATCACGAAATTTATTTGAACTGAATAAAAAGATCCTTCGAGCTGATAGCAGATTAGGTCACACAGGCTACCTATGAGCAGTTTAGATCTGTTAGGTTACCTGAGTGCAGTGTTGTAGTCGAGATTGTTGGTCCACGCCAAGGCGAAGGCGTCAGACAAGAGTTGAACTCTGCCCATGACGGGCACTCGCGTGTGGTCCGCCTTAAGTGCTGACGTCAGCAGCTGCCAGTTCCGCTGGTCGTAGCTCACGCGGTACGGGGCTGATGGACAAGTTAGAAATAAAGAAAGAAAAACCATTTATTCACGAGAAAGTAACGCAAATGACTCTGGGTGAATTCACAAGAAATGCATTGTTTATAATAAGTTACATGTGTAATTAAGGAATTATTATTTTATATAGGCGCATTTGTCGCATTGGATAAAAAACCTGTAATGATAGATTGTTGGTCGTGGATATAATATGCTGTAGAAAACAAAAAAAAATCAATAATAATGTCTGAGACGGAAATATGCACGCGAAACGGCTGACGCTCAGCATAAATGCCATGGTCCGCACACGAAGGCGCGAAATCACAGCGTAAGCTGACAGGTCGCTCAATAGTATTATAATGGAACTGCAGGGAAATTCCAGTCAGAGTCAAATTCATCATCATCATCTGTGTTGCCTTTATCCAACTATATCGGGGTCGCCTTCCAGTCTAATCAGATGCAGCTGTATACCAGGGCTTTGCATGGAGTGATTACCTGCTCATAATGAACTCATACATTGAAAAAGTAAAGAAGACATCGTCTTATGAGCTTAACTGTTAATTAGGAGACACAATAGTTACACAATGACAAACGACCCAATATTGCTCGCAGAATGGATGGCCGATGGGGCCGAAAAGTTCTGGAGTGGCGACCGCGAACCGGAAGACGTTGCGTTGGAAGGCCTCCCACTAGGTGGACCGATGACCTGGTAAAGGTTGCGGGTATCCGCTGGATGCGAGTCGCACGGGACCGGTCAATGTGGCGCCACTTGGGGGAGGCCTATGTCCAGCAGTGGACGTCTTTCGGCTGAAATGATGAAACGACCAATATTTGGCTTCTGGACATTTAAAGGGATAGCAACCTTTCACATGTAATGGAGATTCTAAATTATAAATACTTTACCAAAAACATGGGCTTTCTCAAAAACAAGTACCTATTTCCCCGAGCATGTTTTGTGAATCTCCGCGAGCCAATTATCGTGCGATGTAATGGCATTCTCACTCACTCGTTTGTTTTCCAACATTGCATTGGATAAAACAGAAATTTTCAATCATCCTCGCGTTAACGTTAGACGGACCGGGAAAGGCCCTCTTAGCAGTTAAAACAAATCTGATGACGAGAGAAGTCGTCCCACGTACATTTCTTTACGAGTGCCATGCGCTATCATGACCTCGTCTTCGCTAACGTCTGTAGCCCCACGAAGAGGGCCACCCACGTAGTGCACATGTGACTCACCGATCATGTCGTAGTTGAACAGCACCCACTCGTCCCGTGCGGCGCCGTGCGTGTAGCGGTGCAGGCTGCCCCCCCTCCCCTCGCGCGCCGCCAGCCACTGCAGGGGCTGCGCGCCGCCGGCCGCCTGCTCGGGCTCGCACAGCACGCTCAGCGGCACCCACCACGACGAGCCGGTGGACGACTTGGCGGCCAGCGAGAAGTAGCGGCGCTGAGGAAGAGCATAACGGTTAGAATCACAGATATAGATAGACCTAGATAACGCAAGATCAACTACTTCGCGTGTGTTAGAATAAAAAGGTATAATTGGCAACATTACAAAGCAATTAAATGCTCTTCATTAAATACACATACTTATATACTCAAAGAATATGATTATTTTAGAACAGAATAGTGAAATGAAAATACTTTGTTTAGGAAACATATATTTTATTGTAATATTTCAGACTCAAAATCATTTATTTCAATTCAACCATTTACAGGTACTTTTGAATTGTCAGAGTCAGTCAGAAAGCTGAATCTAGTTGCTCGTTCCAAAGGGTAGATTTCTATGGAGAAGAACGAGCAAGAAACTCCATGAACACTCTTTTAAAATCAGTCATATTTTACAAATTTAGGTTACATCATTCATGTCACAACAACTAGGTACATATAATTTAATATTAAAATTATACATATACATAGCCTTTCATAGTTATCATCATAATTATACTTATCTAGTATTTTCTTCGGGAGCTCCGTACCGATCAACGTTTCGATCAAAAGTGTAAGTCGGAACACTCGCTTTTATAAGCGGCGACAAACAAGTATGATTCACATAAACGATGACAAGCAAATGTGATTCACACTTATTCGCTATCCAAAGTTTAAACACACTTTATTCTATTTAAAATGATGTTATTTACTATACTACTACTGCATTTAATCAGAAATTAATTATTACTTTATATTACAACACGAATTACGTTGTTATAATAATATATTAATTACATCGGTATAAATCTAACACGTGCCTACACTCTGTCCAATGGTTTAATCGTTTTTTGACAGCTGCAACTAGTGAACAATATTTATGTTTTTTGTAAAAACTGATACGCATACCTATGTTATAATGTCTGTAAGAGGTCATAAATAAGATAATCTAACAAGATTAGGCAGTTTATATATTTATTTTATAACTTTTAAAGTTAACTTGAAGGTAATCGGGAATAATTACATTATAAAGCAGCTGTCAAAAAACCAATAACCCAATGGACACGGTATAGTTTCGTGTGTGTGTGTGTGTTTCGCGGCGTGTTTCGTGTTTCGTGCTGATAAGTCATTTTGTAATTAATATTATGCGTAATTAATTTAAAAACAATTATGTTTAATCTAACACCCTCAGTAATACCTGGTAATATCAAATTTAAGAAAAACAAAACATTGTGAATTTGTGACCTCATAATAGGTAGTCAAAAAATGGCACGCTTGGTTTTCATACAGATCGTGATACTTGCATAGGGTCTATCTATATCTGTGGTGAGAATGCATAGCTTAAACCAATAAAAATGTCTACATTTAAAGACTTCTCATTAGACATCAAACATGATATAATTACTATCTTCATCATCTTGATCAGCCTGAAGACGTCCACTGCTGGACATATAGGCCTCCCCCAAAGGGGGCTATTGCCATAATCGCCACGCTTGGCAGGCGGGTTGATGATCGCAGTATGGTTGTTACAAAGGTACAGAGAACGCTGCTGCCCATTCTCTGGTAAGTCCCTTAGTCGCCTCTTACGACACCCACGGGAAAATATGGCATGGTGCTATTCTTTCCGTCCGACACCATACGGAAGACATCTCATTATACATCAAATATGATATAATTACTTTCTTCATCATCCTGAAGACGTCCACTGCTGAACAAAGGCTTCCCCCATAAAGGGGGGGGGGGGGTTGCACTAATCCCCACGCTTGGCAGGCGTCTTGGGGATCGCCGTGAAGTTGTTAAGTACACGGAAGCCGCTGCTGCCCGACTTCCGGATTTTCCCTTAGTCGCCATTGACGACACCCTCGGGATGAAATGGGGTAATAATTACTTTAATTTAAAATAAATATTTTATATCTGCTGTAACTCGCCATTATGACGTTTTCTGTGACGTCATAAAGCCTGTAACCAGCGGAACATCACAACGCCCCCAACGGCACGTCTTTCGTGAATACTTATACGACGATTTGTGTAAGAGATTAAAAAAAAATAGGAAATAACTAGCATCGAAAAAAGAAGAACTTGGTACGCGCCCAAATTGGAAACACGTATAAACACACTCGAACTATCTGACCTCCCAAGTACTATGAAAGTGCGCAGACTGGCTGCGAGTTGGTCATACTAGGTTGATCTAAAAATTGTCAGCCACAGAATAAAACAATCTCTTTTTTCTTGAAACTATTTTGACTTGACGGCTAATTTCAATACAAATCTCCATGGTGAACAGGGTATCTGTTACCAAGAAGGTGTGAGGGTTCGCGGGCGGCGTGCTAGCAGCTAACGATTGGACTTTTCCGAGAAGATTTCTGTCGGGCCGTTGTCGTGCCAGCGCGGTACTCTTAGGCCAGCCTTACGCGGCCAGTTTGAAGCAATGACAATCAACTGTTCCAAACTGCGACTGCTTAATGAACTATACAGAATGAAATTGAATTCATTAGCAAAATTTTAAGGAGTGACTCAGACCACGAACCTGAACAACAAAATGGAGCCAACTCAAACAGCGCGAAAAAAAACAGCTGTTCCTTATAGAAGTGCAACAGGTACTCGGCCAAAATGTATGGAACAGCTGTTTTTTTTCACGCTGTTTGAGTTGGCTCCATAATGAAAGTTGTTCAGGTTCGTGGTCTGAGTCACTCCTTAAAATTTTGCTAATGAATTCAATTTCATCCTGTATACTTCTATTTACATATTATGTACATGAAACCGCTCGAGTAGTTGCTTCAGCTCCGGCCGGATAGCAGTACGGTGAAATTTCATCGTACGGTCAAGCACTTCCCAGGCATAACTACACTGATTTCTCGAGCTGTGTCCACCCGCGCTTTTTATCCCAAATCCGCGTCGCGCGATTGTTGCGAAAAATTATAACTGATCTAGCAGTTGAAACCGAAGGCTGCAGCAGTTATCAATGATAGCTTTAAGCTGTGGACTAATCTTGCTTGAGCGGTCTGTGTATTTTGACCAATGCCAACTGAGCGACGACCATAACCCAACATCTAACGTTTTACTTACTTATTTTCGACCCTCACCTGTGTGATAGTAAGCGACTTGTCGTCATAATTCCTGTTGACAGTCAGGATGGGGTACCCAGTCTGCGTAGTCCAAGTGTCCATGACTTCCTTGACGGTGACATTCCTGGTGAGACCTCCATACTCCTGACTGACAGCTGTCAGCTCGCGCCAGAGGTCGTCCTGTTCCGCGTTGTTGTACGAGTACTTGCGGAGGTAACTGAGTGGAAAGAGGAAGGAGGTAATGTATAATTGAAGAATGTCCTCTGTTGGGAATCCAAAATCCAGGAAAAACACCTAACTACAGAGGCCAGCTCATCAAGCTACAACAATCTGTCAAATTCCCTTGATATATTTTCAACTTTATTGCTAAATATTAAGGTTCATATTCAATTGGGAAAATTTGACAGTTTGGTATGGCGGTGCTGGTGTCTGTACTTATGTGTTTTCTGGTATTCCAGTTTCCAAAGCTTACAACTTACGTCCTGTACCACTGCGATCGATACCCACTTCGACTTTCAAACGAGGGAACAGTCATACTTACACCTGTGTATTTACCATAAAATGATCACAAAAACTTACTTGTTAATAGCTTTCCTGAAGATATCGTCTCCTAAGAACATGGTCATCATCCGGATTAGTGTGGAGCCCTTTCTGTATGAGATCTCGTCGAAGATCTCGGAGATACGCTTCGGGTCGTCGATGGGGACCGAGACCTGGAAGTAATGGCCTTGATTAAACTGTTGTTCTCTTATGTTGGAATTAGACATTGTGCTGCTCCATGACCGTTTAAAGACTACGTACGAATAAGGACGTTGTGAGACAGAGTTTTACTAAACCTTCCGAGAATTCACTAGAGTTAACTATAATTTTGTCGGTTATTAAAATCGTAGGACCACTTTTGTATGGAACAACCGACTGTTTTGTAATAACCAAAGAAAAATGATAACTCTGGGGTTCTAGAATCTTGTACGGGATTCTGGGTATCAGTTCGTGTCACTGTGTATTCCACCGATTATTAAAGAACATGTACGAATCCGATGCTTTAAATAAATAAAATATTTTTTATTTCAGACGAAAGTCCATTTAGGTTAGTAATAGTTTACACACAACTTAGAAACTAGCTAACTACCAACGAATCATTACAAAAAGACTACGCCCCAAAGGCATATAGGCGTATCCAATGCCCCAGTATGGGGTTGTCCCACCTGTCCGGTATAGTTTATAGGATACTGTTGGGGCTAGGGCGCACCCTGCATACGATACAGACAAAGCTGACAAATCACAGTGTACGCGGCCAATCTTCGCATAAAACACATTATCGTCGGCATCGACATGTCAAATAGCAATTGTATAAGGACTCACCGAAAATGGCTACAAACTTTACAAGTGCACCAACACGGCAAACGCCTTTTATATGGAACGTGAGATAGTTTTGGATACCATCAGTTTCCCGTACGATTGCACTTTCCAACAGCTTTTACGCATGATCGCATGGAAGCTATCTACCCTTACCTCCTTCCATGAAACAGTTTAAGGGTGTTACCAGACCAATCGATCGATCGTCGATCGACGGCATCGATCGATGGTAGAATGGATTAGTCGACGTCGATCGATAGTTTCTACCAGACCAATCGATCGATTGTCGATCGATGGTAGAATGGAATAGTCGACGTCGATCGAGCTGCTTGATTATTA
Source organism: Charanyca ferruginea (assembly GCA_947361185.1). Classification (NCBI taxonomy): domain Eukaryota; kingdom Metazoa; phylum Arthropoda; class Insecta; order Lepidoptera; family Noctuidae; genus Charanyca; species Charanyca ferruginea. The sequence goes on along the minus strand of OX376078.1, from coordinate 22,007,480 downwards.
TTAGTAAGTAATGGATTATAGCCGGAGTTAATCGATCAACGTCGATCGATGTCGACCGATGGCATCGATCTTTGATCGATCGATTGGTGTAGTAACACCCTAAGACCTCTTCTACGTTATTTGAACCAGATCATAAATACTCACAGGATGCGAAGACTCAAGAGCGTCCAGGTTAAGTACGGACAGCATGTTGTCAACAGCGTAGCTCTTGTCAGCACTCCAGGTCGGCTCCACGTGGTTGACAGCCACGGAGGCTGCGAAGGTCGCGAAGCCCTCGTTGAGCCACAGGTCTGACCACCACTTCATGGTGACCAGGTTGCCGAACCACTGGTGGGCTAGTTCGTGGGCTATCACCTGGGAATGGACAGATAAGGTAGGCGTTACTTTAGAGTAGGGTCTCTTAAACTTTTTGTAGTCACGGACCAGATTCACAATTTAAACAATCACACAGACCCCTGTCAGAGTATTTTAGGAACAGAAAACAAGCCTTATTTCGTGTTCGTGGCTTGGCCGAGAAATGCAAAATTTACTACACAATTTCCTAATAAATATGTTGTGACTGTGGACCCCTGATATACATGCAACGGACCCCAAGGGGTCCGTGGACCTCACTTTAAGAAACCTTTAAGAGCCTGACATTTGTGATAAAAAAGTGATAAAAAAGAAATTCAACCACACCAAACGTCTACAGCGACATCGCGGCAAGCCCAGGCGGAGATGGCGTGATAGTCTAGACTCCATCGATAAAGACTGGTTCCAATTAGACCTTAATTGAGAGACTTGTAAGGGAAGTCGAAATGCCTTTGAGCAGAAGTGGGAAAATTCAGGCCGATAGTAGGTATGATATTTATAATACACCAAATTTCTACCCTTTCAATATTTTTTTACCTCAGCAACCCTCTCCTTATTCAAGAACGAGGACTGCTTCTCATCATACAGCAGTTCTGTCTCCCTGTACGTGATGAGGCCCCAGTTCTCCATCGCTCCGGCCGCGAAGTCCGGGATGGCGATCATGTCCTGCTTCGGCAGGGGGAAAGAGATGTTGAACCATTCCTCGAAATACGTCAGCGCTTTGGGGCCGGTTACTGCGGCGTATGCAGTCTGTGGAATAAACGTTGACTCATCAATATTTAAAATTGTGTTAGGTTAGTTTATTTAGGGCGAATTTCATCAAATTTGTATACCTAGTATTAGTTTTTAGCAATAATAATAGTCTTCAGTATTTGTATAAAAAACTGCAAAATATTCAAAAAATTGCAGGTTAAACCTTAAACTTAGGTATTTATAAATATATGCTATGTGTAATTTTTTCTGGAATTGTATTAGCCATATCCTCTTATCTTGTAATTAATAGTAAGCTGTATCTTTGATGAAATGTCAGGAAAATATTGTTTTCTTGCACCTTCAAACAAAGCCATGAAATCCTTTTTTGTTAAGGAAGGAGAACTTGATTAAGACAAGAGGTAATTATTTTTTAGCTACAAAGTGTCTCGTAACAGCTAAGAGCTAAGACACCGGATCCTATTGGAACAGGTTAACTAAAGTCAACAACACATTATCAGCTACAATTCTTATTTCCAATTTACCTGATCGCTTGCATCACTCCTTGCCCATATCCTGAACTTGGTATCAGACAACTCCGCGGGACTCTGGACGAACGCGAACTTGGACACCACAAAGGCTACCAGGTACGTAGACATAGGTACCGACTTCTCATATGAGTCCCACACGAAGTCAGCTTTGGGTTTCCTGAATGACAAAGTTTTATATTAGAAATAATATTAGGTAAGTACCAGTATAATAACGCACTCAGGATACTGTTGGGGCTGCCTTGGCGATGTAGAGCGTCTAAGATGTTTGCTGAAAGGCATTTTGATGGTTTAGCGGCCTATACTATCTGAGTTTATTGGCAGATAAATGGGAGTCTCCCATGCTGCGACATTAGATGAAACTAAATCATCATCATCATTTGGTTGTCAACTGTAATGAGTAGTGCAATCTGTCCAATAAAGTATGATAAGTTAGTTGTTAGGCTATGTAGCTAAGTGAAGATACACTCATCATTTTTTAACGTTTCATCATCTGCCTAGCATTTTTCCAGCTATATTGGGGTCGGCTTCCAGTCTAACCGGATGCAGCTGAATACCAGTGTTTTACATGGAGCGACTGCCTATCTGGCCTCCACAACCCAGTAACTGGGCTAACAGGATACCCCTTGGTAAGACTGGTTGTCAGGTTTTCTGTTTTCTGACTACCTATAACGACTGTCAAAGATCTACGAATGACAGCCGGGACCAACGGCTTTACGTGCTTTCGACGCACGGAGAGGTCTTGGCAAGGAATGGATGGTCACCCATCCACAGACCGACCGCGGCAAGCGTAGCTTATACTTAGACACGAGCTCCTCTGATAATTTTAAACGTTTTAAGTTTAAACAAATGAAGTGTTAAGTTCTTACTTGAAAGTTTCCTCGATTTGAGTCCATGGCCAGAAATCTTCAAGGGCGCTGAAAAAAATCACACATAAGATTAAAGAAAAACGAGAATACATGAAACTGGCAATATTTCCAGTAGCTCCTTGACTTTATAGAACAGCATCACACAATTACTTCGCGATGTGTAAGTAGAGCTTGTTACACGGTAGACATCTATGTTATCCTACTTCCTACTACTATCATAAACGCGAAAGTGTTAAGCTTGGATGGATGGATGTTGTATTACTCATTGACGCTTTAACAGTTGAACGAAAAGAGCTGAAATTTTTAGATGCCGTTAAGTCTTGTGCTGTCTTTATCATTTAAAGTGACATGACAGTGACAGTACCAGACTGAACAGCATCTTAAAATTGAGTAGCGTTTGAGTATTTAACCATTACACAGAAATTTATCTAGAAAAAGCAGTGTGGTGCCGGCCGCGAATAGCACCACCACATTCTGCTCGTGGGTGTCCTAGAAGGCGACAGAGGGGTATTGACCAGAAGATGGGCAGCAGCGTCCTCCTGAGTACCATAACACTTACTGCAATCGCCAACATGCATCGGCCAAGCATGGCGATTACGGCTGAAGTCCCTCCTTGGAGAAACCTATGCCCAGCAGTGGGCGTCTAAAGGTCGATGTGATGAATATATCGAACTTTTTCACGATTTTGTGTTCCCGTGGGATCATATTTGACGCGAACGAAATCGTAGGCAGTGGTTAGTACTACATAAATCCTTTGATATACTCACTTTTGGGAGACGGCATTCACCAGAGGCATGTTCGATATAGCGGTGAAGTCCTTGTGATGTCCAATGGTGATCGTGAAGGTAGCTTTGTAAATCGGCTCGTCGAAGCAGGGGAACCCTTTCCTGGCTGATATCGCCTCGAACTGGGTCGCTATCAAGTATCTGGAAAGAAAAAAGAATATGAGTATGAAAAAACCGGACAAGTGCGAGTCGGACTCGCCCACCGAGGGTTCCGTACATATTTGTAGGTACAGTCAGCAAAGGAGATAGGTATGCAGGGTCGTCAGATATAGTTAAAGTTCACTTAGAAACCGATGGATGTTTTTGAATAAAATAAAATAAAATTAATAGATAGTAAACATTTCAATTACTTAATTAAATTTCATTCGAAAACATCCATCGGTTTTTGAGTAAACTTTAACCATTTCCGATGACCTGCATACCTATCTCTTTTGCTGACTGTACATATCCATACTTCTATACTAATCCATACCTAATACTATCCATTCTTCAATCTACTTAATATAATAAATACGTTTTTTGCGACATAAACGGCAGTCAACGGCAATCTTTTTTTCACGTTAACATAGAAAGTTGTTTTTTTTACAGCATCAAGGGACCGTAGACTAGAGTAGGTATATGGTTTTAATTTCAACTTGATACTCCACGCGTTCCCGAGATAAAGGGTCTTGACAGACAGACAGACAGACGGACAACAAAGTGATCCTATAAGGGCTCCGTTTTTTCCTTTTGAGGTACGGAACCCTAAAAAATTAATTGAAAGACGAGGTAACTACAAATTACTTACGTTAAAAGCTACACACATAACACTTGTAAAATATTGGGATGGACAGAAGGGTTAGTTCCACCAGATTTCGCCAGTTACGATGTAATAAGTTTCATGTTTTAAGAAGCAAGCGTATTGCATACAAAAATCCTGACATCGTGTTCCTATTGAGAGTTTTGTAATTGATATACTTGACCTGTGGAATGCTGGGGTTTGAACCCAAGATAGACCAAAGGCACAGAATCGGTGAGATGGTAGAACAAACAACCAAAAACCATGCGGGGTGATGACGCACCACGTGAAGAAAGGAAGTAGTCATAAGTTCATTAGTAAGCAAACCGACAGACATCCTTAATCCTTGTAAGGCTAACATTTGGCAGTGAGCCAGACATGAAGACACCTTGACAGTTCAGACTATTCATGGATAAGTTCAAAGAGTCCGCAACACTTGTAAACATGGATGTTTGAATAGAGATAATAAATAAAGCATATAAGAACTCGCCTGACAGCGTGTACAAAAGCAGTCAAGTCATATTTTGTGTCAATAAAGAATATTATGATTTCTAAATAATTAAATTTCTGAATCATTCGAAACAGTACGTTACTATGGAGAAAAAGGCCGGTAAAGTCGGAGTCGGTCTCTCGCACGTAGCGAGGGTTCCGTAAAAACGAATAGCTATCGGTTACTCCTTGGTTACTCCGGATATGTAGGTATATAGGTACTGTGGATATTCTTTAAAAATCAAAAAAATAAAATTGAACTTTTAAGTTACATCATCATTGACATTATATTCGTCGTGTAGTGCCGGCTGCGAATAGCACCACCCCATTTCTACCCGTGGGTGTCATAGAAGGCGACAGAAGGATATTGACCAGAGTATGAGCAGCAGCGTCCTTCTGAGAACCATAACACCGTTTTTTTGTAGAGCCGTGGAAATCCTCAAGGACTTCCTCCATCGTGGGGGTGATGGAGGCGCATGCTGGACTCTTACCGGCTAAAACCACCGCGGTGTTCCACCTCTACCTATGCTTGCTGACGGTGACTGTATTTGACGTTTAATAGTTTTTTTTTGCTTCTAATTTATTGACATTTACTTTTGTCGTGATAATTAATTAATTTGAATATATAATAAATTTAATACTTGATAGTTAAAGATGACGTATTTATAATTTATGTTCTTTGTTGTATTGAATATGAGTGTTTATATCTGAAAATTATTAAAAAATAGTTTATTTTTATGGCCGGGGGTGCGATATCCCGCATAAGCTTTCACCGCTCCCCCGGCAGGCTTTGATCCGCTGTTCCTCAGCGGGTCCCACCTCCCCGTGCGGCCATTTCCATATAACACCTACTGCGATCGCCAACATGCATCGGCCAAACATGGCGATTACGGCTGAACCCCCCTTGGGGGAAACCTATGCCAAGCAGTGGGCGTTTAAAGATTGTCATGATGATCACGTATTATTAATATTGAATCTAGGCACCTACAATGTTAGAACAATGTAAGGAAGAGCCATTTCATAAACCGATTCTTTAACCACTTAGCCTCCCATGTTCAGTTGATTCAGTGATATATTGTAATAAATACTTACTCTTTCGTCTTTGTCTGCGTATTAACATAAGTGCTAATATACACTCCTTCCAGGCCAGGCTTCAAATTGCCATAGAAGGGTATCGTCAGCGTATAGTTCTGGTTCTGTTGCATCTCCGAGTCCAGGGCGATGGTCATCAGGTCATAGGTGTCGTTAAGCCTGGCACCAGCCACCTTAAACACCTCGGGGCCGGTGACAGTGACGTCATCTTCTGATATTGAGAAGTCTTGTGCGTGGAGTATGATCTTCGATGTTGGTTTTTTAACGTGGAGCTGGGGACGAAAAGAGAGACTTTTAGATGATAATGTGGAAATAGAAGAAGTTCTTACAAGATAATAGGATGCTGACTATGAGTTAAGGCGGTACCCTGAGCAAACAACCTTGAGCGTTCGTTCCCTCTGCGCCGCGCAAGAGATACAGTAGCAAAATAAGCTCAGATTTTAGAATTAAATCTTTATAAAATCACATATTGGGATTTTGGAAAAAAAAAATCTACCGAAATGTTCATTAATAAATTGCCTATCCATTAGTGTTAGTAAAAAATCGAATTAATGGTTACTTGCCGAGGAGATGCATGTTTTCAATAATTATTTCTCATTTCTGTGGTTGCGTTGTGAGGAGGTTAGTTAAATACTATACTTCGTAAACAAAAATGAGATCTACCATTTTGGAGTCAAGATTATGCAGAAATTTAATCTATTTTTTATTTGTTGATATTTCTTTTGGATAAAGAGTATTTAGGTCCGAAAAACTAAATAAAAAACGGCTAGCGCTGCGTTTTGCACAGGGACGCGCCTTAACATTAGAATCACTGAAAGAAGGCCATAATATTATTAGGACCTTACCTCCGTACTTTTAAGCATTGCTTAAAGTTAAGTATGATTACCGTCTGCTTATCCATAAGTAATTGTACGTTTTTAAGCGTATCTTATCTGGCAACGTTGATAAGTGAGAAGGTTGCACTAAATAATACCTAAGCATTTTTATCTTAGGGTATTACTACACCAATGAATCGAACGTCGATCGATGCCATCGATCGACATCGATCGACGTTGATCGATAGGTGTGGTAGCTTTGGCTGATCGACGGATACCGTTCCACTAACTAATCGATCGATTGCCGGTCGATGGCATCGGTCGACGTTGAGAGATTAACCTCAGCTATAATCCATCAGTAATAATAATCAAGCAGCTCGATTGACGTCGACTAATAAATTCTACTATCGATCGATGCCGGCGATCTACGATCGATCGATTGGTCTGGTAACACCCTTAGATTTCTTGTAGAAGCATCGTGATTGCGGCCTTCACATTAAACATACTGACTTTTTTAATTACACGTATTTTTTTAGGGAATTGGTTAAACTTTGGACCAACTCAAAAATATTGAAAAAGAATCACAAATTATCAAAATATTTATTTAGCACTTTTCCTTCCCTTTGCCTTCTTTCGCGTCAATTTTCTTACGAATTTTATTAAATGTAGCCTATGTGCGGCTATGCTAAATAACATGGGACCAGGGGCCAAGTCTGCTATTTTTATAATTTCGTCATTCCAACACGATAACGAACTTTTAAGAAAATGGCAATGGGTGTCATTTTGTTAAAAGTTCGTAATCTGCTAAATTCATAATGGTCGATCATTGGTCGGGTTAATTAAAAGCAATGAATGCACAATGACGTTGTAATGGTAGGTCACTGACCAAAGTAACTGTCTAACTTTTAGCAGATTACCGCCTAAGTCAGTCATTCAGTTGTCATTTTGTACGAGATTACCATTCTATATCATTTCTTGCATTGGTGTGTCAGTGGTTGACCATTGGAAAGTTATAGTGACGCCATTATATTAGTAGATTACCAAACTTGTCAAAATCAAAAATTTTAAAATCAATGATAGGCCATTCTGACACTATTGTAATAGCAGACTTGAGGCCCAGGGCAAGAAGATAATAACAGCCTATGTTACTACTCGCTGAAAAAGAAGCTTGATTTTTCAAATAAGTTACGTATTTTTTAGTTTATCTATCCATTACAAAGAAACATACAAAAAAATCAAACATATCTATATTAATATTATAAAGCTGAAGAGTTTGTTTGTTTGTTTGTTTGGTTGAACGCGCTAATCTCAGGATCTACTGGTTCGAATTGAAAAATTCTTTTTGTGTTGGATAGTCCATTTATCGAGGAACGCTATAGGCCCAGGATGCGAAGCCGGGCCGGGTCGATAGTTCTCTTTATAAGACTATTTTAGATTTATTCACAACATTACTATCATTACAGCAGGTTACTCCAAATCTGAAGCGTGGTCTTCAACAATCTGTTTTACAACATAATAACACCGCATGTCACATCTTGCGAACTCATTCACAGAACAGGAAAATAAATCTATCCGTTCCGCGATTTCGTATATATGGGACAGTTTTCTTTTTACATTTCAGTGTTGGTTCCTTGAGGAGCTCGTGGCTGAGTAAAATCCGTACGGATCGATCGGTTAAGGTTAAGCTACGCTTGTCGCGGTCGGTTTGTGGATGGGTGACCATCCATTTCATACCGCGAGTTCCGTCCGTGCCCCCGGAAAGCCTACGGTTCCGGCTGTCATTCGTATATCTTTGGCAATCGTTATGGGTAGTCAGAATCCTGAAAGTCTGAACCAGCCTTAGGTACCAAGGAGTATCGTGTTACCCAGTAAGTAGATTGTGTAGGTCAGCTAGGCAGTCGCTCCATGTAAAACAATGGTCGGATTCCAGTCTAACCGGATGCACCGGTTAGACTGGAATCCGACCCAGGAAAGGCTTGGCAGATGATTAGGGTATTGTTAGTATTCATGAGGAGTTTTACCCCTTGAAACATAGGCAATAAATAATTGTTCAGCCTGTATAGGATGTCATAAGTTTCTGTGCTAATGTGATGCACAAATGGATGTTGTGTTGAAATTGCGTTTTGGTCTGACTACCCATCAATTTTCGGGTTGATTTTAATGCGCTACAGTTGTTGGTCACATCATAGCTGCACAAACGATATTTTAATGCTATAATAATCGTTTAGAATGGCCAGATACACGGGTCACAGTAATACAACCTTACACAGACGAACCTTGACCACTAGATTTCTCTATGGCCTATAAAAACATAAATGGTCTATAATAAGTTTCTTTCTATATAATTTATTGTCACAAAGCGCTTGTACAAATAGTCGTCACGTATATTATTATTTTTTTCATAACTATTGTACCTTTGTTGTTATTAGAAAGTATGTTAAGTCAATATTTAGGTCTTGTCAAGGCTGTGTTATGACATGCTTAAAAATAAATCTAGGTTTACACGTAGGTTTAATTTTGGGTCATCTTAGTTTGGAATTTAAGGTGAGGTATGGGCGCAGATAGATTCATATTGTGTCGACCATCGTTGGAAGGCTTGAAGCCTTGCCTAGCATATTATAAATTTTACACATGTAATGTCGGGATGGCCCAGCAGTTAAGAGGACTGTGCGGCTGTAAATTTCCATACAAAAAGCGATAACGGTTTACCCACCGTAAACTTAGTACAATTTTCATGATTTTTGAAAATGTTGTAGATAATAATGAAAAATTAGGTCTGTACGTAATTATTTTAAAGAAATATTGCGTAGGATAGAGGTAATTATCATATAGATATCTACATTTCTGACTTAAAAAATTCCTCGAGCGTTTTTTTTAAATTAAACTATACTGAATAAAAAAGCAAACGTACAGAACTAGATTAAGGTGTGCTGAACCTAATGAGACTAAAATTGTCTCATTTCGTGAAAATTTAGGGGGGGTATAACGTTATCGCCCAAAACCATATTTCAAAAGGGAAATGTAGGTAACTGCCTCCTAGACTTGCAACTCTCTCTATCGCACGATGCGGGTCGGGGGGCAGGTCATATTGTATTTGTATTGTTCACTCGGCATTTTTAACCAACTTCAAAAAAAAAGGAGGTTATCAGTTCGACCAGTATGTTTGTATGTATGAATGTCTGTATGTATAGTAAAGTAAAAATAGTAAAATAGTTTATTGACAGTATAAAATAACAAACCTTACAACAAATCCCAACAATCCTGTGATTTGTGTCTAATTGTACAAAAAAAGAATATAGTTAAGTATGTCGTTATAAATACCTGTGGACGGTATGCGGTTGTTTGAGCTTAATTCACACTGACCTCCGTACTAGTGAAAACTGTATCACGGCAGGTCAGTCTTCCTCGTTCACAAACACTCACACACATTCACACAATTATAAATAATTTGCATTAAACCGTAGTATTAAGTATTCTGTGATTAAACTACTAAATAAAACACTGATTTAAGACTACAAGAATACAGATACTTAGTGGGTATTTTTTGAACTTTTGATGATTTGATGACAATTCATGCGAGGGTAATTATAAAATAATAAAAGTATATGCAAAAATTTCAGATAAAAATAAAAAAAAGTTTGGATCTTATAAGTTATGTTTAAACTTGCAACAAACAAAAAATAATAATTAGAAATATAAGTTGTGTCATTAAAGACTCGTAACAATAAAAACAACAAGAAGTAAATTATCTACATAAAGAAAAAAAAAAAAAAAAAAAAATTGGTCTATTTGTGTAGAAAAAATGTAGGTTAGTGAGTACGTGTGAGATGTGTTTGTATGGATTAAGTATGTGTATGTATATTTGTAAATCTATTTATGAAATGGATATTAATAGCTTTTCTGTGTTATTATAGTTCATTTCGATAAGATATTTATTAAGAATTTTCTTGCAACCAGAGAGAGTCGAATCGCGCAAATTGATAGACTTTGATAGCTGGTTATATAAATGTGGCCCCAGATGGTCAAAAAATTTATCTGAAAAGACAGTCTTACGTTTAGATATGGAGTACACCAGATCTTTTCTACGCCTTGTCGTGAAATTAGGTATCGGTAACTTGGAGTGCTGAAGTAAAATAGCATTGTTTATAAAGATTTGCCTTACTGTGAGCAAGGATAAATTTTTATATAACAGATGCGTTGGATATCTAAATTTCCTGAAGCTCATTACTTTTAAAATTGATCGCTGAGCTCTCTCTAGATTTAGCATAGTGGTTTTTGATGCCCCTCCCCAAACCGTGATACAATATGCAAATACTGATTGGCATAAAGAAAAATAAATAGTTCTAAGTAGTTCGAGATCACAAATATTACGAAGATTTTTAAATACATGGATCATTTTCCTAACTCGAGTTATTACGGTACCGATATGTTCCCCCCAGTTAAGATTTTGGTCTAATGTCAATCCCAAATATTTAATAGAGGATTCTTTTGCGAGACTATAACAGGAACATGCTACAGCACTTTTGCAAGTATGTAACTTTATTTGCAAGTTATTTGGTGGTTGCATGTTATTCCTAATGCTGAAGGCTAAATATTTAGTTTTCTGTGCATTCAGTGTAAGAAGGTTGTGATCGAGCCAAGACATCACCAAAGCAAGTCCTTGGTTAGCCCAGCTGAACACTTCCGTCCACGTGCGCCCATGAAACAAAAGTACCGTGTCGTCAGCAAAGGAGATTATTTTTCCTTGTTTCAGATTGAGACTACACAAGTCGTTAATATATACAAGGAATAATGTAGGGCCCAAAATGCTGCCCTGTGGCACGCCGAATTGGACATTTTCCTGTTGACTGGTGTAGCTATCAATTTTGACACATTGAGTTCTGTTCGCCATGTAATCTTTTATAAGGTCCAATGCAATACCGCGGATACCAAGGTGTTCAAGCTTATTGAGGAGTATGTGAACAGAAACTGTGTCGAACGCCTTTGCCAAGTCCAGGAAAATACCTACGGTTTTATCTCCTCTATCCAACCCATCGACGGTAAAAGATATAAGCTTGTGTATGGCTTGAGCAGTTGATTTTTTCTCTCTAAACCCAAACTGGTTTTCTGAGAGAAGCTGATTGGATTCAAAGAATTTTTTAAGTCTAATGTTTATAATACGTTCAATCACTTTAGAGAGAGATGGCAGTAATGAGATTGGTCTATAATTCGAGACACAGTCTCTGTCCCCAGATTTGTGAATGGGAAGAATGACTGCCTGTTTCAGAGCATTGGGAAAGACGCCTTTGGCGAAACTCAAATTACAGATGCTAGCAATAGGTATGGCGAGAGTGTCGACAGCCAGTTTGAGTAAAACGGAAGGAATTTCATCCCACCCACTGGAATGAGAAGATTTTAAATTCAATATGGTACTTTTAACTTCTCTCTCATCCGTAGGTAACAGGACGAATGACTTCAGTGAAGAACAATTTGAATTTGATATTCTAGCTAGCTCAATTTCATTCTTTTGTATTCTTATTTGAATACTTTGAGCCAGTTGGCTACCCACGTTTGCAAAATAGTGATTTATGTAGTTTATGGACTCTTGAGGGTTTCTTTTAGTTAAAAGAAGGTCGTCATATTTATTAGGGTTAGTATTGTAGTGACATATATCTTTGATAATGGACCATTGTTTATTTAAATTATTTTTGTGGAGATTTATTTGCGATCTAAAGTATTTATTTTTTAAGTTCTTTAACAGATGGTTACATGTATTACGATATCTTTTGTAAGTTATTGGAAGTGTTACATTATCTGGATCCTTTCGAAGCTTTTGATGTAAACGATCTCTATTTCTCATGCAACGACGTAACCCGGGTGTTATCCACGGTTTAATAGTACGTTTTCTATTAGAAACTTTGTAGGTATATGTATATTTTTGAATGCATTCACTTATTACAGATAGGAACTTATTTGTTATTTCATTCGGGTCGTCACATGCTAGTATTTCAGTCCAATTTATAAGTTTTAAATTGTTAACAATCGCTGAGTAGTCTACTTTTTTAAAGGTTCCTCGATTTTTTTCGGTTGCTGCCGATTTTTTTGATAGTGACAACAACACACTGCAGTGGTCCGTGACTGTCGAATTACAAACTACAGTATTTGTAGTACAGTTGGTCTTAACAAAACAGTGGTCAAGGCAGTTTTTTTCACGTGTTGGTAACAAATGTGATGCGAGGAATCCGTGTGAGGCTAACAAGTTCATATAATTGGAAACTTTAGGGTCAGTGTTATTTATAATATTAATATTTATATCGCCTATGAGAATTACATTTTTATAGTGTTTAAATTTCTGTATTGTATTATCTAAAGCGGTTAAAAAATTATCGATATTTTTGAAGGCGGGAGGCCTGTATAATGATATAATAGCTAGTTCATTTTTTATAGTGGTAACTAAGCAATTTACTTCATCACTAACTATAGTTGTTTCCACCACTGTAACTTTTAAACTATCCTTGCAGAAAATAATTACACCATCGTTTTGATTCAAAAGGTTACATGTTTCAAACACCTGATATGAAGGAATATTGGGCAATTTTACGGTCTTAGATAGCCAGCATTCTGTTAAAATTATGAAGTCAAAAGATATGTTAAGCCTAGCAAGAAGGACTAAAATGTCGTCAAAGTTATGATTCAGACTTCTGATATTTTGCGTTAATACTTTATAGGTGTTTTTTTTATCTAATAGAACTTTGCACTGTTCCGGGAAGTCTATGGTTCGAGCCTCACCCGCATTGATGTTTTCATCAATGTCTGAGGAAATATTGACTACATCAACCATAATTCTTATGAGCGTATGGTGAGATATTTTTTTGGGCGAAGCTACAGCACTAACAGACAATAACAGTGCAAGAAAATGAACGAATATGAAAGACTATTAAAAGTGTGTGTGTAAGTGTAGTGTATGTTTTATGTGAAGTGTTGTGTAATACAATTCTGTGTAAAAAAAAACAGATGATAATATTAGACCGTTCAAGCTCTTCAAGAAAATTGAGAAGCTAACTATTTTAAAGAGCACAGAGCCAGTAAAAACTATGACTATTAAAAAAACATAATTTACGTGCAGTGATAATATAGTGAACATAAGCGCTAGTCATTGATATGTGTTTGGGTGAACTTGCGGCTTCAGTATATCGGTGGTAATGCCTTCAATTTGACTTGACGATTTTACAAGAATTGATGGTAGACCGTCACCCTTCTTTAAAAAAACACGGCCATTAGCTACCCAACAGTATTTGAAGCCATGGTTCCTCTGTACTTCTCTAGCTAAGTAGTGTAATTTACGAGCGAAGGGAGTTAAACATTCTGAGATAAAAACCGGTTGTTTCTCACCTGGAACTTGTAGAATTTTGGAGTTAAGTTTGTCATCTTTATTATTTCTATTAAATGTTTTCAGGGCTTTCATAACATTGACACGAGTTTGAACCGTCTGGTATTCGACAATAATCAGATTTTTCAGTCCTGACTTCTGCCTGTAAGCTTGTCGGACATTTTGAGGTGGTAAAGATACATCGAGGGTCTTGTGTATCTGTGACACGATATCATTAACATTTTCATTTTCACTGAAGGGCACGTTCTTTACTTCAATCGTAGTACTACGCTGATGTCTTTCGAGAGATTCAATTTTGTCCTCAAGGTGCTCAATCTTGGTCTGCGCTTCTTTGTTTTCTAGGATCACGTGATCATATTTTTGTTTTAACTCTTTATAAATTACTGCTGAATCTTCAAATGATTTCTGTAAGAGCGAGTTCGAGTTGATAATATCTGTGTTCTGTTTCCTGATGTCCTTAATGATTTCTTGTAGGTCATGAAATTTGAGTTCATGATCTTCTTTCATACTCGAGAGCATTTCCTGAATATTAGATATTTCTTCAGAATCCGGATGTATTTTTCTTTTCCTTGATGTGATAAACTCGGTGTCTTCTTTATTACAGGTAGATAGTTCCGGTTGTGATGAGTGGACAGTTTTTGACGGCGAGCGATACATGTTTATTTATCCGAAAATCCTGCGTATACTATGCACTAAATTCCTTATTTGGATCAGTTACTCGGTGCGTGATCAATGTTCATTAGCTAAGATGACAGTTAATTTTCGTCTTTATTGATTTGAATTAAGGTTGATATTTCCGTTAAACTTTATTTTATTTGAGATACTATAAGCAACGCTAATCCAACACACGTCTGTCACTACGGAAGCGAACGAGGAAGAAGGATTAGGGTATGAATGTCAGTCCGCGATTATCTTCCGTTTAGCTGAACCGATTTTGATGCGGTTTTCAGAAAAGTGTTTGTTACATTCTGGAGAAAGTTTTTAGTATGCAACAAACAGAAATTTATTCAGCGCTTTCTGAAAAAAAACAACAAAAACCGAGAAGACGTTTCTTTCTTTGGAGGACTTTCAATCTCAGTTTTAACTGTGTTGCCGTTCCTTAATGGATTTGGGTGCTAAGGAGGCACTAAAAAGCGAAAAATAAAAACATTTTTGAAAAAAGAAAATCGCCTTAAAAAAAACTAAAAAGTGATAAATAACTTTAGCACACATGACTTTAGTTTCGGAAGTCGGTGGCAATACAAAACAACAAACAGAACAAAGCCACCGACTTCCGAAACTAAAGTCATGTGTGTTCTGTGCTAAAATTATTTATCACTTTATAGTTTCTTTTTGAAGGAGGTTCTCTTTTTTAAAAAAAGTTTCTTGGATATACCTACTCGCGCCGCGTGTCGACACCTCACACAATCCTCTTAAGGCGCCTCTCATTCACGAAGTTGTGGGTTCGAAACCAGGCACAAGCAACTAACAATTTGACTTTTTAATTTCATATGTACTTTTTAAGTTTATCTTAGACATCACTGACTTAGGTGAGGGAAAATATCGTGAGGAAACCTGAACTTATAATTCATATACTTAATGCTGAAACCTCTTGAGAAGAAGCTTCTGCCCTGTACTGTAAGTCGATTCTGTAAAATTCAAACAACTCGCATCTCACATCGCTATTCACTCTCACTTCGCATAAGGTTCAAAATGACCTTGATATACACTTTGAATCGGGTTCGAGTGCGAAGTGAGCGTCGAAGTGACGGGGAAATTACCTTACAGAATGCCACTTCTTACGTCATATCATACTTCATCTGTCAAAATCTCCCTGTCAATTTAGTTCAACTCGCTGACACGCTCGCAAGGGTAGCGAGTGTACATTCGAATTATCAACCGAGTTTTTAGAATGCCAATCAAGAAACTCACAGCGGATTCAGATTAGAAGTTTAGAATGAGGTCTTACAGAATCACATCCCAGGGCAGGTATTAATATTTCAACATTCAACATCATCATCATGCTGTAAGGTTGTGGAACGCACTTCCGCCTAGCATTCGTGATTTGAAGACCATTTCTTTATTCAAAACCAGAGTGAAAGAGCATTACCTTTCCTCTCAATTATGATTTGTTATATATTTATGTATATATTATTAGTTTATATATCTTAGCATTATGTATTTATATAAGTATATATTAATATTTACTTAAATGTATGTGTATTATTTAATATTATAGGTTAGTTAGATAAGGCACATATATACTTTTTCTCTTTCTTTTCTCACACACTATTGTCTACGTTTCTTTTTCATTTCTCCTTTTGCAGGTCTGCTGGCAGAAATTTCTTAAGAAATAAGCAGTACCTTTGTACTCATATTTTATAATGTTTTTTTTTTCCTGTGTTGTCTACTGTGTGTACATAAATAGTAAAATAAATAAATAAATAAATCATCATCATCTATCCCTTAACCTTTAGACGCCCACTGCTGGGCATAGGTCTCCCCAAGGGGTTCAGCCGTAATCGCCATGCATGGCCGATGCATGTTGGTGGTCGCAGTAGATGATAGGGGACTCAGGAGGATGCTGATGCTCATCCCCTGGTCAATATCCCTTGTCGCCTTCTACGACACCCACGGGTAGAAATAGGGTGATGATATTCGCGGCCGGTACCACACGGTACCTATACGGTATTAATATTTACCCTTTACTAGCTGATTAACTAAAACGCAGTCCGCTTAATTCGGGTTATGCCAAAATGTCATTTAAATAAGCTTTCACTAAGTATGTTTTTGTCTATGTCGCAATAGGCTCCTCATATTGCCCATTTAGCGATACGACTATGTCGCAGTAAACCTATTTCTCACTATGGTACAGTACGGTCAACGTAACTTGGCGCGTCTGAAGTTAGCCGATTAGCTGCGCAGTAGACAATTTCGTTCCTAAAAGTTCCATTGCGCAGCCAAACAGCTAACTTCAGACGCGCCAAGTTACGTTGACCGTATTGTAATTTAGCGAAATGACTATGTCGCAATACATCTATTTCTCATTATGGGAATTTAGTGATAAAAGCTCGCCTTCGCGCTTTGATGGTCACAGTTCTAACCTTTTTTTTTTAACCTAACCCCAACGACTCACCATACCACCAGTGTATGGCCTGTGGAATAGTGGGCCCGCACACCGCACTGAAACTAACCAAACTAAATATCAATACGCCGATCTCTTGTTAGGTCTAGGCATAACGCGAAATTGGCAGACTGCGTTTTAGATAATCAGCGACTAAAGGATATTTACCATCAATAATATGATAATAATAATTTATTGACGACACGGTTGGCGCAGTGGCTGAGCGATCGACTGCTGCGCAGCGTGTTGCGGGTTCGATTCCCGCCTAGGGTAAGACATTTGTGTGATGAGCACTTGTGTTTGCCTTGTGTCTGGGTGTTGTTTATCTATGTATATATGTATGTATTTACAAAAAAAAAGTATTTGTGTATGTATATCAGCTGTCTGACACCCATAGTACAGGGTCTCCCTAGTTTGGGGTCAGATGGCCGTGTGTGAAAATGTCCCCACATATATTATATTATTATTATTATATTGTCCCAAAAAGTACTTCACACTTTTGGTTTCCTAGACCTCTTACTAGGATTCTATTTCGTGGGTTCTCTTCTCATTTAACACGATAAACTTCTACATCAAACCTATTAAACTGATTGGTAAAATTCAGAGAATCAGTTGTCAGGACTTCAAACACTAAACCTAACATGTAAAACAAAGTTTCCCAACGCCCCAAAAAACCCTAAAACCGTCATATATCTCAAAACCTCACTAACTACCAACAGACAGTAACAAATCCAGAAATCATTCTTACATTACATAATCGTAACTTTCTATACAAGAAAAAAGTCCTCTTTCCGAACTCAATTCCACTTTATCCAAAGACAGTGGTTATATTCTCTTTGACTTTATCTATCGACCTCAGAGCCTTGACCTCGGCATGTTATCATAAATTCATTACTCAATAAAAACATCGACCTACAGCCTACATAGATAATATAAAAGTGATAGTAGGAAAGTATTATGAAAGTGGATGGGAGAGCCCCTCTTACAGTTACTACTCATATTTAGATGACGTCATAGCGATTGATTGGACTAGGGGAATTGGACAGTAGGTTGTCTACCTATGTGCTATAGGTATATGTAGGTATAAGTAACTAATATAATGTAAATATTTAATTGATTAAGTAATAGAGGGGCTGGTAAAACTACGCTTGAAGCGGCCTATTTCATCACCATCATTTCAGCCGAAAGACGTCCACTGCTAGACCTCCTTAACCTTTATTAATAGGCCTCCCCCAATAAATTGGGAGGTTTTGCCATAATCGCCCCGCTTGGCAGGCGGGTTGGCGATCGCACTATGATTGTTACAAAGGCACAGAGAACGCTGCTGCCCATTCTCTGGTGAGTCCCTTAGTCGCCTCTTACGACACCCACGGAAAGCTATGGGATGGTGCTATTCTTTACGTCCGACACGTCCGAGTGGCCTATTTATTTTTATTTATTTATTAATCAACGAAACTTAGAAATCTTACAAATTGAAAAATTCTTTCCCAAAACCGTCTTTAAACGGTTTGACTGTCTGACTGTCCGCGGATGGTTGACCACGTATTCTATATCGACAGTTCGAGACCTCTCCGTGCCTCGGAAAGTAGGTATGTAAAGCCGTTGGTCTTGGCTACCATTAGTAGACCTTTGACAGTCGTTATTGAGTTAGAAACCCGAAAGTCTGCTGACCACCAGTATTACCAAGGGTTACGGTGTTTCCAAGTTACTGGGTTGTGGAAGTCAGATAAAAGGAAACTTTATTAGATCACAATTTTGTCCGACTGTTTTTAAAAAATTTACTAAATTTTTTAGCCAAAGACACTCAATTTTTTAGACAGTAAAAAGGTTTTCAAGCCCTGGCTTGCTTAAATGTAGGTATGTACCTACTATTGAAATAATTATTACCTAGTACCTATACTCCATTTACAATAAGATTAGACTTTAAAACAAACCTTTTTTACAGTCCCTTCAACCGATTTTGACTTCTATTCCGTAGGCTTAAGGGGATGACATTAGAGGCAAAAAAGTGGCTACAATAACAACTGTTTACAGCAGCTGCCATTTGTCATGCCACCAGCGCAATTTAAGTCTAAATCGGTTGAACGGACTGTAAAATAGGTTTTTGTATAAATGTCTAATCCTATTGTAAATGGAGTATAACTAAGTGGTCATCATTCTAATAGTAGGTACTCACAACTCAAGCCACAATGATAGTGATTAGATCACAGTTTGTAAACAGCTGATCTAATTATAGCACAGGCTGACCACCTCTAATCTCTTTAATTAGGTACCTAATCATATTAATTTGTTAGATAATATTGTTAGTCACTAGGTAGGTACTGTAAGGAGGAGTTCGTGGCTAAGTTAAAGCCGTACAGATCGATTAGTCAAAGGTTAAGCTACGATAACCGTGGTCGGTCTGAGGATGGGTGACCATCCCTTTCATACCGAGTTCCCTCCGTGCCTCGGAACGCATGTAAAGCCGTTGGTCCCGGCTGTCATTTGTAGATCTTTTGCAGTCGTTATTGGTAAGTATAGTCAGAAGCCAGAAAGTCTAACAACCAGTCTTACTAAGGGGTATCGTGTTACCCAGTAACTGGGTTGTGGAAGTCCGATAGTCAGTCGCTCCATGTAAAACACAGGTATTCAGCGGCATCCGGTTAGACTGGAAGCCGACCCCAATATAGTTGAGAAAAGGCTAGGCAGATGATGACTAGGTAGGTACTGTAAGGGTGTTACCAGACCAATCGATCGATCGTCGATCGACGGCATCGATCGATGGTAGAATGGATTAGTCGACGTCAATCGAGCTGCTTGATTATTAAATAACTGATGGATTATAGCCGGAGTTAATTGGTCAACGTCGACCGATGCCATCGGAACGGTGTCCGTCGATCACCCAAATCTACCACACCAAACGATCAACGTCGATCGATGTCGACAGATGGCACCGATCGATGATCGATCGATTGGTGTAGTAACACTCTTAGACTTCGGACCACTCAGACTGTGCTGAGCCTGACGAATTCAAAATACTTTCTAGAACAAACCCAGAGTGTTTAGACGAAACTTGTAGTCAAATGCTTCCGACCAGCTTGCCATATGCATGCAACCTTTAAAGTACTTTAGAGACTTAGACTGGTTTCAAGTCATTATCATCATGTCAAGCTTTACGCGCCCACTACTGCGCAAAGGTCTCCCCCATGCTTGGCCGATGCATGTTGGCGATCGCAGTAGGTGTTATGGTACTCAGAAGGACACTGCTGCCCATCCTCTGGGCCTCAAGTCTGCTATTACAATAGTGTCAGAATGGTCTATCATTGATTTCATAATTGTTGATTTTGACAAGTTTGGTAATCTACTAATATAATGGCGTCACTATGACTTTCCAATGGTCAACCACTGACTCGCCATTGAAAGAAACGATATAGAATGGTAATCTCGTACAAAATGACATTGAATGACTGACTTAGGCGGTAATCTGCCAATATCTGTAACATTCCTTTGATCAGTGACCTACCATTACAACGTCATTGTGCAGTTATTGCTTTTAATTCGACCGACCAATGATCGGTCATTATGAATTTAGCAGATTACGAACTTTTAGCAAAATGACAATGGGATCGTGTTGGAATGACGAAATCATACAAATAGCAGACTTGGCCCCCTGGTCAATATCCCTCTGTCGTCATCTATGACACCCACGGATAATGGGGTGGTGCTATTCGCGACCGGCACGACTTACGGGTGTTAAAATAATACAACCTTATTTGAATTGGACATGGTTATGAAATGAACACTATTTTAGAATTCAGAAGAAGATGTTGACATCTAACGTGTGGGCTGTCAGGTCGAGTATTATAAAATATAATACTGATAATAATCTAATACATGAAGTGATATTATATTTGAATAGTTATCATTCGTAGTCACGACCTCTCCCGGTACCTACTTACAATACCTAGGTAAATACTTGTTTATTAAAATGATATTTTTTACCTTAAGTCTTACTAGGTACTGCATACTTATCTACATTTTATGTTTGGTGACTGTCCCACTCCTGACTATATCCCATTCTTTCCATTTATCTCACTTACTATTTGTTTAAACATTACCCAACGTTAAGAATATTTCCTGTGTCGTGGGTGTGTTTACAAACATGTAAACTCACATAAACAGCCAGACCCGGATCAATTACCTGTAAGCCTAACAAATATTTGTTTCGAGCGAGTATTGAACCCGCAACATGCAACGCAGCAGCGAATCGCTCAACAAGTGAGTCGTAATTACATAATTGAATTAGGTGTATGTAGGTAATTTTGTTTGCATGTCAGTGTAATGTAAATAACCTAGACTTGTTACTGCTGAAGAAATATTTAGTTATATATTTATACTTCGTGCGCAAAGGTACAGACGCCAGCAGGTCAACCTACCCGAAATTGTCACATTTTCCCAATCAATCTTGAACCTTATTCTTTAACCATAAAGTTGAAAATCGATTAAAGAAATGTGACAGATTGTAGTAGCTTGATGTGCTGGTGTCTGTACAAAGGCCGACTTCCTCTACCAGTCAACCAAGGATGGTGAACAGATAACATGGCAGGTGCATAATAAAAAAGTAATAATTAAAATGTTAAAAGGATATATTCGATTAAATATTTGGTATATCATAAACATATAGTACATAAATAAAAAAAAGAAAAGAGGTTTATGAGATAAATAACTGCTTATTTGAGCTGAAAATAAATTCGCAATTTCTGCTTAAATGCATACCGATTGGGGGCCGTCCTGGATATCGAGAGGAAGCGAAATACTTTACAAAATTCTATGAAAATTTACTAAAAACAATATCTAATGGCTGATTGATGAATAAAGTACAACAGGCATTATTGATAACTCTGAGTTAGAATCAAATCGGATTTGATTCGATCAATTACAATTTGACACGGATTTTCTATGAATTAGTGTCAATTTGACATTCATTTGAATCAAATTCGATTAGATTTAGAGCTTTAAGGTGTCAGGCGTTCTTTAACACTTTAAGCGCCATGGGGGACACCGTGTGTCCGACGCTAGTGGAGGTTTTACCTTTAACGTTTTTGACCCGGCAGTTAACGTATTAAACGATAAATATTGCACATTCATGATGTAAAATCAATTTGAGACAGATTAAAAGGCTATTATAGGTTCAGTTTAGGGAAACATCTATCTTAATACTAATATGAATTTATACTTAGGTGATTTTATAAGAGAGTTCATGGAATTTCTTGCTCGTTCTTCTCCATAGAAACCTACTGCTTAGAACGAGCAACTAGCTTCAACTTTTTGACTCTAAAGTGCACGTGAATAATAATAATATGTGAGGACATTTCACACACGGCCATCTGACCCCAAACTAGGGAGACCCTGTACTATGGGTGTCAGACAGCTGATATACATACACAAATACATTTTTTTTTGTAAATACATACATATATAGATAAACAACACCCAGACACAAGGCAAACACAAGTGCTCATCACACAAATGTTTACCCTGGGCGGGAATCGAACCCGCAACACGCTGCGCAGCAGTCGATCGCTCAGCCACTGCGCCAACCGTGTCTGAAAATGGTTTATCTTTATCTTTACATAGTATAAAACAAAGTTGCTTCCTCTGTCCGTATACTTAAATCTCTTTTAAACTGCGCAATGGATTTAAATGCAGTTTTAATCAATAGATAGAGTAATTCAAGAGGAAGATTTTTACGTTTATCTACATTGTACGCGTGTGAAACCGGAGCGGGTTGCTAGTTATACATATATGTCGTGGAAAATGATATTGTTTAATGAATTAGTTACTCAGCTAATTACTGTAATGTAATAATAATGGGCTGGCCGCTAGTTTGGAATAAATGGTTATGGTTTGAGACTTTGAGTATGAAAAACCAATAGAGTTTGTTTGTTTTCTTGTTTGACCGCTCTAATTTACAAAACTACGGATCCGATTGTAACATTTATTTTGCTAATCAGAAGCCACGTTGACTGTTTACTTTGCCGCTCTTTTTGTCGCCTATGTCAACAAACGAATAAATGACTTAAGACTTATGATTTAACAACAAAATATCATCTTTTCGACAAAGTTGAATTTGCTGATCGTACAAAATTAAGACTGATTACAACTGACGAAGGTTGATATTATTTTTAATATTTTCCGCATAATTGCGACACGCGCGGAATAGCTGTATGGGTAACTCCTCCTGATTTTCAATCGACTTCCAAAAAGGAGGAGGTTATCATATCGTCTGTTCTTTTTTGTTTTTTTTTTTTATTTTTTTACCTGATTTCTTTGGACTGGGTGAACCGATTTGGATGATTCTTGTTTTATTTGAAAGCTAATGCTTCCCTTGTGGTCACATTTTAATTTGGTCCATGACATCCATGAGAAAACCGTATATTAAGTCTTAAATTTGCATTAAGTATGTGCGCGATTTGTTACGCGATTTCTCCTGCAAACGTAAACCGATTTTGAAAATTCTTTTTTTTTATGGATAGGGTATGCTTCAGGGGTAGTCCTATATAAATTTTATCGAAATTGATTCAGCACTTTTTGAAAAATCAACAAATACCCAAAAATTTTACATAGACGACGTTTTAGTTTCATCAATCTTTGTAGTAGTTAACTTTCAATCTCTTCTTAATAGATTTGAATGAGAAGGAAATACTAAAAAGCGGAAAATAAAAAGCTTTTTACAAAAAAGACAACCGCCTTCAAAAACTAAAAAGTGAAAAATAACTTTAGCACATTACACACATTGACTTTAGTTTCGGAAGTCTGTGGCAATACCTACAAAAGAACAAACAGAACAAAGCCACTGAATTTCAAAACTAAAGTCAATGTGTGTTCTGCTAAAGTTATTTTTCACTTTTTAGTTTTTGAAGGCGGCTGTCTTTTTTGTAAAAAGCTTTTTTCTATTCCGTGTAAGTTTTTTTTCAAATTCTCGAGCACATGCCTGTGTAAATTGGTCTATTATAAATACATATATCGTAAAAGACATCCCATCACTCAGTTGTACCTAATTATTATAAGTATTCCCTCTTAACTTGTCAACTACGAAAACGATTACCTATGATGAATGGCCTTGTTGCGAACCAGCATACGTCAGTTAGTAATCGTCTGTAAATAAACACGATATATAGAAAACTATGTCTATACAACCTGTTTTTTTATATCCCATAACTCTAGAGTTATATTCTATAAGTAAAAATAATACAAAAACTCCTAAAATATGTGGTCCAAAAGTGCGTAGTTTGGAAGATATCATCAATTATAATTGTGTGTGTGGTGGTGGTATGTAAGTTTCATTGATAAATACGAGTAATTAATTTTTATTTAAACCATTAATCATTCAGATTTAAAGCTAAGAAAATGTGACGTTGTCTTCACGTAACTTGGGTGGTTTATTGAAATAAACGTGACTCGAAATTCAGTGGCTTTGTTCTGTTTGTTGTTTTGTATTGCCACCGACTTCCGAAACTAAAGTCAATGTGTGTTCTGTGCTAAAGTTATTTTTCACTTTTTAGTTTTTGAAGGCGGTTGTCTTTTTTGTAAAAAGCTTTTTATTTTCCGCTTTTTAGTACCTCTTTCTCATCCAAATCTATTAAGAAGAGATTGAAAGTTAACTACTACAAATATTGATGAAACAAAAACGTCGTCTATGTAAAATTTTTGGGTATTTGTTGATTTTTCAAAAAGTGCTGAATCAATTTCGATAAAATTTATATGGGACCACCCCTGAAGTATACCCTATCCATAAAAAAAGAATTTTCAAAATCGGTTTACGTTTGATGGACAAATCGCGTAACAAATCGCGCACATACTAAATGCAAATTTAAGACTTATACGGTTTTCTCATGGATGCCATTGTCAGAACTGGACCAAATTAATAAATGGGACCACACAGAAAGCACTAGCTTTCAAATAAAAAAAGAATCATCAAAATCGGTTCACCCAGTCCAAAGAAATCAAGTAACAAACATAAAAAAAAAATTAAAAAAAAATACAGACGAATTGATAACCTCCTCCTTTTTTGAAGTCGGTTGAAAAAGATAGATATATTTATAAATATATAATTGAAAAATAATTCATGTGCCAGTTGATTCTTTGATATGGTCTCATTCATACGCTAGAGTTATGGGATACCAAAAAAAAACATCTTGTATAAGTAAATCAAGAGCGTCTACTAGAGGAAAACCTTCGAATAAGTTTGTCATTCCAGTCGTGCGCAGGCGCAGGCGTTCTATTGCGCACGGCAATTAGTGCGAGCGACTTGTACCGCAGTTGGTGGCGAAACTGATGAGTTAAATTAAAAATAAATGGTTCAAGCTTGGGAGGAAAAATATTTTTTGTACAGAAAAATACAAATCGTTTTAATCGTTTTTGTATGTTATTCAAAAATTGTTTTGGAGTCCAAGATTACCGCATCCATGTTCATTTAGGTCCCTACTTCGAAGAAGAGAGTTAGGTACCCAAATGAACACCGATGTAAAATGTGGGATTGCTGAATGTTGACTGAAATAATTGCAGTAGAAATAAACTGTTCGCAGCAATTGAAATTGAAATCATTTTGGAATCAATGTTTAAGGGTTAGGGTTAGATCATTTCTATGGTTAGTGCCCTTAAACATTGATTTCCGAATTATTTATTTACTACACTCCACTTAATTGACAAAAACTTATTTTGATTGTGTTAGGTATATAATTAAACCTAGTTGTCTTGATGGAGTAGTAACAAGATTCAATACCTACCATCAAGGCAATCACATGACACAAGACTACATAGTCTAGGCAAAGGTAAACCGAAGACTACAATTAAATACTAATGACTCTTTTTACCTGGTCTAGTACCAGGAAAAAATTGGTACAACACTACAACCTGCTTATTGGCAGCGCCGTCTATACAGGATGATTCTTCAGTCACTGAAATTGAACAACTTTCTCCAAGCAGACCTCTCATACAAAATCGATCAGCTGACTATTGATTTTGCATGGGCGGTCTGATTTTTTTTCTTCTTATTTTGACCCATGTTCCTTGGAGAAAGTTGTTCAATTTCACGGATATTATCACCCTGAAAAATTTGGACGGTGACTGAAAAATCATCCTGTATAGGGTGTCGGACGGTTGGAGTGCGCAAATCAGCCTGCGCCTTTGCAAAAAAAAATTAATTTAATTTAATACTTACACCATTTTGTATAGTTACAAAAAACTTACATTGTTAGCCATCGAATTCAATTTTTTTGACTTTTAAGTTGAAAAATACATCAATGGCACTTAGAATGAATTGTTGTTAACTTGTTAACCAACTTTCAATACTAATAATAAAATAGATGGCACCACTAGACAATTGACATGCTTTTTAAGTGGTTGGTGTGGCTGAATACTGGGTCAAACAACGAATTTGACAAGAACAAACACAATACACACATACACACACAAACATACATCTTTCAAATTCACACACACTCTTACATACATTTATTTTATATCTGCGTTAGCCATCGACACACTAAGAAGAAGGTTAAAATGAAATGGTTATTTCGTAGAGTCGTTGGCCATAAACCATTTAATATGCCTATTGTATTCCAATATTAAGCACATTGAGTTGGTGTGTTTGATGGCCAATATTTTAGTCTTATTTGTCATTAACTCTCTCTAAGCTATAAACTTCAAGGTTTATAGCTTAAACAAAGTTCATCTTTGTGCAATAAGTATACAAGCATAATCGATATTGATTGGACACAATATGGAATGGAATGTTTACTGCAAAAATATTAGTTACTAGCTGACCTGACAGATGTTGTCCTGTCAATAGATTTTTCATTTTTCTTACCGTTTAAACCTTCCCTGGACTTCCACAAATATTTCAAGATTAAAATTAGCCAAATCGGTCCAGCCGATCTCGAGTTTTAGCAAGACTAACGAACAACGATTCATATTTATTATATAGATTATGGTAAACACAATATTTTTCAATTTAAATGCACCTTTTACCCCTACAAAAGTTAAATTGATGAAACTTCAACTACCAAACAATGTTCTTCTAAATTTCAATTAGCGGCATGATGCAAAGTGTCAACTTTTTGAAGTGATTTGTAGTAGCCTAAATTGAAAGCGCTCAATAGACTGCGTACCCAGGTAGGCCGCTACAAAAACCACCTAGCAAGATGCAGGGGGCTTCTAGATCCCACCGACACCCAGTGTGAGTGCGGTGCTCCTGACCAGGGGCCCACGTCTGCTATTGTCTGCTATTTTTATAATTTCGTCATTCCAACACGATCCCATTGTCATTTTGCTAAAAGTTGCTAAGTTGCTAATGGTCGATCATTGGTCGGTCGAATTAAAAGCAATGACTGCACAATGACGTTCTAATAGTAGGTCACTGATCAAAGGAACTGTCCAAATTTTAGCAGATTACCGCCTAAGTCAGTCATTCAGTTGTCATTTTGAACGAGAACACCATTATATATCATTTCTTTCAATAGCGTGTCAGTGGTTATTAGTAGATTACCAAACTTGTCAAAATCAATGATAGAAAAAAAAAAGAAAGAAAGAAAGAAAGAAAGAAAGAAAGATCAAATTAATGATAAACCATTCTGACACTATTGTATTAGCAGACTTGAGGCCCAGGCAATGGCCCACTTACTATAGTGCTCAAAGTACCTCTACACTTAGAGGATATTAAAAATGCCACAAATCCTGCGATAAATGTGGCAACCCACTGGGCCCGTCGAATCGATAAAAAGAAGAACGTTCAAAAATCGTTTTAGTGAAAGTAGGCAGTCGAGAAACACAAAACTGTGGCAAGGACAAAACGTAAATAAATCAAAAATCTATTTGGGAACTTTATTCGTTTCGACCACCCGCGTCCTTGACCGCTTGCGAGATTTATAATATAATATATAATTCTATATTTTTAGCCTCCAAGTGACTTCACTTGCGTGTGAAGTGAGACCACAAGTATTTTTGGCGCACCCTGAAAACCCAACCCCGACCTTGACTACCGCTAATAGTCTATTAACTTGACCCGACACGAGAAAAAAATTGTGAGGTAACAATAAACCACCCTGTTTTATTATCGTATCTTAGACTAGCTTCCGAACCCGACTTTGCCTGCGTTGACTTCAGAATTGAGCCAAAACCCTAAACTTATCTGACAGGAATACAAAAAAACTAAAACGGGATAAAAAATATCATATACTGTGTTCAGCTATATCATTATTTATGTGTGCCAAATTTTAGCTTTTCATCATCATGTCAAGCTTTAGAATGATGCCCACTGCTGGGTCTCACCGAAGGTGGTTCTGTTTTTTTATTCTGTTTGTAGGTATTTGTTGTTATAGCGGCTACAGAAATACATCATCTGTGAAATTTTCAACTGTCTAGCTATCACGGTTCATGAGATACAGCCTGGTGACAGACAGCCAGACAGATGGACAGTGATGTCTTAGTAATAGGGTCCCGTTTTTACCCTTTGGGTAAGGAACCCTAAAAATTAGAGGTTCTTAAGAAAATTCACACGAACAAAGTTGGGGGCAAAGTGCTAGTAAATAGGGTATTTTACTCTATACGAGAAAAAATCTATAAATATGTTATCGAGACAGTTTAGGCATAAAGCAGTCGGAAAATGTAAGTTTTAGTTCATACAATAACAAAACAAATTTTTAAATTCAATTCAAAGTTTTCAGTATTTTTAATCTGTTATAAAACACCGTGAAATAGTAGCGGCCATGTTATTACGCCGTACGGCTGTGTAAACAAAAAATTGACAACTGTCAGTCAACCGATTGGCGTAATAAAGGCTTTGTACTTTTATTATTTTCGTAACCAACGTAATTTTTTCACTATTACACCTATTACAAAATACGCTTTTAATTATTTTTAAATGGTATACAATTATCATATTTAATATGAGCTCATTTGATACAAAACGAACTGACGTCATTTACGCTGAGCAATATGGCGTCCAGTAAGAGGCGTTTTCGTCAAACTACGCGCGAAATTTGAAAATTAAAAATTTTGATGCATTTTTATGGCACTTATCGATTGAATAAAAATTTTGTGTTTTTTTTGGTGGCATATTAGCACTATAGAATTTCATTGAGACACTTTTCAAAAATGGGTGTAATACCCTATTATAAAATTAAAGTTAGGTAATTTGTCGCTAGATCTTCTTTCTCCTTCCTTCACCTTTCATAAATTGAGAAAGTACATTGTCTGTATGAATTTCCTTTTCATGTTTTCTATTGTCTATTGTTAGTTATTATTTACTAGTTGTTACTGCGTTTACATCATCATGCTTTTAAAACTTATGTTCTTATTTTGGTTTATGTTTATTTTGTCATTTCTGTGGTTTGATTAGGAAAGCTGCAGTTGTATTTCATTTTCTAGTTTCGTACATGTTGTGTTACTTTATAATACAATTTTATTACTACAGTAGACAAAACAGATTTTCTTGCACAGCAGACTCTCTCACTGCTTATTATCATTTATTGCTTCATTCAACAGAGAGGTGCCTAAAAACCAAAGAGAATAAAAACTTTTTTGAAAAAAGAGAACCGCCTTCTAAAACTTAAAAGTGATAAATAACTTTAGCACAGAACACACATGACATTAGTTTTGGACTCAGTTTTAAGATTTTGAAGGCGGTTCTCTTTTTTCAAAAAAGTTTTTATTTTACACTTTTTAATGCCTCGTTAACACCCAAATCCATTAAGGAACGGCAACACAGTTAAAACAAAGATTGAAAGTCCTCGAAAGATGGAAAGATGGAAGAAACGAAATCGTTTTCTCGGTTTTTGTTGCTTTTTTCAAAAAGGGCTGAATTAATTTCTGTTTGTTGTATACTAAAACCTTCTCCAGAATGTAACAAACACTTTTGTGAAAACCGCATCAAAATCGGTTCAGCCAAACGGGATATAATTGCGGACAAACATACATACATACAAACATACGGTTCGAACTGATAACCTCCTTTTTCTTTTTTTAAGTCGCTTAAAAATCAGAAACTATGAACAGGGACTGGACTGGCTACTACTAAATACGTACGTATATTTGCAACTATTTGAACATAAGTATACGTTTTTACACGCTTTCCCATGATTAATGATGTAATTCTTCAGAGATTATTTTATTTTTGTTAAAACTCGTTCCGCAGATATAACTGCGTCCTTAGTGTGAACGGTTGTAAATTTAGCTATAATCGTTTTAATGGTATTTACCAGTTTTCCCAAACAATCGATAAATGTCACGAACTTCTGATGGTTGCATATTCTGCTTCTAAAACTTTTCCTATGCTCATTAGTGTATTTTTCTAAACTTCGTGAGATTCAGGAATATATCGTATCTCGATACTTGCGGAACGCGAACCACGTCGGATATCACAGATTTGTTGCTCCAATATTTACATGTCTACACGATAAGTTACCAGTTCTTTATCTATGTCTTCTATTTTCTTTAAAAATACGTCATATTTCTTTTACTATGAACATATTTTATTTAGCTTTGTATCATTAAATTGTTTAGCACAGAGAGTTATCGATCTCCAGGTTGGATTGTGTTATTTGATCTTTCCATTTAAAATTTCTGATTAGATTTCTTTTGCCTGGATTCTTTTTATGGGGATCAGCCCCTTAGCCCGCCACCCTATTCCCAACGACAGCAACTTCTGCAAGTCAGAATCAAAAGTACGACCACCAGAAAAGCGCCGAGGCAATGAAGTTCGACGAGTCCTGGAGGAACTATTCAACTGTCTTTTTTGCACACTTGCCTGATCTTAAGTGATAATGCGGCCTTAAGTGGAGCATGCTTGCCTAGGAAGAGTCGCATCACCCGTGCCTTGAAGATACCCAGATTATACTTATCGGCGCATGCCTCTCTTGTCTAGTCTTAAGGAACTTCATCAGAAAAGAGCAGTGGAGGAGTAAGAAAATAGGAACATAATTTCCACTTAGATATAGATAGATATAGGTAGTGTACCAGGTTAACGGCAATAGGCTACCTAAGTATTATGTGAATAGCGAAATGTGGCCTGTGGTGTGTGTAGTGGTGTGGTACGGGAGTGGGTGTCCTATACTCCCCTGCCTACCCGTTTCGGAACTCATAAGGATGTGATGTATAAAGGCGTATGTCCTATTAAAATAAAATGTCAATCTGAAGGCTGCGGCGGATAATTCCTCCATCATAGTAAGGCTATTTGTGAGAAGACTTATACCTACCCTAGTATTTAATTGCTCTAGTTGATGGATGGTCCTCTCATTAGTCTTTTGTGTGCAAACCGTTACTAACAATATATGATCTCGCAGTTGTCCGAAATAAAATTATTTTATTATTATTTTATTTATAAAACCCATCAAATATATGAGAATAGCTTATTAACATTCAAATCGGTTATCGACCGTAGTAACACGCGAAGAGTGACACCGATCTATTTTTATGCAAATTCGCGACTTACCGTTTATAACGGAATACTCTATTATTGTCTACGCATAACACTATAAATAGACTTGTCTATGATATATTTAAGTAGTATTTTATAATCATTATGGTCATTATTACGGTGTTCGATCTAGAACATACTATTTTAGTCACATTGTTAGGTGATAAAATTTTATGTTGTTTCATCTAGTTTTTATTGGAAAACGGGGCATTAGAATAAAATTATTGTGACAAAACGGTAAAAAAGTAAAAGCTACTATTTAATTATGAGGCCTTAGCCTCTATTCGATACAAAAACTTTGTTCGATGTTTGTTTTTAACCGACTTCCAAAAAAAAAAGAGGTTCTCAGTTCGACCCGAATGTTTGTATGTATGCATGCATGTATGTTTGTATGTATGTATGTTTGTCCGCGATTATCTCCCGTTTGGCTGAACCGATTTTGATGCGGTTTCCAGAAAAGTGTTTGTTACATTCTGGAGAAGGTTTTAGTATACAACAAACAGAAATTTATTCAGCGCTTTTTGAAAAAAAAACAGCAAAAACCGAAAAGACGTTTTCGTTTCTTCCATCTTTCCATTTTTGGAGGACTTTCAATCTCTGTTTTAACTGTGTTGCAGTTCATTAATGAATTTGGGTGATAACGAGGCACTAAAAAGCAGAAAATAAAAACTTTTTTGAAAAAAGAGAACAGCCTTCAAAAACTAAAAAGTGATAAATAACTTAAGCACAGAACACACATGACTTTAGTTTCGGAAGTCGGTGGCAATACAAAACTTACTTACATACGAAACTAAAGTCATGTGTGTTATCACTTTTTAGTTTTTGAAGGTTTTCTTTTTTCAAAAACGTTTTTACATGTAACGATTGCCTGTTTGACCTCCACATTAATTCAGCTGACTGGTTGTCAGACTTTCTGGCTTCTACGACTGTCACGAATCAACAAATGACAGCTAAGACCAACGGCTTTATGTGCTTTCCGAAACGGAGGGGTTTCTGTATGAAGGAATGGTCACCCATCCACGGACCTCAAAGACAAACAGCAAGTTATGTAAAGGCATTCGTACGGAGCACTAAGGGCGCATTTAGTAATAGATTCCTGCAGCGCTTGGAAGCGCACACTGAACGTTGTAATTTTTCATACAATTGACACGTTGAGCGCAGTGCGACACCATCGGTACCGCGTATGCACGACAGCAGGGCCTCAAGTCTGCTATTACAATAGTGTCAGAATGGTCTATCATTGATTTTCATAATGACGCCATTATATTAGTAGTAGACTTGAGGCCCTGTGCCTCAAGTCTGCTATTACAATAGCGTCAGAATGGTCTATCATTGATTTCATAATTGTTGATTTTTACAAGTTTTGGTAATCTACTAATATAATGGCGTCATTATGACTTTCCAATGATCAACCACAGACACGCCTTAAAAGAAATGATATAGAATGGTACCTAATCTCGTACAAAATGACAACTGAATGTCTGACTTAGGCGGTAATCTACTAAAATTATGACAGTTCCATTGATCAGTGACCTACCATTAGAACGTCATTGTGCAGTCATTGCTTTTATTTCGACCGACCAATGATCGACCATTATTCTTTCTGAATGCGACGATATTATGAATTTAGCAGATTACGAACTTTTAGCAAAATGGCAATGGGATCGTGTTGGAATTACGAAATTATAAAAATAGCAGACTTGGCCCCCAGGACGACAAAAATCGTTAAAAATGAAGTCGGATAAAAAGAAAACTGTCCGTTTGAGATGCAGCTGGGGTTGTTAGGCGTCCGGATAAAGCCAGACATTATGTAGTTAGGCCTATTGGATGCGTGTCCGGTCAAATTGTACGGTTTCCGGCCTGTTGGGTTTCGTTAAGCTTTTCACATTTTACCCGTCACAAGACGTACGCAGCAAATTTGTTTAGAATTACATAATAAAGAAGACTGATTCATTTATTTAATGTTGTTGTTACCTCATTATAAATTAAGACGATTTACTAATAAAGGATCAAAAATGCTAAATACTAATTAAGTTAAGCATTTTCAAACTGAAAACACGGATGGCGCAGTGGCTGAGTTGGTGATTGGCTGCTGTGCTGCGTGTCACGAATTCGATTCCCGCACGGAACAAATATCTGTAGATACCTATGGCCTTGGACTTGGACTACAGGTATTCGTTCAATGGAGGAGAAATTCCGAGTGCGGAGCAACGATTAAAAAAAAAGTGAGATACAAAATCCTATTAGGGTGGCCGACTTTTTTACCCAAAAGTCGGGCTAAACTGGCTGTTTTTCTGGCTTTCCGAAATGACGGATAGCAGGTTGCAGGCAACTTCTAGATTTACCTCTAGGGTTCGCAGTCACAGAAGTATAAAAACGCAGCAGTCCGTTGAAATTGAAAGAGTAGGTACTAAAAAGGATAAGTTATGCAGAGAGGTTGGGTACTCACCAATATTTCAACAACGCCGTAGTAACTAAAGTTGGTGCTGGGGTCTATATCAAAGACGTACTTCACGTCGTAGTGGTACGGGACCACGTCCCCCGGCAGCAAGTACTCTGCAGGAGTCGCCAGGTGCAGGAGACATGCCAATGCTAAAGTGTGGAGCCAACGCATTGTGCCTGAAACAAAAATAGAGTTGAATAAAACATAATAGGTATAACATTTGGCAACAGTGTAGCTTTCTTTATGCGAATGTTTTTTTGAGTGAGTGGCTTCGAAGATAACCCTACATCCAAACTTATTAAACAAATTGTACGTCTTTATAATCATCTTAGTATAGATTTATTTACATTGTTACACATAGGCACGAGATATCTAGAGCGGCACTCAGGAGTCTTTCACTTTACGCAACCGTTTTTAGTCAGATTATGAGGAAGTAAGTAGGTACCTAACTAACTTCAAGTGTTTTGTCAGTAAATTAACATCCTACTAATATTATTTCACTTACCTGAAGTGAAAAGTATTTGGTAATCGCTAAAATAGTTGCGTAAATATAATTTGCTTCACCTATGCTCTCATGTCATAGCACTAGCGTAGTTTTCATTAAATTATAAGTAATACAGTTTTCAGCGAAGCGAGTTCTTACACAATAGTATTGCAGTTCACTATCCCCTGACAACTAACAAATGACAAATTCAAGTCCTAAATATAAACAATATATTTTACTATCAAAACAACCCTTTACCATGCCCTTGGCCGCGTTACTACCCGCAGTGACACGGAAAGTTAATGTACCTAGTTAATGTAGACGTAGATCAATATTATGTGTTCTTAGCTGCTATTTTAAGTTAATAGTTATGCATTTTGGTACAAGGACGGTAGATTATTGATGGTATGGTGGTGCTTCGGGTACATTGTAACAATAGAATTGTCACTTACAATTCACATAACAGACTTGCACGTTGAAGTAGGCCTCTGACCTGTGATTACCTATCGATTATAGTTAACGACACACGCAATTCATCCATTAAAATAGTTTTTCTATTGACATGAGTAACGAGTATCGTTATTATTATATATAGATATTTTTAAATTATTAACTTATCACACTTCATATGATAAAATAATATACATTGGAAACCTTAGTTTTGTATAATTTAGCAGCATTATTTCAATTTTGTAAATGTGAATACCATGGAGCCATGTATATTAATACCTTTATGTTTGACAAAAATTAACATGGCGGTTGGGAGTATTGTCATGCTCGCTCAAATGTCTCGCTGATGGTGGCGCGTGTGTTGGATCATTAGGCTCCCTTCAAAATGGTTGAGCTAAATGGTGCTGATTCACGCGTCATGTTCGTGAACGGGCGCTGTCAGTGGAGATTGGTCAGCTCTTATCTGCCATGGATTAGATGCCACTTTATCTTGCTTCTTTTTTGTGTTTTGTATTGTTAGATTACCTTCATCGTTTTCACATATAGAAGCAACAAGAATGTAACCAAACTTTGTAAAAACTTGATTTAAAAGAGTGTCCGTGGAGTTTCTTGCTCGTTCTTCTCCATAGAGACCTACCTACGTTTTGGAACGAGCAACTAGCTTCAACTCTCTGACTAACTGACCGACTCCTTGACAATTCAAAAGTGCCTGTAAATGGTTTAATTGAAATAAATGCTTTGACTTTGACTTTGACTTTAGTATAAATGCAACGACGTTAGGGTTCCGTAACTCAAAAAGAAAAACGGAACCATTTAGGATCACTTCGTTGTCCGTCTGTCTGTCCGTCTGACAAGATATTTATGGTCAAGACCCTATCAAGCTGAAATTATTTTCAAATACTAAGGTCTACAATCCTTTGGAGATTGAAAAACTCAAACTTCTAAGTCAACGTAATCAAAAGATACGGTAGTTCATGCCACATATTTTGACAGTCGCGATGGGAATTAAAACCTTTAGGATAGGAAAAAATCATGGCGTGATTCATACATTCACTTGTATGAAAAAAAAGTAATTTAGAGAGTTTCAAATATTTTCCAATGTGAAGAACACATTACCAGGAGCAGATTGATATACTTAGCATATTTTATATGCTAATTAAAATATTACGAAATAACAATAACACTTTTTCGTTTCATCTCAATGCCCATTTACTGTTTATAAAAAAAGAAAGTGACAAGCGATGTTAAAGGATCTATAAAATTGACAGACAAGTGATGTGACAAGTGTGTGGAAAAAAATAATTATTATTTGTGATATTATTTCCCATAAAACGATGCAATTTCAAAGTAAGAACTGCGAAACGGCGGCTGTCAGTGTCACTTTTGCTGTCAGTCACCGTTTCGTTCTGAAATAATGAGCTTTTCGTTAAAATATTAACTTTTTTTGCGGGATATTAAAAATATTGTAAATGCCTGAAGATACTCTTTAGGTACCCAAGAATATAAAGAATTAGAATTTCAACTTCTCTAAACATCTTAATTTTTTTTGTACAAATCCTGCCATGATTCTTTGGCAAGAACAATGTCACGTAGCACAAGTAAAGGAAAAAATCTAAAAAACCGTAAATTTGTAGTTACATGACAAAAAAATACGCAGAAATATATTTTTTGCGATTAAAAATATATTGTTGTAAAAGATAAAACTTTTGCTCACCGAATTTAGTGTGCTGGCTTTTGGGCCCGTAGGTACCGTACCTACTTTTAAAATGGGACAATCTCGCCACACTATTCAAAAACCACTACAACTCCTGGAAGCTAGAATCAACAGTGGTGACCACTAGAAAACCGTCGAGGCAATAGAAGCTCGACAAGTCCCGGAAAAACAGTACAAGATAGGTAACTGTTTTGGATCCCTCAACGAAATTAACCAGAAAAGAACAGCGAAGAAGTAAACATTGGTGCCCACACTACGAGTATTAGCCTGTTCCATTCAAATAGACGTCGAATAACTTGATTGATTTGAAATAATCTAATCTTTTATTAAACCTCCGTTGTTTGCCCTCACTCTCACGCAATGATATCATTATTCAAATACTCAGCACTTGATGATTATCTAATAGATTGATTAAGTCACCAGGATCAATAATAGGTAAACATACCTATCCTAACTAACTAATATTATAAATGCGAAAGTAAGTTTGTCTGTTTGTTACCTTTTCAAGCCTAAACTTCAGTGGTTTAGGCTTGAAAAGGTAACAAACAAACAAACTAATCATCCTGAAACTTTGCACATACGCTGTCAGGTGTACAGATACAGACATAGGGTACCTTTCATCCCGAAAAAATATACTGTTCCCGAGGAAAACAACAATAACGTTCATATATTTGACGACACGGTTGGCGGCGGTGGCGGTTGGCGGTTGGCGGTTGGCGGTTGGTTGGAGCGATCGACTGCTGCGCAGCGTGTTGCGGGTTCGATTCCCGCCCAGGGTAAACATTTGTGTGATGAGCACTTGTGTTTGCCTTGTGTCTGGGTGTTGTTTATCTATATATGTATGTATTTTCCAAAAGAAAAAATGTATTTGTGTATTTATATCAGCTGTCTGACACCCATAGTACAGGGTCTCCCTAGTTTGGGGTCAGATGGCCTTGTGTGAAAATGTCCCCACATATTATTATTATATGTATGATAATAGATGGCGCCACATGTCATTCGAATCATGATTGAATTGTATTATTACAAGCACAGTGTAACCCGATTTGTTTGTCAAATTCTAAATGAACACAAGCGAAGCCGCGGGCAAAAGCTAGTTTACTATAAAATACGAAACACATGGCATACTAATGTAATGACGCTTACATAAATAAGTGCCCATACATAAAATTATGTTTCTCGCCACTTGACTTTTATTACCAATATCTTATTGAACGCCTTCAAGACCTACAAGTTTACCTTAATAAGTTGTGTCTTTATAGGTTTTTATGAGGCTACCTTCTTGCCTTTAAACCGCAAAGTAGGTAATCATCAGTGCAAATTATGCATTGTAAATACAGGAACACAAAATACTTGTAAATAAACCAAATTAACTTCCCACCGCCCTTGTCATATGAATGTTTAATGACGTGTTTTTGTAAAAGCCAGTTACACACAACCATAGCCACCTTTTCAAGAAGTTTTGCTGATTAACACTATCCCTTATTCAAGTAAACAGGAAGATAATAAAATTATTCTTCAGTAATCTCAAATAACCTACATCAAATAGCTCCTTTCGATTATGTTCTTTAAAGCTACCATTTACCAGTTATGTCTTTCATTGACTTGTTACATTGTTCTCACATTGTACCCCTAGATTCAACATGAATGATGTACTTATCCAATATTTGTAATAGGGTATAAATATATAATGATCACCAAAAAAATAATTTCGGATCATAAGCTCCCTTACCAAAAAAATATACTAAATTATACCAAATGTACCTACTAAATGGTCACCAAATCTTAGTGTGCAAAATAACCAAAATCTTTTTGACCCCCCTGGGGCGGATCCGACATGGTTAGGTTAGAACTGTGACCCCCTACGAATCCCAGAACCAAATCGCTTTTTACAGTCAAACTCATACATTTCTACAATACTTTAGGAAACACCATTTTGGTGACCATTTACTATTTTTGGTTTTATTTTATTTACTATTATTGGTGATCATTTACTGGAGGTTCGTTAAACATAAGCCTTTGTAATATTCTATTGATTTTAAAAGAGTGTTGACGGAGTTTCTTGCTCGTTCTTCTCTATAGAAATATACTGTTTGAAATGAAACGAGAAACTAGCTTCAAGTTTCTGACTGACTGACACTTTGACAATTTAAAAGTAGGTATTTACATAGGTACTTGTAAATGGTTTATTTGTAATGAATGGGTTTGAGTTTGACTTCTTCACTAATATTAAAAATAACGTCCTACCTACATCAAATTTACTTCAAACACTTGGAACAAGCCGCAAGCGTCAATAATTACTTAAATCCACATATTAACCTACAAGTCTGTACTTAAGACATTACACGTTTTTGAACTTTAAACTACAGGTGAAAGTACAAGAGAATGGCGCCCATTGAAACCATCACAAATTCACGACGTCGCGTCGCCACCGATCATTGCGACCGGTACCGATAGAGGGAGGTGTAGTAGAAAGGCACTACGAAGTTACTTCGACCCATACAACGATCAATGATGTCATAGAGTTTCTGAGAGTCTAATATGTTCTGTCACCTGTAAGTTTCTTTTTAACCCCCGACGAAAAAGAGGGGTCTTATAAGTTTGACGTGTCTGTGTGTCTGTGTGTCTGTGTGTCTGTCTGTGGCACTGTAGCTCTTTAACGGGTGAACCGATTTGAATGCGGTTTTTTTTATTTGAAAGTAGATTCTCTAGCGATGGTTCTTAGACATGTTTCGTCAAAATCGGTTCAGCAGTTTTAAAGTTATCAGCTCTTTTGTTTGCTGCGGTAGGGATCTTAGACGCATACCGGATGTTTACTTTGCTTTCAAACATATTATTATAGGTGACCACACTGACCACCCATTGAAACACCCATGTTTGCTATAAAACTATGCAAGATTATACACAAAACCAAACTAAATTACATTTAAAAAATTTAAAATAAAAATTAAATTAAATTTTTTTAAAAACCCCCAACGCAAAACATAAAAGCGATTATGTAAAAAGTAAAAAATAATACTTTTGTTGAGCCATCAAATGTTTGTTCGTTGAAATGGCGCTATAATGTCGCGGCGGGGTACCGCTAAGTTTAAAGCAATAACTAAATAGCTAAAATAGTGAACTGATGGTAACTAGATTTGCAACAAGATTAACAACTAGATTAGCAACAAAATTTGATAATATCGAAGCAAATTGGTCGGAAATGCTGGTAAATTAATAGACAGTGAATGAAATTAAGGGACTGACTTACTTAAGCGGTACCCCGCCGCGACATTATAGCGCCATTTCAACGAACAAACATTTGATGGCTCAACAAAAGTATTCTTTTTTACTTTTTACATAATCGCTTTTATGTTTTGCGTTGGGGGTTTTTTTAAATTTTTAATTTTTACATTCTAATAGGCTTTAATCGGACGCATTTTTAATTTATTGTAATAAAAATAATACATATTTGTAAAAAGTAACAAAACCAAATCATTTTCCTTTGTATTGCAAAGCAGTAGATATTTTTTTATAAGTACTCTTTTGATAAGAAATTAAGGAGTAAAATGGTTTCATCTTAATGATTTGGAGGTGATCCGACATTTTTTTTCTTATTATGTGATACCTATAGAAAAATTGTGGCTAAACCAAATTACGTATCATAACATGAAGATTACTAACAATTTATTTCAGATGTAATTTCTCTGTAAATGCCGACGATAAGTTGCTTCATCTGCATGCTTCTTTCAAGCTTTTTTCGAGAGAGCAGCCTTAAGTGTGAAGGGCGGCCTAAAGTGGAGCATGCTTGCCTAGGATGAACCGGTTCACTCGTGCCTTGAAGATACCCAGATTGTACTTATCGAGTAGCAAAGAGGCGGACAATGAATTCCACAGTCTGGCAGTTCGCACAATAAATGTGAAATCAAAACGCTTGGTTCGAGATCGTGGAACTTCAACCATTTAGCGGTGACGCTTCGCCGTACCTCCGTAACACAACACAACAATTAAGTTGTGCAATTCCAAAGCACGCTCTCCGAAATGTACCCGATAAAAGACCTATAGGCTGGCAACAGTGTGGCAATGTTCAAGGCTCTGGAGCTTAGCCTTAATACGGGAGTCGTTGTCAATGAGCGTCTTGGCACGTCTATCAATAAGTTCCAACGCCTCCAGTTGTTATTTGACTGATTCATCCCAAAGGTGCGAACAGTACGTACTATCGTGGACACACCCGCCTGACCACCACTAAGTAAATTTTTGCTTGCACTCAAAACATGGAAGCGCTCTCTACCCCGCCCCGTTGACTTCGCAGGCGCCAAGGGAATTTTTTTTTAACTGAGCAGGCGGGAAAGTCCGCGATAGTACATGCACGATCGGTTAATATCCCCTAATATCCCTAGTATTATTACTAACTTGAATTTTACCACCGCAGGACAAAGGCACAGTATAAATATTAGTACTACCGCACAGTAGCGACACGCTCCACCTCCCTCTGAAACCGTTCCTCACCTCTCCCCGCGTCGAACGACTGCTCTGGGAACTGCGTTTTTGTTCGAGCGGCGCGTAGACACGCACACACACGCACGTGTCTGTACAGTCTGTTACTTTAGTAGTAGTGTAAGCAATTATATCGTTTCATTTCTATGGAGTATCGCGGGTGTGACAAAGGGTTCTTCTTCCGTTTCTCTATTTAGCGCTACAATCATCATCATCATTTCAGCCGAAAGATGTCCACTGTTAGACATAGGCCTCCCTTAGGGGGGGGGGGGGGGTTGCCATAATCGCCACGCTTGGCAGGCGGATTGGCGATCGCAGTATGGTTATTACGAAGGCACAGAGAACGCTGCTGCCCATTCTCTGGTGAGTCCCTTAGTCGCCTCTTACGACAACCACGGGAAGATATGGGATGGTGTTATTCTTTACGTCCGACACCACACGGACGATACGCCACAATATCCTGTTATAAACATATTTTCTATAAAATTTAGCCCTCATACTTAAACGTAAGTGAGTAAGGTACCATAAGTAGGTATACCAGATACCTGAAAAAGGGCCCAGCTTTGAATGTAGCTAAATTTTGAGCATAAAATAGAAGAGTATGTTGTTACGAAGGTACGTGTACTTATATATATTCGTATTATTCTTTGATTTTGTGCTTATAATTTCAGCCATGCTACAAGGGCGTAGTTTTGGCAACTATTTAAGTGACCCAGGGACCGCGTAAGTTAAATTCTGAAGTGTCAAGCGCATGTTTAACAATAAATATTATATTGCATTCGTTTTGCTACTACTAAAAAAAATACTAAAATAAATTTTGTCATATGTGAAATAAACAATATTTAGTTAATTCATGATTAATCA
Source organism: Charanyca ferruginea (assembly GCA_947361185.1). Classification (NCBI taxonomy): domain Eukaryota; kingdom Metazoa; phylum Arthropoda; class Insecta; order Lepidoptera; family Noctuidae; genus Charanyca; species Charanyca ferruginea. The sequence goes on along the minus strand of OX376078.1, from coordinate 21,965,705 downwards.
CGCAAGCAGGACAGACAGACCGACTTCCGAAATTAAAGTTATGTTTTACTTTCTGCGGTTGTGTTTTTGTATTCGCTTTTTAGTGCTTATGTAGGTACTTCTTATCACCCAAATTAATTAAGAAACGGTAACATCAAACAAATTAAGTCATCCCTTAATTTTCCACCCCTTGAGGTAGAATATTTTATTGAAATGCTAGCAGCCAGGTGATGGTGAGCCAGGAGGACCCAGGATATTACTGCCTTATTAATTTATGCTATCCTGTGTGTGTGTGTGGTTCTAACGCCAGCCTTGCCATGGCCCAAAAACGCAAATAGTAGTTAAGTACCCTAGTTTTTGATTTATGTAAAATCAAAATTCCACCTTTCCAAGGACTTCGAAGTATGTTGATACCAATAAGAAGTAAATTGAACAATGAACAATCTGTTTTTGAAGCAATTAGAAAGACTACAACTTGTTTTAATACTTACAATACCAATTAGCTATAAGGTGGGCCACTAACCATATTTCTTCATTAAAATCTTGATCAATTCTTCGTTAGAAATTATTTAAAAAACAAACATAGGTACCTAAAGCCTAAAACACAATAAATGTTCGTAAAATTAACAAAACCATGTTAAATCCTCACGATATTCCGTTAAACTTGATATCATATAATAGCACCATATATTTTGCGCACAAATATATTAATGTCCACTATCCTAATTAAATAAATTCCAAACCAAATATTCTCGCTACAAATAAAATCTATCTAAAGTTCAAACGTAACGGTGACATCTGTCAAGAACCGTAGACAAAGAAATCGATGACGTCTTGATTTTTTTATGTAGCCCAAGACAATGTTATATAAAAATCCTCATTGTATTTCAAAAAAGGAAACTTGTTTTGTGGTTTTGATTACTCATTTTCTTTATTCCAAACTGTGTATTTACACCGGTGAAACACGAATCAAAAATAATGGTGTAATAGGTACTATGCTTGGTGACTCTACATTCCGGCTCGCTACATGCCTACGTCTGGGCGCTCCTTGCGGGGCCCCGCATCGCTGTCAATGCGGTGCAGTTGTCGACTGCCTCGGTCACCATGGCCTTTCCTGCTGCAAGAGCGCCGGCCGGATAGCACGGCACGCCAGCATTAATGACATCATCCGTCGTGCTCTTGCCTCCGCCGGCGTGCCAGCTGTGTTAGAACCTATTGGTTTGGCACGTGACGATGGAAAGAGACCAGATGGAATGACCATAATGCCGTGGAAGTTGGGTAGGCCTTTGGTGTGGGATGCAACTTGTGTCGACACCCTTGCGCCATCCCATCTTCCTAGCACGTCGTGCTGTGCTGGGGCAGCTGCTGCAGGTGCGGAAAACCTCAAACGGCGTAAATATAACAACCTTCTTGAAAGTTATATGTTTGAGCCGTTTGGGGTCGAAACATTAGGGCCATGGGGCCCGAGTGCTCACCTTGTTTTTAGGGACATTGCAAAGCGGCTGGTCGACTCTTCACGTGACCAAAGGGCTGGCCTTTTCTTGGGCCAAAGAATTAGCATTGCCATTCAACGTGGTAATGCTGCTAGCCTTTTGGGCACTTGTCCCATTGAGAGCGATGCGGACGAGTTTTTTGATGCCCTGTGAGCATTGTACATATTATGTGTTTATATTTATTTCTAAGCTTTGTATATAATAAACCTAGTTATATTTATTTGAATAAACTGTATGGTGTAAATAAATCAAGGGAAAGAGGCAACTTAACTGTCTAACTTACTGGAAAATTAAAGAGTTTAGTAATAGTAATAGCAGTAGTAGAAGGTAGGCAACTCTACGTCTCAGCGCGAATTTTACGTACGGAAGCAGAAATTACAGAAGTTTCTTTAATTTATCACAATAAGTACATAATAAATAACTAATATGCCTTTTCCTTACGAATCGTAGGTCAAGTGCATTTCACGTAACATTGTGTACCTCCCTACTTACAAAATAATTTTGAGGTCAGTATCACGAAGGTTAAGGCAGTGTCGGGGTCAAGCACCAAGGTACGTTGTTTCGTACAATAGCTTTAAGTATTAACACAGTAATTTATTTCGAAAATATTTTCAATTGTCATAAATTGGTTTATGGAAAACCTTTTCAGCTGAATTTGCAATCATTTGGCGGACTGCCACAAAACAAGAACAAAAGCAGTAATAAATTACCACTATACAAATATTACACGTCTTTATTTACTCATAATTATGCATCACTAAATCCGAAACGAATTGAACAAACACATTAAGCTGAGAAACAGCAAAAAATACATAAGACTAACACTTTGCCCGTGACTTCGTCCGCGTGCATTTTCTCAAGAATCCCTAATTTTTCAATTGATAAATATAACCTATGTTACTCAGGGATAATGTAGCATTCTAATGGTGAAAGAATTTTTAAAATCTGACCAGTAGTTTTTGATTTAAATCGTAACAAACAAACATATCATTCGTCTTTATAATATTAGTTAAGATCGGTAGGTATGGTCAACAACATGCCAATGAACTTCCAAAACCTGATTGAGTTATGTAGAAGAAGAATTGTATTTACATAAATTACTAACACGATATTATGATAATGATTATTGATTTAAATAAAAGCATTGTTTGTTTGAAATAATAGACCCTAAGACATTAAGTCCGCTTTTGTACCTTTGTGCATGAATTATAAAAAAAGAAAATATAACTAGAGAATGCTAATACGAAGAACAATTAACTTTAGCATTCTCAATTATGTATAATGACATAATTATGTCGTACCGCTTGAATGTGTATAACGTTCGTAGATAATTCCTCTTTCTACTGCTGAAAAAAATATTTAAAACCCGTTCAGAATTTTCATTTCGGTGAAGGGGACTCTAATATATAAGTAATATATAGATAGTGATTCTCCTGACCAAGTTTCTGCCACAAATAAATCTCAATAGAGACTAGTCGAGTACGCCAAATACTCGTACCTTTATTAAAGAATATATTTAAACCAAGCCCGAAATAGTCCTGCTGAAAAACAAACCTCTTGCTTGGTATACACACATACAAGGAATACGAGTTCCACCTATCCCCTTGGAAATAAATCAAGAGACAAGACAGCCATACCTACAGTATTATATTTACGCGGTGTCCAAGAAAAACTTAGAAAGTATTATGCCATTGAATGTTTGGGCAAGAGTAGTGTGGGACGCCCTGTAACACGCTGGGCCGACGATTTGAAGAAGGCTGGCAGCTGATAGACGCAAGCTGCCCAAGACCAGGTTGGTTGGCGATCTCAGGGGGAGGCCTACGCTCAGCAGTGGACGGCAATAGGCTGATCTGAAGAATAGACCTAAGAATCCCATATGCCCTGCATTACGCATGCGGTCTAAAGGTCCCAAAAACTACGCAATTGAAGGAGAGTCACCTCAAGGTAACCTACCACAAACGTCAGGTCTATCCAAAAACCTATGATTAGATATATTGTTTTCGGCACTCACACTGAATCAAATGTTTACACCTTCGGATAAGTATCGATTACATTACGTGGCAGATAATATAAATAAAGCTGAAGAGTTTGTTGTTTCATTTCAACGAGCTTATTTCAGAAACTACAAGTTAGATTCTAAAAAATATTTCGCTAATAACTTGAAGCTATGTTATCCAAAATATACAACCTGGGGCGGCACAACTTCGAGATGGATAGATAAACAGAAGGATAGGTATTCGGGAAGCTACGTGATATCTTAATCGTCGATCCCCACAATCCCTTAACACCAGTGTAATGACTTACGGAGCCGAAACGTGGACACTCACCGTAAGCCTGGTCCACAAATTCAAGGTTGCTCACTTCGCCACGGGACTAATAAAACCGACATTGCGCGTCGAATTAGCGTGGATGATGATGTTATATTTAAAAATAGGGATTCGATTGTAACATCTCACACACTGTGTAACCTATGTTTACAAATAAAGATTCTAATTCAGAACCTAAAAATTGGACCCGAGGACCAGGATCTTTTGCTCCAAAGTCATCTGCCAATAAGCAGATAAAATCATAACGTCTCTAGTGTACAGAAGTGTCGGTAATTGAATCTGTTATCAAGATATCTAGATAATCACGTGAAAGCTAATCGATTGCTTCCGACAAACGCGACACGATAACATGGCGACAGTGTTCGAGTGGCTGCCCTGGCGTCGGAAATTACAGCGGTTAGCTAAACGAGTTCGCGATCACATGGATTTAGTTCAATAATTTTGTTTTGAGGTCCCTGGAGACTATTATTACCTTCTTACTGACATGATTCAAGAGTTGTCGTGTACCATGCTCATCCGTCGGACTACCTACTTAGTTGGTGGAAAGATTTTTGTGCTATATCTGTCAGTGCCGAATTAACAATCAGGGAGTGATAAAATACGACCCGGTTGCACGGTGCACGGGCTACAATAGCACCCCCCCCCCCCATTTCATCCCGAGGGTGTCGTCGAAGGCGACTAAGGGAATAACCGAAGGTCGGGCAGCAGCGGCTTCCGTGTACTTTAACAACTTCACTGCGATCCCCAAGACGTCTGCCAAGCGTAGGGCAAACTCGGGGAGGAGTTTTTGTCCCCCGGTGAGGCCTTTCGTTCAACAGTGGACGTTTTCCGGCTGATGATGATGATGATGATAGCGCAGTGGCTGAGCGATTGGCTGTTGCGCTGGGTATGGCTACAGATACTTCCGGGTCTGGTTATTAGCGTATCTGCGTTTATATATGTTTGTAAACACACGGAGAACTTTCTAGTCTAACGTAGGCAAAGACTTTATTTTTAATTAATTAAAATGAATCGTTGTTCGTTAGTCTCGCTAAAACTCGAGAACGGCTGGACCGATTTGGCTAAATTTGGTCTTGAAATATTCGTGGAAGTCCAGGGAAGGTTTCAACGGTAAGAATGACAGGACTATCTTATCTAGGTATCTTTAGATAAAAAATACAATGGTCCAAAACCATTACTGTATGGTTATTTTATTTCTTGTAAAGAGTAATCGAAGATTGTAGATGTGAATTTAAGCCTGGATGTATAGTAATACTTTCTGTGTAGTGTTGTAAGACTGCAATGTGCATACTATGATGCTTGTGTTGGTTGAAATAAATAATTATTGTTGTTAAAATAGTCTGCTTAAACTCGAAAATTGTAAACTACCATGTCTGGGCAAGAAGACAAGGAGTACAACAGAAGAAGTCTATGTTTACTATTCATCTTGGCATTATAAATAAGAGTACGGTGGTGTGTTGTGTGAAAATCTCGAAGGCTTTTCTACCAGAGCCCTGCAACGGTTCATTACCTAGTTCCATGCACTGTGTAAAACTAGTTTTAATGTTTGTTTTCTATTTTATGAGCCGGTAGAAAATGCTCAGTGTCAAATAGTTAACTGCCCCCCTGACCAAGTTACAAACGTTTCGTATCGTTTCTCTTTCTACAATAATTAACGCCTCGTCGTAATAATTTTTATATTTTCGATCACGTGACTTATCGTTGGGATTTTGTTTTGTCTCTCATTACACTGCGATCTGTCACCACAGGGACATTTATCAGTGGGTTGGTTGGGTTTATAATGGGCATGCTCGGTATGCGACCTGTGTCACATCCTAGTTTACTTCACTGTTGCGATTTAAGTGTGTCTTGGGGCATCTTCCGTTTTAGTCTGCGGATTGTAGTGTTGTCTTCCATCAAGACATTGGCCAGGCTGTTCGGATGGTCTTTAATTCTTTCCTTGTACTTGTTTGTGTAGAAGAGTATTTCCTGTTTGACTGTGGTCATGTGCAGGTCATGATGTTCATTTGTGACGAACCAGGGGGCACCGGTTATCATTCTCAAGATTTTGTTTTGGAATCTTTGCATAATTTCGATGTTGGAATGGGAGGCCCCAGAGCTGTATTCCATAAGTCTAGATCGGCTTAAGGATCGTTTTGTAGAGGAGAAGCTTGCTACTTAGCTACAGTTGTTACGGTTGAGATGACGTCATACCCATACATTTGATTAGTTTTCTATCAGCGTTATCGATTGTAGATTGTCAATTGGCGTAATATGGCTAGGGCCCCTGATGTCAAATAGACCCGCTTTCCCCCTTTGCGACTGGTACTAAACAGCTATAAAACAATTGAAACTAAATATTGGACATACCGGACGAGCTCTTCCGATGGGTGGCATGTCTAGTAGTGTAGTGAGTGGAATAGTTTGGAAATGACCCTACTCGCGACTTTAATGACAGTGGTATGTGTGAATCATAACTACTACTGGTGTTGAGGTCAGGGGTCAGACATGGAGTTGGAAGTTTGTTTATTATTATTTATTTATGACAATAAGTTCAACATCTTACAGATAATTCCAAGACGATGTCATACACATATAAATGCACATATATATATCCCTCATACAATACCCTTAAACAATAATCGACATTAACAATAACATAAGTCCGTCATATTTAAATATCCCATCTTCAATGCACTTTTGCGCTCCTGATACCAATTTCGGCAGGCTATGAAATATATCCTCTTATAATAGTTAGGTTACATCACAGTATTATATTGTAATATTGTGGTTACGTCACGTTATGTTATGGGGGTATGTTGTGGGTATGTGTAAAATAAAATATACCTATGTATGCTTACTTATGTATCACTACACTACTTATTATAAATCAAAGTCCCCCGCCGCGTCTAAATGTATATTCGCGATAAACTCAAAAACTGCTGCACGGATTTTCACGTGGTTTTTGACCAATAGACACAGTGATTCATGAGGAAGTTTTAAGTGTAAGTAATGTAAAAGTATGACTATGATTGTTGAAGGTGGCGGAAAAAATCATGGCGGCTGGAACTAATGTAGATGGGTATACCTACTCGTACTCTGCTATCCATGGGAAACCGGAGCGGGTCGCTCGTCAGTAATAAGGCAAAGTCCTAAATTATCTTATGGGGACACAAACACGGGGTAAAAAATAGCCTGTGTAAGCTAAATCAATATCTATATTATGTGTGTTGTGTGCCAAATAGATACCCTCCTATTAATAAACCCGGAATAAAGTTACACCAAGTGTACTAGTACCGTATACTCTCTTAAGCATTTAGTAAAAAGCTGTTATATTGACATTAAGAAAGAAAGAAAGAAAGAAAAAGAATTTATTCGCGCCCCAGGACAAAACCACACACAAAAATAACATAAAAAAATTAAAAAACAATAAAACGAAACTTGGTCCTGTATGAGGCCAAAAGGCTCCTCCTATCTCAGCATGGTGCTGTAACATTACATTACATTACAAACACACACTTCAATTTTATTTATTTGCATAGCTATACTTATAGTAATATTATTACTAGCATAACAACTAGACGTTTGAACGGTCTTCCGTCCTTGAAAGTTGATGGTCAACACAATAAAACAAGTGGAGCGAAACAATTTGTGTAATTTGTTTGTTTGATCAAGTCATGGCCAAGTTATTTTCAGGTTTCTATCGAAAATTTTGTGCTTATTGAATGCTAATATGACGATTATTTAAAATGAGAATAGAGATATGTTGTAACAACATACCAATCATATCATCATCATCATCATATCAGCCTATTGCCATCCACTGCTGAACGTAGGCCTCCCTCAGAGATCGCCAACCAACCCGGTCTTGGGCAACAATCCATCCGCTGCCAGCCACCTTTTTTAAATCGTCGGTCCATCGTGCCGCAGGGCGTCCCACACTACGCTTGCCCAAACGCGGTCTCCAATCTAGAACGTGTCGACCTGCTCCATCTACCGTCTGTCCGCAGACCAATCATATATAAAAACCAAAAGTATTAGTTTGGCCTACAGGTAGTTGTTCTGAGTCTGGCTGTTTGTGTATGTGAGTTTATGTTTGTAAACGCACCTACGACACAGGAGTAATTCCTACAGTGGGGTAACGTTTAAAAATAAACTATTGTGTCTGTTAATTGCACAGGTAAGCTAGTTTAGACAACCTAGCTCTCGCTGCCGAAATGTGCCTACTATGTGATTTCACCACCTGACCCGGAAACCGACTGTAGTTGTAATAGACAGCTCAGAAGTTGCTGGTTGAATAATCTGCGTTCATACAAAACAATAACTCTAGTTACTTATTGAATCAGATTGGATCATTGGTGAGCTAACTATTGCACAAGAGGTTATTGCTCTTTGCACTAGTCTTTGAGGAGCAATTTCTAATGTTAAGTCATCAGCTGGTAGCCTTAGGGTTAGAAAGATTATTTTTTTATCCGGCTTTAAAAAATAAGTAGGTTTTCAGTTTAACACCTATACATAAGTAATTATACTTGTTAGTATTTTTTTTACGTTTGACCACGCTTAAGAGCGCGTATTCGATTCGTGACGAAAACTTCATGTTTTTGCGTTTTGCCCAGAGCAATATCCTAATTATGTGAGCAGATTATTTAAAGACAATTTACAGTTTTAGAAAGATTAAGTCTTGATTTAGACAGCTACAGAGTAAAAGTATAATTTTTAATTATGGTTTTTTAAAGCGAAGACAATTCTTTCATATCGTTTTACGAAAATAGACGTCAGAGTTAACTTTCAGGACGAATACAACCATTACAATATGCCAAAATATTTTGTTTTATGCATTTTTCCAACAGTATATATTACAGTCATAAAGACAGTTACAGAGCCAAAATTACGAAAATATTACTATTATGTATTAAAAAACAATGTTGAAAAAGTAGAAAATCGGTTCACTTTGACAATTTTATTTTCACCAGTATTTGAATAAAATCATTACTGGTATATTTATTTTATGAAAGTAAATGTTATGCTTAATATACAGAATATTTTTCAGTCCGTTATACGAGCTCATTTATTTTAGACAATTATTTTAAAAAGCACTGTAAAACATCGCGCGCTGTCGCGTTTGCCGATCAATTTCAATGATTCGTGCTTATTTCGTGCATATTTTTTTTCTGATGCACACAAACAGACCATTGTATTGTACTAGTGTGTGTAAATGCTGCTACGCCGTTCTAGCAATCGTTTAGATTTTGAGTTGCGCTAATTACGCTCCGTTCGCCCCGTGGATCTTGCCCCTTTCGATTAAAATGTTCCATTCACCCCGTTTTTTATTATTTCGGTGTAGTGATTCGCCCCTTGCCGCATTTCCTTGTAAATTTTACTAAAAATGATATAGTTAGACAGAAAAATACATACATTATAAGCAACGCCATGTTTAATTTAAGTCTATGTTTAGAAAAGCTGTGTGCGTTGGTACTTATGACTGCTTTATAGATTATGAATAATCTACATTGTTGTGTTTTTGACATTTTAATACACAATTTTTATAATTTTAATTTTGTTGATAACAAATCTTGGTAAACTACCAGGGAAGCAGAAATGAACTGGAACCAGGTGTATGTATTTTCTGTCTAACTATACCTTTTTTGGTAAAATTTACAAGGAAATGCCGCAAGGGGCGAATCACTACACCAAAATAATAAAAACCGGGGCGAATGGAACATTTTAATCGAAAGGGGCAAGATCCAAGGGGCATAGTGACTCTTTGCAGCACATGTAGTTCTACTTCGATGATCCTTTTTTTCTTAAGTTGTACCCGTATAATTTTCAAAAATATTTCTAAAGATATTACTCCTCTAAGGGTGGAAAATAAAGTGGTGACTTCATTGGTTTGGTGTTACAGTTTCTTAATTAATTTGGATTATAAGAAGTAGGTTAAGGTTAGGCACTAAAAGCGAAAAAAAATACAAAACAACCAACAAACCAAAACCTTACTTGCGAAATGAAAGTATTTTTTTACTTTTTTAGTTTTTGAAGGCGGTATCTTTCTTAAAAAAATGCGTAGCGCTAGCCAATGTGTCGATTATCGAATAGAAAATACGGCAATCCTATGAAATCAATTCGTTTTAGTTTTATACGACAAGCACATAAGGAATGATAAAAAAAAACATTCTTTGACAGTGGCGATATAAGTATGTAGTTAAAAAGTGAAATTGTATTCCATTGAGAATGGCTCGTTGTTTTTAGCAAAATTACTTACAACCTATTAAGAGCGCGTACCTATTCGATTCGTGACGAAAACTTCATGTTTTTGCGTTTTGCCCAGAGCAATATCGTAATTATGTGAGCAGATTATTTAATGACAATTTACAGTTTTAGAAAGATTAAGTCTTGATTTAGACAGCTACAGAGTAAAAGTATAATTTTGAATTATGGTTTTTTAAAGCGAAGACAATTCTTTCGTATCGTTTTACGAAAATAGATGTCAGAGTTAACTTTCAGGACGAATACAACCATTACAATATGCCAACATATTGGGTTTTATGCGTTTTTCCAACAGAATATACAGTCATAAAGATAGTAACAGAGCCCAAATTACGAAAATATTAGTATTATGTATTAAAAAACAATGTTGAAAAAGTAGAAAATCGGTTCATTTTGACACACCTGTATTTAAATAAAAACATTACTGATACATTTATTTTATGAAAGTAAATGTTATGCTTAATATACAGAATATTTTTCAGTCCGTTATACGAGCTCATTTATTTTAGACAATTATTTTAAAAAGCACTGTAAAACATCGCGCGCTGTCGTTTGCCGATCAATTTCAATGATTCGTGCTTATTTCGTGCATATTTTTTTTTCTGATGCACCAGTGATATTATATTAAACATTGTGATGCACACAAACAGACCTTTGTATTGTACTAGTGTGTGTCAATGCTGCTACGCCGTTCTAGCAATCGTTTAGATTTTGAGTTGCGCTAAATCGAATACGCGCCCTTAACCGCCACTATACATGATGGTGCACAAAAACTTTGAGGGTAGTACACCCAATAATTCACACAACAAAATTCTACATCCAGTGACATAATTATTACCGGAACTATAATTCAGACAGTGATTCCTTGTCTTTGGCTGTCATTGCTTAATTTATGGTAAGTATGTACCTGCTTTGTACAGTCAACAGCAAAAGTAGATGATCAAAATCAGAAATTCAATACTAATTTACTAATACTAATTTATATAATTTATTACTTGTTTATTTATTAAAAGCATGTGATTGTCACACACATTCTTTTGAATCACATCGAAGCCACACAGTTCTGTTGACTGTGCCTATTTTAATAGATACTTATACTTAGTGGTTTTTATTTTAGGTAAGTAGGTACGGTCACCAAAGAAGATAAGTATCCTTGTCGCCGGAAACAGTTGAAGTTTACTTAGAAACCGATAGGTTTTTATGAACAAAATAAAATACAATTTATAGAGAATAAACAGTTCAATGATTTAATAAAACTTCATTTGAAAGCCCCCATTGGTTTCTAAGAAATCTTCAACTATTCCCGACGACATGGATACTTATCTCTTTTGCGTACTGTACATCGTCTTTACATTCACATAATATTTTTAATGTTGTGGTGTACAAATTATGTGTTCTTTTTTTTTAAAGTAAGAATGGTGTTTATTATCCCACTCCATACTCAGCTACATTTTCGATGGGACAACTGGATTTAATTCAATATTTTTTTCTTGCAAATGACGTTCAAAGGTTTTAAACTGTCTCATTCAAATAAATATTTTGTCTTTGACTTTGACCTTTTATAAAGCATTGAAATTAAAACAAAATAGTGCGAAACGGGAATTTTCAATTTAAAAACAAATTTATCTTTTACTCCGTACTGAAAGTCCGTCTGTATGTTCGCTCATCACCGCAAAACTACTGAAGCACTCGTAGTAAAATTTGATAAAGAGGAAGCTTGACATCTGCATATAGGACATTATGAGTCTTTTGATCCGCCACTTCGTCTGCGCTCATGATTTAAGTGTGATTACCTAAAGCGACATTCCCGAAGTCGCGGGCGAGAGCTACTAAGCTACTAGGGTACCTAAATATAGTAAACATGACATACTGTTTCTAACAACAAATTAACTTCTAATTTTAACATCAAGTTAATTGCGTAACGTTCAATAAATCATTATCGACATTTATCATCAATTTAGTTCCGGTATGTACTCTTTTAGAATGTTATCTACTGAGAGCAATCTTTTCTGTACTGATTAACGATTATGATTTGCTGATTAGGTGATTACCTAACAGTTAAGATCACTTAATGTAGGCAAGTATTTCCAGTACCAAGGCATAGTCAGGAAAGTAACCAGGGGGCCAAGTCTGCTATTTTTATAATTTATTCATTCCAACACGATCCCATTGTCATTTTGCTAAAAGTTCGTAATCTGCTAAATTCATAATGGTCGATCATTGACTGCACAATGACGTTTTAATGGTAGGTCACTGATCAAAGGAACTGTCAAAATTTTAGCAGATTACCGCCTAAGTCAGTCATTCAGTTGTCATTTTGTACGAGATTACCATTCTACATCATTTCTTTCAATGGCGTGTCAGTGGTTGACCATTGGATAGTCATAATGACGCCATTATATTAGTAGATTACCAAAACTTGTCAAAATCAACAATTATGAAATCAATGATAGACCATTCTGACGCTATTGTAATAGCAGACTTGAGGCCCTGGGCAGTCGTATATAGTTGAAGTTTACTTAAAAATCGATGGATGATTTTGAATGAAATAAAATAAAATTAACAGATACTGGTGCCGATTCCCTTGTTCACAAATTAAACTAAAATTATGCATTTGGCATCTCTTACTACCAGGCAGCTGAAGAAAAGGACGGCGACAGACAACGACTAAGTTAGAGATGTCAAATTAGTTTTTCCCTTGAATTTCGCAGTATTTTCAATCAATACGTTCAGTAATGACAACTATAATTGTATGAACATTTTAGATCAACTTAAATTGACAGCTCTTATTAATATATGATTGTCTCTCTCTTGTTTCATTGGAGAGAAAGAGATATAAATAGCTAAAAAATAATTTAGGTCGTGCACAACAGAATTGGCACCAATATATACACTTCATTAATTAAATTTAATTTAATTCGAAAATATCTATTGGTTTCTATGTAAACTTCAATTATTTCCGACGGCCTGGTTTTGTATCTCTATTGGTGACTGTACCTTTTTTTGGGACAAGCTTGCTACACGTTTTCCAGACCACTGCAGCTCCAAAAACCTAGAATTAATTAACAGTGGCGACCATCAGCCCGACCAGTCCCTTGAGAAATGATTTAGTGGTCTTTAATCCCGCAATGAAAACGGCTAAGGAGTACTTAGGTAGGATAGGATAAAATTAAATTGACGTCCATAGTACAAATTTTACTTGGAAGTCAAGAGTTTCAAAAATATGTACAACCCTATTATGTGCAATAAAAGATTTTTTTTTTAAATAGGTAAGTAAATGATTAATTTAGAAAACACACCAGCTGAAATCCAAATGTTTACCTACCCAGTGAATTGCCCAATTTAAAAACAAGAAAGTGTTCCTTCATACCTTCATTTAGATAATTGTATCTTAAAACCCGCCACTACCAACTGTTTTCTACGCTGAAATAATGTTAATAACAAAAACATCCTCAAATAACCACAAGCAATCAATATTCCTTCACACAGTAAACAAATAAACAAAACACACGCAAATTAAAAAGTTTTAAAAATAAACACTCACGTTAAAAAAAAGAATCCAATTTTTTTTACCAAAAAGTTTTCAACGACAACATTCGCTTTATATTTTCGAACAGTATTTTGTTAAATAATTGAGTAGGTAATAGGTAGTGTACTCACAAAATATAGTGTTGTGTCCCGCAGTCCGACTGCGACTGAGTGACCGGCCTCGGTTATACATACACTGGGGATACTATCATAGTACGTTTATAGCTTACGATTCGAATGTACGATCCTGGTCGCCTAGGACGAGCGCGGTGTAATCGTAACTTTAATTCGAACGATTTTTGTGTGAGAAATACCTACTCCGCACTTAATAGGTACCACTTAATATGTGTGGGTGATACTATGGTCGCGTTTCCAATTCGAAAATCGATTCGAATCGAATACGTCAGCGTACAAGAGTATTCATGACTTTATTTTATCAAAATGATATCTCGTAAAAATACTCACTCAAATCACTAGTTTAGTATGGATAAAAAGACATTGTGTCAGGCTTTAAAAAACTCAAACTCAAACTCAAACTCAAATCATTTATTTCAAATAAACCATTTACAGGCACTTTTGAATTGTCAAGGAGTCAGTCAGTCAAAAGTTGCAGCTAGCTTCTATGGAGAAGAACGAGCAAGAAACTCCATGAACACTCTTTTAAAATCAATAGAATATTACAAAGAACAATGGCGGCCTTACATTTTTTTTAGTTGAGATTAAATTCCTACGTATTTAAATGAAAAAAATCTTATTTAACTCAGCGTCACCTTCTGAACTAGTTTATGCAAGATTTTTTGTTCGAGAAGGCCGAAAATAATAGGTATTCGGTCATGAACTTTTGTAGGTTATGTCTATGGTAACTTTTATAATCCAAATTGACGAAGTAAAAGGGCAATATCGCAATAGTATTTTCTTTACCTAGTTAATTCAGAATGAAATATCTTGTAAAAATAATGTATACGGTTGGTAATCCCAATTGTAATGCAACATGAACATCAATATCAACTAATCAACAGTTGTCAATAATATCATTTTTACTCTGTGTGTCACTGACAGATCTGTCTACGACTCTTGGTCAATTACCAAGCTATTTGTTTTAGATTTTGGTTACTAGTCTTTTTGCCGGTCATTAATCGAAACTAATTTATTTATTTTACACCACAGTATTTTTACCTACCTGCAAATAACACTAACACATAAAAGTAAACTGTATTGTTAATTCAATTACCCCGTTTAATTGTAATAACAAACTGATTACAATACTTTTATGCTGTACTTACTGTCACTTGGCAGAATAAATATAAAATGGCAACACGAAACTTTAATGAAAATGTCAAATAAGTTTTCATTTAATATATATTTTTTATCCGGCCCTAACTGGTTAATGTGATACTTTGAAAAATTGTAGAAAAATTATGGAGTTTCTTTTGTATATAGTCACTTTTAGACGCTCAAATTTAGGTCAGCTAAGATTTCGCCATTGTTCTTTAGGTTACATCATTCATGTTGAATCTAGGGGTACAATGTGAGAACAATGTAACAAGTTGTGCACGTTAAAAGAGGTCTAGTGGCAATGAAATTAGACAATTCAAAATAAATTTAAAATAACCGAGGCAGCTAAGAGATGACCAGTCTCAACTGACGGCGCCCGTTCACGAACATGACGCACAGATCGGCACCATTTAGTTCAACCATTTTGAAGGGAACCAAATGATCCAACATGTCATCATCTGTCAAACATGACCTCAAACGTCAAGTCATTGTCTTGGTTGTGCTTGCCCCGGTGAATGTGTTGTGTTACGATATTTGTATGTTCTGTGATTTTACCAACGACTATATCATAAAAAAAAACCAATCCACAATGACAAAACTGAGAAAAATGCATTTTATTGCATTTAGTTCCTACTCTCACTAGTTTAGTATGGATAAAAAGTCATTGTGTCAGGTTTTAAAATACATGTCAATTTCATGACTGTAACAGGTAGGTCCAGAGATGTAGGGAAAATGGGCTTTCGCCTTTTCTATGAAATATTTTGTAAGTACTTGATCATGTCGTTACTGATACGACAAGA
The DNA here is from genome assembly GCA_947361185.1 of Charanyca ferruginea. Lineage (NCBI taxonomy): Eukaryota > Metazoa > Arthropoda > Insecta > Lepidoptera > Noctuidae > Charanyca > Charanyca ferruginea. The sequence goes on along the minus strand of OX376078.1, from coordinate 21,950,060 downwards.
CAATGCACGAAATACCTACTACTCGGCCAAATCATTCATTCATTCATCAATCATAATGGCGTTACTAGCAGAAATGTCAGTTCCATGCGTGAGTGTATCTTGAGTCTATCAGGATTATAAATTAAGATAAGTTCACCCCCTGTTACACGCAAGCTAATATTATATCATCTCTGACGCAAGGGAGTGGCATATTTGCTACTAAGATGTAGAAGTACCTCCCAACAAACAGGCTGACTATTAATTCAATGTTCATCTTTCACGGGGTCTAAGTGTCTCTGTAAGGTCACAAGGTTCACCCTTGAAACAAAGAAATTCACTGGTTAAATGTAATGAATGAATGAATGAATGAATGTTTTTATTTGCCAGAAACACGGTTACATAAGGTGATATCATTTAAAATATTTAGTTCAGCAAGTTTCGCCGACACAGCGGCATGCAAATATAATAATAATTAACATAACAAATCAATTACGAAAGGACATACTACAATCAAAATCACATAACATACATATAAATAAATCAGTGTCTATACTTTGACGCAAGGTTATATGTATAAAATTTACATGAAGTTTTGTGAAAGAACTCATTAATGGAATAAAAAGATTCGTACAACAACCACCTTCTTAATTCAGCACAAAATTTTTGAAAGGGTAGTTGAGTAATAGCTTTTGGCAGGGCATTTTGGCAAAGCAAACATGATAATGTGAATTATACTAGAGCGCGTTTACAATACCAGTCTCTACTTTCACTGATGTGTGAGCTGTGAGAAGACGGAGGCAACCGATTATATATTATGTACTTATTTTTCTTCAGTTTAGTTACTTTTAGCATTCCTAAGGGCGCCTTCATAATATATTAAGAAACATTTCAAGAAAGATTTCTTCCGAGCAGCGCTGCTTTGTAAATCCATACAAATCAATCGCGCGACGGCAGCGCGACTGATAGCGTTGCAGTCGTCTATCGAGCTGCCGTCGCGCGATTGATTTGTATGGATTTACAAAGCAGCGCTGCCGTCGCGCTGCTGTCGCGCTGCTGTCGCGCTGCTGTCGCGCTGCTGTCGCGCTGCTGGCGCGCTGCTGGCGCGCGACTAATTTGAAGGCGTGCTCGGAAGAAATCTTTCTTGAAATCTTTTCGACCAGGTTGCATTTCGCATTCTATAACTAATGCTACACCTAACGTAGACTATCGGATCGTACAGGTAAGATAAAGAAGATAAAAAATATATTATTCATAAAACATGAGACTTGTACTATTAAGTATTCTATGCTTGTACACAAGTTTAAGATGTTGTGTTAGTAAAAATTGCATGTATTGCAATAGATTATTTTGCACAAAATACATAGATAGTAACAAAAACCAACCAAACTTCCTAAAATTATTGGTAAGGGTAACTTATTTATTTATTCATCTTACAACTATCATTACAGGAGCTTAGCCTAATACGATAGTGTACTTATCTAAGTGTTACCTAACTAATTTAAACATGACTGTGTATAACATTACGTATTCTGATAACGAATTAAAATAAATAGTAGGATACATAACTAACACTCAAATTAAATGCTAGTTAAGTTGTACGGACGAGAGACAAGTTACTAACGTAGACGTGACTAACGTGGACAGTACTAACGATACGAATCGTATCGCAGTCGTACAGTATAAAAGCTACTAGAGTTTCACTGAGTAGTGACGTATCACGGACTACTACAGTCGCGTGATGAACTGTAGTAAGTAGATCTTTTTGTTTAGCTTACCAATTTCGTTTGTTAGTAACCTAGTTGAAAACATAATATCTATTTTATTTAAATGTAAATTTGGTTTAGTATTGAACATATTTCTATACCAGGTTAGCCTTATCAAATAATACAACATTTTCTGCTATATTTTAAAAATGAAAAAAGCTTTTATAAAAAAAAGGACAACCGCCTTCAAAAACTGAAAAGTGAAAAATAACTTTAGCACAGAACACACATGACTTTTTTCTAGTTTCGTAAGTCGGTGGCTTTGTTCTGTTTGTTGTTTTGTATTGCCACCGACTTCCGAAACTCGAATAAGTCATGTGTGTTCTGTGCTAAAGTTAACTTCACTTTTTGAAGGCGGTTGCCTTTTTGTAAAAAAGCTTTTTATTTCCCGCTTTTCAGTACCTCCATCTCATTCAAATCCATAAAGAAACGGCAACACAGTTAAAACAGAGATTGAAAGTAACTACTCCAAAGATTCTTCGTAGAGAAGAAACTAAAAGTCGTCTATGTAAATTTTTTGGGTATTTGTTGGTTTTTCAACGAGCCTGAGGTATCCATCAAAAAAAGATTTTCCAAAATCGATGTATATTTGCCGGACAAATCGCGTAATAAATATACATCAAAATAATTAAAAAAAAACAACATACAGTCGAATTGAGAAAATCCTTCTTTTTGAAATTGGTTAAAAATAAATTGCTTTAATGTTCGTAATAGTCCGAATTAGGTTTTAAGTACCTAATGGAAAGAAAAATAGGAAAAGTTGCCCGGAAGATTTTCAATTTCGGAAGTATGGCCTTAAGAATTTGGACGGATTGGGTCAGCTAGCTTCTCCTACTTACTATGAATTGTAAAGGGAAACTAAAAACTACTACATAATTTTTTTTTTGTCTTTTGTAATTTTATCGTAACTGGTAATCAAACTAGGGGCCTCCTATCCTTTTTTTTATCGTGAGGTTATCTTCATGAACTATCCCCCATCTGGGGAAGACGGTGGGGTGTACCGGACCCTTAACGGCTATAATCAGACCACGGTGTTCCATCTCACACCAACGTCGGGGGTCGCGGGAACGTACGATCCTTCCGCAACCCCCGACTGGTGCCCGCTACTGCGGGCCTCTTCAGGTAAGGGGGCTAGTCAGGTGTTTGACTCCCCACGCGATGTCTAGCGGGGGCGCGCGTGGAACATTACACGCTGTCACCTTGGGTCCTGACGTGTGGGGGGAATTCCCACCCTATCCAAGCCTACCTTGCGTTCATTAACAGCGCTTGCAACCACTAGAAAAACAAGACAGTCTATTGTTTAATGGTTGTTGTTTAATCTGTATAATGGGGTTCTTCAAGAGAGAGGTGATTAGGTCTTTAACGCCCGGTGCGAGCACTAGGTCGATTCTGTAAAATTCAAACAACAACTCGCATTTACATCGCTATTCACTCTCACTTCGCATAAAGTTCAAAATGACCTTGATATATGTATTTAACACTTTGAATCGGGTTCAAGTGCGAAGTGAGCGTCGAAGTGACGGGGAAATTACCTTACAGAATGCCACTTCTTACGTCATCTCATATACTTTATCTGTCAAAATCTCCCCGTCAATTTAGTTCAACTCGCTGACACGCTCGCAAGGGTCGCGCTAGTGTAAATTCGAATTATCAACCGAGTTTTTAGAATGCCAATCAAGAAACTCACAGCGGATTCAGATTAGAAGTTTAGAATGAGGTCTTACAGAATCACATCCCAGGGCAGGTATTAATATTTCAACATTCAACATCATCATCATGCTGTAAGGTTGTGGAACGCACTTCCGCCTAGCATTCGTGATTTGAAGACCATTTCTTTATTCAAAACCAGAGTGAAAGAGCATTACCTTTCCTCTCAATTATGATTTGTTATATATTTATGTATATATTATTAGTTTATATATCTTAGCATTATGTATTTATATAAGTATATATTAATATTTACTTAAATGTATGTGTATTATTTAATATTATAGGTTAGTTAGATAAGGCACATATATACTTTTTCTCTTTCTTTTCTCACACACTATTGTCTACGTTTCTTTTTCATTTCTCCTTTTGCAGGTCTGCTGGCAGAAATTTCTTAAGAAATAAGCAGTACCTTTGTACTCATATTTTATAATGGTATTACCTCCTTCAGCGCTGAAACATCGTACACGGCAACCTTGACCTCATCCGGATCTGACGTCATTATTTGAACCCGGCGTCCAGGTACCGCTGAAGATCCGGTAGCGATCCTCGAATGTGTGGGAATTGATTGGCTTGCTTGTTAAAAATATGGAGCTACTAAGATTTCGAGCAAATTCTTGCGACAACAAGCAGAGGTAGAAATTAAGTTTTTTCTACTTAGAATCACTTCTGTGGGACTGGCCGAGTTTCATTGTCCCTGCGCTTTTCTGGTGGCCTCCACTGCAGATTTTGACTTTCAAGAATTGCAGTTTGTAGGATGCTGGTACCTCGAAAGTGTACTTAGAAATAAAGGTAGGTACCTATAGCATGTAATAGACCTATAGCACAGAATACTTAATAATAGTAAGACACCATTTGAAGATTCTAATTCCATCGATATAGAGTCTATTACCGATCGACCAAAGCTAGTTTGTATCTGTTGGCATGGTTTATTTTCTGTCTAATCACAAGTCATCAGACTGAAGAATTTGGCCGTTCGAACTTTTAAGTGGTGTCGTAGGTACTGTAAACTTGTAAAGGTTGCATTTGGCATGCTGGTCGAAACCATTGACTATATGGCTTCGTCCACAAAGTACGAATAAGATAAGACTGCGGCGCGCCCGCAGTCTTATCTTATATTTTCATTGAAGTTTCCCCGCGACATCCTCCCATAGTCTCATAGACAAGTCTCGGTACTATTATAGTTAGGGTTCAGCTAAAGTAAGCTCTTACAGTACCTAACCTCACTTTTGTGGTATTAATACATTTTCCTTTCAACTTTGGTATTGATGACAAGACTTCATGCTCGAGGATACTTGTGACTGTTCAGTCGGTCAATTATGAAGAAATCGCCCCCGTGAATTTAAGTGAAGGGAGTATGTTGTGAACTGTTATCCCACCAGCTGGTCTATTCTGAAAAATCCCTCACCTCACTTAAATTCACCAAGGAAGATTTTTATAGAATAGCACACAGACAGTGGCGCCGATTCCCTTGTTCTCAAACTAAACTAAAATACGACAATTGGCATCTCTTACTACCACGCAGCTGAAGAAAAGGACGACAGATAAGAACTAAGTTAGTGATGTCAAATTAGTTTTTCTTAAACTTCGCCGTGTTTTTAATCAATACGTCCTGAAATGACCACAATACAATTAATGACCATAATACAATTGTATGAACATTTTAGATCTCTTTCTTGTTTTATTGGAGAGAAAGAGAAATAAATAGCTTGCAATAAGCTTAGCTCGTGCGCAATAGAATTGGCATCAGTACACACGGCTACACTTCAAGCTATACATTTCCAGTTAATGCTGATCTCGCAATGTATAGGATTTCCGTACAATGTGAGGTCAGCTTATACTGGAAATTTTTAGCTTGATGTGTAGCCGTGTGTACCTACCTACTTAGGTACGTGTTATCGGAAACTGGTACCCAAAAACGCGAGCTTATGAGCCGACAACACCCTAAACAGATATTGCCTCACAGATACCAGTTCTTGTTTAATCCGGTACAGCAGATTTGTATTACGTTTGAGTCATCAAAATCGGTACAGACGGACGTTAAACATGATGTCACGCCAAAATAATATTTGCACCGGACATTCACATGGACTTTAAGTATAGACGTTGAATCAAAACCGTTGGTTCTCAAGTGGCGACCACGAACCGGAAGACGCAGCGTTGGTAGGCCTCCCGCCAGATGGACCGACGACATCGTCAAGGTCGCGGGTAACTGGTGGATGCAAGCGACAGGTTTTCGCGAGCTGTGGCGTTCTACGGCCTAATTTAACAGTGGACGTCTTTCGGAGTTTCGGCTGATGGTGATGATGATATTGAACCAAAGCCTGTTGGGGGTACATTTGGATACTGTCAATGTAAACTCGTGGTTAGTAAAAGCCGTACGTATCGAACGGTCATGGTTAAACTACGCTTTCCGTGGTCAGTCCGCGGATGGGCGATCATCCATTTTATACAGAGACCCTTCCGTGCCTCGATAAGCACGTAAAGCCGTTGGTCGTGGCCCAAGGGCTTTGTCGATGGGGAGTAGGGAGGGGCAGTCTCCCCCCCCCCCCCTAGAGATTCCAAAAGTTTTATGTGCCTTTGCCTGTATTTTACCCCCCCCTAGGCCATCAGCTGGCGAGTACTGGCGACGCTCTTGTCCCGGCCGTTATTCGTAGATCTTTGACAGTCTTTTATGAGAAGCTAGAAAGTCTGAAAGCGTGGCCGTTCCCGTCAAACCTGGCGTCGCACCGTGTTGGCAGAAGCGGCGAGCATCGGAATGACGTGGAGCGAGGTGAAGCGTGAAGCTCAAGATCGATCGCGCTGGAGGACATCTGTGGACGCCCTCTGCCCCATCTAGGGGACATAGGACATTAAGTCAAAAGTAAGTAGAAAGTCTGACCACCAGTCTTAACAAGGGGTATCGTATTATCCAGTAATTGGGTTGTGGAGGTCAGATAAGCAGTTGCTCCATGTAAAGCACTGGTATTCAGCTGCATTCTGTTAGATTGGAAGTCAACCCTAACATAGTTACTTGGCAAAAGGCTAGGCAGATGATAATAAATAGTGCCACACCAATGTAAGGTAAGAAGACTCGCAGGTTCTTCATTGGGTGGTTGGTATAGTTGCTGGCTGATAACACCTAGCCGTGGATCGAAAGGTTGCCCGGTCGGTTCGTCGACCTTCTGTTAGTAGTTTTGCAGTGTTTGCTGTACATTTCTATTTTGTCAGTTAGCTATTTTCAATACTGAAACTTATATGGCTGTGTCCGGAAAATTCGGAAGTCGGGCACTCACATACTTAACAACTTCACTGCGATCCCCAAGACGCTTGCCAAGCGTGGGGATTATGGCAAACCCCCCCTCCCCCCTTATATGGGGGAGGTCTTTGTTCAACAGTGGACGTCTTCCGGCTGACGATGATATGGCTGTGTGTGTAAATAATTTAATTCCTGTAAAATTTATATAGGGTACTTAATTCATGTACCTAATTACAATCGAACTGAAAAATCAAAATATTCATGACGTGGTCACAGTATAAATATTAGTACTACCGTACAGTAGCGCCACACTCCGCCTCCCTCTGAAACCGTTCCTCACCTCTCCCCGCGTCGAACGACTGCTCTGAGAACTGCGATTTTGTTCGAGCGGCGCGTAGATGTATGCGTGTCTACACGCACGTATTTGTACAGTCTGTTATTTTGGTAGTAGTGTAGACAATTGATCTTTTCGTTTCTATGGAGTGTCTCATAAGCTCGTGTGACTCATAAGCTGGCACAGCCTGTTGGGCATTTAAAATTACTTATACATACTTTATTTATACCGATGAACTCAGAATTTCTTCCTCTTTCATCTGACATTTCACTCTATAAAAGCAGCAAGAAAAGAAAATGTTAGGAGCCGCACTTTATTATGTAAATACCCGCTACTAATTTTATTCATATTTAATTATATTCTATGTAACAAATCAAAAGCGTTATGTTCGTGAACGCGCGCTGTCAGTAGAGATTGGTCAACTCTTAACTGCTTTTATCTTGATTCTTTTTTTTAATGTGTTGTATTGCTCTTTACTTGCATTGTTTTCACATATTTGAAGCAACGTGAATAATGTAACCAGTATTTTGTAAAACTTGATTTAAAAGAGAGTCCGTGGAGTTTCTTGCTCGTTCTTCTCCATAGAGACCTACGTTTTGGGGAACGAGCAACTAGCTTCAACTTTCTGACTAAGTGACTCTTTGACAATCCAAAAGTGGCTGTAGGTAAATACACTTCTGGACACATCTATTGGCCCACCTTAGAGTTTAGGTTTCGATGGCCCCTACCGAAATATGATTGCTAGATTGAACAAAAACTGTTGATGTAGTTTTAAACCTGATACATTTTACCATCTTTTTCGATCGTATTGTTTTAAATTTGAATTCAGAATACCATACGACATGAAGCTACGCCTAACAAGTCGGATATGCGCCTTGTTAAAGGCAATTGATTTTTGAATAAAAAACATGTTTTATCAAATAAAGGTTTAATTTAATAACGCGTGTTGCCTCCATGGGCATCTACCACAGCTCTCATACGATTAGGCATAGAGTTTATCAACCGCTCTATGAAATTTTGAGGGATCATCTCCCATTCCTCTTCTATGGCAGTTTTCAACTCCTGCATCGTCTGGGCAACTGGCTGACGAGCCCTAACACGTCTTTTTAGCTCGTCCCACATGTGCTCACTGGGGTTCATGTCTGGGCTTCTGGCTGTCCAGTCCATAACTGTGATGTTCACATCCCGAAGATATTCCCTGACGATGCCGGCCGCATGGGCTCTTGCATTATCATGCATAAAAAGGAAATTTGGGCCCACATAGTCCGCGTATGGTATCACGTGAGGTTCTAAGCACTCACGAATGTACCTTTCAGCATTTAATGTTGGCAGCCGTGGTCCTGTAACAACCTCAAGTTGAGTTTTGCCGCTCGCGGATATACCGCCCCAGACAGTCCATGAGCCACCGCCATAAGCAACCCTCTCTTCAAAGCAGCATTGTGCGAAACGCTCTCCCTTACGTCGGTAGACCTTCTTCCTTCCATCATTGCCATGTAACACAATTTTAGACTCATCAGAAAAGAGTACACGGCTCCAATCTTGCTGTGTCCAATTTAAATGACTGCGTGCGAAATGAAGGCGCGCTGTTCGGTGGGCTCGCGTTAGTTTGGGCCCATTAGCTGGCTTGTGTGGTACCATATCGCGTTCTTTTAACCTTCTCCGAACAGTTCGAGCGCTCACAGATACTCCGTGGAAGTCGCGAAGTTGGTTTTGTATCTCAATGGAGGTAAGGTGACGATTTCTCAAGCTGGTCGTCACGATGAATCGATCCTGCCTTTCAGTTGTGACCCGAGATCGTGGCCTTCCTTGGCGACGAACAAAGCCGCCAGTCTCTAGGTACCTCCGATAAACATTTCGGACCGCAGATCGACTTAAATTTAGTTGAGCACTCACGTTTCTTTGGCTGTGTCCGGCCTGAATAAGTGCCACAGCTTGGGCGGCGACTTCAGGTGAAGTATCCATAGATTATTGATAGAACCTCACCTTAATGTTAAGAATAAGTAATGTTTGTTGCAAAACCAAAGATATCAATCACTTTTTCAAGAATTAAATCCAAGTAAACCAATAAAACCAAGTTTTCTTAGTATTCGATTGTTTGATATCAACAAACAGGCTCCAAATTGTCTTTTGTTTCTTTAAATTCTGTGTTCGAAATTCAAAAAAAGAATATTGAATGAAATTGTGAATGGGCCAGGTTCAAAACTGCATAAAAACTTTTTGCTCGACCTAATATAAAATTATAGCTAGGACCAAACGAAACTGAAAATACAAGGTGGGCCAATAGATGTGTCCAGAAGTGTAGTTTAATTGAAATAAATGCTTTGACTTTGACATAGACTATTAAAAACATAACCCTTCCGTTTGGTTTTGCCGTAGTCGGGTGAAAAATCTATGACACAAATATTTTAACACGATGCGGGAGTTGAACCCGCGTCACAACCACTGCACTATTTGGGTCGCTGATACCAATGCTTAGCAGTTTGTTCTAGGATAATTATACCTACATATTATTGCAACAGACAATAATTATTGTTCATCGATAATTATGCCTTTCGATAACACGTGGCCGTGAGGAGAGTAATTATTTATTTCTATATTGGCCATTTAACCACGTAATGTTCATGATTTTAAAAGTAGATATTTCTAACATCTAAGACCTAGGTCCTAGTAACCGGGACCTAGCCACCCATACGCACAAAATGTTTTGGGAACACATTCATTGTGCGTACTGCTAAGGAGTGGAATTTCCTGCCTGTGTCTATGTTCCTAAAAGCTACAACCTGGGGGTCTTTAAGTCAAGAGTGAATAGGTTACTTCTAGGCAAGCGTGCTCCATCTTAGACCGCATCATCGCTTCACATCAGGTGAGATAGTGGTCAAACGTATGCCTGTCATTAGTAAAAAAAAAGAAAAAAACAAACCACATTCAATTCTCTCAAATAATATTAAGTTATGTGCGTTCGCACATAACTCGTCGTCACCAATTTGAATTGTGTAATGGCAACGACACGGTTGGTGCAGTGGTTGAGCGATTGGTTACTGCGCCGCGTGTCGCGGGTTCGATTCTCGCACGGAACAAATATTTGTATAGATAACCTACAGATAGTTGTTCCGGGTCTGTATATGTGAGTTTAAAGTGAGTAAGTATGGAGTTTCTTGCCCATTCTTCTCCATATGAAACTACCTTTTGGAAGGGGCAACTAGAATCAACTTTTTTTTTATGACGTTCAAAAGTGCCTTTATTGCGATATCGCTATAAACGTTGGTAAGTACCTACTTATTTTTATTTCAAATAATAATAATTTTGTGTACTAATCTTGTAACTATCCAGTTAATTTAATGGTCTAATTGAAATAAATGATTTGACTTTGACTTTAACTTTGAAATGTTTGTAACCCACGATACAGGAGAAATTTCAAATGTGGGGAACGTTTTAAAAAAAGAAAGAAAAAAATATGGGCCTGTCATCTACATAATCCATGAATGACCAAACTATTGCTGTAATTCATTTAACGACGGGTGTCCAGCAGTGGATTGCTATTGACTGATGATTGTATTAAGTACCTAAGCTAAGTGATATCTAGGATCCCCTTTGGTCAAAAGAAATCTACGCAAAAGTTTATTCATTTTTCAGACAAGTCAGTACGTTTGTCTATTCTTCCTGTCAGTATGTCTATTCTTCCGTAGACATAGCGTGGTCATGTTACGCATGCATGTGTAGGTACCTACGCAAACACCATTTCGTCTCATAGTCCCATCCGATGGGGTGTGACGATTGTCCGACACGACCGGCGAGATATCAGGCGCAATACCAACGGCTTTTAAGCACTATCCCAGGCAAGAGTGTCAAATCATCAACTACCAAACTCCGGGCCTCAGCAGTTGCGCTTGCTACTACGAGAGCAAGAGGACAGACAGACTACAAGTTAAGCTAAGTATTCACTAGAAACATGGTAAGACCTACCTACCCAATTCTCGGTAATGTTAGTATCTTATCTGCGCTCCTAAAACCATCAATATTTCTCTTGACTGAATTTCGGCCTCAGAGACCAATTTCAATCGACACTAGCGAAATACGCAGGTGGTACCTAATGGTGCTATTGAGAAATTCCTAATGGACCCAGTAACACTATTTGCCCGACCTGGCAATCGAACCCAGGGCCAGTGCTCAGCACTGGGGGGCAGGGAAAAGCAGTTGCCCCCCCCCCCCCCCCCCCGCTATAGTTTCCAAAAGTATCATGTGCCTTTGACTGTATTTAAAATTCATACTTTACCTATCCTCTATAATATAATATAATATCTATATCTCCCCCAAGCCGACTCGTCCTCGTGGGGTATAGAGACCACAACCCTCCAAAACACAGGAAAAATTGCGAAAATTGTGTAAACAGTCGCAGAAAATCTAAAAATCTATGTTGCAGCCCTCAATGTAGTTACGCTGAAAAACGATGAAACCCTTAGCAGCAGATGTAACCTCTAGGAGTCGGCGTGACCAACTTAGACTTGTTTTAGATGAATTCCCTCGATTAACAAAATATAGTAAGAGCTGCTTAGCTATGGCTATATATAACTATATATATCCTGTGACTGTTTAAAATTCACTTGTTTAAATGGCTAAATGATAACAATCACTTTGCATGCTTTAGTCTTAAGCAAAACAAATATACTTAATCATATTTTAAACTCATGCAACACCTTTGTATACCTACCATTTTTTATGCAAATAAATAAATAATAATAATAACAACATAAGCGTTAAAACAGGCAGGTTGCAGACAGCAAGGAGTAGAGTAGCCAGAGAGATATCAGAATGGAGCATGTTGAAGGAGACCTTTGCCAACTGGCAAACGGACTTACAGAAAGTTAAGAAGCACCAAATACGCAAATAATTTTAACTATGTAAGTAAGTACAGTTATATAGTTATAACAGTGCAGTAGTGTGAAATATTATTCTCTGTAAAATGACTTGATCCCCCCCCCCCCCCCTAGGCCTTCAGCTGGTGACGCTCCACGAAGTCATCAGCGCAGTAAAATGATTATTAATATTAGAAAGAAGCTCATAATAAAGCTTATCGGTTATTAGGCATCTATTGATCGATTCGCCACGACTCGTCGTCTGATGTTAAAACCATTTACCTAACAGAAAGCCGTGAACTATTGAAATTACAGTGAAGCGAGCAATGTATGAGAAGGCTAATTACTGTTGCAACAACATAAAATGTGTTAGGTACACACCCGTATTTTCAAAAGCCAAAGAACTAAAGTCACCGACGCGCATCGAATTAGCACGCTGAAGTGGAAGTGGGCCGGCCTTATTTGCAGACGGACAGACGGTAGATGGAGCAGACACGTTCTAGAGTGAAGACCGCGTTTAGGCAAGCGTAGTGTGGGACGCCCTGCGGCACGATGGACCGACGATTTGATGAAGGTGGCTGGCAACGGATGGATGCGGGTTGCCCAAGACCGAGTTGGTTAGCGATCTCTGGGGGAGGCCTACGTTCAGCAATGGACGGCAATAGGCTGATACGATGATGATGATGATTTTCAAAAGAATTGGGTACTTACACCACCAATCAATTGACATACTTTTTAGGAGCTGTCAAAACGAGATTCCACCACAGATTTTGTATGACAATAGCGGCCTGTGACGTCACTTATTTACCAACTCAATTGACTAACTATTAATTAAAATCGAATTTTACAGTTAATTGAAAATTAACCGGGTTTTCGGGGCTAAAATAAGGTCTATTTTAAGATAAATTGTATTTTGGAATTATTGGTTAATGGTGTCAACAACCCAATTGTAGTCAGACGTGTAGGTGATTTTTTTAGCGACTACACGCTAAGGAGCATGGAGCTACCCTTTGGAGCACGGACCTAGGGTGTCGCTGGAGGTGGACAGCTAAGAGACAGGCTGAATCGGATCTTGATTGACGAATTTAAAGCTACAGGCTCATCGGCGCGGGCTGATATATCTATAATCTAAGCAAGCGTCAGGGACGTACGAGAAAGGGGGCCTTTCTCGTACGTCCCTGACGCTTCGGACCTTGGCGGCGAGGACCAAATCACGGCGATCTGTTTTTGTTTCCTTTACGTGCTAGCAGCCCTATTAGTCTATTAGGTCCTGAAGGAGGGTTATAGTGTCGTCGGGGTCGGTCAGCAGAGTCAAAAAAGCGCATAGTCCCTAACTTTCTACACTACCAAACTACCTACCTACCTACCCTACTTAAAATTTTCTTATATAGGTACAAACAGACTCTTGTTGACAGTAACGAACACAACAAAAAAAGAATTACCCAATTTGGTCCAGTCGTTCGAAAGTTATGTGCTTACATTCATTTTTATATAGGTATATGATGGATTTACAAATCAGCGCTGCTGTCGCGCGACTAATTTGAAGGCGCCCGTAGTCTGTCCATTAGTGCCTTTCCATAGCTACAAAGAGGGGAAGATGGACGACAAGGTCTAAAAGAACATACGGGAAAAGGAACATACGGGAGATGATCGAAATAAATGGCGTCGCGCGATTGAGAAAGCCGACCCCGCGTAACGAGAAAAGGTGAAGCCAAAGAGATAGTCCAAAGAAATGTATTTACATTAAATTATATAATACTCTTAAACTTAATTATTTATTTGAGATAATTTAATCTCATAGTCGTAACAATAATTTACACTACAAACGAAGAAAGTAATCTTATTTATTCCACATTTTAGACGGAGTAAGTTTAACGGTTTAATTTGCGATCGAATCTAAAAGGGCATCAAAATAAAACACAAAATTGATTGCAATGATTTATTTAACAAAAATCGCCGTTTCTATATTAGTTTATTTTATAATATTAACTATACCTTAACTACGCCAAAACAAACGCATCCATTTAGTATTATTATGTGTGTTGAGTTTCAAACAGCATACAATATTGATTGATTAATTAACATATTTTTATATAGTTTCATAAGAATTCATTGCCGTGTACATTTCTTTAGAACGTTTGAAGCCTGTTCTACACTCGCAGCCAGAATACCAGCGAAAGGCGTAAACCGCGAGTGTAGACGATTTCACGGAATCGAGTTTCCCGCTCAAGCTGGAGAAAACCGCGAGCCGCGAACGCGTAAATTCTCAGTGCAGATCGCGGGTAAGTGTAGAACCGGCTTTATAGATGAGAAGTTGACGTACGATACACAACCTACGCAAGTAGTTATTGTAGGGACTCTGGCTGGTTTAGCAATATCTGACCTTATTTAAATCCATCCATACTAATAATATAAATGCGAAAGTAACTCTGCATGTTACTCTTTCACGATGAAACGACTGAACCGAACCGATTTTGATGACATTTGGTATGAAGATAGTCCTAGGGAAGGACAAAGGGTACTTTTTAATCCGCATTTTCGTCTGTATCTGCGATACCCGACATTCACGCGGACGAAGTCGCGGGCAAAAGCAGATTATAACTTTTGAGTAATGAGATAAATTCTGGCTAATGGGCATTGCTTGTAACAGCACGGCTCTGACGCAGCAAATAATTTGCCATTCAAGTTAGGGCTTTCAATCGGGAGCAATATTGTTTTATTTTAATGGTAAGACGAAATGTGAAGTCTTGCAACGGCGCACTGACAGCTAACGATAGGATTTTTCGAGACGATGTCGACCGGACCGTTGACGTATCAGAGCCGTGCTGTGCAAAATTTACCATTAAATAGTATCATTTCAGTAAGCTCAATACACGAAGTATTAATTTAGACTTTATTTCAATCAAGTGTAGATTAAACCCCCGGTTCCGTGATCACATCGGAGTCACAGTTTTTCCCAAACCTTCGTCTCTCGCACCTCATATATAATTGATTCCTTCTACGATTGGACACATACAATATCAGTACAGTTAATTATCATTACTCTGATCCGGTAACATACCAGTTGTTTGAAACTCAACGCAGACATTAACCTTTTGATCGCCAGTCATGTATAAATGACAAACCAAAATGTGCACGCCAGTGTGACGACTACATGACACACCTCTAGACGTAATTCCATAGAGTAGATTCGTAGCTTGGCGCCGAGGACACATTTTTTTTTGCCGTGGCGGTTAAAGGGTTAAAAGTAAGGCAAAATACGACTTCTTTAACACCTTTTCTACTAAATCTAACACACCATAACGTTCTAAGATTTATCCTATACTCAACTTTCTTGTAGTTTTCCCAGAAAATTCATCTATTGAACTGTTCTCTTGGGTCCAAAAGAAATTTGTGATACATTCCATAACTGCTCATTTTCAATTGAAACACCAGAGAAAATACTCGTTGTGTACCAAACTAGCTTCTATTTCTTTTTACCATATTTTGATATAAAAATATAATTGATATCGATTCCGCAACACTTATAATTATAATACAACGTAAGAAACGACAATCGGTTATAAATGTCAAACTTTAAAGCAAAACTAAAATTGCCGAAATAATGTCACATTTTTGACATAATATGAATTATCTTATGTCAAAAATGTGACTTACTGGATATTTTTATTATTTTAAACACTCAATAGTTCGATCTAATTAATTAATTTCTTATTTTATTGTAGCCAAATTACACACACGTTCCTTTAGATAATAAACTGGTTCGATCAGATGTGTATTGCTTTTAATTGTTTAATTTATTTAAGTCACCAGATGGCAGCGGTCGGCAGTTTTGCTGACAAACTATTTTCAACTTTATCTTTGAATTCAAAGCATAGTATCGTTTAGAGATTTGTTGGAGTGCTCGCGGCAGTGGACCGCCGCATAGAAGGACGCTGCCATTCCGGTGCGACTCGGCCCTAAGCACCACAAAATCATATTCTTTTTTTGCACACGGCAATTACAGGGTTAATCTCAGTTTGTAGAAAAAATATTATAGTTTTTTTAATATATGAACACATTATAGCAAATAGCATCCGAAATTGACAGTTGATTTTTAATGTATGTATGGCAATAATTCGGTGGTTTTAATTCCCATCGTCATTAATGACTTTGATAAAAACAGAAAATTACGCAAATAATCAAATGAAGGTTACTTATGAAAAATAATAAGGATTGTACGTTAGTAATATCAAAAGAATTAAAATAAAATCCTGTATATTTGTACGATCGAAGTTTATTTTTAAAAAAATGCACAAATATGCTTCGGGAACATAATAATTGTTCATTCTTTGGGTAGACTTACAGTAAATGATTAATGTTAAAAAGATAAAATCCGTGAAACCGATTGCTAACCGATTTTCGTTACCTAAGTATTAATCTAACACAAGTGGACATGTTAGGAACTAGAATATACACAAAATATTGCATTTAGACATAATTTTTATACAAATCTCAAAATCTTAAGATATACCTAATTTACGTCTTGCAAAGGAAATAAACAAAAATATAGTTATTTTATTACATACAATTTGATTCAATAATAAAAAAAATAAAACGAATTTTGCAGATTATTTATAATCACTAGTGAGATAATTCACAAAGTTGATTTTATTTCAAAAAACGAACTTAGTCTTTCTTCTTTCTGGTCCCTATGAAACAGTTTTTATTGCTAACCATAGAGTTTGTAGTCCCCAACATGTCCAATATAAAGTCAATAGATAAAAGGATAAAATCATTTGGCGAGTTAAAACCGCGATACATAATAACATTATGTACAAACATTGCTGTTATAAACTTGTCTTTTACTAACAACTAATTATAATCTATCTACTATATTACATTTGTATGTATTCTAGTTTGTTTAGCTAGTGGAGTGTATTTTGGTCTTGAATTTTGAATATAAGGCATATTTTGTCCATGAAAATTAATCACAAAACTATTTAAATTCATTGCTGAATGAATGTTCTATCTTATCGAATTCCTGTGTATACAAATTTTATTATTATGATGTTCAAATAATGTTTTCTAAGAAAATGTGGTACAGTAAAACATTGATACAAATTGTAGTACAAAACTAAACTCCACATACAATACTTTCATATGGACGACGGCGTGTGGATTCACTATCGAAGCGATCCAACGTTTTATAATATTTCGAGATGACACTTGCAAAATGGGGTTATGAAGTGACGAATCGCAGTAACAATACATACTAATACTATAAATGCGAAAGTAACTCGGTTTGTTACGCTTTCACGATGACGGCTGAACCGATTTTGACGAAATTTAGTATGAAAATAGCTTAAATCCTGGGAAAGGACATACTTTTTAATCCGCGACTTTGTCGGCATCCGCGATAACCGACATTCACGAGGACGAAGTCGCGGGCGAAAGCTAGTGGTCTATATTTTGTGGTATAGGAGTTTTTATCTTGTTAGCATAAAATTCCTTTTTCGAAAATCTTGAATACGAATTAGACATACTCACGATACACACCACAACTTCAAGACGCAGCTCAGTGCGTCTATCTTACCATGAGCAGTAAGCCCGAACCATATCCTGTGGTACAGTTCGCGAGGCATAAGCTGAGCTTTCCATTTGTGTAAGTGTTCACCAAAATACAAGAGTTGCGTCGCGCGATGGACGCCACGTGCCTCAGGCCGGTTGCCAAAAACCAGTATAAACCGGTTTAAGCCAAGCAAGAGACGCGTCGCGCTCTAGGCCGATGTCACGCCTACGCTATCTATGTAAACTCACACAAATGCAAATCTCAGCTTACGCCTCGCGGAAAGTACGCAAAGCCAGAAATGTTTACAAATGTAATCAACCATTTGATCACTTCATAACCTCATAAAAATGTCTTCAACTCTTACTAAATCGTAACAACGTACCTACCTAAATAAAATCTGATAGAATCCACCGAGGATACACTTCCACTGCTTCCCTATTTCCCGGTGGATATTTTCTCTCTCCCTCCTACATGATGACGCACCTCTTGTTGTCCTTGTCGTCGCTGCCGAGCGGCACGGCCACGGGCTCGGCGGAGGGCACGAGGGGCGGCAGGGGCAGGGGCAGGGGGAGGGAGCCGGAGGGCTTGAGGGACTCGGGGTCGAACGTGTCGGCCGACACCGGCGCCGTCAGCGGTAGATCAGTGTTGATACCCACGATCTGTACGAGACAAACACAAATGTAACCCTTCGTTTACACCAAGGTATAATACATGTATTCTACAAATTTTATGCAATGTCTGTAATATCGTTCAAACTCAAATACATACAAGTATAAAACTTGTTTTAGCCAAAACTTGTATTATACGTCCAAATAGTCTTAGTTTTAATCCGGTCTGAACAAAAGATAAAACAAAACATGTATTCTACAAGACAAGTTATGTCAAAACAAGTATTGGACATGTTTTATACTAGATATGTGTATAACACATGTATTATACTTGTATCTTGGTGTAAACGAGGGGTAAGAATTTAATAGTCAAGAGAAGAAATATTGGTGATATTTTACATTAGTTGGTGTCTAGAATAAGTTACTGCTTTGTATATCAGTCTCCATTTATCCATTTGACGAGTGTCATGAGTCCATCGAAGGTTAGCTATTTTATTTATCAAATTTAAATCAATATCAATCAAGCTTAAGCAACTCAGCTAATGTAATTTTTAATGTTCATTGATTACGACGACGAAATATATCATATTTCATTCTTTATCACATATTATTTAAATATAGTTAATATCAGCGCAGGAATAGAGAGTAAACTACTAAAAAGCCGAATAGTTTGTTTGTTTTTTGTCTGAGCGTAATAATCTTCGAACCTACTTATCCGATTCTCAAATAATAATAATAATATGTGGGGACATTTTCACACACGGCCATCTGACCCCAAACTAGGAAGACCCTGTACTATGGGTGTCAGACAGCTGATATACATACACAAATACATTTTTAAATACATACATATATAGATAAACAACACCCAGACACAAGGCAAACACAAGTGCTCATCACACAAATATTTACCCTGGGCGGGAATCGAACCCGCAACACGCTGCGCAGCAGTCGATCGCTCAGCCACTGCGCCAACTGTGTCGTCAAAATATAATATAAATATTATGCTAATAAGACGTTCTTCTTCCTTGAGTGCTGTAGGAGAAAGAGAATGATATATTTTGTTAAAAAAATAGGGATCCTGTTAGTACGTAAATTCGCGCGGATGATGTCGTGAACAAATTCTAGTTATATAATATAACTAGCTGACCCGACAGACGTTGTCCTGTCCCTATCTACCTACTTACCTGCCTATTTACCTACCCTATACCTACCCTACACCTACCCGACAAAAGTTTTTTTTTCTCACCGTAAGAACCATCCTCGTACTTCAAGGAATATTATAAAAAAAAATAATTATCCAATTTGGTCCAGCCGTTCACGCGTGATGACCGTGACCAAGGGAAATAGGGATTCATTTTTATATACAGGGAAATTGAAAAAATACCCAAAACCTCTTAATCTGGACTTCGTATCATCACCCTGAATAACATTTGTTCTATGACTTTGACCTCATCTAAATAACATAGCCAAAAACAATTTGTTTTCGTTTATTAGAAGTACTACGCGTGCGCGCAACCATTTGATAGCGAATATGATGTAGCTAGTAAGTAGGCCAATATATAGGCACAAAGCGTGAGGTCCTAGGGTCAACGACCTTGAACATCTGGGCGGAATTCGTACGACCTTGAACATCTGGGCGGAATTCGTACGACCTTGAACATCTGGGCGGAATTCGTACCTATACATTATGAACAGTACGGAAACTACGAACAAACCGTTCGAAACGGCACACTCACACAGACGCGCGCATCTACAATATCCTAAGCGATAGTCGCGGTGCTCTCAGTCACGGCCTGACGGATGCCGTGTTTGAACGAGTGTCGAGTATTCGTGTAATACATTTATTTATTATTGAAAGGTAAGAATGATTTATTGTTGATATTGAATATGACTGAATATGTACGTATATGTTAGCAGCCGCCATCTTTAACACACAAACAACAAAACACAAACAAGTTCACATGAAATTCGTGAATTTATTTGTAAAACAAATATGGCGGGTTTCTTATTTGTTCGTGTAAATTATTTATTTCGTCATGGGTGTCGTTATATGTAGTTTTCGTGGGTGACAAAACAGATAGTAAGGACAAAATGTAGATGCAAGATGGCGGCTGTCATTTTTTTTTTTATTTGTCATGGGTGTCATTTTCGTTGTTTTCGAGTGTGCTAAAGCCAATAGTGAGGTCAAAATGTAAATCCAAGATGGCGTCTCCAAAAATTTTTAAATTTTTAGTCATGGGTATCGTTTTCATAGTTTTCGTGGGCGCAAAACCGATAGTGAGGTCAAAATCTGGATCCAAGATGGCGGCTGTAAATTTTTTTAAATTTATTTGTCATGGGTGTCATTTTCGTAGTTTTCGAGGGTGCTAAAGCCAATAGTGAGGTCAAAACGAAAATCCAAGATGGCGGCTTCAGAAATTTTTAAATTTTTAGTCATGGGTATCGTTTTCATAGTTTTCGTGGGTGCCAAAACCGATAGTGAGGTCAAAATCTGAATCCAAGATGGCGGCTGGGAAATTTTTTATTTTTTTTTGTCACGGGTGTCGTTTTCATAGTTTTTGAGGGTGCTAAAGCCGATAGTGGGGTCAAAATATAAATCAAAGATGGAAACTGCGAATTTTTTAAATTTTTTGTCATGGGTGTTGGTGACGACGTAAGGTTGATTGTGAGGTTTAGGGGTATTTTTGCAATTTTTAAATAAAATGACACAACTGTTTCGTAGCTCTGTATTGAGGCAACTAAAGTAGGTACCTACCTACGTAATACGATCGAACATACCGCCCACCAAAAGGACCCTATGTCCTTTTACAAATACAATTAATGGGGCTTAATTAATAACGTAACTTATTGTTTCAAAACTTAACAATTTTTCAGAGTAAATCTAACAAACTTTTAAAGTGGACTGTAATGTAAAAAACTGAATAATAGGTTTTGAAATAGTAAATAAGTGCCTACATGTCTGATTACTACATATTTTAATAGTACAGTACCAAGTATTATGTATGATTCATTAAGGTAAGTAGGAACCTATTTGTTTCACAATAGAATTAGTTATTAGTTGTAAGCATACATAGTTTTAAGTAATAGCATGCAGGTTGGAAGGTAAGTACATCATTACATTGTTGTTGTAATCCAGTTTAGCAACTACAATCATCGAATGGTATCTACATAAGTATGTGTACCTAAGTACATAACTATCTTAGCGGCAATTAAATAGTTCATGCAGACACACATCTAGTTTTATTTAGACCTAAGCACATACTCTCAATAATGCAATGAATAATGATATGCAACATCATGCAGACTCAAATAAGTATATAAATTTGGCCCTTTCATAGAGGCAAAGGCTCAAGTGGCTGCCAAAAAGTTGGGGATCCTAGCAAAGGTGAGACGGTACTTCACGCCAGAACAGCTGCTTAAACTTTATCAAGCGCAAGTTCGATCGTGTATGGAGTACTGCTCTCACCTTTGGGACGGATCTGCCAGATACCAGCTTGATGCCCTTGAGTCAATTGAGAAACGAGCCAAGAGGATCATTGGCAATGATAGGCTCGTCGAGTCAAAGCTTCAAAGTCTTGAGCATCGACGCCGAGTTGCTGGCCTGTCGGTTTTCTATCGGTTGCATTTTGGGGAGTGTGCGACAGAATTGCATAATTTAATTCCGCCGAGCCCGTTCCATCATCGGACCACAAGACGTACGGCGATGCGCCACCGGTACATGGTGGACATCCCACCCACACGCACAAAACGTTTTGGGAACACATTCATTGTGCGTACTGCTAAGGAGTGGAATTCCCTGCCTGAGTCTGTGTTTCCTGATAGCTACAACCCGGGAGTCTTTAAGTCAAGAGTGAATAGGTTACTTCTAGGCAAGCGTGCTCCATCTTAGACCGCATCATCGCTTCCCATCAGGTGAGATAGTGGTCAAACGTATGCCTATCAAATGATAAAAAAAAAAAAAAAAAAAAAAAATAAATAAAAGTACAAAACGTGTTTCAGTAAACTAACAATATTATTACTTAAGCGTCTTTAGGTAGGAATATTAACTTAGATAAAGGTCTTTTTAATTCACTTTGTCCTTTACACTGCACTGTAACCACTCTCACTAAATTGTCTTTTCCAGGATGTAGGGTTATAATTTTTCCCAGGAGCCATTTTGTAGGAGGCAGACCTTCCTCCTTGATGACCACAATGTCTCCCACTGTGGGTGACTGGATAGCCGATTGCCACTTGGTCCGTTGTTGCAGAGTGTTTAAGTATTCCGAATGCCACCTTCGCCAGAAGTCTTGTGTCATTCGCTGTACTAACTGCCATCTTGTTAATAGACTGATTTTTGAGTTTTCATATTCATAATCAGGAACACTGAGTAAGGGCTCACCTATTAAAAAGTGCCCAGGTGTGAGTGGTGACATTGTCTCAACAGTATTGTCCAGCTGGCACAATGGGCGGGAGTTGAGACAAGCTTCTATTTGTGTTAGCAATGTTGCCATCTCTTCATAAGTAAGTTTTGTGTCTTTGCTAACTCTTGCTAGATGTCTTTTTGCAGCTTGCACTCCAGCTTCCCAGAGGCCTCCACAATTTGGCATTCGCGGCGGGATAAAATGCCACGTAGTTCCATCGGTTGCTAAGTGTTCGGAAATTTCTTTTGAAATGCTGTTTTCACCTGCTTTGAAAAGATCTTTGAGCTCCCTTGCGGCACCAACGAAATTAGTGCCGTTGTCGCTGAACAGATGAAGACATCGACCTCGACGTGCGACAAATCTCCGAAATGCAGCCAGGAATGCTTGAGAAGTTAAGTCTGTTACGGCTTCCAAGTGTATGGCACGTGTAGCCATACACACAAATAAACAGATGTACCCTTTAGTAGCATGATGGACTCGCCCTTTCGATGTTCTCAATAATACTGGACCTGCATAGTCAACTCCACTGTTTAGAAATGCCCGCTGTGGACTCACCCTTACAGCTGGCAATTCACCCATTAACTGGTTGTTTATCTTGCCTTTATTCACAATGCAAATCTTGCAACTTCTTATGCATTTTCTTACAGCTGATTTTAAGTGAATTATCCAATAATTACTTCTTATGTATGTCATCATAACTTGTATACCACCATGTAAAGTTTGTTTGTGTGCTTCGTTAATCAACAATGTAGTGATATGTTGATTACTCGGTATTATTATTGGATGTTTGGTTGTGACTGGCAAATTAGCGTTTTGTAAACGACCTCCAACTCTCAGCAAGTTGTTTTTATCTAAAAATGGTGTCAAGCTAATTAGTGAACTTGATTTTCTCACCCTACCATTTTTCTTGATGTATTCTACATCTCTTTCATAAATTAATTGCTGATAGTATATTATGCACCTTTGTAAAATAATGCTCAGTTCATTTGTACTTAAATACTTCTCTTTGTTTTTATTGTTTAATCTTCTGCAATAAGCAAGTACTCTCTTCATTCTAGTCAGATTTGAAAATCTTTCCCAAATTGGTTTTTCTTCATTTTCTTGGATTTTACTAGTAATAGTGCCACAGGTAATTTTTAACTCTAAATCTGTCTCTGTATTTTCTGACCTTCTCAAATGAACTTCTTTTTCTGATAGCCATTCTGGCCCCTTCCACCACATCTTCTCCTTTTTCAGATCTGATAGGAACATTCCTCTGGATGCTATGTCAGCAGGATTTTCTTGTGACACGACATGATGCCACTGTATGTTGTTTGTGTTGTCTTTGATCTCCACCACACGATTAGCAACAAAGGTCTTCCATTTTTGAGGTTCACCATGAAGCCACGCCAGCACTATCGTTGAGTCTGTCCAGCAGTAGGTTTGGTTATATGGCATTTTCATGGCTAATGTGACTTGTTTTAGAAGTCTTGACAACAAAAGAGCTCCACACAGCTCAAGCCGAGGTAGTGACACTGTTTTCAATGGAGCAACCTTGGTTTTAGATGCAATTAAACTTGTGCACACAGTACCATCCTGTTGTTTTACTCTACAGTATACAACTGCTGCATAGGCTCGAGTTGAAGCATCGCTGAAACCATGCAATTGTATTGCTTTTATATTGCTGCTATACGAGTGTAACCATCGGTTTAGAGAAATTTTGTTGACATTCTCGAAATCATTTCTTATCTTCAACCAATCTGCGGTTAATTCATCTGATAATGGTTGATCCCATTGTGTTCCAGCTAACCATAGTTTTTGAATGAGCATCTTCGCGAGCACAATGCTTGGCGATATCCATCCTAATGGATCGTAGAGTTTCTGTACATCAGACAAAACATTTCTCTTTGTTATGGTAGATGGGGGTGAAGAGAGACTGATTTTGTAGAGAAATTGATCAGTACCAAGATTCCAGGTGATACCTAACGCCTTCACAGTACCATCTAGGTTTATGTCAAGTTGGATGCTTGAAGAAATGTTGCTTGGATCCATCGACTTCATCAATTCGATGTTGTTTGATGACCACTTCTTCAACTCAAAACCTCCCTTGCTTAACATAGCTCTGAGTTGATTGCTAGCTTCTATGGCTTCTTTTACAGTGTCACAACCCGACATGACGTCATCGACATAGAAATCTGACAATGTAATGTCAGCAGCTACTGGATAGCTAACTCGTTCTTCATGTGCAAGTTGGATCAAGGTCTTCACTGCTAGATAAGGAGCGGAAGTAGTCCCAAAGGTCACGGTAAGTAATCTAAAGTCTTTTATTTCTTCATTGCTATTGTTTCTCCACAGTATTCTCTGAAAATCAGCATCTTCCTTGTATAACATGACCATTCTGTACATTTTTTGTATGTCCGCAGCGAAACAAACGGCGTGCATTCTCCAGCGCATGATTATGCTTCGTAGGTCTTCTTGGAGCACTGGACCAGGTAAGAGTTCATCATTTAATGATATACCATTTGTTCCCTTACAGGATGCGTCGAAAACTATGCGGGTTTTCGTGGTTTCTTTATCTTCACGCAGGACTGGATGATGGGGTAAGTATACTGATTTTCTTGTATATATTTCTTTTTCAGGTACTTCTTCTATGTGACCTAAGTTTTTGTAGTCTTCTATAACCTTTTCGTATTCTTCTTTTAACTTAGGCTGTTTTTTAAACCTTTTCTCTAAATGTATCAATCTTGTTTTAGCTATATCTCTCGAGTTTCCTTCGGTTGATTGAATACAATTTGTTTTAAACGGTAGTTTCACTATAAACCTTCCTTGTTCATTTCTTGTGTATGTTTTGTGATAAATATCTTCACATAATTGTTCCTCCTTTGTATTTTTTCGCCTTGTAGTTGTGTCTATCTCCCAAAGAGCCTTTAACATGTTCTCAACGTCTACTTGGTGATGCATAACAAGAAATGAATGTTCCTGTTGTGTTGTATTTATTTCTCCAAATAATATCCATCCGAGGGTTGTTTTCTGTGCACACGGAGACCCTGGCGGACCCTTAACTAATTTGTGTTCGACTATTCGTGCATATTCCTTTACCCCAAGCAGCATATCTATTGGGCCTGGTATATTGTACTCTGGATCAGCAAGATCAAGACCTTCCAGATGCTGCCAGTTGTGAACAGTCATTGTATGATGTGGTATTCTCGTGGTCAGTTGCTTGGTCATGACGTAAGCTTCGACGTGCATGCTGAATTCTGGTTTCCCTCTCGATAATATGTTTAGCTGAACCACGTGTTTAATAGGTGCCTGCATAGAACCCACACCTGTCACAGTGCCTTCAATTGATTTTCTTTGAAGCTTCAATAATTGAGTTGCCTTTTCACTTATGAAGCTCGCTTGTGAGCCTTGATCTACAAGAACCCTTAACAGTGTCGCATGTCCATTTTCTCCTCTTACTTTGACTAGTGCAGTTGCTAATAATGCTCTTCCAGATACTCCAACACCAACATGAAGACTTGTTATGGCCTCCTTGTTGTCTTCTTGTTGAGACGTCGATGGTTGTATAGGTGTGGATTCTGTGGGGCCCTTCGAAGCCTCTGATTTGTGGAGCAAGGAATGGTGACGTCTTCTACATACGCGGCAAGTAACTGGTACCTTGCATTTGTAAACTGAGTGACCCGGAAGCAAGCAGTTGAAACAAAGCTGTTTTTCTTTTACATAGTTGTTACGTTGAGTAAGGTCCATGTTAATAAATTGTTTGCAATGACATAAGGTATGCTTTTCACTACAAAGTACACAGCTTTTTTCTTTAGTGGCACTCACGGCATGATAGGATCGCTCCTTGACCGTACGGTCTTTATTTGTGGCGGGTTGTATCATTTCCAGAGTTCTAAATTTTGATTCTAAAAATCTTTTTAAATCTGCCCAAGGTGGTACCTCCTCTGACCCGTCCTTATAGGCATAAGTTTCCCACTCTTTATGTGATTCCTGGTCCAGCTTCTGAATCACCAGAAATATAATTAATGGATCCCAGGAATCGGTGTTAATTTTCAAGTTTTTTAGGTTATTTATGCACTCTGTTGTAGTATCCAATAAAGTCTTCACACTGTTAGCTGTTTGCGTTGTGATTTTCTTTTGATAAAAAAGTCGTTGCAAAACAGAAAACACAATAACACGTTTATTTCCGTATCGGTCTTTTAACAATTGCCATGCTTGATTATAATTACTGTCCGTAACTTGAATGTGCCGTAATATTATTTCTGCATCACCGGTAACACTAGACTTTAGGTAATGTAGTTTTTGAACGTCACTGATTGAAGTATTATTGTGCACAAGTGATATGAACATGTCTTGGTATGTGGGCCACTCCTCGTATTTTCCTGTAAAGGTTGGTAATTGTATCCGAGGCAGTTTCACGATCGAAGATTGCCCTTGGCCACCAAGTAACGATGTGTTTGATGTTTCCATTGATGTTTGTTGCATTTTGCTCAACATGTCTGTCATGTCTGCTTGTAAGCAAAGGTACAGGTCTTCAATCACGAAAAAGTCTTCATTGAGGAAATATGGGATTTCTCCACGCTTGTCTCTCGGAGTACATTGTGTCAACATCTCATGAGCTTGTTTAAAGGAACACCAATACTCTTCAATGCACTTCAATCTAGCCCTTATGTAACCGTCTGTAAGTCTCACTTTAGGGCACTTCTTTAAGTTAACTTGTGTTTTTTGTATTAAATTCGCCACGTCTTCTAGTGTGTTCAAACATTTTTTTTGTTCCGAAGTTGTCGTAGCCATTTTAACTTTATAACGTTCTGTTATCTACGTATTGTAATGTCACTAAACTTGTGCTATGAATAGTCAACCACACTTGTATATAATAATCTAAGTTCACATAATAACTTCACATTACAATTTTGCGTAAACAAGTCGTCTTCTTATCTCTGGAATGCGGCCTTTTGTTCTCAGCTCGCTCGGCAACCGATTCACTAATGACCCACAGGTGTGCTAGGTACTGATTATGCGGCTCGATTTGCGACCATATGGTGACGACGTAAGGTTGATTGTGAGGTTTAGGGGTATTTTTGCAATTTTTAAATAAAATGACACAACTGTTTCGTAGCTCTGTATTGAGGCAACTAAAGTAGGTACCTACCTACGTAATACGATCGAACAGGTGTCGTTTTCATAGTTATCGTGGGGTCAAAATGTAAATCCAAGATGGCGACAACGAAAATTTCAAATTTTTTCGTCATGAGAGTCATTTCAATAATTTCGAGGGAAGCCGCCATCTTTGATTTACATTTTGACCTCACTATTGACTTTAGCACCCTCGAAAAAGACGAAAATGACACCCATGACAAATAAATTAAAAAAAATGACAGCCGCCATCTTGGATTCAGATTTTGACCTCACTATCGGTTTTGGCACTCACGAAAACTATGAAAACGATACCCAAGACAATTTTTTTTTTTTTTGTAGCTGCCATCTTAGATTTACATGTTGACCTCACTATCGGTTTTGGCACCCACGAAAACTATGAAAACGATACCCACGACAAAAAATTTGAAAACTTTGAAGACGCCATCTTGGATTTACATTTTGACCTCACTATTGGCTTTAACACCCTCGAAAACTACGAAAATGACACCCATGACAAATTAAAAAAAAATGACAGCCGCCATCTTGGATTTACATTTTCACCAGAAGGAGGGTAAAATAACCAGCCAAATTCTAACCGCTGAACGCGTGAAAAAAGTTTGTTACAATAAAACACATCAATTTTACAGACATTAGAGAGAACCTTAACGCTCCAATGGAGCGTAGGTAATTATTTCAACAAATAGGCCTAGTTTCCATACTGTTCAATATCTTTATAGTGTGCTATACTGGAGCAAACGCCGTTTGATATAGCCGCGCAGTGCACCGGCCGAGTCAGAAAAAATAATATGCAAAATTTAAAGTGTGTTTATATGTATTTTTTGTATTGAAAAAAAAAATGTTTCGAATTTTGAAAAGTCGTAGAACAAATGTTGTTCAGGGTGACGATACGAAGTCAGGATTAACTGGTTTTGGGTATTTTTTCAATTACCCTGTATATAGATAGTATTACCTCAGCATTCCTCCTGGCGACGCTGGGCAGTGCGGCGGCTGCTGCGACGCGGCGGAAGGGCTCGGCCAGGCGCTCCAGCCTCTCCAACACGCGCATGCGCTTGCTGGGCACGTGGCTAGCTGGCTCGGCGGCTTCCACACCAACTTCTATGAAGTCGTCGGTGTCCGGCTTACGTTTGCGACCCACCACTGTGCCGGTCGGACGGTTGTGAGCGTCTGAGGCTGGGGATGTTACTGTAAGAGGATATTTTTTTAAAGATTTTTAAGTACTTTTTATTAAGAATAAAAATAATATCGGCCCGGCAAAGTGGATCATTTAAACTTCGCCCATATCTAAAAGTTTTATATCAGATTCGGTTACGGTTTTTAGAAATCTTAATTTTCGAATAAATCCGATAATTTCGGAGGGGCACGTGACTAAGTAAAAACCCATACGGATCGATCGGTTATGATTAAGCTTCACTTGCAGCAGTTACTTCGTGCCTCAACAAGCACGAAAAAGTCGTTAGTACCGGCTGTCATTCGTAAATCTACGTTAAGCCGCGAATACACATGCTTGTTACTAGCATAAAAGCATGCCAGTTACGGGTAAGAACGAGCTATTGGCATGTATATCGAGATTTTGCCAATAGCTCACGTGCCAGTACAAAGGATACCAGGAGACCGCACCTCGTTCGTTTCCCTTCGCGGGGAAGTGGGGAGAGATATTCGCATGCTAGCTTTAGGCACGCTTTAAACACGTCGTAACGTATTTGGTAGTAGCTCGCCCTTTTGTCTAAAGTTTTGTAGTTTTTGTTCTTTTATATTCATTACACTCTGTCGTGTCGTGAACGGCCGTTTTTGTGGAATAATTCTTCACCGCTGTATAAAAATAAAATAGCGCGCGAGCATGCATGTAAAGTTTGTCACTGGCATGAAGTAGCTTGATTCTAGTAACTGGTGTACCACCCACAGGCATGTGTATCGCGGCTTCATGAAATGCTAGGAACTGGCATGCCAGTTTACCAGCACCTAGCGTGCCATTTGCAGGCATGTGTATTCAGAAAAAATATATATTGGTTTTATTATTTTCACGGTACAGACAAAATGCCTTGTGGCCCTTATTTTGTTTTGAGTAGTGTATATTATAATTTAAACGCAACCTAAATACATTTTTAATAGCCAAATGCTACTATATCATTGACGAATTTCTTGCTGACAACATTTCTTGTGACTGATCCAGTATTTTTAATAGGGTATTATTCTATACGAGAAAAAATCTATAAATATGTTATTGAGACAGTTTAGGCATTAATCAGTCGGAAAATGTAAATTTTAGTTCATAAAATAACAAAACAAATTTTTAAATTCAATTCAAAGTTTTCAGTATTTTTAATCTGTTATAAAACACCGTGAAATAGTAGCGGCCATGTTATTACGCCGTACGGCTGTGTAAACAAAAAATTGTCAACTGTCAGTCAACCGATAGGCTTTGTACTTTTATTATTTTCGTAACCAACGTATTTTTTTCATTATTACACCTATTACAAAATATGCTTTTAATTATTTTTAAATGATATACAATTATCATATTTAATACGAGCTCATTTGATACAAAACGAACTGACGTCATTTACGCTGAGCAATATGGCGTCCAGTAAGAGGCGTTTTCGTCAAACTACGCGCGAAATTCGAAATTTGAAAATTTAAAATTTAGATGCATTTTTATGGCACTTATCGATTGAATAAAAATGTTGTGTTTTGTTTTGGTGACATATTAGCACTACAGAATTTCATTGAGACACTTTTCAAAAATGGGTGTAATACCCTATTTTAAAATGTAATTAATTTCTAAAGATTTTGAATTTAGTAGAATTGTTTTGAGTTTATTTAATTTATTTTAATAATATAAATGTCTAATATTGTTACATTGTATGAAATTATTATTGTGAAATTGCTATTTTTGTGTATGCCCAAAGGGTAGATTTTTGAGTTTCTGTAAAAAATCTGTAAGACTAGAATTGATCACCAGAATAGATCACCAGAAATCGCACAAATAAATACTTTGACTATGGTTGGTTACGGATTATACTCTGTAAACAAGCTTATTATAATTTAGAGGACTTTATCTAAGACAAGAATATATATATTGTTTTTGT
This sequence comes from Charanyca ferruginea, assembly GCA_947361185.1. Classification (NCBI taxonomy): domain Eukaryota; kingdom Metazoa; phylum Arthropoda; class Insecta; order Lepidoptera; family Noctuidae; genus Charanyca; species Charanyca ferruginea. The sequence goes on along the minus strand of OX376078.1, from coordinate 21,919,399 downwards.
TTTTTTTGTGTACAATATTTATAAGAATAATAAAAAAGAAAACCTAAAATATTAAACTAACAAAAAACTAACACAATAAGGCATTATAGAATTCGTCCACATCGCCGTCAGATGACGGACGGACGGCATTTCCAGATGGAAATGTACCCAAGAGACTGGCGGCATTGTCACGTTGGATGGCAATGCTAAATCTCTGACCAAGGTAAAAACCAGCTCTTGGATCACGGGAAGTGTCAACCAACCTTTTGGACATTCCCTTAAAAAGAAGATGAGCACTCGGACCCCACGACACCCGAGGGTTTAGATTGATGACATGAAAGTTACTCACAGCTAGTACTGGCGGCGGAGCGCGTACTCTTGTGTGCAACATGTCGCAGAGTGATCTCCTTGAGAGGCTTGTAGGACGAGCGGCCGCGGATGCTGCGCAAGCCGCGCAGGTACGAGCTGTCCTCTGCGGCGCTGTCCTCCAGGAACGAAGACGACTCTGTGATGTCCATCTCCATTGTGGTGTTGTTGCCTGGGGGGAAATGGGGATTTTACATGCTTTTTCTTGTTTGTTTAAATGTTATACAATTTCTGTTTGCCTGGACTGTAAATGTTCATACAAAAAGCGATAACGTTTTACTCCCCATAAACTTGGTCCAATGTGTCATTGAAGACTTGCATCACTTATTAATGGAGTGTGCTAGATATGAGTCTACAAGAAATAATTTAATAGTGGCCTTGAATTTGAACAGAACTGACGTAGGCATATTCCACAAAATATTATCTCAGCCAAGTAGTATCGGAGCGAAGGTTCTGTTCAAATTTATGGCCCAAATATTGTAATTTTATGTAATTGTAATAGTAGTAGGTAATTTGTAATCTTGTAGTGAAGTATAGTAGTTAATGAATAAGTTTAATAAAAAATGAAAAATGACACGATGTAAAAAGGTCAATTATATATTATTTTATATTAATTATTTATTATCTGTTGGTCGATATATGAATTGGGGGGACGTTTTGACGCATCGTTATTTATATTTGATACGCTATTGTTTTTTTTTAGTTACCGCGCCTCCCTGCCCCGCACAGCCAACACTTACAGCCAGTAATTTATACAACTTGTGTTTGATTTCAATGAACGATTCATGTTCCAAATTCGCGTCATGTTCGTGAACGGGCGCTGTCAGTTGAGATTGGTCATCTCTTAACTGCCATGGCTTTTATATTAATTTATTTTTAATTAGAATGTTTTGGATTTCTCTTCACTTACATTGTTTTCACATATAGAAGCAACAAGAATAATGTAGCCTGGATTTTGTAAAAGCTTGATCAATCAAGCTTTGATCAAGCAAAGAGTGTCCGTGGAGTTTCTTGCTCGTTCTTCTCCATAGAGACCTACCCTACGTTTTGGAACGAGCAACTAGCTTCAATTTTATTTTGACTATTCAAAAGTGCCTGCAAATGGTTTAATTGAAATAAATGCTTTGACTTTGACTTTGAAATCCTATTACTGCCCGCTAAAAAGTCTAGTGGAGAAAAGAGCTACTTTGCTCCCGCTTATAGAGGAACAAAACGACACTTTTCGAATAGAAGGGATGAAAACGTTATCGCCCAAAACCATATTTCAAAAAGGAAATGTAGGTAATTGCCTCCTAAACTTGCAACTCTATCGCACGATACGGGTCGGGGAGGGAGGGAAACCAAATACCTACTCGCGCCGCTTATCGGCCTTACAATCTTTTTAAGGTGAATTTCAATCTTATTCTTTTGTGTGGAATAGAAAATCCACACAAAAAAAAAGAAAAAAAAAACTGGAAAAAATTAGGTATATGAAAAAACTGTCAAAATTCGACATGTATTTGCAAAAGTGAAGAAAATTGATGAAATCGGACCTTAGAAAGAGACCGTCACACATGTATCGGTGGCAGAGACAACAACTCTCAACGCCTGAGTTTTATTTCAATAAAGTTTTTATTCAGGCTTCGTCTTAAGTCTATGATCGATGATGTTATTTTGGTTCCCTAATATTAGACAAAGACAATGTTAGCCTGGATATTCCCCACTCACCAGTATAGTTAGCCTGTAGCGACGTGTTGGTCTGGTCTGCGATCCTCATGCTGCGCCTGTACGGAGACACCTTGACCCTGGACTTGGAGTAGTTGGTGTCAGTCTTGCTCCTCTCCTCGCCTGCAACGATATGTCACACTACACATAACGTTACCGTATCCGTGGTTGCATTTGTTAGGGTTAGTGATATGAAGGGAGAATGAAGGACAAGATTATCCATTTTCTCCTATCATAAGTTCAACTATACTTACACTATACGTACTATCGTGGTCACACCCGCCTGACCACCACTAAGTTCATTTTTGCTTGCACTCAAAAGATGGAAGCGCTCTCTACCGCGCCCCGTTGACTTCGCAGGCACCAAGGGATTTTTTTTTTAATTGAGCAGGCGGGAAAGTCCGCGATAGTACCTGTTAGATAACTTTTGGAATTTAGACGCAACGCTTTGTGAGTGTCTAGAAAATTTCTGTGATTATGTGATGGAGTACCTTTTACATAACTGAATATATAAACTACTCATGCAGGTGTCTTAAAATATGAAGGGAACCTGTCAAGAGGGAGAGTGAGAGATAGACCTATCTCCAATTGGTCTGACAAAAGTAGAGTTTTAGCCAGATGTGAATAATAATAATGACACATCGGCGTTTGGAAAGAGACCATCATTCAGAATAGAGTGCAAAGACAAAACTGTATTTTTTTTTTAATATGTGAACATTTTTGCAAAATAATTTCATAGTTACATTAAATAAGCAGATACAATCAACATAATAGCCAAACAAAAGCCCTCTTCCTCTCTCCTACTTTTATTTTTGCTGTGCCCGACAGCGTCCACAATGTTCATCTTTATACCTACCATCTAAGTTCACATGTGGATGCAATAAATACACTCGGCGTCACAAAAATCGCACTTCTTTAAGAATTCCCTTCAAAGTCATTTTAACCCTATTAATCAATGGTATACATATGACTATAAGGTATAATTGGAAAGGCAATTTATTTAAATTTCAGAATAAATCAATGGATTTGGTTTTTTGTTTACCAGGGAATAAAAAAAAGCAAGCTGCAAATGATTAAAAAGTTAAATTTTATTTTATCAGCAAAAATTACAACAAAGTCCTTAAAACTAACTTAAAACCTAGTGTTACCCCCCCTAGCCCTGATGACTGCTTCCATGCGTTCTCTCATGGACCTTATTAATGTGACAACAGTCTCTTGTGGAATGTTGTCCCATTCTGCAACGACGGCATCTTGAAGGTCTTGGAGAGTGGTAGGGGCAGGATTTCGTGCCCGTACTCGCCGTTTCAGTTCATCCCAAAGGTGCTCAATAGGGTTCAGGTCTGGACTTCGCGCCGGCCAGCGCATAACAGGGATGCCAACTTCTTGCAGGTAGTCTCTTACAATTAAAGCGGTGTGACAACGGGCGTTATCGTGCATTAACGTGAACCCACTGCCAACAAAACCCGCATAAGGGACAACCTGCTCCTCTAAGATCTCTGTTATGTACCGAGCAGCAGTCAGCGACCCTTGCCCGCGAGCACTTCCAGTCCGAGAAACACACACAAGGTTCGTTTTACCGTCGATTGACATGCCGCCCCAGAACATGCACGAGCCACCCCCGTATTCCACTGTCTCTTGAATACAGGCTTGTGCGAATCGTTCCCCTTGCCTCCTATACACTCTTCGACGCCTGTCGTTGCAGAAAAGACACACCCTCGTCTCATCCGAGAAGAGCACAGCCCTCCATTGGTCTATTGTCCAATCCACATGGTCACGGGCAAATTGCAACCGGTCTCTCCTATGCTGTGCAGTCAATTTGGGCCCTGTAGCAGCCCTATGAGCTGCAATTTTCTTCTCCCGCATTCTTCTTCTAATCGTGGAGACGCTTACAGAAGTTCTGCGAGCTGATCGCAGTTGTTGTTGCAGCTCAACAGCATTGGAGAACCGATTACGTAAAGACGTCGAAACAATGAAGCGATCGTCTCTTTCGGATGTGCACCGTTGTCTTCCAGATCCACGTCTTCGGATATAGCCACCAGTCTCTTGGAAACGTTGGAACACTCGTCGAACGGCAAAACGACTCAAGTTCAGTTGCCGAGCAACATCACATTGCCGCATCCCTGATTGCAGTAGTGCAATGACTTGAGCGGCTTCATCTGCAGTGGTATCCATCTTCTGGGGTATTTTTCTTGCTGTAGCTGTTCACGTGTGTTCACTTCAAAGGTTGAATAGCGAATGACCCACATTTTTTTTTTTTTTTTTTTTTTTTTTTTTTTTTTTTTTTTTTTTTTTTTTTGATATGACCACTCGCAGCGCAACAACTCTCTGAGGTTGATGCTGCTTAACCGGACAATCCTGTGGTGGCCGAAAATTACTTTAAGGCCCCCAGCCAGGGCTTACAAACTAAGGATATTTATTAAATGAACAGACACTAAGGGCACCCCCTGCGGGGTTCGAACCTAGGCTTAGTGCGTCATTAAGGGGACAGCAATGGTCAGGCTGGGTCGAAATTATTTAGGGGAATTTAAAGCTACAGGCTCAGCGGCGCGGGCTGGCTCGTCGAGCAAGAGTCGGGCTGTGATATTACGGGGGGTCGCGGAGGGCCTCGGCGGCGGGGCCGGAGTCGCGGTCGGTATTTGTGACCCACATTTAACCCGGGTCGCCCGTTTTATACCCTTGTAGGGAGGTGCAATTAGTGGCCGTTGTAATGCGTATTTTGACAACATTTTTTTTAACGTTACGTGCTAATGAGATCTGTTGTGTTTAGGAATTCTAACTGTTGTTAATTTAAAGGTCGTTAAACATACTTTTAATTGATACCAATATTAATTGGGTTTAATGTATTCGTTACTGGCGGGACATGTTTTAAACTTATTTTCGAAAAGGTGCGATTTTTGTGACGCCGAGTGTATATTGAGTATTGAGTAAGTTTTATATAAATATATTTAAGATGCTTTGGAATTTTTATTATCCAACAAAATATTACTTACACATTCGCACTAAAGCACAATTAAGTGTAAGACAACCTAATTTTGCAGGAACAGTAAAAAATGTTGGAAAATGAAGACCCAAAAACAGACAATAGCCTACTTACCTGGTGACCTAGGTAGCGGCTCCATTTTTTTATAATAGCAACAACAAAATGTGCATGTGTGCTTTTATCTTACAATATTTCTACTCTGTATGTTTCCAAATCACTTGATTTATGTACAGTCACCAAAAGAGATAAGTATCCATGTCGTCGGGAATAGTTGCAAATGAAATTTAATTAAATCAATAAACTGTGTAGACGAGCCAAGAGGATCATTGGCAATGATAGGCTCGTCGAGTCAAAGCTCCAAAGTCTTGAGGATCGACGCAGAGTTGCTGGCCTGTCGGTTTTCCATCGATTGCATTTTGGGGAGTGTGCGACGGAATTGCATAACTTAATTCCGTCGAGCCCGTTCCATCATCGGACCACAAGACGTACGGCGATGCGCCACCGGTATATGGTGGACATCGCACCCACACGCACAAAACGTTTTGGGAACACATTTATTGTGAGTACTGCTAAGTAGTGGAATTCCCTGCCCGAGTCTGTGTTTCCTGACAGCTACAACTTGTGATTCTTTAAGTCAGTTTAAGTGAGTTATAGGTTACTTATAGGCAAGCGTGCTCCATCTTAGACCGCATCATCGCTTCCCATCAGGTGAGATAGTGGTCAAACGTATGCTTATCAATTGATAAAAAAAAGACTCTTTATTCTCTATTAATTTTATTTTATTCATAAACACCACAGATATAGATAGACCTAGATAACGCAAGTATCACGATCTGCATGAAAACCAAGCGTGCCATTTTTTGGACGTCACAATGTAATACGAATGTTTTGTTTTTCCTTATTATTCCTTATCAAACTAAAACTCAAAATCATTTATTTCAAATAAACCATTTACAGGTACTTTTGAATTGTCAGAGTCAGTCAGTCAGAAAGTTGAAGCTAGTTGCTCGTACCAAACAGTAGGTTTCTATGGAGAAGAACGAGCAAGAAACTCCATGAACAACACTCTTTTAAAATCAATAATATGTTACAAATTTCGGTTACATCATTCATATTGAATCTAGGGTACAATGTGAGAACAATGTAACAAGTCGTGTACGTTAAAAGAGGTTTAGATAAAAATATAATCATAATAAACAATTCAAAATAAATTTAGAATAACCGAGGCAGCTAAGAGATGACCAGTCCCAACTAACGGCGCCCGTTCACGAACATGACGCACGGATCGGCATCATTTGGTTCAACCATTTTGAAGGGAACCGAATGATCCAACACGCGCGCCACCGTCAGCGAGACATTCCAGTGAGCATGACATACTCCCAACCGCCAGGGCACATTCAAGTCAATGAAAGACATACCTCGTAAATGGTAGCTTTAAATAACATAGTGCTCACGTGTATGTGCTATGAAAAATTATATAATACTAACACATTGAGTTTATTTCCTTATTACCAGGTATTACGTAGATTAAAGATAATTGTTTTTTAAATTAATTACGCATAATATTAATCACAAAATGACTTACGGATGGAAGGAAACGTTTAATTTTTTTTTTTCTTACTATCTTTTACCGTAAGTTAGGCACGAAAATAGGCACGCGAAGTAATTGCTCTTGCGTTATCTCTATCTATAACTTCAACTATTCCCGGCGACATGGATACTTATCTCTTTTGGTGACCATACCTCAAAAATGATTAACCACAAGGCAATTATCCACTTACCCTCATTGCTCGGCACGTCCAGTACAATTTCAATCTCCACCTCCGCTTGGTTCTCCTCACTCTTGGCAGCGTCTTCATCTTTCTCATCTACCTTCTCCAATACTTCTTGATTCTTCTTCGGCGAGTCATGATTATCCTTCTTTGTAGTCTCTGGTTTCTTTCCTTCTTGAGGTTTGGGAGAGTTAGACGAACGCAGTCTTCTGTCTGTTGTGGTAGGTGCATCCTCTTTGAGCTTTAATACCTTGTCCTTTGGCTGGAATCGTTTAAGGGGATGATGAAAAATTTGTTGGGTAGATTTGATGTTAGTTGTGTAATGTTGAATGTAAAATAAATGGATACTGCCGAAGTATGTATTTTTACTTCAATTTGACAAAGCCAAAAGGTCTCTGGATTTTTTTTTGCATAAATAGGTACTAGGATAGGTACTTAGATATTGAGTTCAATAAAAACATAGAAGAATTGTAATGGGCAGAAGTATTACAAAGGAGGTTTTTAAACATCACCCCTTTGTGATAGACAAACAATGTTTTTATAAGGGTTCATTCAGTTCACCTTTGAGCTATGAAACCCTAAAATTGATATTTGTAATGACATGGGATGACATAGTGGTAATTTTACAGTAAATCACATCCTACACATACACATAAAAATACTTGAATATAATCTCTCTTCACCAATATACAAGTAATTATCATACTTACACAGATATTAAATACAGAATTAGGGTCAGTGGTGTTAGTACAGTAAATATGTGCATATTGTGGTAACAGACATTGTGCAGGCTGTTAGTTGTGCAAATATGTGCAGAACACTGCTTTGCGAATGTGGAAAACTGATAATCTAGTTTGTATTCATATGGTAATTGTAGTGATATTATAGTAACATGAAAACCATAGACTGAAACTGATATAGATGTTTACAGGTTAATTGAGCATAATGCAATGACAACAATATACAGGATGTTTGGTAAAAGGACCGACATATTCTTTGGGGAATTCGATCATTTGCTAGCTTAAAACTGTTTTTTATTTATGCTATGGTATAACGGTCTGGTGCCCGCAACTCTACGTTTTAGCACGTATTTTGCGTACAGTTTTTTAATTTAATTTTTGTAATGTATTTTGAAATTGGCGTATTACTTAAATTTTAAATAATAATAATAAATATGTGGGGACATTTTCACACACGGCCATCTGACCCCAAACTAGGGAGACCCTGTACTATGGGTGTCAGACAGCTGATATACATACACAAATACATATTTTTTTGTAAATACATACATATATAGATAAACAACACCCAGACACAAGGCAAACACAAGTGCTCATCACACAAATGTTTACCCTGGGCGGGAATCGAACCCGCAACACGCTGCGCAGCAGTCGATCGCTCAGCCACTGCGCCAACCGTGTCGTCAAAGCAAGAAGTACATACGATTCTTTTTTAAACCAACGACATAAATATACAAAAGTTATTACATGTTTCTACAGCAACAAACAAAAAAGTAATAACGACTTTAGGCTGAGATTTCGGTTGACTAAAAGAAAAATCATCATCTCCTTAAGATATGGGTTCTTGGGTGAACACTAGCAAATGACCTTCCCAAGCCCTAAGAAAATGTATCGATTGTCTACCAAACATCCAAAATACAATTCTTGACTACAAATATCAAGCCTGTTTTAGGCTTTGAAACCTTTGTATTGGCGTGTACAAATGTGCGTAACCATACAAAGTTCCAAACATAGTCAGTTATCCATATTCACAAAAAAAAAAAACATAACACGGATAAGAAAACAAATGGAGTGCGACTTTGACAGTAATCACCGAATATTTAACGGATGTGAACGAGCTAAACCGATTTGATTTAAAATTGGTTGCTGCCAAAGATATGATTTTAATTTGAAGTTTAGACTTCAAATTAAAATTATATCTTTGGCAGCATTTGTTTGGCATTTCATGACGAGCTAAACCGATTTGATTTAAAATTGGTTGTTGCCAAAGATATGATTTTAATTTGAAGTTTAGACTTCAAATTAAAATCATATCTTTGGCAGCATTTGTTTGGCATTTCATGATGCGGTTAGCCACATCATACCATATTTGCAGTATAAAATAAAATACCCTCACAGAGAGTCAGAAAGTTGTACAATTAGAGCCCTGCTTCCTTCTTATAAAGAAGAGGGACAGACAATGCTGATTTATAGAGCACTAACTGTACCTACTTACATCCGGCGTATTTTGTACTTTCAATTTCTATACTTACCGCTTTGCTGACTAGCTAATATTTTTACAACGAGCTTGAGTCACTTTCATATACACTGTCCGTGCCGATTTAAACATTTAAAAATAACTACTTGATCGCGCGAAAATGAACACTCCATTAGTTCACTACACCCCGTGTCAAACTTAAGTAGTCGCGGCGACTTACATCGTCCGCATCCTTGTCCGGTTGTTTGTCGGACGCGGGGCGAGGCGTCTCCGGAGTTCGCGTCGATTTCACCTTTACCATAACAATGCTATTAGTTAGTTAGGGGGAGGGGACAAACACAATTATGAGATGTCTTACTGCCAAAGTATCTTTTGTGATTTGTTTGGAGGCCCCCCCTCCAAACGGCCGGTCTTGGCTAAATTCGCAAACGCTACTCAATTTTAAGATTCCCTTAAGTCTCGTACTGTTACAGTCACATTGACATAAAATGATAGAGACAGCACAAGACTTAATGGCATCTAAAAATTTAGTATAGATGGACCACCTGGCATTTGGCCACCTGTCTCATAATTTAGATGAATTATTGGGATCTCTTTACAGACCCCCTTTATAATGATATACGTTATGCAAAAAACACCACCATGAGTGAGAATGAGGGTTGAAGAGTGTTGTGAGTGATATAGAGAGCTTAATGATTCTTTATGCTTATTGGAAGCTGAAACTCAAATATTTTCACAAATTAAATTCAGCAGTAAGACATGAAAACACAAAATGACACCACAAAACTCAAAATGTTTACCACCAGCCAAAGAAACAACTATATTCCGTAGTAACGAAGTTCATACACCAATATGGATAAAACTCAATGGCTTTCTTTCTCATTATAGTTTCGATAATGATTGATGATTTCATTTCTGACGGAATTGTCACATATATCGTCAGAAGCAATTTTAGTAGATTAACGAACCTGCACCAACCATCAATGTTACTATCATTCGTTCTTAATTTAATCGATTTTCAATTCAAATTTAATCATTAATCAATCAATCAAAAAGGTTAAATAATCGACCATCAACTAATCAGAATAAAAATCGACTATCATTCAAAAATCGACTATAAAATTTAAAAATCGGGATAAAATCGACTCATTTAAAAATCGGAATAAAATCGACTAAAAATACACCACAAAATTAATCGACATTCAGAAAACGAAAAAGCACAACAGGTACCGAATAAAGGTACCTGTGATCGTCGCGTGAAACTTCTACTGGGCCCGTTTTCCGGAGTCGGCACTTCGAAACAGTCGCCGTCAGACGTGTCTTCGTAAGTCAGCTCCGGGAACACATCGTCTTGGTCGTTGTCATCTATGACGAGCATGACGTCATCATCTTCAGAGTCCCCACTCACCGTTCCGTTGAGTGCGTCATCGGTCCCGTTGGTACCGACCGTGACGTCAGAAACACCGTTGTGCACGCGTTCTCGCCCGTTCTGTTTTGTCTTTGATGGCTCTGGCTTTTTGGCGTCTGGTTTTTCTTGCTGGAAATTTTGAAAGGTTTTTGTAAAAAAAAATTGTATTTGGGGAATTCGATAGATAAATTGAATTCAGACCATTACGTAATGAGTAAAACAGCGATGTAGATCCAATGAGTAGATAAGTCGACGAGACGACGAAATCCAGATAAGCGGTGAAACTGATTCAGCGAGGGCTTGGAAAAGGTGGTTGGCACATGACAAACACAATAGCAGTGGAAATACAATAAGAGTAGGACAAAACGGATACATCCAACAGGCAGCTAGGTAGACGTCAATAAAAATAATAGGAGACAAAGACCAGGACAGAGATGGTTGGTTATCGCTTTACAAGGTTATGAGCGACCTAGGAATGTTATTAGAAGAGCTATTTCAGCAATGAATGTTAACATAAAGATGAATGGTAATGACTGAGTGAGTGCTATTGCTTCAAATGACTGTGGGTTGAATACATGTCATGATGTAACTAAATGAGGATGATATGTGATGATGAACAATGAAAGGATTATACTTATTTAACTATAACAAGGGAAAAAGGAAATTGGACAGACATATCTTTTACAAATTGAGACTATTACGTTCATTGCAGTATTTATTTAGTAGTCACACTGGTTTTAAGCTATCAAACGGATCTCTTTCGTACCTCTTTTTATTATTCTCATCATCACCTATCTGGTCTTTTCCTCCCAATGTTGGAGCCGGCTTCCAGTCTAACAGGATTATTGTACCAGTGTTTTACATGAAGCTATTCTTTTTTTTTGTTATTCTTCTATCATCTATAAATAACACTCACCTTTCCACTCTTATCTTCTTTACTGCTATCTGTTTTACTCTTCTCCGGTTGCGGTTCAGGCTTCTTTTGTTCTTCTTTAGTCTGCTTTTCAGATTTCTTTTCAACACTTTTATCAAGCTTCTCTGCTTTCTTATCTCCAGCCTTATCAGGTTTTTCATTCTTATCTTGTTTCTCTGTTTTATCTGTAGCTTTCTCCACCGCTTTCTCTGCTGGTTTCTCTGCTTTCTCTGTAGGTTTTTCTACAGTTTTCTCTGTATGTTTGTCTGAGGATTTTTCGGCGGCCTGTTTCTCTTTTTCTGCATTCGCTGCCATTTTCTTTTTCATCTCTTTTACTGGACTCTGTGTTTGCCTCTGTGGAGGGAAGACAGAATTTATGTTATCCATTGTTAAATAACTAAAAGAAGTAGGCGAGGCAACGATAGTAGTAGGGAGTACGACTTTACTAGGACCTGATTCGATCGCTACTGAATACGATTACTTACATGGCTTCAGTAAAGAACTTACTGCACAATACTATAAGTAGGGTCGACTCGAACCTACGTTCCTCTTATTTTAAGTTGTAATATAATGTTTGTACCATCAATTACCTTTACTTTTTCTTTTTCCTCAGTGACCGCCGATTTGCGGGACACCTTCTGACTCATGGTTTACCTGTAACAAAACCAAAGTATATTCACACACGATTCTGAAAGTAGCTCAATTACAAATGACATAATAAAACACGCTTCATAATTATTAAGATTAGCATGGTTAAAGAAGTACCGTAGTACCGTATTTGATAGTGCTTGAACCAGTGATGAATGTATACAAGTCATCAAGTTATCAAAACCTCAAATTACCATTTATTTTTACACTATTCATACCACTTCAAATAGTATTCAACGGTATTCACGTGTACACACGTAAGATTTAAGATAAACTGTGCTGCCGTTATATCCTAGACACTAGACTATTGTGTAAATAGGTGTTTGAATATCCTTTTAGTATTTGAGACACGTTACGTAATATTTAGCACACTTTCACGTTTTGCATTAAAGCGAGGTTAAGGAGATACTGAAATAATATTTTACGAGCTATACGACTCAGGATTAAAAAAAAAAGCCTTTGAATGACAGTTGAGGCATTTTTAGTATACCGCTGTGTGACAACTGTACTCCATTTACAATAGACAGAAATTAAAAAGAGTATTTGCACTTTACACATACTATTAAACATGAATAAAAAGCGAATTATCAAAAGTCATAGAACAAGAGTCGTTGTTTATGAAGTTAGTAATAAAATTCTGCGAATTTATTAGTGTTGTAAATAACAATGTATACAATCAACAGCTTATTAATATGTGGTTAACATGGTGGTCGACATATTTAAAGCGTAGCTGAAAAATAAAAGTTAAAAGTGAGCACTCCATTTAAAATACTCCATGTCTAGTCTCCGTGCTTTAGACCCAGTAGAACAAAAAAAACTCAACCTTAAGTGCATACCTCCTCACCTGGCATGAGAGGTGAATAACACCAAATTATCACTAGCCCCATCAAATTGATATAATGACTATGCACGTAAGGTACTAGACAGAAGAATCAAGGTCAAGTGTATAGGAGCTTTCTCTGAGATATTAGTTACTTCCCTTCTAACACAAATAGAGGCGACGACGGGTTGAATGAACTCAAGCGCACACATAGACGGTTCTGACTTGTTGTGTGGTCTAAATTAAAATTACAGTGATGATTAGGTTTTTTTTGTGAGTAGAAGAGAAGGGTTGTTTTTATAGATCAGGGGATTGATTGATTGCTGTTTAAAACGGATATTGTAATATTAAAACTATGCAGATTGAATGGTTTGTTGAAGCTGAATACCTGATTTTAGTTTTTTTCAAATAGCGTGTTTGTATTAATAGATTCGTTTTAGTAATTTAACAATATAATAATAGTAACTTGTTTTTTTTTTAAGCTAAGAGCTGGTGCAAAGATTTATGTTTTGTAAGGGTACTTTTTTAACATATTACTTTTTTTTAAGCTTACACTAACTAATCAAATTTTACTAGAACCACGAAATCGTTTGGTTATTGTGAGTGGCAGGCATAAACTCCATATATGTATATGGTACTATAGCCTACTGTGTTTGGTAAATAAATAATTATAATAAATCAGTATACTAATCCGCTTTTGTCTATGGCTTGCACCACACCGCAATACATGCGCTTATAAAGGCCATTGGCGCAAGGGCCGCTCATTTAGATTATTGACCACTTGTGTTAACAGATGTTATACATAACTAATACACACATACATCAAATCGTAAATTAACACTACAAGTTGAACGAATTTGTATTTTCTTAGCACCACATTTGGCATAATGCCTTGTATTAAAAATTGGCCAATATTGGACGTGTTTTGTCTTTTTTCACGTAAACAAAAAATGAAGAAGATACAGTGCGTCGAAAACTCGTGTGACATCACTATGTCAGTACACTTTTACTGGCGAAGTGACGTCACAAACCCCCACTCAGGATCTTTGATGCGTTTTATCTTCGTCAGTTTTTATTGATTTGATAAAACAAAAAATACGTATCCAATATTTTTCGATAATCTAACTGACGGACTAATTAGTTTTTTTTTTGTTAAAATACCCTATTCTCCAAATTCTATTAAAAAAAAAATAGATTTGGCACATATTTATGGCTGAACACTAGCTCTGAAAATGTACAGCAACCAGCAACACCTGTATTTCAATAGTTATTATCATAGGGGAGAGACTATTGCTATTTACAGAAATAAATCTTGACTACGGATTGTGAGAATTCCCTAATAGAAAAAAATAATTTATTGTCTTACTTACTTAAAACAAAAAAGTAAAACAGTGACCTCACGCTATGGCAAATAATTAGAACTGTTGGAGTTATAAACAATAGATACAGGGTACAGTCCCGTAACCCCGTTAGTGATGGTGATGCTAAAGCATTTTTCCGTTGAGTGCTTTATGTTGGCAAGAATAATGTGTACTGCGTTTTTAGAATCGAATCGCCAAAATACGCAAAATTAATAAAAGTGATTTTAAAACCGTGCTGTAAAAAATTGCGTCACAGTATGCGGTCGTTTTAACTGTTGTTTTATATTTATAACTAGCTACCCGCCCCGGCTTCGCACAGGTGCATTGTTGATCAAACTATACGTATGTATAACCTTCCTCTTGAATCACTCTATCTATTGATGAAAACCGCATTAAGGCACTAACAAGCGACTTTTGCAGATTTTAAAGTGACAATCACGTCAAAATGTGTGGTGTAAATGATTTGAAAAAAATATATGTTAAACTAGAACATTCTCTTAATCATATAGTATGTAAATATTTATGATTAAGTTCATATTAAATAGTTTAATTAAATCGTGAAGTTGTCTGACGAAGACAAAACATTGATAATCACACAAAATCTACCAGGAATATTTAAACGAAACTTTTACTATCTTACAGATAATTTTATTATATGTCTTTTAGTACTTATACGCCTTTTTTAAGTTAAAGAATACTATCTTTTATTTCATTTTTTCGACTTAACTCTGAGAGTTTTGGACGCAGTGTATACGATTCTCTGGTCGCTCAAGGTCGCCGGCGTATATCATCGTCTTAAAATCCATTGCGACTAGACGGTGAGAGACTTTGTTTTATACCATGTAAAGTAAAGAAGAAGAAAATAAAAATACGCATTCCAACCCCACAAAATCAACCCTTTTAATAGCTGCAGACGTATCTTCTATATTTGTACTACGAGTTTACATCGAAGCGCCGCTCGTTTAGGAAGCCGACGACAGATTTATATTTAGTCTGTCTAAAAATGGGCCACCTGTTACGTGAACTACGGGCATGGGTATTTATTTAGTGTTGCGCGTTGATTGACGTTCAGAGTTCCTGTATTTTTCTAATGCTTTGTTTGACATTTACATGTTTCGGTAGCGCTGGAGCCTTAATTTTCACCTCAAAATTAATAGGTATTAGTAATTTTACATAAGGAAGGGAGTGCATCCCAAAGTTAGTTTACTAATTTAGCGGTCTTAAACATTTTGAAAACACCAAACTGGTTAAATTTTAGCAGGTAATTACAATGGTCAACTTAATAATTACAACATTTATGTACAAAAACAGTATTTTATGTAAGAAAAAAAAAAAGGTTTTCAAATAACCGACCGATCAGGCAATGTAATACGAAGAGAGAAACAATAAAATTATTCTCACTCTAAAACCTACCAAAGTTCCGATACGGAAATCATTATAGGTGCCGAAAAAAGCTTTCTGTTAGAACGATTGATGGTATTGGGTCGCTTCGGATTTTTTGTTGTTGTGATAATATTAATAGATTTAGAAATAGCTTCTATTAAGGCGGTACCCTGAGCAAATAACCTTGAGCATTCGTTCCCTTTGCGCCGCGCAAGAGATACAGTAGCGAAATACGCGTATATTTTAGAATTAGTTCTTTATAAAATCAAATATTGGGATTTTGAAAAAAAAAATTCTACCAAAATGTTCTTTAATAAATTGCCTATCCTTTACAGTTGGTAAAAAAATGAATTAATGGATACTTGCCGAGAAGATGCATGTTTTCAATAATTATTTCTCATTTCTGTGGTTTCGTTGTGAGGAGATTAGTTAAATACTATACTTCGTAAACAAAAATCAGATCTACCATTTTGGAGTCAAGATTATGTAGCAATTTAATCTATTTTTTATTTGTTGATATTTCTTTTGGATACATAGTATTTAGGTCCGAAAAACTGAACAAAAAACGGCTAGCGCTGCGTTTTGCACAGGGACGCGCCTTAACAGCTTTCTGAACTTCAAGGATAAGTTAAAACGAGGTAAAGATTGACTTTAGAAATTCGACAGTGCTGGGTTGATAAAGAAGAATTATGAATGTGATAGTAAAACTGTCCGTATGTATATTTCGTTATTTTTAGTAAAACTTGGTACTTTTACATTATGTAGAAGTTTTCGTCTTGGAAAATTATATAGTTCTGTGTTGGTTCAGACAAAACTAGTTTAAATATCTTCCGAATAATGTAATTTAGTTCAGTTGAGATTAACTGCATGTTAGCATAGTTTAAATATAAACCAACACATAAATATTTATACACTTTACATTCCTATTAGAATACTACAAAGTGGTTTTAATAATGGCAATAAAATGCCTTTTAATGTTAGCTAACAAACGCTTATAAAAGGTTTTTTTGATAAACAATTATATCTTTAGATACATAATTATACGAATCATTCCCAAACATGTAAAAAAAATTGATTGGTATCAAAATTGGTTAAGCCGTTTCAATGTTTAAGTTTCAAATAAATAAAAATAATATTACTTTTTTGTTGTACTTACAAATCAGAACCGATGCTATAAACAATCCCAAATAAATCACTCCAACACACTAGAGTACTACTAACTACAACTACACTACGTACCCACCAAAAATTGTTTCAAAATTGTCTATATTTTTTTTATAACGTTTAGCTAGACAGTCTAACCACAATCACTGCACCTCGCTACCTACACTTTGAACTAAATGCATCGCAATGCACTCCCAAATATGTCGTCAATGAATGTGAAAGTGCTCATTACTCAAAATTCGACTAATCTAATCACAAAACTGGTTTGTACAGTGTCCTTATTCCAGGTACAATCAACCTTACGTCTGTGGTAACAGCTTGAGTTCGACAAAGCCTTAATTTCGGAGCAGTAAGGGTAATATTCGTATTTAGGACGCCGGTTTTCGATTTTTGCTTTACCTTTTGTATTCTTGGATGATTCATGGTGAATTTATTATAATGAAACTGCAGTCGTTCCATAGGACAATGCTCTTTGAATAGCTCACTATGCTTTATCAGTCCATGGTTATAAATATGACTAATACTTATAACTTTTGTTTCCGATAAGACAACCTCCTTTATTATTGTTTGTATTTGTATTCTTGAACATTGTGTTTGTTCTATATAAATTGTATTTTGTTATGTCATGTGTAGATTTAAACGTCTTAATATTTCCACCATAATCCTATGTTCGCCTCATTACATAAATATGTTATCAGTGCATAAGTCCTTGGAGTTCCTTTAAATAGGTAAACAAATAAATAAAGACAACTGGGTCCAGTATTTGAATAGAAATGCATAGAACATCTTTATAATTTTTATACACTCCACCAGTTGCATGCTTGTAAGCTATTGATTTCATACAGATGTACCAAGTTTCTCTGTCAACGAGTACGTGTGAAAACGAGCGTTATCAGAATAATGCATAGGTACCTATCAAGTTTAAGGATACCAAACGCCGATAGAAATGGTAAGGAAAGTAAAACAGTGTACCACTTAAAGCCAGGAAAAGTCACTACACATTGAATATCGAAGACTGTTACGAGCATACATGAATAGCTGTTGAAGAGTATAATATCTCTTAGGAGAGTGACAACCGCGAATCTGAGTAGGAAAACAAGGCCCCAAGGTCAACAGAACGGCGATTATCAAGGTGGCTGGTGGCAGCCGCGTGAGAGTAGAAGAAGTCAAATTAAATGACGTGGTTTTGCGAGAGAGTTATGTCCAGCTGTGGACTTCTAAGGCCGATGATGAGACAAGAACTTACAAATGATAAGATTCAAATATACAACAAACCCTACGAATACAATAAGCATTGTTTTCCATAATTATTATAGTCTAGTAGGTCTGTACGCAAAATACGCGCTGAGCCGTGGAGTTGCGGACACCAGCCCGTCATACTACTACTACTAGTCTAATAGGTAGGCTTGCGTTTGGCCGCAACTCACCTGATCCTTAAGTGATGATGCGGCCTAAAGTGGAGCACACTTGCTTTGAAGATACCCAGATTATATGTATCAGAGAATAGAGAGGCAGGCAGTGAATTCCAGTCTAGCAGGTCGCACATAAAATGTGGAAGCAAAGCGCTTGATTCGAAACCGTAGAACTTTAACCGTTTAGCGGTGACGCTTCACCATATCTCTGCTCGTCAGATGCATCAAACAGGCAAATGCGATAGAGCAACGACCTAAGTGAAGAGTCAAGAGAGAATTTGATGCGTGTGTCACGATCAATTAGTAGATGTGTGTTGACAGGTTGGCATTTAGCACACAATGGAAGTGCATGGCTTTAGTGGTGTAGTAGTCACTAGTAGGAAATAAGCTTACCTACTGGTATAACACGATCAGTTACAGTTTTTAAATCATAGGAAAGATCTGACCATCCCTTTGCAGAAAAGTAAACAAAACAGTTTTGCAATTATGCCGCCGGAGAACGAAAGGTGATTGAATCGATGGGACATGTTTTTCGGGCATAACTATGTGTGTCTCATGCATGTATGTCAGATGTTTACACTTTGATAGAGTTTCAATTTGATATGCTATCAACGCTGATGTGTTAGGCGATAGGAATACACCTTGTTTCGTGAAACGATATTAGAAATATTCAGAATTACTTTTGGAAAGGGCTTTTGTAGCGGAGCTCGTGGCTAACTAAAAGTCGTACGGATCGACCGGTCATGGTAAAGCTACGCTTGTCACGGTAAGTGGCTGGATGGGTGACCATCAATTTCATACCGAGACCCCAACGTGCCTGCAAGGCAAGCACGTAAAACTGCTGTCATTCGTAGATCTTTAACAGTCGTTATGGGTAGTCAGAAGCCAGAAAGTCTGACCGCCAGTCTTCTCAAGGGATACCGTGTTATCCAGTAACTGTGTTGAGGAGGTTAGATAGGCAATCGCTCCATGTAAAACACTGATATTCAGCTGCATCTGGTTAGACTGGAAGCCGACCCCAACATAGGTGGGGAAAAGGTTAGGCAGATGATGATGTGTGTGAGTATGTAAGTAATCATCATCATCATCATCATTTCAGCCGAAAGACGTCCACTGCTGGACATAGACCTCCCCGAAGAAATGGGGGGTTTTGCCATAATCGCCACGCTTGGCAAGCGGGTTGTCGATCGCAGTATGGTTGTTACAAAGGCACAGAGAACGCTGCTGCCCATTCTCTGGTGAATCCCTTAGTCGTCTCTTACGACACCCACGAGAAGATATGGGAAAGATTTGTAAGTAAGACAGGGAAGTTATGTAAGTAAGTATATTCCTTATTACTCCTATAAATGAATGAACAAAGCACAACCAAAACAGCATCGACATGTCAATTTATCAATCTTATAGTTCGTTTATTTTCAAGTAATGACGTAAAACTTACTTCAAACGAAGTTTTGATCCAATTTTCAACCAAGGGACAAATCAATACCTTACATAACATGAAATACAAAACATTCGCTATTTACTACGAGTAGGTGAGTTCATTAATTCACAAACAACCTTGGAGTACGAGGTTATGTAATAAGGACCTCACAAAAAAACTACACTAACGTTTTTTTGTTCAAGTAAGTTAGCTTGGTTACCGCGTGGGTTAATTTTGGCTTTAAGTATTTAAATTTTATGGGGAAGCACTCAGATTATGAAACAAAAGGCAGATAGACCATGCGGAACACTGCGAGTGAAGCCACAAAAGCGAATACAAATTCAAAAACGAATACCTACAATTCGCGTTGCGCTGTACTGACACGAGTCAGTATAGCGCGAAGCGAAGCATTGTTACAAAAAACAAATACTAATACAAATAAACATTCAAAAGCGAATACAATCACGAGATTGTAGGTATTCGTTATTGAATTGTGGCTTCACTCGCAATGTTCCGCACGGTCTATCTGCCTTTTATTTGATGATCTGAGGGGTTGCAGATCAAATTTGATGTTGCTGAGGACATTTGGCCGAGGAAAAGGAAGATTGGAAACCGATAAGAAAAAATTGATTTCAGAATTTGTACGAAATAATGTAAAGCCATTGTTTCGGCAAACGGTTTTAGATCGAATAATGCTAAAACTGAGAAAACAAGGTATAAAAGGCTACTTAGATTAGTGTTTTGTATTCCCAGAACGAACGGAAAAAGTTGGTTTTCATTTGTCAACTTGAAGAAATATGCAATTCTCGGTCAAAAATTAAATTCTATAGAACAGACCGCACGAAATACACTGTATTGCACAGGTTGCAAGCAGGTTACATAAATATCTATAAATACTAGTTAAACACGAAACTAGAAAGTCTAGGCCACCGATATAATACTAATTTAGAAAACTAAACAAATAGTCATTGTATTACAAATACTTACATTTAGCACTCGCATGTCCTAAACATTGAGTCATCGCCAAAAATAATTTTCGAACAGAGCCTGTTTTGCATTCATTGAAATGTATGCAAAAAAAAACCTGATTTTCATTCATACATTTGAGTCAAAGATTTCTTTGGTATATCAATTTCTGATCTTGTCAAACTCAAACTCATTTATTTCAAACAAATCATTTTCTGGTAGGTACTTTTGAATTGTCAAAGTCAGTCATTCAGAAAGTTTTGCTTGTTCCAAACAGTAGGTTTCTATGGAGAAGAACGAGCAAGAAACTTCATGAAAACTCTTTTAAAATCAATAATATGTTACAAAATTTCGGCTACATCATTCATATTGAATAGGGTACTTGTCTATAAGGAACTGTTCCAGACATCAGCCGTAGTCTGTAGAGCAAAGGGTTTTTTGCAGTTTACACAGGTGTTCTACAGGTCACCTTTGGATATGACATGTAGAATTAAAGTATGTCTATAATAATAATAATCATAATTTTTATTTAATTTCAAAAATAAGGTACAGACGAAAATATGTATGTAGTTGTTACGGTTAACAAAAGATGTATTACAAGTAGTTGGCGTAAGAGTAACGACAGGTATTACATAAAATTATGGTGTAAGCACAGGGTCTGTACATAAATTGAGAGAACCCTGCCTCTTAAACTAGGGTGATCTTAAAAGGCTGTGATCAGCTATAGTGTATCTTATAAAATAAAATAGACAGAACTGTGAAGTGTGTCAGTTTGTCTGAGCATACAATAAAATAAAAAAAACCAGCCTGTTACTAGCCCACTGCTGGGCAAGGCCTCTTCTCATACAGAAAAGGCACGAGCATTGGTCACCACGTGCGCTCAAGGTGGATTGGTGATTTCAGACATTTTAATTAAAGTTCATGTTTCCTCAACATGACCGTAATGTCCAAGATAAACTTAGAAAGTACTTATGAAGTACAAAAAGTCACATTGGTACTTACAATAAGGTATGATAAAACTGCTAAAAACCTGATCTATGAATTAACAATACCTTTAATATCTTATTTACTAAGGCATGCTTCTAAATTTGGGAACGGAAGATCTTGAATGCAGGACATGCATTTAGAAGCCAAACAAAAACAAAGTGACTGAGAGAATTAACTACACAAGTTATTTAAATATTTGAACAAAATAATGTAGAAAAAGCTTTGTGACTAACTTTCACATTTTCAAGACCAGACAAGGCAAGGCAAGACCCAGACAATTCACAGTTACCAAAAATTGAACTACATCTTTTTAGCAAAAAGAGGTAAGCAACTGAAAAATTTAAATGTATTGTCCTATTTTTTGTCAGTTACATGTTCGGTTTTCCTTTTTGTGGCTGTGTTTTGTCTGGTGCATTGATCTTTGCTCTGAAAAGTGAATAATTGGAACGGTATTCTCTAAAATCAGGTTATTGAGTATACCTACTGGTTTATTGGCATCAAATCTGAATCGAACAAAGCAATCTATGGGACCATGGTCCGAAGAAAGCAATGCAGTTGGATTTAGAAAGATTGAATGTGGAAAATCAGGTAATGTGGCACACTTTCAAAGAAAGCCAGTTTAGTGTTGGACAGCGCGTCTAAACGAGTCGATTATTGACTCTCACATAGGTATAATATACTAGCAACCTGTCCCGGCTTCGCACGGGTGCAATGTAGATCAAGCTATACGTATAAACCTTCCAATTGAATCACTCTATTGCTGAAAACTGCATTAAAATCCGATGCGCAGTTTAAAAGGGCTTATGTTTAACGAACCTCCAGATATAGTAAGTGACCTCCAAAAATAGTAAATGATCACCAACATTTAACCAAAGTATTGTAGAAATGCATGAGTTTGCAGCACTCGGCGGCCGCTGCCGCGGCACGCTCGCCTCGTGTGCAGGGGGTCACAGTTCTAACCTAACCATGTCGGATCCGCCCCAGAGGGGACTTAAGATTTGGTGATAATTTACTATTTTTGGTGGTCATTTGGTCACTAAGATTTGGTGATAATCTAATATATAAAATTCTCGTGTCACAGTTTTCGTTCCCGAACTGCTCCGAAACGGCTTGACCGATTCTGATGAAATTTTTTGTGCATATTGGGTAGGTCTGAGAATAGGCCAACATCTATTTTTCATCCCCTTTTTTCACCCCTTTTTCATCCCCCATTAGGTCGATCGGGACAGGACAACGTCTGTCGGGTCAGCTAGTTTACTATATTACTCTGAGATTTATAAACCGATTTACGTGATTCTTCTTTAGTTTGATGCAGAATAGTTGCCATTTGGTCCCATAAAAAATTAACATTGTTTGGCCCAGTAGTTTTCATTTTATAAACATTTTTTGGTTGGTTTATTACTATTTTTGGTGGTCATTTGGTGACTAAGATTTGGTGATAATTTACTATTTTTGGTGGTCCTTATATGTATTCCCGTTTAAAAGATCTAAACGTACAGATAGCGGGAGCGACGTTGTTTTATACTATGTAAAGATTTTGTTACAAGATAAACTGAAGTATCGACTACTAGAGCCAAAACACTATCAAAATAACAGCTTATTTCTCTAACCACAGAGAGCCTCTTAAAACCATTGAACTATAAATCAGTCAAACATTTTAACCCATTACTTTTGCCAAGAACATCACAAGAAATTCCAGTTCATCATAATACCAGTCAATTAACAGGCGGTAACACAATATACGATTGTAGAAGTGTTTTTTGGGCCACTGCCATAAGGGTCAACGGACTAGGTAATGATCCATCCAATATGGCGTACTTTTGGGCCAACACGTGGCCAATGTTCCAAGATGTTTAGTGTAGCAAAAAAATGTGGTACTTTGTGTTTTAATAAATTGGACTGGGTCACAACTATAGCCTAAGTAGTTGCCGTGTACCCAATTATGTGGTCTTCAATCGCCTTGATCCAACATGTGTGGAGTTAAGAATGCAACCGGTATTCATCTTCGGGGAGGTAAGCCAACATTGGGCCAAACAAGTTAGAGAACGTTGAGATTGTAGATTGGCAGACAGTATCTAATGGATTTCTAATGACGCTCTTCTAACAGATTATAGAATTAATTTAAAAAGTATATGTTGAAATGGTAACGGTAGTTTAATGTGAATCAATTGCTTTGAACATGATGCATTTTTCTATAGCTCTGAATACTTATCAAAATACTTCGGTAACCCTGAGAATACAAACACAGGTATGTAGATGTTAAATGTTTAAACATATATGTAGTACTGCTAAGGACCTAAGAAGTACCTAGACCTACCTAACAAGGTCCGTCGTCGATACTTACCTACGTCTTCGCAACTTCGAGTGAAACAATAAAGTAAACATAATTATTTCGCATGTTAAATAAAGGTAAATAAGGACCCACGTTCTGTACTAAACTAGCGAGTGTAAAGTTGGCACGTTAACGACTGGCAAACATATCGAGTCAATATGAGTTCTCACTTATTTGAATAGGGACGCAGAATAGTTTTACGTTTTAAACAATATACAGCTTTAAGAGGTAATACCACGGGCTAGAGAATTGAAAATTAGGTATTTGTAAAATCTATTGCTGTCGCGCGATGCCCGAACACGAACCGCAGAGCGCGATAGAGACAACTGCAGCTTTGACCGAAAATACCTATTAAAAGTACACAAAATCAATGATTCGTAGTCCCCTGATTTCTTCTCCAAAACTTAACCGATTTAACTGCTTTTTTCATTAAAAAATAAAGAAAGGCTTTTGCCGTGTTTCTATGTTTTATATTTTTTATATAATCAAGTCAAATTTGTTTTCTGAATGTTTGAACACAGCGGAAAATGATGCCAATTTTTTAGGTTTTTGAATATTCATATCTCTTTTAATAATAAATTTATGAGAAAAAGAAAAACATAGGGACATGCCAATAGTAGCCATGGATATTTAAAAAAAAATATATCTACTGGCATTATCCAGGGAGGAAACGGGGGACTAAGTTTGTATGGAAAAACGGCCCTTGTGTTTCCTCTTAAATGCCCTACCCTAGGCAAGGTTATGGTGATACATATTATGTACACGATGCTTGCGCGAGCGACGCGCGCGCCGCGCGTCCTGTATGTCAGTAATAAACTAGCGTTCAAGTTAGACGGTTGTTTCTCTTCTCACAATCACCCCATTCCTCTCCATCACCATCATCTACCGCACATTCCGCATTTTGTGTTGCTGGTGCGATACAAGACTCAGTCGCCACAGGTGAACTGACGGGCTGATTACTACCTGTATACTTCAGCAACTGATCGACATGCCTTATACAGTGTTTTTCTAAGTCATTAAGGGGCTATTAAACGACTTTTACAGATTTTAAACTGACAATCACAATAAAGAATACTACTTTTATTTAATTTTTTCGACTAAATTTTGAGTTTTAGACGCAGACTGCGTCCGTTCTGCATCAGTTCTGCGTCCAAAACTCTCTAAGTTTAGTCGAAAAAATTAAATAAAAGTAGTATTCTTTCAAAATTAAAAAAAAAGGCGTATACTAAAAGATAGATAATAAAATTGTCTGTAAGATGGTGTAAGTTTCGTTTAATTATACCTAGTAGATTTTGTGTGATTGTCAATGTTATGTCCGCGTCAGACACAACTTCACGTGTTAATTTAACTGTAGAATATAAATATAATTAAAAATATTCACTTACTAAATGATTGAGAGAATGTTCTAGTTTAACATATATTTTTTTTTCAAATCATTTACACTGCACATTTTGACGTGATTGTCAGTTTAAAATCTGTAAAAGTCGTTTAATAGCCCCTTAACATAAATTTTGTACATTTTATTTCCTATTCTATTTTTTATTATTCCTAACTGCCATGTTTCTTTCCGTGCGCTGTACCATCGGGTCCAAACCGCATCGCCAGCCATAAATTGTCTTTTCAAGTAGTGAAGTATCAACGTGCGTAGCTTCGCTTGATGGTACCACTAAATCGAGACGAGATCGTAGGTTTCTACCAAACATTAATTTTGCTGGCGTTTCCCCAGTGGTACAATGCACGGTATTTCTATAATTAAACAAATAGCCTAACAACAATTCATTGATTTACAGTGGTAAATTATCTTTTATAATACATTTTAGCATTTTTTTACAGGAAAAAACGCTTATCAGTCTCTGTGCTAGCTTACCGCGGTTAGTGATGCTTTCGTCCATCTGTGAAGTCTCATCATCATCATGTCAACCTTCATCATCGTCATGACGCCCACTGCTGGGCTTAGGTCTCCCCCAAGGGGGGGTTCCGTAATCGCCATGCTTGGCCGATGCATGTCGGCGATCGCAGTAGATGTTATGGTGTTGCTGGTGGTGGTGATGTGTAAGTCTAATAAAATAACAAATCTGTAAAATGAGGCAGCACACCTCATGTTCAAGAAACTGGTAACCACCATGGCCATACAAGAGGAACAGCAGTAGTTACTGCTTCTTTTCTTCTTTCTACTTCTAACATTCCTATAGTTTTAAAAGGCTTATGTTTAACGAACCTCCAGATCTACTAAATGATCAGTCACCAATAATAGTAAATAAAATAAAACCAAAAACAGTAAATGGTCACCAAAATGGTGTTTCCGGTGTCTGGTGTTAAAGTATTGTAGAAATGTAAGAGTTTGACTGTAAAAAGCGATTTGATTCTGGCGTAGGGGGTCACAGTTTCTAACCTAACCTAACCATGTCGCATCCGCCCCAGGGGGGTCAAAAAGATTTTGGTTATTTTGCACACTAAGATTTGGTGACCATTTAGTACATTTGGTATAATTTAGTATATTTTTTTGGTAAGGGAGCTTAAGATCCTAAAGGATTTTTTGGTGATCATTATGTTTATACCCGTTTTAAAACTCACATTCTGTTATACCAAAAGAATGAATTACTCAACGACTGACCATGAACTTATCAATTAAAATAAGCCCGTATTCGGTAGCGTGTAGATCCTACATAAAGCTGTGTTCCGACAGGATGGAGGTCTATTGAGGCATGCGTATGCGCATTGATGCGCGCATGGTATGCATCACAATGCGGTACGTGCCGGGAGTGTGTCCTCCTTAGGGTACGGTTTAGGTGTTATCGTATAATGTAATGTTGTTTATCTATATATGTATGTATTTAAAATATATTTGTGTATGTATATCAGCTGTCTGACACCCATAGTACAGGGTCTCCCTAGTTTGGGGTCAGATGGCCGTGTGTGTAATGTCCCCACATATTATTATTATTATTATATTTTATATACTTTATTTATCTCGGGACCCAGAGGTCCCGGGCCTTTGTAAGGCGTACGAGGAGCCGAAGCCAACTCGCAGAGGCCCCTTAGGTAGCTTTATATGAAATAAGACACCAACCGACGATTATCCCTGTATGCACTATGCAAGTGCACCCAAGGATAAACCCCGGTTGGTGCAGGACTATTACAGGACATGGAAACTAACAGTACTGGACTATGGGTATGGGTTGCTAAAGTGACTTGGATACCTGAAACTATGAAGTGACTATGGCCCCTGCCGAATCAATGTTTGTATACATGGATAAAATAGCAGGGGGTGACTTGCACACTCACTAAATGGGCCCCCTGAAACAGTCGCTAGCACGAAGTGACGTAGCGACAAGGGGACAACATATCTTGAGGTGCTAGAGGAGTGGAGAGGTATTCCACGGCTGTCAGGACAATCCCGGAAGTACGGTCAAGATCCCTACCAGCGTCTTACTGGAATACTTCCTTACCCCGAGCACGAATGCTCTCGCGAGTTTCCACTCTAACCGGCCAATTAAGGCAAGATAGAGGTGGGAGCTCCGTTCCCCACCTCTGGCTTGCCCTTATTGAAAGGCAAGCCAGAGATGAGGAACAAGACTTCTCCCGGGAGATCAGGTCCGTGGGGTCGCTACTGCCCAACAGCTCGCCACAAGCTGCCCTGCGGGTTTATTATTATTATTATTAATGGTCAATTGATAGTCTATGTGAGCGATATCGGGCGCTTTATTAGATAATGCAATTTTCTCGTGACAACGTGTCAACTTTTAGACACCCACTACTGGGTATAGGTCTCCCCAAGAGAGGCTTCAGCCGTAATCGTCATGCTTGGCCGGTGCATATTGGCGATCGCAGTAGGTGTCATGCCAGCACTTCACATGGCGTATTTGTGCAAATATTCGCCTTATTTGGATAATACAAAATGTACCCTATAACTATTGAAATAAAATCGATTTTGTATTATCTAAGTAAGGCGAATATTTGCACAAATACGCCATGTGAAGTGCCGGCATTATGGTACTCAGAAGGACGTTGCTGCCCATCCGCTGATTAATATCCCTCTGTCGCCTTCTACGACACCCACAGGTAGAAATGGAGTGGTGCCAATCGCGGACGGCACCACACGGCAGATTTTCTGACTATAATGAACTTTGGCTAATGACTATAATAACACCTACTGCGATCGCCAACATGCATCGGCCAACCATGGCGATTACGGCCGAACCCTTGAGGGAAACCTATGCCCAGCAGTGGGCATCTAAAGGTTGACATGATGATGAAAAAACTTTGGTGTGGACTTCTTGCTTTTATCAGAACCATTATATTCCTTGGTTGAGTCGCAGGATAAACAGGAGACATTACCAAAACCACCAAAGAAAAGGTCAGAGACAGAAGATAATGAAGCGATTTTATGAAGACCTATATACCGAAATTGCCTAAAATGTAATTTACGAAAATGTACTGCAGACATTTTATGTATTGAGGTTTTCAGTAGCAGTTGTAAAAGCTATATTATACGCAGTTTTGTGGTCCTCAATAGATAAAATAAATATGTCTTGCGGTTATTTACATGAAAAACGTCAACTTTTCCCTATACAGTCAATCACGTGTCAGATTGTAAAAGTACTTATATTTTATACAAATACAGACATACGCGCAAACAATAGAACGAGTATTTAGTTGTTAAAATACATACCAATAGCATTTAAAAATTAGAAAGTAGAATTTTCAATGGTTACTATTTAACAGGATAACGATTTCACAGTATTTTTTTAAGTATTTGGCACTGCACGGTTGGAGCAGTCGCTGAGCGATTGGCTGCTGCGGTGCGTGTCGTGGGTTCGATTCCCGCACAGAACAAATATTTATATGGCCTATAGATAAGTGTTCCGGGTCTGGTTATTTGTGTATATGAAAGGAGAAATTCCAAGTAACGGCTAGAGTTAAAAGTATTCAATACAAAATCTATGATGCTGCCACTTTTAGATGGAGTATTTGTACAAATATCCGTTTTATTTGGATAATACAAAATAAAGTCCATTTTGTATTATACAAATAAGGTGAATATTTGCACAAATACGCTATGTGAAGTGCCAGCATCAAATGAAAAAGTATACAGTAAGAAATCTAGTAGAAAATCTACTGCGGGGAATTTAAATAACAACGTAAAATTTACAAAATTATTAAAAACACAGGCAAATCATAAGTTCCAAGTTCGACCGCTGCCTTTAAATCCTACAACCATATCTCCACAAATTGCATAACATTACATCTGTACCACTTACTCTATTATACTCCAACTATGCCTCAGAAATGCATCCTGTACAAGCTATTGACAGCACACGGACTGCATACAACTGCATAGTTCGTCAGCTCTCTAAAGATTTGCAAGTTAATGCAGATGGACAAATAACTCACAAGTATCAATGACCTCTGGTAAGCCTTTTTGAAGTAACTTGAGGTTAACAGCAAAGGAGTTGTGTATTTATGAAATATGGATATGTGAAGTGTAGGTTAAATAAGGTGGTAAAGCCGTTCTATGGTGGATTTGAGCACATACAGGAACCCAAGATCATCATTATCATGTCAACCTTTAACCCCCAAGGAGGGGGCTCAGCCGTAATCGCCATGCTTGGCCGATGCAAGTTGGCGATCGCAGTAGGTTATGGTACTCAGAAGGACGCTGCTACCCATCCTCTGGTCAATATCCCTTGTCGCCTTCTACGACACCCACGGGTAGAAATGGAGTGGTGCTATTCGCGACCGAAATCACACGGCTTGAACCCAACATAAGTTAAACTGTCTGACTACTCGACAAACAAAATGCATTGTATTTCTAGTCTCTTCGACAAAAGAGTTGCAGACTAAAAGCTACAAGAAAGATTTTTTCAAAACGTGTCATTCTCGTTTGACTGTCGAGCAGATTATGTAATGTGCAATGAAAACACTTGTTGCTAAGTGAACGCTTATCGCATAATTTGAGACCCACTTAACAAGGCACAATTATGCTCACGAAAATGCTACCTAAAATGGTTCCGTAACGAATAGTCATTCATTTTATCGTACTACAGTGCGTCCATAGACTCATGGTAATGGTTCGCTTGCGTATGCCCATATCTACACAGTTTATCGTGTATGTGCTATAGGCTAAGCCCATTCAGTAATTGGAGCATTGAATCGGTGGTAGGCGAACCAATTGCCGATGTTTACACTTTGATGGTTTCAATTTGATACGCTATCAACGTTGATGTGTCAGGCGATAGAAATACACCTTGTTTCGTGAAACGATATTAGGAATATTCGGAATTACTTTTGGAAAGGTCAAAGGACTCTCCACTCTCCTTCCAACTCTCTCTGTTAAGGTCTATTTGGGACCAGTCTTTGTCGAAGGACCACCAGTTCATCTCACCATCTCCGCCTGGGCCTGAGAGGCCTGTGCTCTGCAGTAGGAAAATTCATCAATTCATCAATTTCGGAAAGGTAACACAAACACAACAACACGCAATATTGACGCAGCACAAAATTGGGATGGTCCCTAAGTTCAAACTAAATACACGCTTTGGCCACTAGAATCAAAACCATCGGACCAAGACATCGCCCCCTTTCGTGCAGACAGTGTAAAAAGTCCATGTTATAAAGTTACAAAAACCACCATAAGCGGTAGTTCACTTGTTGAACACGGCTGGATGCGCAGACAGACGTTCGTCACACTTCACTTGTTTCGATACCAAGGGACTACGGGCATACAATAACGCCCAGTCCTGCTTGAAATAAGTGGCGGATAAAGGTGCCGTACCTTGCTGGGTAATATAGAAAACGACTGGTAAACATGGTCAAAGTTATCTGAAGTATAAGAGTATTTTGTGACCCAGGGAGCCCAGGAGAGGATATTGGTATCGTCACCGTAGTCGAGGACGATTAAAATAAAAATGGCATGAATAATACATAGGTATCTAAACTCTGTCCAATGGTTTAATCGTTTTTTGACAGCTGCAACTAGTGAACAATATTTGTGTTTTTTGTAAAAACTGATACGCATACCTGTATTATAATGTCTGTAAGAGGTCATAAATAAAATAATCCAACAAGATTAGGCAGTTTATATATTTATTTTATAACACATTTTAAAGTTAACATAAGGTAATCGGGAATAATTACATTTTAAGGCAGCTGTCAAAAAACCAATAACCCAATGGACAGGGTATAGTTCCGTATTATTATTTTTCTATGGTTAGGCAAGCGACTGAAGATCAAAAACCGGTAAAGCTTTTTTCTACAGCCAGGTATAATTTGATCGCAGTATCAAAACTTCGGGTCAAAAAACTGCGATACCCGATCAAGTATGGTTAGTCAGGCACTAATCTACCTCAAACAAAGCTACAATGATGATAAACACTACATTCCTACTATGGATGGTTTAGGTACTGAGTTCCGGTTCATTTGTTTTCATTCGAAGGGACGGGCGATAGGCTGCCGTCTTGTCCCGCCTAAATTAACTAATTGAGCTATTACAGTGCCCTACCTTTGAGTATAACATACTGTTCGAGTATGATGTGAGATAGTCCCATCTTAATAAACATGTCGCCAGCTCTAAACAATGCGTTATGTTGTAAAATAGTTTGAAAATATTGTCAATATCTAATCGATTGATTCACGTAAGTCTAGTGTAGTCACTGTAGTTAGTAATATTTTCGAGGAGATTCGAAATAGGATTAGAATCGTTAAGCCTACATCAATTCTATTTATGGTTAAAGAACCTACGCTCAATCGACTATCCCTTCACATTTCGCTACTAATGGTATTGTATCTAGTACAGCTAAC
Source organism: Charanyca ferruginea (assembly GCA_947361185.1). NCBI lineage: Eukaryota > Metazoa > Arthropoda > Insecta > Lepidoptera > Noctuidae > Charanyca > Charanyca ferruginea. The sequence goes on along the minus strand of OX376078.1, from coordinate 21,887,770 downwards.
TGCTGCCGTACAATTTGTAGTACACTCCCATTTGCTTTGTATTCGTGTGATGCAATAAACAGGCAGGTGACTCACTGATTTGAACCAGGAAAAAAGGAGATATTATCTGCTGGGTAACACGTAGATGAACGACGAATTGTGTTTTCAGTTTGGATTAGTTTAAAAAAATATAGGAACTAAAATCTGAGACCAGTGCAAAAGCGGTGTTCGCTGGTCACGGACCATACACGTGCCTATATCGAACACAAATAGAGGTGTCAAGCCCACAGATTATGGCAACACTGTTCCACGATTACTTCTGGCAATTATCGATGAGGTTCTCCGTATTTAAATAGTCTACGTTTGATGTGATGATGAATGAAGTTGACGACCGAACTTATTTAGATTAGTATAGAGTTGTGTTTTCGTCTCATGCTCAAGGTCGTGTAAAAAAGTTTGGATGTTGAATGCTGATACGGTTTGTGTATTGGCAAACTTTAGAGGCCCGTGAATTTTTCCGTAGGCACATAACATAATGCTACTAGTTAGTTTTTCCTTTCCATTGTTCACGTGTGAAACGTGAAAAGAGCCGTTATTCGAGTATAAAACTTGGATTAAAGTTGAAAAAGGTTCTAGGAGGTCCACTGACTGCTGCATTTGGGCAAGAAAGTTGTCAAATTATGTGCTGCAGGAAAAGAAAGCGATGGCGAATGGACAATTTCAAAAGCTGGATTTTCAGAGCATTACAGTCCAATGTCATTGAAACTATTAAGAACTAGCTTTTGGCCGCGACTTTGGCTGCAAAGTCGCGGAATAAAAATTAGCCTACGTCCTTCCGCAGGGTTCAATCTATTTTCATACCAAATGTCATCAAAATCGGTTAAGCCGTTGCATCGTGAAAGCGTAACAGACAGTTACTTTCGCATTTATAATATTAAGTATGGAAGTGTTTAGTATGGATAATAAACGTTTCAATTTGAAAGGACCATTATCTCAGTTGGCACAAACAAGGACCAGTTAGTTTAATCTTAAACTCAATTCACAACCTACTATCTTGAGCGCACGTGGGTGACTAATTATACAGTCTCGTGTCTAGATAGTGTTCTATTTAGTCACGGAAGATATAACAATGTAGTACGGAGAGTACAAGGCTATACGTAGTAAATAATTCTTGCAATTTACGACAGATTATTTATTAAATAAATGGCTTATTCGTTGGGATTGGATATGGGTGTAATGAAACGATGTACGGTGAATGGTTATAGTCTGTAGTAACGCTGTGCATCTTCATCTATACTAATATTATAAGGAAGATTTGTAAGTATGGATGAAGCAGGTAACATCCGAAACTCTCATCCTATTTCTAAAATTCTTTCACCATTAGGAAGACGTTATCCCCGATTGCTAAAACTAATATTATAAAGAGGAAAGATTTGTTCCTTTGTTTGTTACGATTTAACTAGAAAACTACGGATCCGATTTTAAAAAATCTTTCACCGTTAGAATGCTACATGATCCCTGAGTAACATACCTGCTATTTTTTAAAAAAATAGGGATCCTTGAGAAAATAAACGCGGAGAAAGTGATAGTAGGATTAGTCTCGCTAAAACTCGAGAACGGCTGGACCGATTTGGCTAATTTTGGTCTTGAAATATTTGTGGAAGTCCAGGGAAGGCTTAAACGGTGAGAAAATTGAAAAATCTATATTACAACGTCTGTCGGGTCAGGTAGTTTGATAATAAAAAAAATACGGAACCGTAAAAAAATCACACGGACGAACAATGACGTATTATAAATAGACGCGTCATACACGAACATTAGTGCACTTTAAAACGGCGCAAAATTTTATATCTACATACCATTATGCACATACAATTATACAGTGCAAAGAAAAGGACATAAGCATACAGCGTACACCTGTTAGAAAAAGATAAACATACAAATTTTGTTACGTCTGTTGTGTGAATTACGAGCGATTCTGACGTATAGCCGCGACACTGGGTGGTACGTGACTAAGTGAAACCCCGGCAATTGCCTTGCTTTAATATTGCCATTATTGAGCACGGGTAACGCATCTAAGTGTATTATATCATTGCGGACGAAGTCACAGGCACAAGCTAGTCCATGAAAAAGAGACCATAGGTACCATTTTTTATTTATAGCAGTAGTACGAGTTTTACTCGAAGTTCTCATGCGTGTATTATTTTTTGTCGGTCAAAACACTGTTCTTTGTTTCTGACAAAATACCATATTGAATTTCCCATACATGTTCATTCAGCAACGTATTGTTGGGACTGCGTAATAAAATGTCAATGACGTCTGTAAAGTACCTACCTCTTTCTATAGGATGGTTTTGCATATTTCAGTCCAAGAAGTAACAAGTTTTTTTTTAAATAGGTAATTATACATTTCACGTAACTTTTGGGTGTAGTAGTCTGTTTATACAACAAGTAAAAACAAAAATAGGAAAGGCGCCAACAGACATTACCCAGTAAACTTGAAGTATCCCGATATGCTTGGGGGGCGCCATGATGGTTTTTTTGCCCACTTGTCAAACGAGCTGCCTCGACGGGATGCGTGTGCGCATGAACGCACATTATTCCCTTGTAGTTTTTTTAATTTATTACTTGGGCAGTGATACGTAAGTACTGTATTTTTGCACACATGCCAATGCAGTTGTTGGTGTTGTTACTTTCTGAACATCTACATATACTAATATTATAAAGAGGTATGTTTGTTCATAAGTTTTGTAATAAATTAATAGCATTATTTCAATTAATATGTAAATGTGAGAACTATGGATCCATTTATTTATTCAATGTGTTTGACATAAATGAGCATGGCAGTTGAGAGCATTGTCATGCTCGCTCAAATGTCTCACTGATGGTGGCGTGCGGGTTGGATCATTCGGTTCCCTTCAAAATGGTTGAGCTAAGTGGTGCTGATCCGCGCGTCATGTTCGTGAACGGGCGCTGTCAGTTGAGATTGGTCATCTCTTAACTGCCATGGCTTTTATATTAATTTATTTTTAATTAGAATGTTTTGGATTTCTCTTCACTTACATTGTTTTCACATATAGAAGCAACAAGAATAATGTAGCCTGGATTTTGTAAAAGCTTGATTGAAAAGAGTGTCCGTGGAGTTTCTTGCTCGTTCTTCTCCATAGAGACCTACCCTACGTTTTGGAACGAGCAACTAGCTTCAACTTTCTGACTAACTAACTGACTCTTTGACTATTCAAAAGTGCCTGCAAATGGTTTAATTGAAATAAATGCTTTGACTTTGACTTTGACTTTGTGTAAGGGGTAATCTCGGGAATTTAAAAAAATTTTTCACCAATGTGAAGCTGCTGTATCCCTAAATAAAGAAAGAAAGAAAAATAATTTATTCGCCCCCCACGACAAAAACACACACAAAAATAACATTAAAAAAATAAAAAAACAAGAAAACGAAAATTGGTCCTGTATGAGGCCAAAATGCTCCTATCTCAGCAAGTGCTAATCCTATTTTCATATTTCCATATTTAATACTAGCTGACCCGACAGACGTTGTCCTGTCCCTATCTACCTACTTACCTGCCCATTTACCTATACCTACCCTACACCTACCCTATCTTTCGAGTTGGATCAAACTGCACACGGTGTACAAATTTCATTAAAATCGGTTCAGTAGTTTAGGAGTCCATTGCGGACAAACATCGTGACAGGAGATTTATATATATTAAGATTATGCGAAAGTAACTCTGTTTGTTACGCATTCACGATGAAACGGCTGAACCGATTTTGATTAAATTTGGTATGAAGATAGGTCTTGAACCCACACATAGGCTAGTAGGCTATATTTTATCATCAAATAAATGGATCCGTAAAAAAATTTACGCAGACGAAGTTGTGGCCAAAAGCTAGTGTTTGATATAGGGCTAACTATTAACAGGTGCCAACAAAAAACAATTTTTAAATATTTACGAGTTTGGGTTTTTTTTTCATCAATTCCCAGATAGGTGGGTGGTCAAAAAAACAAAGAATAAAATTTTAGCAGCTTTATAATCCCGGTTTTCATTTTATGCTTTATTTATTTGACCATCTACCTATCTGGGCATTGATGAAAAAAAAACCCAAAGCTCGTAAATATTTAAAAATTGTTTTTTGTTAGCACCTGTTAATAGTTGTTGTACTCTCATAGGAAGTGTTTTTATGACAACCTTGACTTTATAATGTACCCATTTATCTTGTAGGCATAAACTATGTTGCTATGGCCATATATGGACTCTATGGACAAACCATAGATGAGGGTTGAAGAAGAAAATTTGAATGACATAAAAATCTTGATAGTATGATTCTGCTTATATGTACCTACTGATAAGAAAGTTCATTCACTTCACAGAAATAATTCAAGCAACTTAAAGGACGCTTTTTACCACTGGCAGGTTACTCTGAAAAATCCTTGGTGCCACACTTAAGCACTTATTCAAATCATATTAAGAATAGCCTCTTACACTAAGTTAAGAAAAAAGCAGTGCATTCTTTTTTATTTCTTTCTGCCAGTAATAAAGCTACATTTTTAATCTGTTGAATATATCCACGGCAAACTAATTGTAAATGAGGTATTATCTGCATTGGGGAGTATCAACATGGAGTACTGAAATATAAAGAGGTTACGGACAGGTGGAGCCAAGATAAGCAGAATTATCTGATTCACCACGGTCTTCACTCATTTACGAACATCTCAAACTCAACGTAAGAAGCCATTAATGAAATTTCAAATTTAATTTTAACTGAGTATTGCAGATTTTTAAAAATGAATAATTCAAGAATTCATTCGTCAATGTGCTTGTTTAAATAATGGAATTAAATATATTGAGGTGTAAATGTTAGTTTTAAAATATTATGTACAGAATATACATATAACATATTCGAATTTTGCTGGCCACCCTAAAACTTTCACCTTATTTTATTAACTAGACTACGAAACTAAGTTTTATTTTGAAAATAGCTGTAAGTCTTCCATGCATAGATAAACAAATAAATAAATAAATAAATAAGGATCATTGGCGATAATATTTAAGGAAAATATGTTTACATGAAGCCATCGATAAAACTTTAATTACCTATGCAAGGTATTTGATTTGGTATCAAACATAATAACAATGGCAATTTATTATTATTGTTCAATAAAATACTACTAAAAAGAAACAGCTTTGCTCTTCTTCAGTTTTATTACTATCCAAGATTTTTTCTACAAAATGTCAAGGTAAATGTGGTCACTATTGGGCATTTGTTTGATAAAACTTAGATGAGCTAATAATAAAAATATAAGTAGGTACCTACTAACCATTGTTTTAGCATAGCTATCGCGCCAGATACTCGGAAACTAGTTCTAAAGAACAATAAACTTATTAAATAAAAATGTATGAATGCAAAACCGCAATTTAATCACTTCCTAGTAAGAAGTGATCGAATTTCATTAATATCTTGTACATTTTATAAAGAAATGCTGTGCTGAAATAATGTAATATGAGGAGACCGCTGCAATAACGTTTATTACGAGGTACGAAGCTACGATCGCAATTAGAAAGACACCGACGCTGATCTAGGCGTGCGCAATGCTTAGGTTTATAACCTAAATAATAAACCAAACCAAAGGTATATAACAAATAAAAAAATACAATTAAGTTTTTGAGCTCCTTTTCGGCAACTTTTCATAACAATCCCGAGTGTATTTTCAAGTTGCAGAAATAAAAAAAACAATAATTGAAATGATGGCGGGCGGCACAATGGCGCGCTGACAGTTCCACCAGCTCAAAACACGTAAGAAAAGAAGGAAAATACTTACGTTTGATTACAACAATCCGCACTCACTGAAAATAACACTAAACAAACCGAATATCACCGAAATTATCGTGTAATGATCAAACAAAACGACATAAAATCGAGACTATCGAGACAGCGTCGTTGAAACGCATCGTTTTTCCGGATTTGTCAGGAATTATTAGTGTTGCCATTTAAGCAAACATTGGAAATACTTAGAATAATAACACTAATAAATTATTAGAGCGATTTTGACAAAATTATGAACACAATGGCAATGATTTACTATTTTATTATTTTTACATAATTTAATTAATTATATTTCTGGAAAAAATAAACCGAATGTCGATTTTTTTACTTTGGCAAGAGAAATAGTGTTTCTAGGCTCATTGATTTTCCATAAGCGAGGGAAAATATTAATCTTTAAAAAAATACTGTTTGGAATAGGGTATTTTACTCTATACGAGAAAAAATCTATAAATATGTTATTGAGACAGTTTAGGCATAAAGCAGTCGGAAAATGTAAGTTTTAGTTTTTTTTTTTTTTTTTTTTCAGATAATTATTATTTATTTCAATAAAAACTTAGTATTATGTACAATTGGTAGAAAAAGGCAGGGAGCTCAAAGGGCATCAAAAAACTCGTCCACATCGTTGTTAATGGGAAACGTGCCCAACAGGCTGGCAGCATTGCCACGTTGTATGGCAATGCTGATTCTTTGACCTAAGAATAGACCAGCCTTCGGGTCACGTGAAGAGTCGACCAGCCGCTTGGCGATGTCACGAAAAACAATATGGGCACTCGGACCCCATGGCCCTAGAGTTTCCACCCCAAACGGCTCAAATATATAGCTTCCAAGAAGGTTATCATATTTGCGCCGTTTGAGGTTTTCGGCACCTGCAGCAGCCGCCCCAGCACAACACGTAGTGCTAGGAAGATGAGATGGCGCAAGGGTGTCGACACATGTTGCGTCCCACACCAAAGGCCTACCCAACCTCCAAGGCATTATGGTCATCCCATCTGGTCTCTTCCCATCGTCGCGTGCCAAGCCATTGGGTTCTAAAATAGCAGGCACCCCGGCGGTGGCAAGAGCACGACGGAGGATGTCATTGATGCTGGCGTGTCGTGCCATTCGGCCTGCGCTTCTACTGCAGGATAGGCCATGATGTCCGAGGCAGTCGACTGCTTCACCACACTGGCAACGATGTGGAGCCCCGCATGGAGCGCCCAGACGCAGGCATGTAGCGAGTCGGAAGGTATTATCACAGTTTTAGTTTATAAAATAACAAAACAAATTTTTAAATTGAATTCAAGATTTTCAGTATTTTTAATGTTATAAAACACCGTGAAATAGTAGCGGCCATGTTATTACGCCATACGGCTGTGTAAACAAAAAATTGTCAACCGATTGGCGTAATATAGGCTTTGTACTTTTATTATTTTCGTAACCAACGTATTTTTTTCATTATTACACCTATTAAAAAATATGCTTTTAATTATTTTTAAATGATACACAATCAATTATCATATTTTAATATGAGCTCATTTGATACAAAACGAACTGACGTCATTTACGCTGAGCAATATGGCGTCCAGTAAAGGCGTTTTCGTCAAACTACGCGCGAAATTTGAAAATTAAAAATTTTGATGCATTTTTATGGCACTTATCGATTGAATACAAATTTTGTGTTTTTTTTTTAGTGGCATTTTAGCGCTACAGAATTTCATTAAATCACTTTTCAAAAATGGGTGTAATACCCTATTATTTCCTCCACCTAAAAACAAGGCAATGAATATTGTTGAATAGGGGATATTACTGCAATGTTCTGGCGCCAGAGTGCAGCACTAGCGTAAACAGTAAACAGTTTTTCAACGAGTCGTTCAAAGTGTGATGAAAATTGTGAAATTCTGCCATTAATTGAGTTCTAAATTGGAAACTGTATTATATCATACAATAATGCATCAGTGCTGTGTATTTGGATGTAGGAATGAAGGGCATCATTCATTTCTAAAAGAAGAAAATCTTCGAAAACTATGTGAAGCAGCAACACGTAGTAGACTTTCGAACTAAAAAACACTCTTAATAAATATGTTCAACACATTTTAAATCTGAAGATTTTATTGAAATCGGAAAGTATTCAGGTGAGATAGTCGCATTTACCGAATAATGTTCACTTCTAACATGTAAGACAACCAAATACATATGATTTTATTCGGATCTTAACCTAGAATCCACTTTCAAATGGCCGCAGGATGCCATAATATAGTTTAAGTACAGTTAGGTACGTAAGATTAATTAAAACTTTGATATATTTTCACAAAATACCTCTATTATAATTAATAACATAATAAAACAAAAATACGAGGTTATGCTCGTAGCTATGTGCTAGTGGCGCCCTCTGCGCCGAGTTTCGCGTAATGTTCCCTATTCTCTGGATTCAAGAGATTGTGATGTGATTATGTATGACAGTGAGTTACACAGTGTTAAGCTCCAGACTTCTCTTAGAAATTGGTAATAAGATAAGTGGTAAGAGGTAGTAAGAACTTTTACTATTTCTAAGAAGGCTCACAAATTCACAAAAAGCAACCTGCAAAGATGTACTTTTTGCTATCGACACGAGGAAGAAGAATAAATCCATTCTGATCCTTTTTTCAAATCAATATCGGGGAATCGGGGAAATTATGTTATTTTTTTATTACGTGATAGCCCCACTGATCTGTCAGTGTCAAACAGATGTCAAAAAAACTCAAAATAATATAACCAAAAATACCATGTGCGTTGCAGCGGCACACGGTATTTGGTCTATAAATAGTGATTTCGAGTGATTATTGTGCCATGGATTACGTGATAGGCAGCGTGGCAGCTTTAATTACCGGAAACGTGACACCAAATAGACCTAAGCTCATGAAGAGAGCCTTAACTCCGACAAAACATCAACCTTCACCCAACGTTACTCCGAAGAGTGAATTTGTTGAGGATAGATCGATATTTCTCTCACCAAGTATGCAGAAGAAGAAATCTATAGTCAAGAAGTCGCCGAAGAGAATATTTCAGAATCCAGAGCTAGAGGATACTGAAAATGGGGACGCTAATTTAAGTTTTACCAGTCCAAAGGCAGATAAAGTAAAGAAACATTTAAAAGGCGAGTTAGAAGCAGACAACGTGCTCAATCAAAGTACGTCGAGCCAGAAATCACCTAAAAATAAAGGTAACAATAAAAGAGAACCAACATTAACACAGGAAAGCAATCCAAGCACTTCTGAACAAAATGATAATGAAAATACTCCAAAAAAGAAGAAAAAGAAACATAACTCGGAATCAGATAATACGGAAAGTGTAAGCGCACAACCTACATCTAATGTAAGTACTGAAAATACTACACTTGCAGATAAAAGTCCTAAAAAGAAAAAGCAGCGACGCAAATCACTAATCAGTACAGACAGTATTGCTCAAAATGATCCCAGTGATAAAATTAATAAACCTACTCCTAACAAAAATCCTAAGAAACAGGATAATAAATCAAATAGTTCAGTATCAACAGAAAATATAACTGAAGTCACAGAAACAAGTAACACTAACACTCCTAAAAAGAAAAATAAGAGAAGAAAGAAGAAATCAAAAGTTCAAGCAGCAATAGAAACTACTGAAAATAAAGATAAAGAATCAGAAGAGACAGTCAAAGAGAATGTAGTAAAAGTAAATCAAGCAGCAACAAAAAAGAAAAATAAAAAACGTAAGAAATCAAAAGGCCCACAAAATAAACCAGAAATTATGGATATAGATGAACAGAAACCAGTTGAATCTGAAAATGAAGATGACGAAGAAAACACTAAAACTGAAAGCACAGTAAACCCAAATGCAGTAACAGATAAAGAATCAGACTCAGAACATGAATCTGACGATGACATAGAATCGGAGAATGAAGAAATAAACAAAAAAGTTCTAGAATCAGAGAAACCTGCAGAATCTTCTGATGAAGAAGACGAAGAACCTGAGAAAGTTGAAAAGAAAGATGTGGAGAAGAAAGAAGGGGGTGGAGAAAGAATGACTGAGGAAGAGATTAAGAGAACACTGTTTGTGGGCAATGTGCCTTTTAGTGTTAAGGTTAAGAAAGAATTGAAGAAGATATTCGGTAAACATGGGCAGATAGAAACCATTAGGTATATTTTTTTTCAAAATTTATGAATTTGTTATGCTTTAGAATTCCAACACATTGTTGCTTTAGTGAAATCTAAATTAAACATTAAGAAGACTTACACAGTAAAACACAGTTCTTCCCAAATCAGAATGGAAAAAAAATCATTTCATAGCATATACAGTACGGTCAACGTATCTTGGCGCGTCTGAAGTTAGCCGATTAGCTGCGCAGTAGACAAGTTCGTTCTTAAAAGTTCCATTGCGCAGCCAAACAGCTAACTTCAGACGCGCCAAGTTACGTTGACCGCATTGTACTTACAAGTAAAATTTTCAAAGTTAATTTCTAACTTCTATTTCAATATCCAGAATCCGCACGGTACCCATAAAAGATGGCCGGTACACTCCCAAACTAGCCGTGATTAAGAATGAGCTGCATCCTGAGAGGACCACTGTCAATGTCTACATCAAGTACGCTGATGAGAGCTCTGTGGAACAGGTAAGTCTTGAGATTTATGTTTTCAACATTTTTGATTCAGATAACCGAATCTTACAAATCATCAGTACCTACATCAATAATTATTTTCATTTTTTTTACTTTTTGCCACACTAGAAAGGATTATGGCAGGATTTGTACAAAAAATAAAAATGTTTATAGAAGTTGAAATTCTAATTCTTATACTCTTGGGTACCTAAAGAGTATCTTCAGGCATTTACAATATTTTTTAAACTCTGCAAAAGTATTCATCAATTGCATCGTTATTAGAAAAATAATAATTAATCGATGTACTTTTTCAACTCCACCGTTGTAAACAATGATTCACATCATTTGTCTGCCGATTTGATAGACCTGTTATTGTCACCTGTCATTTTCCTTTTTTTATAAAAACAAAATGGGCATCGAGATGAAACGAAAAAGTGTTATTTTCATTTCCAAATATTTTAATTATGCGGGGGTTTAAAAATATGGTAAGTATGTCAATCTGCTTGTGGTAATGTATTCTCCACATTGGAAAATATTTTAAAGCCGCTAAATGTTTTTTATTTTTCATACAAATTAATGTATGGATCTCGCCATGATTCTTTCTGCTGTGTCGTGGGTCGGTTTTCAAACATAGAAACTCACTTACACAGACAGCCAGATCCGGAACAACTATCTGTAGACAATAAAAGTTGTTGGGTGTAGGAATCGAACCTGTGACGCGCTGCACAGCTGCCAAACTCTCAACCACTGCGCCAACCGTGTCGTCGTCATTAACTGACTCTTTGTGACTAAAATAGCTTTGCAAGTGATAATAGGGTATTTTAGCAAAAAACTCTAATTAGTCCGTCAGTTAGATTATCGAAAAATATTGGATACGTATTTTTTGTTTTATCAAATCAATAAAAACTGATGAAGATAAAACGCATCAAAGATCATGAGTGGGGGTTTGTGACGTCACTTCGCCAGTAAAACTGTACTGACATAGTGACGTCACACGAGTTTTCGATGCACTGTATCGTCTTCATTTTTTATTTACGTGAAAAAAGATAAAACACGTCCTATATTTTTTTGGAAATCTATGTGACGGACTAATTAGATTTTTTTGCTAAAATACCCTATTGTGCTAGATTATTTGACTTCAATATACTGTACAGACAGCGCCATCAACTGCCCCCTCTATCCAAAGAAATTTTAATGCGGAATTAGTTTATGACGCTGTCTGTACAATACCACACCCAACTTACTTCAAGAATGCTTTTGTTGATTTACATCTTTTAACCAGGGCCCTTGTCCATAAAATCTAGAAGAATACAAAGAAAAACTTTATTTCTCCAGGCCCTTGTGGAAAACAATACAATCCTCAATGAGAACCACCTCCGTGTATCCCCAAGCAGCAGCACAGGAGCTGAACACGACCCCAAGTGCTCCGTGTTCATTGGCAACTTACCGTTTGCTATGGAAGACGAGGCACTACGGGCCAAGTTTGAAAAGTGCGGGGAGATACATTCTGTCAGGATTATTAGGGATAAAAAGACTAATGCGGGAAAAGGTAGGTTTATTACGATTTTATAGAACAGAAACAGCTAATCTAATCAATCAATTTGTTGCTTACATTTTTACCCAAAAACTGACATTGAATATTTTGCTGTAACATTCCATTTCTTGTATATTTTGTTTTTTGAAATAATTAATATTCACGTAAAGAATGGAAACCCGCGATAAACTGAAGAAAATAATTGGGTTAATTCAATTCAGATATTTTGATAATAGCATCATGTTTATTTATTTATTATTAGGGGTTTGCCAACAGCTTCTGTATACATTGAATCTTAGGTATAATATAGAAAGTAACGGACTTATAACAATCGCCAATTACAGGCCAACCAGCATGTTAAAAATTTAGATAACACTAATAAAAACACGGATATCGAGGGATATGGCATGGGGGCGTGACACATGTCGCCTGCGCTTGGTCAAACTGGCCAAAAGTAAGCGATGCATTAGTGGTGTGCAACATTGACATATGGATATCGAAAATAATTGCGTGTTGCGAGTTCGATTCCCGCTCAGTGTAAATAATTGTGTGATGAGCACTTGTGTTTGCCTTGTGTCTGGGTGTTATTTATCTATATATGTATGTATTTAAAATGTATTTGTGTATGTATATCAGCTGTCTGACACCCATAGTACAGGGTCTCCCTAGTTTGGGGTCAGATGGCCATGTGTGCAATGTCCCCACATATTATTATTATCATTATAATTGTTAGATTTTAAGTAGGGGTGGTATATTTTCATGAAATTTATATAGGACCAACTTTGAGGTATATGCTATCAATTAAAAAAGAGAAAAATAATATAATAAAAATAAATATGTATATGTCGGATCGTCAGGATTTCGTCCGTTAAATTCGGTCATCATGTGGGCAGACGGTGGGTTTCGTGCAATGCAAACACACTGGATATAGGGTACAATACACGGCGTTTATTAAAACCACAATTTAACACAAACTCAATTTAAAATAAACACAGACTCAAATTAAAATAGACATAGTAACACAACGAATCGAGTACAGTTTCGGGACGTCTTAGCTCCGATGCGATCAGACACTGAATTCTGAATGTCCTCTTCGCTGTGGGCTGAAAACCTCACAACTCAGTACTGTTCGCACCTCTGGGATGGATCTGCCAAGTACCAGCTGGAGGCGTTGGAAGTTATTGAAAGACGTGCCAAGAGGCTCATAGACAACGACTTCCTGGTTAAGGCTAAGCTCCAAAGCCTTGAACACCGCCGCGCCGTTGCCAGCCTATCGGTCTTTTATCGGGTACATTTCGGAGAGTGTGCTTTGGAATTGCACAACTTAATTCCCCCATCCCCATTCCATCACCGGACGAGCAGGGATACGGCGAAGCGTCACCGCTATACGGTTGAAGTTCTACGGTCTCGAACCAAGCGCTTTGACTCCACATTTATTGTGCGAACTGCCAGACTGTGGAATTCACTGCCCGCCTCTATTCCCCGATACATATAATCTGGGTATCTTCAAGGCACGAGTGAACCGGCTTATTCTAGGCAACCGTGCTCCACCTTAGGCCGCATCATCACTTAAGATCAGGTGAGTTGCGGTCAAACGCAAGCCTATAACAATATAAAAAAAAAAAAAAAAAAAAAAACTAGAAACGCGCCAAAATGGTGGTGGTGGTAGATCACGTGTTGTCGCTACTGGCGGGTTTGCGATTCGTTCCACGTTCGTACTATTGACCGGATGCGACATATCTATAAAAATAATAATAATCATATACTGAACTGAACTTCGTTCCAAAATGCGTGTCGAATTGAGAAACTCCATATGGAGAATCTGCTATAATTATCATTATGCGTTGATTTGTACTATATTATTATTCAAATCCAATGTAATTGTCTTTCCAGGTTTCGGATATGTAAACTTCGAAACAAAAGACGGCGTAGAACTAGCCCTAGCTTTAACAGAAGAAGACCTAACAGTCAAGAACAGAATACTGCGCGTAAAACGTTGCACACAAACCACACCCAAAAAGAAACCTATTAAAAACAATAATAACCAGAAACACAGTGGATACAAAGGCGGCAATCACCAGCCTAACCAACAAAGAGGTGACTTTAGAAATGATAATAACCAAGGTGTCCAGCAAAGAGGGAATTTTAGACCTGATAATAACCAAGGCAACCAACAAAGAGGTGGTTTTAGATCCGGTAATAATCAAGGTTACCAGCAAAGAAGCGGCCCTCCTAGCCGTAATAACCAGGGTAGTAGGCAGCGAAACGCGTTTGGAGCCGGTAACAACCATAATAATCAGCAAAGAGGCGGTTTCAATAAGTTTGGCGGCCAGAAAAACTTACCGCAAAAAGATGATCAAGGTCGCGAGGGTGCGCACAGAAGGGTTATGAATAAGAGAAAGAGTCAGGTAAGGGAATTATTATAACAATACTAGAAGCTTTCATTCTCATTCAAAATATGCAATGGTTGCCTAGAATTAAGTAATTATTAGAGAGAAAACTTACCATTTCAATCTAATTTTGCATTTGTGTACACAGTACTGATAATATTAACCATTGGTATACAGGATAGCGTGGGTGGTGATGCACCTCCAAACAAGAAACAGAAAGATATGGACGAACCTAATAAAGAAAAGAAAAGCAGGAAGGAATTCGTTGGTATGACTGCTGAGAAGAAAAAGGTTAGTGTAACCCTTAAATACAAAGTGTTAAGAGCGCCCATCCCGTCATATTTCACATACAAACGCTCGTACGCGATTACGGCGTTATAACAAATTATTTTACAAATATTTTTAACACACAGGAATCTAGTGGTTTAAATCTAGGTTTGCATGAAGCCAAAAATAAACATTTTTGAGAAACAAATTCAGTAAACACGTCCGAAATTCAGCGTTTTTGCACAATTTTATCTGAACTCTGGCCGTTCATAATGCACTAATACATTTAAAAAGTAAAAAAACAGCTTCATGGAAACCTTGCACATGTAATGGAGATTCTAAATTACAAACATTTTTACCAAAAATTTGTAAGGCTTTTTCAAAAACACGTATGTCCTGGAACAAGTTTTGTGAAATCTCCGCGCGCCAATTTTCCTGTTATGTTATCGCGTTCTCATTCACTCGTTTGTTTTCGAGCTTTGCGTTGGTTGAAACAAAAAAAATCCAATCACGCTCGCGTTGAAGTTCGTTCGATGGGGATGGGCGCTCTTATGAGAGAGTTTCATTTTATCATTATAAGAAGAAGAAGAGAAGAAGTTCGTCAGTAGCATTCTCCTGTGGTAAACGGGATCACAAAATTTTATTTGCAATGCTTTAATGTTTTAATCTTTCCAAGGCATTTAAATTTGTTGATCTCATGACATTGTTAGTGAATTATAAACTTGAAAGATTTTAGTCATTCTATGAAGCTTTATTTCATTTAGGTCCTCCAAGGACAGCAAAAGAAAAAGTTTAGACGTTGTAACATCGCTTCTTGGGATAGTAAATGTAGGTGTGCCACAAGGCACTATTTTGGGTCCCCTCCAAATCAAGCCTCTATTAACTGCTGGCACATCCTATTTTTCGTAAGAATTACAAAGTCATAATGTTTATTAAAAATCTTTCTTTTTTCAGAAACGCAAGTTCGACAAAGGACAAAAGAAAAAGAAGAATCTGAGTGAGATTTTGACTAAGTAGTTATGTTTCCAAGTGTATGTAACTTATTGTTTCATAATAATATTATTATGTTCATTAAAATGTCGAATATTTTATGCAATTTTAGGATTTCATTCCATTTTTTGCCCTAATGTTTGAAAGTTTCGACTTTAGTTGGGATGTAAACACTATAAAGTAGTTTATTAGTTTAAGGCTACCTACTACATGCACATTTTAAGATTTAAAACTCGAATGACGGCCGATAGTTTGAATGAGCTGCTAGGATGAATGAAGTCAGACCAAGATATTGCTCCAGTCGGGGGTTGCGGAAGGATCGTACGTCACCGCGACCCCCGGCGTCTTTGTGGTCTTGGAACATTGTGGTGGTTTAAGCCAGTAAACCCCCCCGTCTTCCCCAGACGGGGAATAATACATGAGGATTTCCCCAAGATAAAAAAGGCCAGGATATTACTAGACTAACCTCCGTTTTCTCAAAATCTACATTAGTGTAGCAAATTGTTGTAATTGATTGATTTAATTATCAACAACCAATCAGAACAGCTTACGCGCGCTTGACATTATATTTTGTCACATTAATTTTCATTCGAGCAGCTGGATCATAGTCGTAAATGAAAATACATCAATTATTTGGTACAGTATTTATTGTATAGTTGTCATTACAAAAATGTCAATGTTAGCAAAAATAATCACAGTCTGACACTTCTAAGATACAATAATTAATTCTACACGCAAACTATACATTCGCTACGACATCTATCGACGGATTTACACAACTATTCGATGTTCCATTTGCTAAGCGACATCTCTAGACCGAAGTTATAAAAAAAGAATATTTTATACAAAACGCCACATATAACTTAAAATCTAGACTATCTACCAATTCTAGACTCCACAACAACCTATCTTAACTGTACATCACTAAAATCTATAAAATGATGTGACCATTGATTATAGATTTTAAATACCATAAAGTTTGTGTGTTGCCGTTTAATAAACAAGATGGCGCTGTCGATTATTTAATAATTATTATTTGTTGTTATATTCACAGTTTTTTATAACAGAGTCAATCCAAATAATACTCATAAAAGTTTCAAAGTTCGAAACAGTTCGTTTTTTTTTGTTTTGTTCTCAAAAGGTTTTTCGAAAAGAGTTCCTTAAACACCATTATTGTTTATGGCACCATCTTATTCTATGGTAACTCATTATTTATCAGGTATTTTCAACATTACATGTCAAAATCTTAAATTATAATGTCCCTTACCGATCATAGCGACACTCCTGTGTTTATTTCGAGATATTGTGTATTACGCTCATTTATTTGCACGCCGAGCAATAACATGAAATCTTAACTATACCCGTTGTCGGAATGTATGTAAGGGGGACAACGGTAATGAAATTTTATGACGTGTCGTTGTGTCCGTGACGGGGCCAAAATTACGGGGACAACGGGAATACACGTTCTAAAAGAATATTTCTAAAGGTGGCAACACCAAAGTAAATATTTTTTTAAGATTCATTTACCATAGCAACACTTTATTTGGTAGGTTTTTCATAGTCCAGTAATATTTTTTTAATTGTATTTAAAAATCTCGAATTAAACACAAGAAAACACATTTTAACCCTAAAAAGCGTTGGACCAATCATAATTGCTAACATTCCCGTTAACCCTAAAAGTATCTTGACACTAAAGCATAAATATAAGCTACTATTTACATTCCGACTAACAGTCAATTAGCTATATGAACTAGGTCATTAAAAAAACAGTTTTGTTCGTATTATTGAGCAAAAAATATTTATATGAGGATGTTATAGCAAAAGTCATATAACACACATTTTTTAATAATTTAAAATCTTAACATTTGCTTAATTCAGTAATTCATTTTTGAACACCCGAAACAAAAATTATTTTCTATCTTTTTTAAAAACTGCACAAACCTTCAAAAAGTGAGATAAGCCACTTTTGCGTTAACATCCTCAAATACGAAAAAAAGTGACCATGTCTGCCAAACTAAATAGGATTTAGAGAACACAATCATAGATAACTTTTTCTTGTACATATTTGGAAAGTAAGCCGTACACTATCGATATTTGGTGGTAACAGGTATAGCGTGGTTTTAGAAAACACCTAGGCTTTTTTCTACATCTCAAGACTTATATTTTTTTGTTTCATTTTCCATTTTTTCTTTTACTTGCGATAGTGTACGACGAACTGTGACTCTTCTACACCTTCACCATTATAATGAAGAAATAGATACTGACTAAATTAAAGGCGTGGTCCCATGAAATTCTAATTCTTTCTATCGTAAGCTATATTATACACAAATAATTTACAAACGTTACATTGGATTTTTGTTATCTATTATGAATGGATACTCCTATTTGATAATAACTGAATAATGGAACGAATACAAAAATAAATGTTAAGAATAATACAGGTATACGTGTTGTATGTACATAATACGATTCAAGTCACTGATAGCTCACGATAGTCAAAATACTCCATTTTAAATGCTATTCTTACGTAACAGATACATTTAGAAAAAATCTAAAGGACGGACTTTCGTCGAAAAACGACTTCCAATGAACGGACCAATGCCTTGAGCAACAGCAATGGCAACCTAATTTCTTTTGAACTTCAAAATGGTTAATGTGACGATTAAAAATAGGGCGATCCAACCGAGTGTGGAGACAAAGCCCAGGTATACTTCTGGGTCAGTAATGGGCCACCCTCTTGTGAGGATGGACCGTAGCGAGTTGGTCGCGAGCGTGAGGGGCAGGCAGAGGGAGACGTATCGCAGCACCCAGGGCATGCCCTCGATGGGCCAGATGACGCCACTGAGTAATAGCGTGGGGTAGAAAGAACCGAGGGCGAGTTGGATCGCGTTTCGTTCTAGCTCGCAGGCGGCAGAGATTACGAAGCCGAAACACATGCCGCAGAGACCTGGAAACAGACAATGTTATGTTAAAATGTTGACAGTTTCATGTGAATTCTAGATTAGGGTCGCTATACACAAAAGCGGATCGGTAAATTCGGTTTGGCATGTTCAATAGTTCTTTATTAAAGGTTGTCTAAAGAATGCCAATCGAAAGTGCCGACCCGATTGTCTCTATAGCAACCTTTACTCGATAAGTGTCGACTCAAGATAAGTGTCCATGAAATTCAAACGATTAGTAATTTTATTGACAAAATAATTCATTTCTATTTGTGTACGGAAAGTCAGTTTGGTTGTAAGGACTATTTATTTTAAACCGACTTCAAAAAGGAGGATCTCAATTGGATTGGTATTTTTTTTTCATTGCCAAGTTGGAATGATTTTGAAAATTATAATGAGAATTTATAATATCTAACACAATTTATAGATATTAAACAACCTTGAGAACTTGTTTATTAAACAATGGCATGGGTACGTTACCAAACATGATAACTGATTTCCAAAAATTACCTTTTCATTTCATTGTACCATTTCACAGCAGAAAAAAAGACATTATACATAGTAGCTATGTCTTTTTTTGCTGTTAAATGTTTCATGACTAAGTTTAATGACTGCAAAAACGACACCATATCTAAATAACGTTATTCTATGAAAAATTATACATCATAAAGTATGACAAATAATATCTTGTATTTGATGACCACAAAAAATAATGACATTAGAGTTGGTCACACTGGTCATTATAAAAATTATGTGCATTATGTCAGAATAAAAACTAGGTTTGTGTGTAAAAACAAACTAGGTACCTATAATCACTTGTCTCTGCTAGTTTAGTAATATTCATAATATTGTCTTTGTCTTGTCATAAGTTTTTCTCAAGATTTCAAACTACGGTTAGATTCTTATATATCAGCCTATTGCCATCCACTGCTGAACGTAGGCCTCCCCCAGAGATCGCCAACCAACCCGGTCTTGGGCAACCCGCATCCATCCGCTGCCAGCCACCTTTTTTAAATATATCACACTTTGTTCTCTCACGTTGTTGACTTTATTGAAATAAAAAGAAACGTTTTATACCAATATGAACCATTTCTAAATAGGATTAATGTTCACAATAGGGTATTTTACTCTATATGAAAAAAAAAACTATAAATATGTTATTAAGACAGTTTAGGCATAAAGCAGTCGGAAAATGTAAGTTTAGTTCATAAAATAACAAAATATGTTTTTATTCAATTCAAAGTTTTCAGTTTTTTTAATCTGTTTTATAACACCATGAAGTGGTAGCGGCCATGTTATTACGCCGTACGGCTGTGTAAACAAAAAATTGTCAACTGTCAGTCAACTGATTGGCGTATATAGGCTTTGTACTTTTATTATTTACGTAATCAACGAATTTTTTTAATTATTACACCTATTACATAATATGCTTTTAATTATTTTTAAATTATATACAATTATCATATTTTATATGAGCGCATTTGATACAAAACGAACGTCATTTCCGCTGAGCAATATGGCGTCCAGTAAGAGACGTTTTCGTCAAACTACGCGCGAAATTTGGAAATTTAAAATTTAGATGCATTTTTATGGAACTTATCGATTAAAAAGAAATTGTTTTTTTTGGCATTTAGTACTACAGAATTTGATTGAAACACTTTTCAAAAATGGGTGTAATACCCATATAAAAAAAAATATATATAAAAAAAAAAAAAAAAAAAATGCTTGTGTATAAAATGCTTGTTTGCATTTGCATAGGCGAATATGAACACCACATTTGATAGGCGGTCATTTGGTCACTATGTCATCAGAGGAGTAATTCTACTAAGTTTCAGGTAGGTTTGTCAAATCTATCTCAATCTGTCAAAAAGGCCTTTAATTACCTACATTTTTGACAAGATTTTGACATTACTGCTGAGATATTGTAGATATTGAGATATTGTAGCTGAGATAGTAGAATTGACCTTCATTTTCATCATTTCAGCCGAAAGACGTCCACTGCAGGACATAGGCCTTCCCAAGGGGGGGGGGGGGGGAGGTTTGCCATAATCGCCACGCTTGGCAGGCGGATTGGCCTTCAGATGACACTATTTACTCTAGATTTAGCCCCACAAAAAATAACAAAATAAGACTTTCTACTTACCCTGCAACAAAGTCAGCATAACAACAAACACGATATTTCCATTATTCTTCACTCCGAACACGGATATCATGAAGATCAGAACCAAAGCCGTCTGCCCACACATGACCACGAATTGGGTGACCACGTGGGAGAACAGGATCTCTCCTGGGGACACTCCAGCCACCCAGGACCGGTCGAGGAGTCCTTCCATCCGCTCCACAATCAGCGCTGATGATGTAAGGGCGACGGCTAAGAAGAAAACGATGCTGGAAGAGAGAATGGTGGTGGTATAAGTTTATTAGTTTAAGAATCTGTTTTAGAGGTTTTCATGATGGTGTTGGTCTGAAAAAACTTTTTAAAAAGAGATGGAGTTTCTTGCCCATTTTTCTTTATACAGAACTACCTTTCGGAAGGGGGCAACTAGATTTAATTCTTTGTAAAGGACGTTCCAAAGGGGATAATACTGCAATATTCTGGCACCAGAGTGCAGCACTAGCGTAAACGGTAAACAGTTTTTCGACGAGTCGTTCAAAGCGTGATGGAAATCGTGAAATTGTGCCTTTAAGTGAGTTCTAAATTGGGAAGTGTATTATATAATACAATAATGCATCAGTGTTGTGTATTTCGAATGAAGGGAATCATTCATTTCCAAAACAAGAAAATGTTCGAAAAGGACCGAACTGTAAGTACCTAATGTTTTGTTATAATCTCGAAAAATACATTTCTTTACACCTATCTATTGAATTAGTTCAACTAGATGAGCTACCTGGAGAAAGTAAAACAAGTAGTTTACACAACAAAAATGTATAACTTACGTCAAAATAACTCCGGGCGCCACGAAATCAGTGAAAGAGGGGTTCTTGTTGCCGTAGATAGGGTCCATGAAGTCTATGGGGATGTCGCCTAACTTCGGGTTGTAGCTACACGACTCTAGTAAGTCCTGGAAATGGAAAACATGTATTTCTATTAATAAGAAGATTTTTTGCTAACCCCTGATACGTGGAAGTTTGAACTAAAAATCAATGCAACATGGTGTCTTTAGCTCTTGCTTTGACCAAGTAATCACCTGCCTGTTTCCTATGTTAGGGTCGGCTTCCAGACTAACCGATTTCAACTGAACACCAGGATTTCACATGTAGCAGGCATACTCGTTTATTAAGTAAAAACTTAAAGAATCATGGCGAGATCCATACATTCATTTGTATGAAAAAAAAAATTAGAGGGTTTAAAATATTTTCCAACGTGAAGAATACATTACCAGGAGTAGATTGATATACTTAGCATATTTTTAAACCCCCGAATAATTAAAATATTACGAAATGAACCACTTTTTCGTTTCATCTCGGTGCCTATTTTGTGTTTATAAAAAAAAGAAAGTGACATGCGACGTTAACGGATCTATAAAATTGGCAGACAAGTGTTAAGACAAGTGTGTGGAAAAAAATAATAATTATTTGTGATATTATTTTCCATAAAACGATGCAATTTCAGTGCAAGAACTGCGGAATGGCGGTTGTCAGTGTCATTATTACTGTCGGTCGCCGCTTCGTTCTGAAATAATGAGCTTTTCGGTTCAACTACTTATTCACTTTTTTTTTGCGGGGTTTTAAAAATATTGTAAATGCCTGGAGATACTCTTTAGGTAGGTACCCAAGAATACAAGAATTTGCATTTAAATTTCTCTAAACATCTTAATTTTTTTGTACAAATCCTGCCATGATTCTTTACATCAAATATCTTACCCCATAAAATAGAACACAGTTGCATATTTGCTTACAAGGTTGAACCAGTGCTTTAGGCTAAAAACTACTTACTTAGAAGGGAATTTACTATTAAAAAGAAACAAAATAAAAGCTGTTTCTTTATCGCTTACCTTAGCAAAGTCCCTGTATGAGAACTGTATGTCCCTGTTAAGCATGAGGCCGATCTGCTGGTTGGACATGTCGAGCCAGACTTGTACCTCCGATGATGTGATGGTCTCGTTGTCAGCAGTATCAGCTGTCGGCAAAATATGTGGTTAATGTTTGAATAGCTATATTTCTACCCGTGGGTGTCGTAGAAGACGACAGAGGGATATTGACCACAGGATGGGCAGTAGCGTTCTTCTGACTACTCTAACAACTACTGCGATCGCCAAGATGCATCGGCCAAGCATGGCGATTACGGCTGAACCTCTTTGGGTACACCCACGACACTCCATATAAACGAAACGATATAATCGCCTACACTACTACCAAATTAACAGACTACAAATATGTGCGTGTGTGTGCGTGACTACGTGAGAAGAGGTGAGGAACAGTGTTTCGGAGGGGGGCGGAGCGTGTCTCTACGGTAGTATTAATACTTATACTGTTCCTTAGGGGAGACCTATGCCCAGCAGTGGGCGTCTAAAGGTTGACATGATGATAATGATGTTTGAATAGTATTATAGTATTTATAGGAGAAACAAGGTCACTAGGTGAGACCGTCAGTATAAGCAACAATTACCTACTATTACTTTAAAAAAAATCTTTCACCAATCGATAGCTACATTATCACTGAGTAACATAGGCTATGGTAGGTGTAAGTTATGTGTAGGGTAGGTGTAGGGTAGGAGTAGGGTAGGTGTAGGTTATGTGTATAGGGTAGGTGTAGGGTAGGAGTAGGGTAGGTGTAGGTTATGTGTAGGGTAGGTGTGGGGCAGGTGTAGGGTAGGTAAATAAGCAGGTAAGTAGGCAGAGGGACAGGACAACGTCTGTCGGATCAGCTAGTAAGTAATACCACAGATTAACTAATAGTTCCTTTGGAACAGATAGTTCACTCCATAGAAAAAGATAGATACCTAACGCTATAACTGCCTACAAAAATATTACAGCCGTTCGTGCGCGCTAAAATGTACCTTACGCACACGCTCGAGAGTATCTACTACGTTGTCTGACGTGGTGTCGGGCGATCACCTGCGTCAAATTACGCAACGCTAGGGCTGTCTATGTTATGAAATGATTACACAAAAGAATAGGTGAATAAAAAACAGTTTTTACATTTAAAAAAAGATATATTTACTCAAAATCACAAATGCCTTACTTTAATATGGGGTACCTATATTAAAGTAAGGCATTTGTGATTTTAAGGGTCGAGAATAAACTATAGTTAGGGGTCCAGTGGACACATTCATTATTGGGGGTCGAGGGTCGAGAGTGGACAAAATGAAATTTTGCCGGTGTGTGTAGTAAATACATGATTCAGATTCCATAGAATCTGATTAAAAAAAAAATATATAAAAAAGATACAAGCCAAATTAATGGATAATATAATCTTGAAAAGTTGTCTGGTTATTGTGTGTATATTTTGAAAAATAATAAGTACGTAAAATATCTAACCAAATCAATAGGTACCTACTTATAATTACGTACTATTAAAAAACTTTCTTCTTAACATTACACAAAGAACTCTCTATTATAAAAAAAGAATCAACAAAGAAAAAATATATACAAAATATTTACCTTTCCTCCTTCATAAGTAATGTGAAAAAGGATATACGTTTGTTGGTTGTTTTATTTCGACAGCCGTCTACACTGCAATTTGCACGACTACCCATTATTAAAGCTGCGGTCGCAGTATCGTACGGAACTATTAATTATACTACTGTATCGGAAAAAAAATCTCTGTGGGTACCACAGAGATTTTATATTTATATTTTATTTTTATAGTTTATTCTCGTTCGAACGTCCAAAATCCGGTCGGGTTGCCACACGTGGCCACGCGCTCGCTAAGCGTTCGAACGAAGGCGAGCCGTAGGTACTTAAGCGCGTGACCTTAAACGAGTGGCAATACTGTTAGATATCTTTACTGTGGTAATACATAAAAGTAAGACGTGCTGATCGACTTTCGTTCCTGATTGTAGGTACCATTTCTTTCTTATACCGTGCTTACACCCTACAATGGTACCAAAGATTTGAGAGACGCGTAAGCGCTTTAGTTGGGAGAACCATTCGCATTTATACGTACTTTGTAGATTCCGTATAATATTTAATTAAATTTTAATGATACTTATTTTTACTAGTACCTACCTATGTATATAATATGTAGTTTATTCTAGTCTCAAGTGTATTTTTTTTATTACAAACGTATTGATTACAAATAAAATTGTATTATCTTGGTAGTTGTAACTCACCCAGAGCCAGTCTCGCAACAAGCGAGTCGGTATAATTCTCGTTGAAGTACAGAGCGCCCCACGCCTCGCCATCTTCGACCGCTTTCAAGGCATCCGCCAAGTTCGCGTAGTACTCCTTGATGGTGTGGTTGGTCAGATTGTCCAGGTAGCGACACGACAAGTTCTTCATAGAACAGGACGAGTTGTAGGGACAGTAGCCGTCGATGCCGGGGACGTCGTCGTTTACTATGGCCTGTAGAGAGAATGGAAGATGTAAGTCCAATTTGTATACTGGTCATCCATTCCGACACGGCAACAGTTCGGCCGGAACTGCCTTGAAAAATCCAACCGTTAGCAAGTCGTCATCTTTTTAATCTTGTCATTTAAAAAAATATTTTATAGCACACGGGCATAAAGGCCTAACTTGTACGGCAAAATATTGATTGTGTAGGAGCCGTGCTGATGTGAGCCATGTCTTAAAGACTTAAAGCATGGAATTTGCCCGGGTTCCTCGGGAGCTCTTCTTTTTTTCGAATCGATGTTTTTTTTTTATGTTACACTAGTTGGGCCCTGTAGGTAGCCATATTTACGAAGCATTAGTGTCGTTTTTAATATCCTCTAAGGTGCAGATGTAGGGACACTTTGGGCACTGTAGTAATTGGCCCATCGTTTCGTCAGGAGCACCGCTAATATGGGATCAAAAATCCACCCATTTGGCTAGATTGGGTGCGCAGTCTATTGAGCGCTTTCCATATAGGCTTTCCATATAGATCAATTCCAAGTTGCAGATGTTCCTAACGAGTTTTACTTTGCCTAGATATTTTATGCTCAGAAATATCCAGGACTACGTTTTGAAGCAGACTCTATGAATATCCATTTCCAATCACGATTTCCCATCTAAAATATTTCATTTTCTCTCTAAGTTCGTAAGTCTACTCACCAGCCTCAAACCAGTAGGATCCCTTCCAATGGCCAGACAGAACAGGATGACCTGCATCACCGGCAGCACGAAGATGAACAGCATAACGCCGATGTTACGCCACATCCGGAGGAAGTTCTTCTGGATTAACGCCTTTATCTTTCCGCGAGATGTGAACTGGAAGACAGAGGGAATGAATGTAGGATTTTTGAGGTGGAGTGATAAGATTGAGTTTGCAATATACGATCGGAATGTATCGAACAGACGTCCACTGTTGGACAAAGGCCTTTTGGGCAGGCAGACGTTTTGGGGATCGCAGTGAGGTTGTTAAGTACATGGAAGCCGGTGCTGCCCGACTTTCGGATTTTCTCTTAGCCGCCTTCTACGACACCCTCGGGATGAAACTGAACGTATCGAACAGCAGATGTTTTTCTGTCAGCTTGCATCAATATGCAAGCTGACAGAAAAACATCTGCTCCACAAAATCCTTACTATTTTCATGAGGTTCAATACCTCATGAAAATAGTAAGGATTGTCTTATTGGGATGTGACAACAGTTCATCATGATCCTGTCGTCCTAGTCAGCAAGTCAGATCGTTAAAAAATACAGCTACAACCTGCGAGTCTTTAAGTCAAGAGTGAATATGGTACTTCTAGGCAAGTGTGCTCCATCTTAGACCGCATCAT
Organism: Charanyca ferruginea; assembly: GCA_947361185.1. Taxonomy (NCBI): domain Eukaryota; kingdom Metazoa; phylum Arthropoda; class Insecta; order Lepidoptera; family Noctuidae; genus Charanyca; species Charanyca ferruginea. The sequence continues at coordinate 21,861,386 of OX376078.1, read as the reverse complement.
CGCTTCCCATCAGGTGAGATAGTGATCAAACGTAGGTCTATCAATTGATAAAAGAAAAAAAAATAGGTGATTATTAAGTACTCACGTTGAAACAGTCTCCGCAATCGTCACAATCAGGTGTGACATCTGTCACCTTGCCAGGGATCTGGAATATATTAGAGTTTTGATCAGTTTAAATTCAACAAACCGGATATAAAATTAAATATATACAAATAAAATATTGCGTCATTTTGATTTTTTTGAATGGCTGGTAACTTAATTCTTTTGGTATCAAAAAGGGCATGCAATTATCTGGAAATTATTCGGATAACACGGAGTATTATCGAATGTCCATCAGGTAGGTAGAAATTAATGATCTTTTTATTTTTTTATGAATAAAAGACTCAAAATTCGCACCTCATTTAAATCAAAGTTATACTCACATCACCATTCGAGCCCGCGCCATTGTCCACAATGAGCACCTCCTTGCTCTGGTGGAACACCAGCCCCACGACCTGGGCATCTTCAGCCGCGTAGGGCGCCTCCTCGCGCTTCGACATCTTGTTCAGCCCCAGGCCTCCGCCGGTCACGTTCAGCTCCACCACTTGGTTCGCTTGGCCTGGAAGAGAAGGCACGTTTTGTTGGGAAGGTTGCTCCACTGAAAGTAAAACGTGAAGTAAGTTTTAGATTTCTGTGAAGGAAGAAACCTATTTTTTATAGACAAGGCTTATAGGTCAAATAGTGTGCAGTTAGGATATCGATAGAACTATCGATAGTATCGATATTATCGATAGTACAAAATGTGGTAATACTATTAATGATTTGCAATACCTAGTATCGATAGTATCAATAGTATTAAACCCTGAAAGTTTGCTATTGATTGTATCAATACTATTTTTGTCCCTGACAACTATACTATAGGTAGATAGTATCGTAGTGACTATCAAGGCGCAATACTATCGATACTATTGCAAGTTATCAATAGTATTACCACTATCGATAGTCCTATCGATATTTCCACTATTGCCACAGTATCGATAATCTATCGATAGTAGCCTATTGATCGGCATCACTTAAGTGTTTGTTACTTGAGTAACTTCAGGTTAAAAAGGTCATGATAGGTTGAAAATTAAATGTTACACTTATTGAGTCTATAGAAAACACCAGTTTTGCATGTTGATGCGTACACATCCGTTCTCATCTCCATAAATAACTAGTGTTTTCCATGGACAAAAGGTGAATTGAACTGAATAAGAGTCAATAATTTCTAACTTGGAATCGATAGCTTAGGTAGGTTACTTAATTGAAATATAGCCGAATTCTCATATGCAACTCCATTTTAAGCCGCCGCCGTTAGGTCTGATGCACGTTAAGATGTAGGTATTTTTAGCGATAAAAGTCAAAGTTTCTAGGGAGGTATGGTCGCAAAAATATCAACCTAATGATATTGCCGGATTTTAGATAATTAATAATCACAACATTTTAAAACGCTTAGCATTATGCACAAAAACAAGACACAGACTACAAAAACGTAACATTAGGTATAGGTACTTACCTATTGATAATAATCGTCAAGGAAATCAACATTGTACGATTTCTGGGATTTCAATTTTCGGGATATAAAATCACATAAGATCAATGTTTATTTCCAATGTAGTGAAGTGAAGACATGTTTCGTTGTCACGTGTAATTAATGAGGTAGAAAATACCTACACGGAGAATGCTTTCTTTGTGACTCCGAGCTAGTGAGTGTTACACTAGAACTGATTTGCTTCTTGGGTTTGAAGACAGTTATGGCTAAATACCTACTCAAACGCTACTTAATTTTATGATGCCGTGTTAAGTCTCGTACTGTCACCTGTCACAGTCACTTTGACATAAAGTGATGGAGATAGCACGAACTGCATCTTAACATTGAATACCTAGCGTTTGAGTAGGTATTTGGCTATTAATTGGCTAGTTGATGCACCGTTAACCAATAGGTAATTCCACTCTATTCGCACAAACGTCAAAAGGCATACTTACTATGCAAATAGTCATTAAGAGTGAATTATTACTGTAGAATCTCAGGCTAAGAGTAGGAGGAGGGAGTAAAGTTCGGGACTACTTCAGACAATTTAGTTAAAGTCGAGGAACAAAACGGTTAATTTTTTAACCGACTTTAAAGAGGTGGTTGTATGGTTGACGTATATTTTTGTTTCGTTATATTCGTCAGTCTTCTTGACCGTTTGTGTAATTTCTGAGGGTAACAATCACAAAGTAAGTATAACAGGTACTTACCTAACAATTGATCTATACAATTTATACAATTTATGCAATGCAATTTTGTTTCTACTACAATCATGTAGAAAAAAATGCTCATGTTTAAAAATCTTTACATAATCATGAATTTCGATTACCTATTTCTGCTAGAATAGGATATCATTGAGATCGTACCCAAAAATAAAAGTGCCGTGTCAGAAAATAAAAATACCTACCTACTGTTGTCTTAAGGGAAATCACCTCGTGAACAGTTTCCACAACTAGAAGTAACTACCACGATGAAACTCTACAATTAACCCTCTGACTGCTACACGATTTTGAAAACTCAAAAAAGAAACCTAAATTTGGAGCAAAATTACGAATACGTCATCGAAAGAATTTTCTTACAAATTAACATACAAAGTATCTAACTTCACAGATCAACGTCACCACATACGACATGCATACAAAATTATTCTTCTATATTATAATATTTAAATACGCCATCAATAACGTGCTTATTTACAATTTAATAAAGTAAAACTAATGGTCTCCGCTGTGTAGTCAATGACACATCTCTTCATTGCTGAATAGTAAGATGACTAAATTTAAAATTAACTGTTACGTTGGAACTATTAACTATTTGTCACCTTTGTCGTAAATAATGAGTAAAAGAGGACGTAATTTAGCTCGCTTTGGTTCGTTCCCTCGAGAATACGAAACTAATGAGGAATTCTGTTGTTGACAGAGGGTATCCTAGTGGGGAATCCAGTGTCATGCCTAAATATTGTAACACTTGTTTATAAAATTATAATTGTTTGCATGCTTATTGGCAAAATATGGCTGAACCTATCTTTTATCTGTTTATCACCATGTACTGTTGTTGTCCGTATGGTGTCGGACGTAAAGAATAGCACCATCCCATATCTTCCCGTGGGTGTCGTAAGAGGCGACTAAGGGACGTTCCAGAGAATGGGCAGCAGCGTTCTCTGTGCATTTGTAACAACCATACTGCGATCGCCAACCCGCCTGCCAAGCGTGGCGATTATGGCAAAACCCCCCCTTGAGGGAGGCCTATGTCCAGCAGTGGACGTCTTTCGGCTGAAATGATGATGATGACCATGTACTGTACCCATATTTGCAAAATAAATGACTTACTTACTTAATCAATAAACTTTTTTTATTTTATTTTTTATTATTCCTGGTCCTCAGGTACATCGTGTTAATATTATAAAGAGGTATTTGTTTGTAAGTTTGTGTGTAGGGGGTAAACTCCGGCTCCAGCTAACTTCAGGACCGCCAAGATACGTCGGTCGTACTGTACCTACAACAGCGTCTGGGACTATAAACGTCCCATCAAAATCCTGTTTACTTAATCATACCTATGCCTAACTTGTACTCAATAGTATTATTGATTTCGTCATCCTCACAAATTATTCTGTCAACCTTGACAACAGCAGACCTTTGACCCTCTGTCTTGCAAGTCAAAGATGAGTAGGTAAATAAAACTATAGTTTATGACGAAAATAATCGTCGAAACAATAGTTGTGCTATTTACGACTGGACCTTGCATTGTGCATCTGTTTCGTAAGGCCGCATTGGCACGCAAGACGTGAACGTTCCTTGCTAGGGATGGGCATTACGGTAAGGCCGAATATTCGGCTTAGATTTATAAGTGAGCTATTATCACATGAGAGTTGAGTTCGACAAAGGTGTCGGATCTAAACTTTTGAATTTAATTTATTAACAGAATTAATTAATTACCTTACTGGTGTAGAAATGATTGAAGTTGTGCTAGTAAGTACAGTCAACAGCAAAAGTAAATGATCAAAATCACAAATTCAATACTAATGAACGGAGTTCGCGTCAGAACTGTGTGGCGTCGAAGTGATTCAAAAGTATGTGTGTGACAATCACATACTTTTAATAAATAAACTAGTAATAATTTATATAAATTAGTGTTAGTAAATTAGTATTGAATTCCTGATTTTGATCATCTACTTTTGCTATTGACTGTACCTACTTTTCAACGTAGTTAAATATTTAATAACTGTTTTGGATGAGAGAGGCATGCCTACATGTTTGAAATAAATAATCTTTTTAGTATACCGCATGTCTTGCACTGAATAATATTCAGCGGAAACCATTGCCAATAGCAAATATTCGACCGCTACCATTCTATCGAAACCGAATATTCGGCCCATCCCTAGTAACAACATTAACTTGTATTTCAAAGAAGTCATTTTGCAATAACAATCGCAATGTAGAATTTACATAAATTAACATATAAAAACGTTCTGTTGTGCAACTTTCATATTTAAACTTTTGGTTCCAATAGATGCGTAGGTTATCTTAACATGAAACATTACATCTTTGAAAGCATTCAAGTCTCAATATTATGTTCTTCAACTGTAGATAATGGCAAAATAAATAGCCACATAATATCTCCTGAAATAGACTAGGCTAAAAATCTGCCGGTTCTGTATCCGGCTAAACTAGAAGATTACCCCAGTACAGTTGGGAAAAACCTAGGCGGATATAGGGTGCATTTAAATCAACATTAATTTAAACGACCGTTTTTACCTAGCAGGTCACCATTCCGATTATTAGGTAATATCTCGAGCATTCAACTCCTAATTATGTCTATAACATAAGCAGGTTATTTGAAAACTCATTAATATTATACGAGCACAGCATTATAATAATATACCTCGCAACGAAACCGTTTAAATTAGTCAACAGTTGGCATCTCGCAACATTTGACTGACTGAAGACTAATATAGGAATGAAATTATACTTAATGATGAAGGAGCAACATAATGAGTCCTCAAGCGCAGTCTTCTAAGTATTGATATTTCTTTAGCTAATTGATCTTGTGGAAACATTAAAACACGCTCTCGAACTCTTAAATCGAACCATTAGCATTGCATGGCTCTACAACGAATGAGTTAAAGAAATTTTGTTGTCGCCAATGTTCCGATAACACAAATATTTAAAAAAAATCTTACAAAAAAAATACAAGCTGGCCAAATTTAGGGATCGGGGAGTGTTTAACAGAAGTCCTGCCAGTTCAAAATCAAAATGTTAGCTTTTACATAAATATTGCCAGAGGCAAAGCTAACGCCCGCCCCCGGCCAACTTGCTAACTAAAATATTTTTAGAATATGTATTTAGTTCCAATAAGAGAGAAGAAACCACGTCCATAAAAAACTATAACTAAGCAATTCGGTACTATAAATTATTACGACATGAAACGCGATAATAAAACACATGCGAAAATAGTCCCATGAAACTGTTCTGTAACAATTTAAGTGCCCGATAATGTTTATGGTCGAATACGCAACGACGTACGGCCTATATTATATTATGACCGTGGGTTGACGATTGCAACAATATCCGTCTAGACTTTTCGCAACTATGTTAGCCAATATCCGGACTCTAAATATCTGTTTGATGCACCGAGCAACCGCCATCTTGCCTCTGAAAAATGGGGCAGACAATTTTATTTTTAATCTGTTGTTATCGTTTTTTACCTGCTTACAATATTGTAGTATGTCCCGATGGTCAAGGTGTAATATAAGGTGTCCACCTCAGATTATTGATAGGTCTCCGTGAATGGGACAACTCAATAGTTTAGTGTGTATAATACAAATTCCAAGGAGGCTAGTATGCGTAAAAATTGTGCATTGTACATTGGTTGCTAGAAGACAGGCTCGGGTAAGCCGAAATTTGGCTTAGTATTTGTGGTCCCATTTGACAAGTCTTGTACGCCGGCGGACCGCGCGGAGACCTATCATATAGTCTAAGGTGTCCACATTATAAGGTGACACCCAAAATATTTATATCACGGCTATGGGACTGTGAAAGTCTTCAGATTCATAAAGTTATGCAGATTCTCATATCCGTGATATCAATATTTTCATTGATGTCGTGAGAACTAGGTATACAACTATATACCTGTTACTTGACTAGTTATATTGTAATTGCTTCACTGTGTCTGTATTCAGGCGTTATTTATTTGAGGCAGATGAGAACTTATGGACACATGTGATATGCAATAAAGATTTGAATTGAATTGAAATCTTTGACGTGTTTGAGACGTTGACAAGATCCAAATATGTAGGCTTACTTCAAACATCGTTTAGTCAAATCTGTTGTAAGTATATGTGGCAGTTGAAAAATATATGTCTGTATTGATATCATCTGTTTTCAATTACTTATAAGCACTTCTTTTTAATTTATCGGAAATATAGTAAAGTCATCCATCATTTGCCTAGTCTTTTCTCTACTATGCTGGGGTCGGTTTCTAGACTTACCGGATGTTACTGGGTAACACGATATACACAAATATAGTAAAATAACCCTTTATAACTTTCAACAAAAATATCTGTAGTAATGATCGAAATTATAACAATAACGTATGGGCCACCTACGCTAGGGTTTTTTTAGGAAATCGAGAATTGTTTCTTTTGTTGTAACTTGTAATACATTACTTAAAAGTACAGGCGTTGTGTCATAGAGCTTTACTTAGTGTACCTTTTCTACGCAGTCTGAAAGTGACAGCGCTTTAATTGATGTCTGCGTCTAAAGTGCTGAACGATTTAAAGCGCTTATTTGTATGTTATTTTTTTTTTAAATGACATAGCGTAAAGGTAATACTAAAATCTAACGGTTTTTCTTACGTATATGTCTCAGTAGGTACCTAAAACCTTGTGTTATATAGGTCCCTTTTCTTCCGATAGCTAGCGATGTTACAAGTACTTATTCCATTTTGAAGGGTAGGTAAGGGTAACTTTACAAGTAACATTTAACTTTATAACCAATTGACTGTTCGGCTAGGTGCCACTTTAGCTACGTATGTGTACAGACGCCAGCACATCAAGCCATACCTATCAAATTTTCCCAATTAAATATGAACCTTATACTTTTGTATTAAAGTTGAAAATCTATCAAAGAAATTTGACAGATTGTAGTAGCTTGATGTGTTGGCCTCTGTACATTCGAATAATGTGCAAATAGGTGACAAAAGTTCGTTCTTTGAAAATCTTCGATACAATCCTAATCCTAACTAATATTATAAATGCGAAAGTAACTCTGTCTGTCTGTCTGTCTTTTCTTCACGCCTAAACTACTGAACCGATTTGTGTGAAATTTGGTACAGGGTAAGTGTGAACCCCAACAAAGGACATAGGCTACTTTTTTTTTATTCGACTTCGACTTCGTCTGCGTCCGCGATAACCGACATATACGCGGACGAAGTCGCGGGCAAAAGCTAGTACACCATAAAATGACAGAGTCGGCATATGACTATTAGCGGCGACTTAAAATTTTGTAACATTGAAGAATTCGACCGTTAAAAAAAGAAAAAATTAAGAAGGTGTAGTTTATAGTCCTACCTTGCTTCCTGGACAGTTTGAGAAAGACATCTTCGAGTGATATGCAGCTGTACATCTGCAGTAGCGCTTGTGGAGACTCTTCGGCCAATAGGCGACCGCTTCGCATCAGACCGATCTGGAAGAAAAGTTTTAGTATCAAAACAAAGCACAATCCTATACTTCAAAATCAGCGTCAGGTGGCGCACTTTATGTTGTCATCTGACATTATGCTGAGCTGAAGACCATTTGGCATTTTATAATCATTGTTTTCTGTTTTTTATAATCTAAGGTGTATTTTATTTTTACTCTAATGCAATTATTTAAGAGTAAGAAAATTTGAATAGACTATTTATTTATAAAATATAAGTATTTACATAAGAATCTTAGATTACTTAATCTTGCGCTATGTTTTGCCATTACAAATTTAATTCATAAACAAAATTATACGAGGTATACACAGAATAAAAATAAACACACATTAAAAGAAATATTAAATCGTAATACATTAAAGGTCTACAGTAAATTGTCTTTAAAGACAGCTAAATTAACAGATAGGTAGATTTAAGATATTTGAAAATTTCATTTTTCGTTCTACCTTGCCACGGGGCTGGGTTACGAACCACGAAATTCTCTTGTTTTTTTTCCTATATTTTGCTGCATAGTAATTCATTCATTCCTAGTAATGTAACACAATTGGCATATTGAATTAGTTTGATGTTATTAAGCCATGTCATATGACAATGGGCACGGAAACACCAGACTGGCGGATTGGTGTTTTGTTAAACTAGCAATATTGAGCATAATTTGCATAAGTTTATAATAATGTTAAGTTCACGTTTATCAGAATACGTACAAGTACTTATTATTCATGTCATCAGCATTTATTCGTAATAACTGGTCAAGCCTCGACGTAACCGAGTTAATGATGTCAATTATTGCTCATAGTTTTTGCTAATAGTGCCGAAAATGAGAAAAATGTTTTTGTTTCTGCCTTCATTAGTGACTTGTGGTCAATTAGTTGATACTTTGAACTTGCTGCTGTCATGGTCATTTTACTCATTATGGAGTTTCGTAAAACTTTTTTACAAAAGAGTTTTTTTTTACCCTTTTTAGTGTCTACTTATTATCACACTAATTAATTACGAAACGGTGACACCAAAAAAATTCAGTCATCCCTCAATTTTCCACTCCAGCAGTGCTATTCTGTTACAATCTCCCTCGGTGAACACCTAGGTGAAGTGAGCTGTCATCCGTTCCGATGCTGGAGATTGACAAAGTAGACGGATGTATGACAGCTCACTTCACCTAGGTGTTCACCGAGGGAGATTGTAACAGTATAGACATACAGGGGTGAACATTTTATATGAAAATAGTTACGCGCGGTTAAACATAACTTATAAAAAAATATATAATACGTGTCGATTGAGAACCTCCTTTTTTTGAAGTTGGTTGAAAAGAGCAATCAAGAGCTGAAGCAAAATAGTTAATCTATAAAAATAAATGCGAGTAGTTTTTTAACCACCACATTTTCACACGGTTTCTAACCGGGCGAAGTCGCGGGCAAAGTCATCATCATCATCATCATTTCAGCCCAAAGACGTCCACTGCTGGACATAGGCCTCCCCCAAAGGGGGTTTTTTGCCATAATCGCCACGCTTGGCAGGCGGGTTGGCGATCGCAGTATGGTTGTTACAAAGGCACACAGAACGCTGCTGCCCAATCTCTGGTGAGTCCCTTAGACGCCTCTTACGACACCCACGGGAAGATATGGGATGGTGCTATTCTTTACGTCCGACACCACACGGACAAAGTAACGGGCGGGCAAAGTACTAGTTTTAAATAATAAACAATTTTAAAAGCGCATATTAATTAAGATTAGATAAATTCTGTTGAAATCGTCGAATTATTATTGTACCTATGCAAAAATAGTCTGTGAGAATAATAAAAGTTTTAAACTGGCTTGACCGGAGTATGCATTCAATTGCTTCGTTGACATTTATAAATCACTTTTATTTTAATGTTTGAGTGCTAGCAAAGTTGAATCCGGAATCGTAGCAGAGTGTGAACAGGTAATAATTTTATTTTGAGTGTTAATTAAAGTTGCATGAAGGCCGGTACCAATTAAGTACCTACAATACATGGGTAAATACTCTAGAAAATAAACAGAAATAGAGATCAATTTTGTGAATTTGTAATACTAGCACTTCGCCCGCAGTGTCTTCCGCGTAGACTTTGTACTTTCCCTACAACGCAACACCCTACGCCCCCTTTAAGGGGTGAAAAACCCTTTAAAATAATAAGGTTGGCATTCGTGTCTAGTTTAAATATTATTAACCCAAAAAAGTTGTTTTTTAGTACACCTCCCCCGTTTCATCCCTTTAGGGTCGAATTGACAAACATCCTTTCTTAGTGCTCCCCTACATCATAAAAGGATGCTGTGTGCAAAATTTCACGTACCTAGTTATATTCGTTTCAGCAGTTTCAGCTGTGTGCTGAAACGTCAGTCAGTAAGGTCCTCTTTTTATATCATAAATAATAGGTTTACAAAAATCTAAACTTTGCTAAAATAAATAACTACATATTATGATTTTTTGCATTTCGAAAAACCGGCTAAGTACGTTCCAGACATCAGAAAAGTCAGCGGAGGGTTAGTAATACCGCTGGACATCCTTCCGGTATGAACCCTAAACAAATCGTAAAAATTTTAGTTTTTTTTCTCTCCACCGTTATAAAATAGCCTTATCAAGTCAAAATGATGCGTACAATATGCTAATGACGTGAAGTCAAACGAGGAAGCTGATGGACCTCGATTATTCAGTTTTTTGATAGAAAAACCAGAATCTTCAAGGAAACAATAGTCCGGAAACATAAGATTTTTGTAAAATACGAGTATATTATTTTGCATTCATTTTTGTTAGAGAAACAGGGAGCTATAAAATTAAATTAGGTTGTATTCTAAATGCAACTTTGTCACAATTTTATCATTATATTCACATTTGCTTATATATGCAAAAGGCAGAAATAGCCTGTTCTTTTGTGTATATTTGATACATTTTTATTTATCAAGGACTTGATGAAAAGTCTAAAGGTAAGCATGAAACACAAAGCACCCATTTCTTAAAATAATTTGATTACATTTGACGTTTATTAAATTCAAAAAAGGTAGATGAGAGGTAACTTTAGCTCTGAAGTGAGCTACGAGAGTGCGCAGTATCCCGCCCCTCTCTCCCGCTGACACGTGCACTTACTACTGCGCAGCGACTCGCCTTGTGTTCAGAGCAGTTACAAAGTTTACATTGGTCTGTATGATCATTGACTAGAGACCTTCAACTGAGATTAGACACGTGACTATTTCATTCAAAATTTGCAATTTTTTGCTATATTTGACATCACCTTTAACTTAACATTGGGTGTCATGTTTTTGTGTAGATGTAATAATTTATTATTTGCCTACTAGATAATCAGTTTACTTGAGGCATACGTTGGTTAGGTAACTAGGTACCTAAGTACGTATTTAATTACTCGACTATGTACTTTATAACTTTGTAAATAGTAGAGGCATATAGTAGGTACACAAACAATAGGCATATTTGAGGGTTTCTTAAAGGTATAAATAATTTTAAATCACGAAAAATTTTCTGCAAATATTCTCCCCTGACGATAGAGGGAAATACTATTTTTGAGTCAGTATTTTGGTTACTTTAGTAAACTAAGTTTTCTTTCTGTTTTCGTTATTTTTACGCGTATCATTGGAATAAAGGGGATATTTCAGATATGGTTTTACTTATAAATAAAATCATTTAACACAAGAAATCACAAGCTGACACTTCTGAAACAACATGGCTGCCTATTTACACTTGAGTGCCAAAAAAATTAAACAATTTGATAACATCTGACGACCTTCACAAAAATAAGCAAGTTCTGTAATATACTCACACAATGCGCTTGCCGAGCCTCCTCGATATAATGTGTGGTGATGATGACAGTCTTGTCTCCGGAACTGGTGATGCGCACCAGGTGGGTCCAGATGGACTGACGTAGCAGTGGGTCCACTCCCACAGTAGGCTCGTCCAGGATGAGGAGCTCGGGGTCGTGCATGAGAGCCACTGCGAAGGAAACTCGACGTTGTTGACCACCGCTGTGGAAGATTGCAAAGGTTATAGTTGCGTATTTTAGTAGGTGATAGGCAAGAAGTTAATACTAAAAATGGAAAGAACACGTCAAAGTTAGGAATTCTGTCTTTTTCTGACAGGGTTGTCAGAAAAAGATAGCGTTCCCTCCCGCGTTTCAAGGTCTACCAAAAACAGTTTGACGAGGTTTCTCTGCACCTTTATAACGACCTTCTTGGAGATAATGTTTATTGAATTGAGGACTTGTTTGATCCAATAGGTAGTGTTTGTGCTTCTGCACTACTGGTTGCGGTCACATTGGAGCGTTAAAAAAGCGACCTGCTTGGAATTTCTTGTCCGTTCTTCTCCAAAGGAAACTATAGGTTTTAACGGGTTCCAACTGCAGTTTTTGGGGTATTTAACAATTCAAAAGTAGTTAAATGGTTTTAATTATAACTATGAACAAAAGCCAATGATCTAATGAAGAGTTAAAATTGAAGTAGATTTCAAGGAATTAAATGGGAAAACAAGCCGACAGTCCCTGATATCAAGTGGTCACCGCTGCCTATCTATAGGTGTTGCGGATGCTTTATAGAGAATAAGTAAATATTTGAGCAGCATTTGGACTGATAGTTTAGGTAGGATACAATTTTATTGCACATACGATTGGCTCAAAATAGTTGGCTAAAACATACAGAACAGTGAACTTTTTAGAGGTCAAAGTTAATTAGTGTTTGTATTCTAAGCAATTATTTGTCTTTACCCAAGATGGGAGACATCTTAGCGCGTCAGACATCTTATTCATTTATCGATTTTTGTGAGACTGAAGACGTTTTTGGTGAAGGATTTATTTTTCTTTCTTAGGGTACCGGTAACACAATCTAGCAAAATGGGGCATAATAGATCCCACCGACACCCAGTGTGAGTGCGGTGATCCTGACCAGACATTGGCACACTTATTACAGTGCCCAAAGTGCCCCTACACCTGCACCTTAGAGGACATTAAAACGCCACTGATGCTGCGATAAATGTGGCTACCTACTGGGCCCAAGTAGTCTAGCATAAAGGAAAACCATCGATTCGAAAAGAAGAAGAAGGGTACCGGTATTTAAGGATTTGTAGACCAGAATAAAAGTTGTATAGATAACTCTAACGAATTAGTAGGTACGAGTATACTAGGGTTGCCAGTTTTTTTTTTTGATCCTGTAAGGGACAAATGCTCATTTTGGCAAAAAAATACGGGATTTTAAATTTTTCCCCGGGACAAATCAAAAACATATAATTTTACGTTGTTTTTATTGCTAGTTAATAGTTAGGCATATTTTAATGAAGATCGTGTAAGGTTTAATATGTATAAGTATTTTTTTTGATTTTACATATTTGTAAAATTCAATGAAGCTATAATCATAGTTGAAAACGGTCATCAATTCACTCTTTATTAAATCCGGAGTATATTATTTTTCATCCCACCATCTCGGAAATAGTATTTTCATCCCACCATCTCGGAAAGAGTATTTTTAATCTTCAATATCTGAGTGGAAAAGCCGTTTTTATTCTCTAGAGGATAAAGTAAATTTATCTTCAATATCTGAGTGGAAAAGCCGTTTTTATTCTCTAGAGGATAAAGTAAATTGAATTTAGAACATCGTGTGCACTAAGTTTGTGAATTAAAAAAAAACATTAAACCTATTTACTGCTACCTCTATGGTGCCGAATATATCATACAACTTTTTTTTAATTTGTTAAAAACTCAGACTTTGTAAACGTTTTTTTTTTGCATTTAGTCATTTCCTCGCTGAGGTGGAATGAAAAGTTACGTGTTGCACTCGAGTGCAAAGATTTTTCACCTCGTGCTCTTTTGATTCCCTCGCTTGCTCGGTCATCAAAATTGAACACGCGGTTAAAAAGCAACTTTGCACTCTTGTATAACAAATAACTATTTTAATCTTCAATATCTGAGTGGAAAAGCCGTTTTTATTCTCTAGAGGATAAAGTAAATTTATCTTCAATATCTGAGTGGAAAAGCCGTTTTTATTCTCTAGAGGATAAAGTAAATTGAATTTAGAACATCGTGTGCACTAAGTTTGTGAATTAAAAAAAAACATTAAACCTATTTACTGCTACCTCTATGGTGCCGAATATATCATACAACTTTTTTTTAATTTGTTAAAAACTCAGACTTTGTAAACTTTTTTTTTTGCATTTAGTAATTTCCTCGCTGAGGTGGAATGAAAAGTTACGTGTTGCACTCGAGTGCAAAGATTTTTCACCTCGTGCTCTTTTGATTCCCTCGCTAACGCTCAGGATTCTAATTTTGAATCACTCGCTGCGCTCGTGATTCAATTTTAGAATCCTTCGCTTGCTCGGTCATCAAAATTGAACACGCGGTTAAAAAGCAACTTTGCACTCTTGTATAACAAATAACTATTGTTGTGCACATCAGTCCATTTTAATACCATCTGCGAAAAATCCTTTCTACAAAGCAGTTGGAACTGGGGATACTAAAGACAAACGATATAATTGGGAAAATATTAAGGATTTTACTCCCGGAAAATCCTTCGATTATTTTCTTCCACTTTTCAATTGTCCCATGCTTTTGTCATCAAAAGATGTTGCAAATTTCAGTCATTTTTTAATAATTTGAAATTCTCGAGGCTGTGCGTATTTTAATCGAATAATGTTGAAATACGGGACAAAGTCTGTCCCGGCGGGATGTTTAAAATTATGCCTTGAATACGGTATGTCCCGGGAAATACGGGAAGTCTGGCAACGCTAGAGTATACCTAAGTATATCTAAAATCGTCAATACGCCTTGAGCAAGCGTTGTGATCGATGTTTGTATCTTCTCTATTTGAGAAAAGGCCGTTCCCCAGCAGTGGGACAGTTATAGGCTGGTATTAATAGGTAACTCTAAACTCATTAAATTGATTATACAAATGTAGTTTAGGGATCGTGGCAATGAAAAACGATGAATACACGAACTTACTTTTATTAAAACAATATTAGGAAATACTTTCTTAGAGCTATACGTTCAAACACAACCGCTTATTCTTAAAACCGTCCTCGCCATCTTGCTTCTATATATGCTCTCACTCTCTCTTTCCATCCTATGTCTCACTCACACTTTCACGTTTCATTCTGCACACCATCCATACGTTCCATTCTTTCATCCTACACAAATTATAAAATGTATAATACATAATTCAGTTTTTATGCAAGTATCAATTGATTGATAATTCAATATATCGCAAATAGAGGTGCTACTCGACGAGCAGCATTCACGCAATCAGTAAATTTTCAAGTGTGTAAAATTTTAGTTCACTATTAAAAAAGACTGTTCGAGCAGATTCTCTGTTATATTTACTTCGTGAGGTTATTTCAGTATATACCTAACTATACAAAATATATAATATTTTATTATTCAAACAAAATTCCAAAGAAATTACCTACATCATGGTTAAAATACGCTGTACTTACCTATAAAAAAAACTTTTCATATAAATTACCTTAGTATACAATTATTTTCTACAGAATCCTATGTAATTAGTATTTCTATTTCTTAAGTCCAGATATTAAAATAAAATTATTACTGCCTCAGATTGTAAAACAACGCATGGTATGGAATATAGTCATGTTCTATGGATATAATGCAAGAAAATAATAATAGTTGTATGTCATTATTGGCGCACTATTTAAATGTTTAAGATTTTTTTATATATATAACCTATGTTTAACAAACAAATAAACTATTCTATTCTATTTTATTCTATTCTATGGCAGTTTTACTGTTCCAGCACTTGACTTGTTTTGACGTCAAACACAGTTATCGTGCGGTACTGACTTGTATCTCAGGACGGACCCTCCTACTAAGATAAAAACACCGCCGCCTTGAGACACAAAACGGCCGTCGAATAGTAGGACTTCACTTTACTTCCACGCATTTCATACGAATATGAGACATATAAATATAAAAAAAAAACTTATTCTTATATTCCCAGTTGACGGCGATGTGAGGGTTTTTTTGATGCCTATTGTATTCGTTTTTTTTTAGTTTGATAGTTATTTGTAATACAAGATTTACCTAAGTATACATTTTAAATAAAAGTTATTCTTAAAATGGCGGACATGTCACATTCTGACAGATATTTCTTTCATACATTTAGGTAGAAGTTGTCAGGGATCTCCTCTACATAAGTACCTATATTTGTATGTCGTCTGGCATACGAACACAATATTCGACTCATCATGTATGATATCACAATTTCGTGATCCTAAACAGTCAACTCATAATGTTTCACCTTTTCAAAAATTACCTTACAAGACTTACGAGCCATTGTCGAACGATTGGCGAAAGTCGATTGGTTGCATAATATTATGAATAGCTTCTAAACTTTACGAATGTTGGTGTCTAAATGTAGTAACAATGTTCAATTATGAAGCAGGAATCACGCTTCTATTTCTAATATTACTTAATATCATTATCGTCGGTCGGCTTTCAGTCTAACCGGATGCAGCTGAATACCAGTGTTTAACATGGAGCGACTGCCAGCTTCACAACCTAGATACTGGGTACCACGATACCCGTTGATAAGACTGGTTGTCAGACTTTCTGGCTTCTGACTACCCATAAGGAGTGTCAAATCAAAATCAAAAAGCTTTTTATTATTTCTACAAGTTCTTACATACAAACTAGTGATTGGAGCCTCCTTTTAAGCAAATAAAGTCTGTGTTAGGACACTCCACTCTTCCATATCATATAGTGTGAATAACTTGTCTTAATAATTTGATTTAGGATACCAGTTTAAGAGCTAAAATACAAAATCAAAATCAAAACTGATAAAACTTAACTCCACCAAAACAGAGATAAAACAAAAAGCTTGTGTACACAATGGGGGTGTCAAAGATCCACGAATGACAACCGAGACCAACAGCTTTACGTGCTTTCCGAGGCCCGGAAGGGCTCTTAATCATGACAACCGACTGACCGATCAATCCTTACAGCTTTTACTACTCCCCTCCTGAACATTCAGCAGGGGAGGAGTAAAAGCTGTTACTTAATAATATGATGCAGTTAACTTTTTGCCATAGAGCCAACGACCAATGGGGCACAAAGATCCTGGAGTGGGAGTGCAGGGGTGTGATTCTGTAAGACCTCATTCTAAACTTCGAATCTGAATCCGCTGTGAGTTTCTTGATTGGCATTCTAAACACTCGGTTGATAATTCGAATTTACACTAGTACCGCCCTTTCGAGCGTGTCAGCGAGTTGAACTAAATTGACAGGGAGATTTGACAGATAAAGTTTGAGATGATGTAAAAAGTGGCATTCTGTAAGGTAATTTCCCCGTCACTTAGACGCTCACTTCGCATTCGAACCCGATTCAAAGTGTCAAACATATCAAGGTAATTTTGAACCTTATGCGAAGTGAAAGTGAATAGCGATGTGAGATACGAGTTGTTGTTCGAATTTTATAGAATCGACCTACAGATGCAGAGTCGTTAGGCCCCCCACAAGGTGGACCGACGACCTGATCTAAGCTGCAGGAAGCCGCTAGATAAATGCGGCGCGGGACCGACACAGGGTCCTTGTGGATGCCCAGCAATGGGCGTCCAAAGGTCGAAATGGGGAGACCCAAGGAGGGGTTTTGCCATAATCGCCACGCTTGGTAGGCGGGTTAGCGATCGCAGTATGGTTGTTACAAAGGCACAGAGAACGCTGCTGCGAATTCTCTGGTAAGTCCCTTAGTCGCCTCTTACGACATCCATGGCAAGATATGGGAATGGGATGGTGCTATTCTTTACGTCAGACACCACACGGACATTTTTTCTATTAGAAGCCTATTAAACATAATATCCTACTAGGTACCTACTAATATATATTTTTTTTGTTTTAATAGTTATAGGTTTTCCTTTTTTATTTTTTCGTGTAAATATTGTACATTGTTTAAAAATAATACATTGTATGGCTTATAATTTGAGATATATTGGCTTCCTTGGCTATTAGGTACAGTGTGTGCAACTTAGAAAATAGGACGCAACCGTTTGTGAGAATGAATGGATGGATGTTGGTTACTTCTTGACGCATAAACAGCTGAACGAAATTAGCTGAAATTTAGCACACACATTGATGTAATTCCGTCATTTATTTGTATCTTGTTTTTGTGTTCCTGTGAGAAGCACCTCAGAAACTGTTTCGTATATGATATGATGATACCGTTAAAACAATCACAGGTGACGATAGGTCGGTAAACGGTAACTTGGAACAAAAAATACCAATACCGTTAATGGTTTGAAACTGTTTTTTTAACATAAACAGATTTGTATTACTGAAGTCACAATAGACATGGTGTGAGCATTTGCAAATAGATAGATAGATTTGGAAGCCATGATAAGTGCTAGGGTTGGGTTAGTGTAGTTCTTGCATCAAAAGACCATCTCAGAGATTCACCTACATGGTTTTCAATTATGACCTGAACATTGCATGAAATAGTGTGGAATTCAATGAGACTTTGACTTTTGAGTTTGTTTCTCCATTTTTTCTCAGAGTAGTCTGCTAAGAAACACCGACCTCATCTAATCAGAAAATAATCAACTGCAATTCAATTCTGTTAGCAATCACCCGCGAATTCGAGTTCAACCTTATTTTCGATTTCACTTAGGTACAATACGGTCAACGTAACTTGGCGCGTCTGAAGTTAGCTGTTTGGCTGCGCAATGGAACTTTTAGGAACGAAATTGTCTACTGCGCAGCTAATCGGCTAACTTCAGACACGCCAAGTTACGTTGACCGTACTGTACTTAAAGTGAAAAGTATTTGGTATTCGCTAAAATAGTTACGTAAAAATAGTTCGCTTCATCTATGTTCTTAGATAGTAGCGCTAGCGTAGTTTTCATCGACTTACAGAATAACTAATACAGTTCTCACTGCGGAATCAGAAGAGTACTCTGAAGTGTTTTCTTACAGAATAGCATTGCAGATCATTACGTCAAGTTATAATAATAATTATATCATTTATTTCGGGTAACAAAAGACCCATAACATATATACCTTACAGACTATCATAATATTTATCAAATCAATCATACTAACTCATACACATATCAAACATCCACACACATACTTACAGCTTTTAATCTTATACCTAAGTTAGGTTTGAATTAGTAACTAAGTCGACACCTTTGCTTAATATTATTATGTTACCTAATCAGAACCCAACTGTAAACCACTATGTGCACTTTATGTCTCACCAACTACGAGGATACTAGACCCCACGACACAGGGTATCGTAGTGTGGGGTCTAGGGCTACTCCCATTGCACGCAACACAAACTCTGCTTTATAAGCCAATCTTTGTTTTTTTTATTTATTTTGTGCTTACTAATTCTGTAAACTTGTGCTTAATAAATTCTTAATTCTTATAAAAACCACAAAAATATTACTAAACTATTATGCGAACAAAAATTTAACTGGTAACTTCAGGGTTAGACCCATAGAAAAAAATTATCATAATTATGAATAACCTTTTCGGGTTCATACTAAACAAAAACAAAGCTTGTATAAGTATAGAAACATTATGTAGGTGGTCAGGAAAAACCAGGGGGTGATGCCCTATCTTTCAAAGTTCCAAGTTAACCAAAATGATTTTTCATGTATTCATTCCCAACGTCCCCAAAATGTAAAATTAATTTATTTGTAACTTGACCTCCTTCCTTGACATCTAAAAGTGTTAGAATAAAATAAAATCAGTACTTATTGGTTAAAATTAACCTTATTTTGGAAAATAATTGTCTATTATATGTATAATTTGTAAAATCCAGAGTGCAAAGTGTTAAGGATATATTCAGGGACTGAGTTAAGAATGTATCCAGGTTGGTCGCCATCTACTATAATGTAACTTCTTAGACCTCATCGTAGCACTGCAAAGCCATCACAGATTACTTAACACTCCCACGTAATAAGCACTAATGTTCGAAAGTTAAGATGATGAAATAATACGGATCTAGCATGAACTTGTTTGCACTTAAAGTTCATAAGTGAACGACAATTATACTAGCTTCTGTACCCGACTTCGTCCGCGTGAAAGTATGTAGTAAGTACATATAGAATAAAGGCAACCAAGGTAACATATAAAATGGGATAAATTTATATGATTATGTGTTAAGTAAAAGTCAAAGTTAAAGCTTTCATTTCAATTACACCATTTACAGGCACTTTTGAATTGTCAAGGAGTCGGTTAGTTAGTCAGAAAGTTGAAGCTAGTTGCTCGTTCCAAAATGTAGAAAATGTTCGTCTTTATGAAGAAGAACGAGTAAGAAAGTACTACTATAGGCTATATTTTATCATCAAAACATTAGGGTTCCGTAAAAAAATTCACGAAGTCATGAGTAAAAGCTGGTTGGTAATATGAAACACTGAAATTCAGTCTTTTTTATATTGTTATAGGCTGGCGTTTGACCGCAACTCACCAGGGCCTCAAGTCTGCTATTACAATAGTGTCAGAATGGTCTATCATTGATTTCATAATTGTTGATTTTGACAAGTTTGGTAATCTACTAATATAATGGCGTCACTATGACTTTCTAATGGTCAACCACTGACACGCCATTGAAAGAAATGATAAAGAATGGTAATCTCGTACAAAATGACAACCGACTTAGGTAGTAATCTGCTAAAATTTTGACAGTTCCTTTGATCAGTGCCTACCATTACAACGTCATTGTGCAGTCATTGCTTTTAATTTAACCGACCAATGATGGACCATTATGAATTTAGCAGATTACGAACTTTTAGCGAAATGACAATGGGATCGTGTTGGAATGACGAAATTATAAAAATAGCAGACTTGGCCCCCTGATCTTAAGTGATGATGCGGCCTAAGGTGGGGCACGCTTGCCTAGGATAAACCGGTTCACTCGTGCCTTGAAGATACCCAAATTATATTAATCGGGGAATAGACAGGCGGGCAGTGAATACCAGTCTGGCAGTTCGCATAAAGTTGCATCTTGTTACACTGGCATCCAACACCAATCGCTTATAATTACAAAACCAGTTACAAAACATACTACAAATGATCTCTAGCAATTTTCCAAACAATCATCTTAGTTATCAATAACCTACACGAAACAGATCGACATAAAGTCCTTAGTCACGGCTGTCCCGCGTGTTCTACACAAGTGGCGTGACAAAATGTTCGTTATACACAGATTTGTCACGCTGCTGGGAAACGTTTACAAATTATAAGTGTTTGTTTAGCCATTGTTTGGTTTACGTTTGAAGTTTAATTGATTAGTGTGGGAAAATAATGTAGCTACTGTAAATAATGTGGTAAGTAATTAAGTTTTGGGACAAAGAAAAAATGTTTAGGTAAATATGTTCATTTTGTGAAGAGTATCTATTTAATTATTTGCATACCATCGTTTGTATTTAAGCAAATAAATGTTTTGACTTTGTCTTTGAAAGGGTATTTACGAGTTTGTCACTATAGAAAGGCTATTTAAGAGTATGTTACTAACGAAAGGCTATTTCATTATCATCATCATATCAGCCTATTGCCGTCCACTGACGAATGTAGGCATCTTCCAGAGAAAGGCTATTGAATTTATCGCTATAGAAAGGCTACTTATGAGTATGTTACAAACGAAAGGCTATTTCATCATCATTACCATATCAGCATATTGCTGTCTATTGCTGAATGTAGGCATCCCCCAAAGAAAGGCTATTTACGAGTACAGATCCTTGTCCTCTAAATTTTGCTTGTAAAAGGACTTTACAACGACCGTAGCGAGGTACCTATGGCAGCCGATAACATCACAGCGGTTTCACACCGTCTCGTAGGAACGAGTTCTAACTATCGTGTAAGCTTAAACCTTCGAAATAATTTTTGTATTGTGAACTTTATTTTAACCAAGTAAGTAAATATATCCTATTTTATTTTCAAATCTTTTGAAGTTTTCTTTCAGTATAAGAGTTTAGTGGCGTTCTATGGGGTAAGTCTATTTTCAACAATGGACGTGTTTCTGCTGATGATGGTGATGATAAGACTATAATAACGAAAACAAAACAATAAATTGATATTACACCAACCAATTATTCATCTTTAAAATCTATTTATAACCGACTTCAAAAAGGAGGAGGTTCTCAATTCGGTTGGTTTTTTTTTTATGTTATCATGAAACATTTAGCTAGTATGTTAAACATATGAACACCTTATATTTTACGAGGCAACAAATAATTTTGCCTGTTCACACCTTCGTCGAATTATCGTAAAACCGTCGTTATGGACATACAATTATCGTAAATATTATGTGATTAGGTAAACTGTTAAATATAAATAAATACTCTTTGTAACAAGTAACACTTTGCCATAAGCATAATCTATTGATACTTCTATACTAATACTAGCTGAAACGGCAAACGTTGTTTTGCCACATAAATTAAAAAAAAACAGCCTACGACCTATTCTCAGACCCTACCAAATATAAACAAAAAAGTATCATGGCGAGATCCATATCATTTGTATGAAAAAAAAAAAATGATTTAGTGGGTTTAAAATATTTTCCAATGTGGAGAGTACATTACCAGGAGTAAGTTTATTGAAATACCTACTTACCATATTTCTTATCCCTCGCATAATTAAAATATTTCGAAATGAAAATAACACTTTTTCGTTTCATCTCGTTGCCCATTTTGTGTTTATAAAAAAAACGAAAGTGACAAGTGACATTAACGGATCTACCAAGTTGGCAGACAAGTGATCTGAATCGTTGTTTACAATGACAAAAAGTGCATTGTATTATAATTCTTTGTGACATATGTGTTATTTCAGTGTAAGAACTGCGATATGGCGGCTGTCAGTGTCACTGTTACTGTCAGCCGCCGTTTCGTACTGAAATAATGAGTTTTTCGCTTTTAACATGCATTTATATAGCGGGGTTTTCAAAATATTTTAAATGCCTGAAGACACCCTTTAGGTTGTCTAAGTTGTTGTTTAAGTTGTGGGAGAATCTTCATCCACCACCACCCAACTTCGTTCAACCAAAAGAACACCTGCCACTCGGAAGTGATTTGCAGTGGCCTATACGGAAAGCGCTCAATAGACTGCGCACCCAGGTAGGCCGCTGCAAACATAACCTAGCAAAATGGGGGATAATAGATCCCACCGACACCCAGTTTGAGTGCGGTGATCCTGACCAGACAAGGGCCCCCTTATTACAGTGCCCAAAGAGCCCCTACACCTGCACCTTAGAGGACATTAAAACGCCACCAATGCTGCGATAAATGTGGCTACCTACTGGGCCCAAGTAGTCTAACAAAAAAAAGGAAAACCGTCGATTCGAAAAGAAGAAGAACTCTTTAGGTAGGTACCCAAGAATAAAAGAATTACAATTTCAACTTCTCTAAACATCTTGTTTTTTTGTACAAATCCTGCCATGATCCTTTCTTAAGAATCGGTCAAGCCGTTTTGGAGGAATTCGATAACAAACACTGCGACACGAGATTTTTATATATTAGATTATAAAAAGGTATGTTTTTTGTTTGTTTGTTAGAGGTAATCTTTGGAAGTGCTGGTTAGATTACCATAATTCTTTCACTGATAGAAAGCACACACACTATTGACAAGTGTCATAGTACATGTTTTATAGTAACTATACCATAAAACATGTACTATGCTCACTGAACAAACACTTTCACACCCTAGGCATCACTGATAGTCCTCTGTGCAGAGCCTGCATGGAGGCGGAAGAAACGGTGGCGCATGTACTCCTTGAGTGCACTGGCGTCACCCAGATCCACAGGGAAACCCTTGGAACACCAAACTCCCTTGCGGACGCCCTGAGAAGACTGGGAAGAGTGATCTGCTTCTGGAGGGAGGTGGGCTGGTTGGAGTAATCGGCCGCCATGGCTCACGTACAATGGTCCACATTTAAGGACTAAATGCGGAAACCAAACCCCCCTAACATAGATATGGTATAGTTGACATCCACGCAAACGACGTCGCGGGCAGAACTACTGTGCTTTATTTCGCTCACACTATATACCTTTGCCTAACCTTTTATTGTGCGAACTGCCAGACTGTGGAATTTACTGCCCGCCTCTCTATTCCCCGACACATATAATCTGAGTATCTTCAAGGCATGAGTAACCGGTTTATTTTAGGCCAGCGTGCTCCACCTTAGGCTGCATCATCACTTAAGATCAGGTGAGTTGCGGCCAAACGCAAGCCTAACTATAACAATATAATAAACATGAAACTAATTACAGAATCCAGACGTGATAATATGATGTTAAATCTATTTCTATATTTATGCAATTATCGTAACATTTTTACTATATCATCTAGCAAGATTTCTTGCCATAGTTACATAATATGCGAATGGTATAACTATGTACTATGCTAACAATTATGTAATTAGTAATTACAAAATATTTAAATATGTTCAAGTCATCCTGAGATCTTAAGCTGTCAATCTATTCTAAAAATAACGTCAATGACTAGCTAAATGTATGGAAAATACATTACCTACCTATAAATGGAAATATTTACATAAATAATAAATACACACAAATTACAATGTTACATAGATGAGTCAAGTTTGAACGGAGATTCCAGTTTATGCTAATCATAAGATTTTCTCGGATTTAAGTTATTTGAAGGCCAATTTCTTACAAATCATTTCTTAAAAACGTTACAAATCTAGGCGCTAATATCAGCTACAAACATTTTTTTTTATATTGTTACAGGCTTGCGTTTGACCGCAACTCACCTGATCTTAAGTGATGATGCGGCCTAAGCTGGAGCACGCTTGTGTAGGATGAACCGGTTCACTCGTGCCTTGAAGATACCCAGATTATATGTGTCGGGGAACAGAGAGGCGGGCAGTGAATTCCACAGTCTGGCAGTTCGCACAATGAATGTGGAAGCAAAGCGCTTGATGGTTCGAGACCGTGGAACTTCAACCATAGCGGTGACGCTTCGCTTTACATAACATAATTCAATTCGACAACACGGGTGGTGCAGTGGTTCACAGCGATTGACTAACTGCGCTGCGTGTCGCGGATTCGATTCCCGCACGGAACAAATATTTGTATGGCCTACAGATAGTTGTTCCGGGTCTGGCTGTAGGGTTCTCATACAGAGAAGGCAGGAGCATTGATCACCACGTGCGCTCAAGGTGGATTGGCGATTTCAGACATATCTATACTAATATTATAAAGCTGAAGAGTTTGTTTGTTTGGTTGAACGCGCTAATCTCAGGATCTACTGGTTCGAATTGAAAAATTATTTTTGTGTTGGATAGTCCATTTATCGAGGAAGGCTATAGGCCCATGCGATGTCGGGCCGGGTCGCTAGTTGATTATAAGTCTAATGGCCAAATACTCAAACGCTACTCAATTTTAAGATACCGTTAAGTCACGTGCTGTCACAGTCACTTTGACATAAAGTGATAGAGACAGCACGAGACTTAACGCCATCTTAACATTTGAGTAGCGTTTTAGTATTTGGCCATAAGTTACCTTACGAGGTTTTCCTTCACAGATGTCACTGATATCCAAGAAAAAGTAAGAAAGTACATGTTATGAATTTGAAAATGTCACATCACGTCACGAAGTTCAATCAGTTACTTATAAACTTGACTAAATGTTTGGCAAACTAGAAGTCAGATTGAGACTGAGATGAAAACGCAAAGAATTACATGATCACTAAGTATGACTAATAAGTTACAATCAAGTAATTATATACATACAACACGTATGTATATAATTACTTGAAACCGTATTTATTTAAAATTATTTACGCTGTATCCAATTACGCTAATTAAGAAAAACAGACAGACCTTATATGTTTAACAACTTCCGTTTCCGGATGTATTACTGTGAATGTTTTGTTCACCTTATGTTATTTATTTTATTAAAAACAAAAGCAATATGGCAAGTACCAGCAAAAGTAAAACAAAAAATCTAAAACAAATGAAATCTACGAGTGTTTAACGTAACATTTACTTTTAATTTAATTACATCATTCAATCATCTACGAGAATTACAATAGAAATTAGGGTTACTTTTTAATAGAGTTAATTTAATAAATTCCTGTAAACGCAAAATATTGTAGGGGAGACCAGGTATGAACGTAACAATTTTCAGTTTTCTCGTATTATCTCACAGAGCGTTCAAAAGTGTTTTTAATGGTATATTTGAAATAAATTATTTGACATTTATTTTCATCATTCAATCCTCTACGAGAGTTCGAGAGGTGTTCTCCGAAGCCCTAGAACGATTGCTGGACATTTTGAGGATTTTGGGAAACAATATGTCTGTCTAAAACTAGATGTATGTGGCTGAAGAGATTGTAACAGAATAGCAATGCTGTATGGCATTTTCTGTGTGATTACGCATCTTGTTCAATTAATATAGATGTTCTTTACAAAACAAATAAAACAATGTAACAGAACGTGACCATGAGGGTGCACTGTGATGCACAATCCAAGTCCCAGCTTTAAAATTTAACGGCCTTACTTATAAACGTTACTTATTTATACTTATCAGTCATTTAAGAATATTTCTTACTTATAAACGTTGCTTAACTTTAATCAGTTGCTTATTAACGTATTTTAGTCGCTGTCAAATTAAGCAGCGACGGACCCTTGTTTATCACGCTTAAGTAGCAAAATAGCGGTTATGTGTCAGCTGATCCATAGGATTCACTTGCAGCTGCATTGATGTCTATTGTTTCATGTGTTTTTTGTTTCGTCGGTTCGTTTGAGTGCGCGCGTTGTGATCAAGCAAATTGTCGTGGTGATTTTATTTACCTACCTATTAAAATGGATATTTTTGAAAACGCGAGCCTTTCACCCTCACTTATGAGTTCTTGCATGTCTGCATGAAAAAGTATTTAAAACTTTTTAGAATTTAAAATGAACATTACTCATATCTTCAATAAAAAAACAATTTTAAAATTATTTACCTAATAAAATTCTATGAAACTGAAATAATATTTATAAAATCAAGTGTATTAATACTAATATTTTATATTTTTTATATAAAAATTGAAATCTAAAAAGCTTTGTAAATTTACTTTCTAAATATTTACGAAATAAAGGGATTTTTTATTTTATTCAATACATAATAAACTTTTTGGCAGCTTCGACTTTTTAATTTTCGAATTTAGTGACAGAATGTTGCCATTTTATTATGGTTCAGGTCTGAACACGCGCCAATTTTTTTTTATGCTACCAACATTTCGTGGTATTGACAGAGTAAAATATTTTTTATGTCATTACCAGTTCATTAACTAAGTCACGCCTAATCAACGTTTATAAGTAGAAAATATTTAATCACTAATTAAGGAATTAAGTAGTAATTAGTTAAAAAGTTGCTAAGAAGATGATTAGTTGATTTTTATAAGTAAGGCTGTATATCTCTGGACTGTGTCGAGCTGTGGGCTGATTGATAGTGTCATACAATACCACGAACTTCGTTAATATTGACAATAGACACCACAATGACGTCATTATACCTCCGTAAAGGTAGAGTAATACCATAGTTTAGTTTACATGGCAAAAGTCACATATTGGTTTCCTTTACCATTGCAAATAATGAACAAGTATTTACATGCATACTTTTTTATTTGTTTAAGTAATTGTCATCGCTGAATTTAGAAGTAATTCCTATGTTACTAATTATGATTGAGATTCCGCTTTATCTTCGTCCGCGTGTAATTTATTTATTAACACTTCAAGCACTCAATGAACAGAGGCGGACTTAATGCCATAGGCATTTTCTACCAGTCAATCTTTGGGTGATGCAGAGACAAGCAGTGGTAGGTGTAACAGAAAATAAATTAATACTAAGCTAAACTACAAGGATATAAAAAAAATACTATAAATATAACATCAAACTACATATATACTACTGTAATAGCTTAGAGCGTAGCTGTAAGCTCTCGGCATTAGTGTAACTTTATAACTTGGGACTTTGGGTCTCAACTCGTTGGAGTCAAGAGTGAATAGGTTACTTCTAGGCAAGCGTGCTCCATCTTAGAGCGCATCATGGCTTCCCATCAGGTGAGATAGTGGTCAAACGTATGCTTATCAAATTATAAAAAAAAGAAGGTAAGAAGAGGCCTTGATCAGCCTGTAGGATCCTTCACGGTCGTATTGACTGCCCTGAGCTCCATGACCTTTTCTGTCGACTATTTGTACCCGACTAAATACATCGGTCACCGCCAAAGTCGCCGACACAATCTGTTCGCACAACTGCCTTGCAGAACAGTGGCCAGAGCTCAATCGCCTGTGTGTCGTACCCTCAAGATGCTCAATGCCCTTCTGAAGGCCAACCCTGAATGTGATGTGTTTGCGGAGGAATGGAGTAAAGTTAAACGCGTACGTCTGATGTTCTGTGACAAACAGTATGCCAGGGTGTCCACTGTTCCGTGTTGATTAGTACCTAGCGAATAATTGTTTAAGACTCAAATTATCTGCAATGTATAGTCTTATTTAATTCAGTGTTTCTATGTTAATTAATGTGAGTGGTACTGTACCGTTTTAATTAACTATAAATAAATAAAACAGTGAATGATTTTTCGTTATTAGATCAGTATTCCTAAAGATTACCTTTTACGAAAGATCCATTTTATCTCTTTATCTTTACATAGTATAAAACAAAGTCGCTCCCACTGTCTGTACGTTTAGATCTTTTAAACTACGCAACGGATTTTAATGCGGTTTTCATGAATAGATAGAGTGATTCAAGAGGAAAGTATATACGTATAGTTTGTGTACATTGTAACCGTGCGAGGCCGGGGTGGGTCACCAGTTTGTAATATATGAGACAAATTTACGAGATGTCACAATTCATGTTATTTTTTAAATCTTAAATTGCATGTTGCCAAGACCGTAAACTATTATTGATAGATTGAATTGAAGTTATTGTTAAATATAATTCGTCATGATTGGGTTTGTAAACTCTACGTTAGCCTCATAGTTTGACCTTAATGACAAAGGCCATATAAATTTTAAATTGATGGCTTTCCATTTCACGTTATTCAATTATGTAAGGTATCACTTACATATTGTGGAGTCGTACATCAAAATAATGACACAGTGATCAATCAATTTGATGTCCAATAGACATATACAAGACGTGTAACGTCAAATACGCAAAACCTGAAAATAGTTTGATTAGAATAACGAGCAGAATCAATTGAACCACTTTATAATATAGGTCGCATTTTTCAAAAAATCTTCATTAAACATGTCGCCCTGTCTATTTAATAAAAGGTCAAGCCATCACGTGCGCAAACCTGCCAAAATAGGTAAACAAACACAAATAGTTGTCGTCCAATTTAAATTTTCTCATACGCGAGATAATAATAGTTCTTATTTCAATGCAAATACGAGTCGTAGTAAAACTAAAACACCACATAAAATCTTTAATTTTTTTTTATGTTTTTTTTTTCTCAGAGTTAGGTTAATTGAATTAAAAATCATTTGGGGTGTCTGAGGTTTTGCGTGTTTAACGTTACACCTTGTATATGGCTTCAAAGTTTGTACAATTGAAATCATCATCATTATCAGCTGGAAAATGTCTACTGTTGTGTAATAGTAGTAGTAAACAAGTTATATATTAGTGTTCTAATTGACTTAACATCGTGTAAGAGTGCAATTTATTACTCTTACACTATCGTCACGTAAAAGTAGATCTCGCGACTCTAATATGGTTAATATCGGTGTAAAAGTCATGTACACGTTACTAAGACGACAGACTGGTTATACTACTGAAAGTTGTGTAATAGTCATTTAAAGTAGTCGTATAGAAGTTTATACAACGCCTATATACGACTACAACTTGTATAAAGATAAGAGGCACTAAGTCGTATTTTACGCAAAAATTGCTTTAATACGATTTGTATAGCGTTTTGAGTCGCGTAATGTTACTTGTTTCTTATACGACTGAAATGTTTCATGCCATGCAAAGAACCTTATTGGATCAAATATACAAGCAACAGGAATAATGTTACCAGTATTTTGTAAATACTTGATTTAAAATAGTGCCCGTGGAGTTTCTTGCTCGTTCTTCTCCATAGAGACCTACCAACGGTTTCAAACGAGCAACTAGCTTCAACTTTCTGACTAACTGACCGACTCCTTGACAACTCAAAAGTGCCTGTAAATGGTTTAATTGAAATAAATGCTTTGACTTTGACGCATTTGGCCTTATGATCGTCTGACATGGGGTAAATGTGTCACAGCAGCATATTATCATACAAAATCTATGGGAAAATAACGTTTCGACAGCTCACAAAAATTTCAATAGATTGGTGGTAGACACCACACACGTATTATCAAACAAACATAATAACCACGTTCCACTTACCTAAGATTCTTGACCATCCTATTTTCGCTGGGAAGGTCGAGGAAGTCCAGAAGGAATCGCAGCCTCTCCACGATCTCCCTGGTCTCCATGCCAAAGATCCATCCGAAGTACATCATGGTCTCTTTGATGGTGAATTCGCCGTACAGGGCGATCTCCTGAGGCATGTAGCCTACGCGTTTGCCGGGCACTCCAGAACCTGAGGGAAGAGGAAATATTTGAGATCCTATTGTTGGATGTGTTCCTGTGGTACAGCTTCTTAAAGTAGATCTTCAAAACCTTTTATAATGGTGATAACTGGTGAGTAGGATTTTAACCTTTTTTTCTAGAAGTGAATTTAGTAGAACAAAGAACTTTTTCCATAGCCTGTCCAAAGTATTTTACGGTTTGTTGGAAATTGAAGGAGCGGTCGGCTACAGTTTCGATGTTTGTAAATATGTGAAGTATCTTTATACATAACGTAGCAGTCATTTCTGAACTTGTAATACTTTGTACATTCTCTAAAATAGTGGTTTTTATGCAAGGTTCATCGTATTTACGTATAATGAAATACTTAATTACATACAAATTATTCAAAATATTGTTTTCAATTATTTTAAAAAAGTATGGAGTTTCTTGGAAGGGGCAAATCGATTAATTTTTTCTTGAAATAAATTCTTTGAGTTGTGTTTACTGGAGAGTGGGACTGGCTTAGAACTTACTACATTGTGAATTGTTGTTTCAATAACGTAACCAGGATTTTAAAAAGGAGTAGGTATCTGTGGAGTTTCTTGGTCATTATTCTTCATAGAGACCTACCAACGTTTTAAACCGAGCAACTAGCTCCAACTTTTCTGACTAACTGACTCCTCGACAATTCAAAAGTGCCTGTAATGTTAATTGAAATAAAAGCTTTGACTTTGACTTTGTAAATCAGTTAATATTCTGTCTGTTGTTACCTTTGGTGCCAGGTTTGCCCCCGAGCACCCATATCTCGCCGCTGTTCAGTTTCCGCCTGCCCACGATGCAGGACAGCAGCGTCGTCTTGCCGCACCCTGACGCTCCGAGAAGACCGTATCTGTTGACAACAACGAATTTTTATCTCAAGTTCATCCATAATAATATAAGAATGGATATTGGCGTAAGTACCTTATTTATTTTTGTAAAGCACTACCCCATTTCTACCCGTGGGTGTTGTAAGTAGAAAGCGACAGAGGGATATTGACAAGAGGATAATAATAATAATAAGTATCTTGACTTGACTCGCGAGGTTGTCGACATGTGGGATGTGAATACAGCAGTCATTGTGCCGAAAGTCGTTAAGGAAATAATTTCCAAGAGCCTCGATCAACATCTGAGGAGGCTCTCGTTAGGCAGCTGGATCAAGGGTTTGATACAGAAAGCGGTACTCCAGGACACGGCGCGTATTGTTAGGAGATTACTCTCTCAGGAGCCCTGACCACCGGTAGCTTGGATTCTGTTCCCGATACCAGTGGGCTACTATTTTAATATTTTTAAATGTTTTTATTTAATTTATCAATATTTAAAAATATAACATAATATGTATAGAAAATAAATAAATGAGAATAACAATAATAATATGTGGCGACATTTCCCAAATGGCCATCTGACCCTAGTTTGGACTAGGGAGACCCTGTACAATGGTTATCAGACAGCTGATATCCTACAAACAGAAATACATTTTAAATACACACATATATAGATAAACAACACCCAGACACAAGAATGGGCAGCAGCGTCCTTCCGTCTGAGTACCATAACATCTATTGCGATCGCCAACATGATTACGGCTGAACCCTCCCTTGTGGGAGACCTATGCCCAGCAGTGGGCGTCTTAAGATTGACATGATGATAACAAACAAATATGAACACATTTAAAGAGTTTATTTTCTATCGTAAAATGATCTATCAGAGTCTAAAAGTAACCGTAGTTTTTATTTGCATGATGTGTATTTCTAAAGGAAAAAATCTCTATCTGGTCCAGATGAAGCCTAATGTCACCCATACAGGCCTTGTACCTAATGTACAGAGTTGGTGCCACCACGAAAGTGATCTTAAGATAAGACAAGACAATGTTTCTTTATTTCGTTGAAGGGAAAACATTTGAAAGTAATCTTCGAGTATTTAAAAGTTCTTGCAAACAATGATGCTCTAGAGGTCAGCAAATAAAGAATATAGATTGAATTTCCCCACCCACCAACATTAAATCTCAAGCCATCACATGAGCATTTCCTAAACCCGTTCGAGATAGCACGTAACGGTCGGACGCGCATGCAGCAACACACGAGGACGAAGCTATTGCGAAACACAACCATTTACATTCTATTCCGTACCACACCAACTAACAAATACAGTTACAAACACTCTTATTTGTTAGAAATACGGTTGATTTTCCTTTGTAAATTCTCGTAGGATGGACATCAGTTTCTTCATTGAAAAAAATGCAGTTTGAATGACTCTTGAGCAGTGGTGATAAGGTAGGTTCTTGACTGACTATTCTCGATGGATGGATTGTAGGTTTCTTCATTGATTTGAGGAAAAGACGGTATTACAGTATGTGGAGGAAGGCGACAATTGTGCAGGCAGTGGCTGTGACATATTTCTCAATGGTTTCTGAGGATGTCGTTGTTTGCTTAAAGATTGGGCGTTATGGTATGCGCTTGCGCATTTCCAAGGGTGATAGAAGGATAAAGAAGGCTTGCGTGTGTTGTGTTGTTTGACGTTAATTATCTTCTAATATATAAAATCTAATATTATAAAATTCTCGTGTCACAGTTTTCGTTCCCGTACTCCTCCGAAACGGCTTGACCGATTCTGATGAAATTTTGTGTGCATATTGGGTAGGTCTGAGAATAGGCCAACATCTATTTTCATCCCCATTTTTCACCCCTTTTTCATCCCCCGTAGATCGGGACAGGACAACGTCTGTCGGGTCAGCTAGTAATATATAAGTATTTGCAGGGCCGGATTAACCATGTCAGGGCCCGGGGCCTCTAATTCTCAGGGTCCCTTTACCTTTTTCTAATTTTCTAATATTGTGTGTATAGTGGTAGTTATATTTATAATTACGCTATTTTTTACCACATTACGTTATCATTTTCGACATTTTCAATTTTTTTTCTTGGTGTGCTGGGCTGCTGGCTTATTAGGTGCCCCTAGGCAGTTGCCTTATCTGCCTTAAGGATAATCCTGGCCGAATAAATTGGTAAAATTGGTTGTGATAAATTGGTATCAACAAAGGGATATCCCTTTGTTGATACCAATTTATTTCGCATATGCGAAAAAAACTTTTTTGAAAAAAAAAGAGGAAATCCGCCTTCAAAAAAAAACTAAAACGTGATAAATAACTTTTTCACAGAACACACGTGACTTTAGTTTCGGAAGTCAGTGGCAATAAAAAAATACAAACAGAACAAAGCCACCGATTTTCACCGAATCCTAATTTTTTGATAACAAATTACACATAATAATTTGATATCAAACAAATTAGGGATTCGTAAGAAAAACCCCGTCCGTGTGGTGTCGGACGTAAAGAATAGCACCATCCTATATCTTCCCGTGGGTGTCGTAAGAGGCGACTAAGAGAGACTGGGCAGCAGCGTTCTCTGTGCCTTTGTAACAACCATACTGCAAACCAATGGCAAAAACCCCCCTTTGGGGAGGCCTATGTCCAGCAGTGGACGTCTTTCGGCTGAAATGATTATGATGATGACGAAGAAAAAACCTACGTTAGTTAATAATTACAAAAAAAATGGTTAATAATTTTTGCAATAGAACTAGCTATTCCGGAGATTAGAGCGTTCAAACAAGCAAACAAACTCTGTAAATTAATGATATTTTAGGTGCCTTTAGGTGCCTGACACCACCTAAGAAATCCTTGCAAAAGGACATCAGTATTTAAATAGGTAACAAAAAAATCCCATATTTACATACTCAAATATTATAATGGAGTTCCTATAAGGTCATGGTGGTTGGCGCCCATATGTTAATGATTCCCATCAACTTACTGAACACGATCTATTCAGAAAGATATATAGAAAAAACTGGCAAAGTGCGAGTCGGACTCGCGCACGAAGGGTTCCGTACCATTATGTTTACAACATTAAACATCGAGCTAAAAAAAGGGCCAAAAATTACGTTTGTTGTATGGAAGCCCCACTTAAATATTTATTTTATTCGGTTTTTAGTATTTGTTGTTATAGCTGCAACAGAAATACATCATCTGTGAAAATTTCAACTGTCTAGCTATCGCGGTTCTTGAGGTACAGCCTAGTGACAGACATACGGACGGACAGACGGACGGACAAACAGCGAAGTCTTAGTAATAGGGTCACGATTTTACCATTTGGGTACGGATCCCTAAAAAACGACACACTGTTAAAAATAGTTGCCGTGGAGTTAGACACTGTTTTTGTGTCATATCTGTTGCTTTTTTTTACCCGACTACGGCAAAGCCGAAGGAGGGTTATGATTTTGACAGGCTATGTATGTATGTATATATGTTCATCTGTTCGCTCATAGCTCCTAAACTACTTATCAGAACTGAACAAATGAGGTATCGTTAGAAGCGTCTTGATCGTCCGCTGGTTATAGGCTATATCACGTGTCACCGAATCCAATGTGCGCCCTCTGGCGGACAAAAAAACCAAGATAAAACAAATTATGAAGACAAGCATAGGTACCGTGTTTGGTATTATTGGAAAGGGGTTTACTAGTACCTTTCAAATATATAATATTTAGTTGTGACTTGTTACCAATGATTAAAAAAAAATAGATTACCAGTAAATAAAAAAATAAAGTTTAAAAACTAAAACCGACCACAACAAAAAGTGATCTAAAAAGTACGAAACAAGAAAATATTTCACACAGAAATCAAGACATAGGTGCAAAATGGTCAAGGTAAAGCCGTGGGCATGCCTGTATCCCGTATGGGTGCGATGAACACGAACTATAATGGCATGCAACCACGGCTTTACCTTGACCATTTTGCACCTATGTCATGATTTCTGTGTGAAATATTTTCTTGTTTCGTACTTTTTAGATCACTTTTTGTAGTGGTCGGGTTTTAGTTTTTCTTGTTCTATGTTGTTCGGTATTATTGAAGACGTCAATGAAGGCTAAAAATATACATGCCTATGTAGTTATGATTATAGCTCATGGGTTTTAATCAATACTGGGAACTAATGGAAGGATGCCTTTCTAATGGAAGGATTTTTCCGTTGCCTGTAAACATCTACCTACCTACATTACCGCGGAATTTTCCTATCATAAAAACAAAGTTACAAGTGTGGACCGACGACATCGGTCATCATAAGGCTTCGTACACAC
The DNA here is from genome assembly GCA_947361185.1 of Charanyca ferruginea. Classification (NCBI taxonomy): domain Eukaryota; kingdom Metazoa; phylum Arthropoda; class Insecta; order Lepidoptera; family Noctuidae; genus Charanyca; species Charanyca ferruginea. Next base: position 21,825,986 of record OX376078.1, on the reverse strand, counting down.
AAGCAGCACTTTACTGTCGACAGAGCCAACTTCAGCTGTCGACAGAGGCAACTGCAGCTGCCGCCATTGGTCGGCGTTTGCCGTCGACACGTGGACAGCAAACGCCGACCAATGGCGACAGCGTTGTATGAGCGTCGATAGCTGTCGACATGGTGGGCAGCAGTCGGCGTATCGAATACTGCAGCAGTTGCTTTTGTCGACAGTAGCAGTTGCTTCTGTCGACAGCTGAAGTTGGCTCTGCCGACACCTGAAGTTGGCTCTGCTGTTGACAGCAAAGTGCTACTCGTCTTTTTGACGCCTAACCGGTGGATGTAAGCGGTAGGTTGCCGCTCGTTGTGGCGTTCTATTGGGGAGGTTTCTGTTCAACAGTGAAAGTTTCCGGCTAATGATGATGATAAAAAACCAAGTTGAAAGTCTCATATCCAAAAATTGGAGCGAATCCCTATAGGTCAGTCGAGGAACACCGTGGTGGTTTTAGCCGGTAAGAGTCCGGCACACCCCCCGTCTTCCCCAGACGGGGGACAGTCCACGAGGATTTCCCCACGTTCAAAAAAAAAAAGGTTCCTACTATAATAAGAGAGCATTACTGAATACACAATGTCGTTTTCAATCTGTAATTATATGAAAGTCAATCTAAGAGTCTCAGATTATGAAACAAAAGGCTTTTTATTTGATAATCTGAGCCAAGAGTTTACAATTTTCTTACCAAACATGTAAACAAATATGTCTATTTAGAAAAATAACTTTAATACCAACAAACAAAGTTCAGTTTTCACTCCAACTTCAATTTCGTTGTGACTTTTTCTATAGTAGGTGACTTTAGAATGTCCTGCCTAATATATTCCGTCAGTAATTAGGTCTCAATTTGTATGTCATTCACATATCCTAGCCATATTAAGACCACCATCTTGTCAGTAGCTATCACTTATGTACTGCACATACCTGTAATGGTCACCTATCATAGAATAATTATGGCGCAAGCATTGTAATTGACAGACTTGACGTCAGAGAGTAAGGACTTCCTGACGATGTTGGAACTACGCATTGTTTTAATGTTACGTCGGTGTTTGGTGCTGGCACTTCACTTGGCGTATTTGAGCAAATATTCGCCTTATTTGGATAACTTGATTTAAAAGAGTGTCCGTGGAGTTTCTTGCTCGTTCTTCTCCATAGAGACCTACCTACGTTTTGGAACGAGCAACTAGCTTCAACTCTCTGACTAACTGACCGACTCCTTGACAATTCAAAAGTGCCTGTAAATGGTTTAATTGAAATAAATGCTTTGACTTTGACTTTGACTTTGAATACAAAATTTAGCCTTTGGTTATTGAAATAAAGTGCATTTTGTTTTATCCAAATTAGGCGATTATTTGCACAAATACGCCATGTGAAGCTAAGGCTTCGACTGCCTCGTTGGTATCATGGTCGCAAGCACGATTGTTGAGAGTGAGCAGCTGGGTTCGATTCCCAGGTTACTAACTCCGGGCTGTTACTGAGAAATTCCTAATAGAAAAACCCAGTACCACAACGAACTGGGATCTCTTAATTATGTAGTCTCTTTATTAGTAGATACATAAGGTAAGATAGCCTAACATGGTCTTGGCAAAAAAACCACAAGATTTATAATTGTTAAATTTTAATGGAATCCAGTCGGAAAGGCCATCGTTTGGCATACCTATTTCTTTTTGTTTTATTTTCGAAAGCCAACTGTTGTCAATATTACCCTTATTGCTTTTTGTTTTGTAAACTGGATTGGCAAATAGCAATTACAACCGTCGATTCCTCTGAAATGGAATCACCGAGAATGACAACAACACGATCAAAATATTAAAGCATGATCCATTCTTCAACACATTTCAAAAGATACGCCTATTCAAAAGGCCTCAAGAACAATACAAATATTAAAAACTACGTCAGTAATTATGGCACAACCATTTTAAGTGACGTCAGTTGACGTCAAAAGGTGTAGTAAGGAGTGGTTGACGTCTCTCAATGTGCTATAGAGCGCTTGAAGTAACTGGCACAATAGCTAATTGGCTTAGTAAAGTTATTGTACTTGACAATGGGTAGGAATCACCTAGATAAGCCCATGATAAAAGTACTGTTTGGAATGATAAGCGAATTTGTTGATGCCGATAGGATCAATTGTAGGATCAATATGATATGATAGGATCGAAATTGTATCAATTGTAGTGATGACCGAGCACCCGAATGTACAGTATAGGCAGGTCGATGTTCAAAAGGGACACCGGTCACCTGATGAAGATTGTGAGAATCCGCTAGATGTGATCCTTGAGGGTAGATATCTGTCAGTGGAGGACTTTTGATTGGCTGATGATGATGGCGCTGAGACGAGATAAGCGTAATGGGGAAGGTTAGTCAGCCCAGCTGGATAAAATGAAGGCTAGAGCAGGCTTCATGCGAAAAACGGAGGACCTAGTGTTGCGGTTAGCTGCTGTCATTCATAGATCTTTAACAGTTATTATGGGTAGTCCGTAGCCAGAAAGTCTGACAACCAATCTTACTACGTATCGTGCTATCAATTAGGTAACTGAGTGGTTGACGTTAAACCATGTAAAACACTGGTATTCAGCTAAGCGGACCCCAATATAGTTGGGAAAATGCAAGCCAGTTCTATTCCAGAAGGATAAACTCTCTGCAAGTTTCCACTAGGTACTCTTTTTTATTAGCTCGATGTCTCCCACTGCTGGGCAAAGGCCTTCCTCGTGTCTTTCCAGGGCCTCAAGTCTGCTATTACAATAGTATCAGAATGGTCTATAATTAATTTCATAAATGTTTATTTTGACAAGTTTGGTAATCTACTAATGTAATGGCGTCATTATGAAAATCAATGATAGACCATTCTGACACTATTGTAATAGCAGACTAGAGGCCCAGGTCTTCTTTTCCTCGCGCCAGCCCTTGCAGTACGCGTCTAGGTCATCTTTTTATTTAATCACAATATCTCACATTTCAGCGTACCTACCTTTGACTATTTTGTCGAATCATTCGTTTCGACAGTCCAAGAATAATTGTACTTGACTTTAATGTCATGAATTAATTCATGATTGAGCTGATATAGGTACCTATTCTGTTGCTACTCAATGGTCTGGGTATTTTCGGCACACAGTTTTCATTGTTTTTTGTCTACCTATCAGTAGGTATTGATTACATAACGGACTACGATCTGTGTCGCCAAACTTGCATCATTTTAAAATGACTGAAATAGAATAGATATATTCGGGTGTTGGAGAAATCTGGCTCAAAATTGTTTGTAATTTTGTGTTTTTCTGATATTTAGATAAGAACATTATAGGGCGACAGGTCATTAGTGACCTTAGTGACACTTCTTAACCACAACTAACTTGACGTTTAGTGATGAAGCGGCCTAAGGTGGAACACGCTTGCCTACGATAAACCGGTTCACTTGAAAGTACCCAGATTATACTTATCATGGAACAGAGAGGCGGGCATGATCATTGAATCAAAGCTCTTGGAACTGCAACCATAATAGCGGCGTCGTTTCGCAGTCTGAATATGGAAAGGGGGATGCGGGAATAAAATTGTGCATGTCCAAAGCACACTCTTCGAAATGTACTCGATAATGATATGCTGGCAACGCACTATGGAAAATCGGAGCCTGTTTCGAATCAAAAATCGATAACTTTTTTATTTCTAAACATTATGTTGTAAAATTTTGCACAAATATAGAGTATAAGTGTATATGACTTCAAATGGCATGTATTTTATTATGATTCTATTAAATACCACACATTAAAAAATATAAACAAATTCAAAAATATACAAAATAGCCATTATTTATTTATTTATTGATCCGTCTACACATTATGCATGACATTTACGAGTAGTGTTTATAAAAACTGTAAAAGATACAAACAAACATTAAGACTGGTTTCAAATCTCATTATTGCAATAATCATCTACTTATAAAAAGTGTTTTGATTCTTGAGTTTTTGTTACTAAATAAAGTTATTAAGCAATAAATACAACCAATTAGTTAAATAAATATTGTAAAACTGTAAAAAAACGCAATTTACACACATCGTATTAGCTTTGAAATATTAAACTACTATAGATTGAAATATTTTTTTCGTTTTTTTATCTTGCAATTTTTACGTCAATGATGCCAGCCAGGCATATTAATCAGCGTTTAATTAAATTAACAAAAAAGTTTATCTCGCTAAATGCTAAAAAACCAGTTCTAATACAAATAATATTTTAAATTAGCTTTTTAATTAGATTATCTCCTACGTCACTGGCTGGCTAATTAATTCGCCAAGACGACTTCATGTGTGGCTCGTAAAAAATTGAGCCATCACAACCCGGCAAATGTGAAACATCGAAACTATTTTGTATAGAAAATATGATGAAAGGATATTTAACAAAAAAATGGCGTAATCAAAAACATAATATTCAGTCATTATTAAAATACATACCGGTAAAATGGGGTAAATGGGGATGTAGGGCCGAAACAGAGGATTTTTATTTTTTTTATAGGGTTGAAATAATACAGCTTGTTGCTAACTAAGACACTAGAAAAATAATTATAATTATAATTTCAACGTTAAAATCCCCTTTAAAGTTTCGTCCCGATTCACCCCGTTTTACCGGTATTCATTTAATACCATAATTTGAATGGGAATGTTTATCTTGGGGTGTGGGCAAAGACTAATTCTCTTTGGGTGTGGGCATATGAAGAGAAGGGATAAAACGCATGTGCCCAATAGAGTTATAAATATAAATGTAGATGGGTGGAGAGGAAGAAAGACTAAAGAAAAGATGAATGGATTCTGTGAAGAATGAAATGAAAGTGAAGGGTCAAATCAGTCATATTATGACGGTTGGAAGACAGGACGGAATCGAAGAAGATAACGTGTTGCTCCGGGGACGGGAACATGGGATAAGGGCAGGACGATGGTAATGGTTTATTTAATACCATAATTATTCATTTGACCGTGTGGTGCCAGCCGCAAAATAACACCACCCCATTTCAACCCGTGGGCGTCGTAGAAGGCGACAGAGGGATATTGACCAGAGGATGGGCAGCAGCGTCCTTTTGAGTACAGTCAACAGCAAAAGTAGATGATCAAAATCAGAAATTCAATACTAACGAACGTAGTTCGCGTCAGAACTGTGTGGCGTCGAAGTGATTCAAAAGTATGTGTGTGACAATCACATACTTTTAATAAATAAACTAGTAATCAATTAGTGTTAGTAAATTAGTATTGATTTTCTGATTTTGATCATCTACTTTTGCTGTTGACTGTACCATAGCACCTAATACTACGATCCCCAACATGCATCCGCCAAGAATGGCGATTACGACTACCCCCCCCCCCCCCTTGGGGGAGACCTATACCCAGCAGTGGGCGGCTAAAGGTTGATATGTTGATGATGAATTAAAAAAATATGTATGGCATATGTTGGTTGTTAGCATTCATCACACCAGCGGCTGGTCCGAACCGCCGAATTATAAGTAGATGTTTCACGTCAAAATGTTACACGGAAATAACTCCAAATAGCATGGCCATATATTTGCGACACACATTCATTGCCCACTTCTATTGAAACTTACTACAATTACTACTGACATTGTCTCATGACATCAATTGTTATAATACAATTACTATAACATCATTTGTCAGAGGTTAACTGTCTTTTGTTCTAAGTCCTTGCTACCTTGGCATCGTGCCCAGAACTGCCGTGTGGAAAATAGTTATCCGATTGTTTATCAATAGGTATTCTATCTATATATGTGTGATCGTTATCAGATAATCTGATGTGGCTTTCGTCCAGGAATAGCTTGAAATGTTTACAACCTCCTCACAGGAAATCAAAAGAATGCCAATGGAGATATCGTAAATATAGTTGGATCGTAACTTGGCTTGTTTTCCTATACATTCCGACGTTTCTACAACTATGCACTATTTATTCTTTATGACTCAAAAGTTTTCGGGGTTACAAAGGACAATGTCAAAAACTCTATAGAACTTTGCCCCACTAAATAAAAGTCATGTGCATCTTATTGTTAATTTATTGCTCTTCTCCATAGAGACCTACCTACGTTTTGGAACGAGCAACTAGCTTCAACTCTCTGACTAACTGACCGACTCCTTGACAATTCAAAAGTGCCTGTAAATGGTTTAATTGAAATAAATGCTTTGACTTTGACTTTGATAACTAAACATTAGTCTTAGTGACTGTAGAACTTGCGGTTTCCGTTTAAATCTAAAAACAATAATGCCATTGATTACAGGTTAAATTGTTTTTAGGTAAAATGAGTTTTATTTTGTGGGTAAGTATTTCGTAATCCGCAAGTTCTAAAGAAAAACAATTTAGTATAGAAAGGTTCTATGTTCATTACGTTTCTTTTCATTCATTTACTTTTTCTGTACACGTGTTACTTTTTCCGTACATGGGTGGGGCAGGATCTGGCATTGTCATTTGATTTCGTTTGTCACCTTTCGGTGAATGTGTGCAATTACCAATTGCTATGTATACTTTCCACCTTGGTCCTGGTCCCTCCATATAAGTCAGCTATACATAATATTATAAATGCGAAATTAACTATCTCCCTGTTTGATTATAACCTTATCGTAACGAAATTTGTCAAAAATTTGGCTTAGGATATGGATATAAGGACATAGGCAAAGAGACCCGATCCAGCCTGTCCCTTTGCTGCCCTCTCTCAGTGGCGACCTAACCCGAGGCTCGTACCCCACAGGGGGTGCCCTTAGCGTAGTCACTTAGTTTATAAGTTTTTGCCCTGGCTGGAGGCCCTAAAAGTCACTTTTAAGGCACCACAGGATTGTCCGGTTAAGCAGTAACCAACCCTCAGGTTGAACTGCGAGATGCCATTCAGAAAAAAAAAAAAAAAAAAAAAAAAAAAAAAACATAGGCAAATTTTAACAAGAGTAATATAACAATTATTGTGTAAAAACTTGACTAAAAAAAGTGTCCGTGTAGTTTCTTGCTCGTTCTTCTCCATAGAGATTTACCTTACGTTTTGGAACGAGCTGCTAGCTTCAACTTTCTGACTCTCTTTTACAATTTAAAAGTGCCAGTAAATAGTTTAGCACTAAACGCCGTATCGTTAAAAAAAGCAAATAAAAATACAAATTCAAAAGCTAATACAACAACGGGATATTAGGTATTCGCTTTTGTATTAGCTTTGGTGGCTTCACTCTTAGTGTTCCGCGAGGTCTATCCGCCTTTTGTCTGAAGCTTTGGCTTTGAGTATTCAATTAGCGACTTTATTCACATGGATGAGTTCGTAGGCTAATAGCTACTTTACTATACTATATAATTTAGGTTTATACTTACATGGTACCCTTAGCGACTGTCATGTTAAGATTGCTGAGCACATGGTTGGGCCTCTTCTTGGAGCCGTAGTGCTTGAACGCGTGTCGCACACACACCGCCTGTTGACGTTTCTGCCACACCTGTTGAAGACATAAGGTATTTTAGTATTAGCACCTTTACACTAAGCCGTGTGGTGCCTGCCGCGAATAGCACCACCCCATTTCTACCCGTGGGTGTCGTAGAAGGCGACAGAGGGATATTGGCCAGAAGATAGGCAGCAGCGTCCTTCTGAGTACCATAACGCCTACTGTGATCGCCAACATGCATCGGCCAAGCATGGCGATTACGGCTGAACCCCCCCTTAGGGGAGACCTATGCCCAGCAGTGGGCCTCTAAAGATTGACATGATGATGATGATCACTTAGTATAAAACAAAGACGATCCCATTGTCTGTACGTTTAGATCTTTCAAACTACGCAGTTTTCATCAATAGATAGAGTGATTCAAGAAATTGAAATTGAAATTGTTTATTTGCCAGAATATAGGTATACAATGAGGTGGTTTTATACGTATAGTTTGATCTACATTGCACTCATGCGAAGCCGGGGCGTGTCGCTAGTTTATTATAAAACAAGTCTTTCGCCGCCTGTCTGCATTTCATCTTTTAGCGAATTACTTTCAGCATCTTCACGATCTTCTTCTATTCTCTGCGCATAACCCCTTTTGTTCATTATCAGTTCGAATAATTTCAAGCAATCTTCTCACTTTTACCATATACTCAATTAAACTCAATACTTTAATTCCATAATGAGCTTAGGTGGTTCTTGTGAGATCGGATACTTCCAATCCCTAATCAATAATTTGAGGAATGAAAGGGCTGCTAGCTTTAAGATATTACCAGTTAATCGTTATCTTAATTATCGCTTTGACTATGGTTAATCTTAGGGCCTGTTTCCCCACCTTCGAATAAGTTCCGATTCAATCCGGGTTCGGAGTAAGTAACACTATGACTTTTTACTTTCTAAGCTTATCTTGGACATTAATGAAGGATATCATCATAGGTAAAACCGGATTTAAAATAATCGCCAAATCACTTTGTACAAGCGTGGTGATCAATCATGTCATGTCTTCTTTGTATGAGAAGAGGCGTTTGCTCTGATGGGGGATAATAATAGGTCAGATTTTAAATTACTTGACAAAAATAATGTCATAACTTTTTTTTTTTTCATTTTTAATATATCTGGTAAATAGATATATTAAAAATAAAGACATGTTTAGATAATAAGATATTTATTAAGAGTTATAAATATAAATATAGATGAGTGGAGAGGAAGAGGAAGGCCGAAAAAAAGATGGATGGATTGTGTGAAGAATTATATGAAGGAGAGGGGAGTCAGTGATATTATGACTCCTATTATCATGACTGATTCTTCGCTTAATGCTCTGTTGGACGCCAAGCCTGAATGTGATGTGTTTGCGGAAGAATGGAACTTGACGTGTTGTCTATATGTTTGGAGTATTGTGCGTTGAGCGGGTGAATTATGTCTTTAACTAATATAATTGGCCAATGGCTGTTTTATGTTAAAGTAAAAATAAATAACAGGTGACAGAACGGGATGGAACAAAAAATCGTGTTCGCCGATCCCAAGTAACATGGGCTGTTCTGGATTCCATGCAGAGATGCCTTGTCGACTGCCGATACGTTGAAGTGCTGAGGTGTCTGTATAAGGCCGCAACAATGACCGTCCAAGTACAAGAACGTAGCACAAAGCCAATCCAACTGCGTCGAGGGGTAAGGCAGGGAGACGTCATCTCTCCGAAACTGTTTACAAACGCGTTGGAGGACGTTTTCAAGACGCTTAATTGGAAAGGACTGGGCATAAATATCAACGGTCAGTACATCTCGCACCTACGATTTGCAGATGACATTGTCATCATGGCGGAGTCTTTGCAGGAGCTGGAAGTGATGCTGAACGGCCTAAGCGATTCTTCGAGACGCGTGGGCCTCGGGATGAACCTAGATAAGACCAAAATCATGTACAATGGTCATGTCCTCCCGAGACCCGTAGTCTTAAATGGCGCTGTTCTCGAGGTTGTGCAAGAATACATATATCTTGGCCAAAATATACAACTGGGGCGGCACAACTTCGAGAAGGAGGCGAACAGAAGGATACGCTTGGGCTGGGCAGCATTCGGGAAGCTACGTGGTATCTTTAAATCGACGATCCCACAATCCCTTAAGACCAGGGTCTTTAACCAGTGCGTTCTACCCGTGATGACTTACGGAGCCGAAACGTGGACACTCACCGTGGGCCTGGTCCACAAATTCAAGGTTGCTCAGCGTGCCATGGAGAGAGCGATGCTCGGAGTTTCTCTGGTGGATAGAATTCGCAATGAAGTCATTCGCCAGAGAACTAAAGTCACCGACGTTGCGCATCGAATTAGCACGCTGAAGTGGAAGTGGGCCGGCCATGTCTGCAGACGGACAGACGGTAGATGGAGCAGACACGTTCTAGAGTGGAGACCGCGTTTGGGCAAGCGTAGTGTGGGATCCGTGTGTCTCCACGTTGTCGTCGTGGTGGGGCTTGCGTGTCTCGATGATCTTTGGGGCTACACCGGTAGAGCCACTCATGCCGGGCAGGTCCAAAGGGAGAGACCAGACTAAGAGAGATGCAAGGAATGGTCGCTCCTGATCGCTGGACGACAGTCGATCGACGCATAGGATGCGACCTGGGCGACGAGTGTGTTCAGTTATTCTGAGCAGACATCGGCTTTGGCTGACAGTCGCGAGGAAGACAACCTCTATAAAAAATTACTAGGAGTGAGCCTGCAGGGTCTTTTGGGATTTGCAGGCTCACAGGGGCGACGGATCTGGTCTGATGCAGACCACCGATCGGCCCAACGCCGCTGTGGTGCAGGCGCACCAACGCGGCGGTAGTTCTCTTCTTTCATAGGAGTGAACTTTCAGCGGGTTTGCTGAGTCGGGTTGGCCGGACAGCGAACGGAGGCATGTCTAATGCCGCCGTCGGGGGCTTGGCTTAACTGCCTGGCCCAGAGGAAGGCTACCTCTTAGATAAAAAACCACCTAATCCTAAGTTTTGAAGCGTGGCGAGAGGATGAATGGCTGGAGGGTGTCCAGTTCCTAGCGCTTCACCTGTAAAGTACCTGCCGCCCTTTGCAGTATTAGGCTTACCCACGATATGAGGCTCTGTCTGGGTGGACTTTTATTTCCTCACTACTCGTGGGAACTATAATGGAACACAAAAATAATATAAAAAACGGCGAAAACCAAACCAATGATGACTTAAGGCATGAATTACGGACACCGATTTGCGATGTGGAAAAAAGTGCTGCGGATGTGGCGACGGGCATTTCTGTCCTATCCACGTCCACGATGCACAGTGAGGAGCAGCCAGCTGCAGTAGGTAGCTGTTTGGCTCAGAAAGAAGAGCAGGCAAGAAGCAGCTCTAAACACTGGAGGAGAAAGCGACCAGTCGTACCGAGAGAGTCTGAAGGTTCGTCCAGCGAGGACAATCTGCCAGCTCCTAAAGTGCCGACGACTAGGCGAGGACGTGGTCGATCGTCCTCAGCTCGGACAGCAGCGGCCGGGGCAACACGGGACACCAAAGGGCGCTTTATCAAGCGTCTCGTCACAGCCACGCCCAGACCTAGTGGCGAGAGCAACGGTGGAGGCTCCGATGGGTCCCAAATGTCTTTCGACTCACTTGTGTCGGGGCAAACCACCGAGGCTACCAAGACCAGTGACCAGGCTACCAAAAAAGACCTGACGGTAGCTGAAAAGGATGCTATGAGAGAGGCGAGGATGGTAGAGGAGAGGTCATCTGCTCCATCGGCTGCGGAAAGGGAGGCAGACGAAGTAACCGCAATGGAGCTGAGGTCGAGGCTTCATGACGCCGTTGCGACTATCCAATCCGTCGCAAAAACGTCCAAGGGCCTTAAGGGCACTTGCCAGAAAGCCCTAAAGAAGGCTTCTGTCTCCATTCTGGAGGCTACGGAGGCGCTTATAGCACGGTCGGCCTCGGAGGAGACAGCCCGGCTTCAGGCAGCAAACACGCACTTGTCAGCACAAATGGTGGAGCTGCGAAAGGAGCACGAAGAGATACGTGCTGAACTGGCTGCCCTTCGCCAGGAGCGCTGTAATGGCGGGACCACGGTCAGTACACAACAGGTGCGGCCGATCCAGCCCGAAGAGTCGGAGTTGCTTCGCCTTTTCCGATCGGAAATTGCAAGCCTAACATCTCGCTTCTCGGCACTGGAAGGCATAGTTCTGCGACCTCCCCTGGGCGCAGGAAAAAGCTTGGCACATATGCCGGCGCCAACCTACGCAGAAAAAACGGCTCAGAACTCCGTGGCGGCAAAAAAGAACTCAAAAAAGAAAGACCCCACGGCAGTGGCCCAGACTTCGACTTCAGTCCTTGCCTCCCCCTCGGCACAGGTTTCGACTTCAATTCAGGCCTCTTCCTCAGCCCAAGCTAATGCCTCGACCCAGGCTTCTTCTTCGGCCCAGGCTTTGGGAGAAAACAACAAAAAAGGAAGAAAAAAGAAGAAGACCAAGGCGGCGCTCACCTCCATGGATGCAGAGTCACGGGAGCCTCCTGTAGAATCCCAACGCGGCCAAGTAAGGGAAGCCTGGCAGTCGGCAGGGGCCAAGAAGGCGGAGAGTAAAAAGAAGAAAAAGGAGAAGAAGGCGGCCAAAAAAGCTGAAGCCGACAGGAGGAAGAGGGCAGCCATACTTCGCCCTCCCGGTTCTACGGCAGTTGTTATCACACTGCAACCCGGGGCGGCGGATAGAGGCTTAACCTATGGCGAGGTTTTGGCCAAAGCTAAGGCCGAAATAAGCCTGGCAGAACTAGGGATCGAGAGGATTCAATGTAAGCAGACTGCAACGGGTGCTCGTCTGCTAGAGATCCCTGGTAACACCAGCGGGCCGAAAGCGGACGCCCTCGCTGAAAGGCTGAGAGCATCCTTTGCTGCGGAAGAGATCCGGGTATCCAGGCCTACGCTACGCGCTGATTTGCGAATTGTGGGCCTAGACGACTCCGTAACGGTCCAAGAGGTCGTAGCTGCTGTCGCGAGTGTCGGGGGTTGTTCTCCCGAACTGGTAAAACCAGGTACCATCCGTTCGGGCTTCCGGGGGATCAGATCCATTGTAGTTAGCTGTCCTATCGCGGCAGCAAAAAAGTTAGATAACGGCCACAGGCTGCTGGTGGGTTGGGTGTCGGCGCAGGTGAAGCTCCTACTGTCTAGGCCTCCGAGATGCTTCCGTTGCTTGGCCAACGGTCATGTTGCAGCGCAGTGCACCTCGGGGGTTAACTGCGATGCTGTCTGCCATCGCTGCGGTCAGCCCGGTCACATTGCCGGCTCGTGCGATGCCACGCCACACTGTGTTTTGTGTGCGGCGGCAGGCAAGCCGGCGGAACATCAGGCGGGAAGCAAACCCTGCGCTGCCTCCCAAAAGAAAGGCAAAGAGAAGAAGGGGAAGAATGGGCCCGCTGCCCAGGGAGTCTCGGCTCCTTCGCAGCCAACTCAAACTTCAGCGTCTGGTGAGACGCAGCCAGAAGGGGAGTGCACCATGGACTGTCATTGATGGCCCCATATCTGCGCTTCCTTCAGGCGAATATCAATCACTGTGCCCGCGCTCAGGATCTCTTGCTCCAGAGTATGGCGCAGTGGTTGATAAACGTAGCAGTGGTCTCTGAGCCGTGGTTTGTACTACCCCGGGACGATTGGGTGAGTGACGTCCACGCCTCAGTTGCCTTAATTTCACAAGCCGCAGTTGGCTCCCCGTCTTTTGAGGACGTGGCCAGAGGACGGGGATACGTCGCAGCACTGTTCGGGGAGGTAGTCATTGTTGGGGTTTACTTCTCCCCGAATAGGCCTCTCGCCGAATTTGAGGACTTCCTAGTCGAGTTGGGCACCGTCGCCAGCCGCAGACACCCTCGCCCCGTGGTCGTACTTGGGGATTTCAATGCCAAATCCACGGCTTGGGGTTCCCCGAGGACTAACGCTCGGGGCAGGGTGCTCGAGGAGTGGGCTGTGGAGAACGGTCTGCTCATACTGAACCGGGGTACCGTCCAAACGTGCGTGCGTCAACGGGGCGGCTCCATAGTGGACCTCACGTTCGCTAGCCCCGCTGTTGCGCGCCGTGTTCAGGGCTGGCGCGTTATGGAGGAGGTGGAGACGTTGTCGGATCATCGATACATTCGATTCGACGTCTCCTCCCAAACCTCCACTAATCCAGCCCCAACAGCCCCCGGAGAAGTAGGTCCGCGCTGGGCACTGAAACAGTTGGACCGGGAGTCATTGCTGGAAGCCGCAATCGTCCAAGCCTGGGTGACAGCACCGGACAGGCCTGCCGATGTCGACGACGAGGCAGCATGGTTCCTGGAGGCAATGTCACACGTTTGCGATGCGGCGATGCCTAAGGTTCGGTCCAGTCCGGCAAGGCGCCAGGTATACTGGTGGTCGCCAAGTATTGAGCGGCTGCGCGCTGCGTGTGTGGCCGCTCGTCGCCAGTATTCCAGACTGCGTAGGAGGCGTCGCCGTGATCAGAGTACGACTGACGAGGAGGCGGAATTGTACCAGAGGTACAGGGAAGCGAAGAAGGCACTCCAGCAGGCCATCGCGCAGGCGAAAGTCAGGTCCCGGGAAGAGCAACTCAAGACCCTGGACCGCGATCCGTGGGGGCGGCCCTACCGAGTCATGCGGGGCAAGCTTCGCCCCTTCGCTCCTCCACTATCTCAGAGTCTCCGGCCTGACCTGCTGGAGAACGTGTTAAATGCTCTCTTTCCGTCAAGGGAGGAGCACTCGCCACCGTCGATGTTTCCGCCCACTGTGACGCCAAGCGCGGACGAAGACGACGACGTGCCTGAGGTGACCCCAGCAGAGCTGAAAGTGGCGGTGATGAGACTTCAAGCTAAAAACACCGCCCCAGGGCCCGATGGCATTCCAGGCCGCGCTTGGGTCCTGGCCTCACAGGCTCTCGGGCCTCGACTAGGAGGGCTCTTTAGTGCATGTTTGGAGCGGGGCCAGTTTCCACGACGTTGGAAGACGGGCAAGTTGGTCCTGCTGAAAAAAGAGGGGCGCCCCGTGGACTCACCATCTGCATATCGCCCCATTGTGTTGTTGGACGAGGTGGGCAAGCTCTTTGAGAGAGTAGTTGCAGACCGCCTCGCCCAACATTTATCGGGGGTGGGTCCAGACCTGTCTGATAACCAGTTCGGTTTCCGACGTGGGCGCTCCACGGTGGACGCAATCATGCGCGTAAGAGCCTTGGCGGAAGAAGCAGTGTCCCAGGGTGAGGTCGTCGTGGCGGTGTCTTTAGACATCGCGAATGCCTTTAACACCTTGCCCTGGAGTTCCATTAGGGAGGCACTTCGGTATCACGGGGTGCCGAACCATCTTCGCCGCACTGTTGGGGCCTATTTGGCGGACAGGAGTGTCATCTACCCGAGTCGAGAAGGATGGGGTCGGCGAGAGGTGTCTTGTGGTGTTCCACAGGGGTCAGTACTGGGGCCGCCCCTGTGGAACATCGGATACGACTGGGTGTTGCGTGGTACGCTCCTCCATGGTGTTGACATCACCTGCTACGCCGATGACACGCTGGTGACAGCGCGGGGGAGTACGTACCAAGACGCAGCACAACTGGCGACAGAAGGGGTTGCGCGGGTTGTTGCGAGAATCCGGCGGTTGGGTCTTGAGGTGGCCCTGAACAAATCTGAGGCCCTTTGTTTCCATAGGGCCCGGCGTGCGCCACCTCCAGGATCCAACTTAATCGTAGGAGGTGTTACCATCGCTGTCGGGTCGACGATGAAGTACCTGGGACTCGTTCTCGACAGTCGATGGAACTTTGCCCCGCACTTTCGGCAGTTGGCCCCAAAATTATTGGGCGCCGCGGGTGCCTTGTCGCGGTTGCTGCCCAATCTGAGGGGGCCCGACACGTCCTGCCGGAAATTGTACATGGGTATCGTGCGGTCAATGGCGCTCTACGGGGCGCCTGTGTGGGCAAACAACCTGACGGCCCGCAACATTGCAATCTTGCGAAGACCGCAGAGGGCGATGGCCGTCAGGATTATTCGAGGGTACCGCACGATCTCATTCGAGGGGGCCACCCTATTAGCTGGATCCCCGCCTTGGGACCTGGAGGCGAGAGCACTCGCGTCACTATATCAGTGGCGCGGGGAGGCGCAAGAGGGCGACGGAAGACCCCTGCCCCGTGTTATCGAGGCACGGCGGTCTGAGCTCCACCGGGCCCTGAGGGCGGAATGGGCGACGCGACTCGCGCAACCCACTGCGGGGCACGCCGTTATAGCGGCGGTAAGACCAGTCATGGAGGCGTGGATCGAGAGGCGGCATGGCGCCCTCAGCTTCCGGCTGACGCAGGTACTTTCTGGCCACGGCTGTTTTGGGAAGTACCTGTGTCGTATAGGTCGGGAGCAGACACCGGTGTGTCACCACTGTGCTGCCTGCCCGGAGGATACGGCGCAGCACACGTTGGAGGTGTGCCCAGCCTGGGCAGGGCTGCGCCGCGACCTCGTTGCGGCATTAGGCGGGAGCGATCTTTCGCTCCCGGCCGTCGTTCAATCGATGGTCGAGAGCGAAAGTGCATGGGACGGGGTTGCCTCCTTTTGTGAGGAGGTCATGTCTGCAAAGGAGGCAGCCGAGCGGGAGAGAGAAGCCGTATCCTCTCTCCCCTCCCGCAGAAGACGCACCGGGCGCCCGAGAAGGGCGCAAAACGATCTGCGACCTCCATGAGAGGTGGCCTGCGGGCGGCGGACCAGGGGCGTTCGTCGTCCGACCAGATAGGCCCGAGTTGGCGGCGCAGTGTTCCACGCGCGCCACTCGAGAGTGGGTGCGGCCGCTATGGAAATGGCCGCACGGGGAGGTGGGACCTGCTGACGAACAGCAGATCATGGCCTGTCGGGGGAGCGGTGAATGCTTATGCGAATCCCGCACCCCCGGCCATAGGCAGAGGTGGAACACCGCGGTGGTTTTAGCCGGTAAGAGTCCGGCATGCCCCTCCGTCACCCCCACGACGGAGGAAGTCCTGAGGATTTCCACCGCGTAAAAAAAAAAAAAAAAAAAGCGTAGTGTGGGACGCCCTGCGGCACGATGGACCGACGATTTAAAAAAGGTGGCTGGCAGCGGATGGATGCGGGTTGCCCAAGACCGGGTTGGTTGGCGATCTCTGGGGGAGGCCTACGTTCAGCAGTGGATGGCAATAGGCTGATATATATATATATATAAGTAACATGGGGTCATGGGATAGGGGCAGATGAAGATGGTGAATAGTGCCTATTCAGAAGGGATGGCCCAGGCCCTTTGATGTAAAGACCTGCAGTTAGGTCATGCCATGTGTCTGTCGAGATGATATGTAATACCTACATAATAAAGTCACATACATAAGAGAGATGATAAGGCACGTGTTGCCTTGCCAACAATGATGGCAAATGCCCTTGATTTTATCAAATCGGCAAGACAATCGAAAGTAGATTAATGCTATTGTTTTGTATCCTGTAGATTTGAATTGCTTTCCTTAAACAAAAATACAAATAAAATCACTTGTATTCTATGAGAATAGAATAACTCACAAGTGGGCCGGCCACGTCTGCAGACGGACAGACGGTATGGAGTAGACACACGGGACGCAGACTGCGTCCGTTCTGCATCAGTTCTGCGTTCAAAACTCTCAAAGTTTAGTCTAAAAAATTAAATAAAAGTAGTGTTCTTTCAAAATTAAAAAAAAGGCGTATACTAAAAGACAGATAATAAAATTGTCTGTAAGATGGTGTAAGTTTCGTTTAATTATACCTGGTAGATTTTGTGTGATTGTTTTGTCCGCGTCAGACACAACTTCACGTGTTAATTAAACTATATAATATGAATATAATTAAAAATATTCACTTACTAAATGATTAAGAGAATGTTCTAGTTTAACATATATTTTTTTCAAATCATTTACACTGCACATTTTGACGTGATTGTCAGTTTAAAATCTGTAAAAGTCGTTAACAGACCGCGTTTGGACAAGCGTAGTGTGGGACGCCCTGCGACACGATGGACTGACGATTTAAAGAAGGTGGCTGGCAGCGGATGGATGCGTGTTGTCCAAGACCGGGTTGGTTGACGATCACTGGGGGAGGCCTACGTTCAGCACTGGACGGCAATAGGCTGATATGATGATGAGAATAGTAAGTGTTTCAGTTGATAGTGGTTAGAATAGTCAATTATCCCACGTAAACCCAAAACCCGGACATAAATTCAATATGTTATAAAATTCGGATCAAAATCCTACTATCCTATGTAAGTTACATTCATATTTTATTTATTGACTAGCTGATGCCCGCGACTTCGTCCGCGTAATTGTTGGTTGTCAGCAGGGGTTTAATTATTTTTGAATGGATTTGCGGGGTTTTAATTTTTTTGTACGGAACCCTATTTTTTTCTAAAATAAAAGTAGCCTACTAACTTTTAATTCCTTTGTTACTCCTTATAACATCAGCTATCTGCCAGTGAAAGTCCCATCAAAATCGGTTCAGCCGTTTCAGAGATTAGCCGGAACAAATAGACAGAAAGACAGACATACAAAAAAAATTAAAATTGCTTTTTTGTATAGGTACCATACTTACTTTCACATGCATTTAGTATAAAGCTGTTATTTGGACATTACAAACAGACACTTCAATTTTATTTAATTGTATAGATATAGATAAAGGCACTCCGACGACTTACTCACTAAAACATTAACAAAGTCACATACAGTTTTAGTCATAGTGAATTCGTCACTTACAGAAGTGTACATCACTATCAGAGAACTATAATTGACATGTTGGACATCATTATGTAAAATACTCGTATATAGGCGGAAGTTAAAAAATTTAAACTTCTTGTTGTCTTGACAGACAGACAGGCGGACAACAAAGTGATCCTATAAGGATTCCGTTTTTTCCTTTTGAGGTACGGAACCCTGAAAAGAACTAAAAATTTAAGAAAATGGATGTAAATTTATACAAATACATTATAAAGTGGGACGTGTCTCAGAGAGGTCTGACTCCGAGCTGGTTAAAAGTCTCGTGAAATATCTATCATGTGTGCTAAGTTAATTCTGTTCAGCCGTTTAAACGTACAAGAGTAACATCCATTCATCTATCCTCACAAACTTTCGCGTTTATAAAATTAGTTGGATAGTAAAGTCGATTGTCTCCTTCCCCAGACTAAGGACATCTACAAGGAAAACATAATTATGTCACCAAAATTTCGTAGAACCCTGACCAGTCGCAAATGGTGACAATTTGCCTATCGTAAAATCACATTCTCCTCATCCAATATCAAATGTATCACATCGTCAAGGTTTCTTTGAAGAACAATAACACATTGATCGTCTTCCTCAACCGGCTCTTTTATGGCTCGTAAGTGGCCATTGTACTGACTGACTTCTTGTGCCTTCGGAGTGATGTCTGATTCATTACGAAAATTCTGGGCTGTTGACCTTTAGGTGCGGGAGGGAGTACCTAACCTAGGTCTAAGGAGACTATTAAAAATCTAGAAGTGTACATCATTTGCCAAAGAGTTCTGAAAGCCAATTCTATTTATTTAAAACGTTCAAAACTTTAAGAACAACGTTATAATGACAACATAATTCTTTTCCTTTAAATAGGCTCTGCAGTGTTTTTCTGTTACAATCAGCTTCGGCGAACATCTAAGTGAAGTGAGCTGTCATCCGATTGTACTGCTTTGTAAATCCCAAGCATCGGCAGCTCACTTCACGTAGAATAAATATAAACATACAGCTTGCAAAAGAAATTCCACAATCTTATATATATAAATCTTCTGTGCGTGTGTATGAAAGTGAACTCCTCCAAAACGGCTAGGCTGAAAAAAAATTGTGTGTGTTCCAGTGAATTTGAGAATGGTTTTGATTCACAATTAGACCCAGTATTTTAAGGGCAGGACAACGTCTGCCAGGCCCTCTAGTATTAGGTAAAATTATTGAATTTAAAACAAAGGCAAGTTACAAATATAAAGACATACGTTTCATTCTTCATTTTATTTGACCTTTTTATTATAATATTATTGTGAAATAGTGCATTGGCTACTCTATGCCGTCGATTATATATTTTTGAAGACGTAAAGACAGGGTGTTTTCGTCAAACATCACGAAGAATCGATAATATTGTAAGTCAAGTAGGTATGTCAGGTCTAAATAAGGAAGTCCATGCCTTATCGTGTGAACCATGTCATCTGAAAGCCAGTTTCCGAAATAAAAATTTAAGTTTGCCCCTGGTTGGGTGGTTACAAAAACACGATGGTAGATATGAACAATGTCGGACTTACTTCTTTAGCACCAGGAAAAAGCTTGAGTCATGGGCAAGAAAACCCACCATGAGGAAATCTGAACCACACCGCCAAAAATTCGCCAACAAGCTATAATTAAGCCTTGAGATTTATGCTCGTTCCTTCTGCGTAGTTTTAATAGTCGTTTGTAGTAAATGGGACAATTTATCGGTTGAAATTTGCCTACCAGGAAAACCATTAGTCAGTATGCCAAGTTTGATGGTACCATCAAACTCACAATAAGGTCAAGTAAACAGGGTGGCCTATGGAACGATGTCCAACAGTACAACTTATCAAAGTCAAAGTCAAAGCATTTATTTCAAATAAACCATTTACAGGCACTTTTGAATTGTCAAAGAGTCGGTCAGTTAGTCAGAAAATGAAGCTAGTTGCTCGTTCCAAAACGTAGCGTAGGTCTCTATGGAGAAGAACGAGCAAGAAACTCCACGGACACTCTTTTAAATCAAGTTTTTACAAAATGCTGATTACATTATTCACGTTGCTTCTACGTATATGTGAAAACAATGCAGGTAAAGACCAATACAATGCATTAAAAAAAAAGAAGATAAAAGCCAGTATTTAAGAGTTGACCAATCTCTACTGACAGCGCCCGTTCACGAACATGACGCGTGGATCAGCACAATTCAGCACAATCATTTTGTTTTGGAAGCTCTATGACGTGCCTACTTTCCGAGGCACGAAGGGGTCTCGGTATGGATGGTCACCCATCCACGGAACGACCGCGGTAAGTGCAGCTTAAAATGGTTACCCATCAGACAGCGTAGAGCGTTAAGGGCTTTGACAACCTTGTTTTCTATTCTAGACTAACCCAGTTCTCCTTTTTACTTGACTTCTCACTTTCAGTATCGACGAAAAATCGGAGGAAATATGGATTGCATGTAAAATAAGATAAAATCAACTCATTAATCGAATAAAAAATCCTCCACATCGCCGTCATCAGGAAATTATTTTGTTAATTTAATGTACGCTATACACATAAATTAATAAGAAATAAAATCGAATGAGAAAAAAACTCGATTAAAATTCGAGAACCTCCTTATTGTTTTTAAATTAAAAATGACACAAGACATAAATACAGACTTGAGACATCAGTTAATGGTAATAATCAAATTATTATCTGTATTTAAATCATTGGCAGATAATGTTTTAGTGCAATTCTTCAAAATGACCTTTATAAGGTCATTTTTAGATTAAATAATGATATTTAAATAAAATGCAATCATTTTAATTAGATTATGAATGCAGTAGTTAGATAAATGAAATGACGTATTTGGATTAAGGAAACGCATGAGATTCTTTAAAGATTAGGAAAGGAAGATTAGATAATGGATATTCTGAATTACATTAGTAAATACCTACAGGTCCGAAAATGAGAAAGTGAGTAGCTACTATTTTGCCAGCAGTGTGGTAACGTGCAAAATGTTTTGGCTTAAATATTTCGTAACGTGTAGATATTAAACAATAACTTATTTAGTTCGAAGTAGAGATTAAATCTAAACTTCTACGAAAATCTAAAGAAATATCGCAGTTATATTTATTAATGATGCATTTATTTTTAAATTTAATACATCCAGATAAACTGTAACTCAAACTCAAACTCAAACTCAAACTCAATCATTTATTTCAAATAAACCAGTAACATTTGGCTGTAAGTTTTTTTAAGGTTGCGGTTAAAATAGTCCAGTGGGCAATAGCGTAGCGTTATGAGTTTGGGGTTCCTTTATTTTGTGAAAATCGATAGATATCTGTTACTCTTTCACGCTCTAGCGGCTGAACGGAAACAGCTAAAAGAATCATGGCAGGATTTGTACAAAAAAAGTAAAGATGTTTAGAGAAGTTGAAATTCTAATTCTTATACTCTTGGCTACCTAAAGAGTATCTTCAGGCATTTAAAATATTTTTAGACCCCGCAAAAAAAAGTTAGTAGGTAGTTTAACGAAAAGTTTTCAGAACGGTTCTCAGTAACAGTGACACTGACAGCACCGTTTCGCAGTTCTTAGATTGAAATTGCACCTTTTTACGGGAAATAATATTAGAAATAATGTTTTTTTTTCCACACACTTGTCACATCACTTGTCTGTCATTTATAGATCCGTTAGCATCGCATGTCAATTTCTTTTTTTATAAACACAAAATGGGCATGGAAAAAGTGTTATTTTCATTTCGTAATATTTTAATTATGCGGGGGTTTAAAAATATGTTAAGTATATCAATCTACTCCTGGTTATGTATATTTCACATTGGAAAACATTTTAAATCCTCTAAATTACTTTTTTTTTCATACAAATTCTTGTATGAATCCCGCCATGATTGTTTGATACCTATAAAACATTAGATTTTGTCTGCGACTTCGTCCGCGTAAATGTAGGTTATCATATCACGCATGCAAAGTCGTGGATTAAAAAAGTAGCCTATGTCCTTCCCCAGGCTTCAAGCTATTTTTTATACCAAATTTCATCAAGATCGGTTCACCCGTTTCAAAGTGAATACGTAACGTAGAGTTACTTTTACATTTGATTGATTTGGATTTATCATTGGATTGATCAAGCCTAACGCATACTTAGGATATTTTTATCCCAATTTTGTATTACCGTGGTATCATTTTGGATTTTGGTTTAAATCTGAAGTCTAAGCAGAAGCAGAATAAAGGTGAGGTAAGAGAGGAGAGCAGTTTTTTATCACGTTTAAAACAGAGTTTTGAATCATTTTAATAAGGTTTATTTTTACGTATCACTTCTTTTATTATTGAGAATGGTTTAGAGCAAACCAAACGCGCTTGTTGTGAAATAATAAGAGGAGCTGATCGATGATGACATACTCTTCCGCGCTCGCGCATAAGCGCTCCAGTCTGTGTGAAAAGAATTATAAGAATAATAAGAATTATTGATGCCAAATAGAAACTTTTATTGTAACTATTATGATTTCTAACTATACACCTTAAGTAGATACACTTTTTTTGAATACACTATAATTACAATTCGGAATTACTCACAGCCTCAGGCCTCCTTTCATTTCTACCACTCTAACATACATAAAACCCTAAAATAACATAAGGAAACTACCATCAGATTTCACTGCTTTAATACCGGTTTAATTATGAGCAGAATATAATAGCCCCTGTTTTGACTGTCGTTTGGACAATGGCTAATTATGCAATTCATTTTGTAACTACAAACCCAAACCGATTGACATAGATAAGAGTTATGTATTCTTTGGAGAGAGAAATCTACTTGCATGTGAGAGAGTGGGTAGATGATGAAATTAAAGTGGTTCTAGAAAATTAATGTTGGATCTAGACATTTAATATTCTTGCTGTTTGCTTATCAGTTCTGCTGTGACCTGCCTAAAGTGTTCTTTATTCTGTTTAAAAAATCTATTTTTCAGTTTATTGAGCAAATAATAATTATAACTTTATTGAGCAAAAAATTTAGAGTACAAAAGAACTTACATACTACAACAGGATATAAATGCAAGAGACATGGCATGTTAAGCGGAGAGCAGAGCATTGACCCAGTTCTGTGCTAGAAATTACCCATATTACAGGATCTAGGCAAATGCTCCGTCCCCAAACCAAAAGAAGCTCAAATGAAAATTAAATAAAATGTTGCCCCACACTATTTCTCCTGTTTTGTGGTTGCGTTTACAAACATATACACTCATCTTTACAAATTAAATAAATAACTATCAGCTGTAGGCCATACAAATATTTGTTTCATGCGGGAATCGAACCCGCGACACGCAGCACGACAGTCAATCAGACAGCTAGTGCGCCAAACGTATCAGTAAAGTTAGTCAAGGTGTAAGTACATAAATTGTCACTATATAGCTAGTTTTTACTTCATGTACAAAGGTACAAAGACGGACTTAATGCCTTAGGCATTCTCTACTCAGGGCCGTATCCTGTTGATCCTGTCTCTACAAGTCAATCAAGGGTTGTGAAGAGACCGGGCAAGCAGATGACAGGCACAATATACAAATAACCCGCCCCAGCCCCCCGCTGGCGCTGTAAAACACTGGTATTCAGCTGCATCTGGTTCGACTGGAAGCCGACCCAAACATACTTGGAAAAAGGCGAGGCAGATGACGTTCACTTAAACCGATTTCAATTAAACCATTTACAGGCACTTTTGAACTTTTTTTTTTATGGGACAAGCCCGCCACACTATTCCCTAACCACTGTAACTCCTGTAAGCCAGAATCAACAGTGGCGACCACCAGAAAAGCGCCAGAGCAATGAAGGCACTTTTGAACTTTTTTTATTTTATGGGTTAAGCCCGCCACACTATTCCCTAACCACTGTAACTCCTGTAAGCCAGAATCAACAGTGGCGACCACCAGAAAAGCGCCAGAGCAATGAAGGCACTTTTGAACTTTTTTTATTTTATGGGTTAAGCCCGCCACACTATTCCCTAACCACTGTAACTCCTGTAAGCCAGAATCAACAGTGGCGACCACCAGAAAAGCGCCAGAGCAATGAAGGCACTTTTGAACTTTTTTATTTTATGGGTTAAGCCCGCCACACTATTCCCTAACCACTGTAACTCCTGTAAGCCAGAATCAACAGTGGCGACCACCAGAAAAGCGCCAGAGCAATGAAGGCACTTTTGAACTGTCAAGGAGTGGGTCAGTTAGATACAACGCTCGTTCCGAAATGTAGGTACTTAACTCTGTATGTGCTTTTTTAATTTTTAGTCGCCCCATGTACTGGACATACTGGTATTTAGCTACATCTGGTTAAACTAGAAGCCGACCCCAACATAGATGGGAAAAGGCTAATCCAATGATAACTTCTGCTTTTTACTAGGCACTGTTTAGCCTGTCAAACTCTGGCATCATTAAGTACCATGGTCGCGTGCTCATTAGCAAATATGAAAACCAATTTGTTTGGAATGACCTGACATAATTAAATAACGATACAAATGATTATAAAGCACTCATCGCTAATTGTAGGCAATGAAACATGAATTGTGTCACGTATACAATGATTGAAGAGGGGATAGTTGATAGGACAGCTGGTCATCGAAAATGATAGGAGAACCAATAGAGATGAAGTCTAGCTGGCAGAAGAGAGGATTGAACAGGACTATAAACTCTAGTGGAAGTTTTGTTTCGAACAAACCAATTCTGTCTCCATCAATATATGATTGAATAAATAATCTCAGCCAATTTTACCATACCAGTGTTCTACATGGAGCTACTGTCTGCCTAACCTCCAGTTCCAAGTTACTGGGTAACACACAGTAACTGATACCCCTTAGTAAGGCTAAGAAAAAATAGTAGTATTCCACATTAAAGATCCACCATAATGTGAGCCACCTCGGTTGCAACACAACATGGTTCTGGGGATTCATTTCTAATTTGGACTAGAAACAGCAACCACCAGCTTGGGTTTAAAATTTGACAAATGAACTGGGCCTCTACTCTGCTATTACTAGTGTCAGAATGGTCTATCATTGATTTCATAATTGTTGATTTTGACAAGTTTGGTAATCTACTAATATAATGGCGTCATTATGACTTTCCAATGGTCAACCACTGACACGCCATTGAAAGAAATGATATAGAATGGTAATCTCGTACAAAATTACAACTGAATAATGACTGACTTAGGCGGTAATCTGCTAATATTTTGACAGTTCCTTCGATCAGTGACTACCATTATAACGCCATTGTACAGTCATTGCTTTTAATTCGATTATATACCGTCCCCAACGAAACAAACAAAAAATAAACGATGTAAAAGTAATCTTATGCTTCAATAAATCAATTGTTTCAAGAGTAAGTATGGAGTTTCTTGCCCATTCTTCTCCACACGAAAGTTTTGGAAGAGGCAACTAGATTAAATTTTTCTTGTAAGACGTTCAAAAAAGCCTTATAATAGTCTAATTGAAATTAATGATTTGACTTTGACTTTAAGCGAAAAATTACCTATAAATTCTCAGAAAAATACAGACGCATTTTAAGAATAACAAAAATCTTGTAGAACTAGTTATAGGAGGTATATCATAAAAAAAATAGCCTTCAATAGACAGGTCTATCAGTGGAAGATTTTCTATAATCGGGATAAGTCAGTAGTTTCTCAGACGACTCTTACAAATACGTATACAATTTTACCATTCAATTTTACCATACCACTCAGATTATCAAATAAAAGGCAGATAGACCGAGCGAAACACTGCGAGTGAAGCCACAAAAGCAAATACAAATTCCATAACGAATACCTACTTTCTCGTTATTGCATTCGCTTTTGAATTTTTATTTGTATTTGTTTTTTTGAACAATGCTTCGCTTTGTGCTGTTCTGACTCGTGTCAGTACAGCGCGAAGCGAATTGTAGGTATTCGTTTTTGAATTTGTATTTGCTTTTGTGGCTTCACTCTCAGTGTACCGCACGGTCTATCTGCCTTTTGTTTCATAATCTGAGGTTCTAGATTAGTTTATTTAGTGTCAAAATGGACGGATGCGGGCTGCCCAAGACCGGGTTGGTTGGCGATTTTTGGGGGAGGCCGTTCAGCAGTGGACAGCAATAAGCTGATATGATGGTGAGTGTCGTAATACGTATGGTAAGTATCTGAAAAAATACTCTTTTACTAGCAGCGGTTGTCTAAAAAATTTTCAAATGACACTAGGATAATACTGACCGAGCTCTCCTGTTTTTCGAAAGGCGGTGAGAACTGTATCTGGCTCATCTTAGACTCCTTCGCGTCGCCCATCGGCGACGGAGGCGAGGTCTCTCTGTAAACAAAGGAAATACAACGTTAGTAACGCAGACATTAGGTTTATATAGAATGGAATTGACTTTGAGTTACGGCGTTACATCTATAAGACTCCTGTATTAACTCCTAGCCAATCACGCGACGACTCCCTCAATTTTCATAGAGGCAGTAATTCAGCTACGATTGTAACTTCTTAACATAGTTCGACAGAAATAAGATTTTTCCTCTGAATATACTTGTAAGTAATTTGTTTATAGATATAATAACACTTGGTAGTTTATAAACTTCCACATCGATGCAAATGTAGGGCATATGACAATGTTAAAATAATCGCGCGTTAGCATAGTTATTGTAAGTAATAGGATGTTTAAATAATAATATTTTTGTCGCTTCATATCATAACAGAACATTGATCGTTCATGAATGTTCAGTTGCTATTTATTAACTCGTAAAAAACGAAAACGTAATGAAGTAATACAATAGCGTAATTATAAATATTGTGGTAGAATATATTATGAATTTAATGAAGTCAGAAATACTCAAACCCTGAGAATTGCTTTGCCTAGGGGCCCCGACATGGTTAATGCGGCCCTGGTATCAGGTTCGTACCATACTACTAGATACTGGAGAAGTTCGCGAGCTACCTTGTTGCTTTCACCTTAAACACTCTATAAAAGAAGCTGTAAAAATAGCTACCTCCTATCTTAAAATAACCTGACTTAATATCTGTGACCCAATAATTCCAGGCAAATAAATGTCAAGATATGTCTTTTTACGGCAACAATCAGAAGGAACGCCTTGACCTGGGATGACTCAGACTGTCGCCTTCATAACCAGCCGTTTAAATCATGGTGCAATCTGACAGTTAATTTTTTATGATAGCGCGGAGTGTAATTTGAAACTGTCGTCGTAAGAAGCGAGTTTTAATCTACCGAGGTTATATTCTACCTACTGAATGCAATTATAAGGATGCAAATGAAGTCGCGAATTTAAAAGTAGGATATGTCCTTCCCCAGGGTTCAATCAATCAATCAATCAATCAATATCTTTATTGTGGATCATAGGTAGGTACAGTCAACAGCAAAAGTAGATGATCAAAATCAGAAATTCAATTCTATTTTACTAACACTAATTTATATAATTTATTACTAGTTTATTTATTAAAAGTATGTGATTGTCACACACATACTTTTGAATCACTTCGACGCCACACAGTTCTGACGCGAACTCCGTTCATTGGTATTGAATTTCTGATTTTGATCATCTACTTTTGCTGTTGACTGTATATAATACAGGTCTTTTAATAATATAATTATGAGCTATGTCTCGCCTATAGGGCATACAATAGTTACATGGAAACATTAAATACAATATTATTACATTATTGATACAAATGACTATAAAAAATACAGAAAACAAAAAAACACAGAAAAATACCCGAAGAATTTTAGGTAGGTACACATTACTGAGTTACTGAACGCATCATGACTGAGGGAGACTGTATTGGAGCAGTGATTTATCTGATAGAAAGTCTTTTATAGAGTAGTAGGACTTGTTTACTAACAGATCACGAAGTTTACTTTTAAATGTTGTCATTTCTGTAATTATTCGAATAGGCCCCGGAATATTATTAAAGATGCGCGAAGCTGAACAGAAGATGCTTTCGTACATCAAGTGAGTCTTGCTAGCTACTGTGCTGTGCGCAATTTTTCCTTACGCCGTATATGAGTATTCAAGCTATCTTCATATTAAATTTCATTAAAATCGTTTCGTTGTGAAATTGTAACAAACAGCTGCCTGTTTGTTGCGATTTCACAACGAAAAGATTTATTTTAGGGTATAAATATAATGATCACTAAAAAATACTTTAGGATCTTAAGCTCCCTTACCAAAAAAATATACTAAATTATACTAAAGGTACTAAATGGTCACCAAATCTTAGTGTGCAAAATAACCAAAATCTATTTGACCCCCCTGGGGCGGATCCGACATGGTTAGGTTAGGTTAGAACTGTGACGTCAGACTCAAATCGCTTTTTACAGTCAAACTCATACATTTCTACAATACTTTAGGAAACACCATTTTGGTGACCATTTACTATTTTTGGTTTTATTTTATTTACTATTATTGGTGATCATTTAGTAGATCTGGAGGTTCGTTAAACATAAGCCTTTATATTATTAGTATGGATTCTCCACTATCTAATCAGTAATTACTAACGTAAAAGTTCGCATGATAGTTACGGTCTGACCATTATTTCCAAGACACAACTTTCCTAGAAAACCACTATATTATTATTAGTATACTAGCTGACCCCGCAAACGTTACTTTGTCATATATTTTTTTTAAATTGCCTACGACCTATAGGTACTCAAATACACACAAAAAAAAACATAACAATCAGTCAAGCCGTCTCAGAGGACATAACAAACGTGTATGTCACGAGATTTTTATATATTGGATATAGTTCGAATCGTAGTTGGAATCGTTTTGAAATGAGTCCATTGAGTTCACTTATAAGTGACGTCACATCACCCCATTGAAGTACATAATCTATGGGAGAGTCGCGTTTTAGACCGCACATAAACGACGACACGGTTGGCGCAGTGGCTCGAGCGATCGACTGCTGCGCAGCGTGTTGCGGGTTCGATTCTCGCCCAGGGTAAACATTTGTGTGATTAGCACTTGTGTTTGCCTTGTGTCTGGGTGTTGTTTATCTATATATGTATTTACAAAAAAAAAATGTATTTGTGTATGTTTATCAGCTGTCTGACACTCATAGTACAGGGTCTCCCTAGTTTGGGGTCCGATGGCCGTGTGTGAAAATGTCCCCACATATTATTATTATAAAAACTGTGTCAACTGATTGGTGTCATGTTGACTACACCATTTCCTCCAACTTTGGGAAACTATGAGGTCTTTGATAGGTCATGCCCATTAAAAAACCCATTAATTATAATTAATTTGCTAAAAACCCGAAGCGACATTTTAAATTAATGATCTGTGGCTACCGATAATGAAGGATATTATAAAAAGTTGTTATACACACGTAATGCATGTGTGACGTAAATCATGTCTCGAGACAAAGTGCGTTATGTATACATATTTACATAATTATACGTATATGTATATGCCTACATATACATTTGGCACTATTAAAAGCGGATATGAGACGTTTTCCTTTGGCAGACCGATAATTATATTATACAACAGTTTTAGACGATTTTATGTGTACAGTAGTTTTACGACTGTAGGTACTATGGTATATATATGTTTAGATATATATACTATATAGCTTTTGCTCGACACTTCGTCCGCGTAAATTTATTTTGCGGGTACCTACATTTTTTTATTGTTGAATATAGCCTCAGGAATTACATTGCTTCCTGATGGATTTTGAAGAATTGGAGCAGTATTTTTGGAGATTTACGGATAAAAAACTCTTCAGCTTAATAATATTGTATAGATTTTAAATGACGTATAGATTCGGGTCATCAACAATAGGTGTTTGTTGTTTTCCATTATCTGGCTAAACAATTTTTTTTCAAAAGATTCCGTCATTATCAACCTATAATTTGTTAAATATTTTAGATCATTGTTTGTGGACTTAGAATGAATAAGGGAACTATAATAGATCATGACTATTATTTTTTTTAAAGAACAATAGACATATCAGACAAATGATTGTCTAAAAGCGCAGGCCACTCATTCACTAAGGGCGGGTTGCTTCAACTAACCATTACTGACCGGTAATAGTCAAAAATGGCGCTAACTATCTTCAAATCAAAAAAATGGATTGTTTCACAAATCATACGTCAAAAAGTTACTATTACCATAACCGACCAGTCATCGTAATTTTGTGTTGTCAAACAGCTACTTCAAACATCAAAATATTATGGAAACTCTTTTTGAATAACTTTAACTGACGGATTGTTATGTCATGAAACAACCCGTTACATTTAACGTACGTTAAACATCTCACGTCATAGTAACTTTTTAACCGTCCGTATGTAACGTTAACCGACTGTTTGAAACAACCCGCCCTTACTGAGTCAACGAGAAATCTTGACAACTATTCGATCTATGAAGCTGAAAGGACACTGGCAAACGCCCATACTTCGTCAGGCCCACTTTTTCAATTCAACAGACAATAATAATACGAATGCTAAAATGACTTGTCATAAACATTATTTACTATAAAAACATCAATATCAATATTGATCATGGGAATACCGAGATATTAATGAGATAACAAAAACGTTTTTCAGGTTATAAAAATAAAAATATTTAAGGTACTTAATTAAGAAAACAGAAATACTTTACATTAGAATAAAGCTCTTTTTTGTTCATTTTCATAAATAATTAATAAGTCATCAAAATAACAGCAAATAACTATTTAATTTAAGATTTTTTTAAATTTATATTTCACTTGTGTCCGCTCCTGGGCCTAAATTCGCCGGTGTCCTTTGGCAAGTGGGTAGATTATAATATGTAGATGACGTCAGATAAGACCGAATTTTGTGACAGAGTCGAATAAATTGTGTTTTTGGCTTCCACGAGAACAAAGTCGCGTTTAAGAATTTTGTCATAGTTCAATTATGAAACATAATATTTCGTCTGGCGCTACGCCACCGATAATGCGCAACGCATTTTCCGACAGACATGCGTAGACACCCTTAGGCATTGTTCAGGCCAAACATCTTGTCGGCCGCTGACAAGACGCAGTTTATCGCTTTTCCATATGGTGAACTTCTGATTCACACCGAACCGACTCTACGCTATTACGTAGTGCATTACACACTGGGGCTGACAGTGAGCATACTCACAGTCGGCAGCGGACGATACGTTTGGTGTGAACGATGCCTTAGAACCGCATTAGACGCGTAATTTTTACGTACAATCCGTCCTGTCATCTTGCCCTAAACACAAAATATACTAAGTATCAAACAGAAATACATAAATAAAAAGCATCGCGGTAAAACCCCAGCCGAAACAGGGGTCAAGGAACTTAAAACCAGAATACTAAATGCAAGACAGGATAACATTTGAATGAAAACTGGGTCCTGTACAATCAAGCGCACGCCACTATCAACAAAAACCGCCCTTATAGCTCTAAGAAAAAGTGTTGGCAAACTCAAACTGTTGCAGTGTACGTGCGGCTGACTGTACTCACTTAAACGACCTTTATTACAGGGTTATGATTCAACCGGAATATTTCAATAGTAATTGACAACTTTGAATATTGAGGAAATCATTAAAGTTGAACCTTGGGCAATAATAATTACTGGTAGGACTTTTTTAGGGTTCAAAAGGAAAAAAAGAGGTATTCTTCTTTTTGATGTATGGATATAGGGTCACTTAGTTATCCGTCTGACGTCTGACGGTATGTTAAGACACTTTTTTCCTTGAAGCTGTATGTATAAATCAAACTTTTATATCAACACAATAAAAAATACGGCCATTTTGGTCTTATGTGTTCAATTCGCAGGATAATCCCAACCTATAGGGTACTTCCCATTGACCTAGTTTGACACAAGTAAAGAAAATCAGAGAATAATACCAGCCTATATCCGAAAATCGTTTGTTCTTAACGATTTTCGATTTGGTTGTCCTGTGAGATTCGATTAACACGAGAAAATATATATACCTATTATACGCTCGAAAAATTTACCCTCACGTATCGAATGTATGAACGAGTATTTTTAGAACAGCAAAGTTGAGTTGGCCTTTCAATCCGACATATTAGACGATTATTGCTCGTGCTTTCATAGATTTTTTGTATGTATTGTTAAATCTAGTTCGGTGGTAAGAAACCGCTCGCGGCCAGCTCGCAAAAGACCGGTATTTTATTCACAAACACACGAAAAGTTTCCATGAGTGCCCATTCAAATTGGAAAAATACTAATTATCAGCTCAACGGACTAATTAGTAGACACAATAGTAAAACAATTGACGGCGGCCTCCTTGAGGCTTTTGTACAGATGAAGGGAGAACCGCAGACTGTAGAATATAAACGACCGTGTAGGTAGGTGTTGTACTTTTATATGGAGCGACTGCCTGTCTGACCTCCACAACCCAGTTACTGGGTAACACGATACCCCTTGGTAAGACTGGTTGTCAGACTTTCTGGCTTCTGTCTACACACAACGTCTGTCAAAGTTCCAGCCGGCACCAACGGCTTTACGTGCTTTCCGAGGCACGAAGGAGTCTCGGTATGAAATGAATGTTGACCCATCCACGGACCGACCGCGACAAGCGATAGCTTAACTAGGGCCGACCGATCCGTACTATGGCTTTTGCTTAGCCACGAGTGCTCCTCATTGATCAGAAGATTCTTTAAATATGTACTTGACAAAGCTTAAAAAAAAATATATATATATATATATATATATATATATATTATGTACAATGGAGGGCTCACTGGGCATCAAAAAACTCGTCCGTATCGCTCACAATGGGATAAGTTTAGTGTCCAAAAGGCTAGCAGCATTACCACGTTGAATGGCAATGCTAGTAAAAGTTTGTGCAATAAATTACCTTCCATCGTCAATTGGATCACTGGCAAACGGTGAAGGAAAACACCGTGAGAAAACCTGGACGTGGCCTGTACACGGACTGTACTGTACTGGACTGTGGCGTCGCATCGCAGAAATCTGCCATGTCTGCAAATTCCTGCGATGTTACGTTTACGTCACAGTCCGCAATGAGAAAGCGTAAGCGTAGGCAAGACGTAGGTATGCAAA
This sequence comes from Charanyca ferruginea, assembly GCA_947361185.1. Lineage (NCBI taxonomy): Eukaryota > Metazoa > Arthropoda > Insecta > Lepidoptera > Noctuidae > Charanyca > Charanyca ferruginea. The sequence continues at coordinate 21,792,830 of OX376078.1, read as the reverse complement.
TTTGGGCACTTCTTTTTACGATCCATCTCACGAGTCACGAGTTCACGACCTAGTTTACAAAATACGTTCAGTACGGTTGACGGTCGTCGAAGGAATGGTCACCCGAATCGTGGAAGGCCATGCCGCACGAAATCGCATCGCAGCAATTCGTGCCGTAGTTCTTTGCGTTGCGAAAAACTACAGCACGAATTGCTTCGCATCGCGCCGTATCGCAAGCTCAAGCAAATAATCAATCAATTAATCGCAAGCTCTAAGAGCTTGTACACAAAACTGCTATCCGCTTGTACACAAAACTACGATAATGCTTATTGCCCGCGATGCGATTTCGTACGCGTAAATTTTCTAACGGATTCCTGATTTTTTGGCAACCATCATCAATATCATTTAGTTTATTACTGAGCATGCAATATACGCACCAACCTGACCTGGTTACAAGTATCTATAACAGAATTACGTGAGCAAAGCTCTTATCTGCATCTAAACCACTTCTCAACCGCACTATAAAACTGAGATGTGTTAACAGCTGCGCATGCGTCTTCCGCCATGTTGTCTTCCTTGAACACATTATAACATAATACATTATTACACCATTGTGTTGTATTGTCGCGTTTTTATCACGTGCTGGATTTGTTATTAGAGATTTGCCGACAGTTTTTATTCAGACGTCTCTGCTGACTTTGTTAGGTTTTGCCTGCGACTTCTTCCGTGTAGAAGTCGGTCATCGCAGACGCAGACGAAGTCGTCATCATCAACTATGCTTCTGCAGAGATTGAACAGTCACTGCTGAGATGGAAGTTGAAGAGTTGTCCTTTAATCCAAATAAACACCAAAATAATTTTATTTATTTCTGATTTGTGCAATAAAGGCGGTCTTGATACCTTAGGCATTCTCTACCAGTCAACCAAAGGCGGTGGGAATAAAAAAGCTAGGTGCAAATCATCAAAAGCATCATCATGTTTCTTTTACGGGCTCGACACTTTTAAACTTATCATCATCATCATTTCAGCCGAAAGACGTCCACTGCTGGACATAGGCTTTATCAAGGTTTTGAAATTTTTGCGTGCATATATTTTGACCACGCAATTTTTTATAATTCTGCAAGAAAAGTACTGAGAATACATATTCATATCTTACTAGTAATGCTGTCATCAGCACTTTTAGCAAGAAAGTTGTCAAAAATACAACATTTTAACTGCGTCACTATTTTATGTGGAGTAACCGCGATGAGTCATCTTTTTTATGAATGAATGTGCATTAATATTATGAATACTACATAAATTATGTCAAATCATGCAAGACAATATCGTCCTTCCTACCATTAGTGATCGATGCTCCTTCCTTGATCCCCAGAATAAACAAAGCCAGTACCTAAGTACCCTACGTAACCTACCTACGTATTATTCTTGGAATCCTTATTCTCAAATTACAAGTAAATAGATTACCGTAACACAAAGACGTTTCCCACGAAATACCGTAAGGAGATCAATCAATAGTATGTTATGATAATTGATTTGATAAACAAACCGCGTTACATCATTACATATCACACGATTACGAATCATATGCTTGTTTATTTCGCTATTTATAAGGTATATATTGTGTGTTTGACATAAATGAGAGCATTATCAAGTTCACTCAAATGTCTCGCTGATGGTGGCGCATGTGTTGGATCATTTGGTTCCTTACAAAATAGTTGAGCTAAATGGTGCTGATCCACGGGTTTTGAGATTGATCATGTCTTAACTGCCATGGTTTATTTATATTTTTTTTATAGTTCTGTCACCTGCATTGTTTTCACATAATTATACAAAGAATGACGTAACAAGAATTTTGTATTAAACTAGATCCGTAGAGGAGCTATCCGCAGAGTTTCTTGCTCGTTCTTCTTCATAGAGACTGCCTAACTGACTCCTTGACAATTCAAAAGTGCCTGTAAATGGTTTAATTGAATTAAATGCTTTGAGTTTAATGAGGACGTCAGCGTCATATCGATTAGAATTCACTGAACGACAGTCTGTGTACTGACGACATCTCGTGACGAGTTTCGACGTATCAAGGCCGCTGATGACTAAGAAGTGTAACTCTGCGCAAATCACGTACGGTTGGTATGTGAGGGAAATTGTAAATGAGAGTGAAATGAACAGTTGAAGAGCAATTCCCGTAGTTTTAACGTTATAACGTTTTTACGTGTAAAATCATCTCAGCTACAATAAATGTGAGTCTGGTCAAAAATACAGGTAAAATAGAAGCGTTTTTGACAGTTTAAGACTGACCTGCGAGCATTTCTTAGATTTATTACATTTTTTTTAATATTCTAATAGGATTGTGTTTGACCGCAACTCACCTGATGTTAAGTGATGTTGCGGCCTAAGGTGAAACACGCTTTGCAAGGATGAAGTGGCTTGAAGATACCCAGATTATACTTATCAGGAACAGAGAAGCGGGCAGCGAATTCCACACGCTGGCAGTTCGCACAATAAATGAGGAATCAATGTGCTTAGTTCGAGACCGTGGCTTCTTTAAAAGCTAAAGGTTTTTAAGTCGCTACAACGCTGGCTGGAAACTTTTCGGATCACAATGTTAGGCGATAAAGAATTGGATTTTTTACTCTTTGAGGAATGGCATAAAAACACAGGAATATCTGCTGTATTTTGGGTGTCTTTAGAAACATATAAACTCACATACATACACAAACAACCTGATCTGCAAGGCCACCTGTAAGTGCAGCATCCATTGCGGTAACCGTATTGTCTTTCCACAAGCCCACGGTCAAACAGAAGGGGCTAATGCCACCAAAGACACTAAAGTCTACATATGTTTGGTTTTAGTTGAAATAGTCCTCTATGTACTTGAGATGTTTAGTGCCGGCCGCGAATAGCACCACCCCATTTTCACCCGTGAGTGTCGTTGAAGACGATAGAGAGATATTGACCAGAGGGTGGGCAGCAGCGTCCTTCTGAGTACCATAACACCTACTGCGATCGCCAACATGTATCGACCAAGCATGGCGATTACGGCTGAAGCCTCTCTTGGGGGAGAACTATACCCAGTAGTGGGCGTCTAAAGGTAGACATGGTGCTGGTGGTGGTGGTACTTGAGATAACCTCCCCCAAACAGAGCATACTAATGAAGATTTCAGTAAACAAGAAGAGGATAGAAATACACTACGTAAATAAACTTTGTTTTGATTTGAGCAGCTCTTATGACCATGAGAGCACCGACGAATCGGTTATCAATTTGTTTATTTTCTTTTTAAATTATAAATTAATGGAGGCGCACATAAGACGAGGTTGTCAGAGAATAAAATTGATAAGGATATCAAGCGAGACACAAATCACAATTATGTGTCCAAGTAAAAATGCATTAATAATTAATTAGTGAGATTATCATTTATTTTTAAACAACATTTAAAAGAATTAAATATGGACAAAGCTTAAAAATAAATTAAAAAATATATATAATTATTATGTACAATGGACGGCTCACAGGGCCAACAAGTGCCCAGGAGGCTAGCAGCATTACCACGTTGAATGGCAATGCTAATTCTTTGGCCCAAGAAAAGGCCAGCCCTCTGGTCACGTGAAGAGTCGACCAGCCGCTTAGAAATGTCTCTAAAAACAAGGTGAGCACTCGGACCCCATGGCTCTAATGTTTCAACCCAAAACGGCTCAAACATTAATTTTATTATTTAGTATTATGAGTTGTCAAAATGCGATTTCCCTCCCTACTTACACTACTTTTCAGGGTTAGATAAATTGTTTGTTTAGAGAAGTAGTGTCGTAGAATTATTAGTTAATGGTGTTAACAACCTAATTGGCCTAATTTCTTCTACCAAAAATAGTAAGAAGGTATCTACTAACAATTAACAGATTTAAGAAGACAAGCCCTTAAGAGCGCCCTTCCCCATCGAACGAACTTAAACGCGAGCGTGATTAAAAAATTTATTGTTTCAACCAACGCAAAGCTCGAAAACAAACGAGTGAGTGAGAACGCGACAACATCACAGGAAAATTGGCGCGCAGAAATTTCACAAAACTTGTACCAGGACATACGTGTTTTTAAAAAAGCCTTACAAGTTTTTGGTAAAAATGTATGTAATTTAGAATCTCCATTACATGTGCAAGGTTTCTATGAAGCTGTTTTTTTTACTTTTTCGTTGTATGAGTGCATTATGAACGGCCAAAGTTTAGATAAAATTGTGCAAAAAAAACTAATTTCCGGAAGTGTTTACTGAATTTGTTTCTCAAAAAAGTGTATTTTTGGATTCATACAAACCTACATTTTAACCACAAGTTACCTGAGTGTTAAAAATATTTAGGAAATAATGTGTTATAAGGCCGTAATCGCGTACGAGCGTTTGTATGGGAAATATGACGGGATGGGCGCTCTTAAGAGGGAAGATGACACCACCAAACAATTGACATACTTTTAATGAGCTGTCAGAACGTGATTATTTATTTATTTATTTATATATCATGCACAAAGGTACAAAGGCGGACTTAATGCCTAAGGCCGCCTAAGACGAATATACTTATTGTATGTCTATTCTGTTACAATCTCCCTCGGTGAACACCTAAGTGAAGTGAGCTGTCATCCTTTTGTCTGCTTTGTCAATCCCTAGCATCGGGACGGATGACAGCTTACTTCACCTAGGTCTTCACCGAGGGAGGGAAACTAGTTTTTTTTTTTTCTCATTTGACGTTCAATAGTGCCTTATTTTGGTCTAATAGAAATAAATGATTTGACTTTGACTTTGGAGATTGTAACAGAATAGCAACTGAAGTCTATTAATCCACAGAATTATCTATCAAGTTATAAAATTATAGTAAAACAAAGCTACCACAAGGAGCATCGTATTACAAGGAGACCACGAAGAAAAGAAGTTTAACAAAGCTATCTCGATTAACACTAACAGCAAATTCCGATCTTCTTGTCTCTAACGCACCACGTCAAGGACAATACGAAAGAAAGAGACGGCGACATACTAATCAGTTTCGTATCGTAATTTCGCCACACGACCATGGACACGAAAACGCGGGTTGAATGAAGATGGAGGATGTATGACTAGAATTAATTTGTTAAGACAAAGGGTACGAGTGCGTTTAATAGTATTAATTAGTGTTTTCTTATAATATAACAATTATACAAGTACTGGTATAGGATATTTTTAATGTTTTAATGTCCTTCGTGTTACGATAATTAAATCCTTATTACGTTTTCTAATGTTGCTGAAAACCGGATTTGAGCAAAATGATTATTGAGTGAAATTAAAATTCTAGAAATACTTTGTTGTAGCTATTCGGTTTGCTTGTGAAATAGGAACAAAATTATTATATTTTTTACTAAGTTAGTTGGTAATCCTCATTTAAAATTGACCCTTTATTAGTTCTGCAAAACGAATCAATCCAAATTATCTCAATAATTAAATGAATTACAAGAAACTAATTAAATCGGCCAAATGTTTACATTAGGTACTATCCAGCTATTCAATGTATACATAAAAAACGTATGAACTACAATTGATTTACAATAAATCAGCGTTACATACATATCCATCCAAAATTCGTTGCCCAAAAGTTGTAGAAATGTTGATGTGTGTTGGTTCGTTTTCGCACAACCGTTGAGATGGTCTACTATATAAAACAATTGAATTTATTCATCTATACGGTTAAAAAACTAATTTTTGCTTTGAAGGCCTTTATACGATACAAAAAACGTGCGTCTAATTAACATTATTTACATTGTAACTTAATCCCACCAAATGATAACGAAGTACTAAACAATCATTGGATTTAATTTTCTACTATTATTACCAATGTTTTATAACGTACCTACTAATTATTAAGCCAATTAGTGGTTATAAATGTAGTGTGTACACTGACGATGTACCAGGCTCGTAGGAAGCGTGGAGGTCGCGCGTGAAACGTTACACTTGCACGCTCCGATGATTACTAACAATGTTTTATGTTAGCTTAGTACTAGAAGAGGTAGTTTTCTTGAATTTTCTTTATATGCAGTGTCTTTGTATGGAAGATCTTACTGGCAGAAGGAGTAAGGAGGGATGGAAGAAAATTATCACTTAAAGTTACTAACAAACTAATGTTTTTTTTACCAGCATCTTCGTTCGGCAGATTTTTTGTACGAATTCCTATTTTTTATGGAAAAAATAAAGCCTATTATAGCTCTAAGGGATAACGAAGCTTCCTATTAGCGAAAATTAACAGAATCGGACTAGTATTTCTTTAGATAAACCCGAATGAGCACAAACAGAGTCAACGTTAATCCTTCTAATATTATAAACGCGAAAGTTTGTTAGGTTTGTTAATCTATTAAACAGCTGAATAGAATTTACTGGAATTTGACACGCATAATAGATATTGATCTAGTTTAACACATATAATTTTCATCTCGTTTTGTCTACACAGACGCAGTATGTAGTGATTAACATCGCTTGCATATTGAATCCTGAACTATTTTTATTACTGCTGATATTTAATGCAAATACAATTAAGCTTACATCTGTCAAAATAATCCCATCCACAATATCTTTATAGTTACGTCTCAATAATTCATAACTTGTTATATAACTAGATAACAAAAACAGGTCAATGTACAGTCAAATCTTATCTTGCTTAGAATAGATTTAAAATTCAATATCATTTTGTTTTTACAATTACTTCTAAAAATGTAATTCAAGAAACATAATATGGTAAGGTATGGTATAACGGACTACGGTCTGGTGCCCGCAACTCCACATCTCAGTGCGTATTTTGCGTACATAACTTAAGAGGATTGTGAGGTGCAGATACGCGGCGCGAGTACGTATTTCCAAAAATGCCATCGGTTTCATACCGCTCGCTCTGCCTCCCTCCGGGTGAACAATACAAATACAATATGGCCCTGCCCCCAACCCGTGTCGTGCGATAGAGAGAGTTGCAAGTCTAGGAGGCAATTACCTACATTTCCTTTTTGAAATATTTCTCTTTCTTTAAACCTTCACGAAATGAGACAATTTTCATTAGATTCAGTGCATCTAAATCTAGGTCTGTACGTTTTGCTTTTTTAGTAATTCAGTACAGTTGAATTAAAAAAAAATTAAAACGCTCGAGATGTTTTTAAGTCAAAAATTTATATATTAAAATGATACTTACTTCTATCGTACGCAATATTTCTTTGAAATAAAAACTTATAGACCTCGTTTTTAATTATATTTACAACATTTCCAAAAATTTACAAAATTGGACTAAGTAAGTAAACCGTTATCGCTTTTTGTACGAAAATGTACAGTCTCACAATCCTCTTAAAAGCATTATTTACGATGTCTCATAATAACCATGTTAATAATAATTTTGGAAGACGCTTTGACTACCTTACTATTATCCGTATAATATTTATGGTATGAGCATGAATAAAGTGGACAAATTTAAGTACCTAGGGCATATGCTTACCGACGACCTTAAGGATAATGTAGACATTGAGAGGGAACGTAGGGCACTAGCGGTCCGAGGTAATATGTTGGCTCGTAGATTCTCCCGTTGTAGTGACCAAGTCAAAATTACCCTATTCAAGGCGTTCTGTCAGGGTCTGTAT